>CM070620.1:8809039-10094570 GCA_036346255.1 Ampelocalamus luodianensis | reverse complement strand
ATTTGCATCCTTAGAGCTTCTGCCACTTGAAAGTTCCTAACAAATGGGAGAAGGAAAGCGATGTAAGCTTCTAAGGTCATGGTATTTACACACATGAATTCCGGTGTCATTATTCCAATGTGGTATCATACCTTATGTTCCATTAGCTATGTCCCATTTTGGATATGATATGTCCCACCAGAGTAAAAATAAAGCTGGCTTTTCATCTGGCATGCAATGAAACTAATTATCTATATTTCATTAGTAAATCTAGAAAGCAATCATCAAGAAGCATATAATGTTTTAAAGAACACTTCAAAACCACAAATGCTATGTCATACTCAATAGCTTCCTTAGAGTGTTCTAAACCGGAAAAATATGATTTCATACATTTTTCTTTACAAAATTATTTCATAGATTTAAATCATGTACATAACATGAGAACTACCCATTATCCCTTCCTACAAGAACCAACCATACCATAAACCCAAATATCACACCACAAAGCACAAACACCACCAACATTCCAACAATTGCTCATAAAACAGAAATCCCTATACAAAATCGCACCATAAATCTAAATTTTCATCCTCTAATCCAAAAGAACCAACATAATTATGGGATGGACATGTTAGCCATCACATGAAGAAAGCAAAAGATGGGAACATATGAAAAGCTCCTCCCATTTGCAGCTTCACCACAGCGCTAATCACCTCTGGGAGAGGAAAACACACATGAAGAAAAGAACCAGCTTTGGGGAAAGAATACATGACAATGAACCATATCTCACCTCCTCGATCTTGTACGACTCTAGGTTCACGTCCACAAGCGACAATCCCGGGTATAGCGTCTGCAATTCCAAACTAACCAACCAGAATTAAACACCGATACGTAAAATTACGCATCAGGAAGTACATGTGAGGCTCCAATCCTTGCATCGACCTGGCACTGCACCGCGCTAGTGCGCTTCTTGGGACGACGTGTGCCGCAGATGGCGAGGAAGTCCTCGACAATCTCCTCCTTGGTCAGCGTGACGGAGAAGCCCCTCTTCCTCGCCTCCGCCAGAGGCGGTGCAAGCGACTACTGCACCCCCTGTCGCGGACTTCCCCACTCCCTCTAATCTCAACACAGATGGCTCAACCGTGGCGGAGCGGCAGGTGCAAAGGTTCCAGGGCTACGGGGGCTAAGAGGCGCCGGCGGTGACTGAGTCTTGGGGTTTCTCCTTCTCCGCGATGGGTTGTGTGGGTGTGGAGGAGGGGAATCGGTGGCGTCCTTGCACTCGACGCCGATCTTGTGTCGCCCGCCTGCGGCGCCATCCCGTGGAGGAAGCCGAGGCGGGAGGCAACAACCGCGAGAATTGGCGTGCGCAACGCCCAAAATGGCTATGTAGACACACCCAAGAAAGAAAGCAACCAAAGCAAGAACAAACGGCGGGGAAGCGAAGAACACCAGATGAAATAAAGGGCAAGAGAAAGAAAGCGAGGGAAGAAGCTAATGACAGGACGCATCAACCGAAACGGCGAAGCTGAACAAGCAACGAGAACGACGAAGAAGCCAAAGCGACAACACAGCCAAGGAGAAAGAACCCAAAGCTGAGCGATGGAGGAGAAAAAGCAGCACAAACCACACGGGAACCAGAACATCGGCACTTGTGGCGAGGCAAATCAAAAGCGTGAGAACCGAACGCGCGCCAGATCGAACGAACAAAGGACGCACAACATCAAATGGCCGAGCGAACAAAAAGTGTGACAAACCAAATCGTGCAAATTGAACGACGGACAAAGCGCGGGGCAACATCAAATGACAAAGGGAAAAACCGATGACATGGACAGCCTCTCCTTGGCCCCTTTCTGCCTCAATTTAACCAGGAGGATGTGTTTTTGCATGTACATGTGAAGTATTTCATGCATCAGAAATTCAGGGATTGGCACATCGATTTGTCAGCCAGACCAAAAAGCAAGCCTTCCTTTGCATATATGTGTTTTCGCATGTATACGTGAAGTGTGTCATGCATTAGGAATTCAGGGATTAGCACATCGATTTGTCATCAGTTCCTCGCTATAGTACAGTGGTCGGTGGCAAAAAATCTCACAGTGCGCTCCCGGACCGCTGTGGCGCTGGAAACATGGTATCACTAGTGAGCCGCGGACAGAAGCCTCACAACATGTCGCTTGCCAAAAGCTAGCTTCCCAAGCATCGCCCTGCGCCGATGATCGTTGTTGTAATCATACTCCCTGCCGGCGTCGTGCAGTGGTAGCAAGCAAGGATGCAAGGTACGTGATTAGGCCGCTGGGCGCTGGATCAACGAAGGACCGAAGCTCACTGTACCGATGCCCTAAACACATCGGCTAGTTTGAATTCGGCCCATTGGGTTATTTATCAAAGGTTTCAATAAAAACAAACATGTCATAGTTAAAAATTACTTGGTTTTATATATCAACTCAGAAATGATATTACTTTATGAGACATGGTCAAAAAATTTGTGCAAATGTTGTGTCGTTCTAAGCAGGGAATTTCAAAAACATACTAGTTGTAGCGATATGTTAAAAATAAGCTACAGTGAGAACACATCATTAGGTCCGTTTCAAATGCATGATTAGAAATTATGCATGAATCGGTTCAATTCCTGCATAAAACAAAAAAAAATCATGCATTCCAAACAAGGGCCATAGCTGGGCCGTGGGGGCATTGAAATTTTCTTTCTACAAAAAACTTATTACATCCTTGGATCTCCTGAGTTGCATGTACAACATGCCTTACATTCATGGGATGCAAATCCAACATTTTATACCAGTGATCCCCACTAAACATAATCAGTTTTGGTGTAATTCACATCATTGGAAATTCATATGGCGTTGGATTAAACTTTGGCACCACAGATTTAGCCTCAAGTCAACCTAGTTCTAACATCATGTGCTAGAAGCAAGTCTCAATGAGTGACCTCGACTAGCCGCAGTAAGAAACCTTTTCAATACCACCATCAGTATAGTATTTTCTTATACCTCAATGTTGGGTCACCCTTGTCACTAGTTTCGTTCTCCATCCTTTTCATTGGTTTTGACTCTAACAAGTGGCTCCCCTCCTTGCCATTTGTATGCCTTTCAAAACTCCTTCCTTGCCTTTTCAGCCCTCCTCTTCAACCTGTCTCCTCACTCATTACCTCAAGTGCCCTACCTCCTTCTACGCCACATACACCCTTGTATGTCTTTACATGATCTCATGTAGGGATGAATCTAACAAGGGGCCTCATTAGGCTCGAGCCTCCACGCCGGCGCTGGAACCTCCCATCCCTTATCTGGCGGCCATGGCTTCGGCTCCATGGGCGATTTAGCGCCCTGTCGAAGAAGAATGATGAAGAACATACTGGTTGGAGAATGAATTTACGGGTCTTTGCTGAAGCCTAGAAGGCCACAAGGCCCAACTGCAACCTCACATCCACCCCACGGCCCGCCCCACCCCACCCCACGTTCCCCAATCCCCACCTGATGGGTGGTGGGCAATCAATCAAACATCCACGAGCCCAAGAGGAGAGCACACCTTAGGGTTGAGGAAGAAACCCTAGACAAGCGGCGGCGAGTGTCCGATAGTGGCGTAGGGCGAGGAGGAGGAGGGGTGCCGCTGAGCTAGGGTGGGTCTGAATCTCTCTTGCCAATCAGGATTGCGCTTGACCAAGGCTTGAGCCTCTTGTCCTAGCTGAGCCGCCTTCGGGTGTGTCACTCACTCTGCCTTTGCGCAGCTTGCCACTCTTTGCGCTGCCTTCTTCTCTCGTCGCTGAGTCTTTGCGATATGTCTTTCTCTAGTTGGATCTTTGCGTTCATCTGACTTGTCTATTGCTCTGGTGTAGTCATCGTCTTATTGTCTATTTTATGCTCTTCTCTGTGATCTCTCGTCTTATTGTATGATTTGTTGAGGTCTTTTAATCATTATTTATACTTTTTAGATTCTTATGACGTTATATTATGTTCTACTAAGATTTGAATCGCCAGTTTGAATCTACGATTTCTCTCCATCTGGCTTTCGAATCATCGAATCTGTCTTGTATCTTGTTACGATCTTTCGATTTTCTTGCTAAGGGCTCTCTTCGATTCATTGTAATATGTCGCATATTTGCATCGGCTCGTTTCTTCTGTCTCAGTGGCCTGCTTCTTTCCACCTATGGCTATGCATTCCTTCTTTGCATTCGTATTCTTAGGGATCCTCTTTGCTGCTTCTGCTATCGGATCTAGTCTCTTGGTGCAGTTCTTTCTGACTCTATGGCGAGCTTGTTTGTGGAAGGTCGCTTATTCGTGAGCTAGCTGGTATATGTTGCTTGGATCTTTTGGGATGGGTAGTTTCTCGGATGTCTTTCTGATGACTCCTTTCTACTCTGTCCTTCTAGTTCAGCCTTCGCAATCTCTGAGCCTTGATCTTTTTCACTTTTCCCTCTCCAGTCCCCTTGCCTTTACCTTCGTCCTCTTGTCACCTCCTCGTCTCGAGCCCTTCGATCCCCCTTGTCCTTCTTATCTCTTCTACCTCTCTGATTAGATCCGTCGCCGACTTCTTGATGGTCTTTCTGACCTCTCCTCTCTATGCTCCAGTGGTCTTTGACCTCTCGCTCGTTCTTGCCTTCTGTCTTGCTACCCTCTACTGCTGTCATCGGTGCTGCTATGGCGGTTGACCCTGTCTTGTCTTGCCTTCTCCTCGTTATCTCACTGGGCAATGGTCTGGTCTCGCTATGTTCTCTTGCCATTGCCCTTATCAGCATTGTCTGGACGATCGGATTTGATGCTTTCTCTCTCTACATCTTCACTCGTGTTTAGCGCATCGGGTTATTCCCTGATTCATGTCATTTCCTTGTGGTCATATGTACCAACGCGGTTGTATATCGAGTATTTTCTACGCTCCATGCTCTTCGCACTCGTTGGTGCATGGTTTCTATCCTCATGTTCTTGGTATTTTCAGTGGCGGGTTTTGCGCCAGCCTTTCTGTTTATTTTTGTTCGATGCACAGAAGTCTGCGTTGATCAGTATCTAAAGTATCGATTCGCGGAGCGAATGCTGATATCGATGAAGTGAGGATTCCTTGCTATAATTTTAGAGATGAAAAAATAATACGTTATTGATGAATCATTCAATGAATTATCATGATTTACAGAATACGAACGGTTACTACTCAAAATAAATTAACATATCTAGTAAAGTATGATAACTATTCCATAATATAATCATCATCAATATATCTATATTCAACTAGCAGCACAGTTATTTATTAACTAGTATATACAATCAAAATACTATAACATATTTACCATAAATCATAAGTTAAAATATAAAAATATATTATACTATTATATATTAATTTTAATAATTAATAATAAACATTAGTTGTTTAACAATAAATAACATTAATTCAAAATTTTAAAATAAATAATTAATTATTATTTTGATTAGATTTTAAATATTAAATTTTTAATATTTTAATGTAAAAATAAATTTTAAGTATTATTATTTAAGTAATAATTCTATTTTAGAATAATTAAATCTAAATTTTATTTCTAATTTAAATTTTGAATTATTTATTAAAATTTATTTTTGATTTCTAGAACTTAAAATTTTTTATTTTGCAAAAATATTTGAATTGTTGCATTCAAATCGAATAATCAATTTTTCATTAATGCATTACCTTGTATTCGAATCTCTTCATTTATTCCAAATCTGAACTCCATTGTAATTCCTATAGATCGTCTACTTATGCGTTTAAGTTCCTATCCGATCAGATTATCACTATCTCTGGCATCTCGGTGATGATAGTACTATGATCGATATCAACTTCGTCCTATCGGCTATGTCTTGATGACATTATGAAGATAGACATCGCTTTTGAGTTATTTATATTATCGATTAGTCCTTCCTTTTGTGTAAAGCGATCTTTATCTGTATTTCCTATTCATTTCGCTTCTTGTTTCTATCAAGCCACTAATCTTGGCTTATTTGATTTCTCATTTGTATGTCTTACACTAGCTTGCAACTTTAGCTTTTCGTGTGTCGTCTTCGATATTTAACGTACTTCTTAGAGTTTGATTTTCTCCTTGCTTCACTATAGTACTTTTTGTTTTTATGATATCTTTTGGACATCATGTCGTCTTTTCCCTCATTTCATCGTTTTGATCACATAGGGAATTTACGTCTGTGATTTTCTGATCCTTTTCTTGGACAATCGTAGTTTCTTGTATTGCTGATTGTTGGAGTCTTACATGATCAGTGTTTTCTACTTAATTTTCTATTCTCTTGTGATTGTTATATTGTTGATTGAATGTGTTAGAAATCTTATTTCTACTTCTTTGCTTAGTTAGATCGGTATGTCACAGTAGTGACTGTTCATACCCATGAATTTCTGTAAGTTCATTGCTTGAATTGACTCTTCTCTCGATAGTGAATATCGATGTAAAGATGTCCTATTCATATCTTTGTTTTAGTTGAATTTGTTTTATCACCTATGTATTCTTTGATGGTATACATATTATTCAACACTTACATGAAGGCTACTTATGTTTATCATCAAAACATCACAAACAAGTTATAGACATGTTTATATGCTCGATTAAACTCTTTCAAGTATCTGAGCACTACATGATTGACGTTTCCATCTTAGTTGATCACAAATTGTACCTATCTTCTACTATAAATTTGTCGTATGTAAATTAACGCATATAATTAAATGTATTATGGTATCACGGAACATGATGAGCGTATGATTAATCTAAGCTATTGTCATCAATGACACATATGAATGGACCTTAAAGTATCATTCGGATCACGCACCTACTCCATCTGGTATGGATTCGAAATCCACGATACAAGTGTACCTCCATATTCTCACATTGACTCCATTATCAGCTGAGAAATGAGCGTCAAAAATATGCTTGACGGCAAGCATCAGTGATATCAGGTTTCGCACCCACACGGTTAGGTAATAGGCGGCAGTCTAGGAATTATTGCCACGCATCTAGTCTAGTAGTACGAGGTTAATCACCTAGCATCGTCGCTTGCATCTTGATTGATGCACAATGGTCGATGGGCATCGACACAGTAGGTTTAGTGGAGGATGGGTCATGGTTCGTTACTCAGACTATACAGAGGATTGAGATGCTTATTGGTATTCGTTGAGAGAAACCTTGGATATTGGTCGGTTGGATTCCTTAGCATCAAGATCGTGTAAGCATCGTGAGTTTACACTGGATTCGTTCTTATGGTGTTCACCTGCTGTCGTGGCACAGTAGAAGGTATGTCTGTAATCCGGTCCTTACTGTGGTATGTCTTCAATCAACAACCTCTAGCGAATTTATCTAAGACAACGTGTATTGGATCACATTTAATTTAGATATATTGGATTGTAGTTGTGGTGTACAGTATAGTGCTAGGTGTCAGGTGTAAAATCATGGTTGATACTTGGGAAGATCTTTGGTCATTTTATGATGGTGGTTTCATATGAATCAGTCACTTTCTTATCTGCAGTACCTATGTTCAACAGCAATGAATGTCCTAGTCTATCCTTTCTCTTCTGATATGCAACGATGTCATGTAGTTGTGTGTGTAGCTACCATTTACAATCTTATAGTGTGATGTAGGTAATGAAAATGGCGTAATGGCGAGTAGTATTCTGTGTAGAGTCTTCGGTTCAATTAAGTGGGTGGTTGGTGGTCGTTTCAACAATGAGTCTTTGGCGATGTCGCGGAATGTTTCATTCGTCGTGCAATCTAATATTGTATGTCATACAAAGTGGTCTCGTGTGTTCTAAAGCTACATGTGCTGGTATTGTTAGGTTGTGAATGTAATCTCAAATTTACCCTTCTCTCATAGAGAAACAGTTAGGTTGAATGTGCTGGTTCAATCCCTTACTTGTAGGTTAAATTGGCCAAAGTGTGTCTGGTCTCTCTTTTGCGTCATCCGTCCCGGACTGGTATATGTTCAGCGATCGTTGCATATGAACAGCTTTTTCCGTACTCGGACAGTGATCGTGCGACCTGATCGATGCGATATGTCAATCCAGCACTAATGCTGATACGTGAGAACGAGCGTCCAATTTTGCTACCTTTCTTAATTGTCATCATTCATGCACATATCTCCTGTGCGTACTATCACTGAACCTAAAACTGTCACTCGATTGCTTCTCTTGTGCTATTGGTAATAGAATGCTGTAACTGGATCGTCAATTGTCTTAGTTGCGATGTGGATACGATGATCAATGATGGCGAAACGACCAAATATTGTTGGATTATGGAGCTCAATCATTATTTCATCAAACATTCATTAAAACAAAGTATAATTGGAATAACAATTGTAATATATTAGAAACATATGATCAATGATCATATCATTGAGAAATCACATAAAATTGATTGATTAACATTAGGTTGTTACAATCTTTCAGTGTATTTAATTATTCTTTAAAAAGCTATTTTCAATTCTCAATGTCTCGACTCTCATTATGGTTGATGCTTGATGGGTCAAACTTCAATGCGGAATCTAAAAGAGTAATACATCGATCAATCAATTGATCAAATTGCAAATACTAATTGATGAATTTACGATCGATGATCGATTTATGAAACGATATAAATTGGTTGGTATTTAGATCATCTTCAGTTCTATTTGGATACAGTGATCCACTGATCCACACTTCAGATATGACCACAACCCGTGATGGCCGTAAGCATAATTACATTCAATAGAAGATCAAAAGTATCCAACACTCGTACATCATTAGATTTCCCAACAATAGAGCATTCAAGGCCATAGTCCCACATTGAACAAAAACAAAGCATTGATATGCTTCGTCAGGCAGGATAACAGAAACAACTGCATGATTCTTATGTTCCCAAAAATGGGTTTATCAGAGTAGTCTGTCACCGCTCACGCCGAACATATAAATATAAAAGGATATCCTGGCAGTCTTAAACTACATCCGCACACCACAAGAAATGCAGTAATCCAACGAAATGCTTGGTTTCATCGTTACCTTGATCTGCTTCGCGGCGGGCTTAGCCACCTGCGACGCAAATCCCCTTGAGCCCTGCACCATAACCAGGGCGTCAAACACACAAAAAGAAAAAGAAAAATCACACGGTAAACGATTCGGACAGACGAGAGATTAGAATCCCAGGGCAAAAAATACCGAAAATATTAGGAACATAGGACAGAGACCTAGATCGGCTAAGGGATTCAGCAGAAGCATCGAAATCTAGAAAAAAGAAATATATTTTAACAAAGAGAGAGGAGGGGGCGGGGAAGGGAACCGGGACCTGGGCGACGGCCGCGAGGTGAGCGCGGAGGTGGGGGAGGCCGGATCTGAGGTGCCGCGCCGCCATTCCAGTTCCTTGGCTCGTTCCGCGGATGTGGAGAGCGAAACCCTTGGGTGCTCGCAGGAGGAGATCGGGGTGAGGAGGAGGCGATGAGGCTGGTTGGTTTGGTCTCGTTCAACGCGAGGAAATGATGGAGGCGGATGTGCTGGACTAGTCAGGGCCAGATGGGCAGCCCGATTAGGCCCGCAAGCTAATCGGGTTATGTCGTGCTGACCCATAGGCTGAGGTGCCGACCCAATTATGGCACCCAGCCCACGTGGGGCTGACCCAGCACGGTTGGTCCTACGGGTTGTGCTAGGCGCACGTAGCCCAGCCTTAAAAATAAAATAAAAAACAAAAATATACATAGAATTTAAAAACTCGTCTCTTTTTCATTTTTTTCTCCTTTTTCTTTCATTTTTCTTCTTTTCCTCTGACGAGGACATCAAACCTAAGAATGCAACCACTGCTTCGACCTGCTGCACTGCATCCTCTACTTCAACAACATCTTTGTCAATAGGATTTTCGGCTAATGCAAGACCATATTACCCAATTGGATTGAACTACGTCTACATGTCATGGTGTTACGTCTACAAGCCATGAAGCTACTGTATGTGTCAAGCTAGATACGTTTTGATCAGATCAGTTCGGAATCAGCATGGCAGTACCAACTTCAAACGGGTATAACTTTCACATACAGAGTCCGTTGAAAGTCCACGAGTACTTGATTGAAAGCTTATTTCGTTCTCTTTCTAACGGATCCAGTCACACCTTCAAATTCCTTCTGGACTGATCGCAATCATCAAAAGAAGACGTCGTATCACTTGTTTTGGCCAAACTGAACCTTGTAATCATCCTAAACTTGGCCCATCTGTCGACGGCCCACCTAGAGGCGCGGTTACTGTTCAGGTGAACAATAACCCTCGAGATTAGTCCCTCCCCACTAGTTCCTTTAGTTTTGTGGCTCTTCGTTCCCTATTTAAGGAGGTCGCACCCCCTCTAGTTTCCTTTTGTTTAGTTAAAAATTAGCCTTGTTGCAACTTCGTATATTGGCTTGTGTCGACTAGACCAACCATAATACCGCTTCAAAATCCCAACTCAATTCAATATTTTAATTCCTATTTGCAATTTCAGATTGTTTTATCTTGTTCTTGTGTGCTTCTTCGGTGTATGCAGGAATCGACCTTCGTGGTCAGGTCATCCGGGTATTCGTGCACGGTTGATAACGACTTGTCGATCAGTTCAGCGGTTGCGTGGTTTCGAGCCTTGCGTGTTCGTAGTCAGGATCGTGAGAGTTGAGCGACGCCTACCGAACCTATCGTTCTCATCGAAAGATCAGACCAACAATCAAACCTTCGGGTTCATCATCCTCCCTTCTCTTACTACCAAGCATGCGTGCATGTGTCTTCTTTCTTCCTCTCTCTTCTTTTCCACCTCCTCCCCGATGTCTCCGCTAGCGTGTCGTATCAGGACGCGGACCCAAGCACGGTACGGATACTCAGGTTGTACCATGTCTAAACCAAGCCAACAATATCGTATTTCGGACCGGACCGACTGGCCCGGCCCATCTGGCCTGGACAACCACCACCACAGCACTCCGGAGCGGCCCAACAATGGACAGCTTTTTAGGCCGTTTTTGACCCTTTCGGCCCAGCTTTAAGGCCTGTTTGGGCCTTTCGGGCAAGTTATTGTGGCCCTCGTCAAGGCAGCCTTCTTTTTCTTTGCTCGATGGGCCTTTGTTCCTATCCCCAAAATTGCATGAGCTACTGGTCAAAACCATACTGGGCCCTTCGCCCTTTTTTGAAAGAGAAAAGTAACACTGCTCAACTGCCAGAATTAACTACAACGTAAAGCAGCAACAGGAGAGGATGAAAGAAAGCGGATATATCATATATATAATTGCACCTGCTGGGCAAGAGAAACATAAAGTGGAAATGTTTCATAGGTAACCTTGCATGTTAAGTGGGAAGTTTTTCTTGAAGTATGTCCTACGAAATGTTTCGCTGGATGTAAGCTTCTTTGGACTTCGGAGACTGAATACTATCCTCCCGTTGATCCTTTGTTGAATGGTAAAACGGGTATAATTACCTCTAACTTTGAGGGTAAATTTGGAATAGAGGGGGTGAGAAGTTGCCAAAGGTAGCTTCTGACTTCTCCATGCTATGGGCGGCTTCTGGCTTCCGAAAAAACTGTGAAGAAAAGCCTCTCATTCAGAACGACTACCTGTTTTTTCAAGAGAAAAGCAGAAGCTGTTCCACATAAGCCCTATGTTTTATTCCTAGTTGCAAGAGAAGTAAATAAGCAAACAGATGATACATACAGAACATGAAAAGGTATTTACGGTCTGCTTTTCTTTGGATTTTCTCACATTTTTTACCCCTCTTTTTCTGCATCCAAACAGTATATTCAGGCGTGCGTGTCTGTGTGTGTGTATCTTCCCTCTTTCTCCACGGTTATGAGCACAATTGCACAATATAGCATGGAGATGACTACCAACCATCACACTTTGCACCCTTTCCATGTTGTTCTCCACTCGATCCACACAAAAGCCAATCTTGCAGACTTTCCCGATCCTTTTTCTTGAACTTTACTGCACTTATCCTCTGATCCTTCGACACATCACTGAGTCGCAAAGCAACTGAGGCTTTTGCCGAAGCCTCTTATCGCCTTCCTCTACCATCCCATGCTCATCCTACGTGCATACCTTCCTCCACAAGCCCGTTCAGGTGCCCACCACTCACCGCTGTTCTATCACCTCCTCTGCATGCAAGAATGGCGGCCAGCAGTAGCACGCCGTCGATGCCGTCTCCGACGACGGTCACGCCCCTGCAGCCGGACTACCAGGGTTCCGCGGCCACAGGCGCGGGCGCGGTGCATCAGCACAGCTCGGGGTCCATCGGCACGTTCTTCGCCGTCCTCGCGGCGGTCCTGGTGCTCACCCTGCTGTCCTGTATCTTCGGCCGGGTGTGCACGGAGCAGGCCGAGGGGCCCGACGAGCGGTACGACTGCGCGAGGCTGGCGCGCCGGTGGTGCTGGTGGGGGGCGCCTCGCCGGATCGTCAGGCGGGAGGCGAAACCTTCGCCGCCCGTTGGGGAGGTGCCTGCTGCATTGCCACCACCAGAACCATGAGGAGTTAAGCTGCTGGTCAGGTTCTTGGGCTGGCCCTTCTCGGTTTTCCTTCCTGGTTCCAATTAGCACAGTAGTCTGATAGGAGAAGAAGCAATAAAAAGGCTTATTTGTATCAGTGCGGTAGATAGTCATAGTAGTACTATAGTTCTTTGAATCCTTCTGTTCTTCATGTAACTGAGTATATATTTTAGATTTCAATCCACATTCCTTTGTACTCGGATTAATTACAACCGTATGGTACTTTCGGTGATAAACACTTGTGTTAAACTGAAGAGAGTGGGCAAGTAGCAACTGTTGCATTCATCTCCGGTGGTTCTTTTGCGCCGCGGAAATCTAACTCGTGTGCTGAAGTCATCTTTCAGTTTTGTTACTCTCCTAACCTTATCAACCTAAAGCCACAAATTGAGGTCAAGATTTGCGTGACTCCCATTTGAAAAATTGCAACATTATTGATTAACAATCCTAAAGGTACGGTGGCCCTTCTTCGTTGTGATTAACCAATTACATTGCAGACCAATTGTGCCCGAACATTGAGTTTTTGGTTTAAATGATGATACCGTTTGCATGCGAAAAGCAAATATAGCCTCATTCGGAGATCAAAACCCAAAATGGCACTGCGAACTCGTCGGCAGACAACATGTATCCTCGTTCGCACCACAGGTGCTCGGAACCCCTTGTCGCCTCTCCAGAAGAGTGGACTTCCGATATGTGTCCTCGTTCGCGCCACGGGTACTCGAACCCCCTCATCCCCGCTTTTGGAGAGGGGACTTATCTCATACTGCTAATTAATTATGATTAAATTGATTATGACTAAATAATTAAGACTAACTAACTACGACTAATTAATTATGAATAATTAGTTATGACTAAATTAATTACAGCTAATTAACCACTACTAAATTAATTAGGAATAATTAATTATGGCTAAATTAATTTTGAAAAATTAATTACAACTAAATAACTAGATCAATTAATTACAACTAAATAATTACGACTAATTACTTACACGTGTTAATTAATTAACCTCCATCGTGTAATTATTTAGTCGTAATTAATTAACCCCCATCGTGTAATTATTTAGTCGTGTAATTAACCCCTACAGTTTAATTAATTACATTGGTATAATTAATTAATCCTCATCCACGCCACGACAAGGACTTCCTTCGTACTGCTAGTTAATTAATTAATTATATGGGTTTAATTAATTAACCCCACAATGTAATTAATTACACAGATTAAATAATTTTGGCTAATTAATTACGACTAAATAATTACATAGTGGGGGTTAATTAATTAGTCGTAATTATTTATTTGTAATTAATTAGTTTTAATCAATTTAGTCATGGTTAATTAGTCATAATTAATTTAGTCACAACTAATTATTTGTTATTAATTAGTCATAATGAGTTAGTCGTGGTTAGTTAGTCCTAATTATTTAGTCATAATTAAATTACTCGTAATTAATCCGTGACGCGGACGAGGACACATGTCGGAGGTCCCTTCTCCTGGAGAGCGAATGATGACACATGTCGAAAGTCGCCTCTCCTGGAGAGGGGACGAAAGGTTCTGAGCACCCATGACGTGAACGAGGATGAATAGATTTGCTATTTTACATAGTAAACCTTAAAAACTCCCGAAACCTTAGGTATGCATGGTTTGGTGATCACAATAAAGGAATGTACTCCTACCCTACCCACCACATGGATGCCAGAATTGTTCATGTACTACCACTACTACCAACCAACTACTACCATCTCTTGCCGATCTTCCCATGTAGCCAAACAATCTGTTGTAATCATCACCCCGAGTTGCGCTCTTTCACGGTTGCTTCTACATGCACGAAAACCTCAGAAATGGGATGTGTATCTGTCGAATCAATAGAAAAATTCCATGCTGAGCAGAGGATTTTCTTGGAATCGACAATTCACCCCACATCTATATCCCTAATCTATGACTTGACAACAAAATTCTGAAAGGACAATTGAGGATGACTTGACAACAACTGAAACAGAGACGAAACCTGGTAAGGATTCCATCTCTGCAACTAAAGGAAATCCGAGCTCGGCAAGCAGTTGACAAGGACAAGACAATCCCAGCGAAGATCGAGTCGGCGATGAGTTAGAATCTGATGGGATCGGTGCCGTACGAGGTCTCGACATGAACCTGCTTTAACCTAGCTGACCACGAACGCGTGCAGTATGATCATCACTGGGACAGCCAAAGCATGACAAGCGAGCGTGGCTCGGCTAACGCGTAATACAACACGGCATGGCGCATGATGATAGCAGTCGCAACGCTCAATGGCAACGCAGGTGTACGGTGAGTCGGTGACGAGATTGGAGCTTGCGATTGCGTTGCCGTTGCACACTACTTGCACCAATGCACCGGCCGGACGCGAAGACGACCCACGAGACAGGCGGACCTGGACGAACCATGGCCGCGCGCGTACGCCAAGCTCGTCCCTCTCCGACGCGTCACCGGCTCGCCTAATTTTCGGCCTTCCCCTGCGCCGACGATGACCGTACTCCCTGCGGGCTGTGCGCTCGATTGGTAGTAGGTTAGAGCCGGCGCCGTGCCGCGGTAGCGGGCTAAGATACGCGACAAGGCCGCTGGATCAGCGAAGGACCGAAGCCCACTCTACTGATGTACTAGTAAATAAACATCATGGGCTAGATGGAATTCGGCCCGTCAGGTCATTTATCAGAGATTTCAATCGAAAGGGACATGCAACAGTTAGAAATTACACGGTTTCATATATCAACTCAGAAATTGTACTCCCTCCGTTTTTTTTTATTTGACACAGTTGATTTTTCACGGTCTTCGAGATATGACTTTGATCATAATTTTTAGTACTTTTACATTAATATATATTAATAAAATTATAATATTATGAAAGTATTTTCAACGATAATTCTAATGATATAATTTTTATATAGCCAATCTAGATAGTTTTAAACTTATTGACGGTCAAACTTTAGAAAGTTTGACCGTAAAAAGTCAACTGTGTCAAATAAAAAAGAACGGAGAGAGTATTACTTTCTGTAACGGTCAAATATTTTCCTACAAGTTTTGTAATCGTCTAAAGCAGGCCATTTCAAAACGTACTAGTTGTAGCGATATGTTAAAAATAAGCTTTTAGTGAGAACACATCATTAGTCGGGTATTGGATTTTCTTTCTACAAAATACCTATTACATGGTCTCTTGAGATGCACGTGTCAACATCCTTCACATTCATGGAAGCATATATCGTATTTTCATATAGTTTATATCAGTAGAGCGGTCATCCTCCTCCTCGGCATGGCTGGCCGAGGCGGGGTAGGCTTGGTCAAGGCAGTGAGCGGCGGTCGGGTAGTGCGTCGCGGCATGAACATCCTCCTGGATGTGGCTGGCCAGACCCGGCCTTGACCGTGCGTGGGTGTGCGCGTGGTGGCTAGCTGGCTTAGCGGGCGACACATCGGTGGTTGTGGCGGTACGATCATCCTCGCCCTCGTCGGGGACAGTGTATTTCTCTTCTCTTTAAAATAAATGGCATAGCTCACGCTCTTGGTTAAAAAAAACCATACAAGTGAGCCTCTAAATCTGATATGAGGGTACCATGTTAGATCATTGCAAATTTATGTGGACGTTGGATTAAACGTTGGTGGCACAGAGTTGTCTCAAACAAGCCTAATTCCAACTTCACATCACATGATTGGCGCTAGAAGCAAGTCTCTACGAGTGACCTCGACTTAGCTACGATAAGAAACCTTTTCAATACCACCATTATTATCAATATTTCCGTAAAGCTTGGGGTTAGGTCAACCTTGTCTCTATAGGAGTATTTTATAGTTCATCCCCTTTTTCATTGGTTTTGTTCTGCCACTAACAAATGGCTCGTCTCACTCATCCTTGTGAGTAGTGACCCCCTGCCATTTGTATGACTTTCAAACTCCCTTCTTCCTCGCTTGCGAGCCCTAACTCTTGAATCCATCTAATGACTCAACGCCTCAAGTGCCCTACCTCCTTCAACGCCACCTACACCCTCCTATGTCTTTCCATGATCTCGTATCTACATCTCACATGGCGATCTGCCTCCTTCCAACGCTATTTCTATTACGATTAACCCTTTAGTAGCACGGTCTACAATCGAGTGTGGACCTGATGTTCAGTTACGGAGTTTGAGCCAAATTTAAAAAGGGGGCATCTAATGGATTGAGAAAGACATGGATTATTTTCCCGGTGTTGCTCTTTAAGAAATTTCAGATTGCTGGCCACGGCCTAGTTCGGCCTTAACCAAGTTTTGCCCCTGCCAATGCTAAATAGAACTTTTGCCGCAACACTATGCAAACTTGTTGCCATGTTTCGCCCTTCACACAAAAAGAGTTAAGAGTCCATACGATGTATGCATCCTAAGTCGCAACGAGGTACGTTTTTTTTTTTGGACTAGCAAGAACACGCTTAAATCGCTTGATATTCCACGGAGTGTGTTGTACTGGCTCTGACCTCCGAGAAAGAATACCTCAAGTGAGGCCGAATTTGCCGTTGCTCTCACTCCTTGTCGTTGGTTTGTTCACCGGCTCAGCCCCCCCTTCACACGCGCACACGGCACACGGCACACGGCACACTATCACTCGCTCACGCTCACGCTCACGCTCACGCTCACGCTCACGCAGTCGGGCAGGAGACGCAGCACGCCAACCAAACACTGGTCAGCACCGCAGCCCACCCAACACCCAAGTTGACAAACGTCGTTCTTTGTCTCCCCCACCCTGCCCTCTATCTGTCTCTCTCCCCTGCGCTCACGACACAGGTCTCGCAAGCGCACGGAGAAGAATCGAATCGAAGCCCGATAGGGAAAAAAAGACCGTACCTGGGGTTTCGCTCGCCGGCGGGAAGCCCACCGTCGCCGCTGCCGTAGGAGTCGCCGGAGGCGGCGCCTCCGCTGAGGTAACCGCTCTCTTGCTCCGCCCTCTCCTCCGTGTCGCCGCTCTTACAGTACAGCTCTAGGGTTTTCGCGCGGAAATTCGGGGGGTTTTCGGTGGGGATTTCCGGATCTGGCGGGACTGGGGGGCGGTTGGAGGAGCTCCTCGCCGGAATTGCGGGCTCCGGGGGGGCGCCGCATTGGCGGGGTTGGTGGAATTGGGGGCGCTTCCGCGTGGTGGTACGATGTGCCAATTTCTGGAGAGATTTTCCTGGCGCGTCTGGAGGTATGTGGAGGAATGGTTGAGGTTTTAGAGGGCTTTTAGGTCGCTATGGCTGTTCGACCTCTCCCTTGATGTAGCCTGCCCTTTGAGGGAGCCTGGGAATGATGCTGCGTTGGCGTGATGTGATTTGGTGCCCGTTTGGGAGGGTTTGTAGCAAACGGCTTGATGAAATTTAGTTTGTTTCTACATTCCATGATACACTGGGTGTAGAGATCGGGTGGGTTTGGAGGGGGAGGATCGGATTTGTCCTGACTCCTGACTATTCATTGTGGATGATTTGATCTCCAACCTACGGAGGCTGCTCATTTTGATACGGCTGTGGGTGGGGTGGTCTATTTATTTTAGTGCTTTTGGGGGGCAATAGTTCTATTTGGTGCGTTTCGTATGCGATCTCCTAGATCTTTGAAAGTTCGAAGCTTCAAGATGTGTAGTTCCTTGATATTTTTGTGTGCTGGGATTCCATTATTGCCGAGGATAACTGATGCATTTAGTGATATTAATGTGCCTTGTAGTTTAGTTCTTGGTGATTTAGGCTAAAGATCTGATTTTGGTAAATTTTCTGTGGTCATGGAATTTTTTGGTTTGACTATTGAACTGGAGGTGCTTCAATAAATTTTAGGGAGTGAGTCTTGGTTGGGGTTATTGGGGAGATTCGGTACAGAGTTTACTTTAGTAGTCCGTGTTAATGATTTAACTCCAATTGTAGTTGTAATGTTTGGTGGAATTGGGATTACTTTGGTCTTTCATTTCCAGAAGTTAATCTGTAGTGTTGTTCACATATCATAAAGACTGAGATTGAGCTTAGTCTTTACCCAATTGGAGGCTCACAAGTGATCTTTTATACTTTTCAATCGAGTTCTCACGGGTCCATGGTGGTGCTGATTTAGGTGCAATAGTCTCTTAGAACGAGGATTATTTTTTTGGGTATGTTATCTGTTAGGTAATGGACTTCATTAAGATGGGGTTGATATATAGTTTTTTTCATTGTTGATGCTTTTCCGGTTTGGTAATGAGATCCTGAAGTCATGTCTATATTGGGACTTGGCTGTGATGTTGCTTTTGGTAATTATACAACATCCGATGCAATATATTTGGTAACTGGGCCAGCATAGGTCAGTATGGCGAGTCAAAAATATTACCGTATGGTTTGGGCTTCTAGGAGTTTCTTCTTGTAGTAGATAGTAAACACCTACCTGCATAATTTCGTGTCATTTTGTTATTTTTGTCATATAATTATTGGACTTATTATGTTCTACTTTTTTAGCAGGTTTCTTTGAGTTTGTATCCATGATTTCAGCTTTCAGAAGGTGATTGCAGAGGGGAGGATGGAAGAGGAGGAACACCATGGGGTTGTTTTGGTATGCAGCATCTGTGGGTTCCTCTTCGCTGCCCTTGGCCCTCTCAGCTTTTGGGTCCTATGGGCTGTGAATTGGAGGCCATGGAGGTTATATAGGTACGCTGGAGATTTAGTATGCAATCTTTTATTAGCATCTAGCATTCGTATGTTTCTTAATTGGGCTTAGCCAATATCCTGCTGTGTTTATTGCTTATTGTGGTCTCTATTGTTTCCTATTGAAATTATATGTGTTTTGTCTGTGTACAATTGAATATCATGATTGATTCAACGTTCAATGCACAGGCCTCATCAAATTCATCATAGGTAAAGCAGGAAACCTTTTTTCTCCTATTGTTTGTATTGTGAATGTTACCTTTGTGCTTTCTAATAGTTCTGTGCACGAGGTCCATCTTTGTAGCAGTATGCTAGTAGTAAATTTGTTGCTGCATTCGTAGAACTTTCAACCAATAAAATGTGTTTTGCTCATACTGCATAAGTGCATATTCAGACAGCAAAGTTGGTAGGGCCGGTATCAGGAACACACTAACACGCGAAATTATTTATTGTAGTTGTACTATATCGCCAATCTAGCATCATGCTTTCTGGTTACTTTAAGCCTGCTGTTCATATATGGAATATGATTTTGTACTTCTGTCTGATTTTCTGCTTATCAGAAGTAGTAGTCTGGCAAATATGCATATTTACTTATGCTCATCATGTTCGGGATGCATTTACTAGGTTCTCTCATTTGCATTTGTCTCATTTACCTGTTAACCTTTTCCACTTTATTTTGTTATTCAGTTGGATATATGCAAGGAAATGGCCAGCATATGCGCAAGGACCTCAACTAAGCACACTGTGCAGCTTTTTGACTCTTTTTGCATGGCTTGTCGTCATTTCCCTATAACAGTTCTGATAGTATGGGGAACCATCCTTATTGCTCTTCTGGAAAGGAACACAATTGGTTTAGCTGTTATAATGGTTGGCGTAGCTTTGCTGCTGTCATTCTACTCTATAATGCTCTGGTGGAGAACGCAATGGCAAAGCTCAAGTATGTTTTCTATTCTTTGTCATGATTGCATAACTTATCATTTATTTATCTAGAATCTTATTTCCATACGTAACCCATGGGTCAGATTCATTAAATTTGATACTCAGATGAGTTGTTTTTGTCTATGATTTTTCTGCTATTATTTGAAATCCACTTGATCTTTTGTATTATCTTCTATTCATTGTGATCACCCTGCCATTCTCTCAGGGTGATGCTTTACTAGCAGATGTAATTGCTTTTCTCTCACAGATCATAGTTTATGTATTTTGTCCAAGGTTATTAAGTCGTAAAGTCGAGTCGAGTCGCAAGGGGACCGACTTGTCGACTTGACCGACTAGTCGCGACTAGCTATGATTAGTCGGCAGACTAGGACATATATATATAGGGCATGTAATGTACTAACTTGTAGCAACAATTATACACATACACATATATTCTACTGATACTAGCTTACTAGTACTACTACTAAAACAGAGCAAGCAAGAGCATTACAGGCTTAGTGCAGAGTAGCAGACTAGCGCAAAGCAAGCGAGAGGCGGCGGCGAGAGCGGATCTGCTCTGCTCGCCTACTACTACCGCAAGCAAAGATGGCGCAAGCAGCGAAGCGCAAGCGAGGCAAGCAGCTAGAGAAAGGAGAGGAGAGGAGAAAGGGGGAGGAGGGAGTGCTCGGTGCTCACCACGGCTCGGAGTTGGGTCGATGACGATCGGAGAGGTCCGAGGAGGAGGCGGCGCGCGGGACGGACGGGTTCGGCGGCGACTAGAGAGGCCGAGAGGAGGTGGCGGCGGTGTCGTGGGCGTGGGTCGGCGACGACTCGGGAGGGCCGAGGAGGTGGCGGCGCGTCGTGGATAGGGAGCAAGGGAGGCGGGGGGGCGAGGAGGAGGTGGCGCCGGCGGCGTCGGCGTCGTGGGCGCCGGACGGAAGCGACAGTGTGCTAGGGTTCCCTTTCCCGTGCGGCGCGCGGGGGACGGGAGTCTCGGATCCGTATGCCCTTCGGCCCTTCCCCTCTTGTAGTATCTTCTTGACTTGCGCCGGGGCCGAGGCCGAGTCACCGACGGGCGATTAGTCGCTCGACTTCGCTACCGGCCGACTAGTCGCGGCTAGTCGCCGACTAGTCGGCAAGTCGGACGACTAGCGCAGCTAGTCGAGTCGGCGGCGCTAGTCGAAGCCAGTGTGCCGACTTGCCGACTAATCGACGATTAGTCGCGACTAGTCGGACGACTTAATAACAATGATTTTGTCCTTAATGTGTATCTGTCCTTAATGTATATCTCGCTAGTGAAATGTATCAAGTCCATATTATACAAGGCTCTAAAAATCGGATCTAGGCGGCGCCTAGGCGCTAGGCGATGGCCGGCCGCCATGATTTCGGCAAAGTCGGTAAGCTAGGCAGCCTCCCCGCCTAGGCAGTCCAAGCTGGTCCAAGGAGGGTCTGGGCGGAGCTTGGTGTGGCGGCCTAGGCGGGCGCCGTGGGCGCTTGGGCGGATGGCTAGCTGGCGCTGGGCGAGAGAGAGAAGGGGGTGTGGGGGCAGCGGCGGAGGAACCGACTAGGGAGGAGGAATTCGACTTGCTGCAGCTGTGATGACAAGAGGGAGGAGGGAGAAGAAGGGGGAAGGAGAGGGGGAGGATACCATGGTTCGCCGGAGGGGAGTGAACCCAAGTTAGACCAAGAGAGAAAGAGGGAGCATGGCAAGAGGGAAGGAAGCTGGCACCTTCATCGCAGTCGCCGTCGTCGCCACTAGATCTCATCGTCTCCGCAGCCGCTAGGTTGTAGTCGCCATCGCATCGTGGTCATTGAGGAGGAGGCAGGCGGCGGCGTGTGTGAGGAGTTGGGAACTTGGGAGGCAACGTGATGAGGATTGAAGAATGAGACGGCTGGGTTCTAGACTTCTAGGGCAAGTGGGAATGGGAACTCAGGATGGGTCTTGTGGGTTGTGGCCTTGTTGGGTTGGGCCAACCGGTTGGTCATGGCCATCTTCTTTTTCTTTTTAACTTGCTTTATGTGATAGATGTAGAGATCTTCTGTGGCTCCTTGCTGTGACGAGGCTGCTGCCCTCTGCTCTGCTTCTCGCCCCCTCTGCTCTGTATCATTGTAGCCAAGTCGTTCGCCTAGGATCCGGGCCACCGCCTAACGCTTTCTTGAACCTATTATACAGACCTCTGACTTATTTCGAGTAGTAATGAAACTACAGGAAGGTGTTGTCTGTATGCCCTTTCTTTTTCTGAGTGTCAGCTTTTGTGCACATGGGTGCTGGGTGTTTTGAAATTTTCATTAGACTTTTTTTGGGGGGGGAGGGGGGGGGGGTGACCTTTCTCTCTCTAGAACACAGGATAAACCCTACTGACTTCTGGGTTCTGGCTATAAACATTATATGTTACTTGACCCTGTAAATTTGACATGATGTTCTGTGCCAAATTTCTTGAGGCAGGACATGGTCAGTCACATTAGGAAATCGAAATACCAAAGAACTTAATGCAAAACATGCTCAGTACTTCAGTATCATAAAAGATGGTCATATCGATTTGTTATATTATCATAACCAAATGTATGGATAAACATTAATACATGCATAAAGGGAAAAGTTTTAAAATCCTGTGAGGGTTCAAATGCTATCAGCAGTTTCCTTTAAAAGAGAGTTATCAGCAGAATGTGTTTTTGCAGGGTTTTCAGTAGTTGTTCCAGCTCTTTCTTCACTTAGTTTTGTATATGCTGTTTCTTTTAAATTGGAGCACTCTATTATCTCTTTGTTCTTTATTGAGCTGACACACTGGTTCTTTGTTGATCTCTTAACGATGTTAACAAATGGATTGTTTGGTGCAGAGGCTGTTGCTTATCTTCTCCTCCTGGCAGTAGGTCTACTGTGTGCCTATGAATTTTGTGCTGTTTATGTTACAGCTGGTGCCAGTGCTTCTGAGCTCAATTCCCCATCTGGGTTCTTCTTTGGGGTATCTGCAATATCATTGGCCATCAATATGCTCTTTATATGTAAAATACTATTTAATGGTAAAGCTATTCTTCTTCTCTTTTAGTTGAGAATCTCTTATCACTCATTAATACGGAAATTTGGGAAACTTCAATTCTTCATACATTTGATGTACAGGAAGTGGATTTGATGTTGATGAATATGTGCGGAGGTCGTACAAGTATGCATATTCTGATTGTGTTGAAGTGGCCCCTGTGTCATGCTCGCCTGATCCTCCAGACCCTAGTGAGTTATACATGACAAAATCCAGCAGGCGAGTCCCACTTTTTGCCCTTTATTAATTATACTGGACCACTTAAATATCTATTGCTAACTTGACTGTGCTGCCAACTTAAATAAGTTCTATGTTGTTGCTTTGGATAATATATCATTATATCTATCTTTTCTTGCAATTTTGATAAGATGTTCATTCCTTGAAAATGCAGGGTCTTGCATCTAGGGCTTCTCTACCTTTGCTCACTGGTTGTGCTTGTTGTCTATTCCATCTTGTATGGTCTGACCTCAAAAGAAGCACGCTGGTTGGGTGCTTTAACTTCAGTTGCAGTAGTGATCCTTGGTATGTTTTTTCATTGTACCATTGGTTGTTATACTCCGTATCTTGTTATGTTTTTTCATTGTACCATTGATTCTTGTACTCTGTATCTTGTTCTTTGACATCTTATTTTCTTTTGTACAGACTGGAATTTGGGCTTGTGTTCATTTAGGTTTGAGCTTCTTAAAAGTCGGACAATAGCGTTATTTATGGCTGGAACATCAAGGGTTTTTCTTATATGCTTTGGGGTGCATTACTGGTTTGTATTCATCTTTGTGCTTTTATAGTTGGAACATATTTAAGAACTAGTACTTTGTCCTATTTGCTAACTAAGGTGTTACATTAGGTACCTTGGACATTGCATCAGTTATGCTTTTGTAGCATCTGTGCTTTTAGCTGCTGCTGTCTCTTGCTGGCTTTCTATTTCAAACCCCTCAGTTGCAAGGGTAGATGCGCTAAGAAGTACGGTGATAAAGCTGCGAGAAGGATTTCGAAGAAAGGGTCAAAATAGTTCTTCAAATTCATCAGAAGGTTGTGGATCTAGTGTGAAGCGTAGTAGTGGTAGTGTTGAAGCAGGTCAACATGGTAATGCTACTGATTCTATGTACAGAAGCAATTCACAAAGCGATGGTGTCAATTGGAACAATGCTCCTTTTGATCGATCCAATAGTTGTCAAGAAGGCCGGAGCTCTGACAAGAACATAGACAGTGGACGTGCAAGTTTAGCCCATCGCAGTAACTCTTGCCTTTCTGCTGTCCAAGACTCTGAAACTGCCATAGTTTCAGCAGATAGGCATGGGGATCCTACTGCTTCACTTGTTGTTTGTTCTAGTAGCGGTTTGGAAAGTCAAGGTTGCGAGTCTAGTGGATCAGCTACTGCCTCGGGTAATCAGCAACTATTGGATTTGAACTTGGCTGCAATTTTTCAGGACAGACTGAATGACCCAAGGATCACATCTATGCTAAAAAGGAATGGTGGACTTGGAGATGTAGAACTGGCTAATCTTCTTCAGGATAAAGGCCTGGATCCAAATTTTTCCTACATGTTGAAAGATAAGGTTATGGATCCACGGATTTTAGCTTTGCTACAGAGAAGCAGCTTAGATGCAGACAGAGAGCATCAAGATGATGTAGATGTTACTGCTACTGATTCAGATAGATTGGATACAACTATTGCAAATCAGATCTCTCTGTCAGAAGAACTCAGGAGAAGTGGGCTAGAAAATTGGCTGAACCTTTCAAGGCTGATATTCCATCAAGTAGCTGGTACTCCAATACGAGCCTTTGTTGTTTTTACCCTAATATTCATCATGGAGACTGTTACTGTCGCTGTCCATCAACCAGAGCCCATAAAGGTGATAAATGCAACACATGAACAGGTAATTTTTGTTGCTGATGCACTATAATACCTTTAAAAGGTTGATTTTAATTTTGATTAAGAGTGTGATTGCTTTTCCTTAAATTGGCAGTTTGAGTTTGGTTTCTCGATACTACTTCTATCACCAGTTGTCTGCTCCATCATGGCATTCATTTGGTCCTTGCGCGGAAGAGATGATGATGACATCCAAATCCCAGAAGGTGATATACAACAACAGAGAGTTTTTATTGTTTTCCAATGATCGTGCCATGCCAGGATAAAAATTGTCATATTAATACAAGATTAATTTTGTTTACCATATCAGAACAAGTGCTTCGTATTGTTTCTGTTTGAACATTTACTGTGAGCCAAATGCTATGTAATATAAAATGAATATGATGCTAGTGGCAAATGGAAAATTCTTATTGTGCATGAGTTTAGTAATATCTTTATGTGTGTGGGCCTCTAAGATAACCATGAGTATCTTTACTAGACATGCTTCAGTGCATCTAGCTCTCTTCTGTAAAATCTGTTTTTGATGTGTCGTGTCACTTGTGTGCTTTATATTGCATTGAATATGCTATTATATTACTTTAAATATTACTGGATTCTCAGCTATAATGACTTGCCTTTCTTTTATCCATCTTCAGTATGGCTTCATTGCGTGGCTGCTCAGTACATGTGTTGGTTTACTTCTCTCTTTCTTGAGGTATGCTGCTTAATATTTTAAACATTAATTACTGCTTACTATTATAATTTTAACCACATGTGAATACTACTCAAGTACTCATTAGTTTTCCATGCCTGTTTTGGTGCCTTGCTTATTTGACTAAAGATTTTCACAAGGGCATCAAATGAAATATGCAGAGCATGGTACTCATAAGTCATAACCATTTGTTTTGTACCTTTGTATACGCTTTTAAGTTCTAATATATTATTGTATTTTTTATTTCATATATTCTTTGCATAGCTTTTTATTGCAACCCCACCTGGTTTCTGTACAGGAGAATCATGTATATGGAACTTATCATATATTTTTTGAAACTTATGGGACTTGTTATGTTTGTGGAATGTACTGGTGTTTACTAGTGAAAACATAATTATGTGTCATTCTTCAGTTGGCAACCAAAGGGATCTATTTATTTAGATTCTTAAAATTAGTGTACATCTATTTACTTTTGTGTTTTTCAGGATAGCGGTGTGACCAGGGATAGAAAACCCGTTCTTTACGGGTTGGATCCTGAGTAACTCTCTTTATATAAAATCAAACTTTATTTGGTTCGTCCTCAATTTCGTTCAAATTTGATTAAAATTCATTCAAAATCTGAAAATTTGATTTTGGATTTGAAAAAACCGCCGGGATACCGGCCGGTAACCGCCGGGTTTTTTTTCCCTGGGTGTGACTATTACGCATATACCCTTAACAAAGTCTAATGATGGTGTCGCTGCCGTAGGTTTTGGCTTGTCTTAGTCTCGCAGACTGATTTATGATAGAGTTTCACTTTCTGATTGATCAACTAATTTATTTTTGGAAGCATGTGCAAGATTTAAAGCTTTAGGTTGAATGATATTTTTAGCTGGATAATGGGTGTTGGCTAGACATATTCAAATCATCTTCTGTCTATACCTGTTTTGCATATATATGGCTTCTATAGCAACTGGATGTCTACAATCAATTTATACATTTTATTGGTGAAATGTATCATGTTTTTGGTCTGAAAGTTACCTATGCAATTCTGCAGCAAGTCATCAGTTATATTGGGTTTGTCTCTCACGGTCCCACTTATGGTGGCTTGCCTCTCATTTGCTATTCCTATATGGATGCGTAATGGCTACCGTTTCTGGATTCCGGGAGGGGAGCTTGATAGTCGTGAAAATATTCATCAAGCTACAGGGAAGAAAGAGGTTTGTTATCCAGTTCTTTATGAAGTTAGCAATGGGCGCTTTGTTCTCATTTGTATATTAAAATAGGCAATATGCAGTATTCATCTATATAAGTTCTTTGCATAGTTATAAGGTATGCCGAACTGTGACCCAGTCTCGTATTATGTGTCTTATGTCAACAATACCATTAGCAAGAGCTGGATGAATACCTGAATGTGCGTACTGGGGATCAGTTTTCTCCATATTGTGCTTGTCCTATCAGCATGATTACACCATGTTTTGTAGCATGTCCAAATGTGATCAATTTTTTGTCCCAATTTATAGCACATATTTGTGTTTATTTCACTTTTCTAACATTATTGTAGATAGTTTGGAATGCTTTTCAACCTTCCAGCAATAGTCATTAAAATTATGTTCGTGTTGCTCATCATTGGTCTTTTGTTGTCAGCGGGCTCTCTTTGCAATCAGCATAACTGTTTTCACTGCATCAGTTATTGGCCTTGGTGCAATAGTATCAGCGAAGCCTTTGGATGCTTTAGGCTACAAGGGATGGGATGCTGATAAAAGGAGTTTCTATTCTCCCTATGCAACATCGATGTATCTTGGATGGGCATTATCTTCAACAATTGCTGTGCTTGCTACTGGGGTGATACCTATTGTTGCTTGGTTTGCCACATACCGATTTTCACCTTCATCAGCTATATGTGTTGGCCTTTTTGCAAGTATGTCCTACCTGATCTTTTCTCAATGTTCTCATTGGATATTGAATGGATCACCTTACACTTTCAGATAACTGACTCCTGAGTTGTGACTTTCTGCAGCTGTTCTTGTATCCTTTTGCGGTGCGTCCTACTGGGGAGTGGTAAATTCACGAGAAGACGGGGTTCCTCTGAAGGCTGATTTCTTGGCAGCCTTGCTTCCCTTACTTTGCATTCCTGCAATGTTCTCGCTGTTCACTGGGCTGTACAAATGGTATAAAGATCATCTTTAGCTTTGCATTTCCACTCGTATGTCTGCTCGGCTGAGATGAAATTGCAAATAATTTCAGGAAGGATGATGATTGGAAGATCTCCGTGGAGTTTACCTTTTTGTTGGCATGGGAATGTTGCTATTGCTCGGTGCAATATCAGCAGTTATTGTCACAATTAGACCTTGGACTGTAAGTAAAGTTTTTGTGACCCATATATTTAAAATAGTTTCATATTAATATCAATTCATCTGTGTTATAACAGAGTATAATTGACCTGTCATCTTTATACAGGTTGGAGTTGCATGCCTCCTAGTCATCCTGTTCCTTGTGTTTGCTATTGGGGTCATTCACTACTGGACATCTAACAACTTCTATTTAACAAGGACACAGATGTTACTCGTTTGTTCCCTTGCTTTTCTCCTCGCGTTGGCTGCCTTCCTGATGGGTTTATTTCAGGGTGACCGCATGTTCTTCCTTAAATGTCTTTCAACCTGTTTTCACTATTTTTATCAGTTTGAGGTACTGTTGTCATATACTCATATTAAATACACATAAATTGAATTATCTTACGATTTTTGCAGAAAGGCCTTTTGTTGGAGCATCTATAGGTTATTTCTCATTTCTGTTTCTTCTCACGGGAAGGGCTTTGACTGTAAGTTTGATATATGTTAAGATAACTGTTAGCCATCAGATGCTAGTTTTGATGTTTGATGATGATCTTGTAACACTGAATGAATGTATTCTTCTCAGGTCCTTCTATCGCCACCAATTGTTGTGTATTCACCAAGGGTATTACCTGTATATGTTTATGATGCTCATGCAGACTCTGCTAAAAATGTTAGGTATGGAAACAGCCTTTCCAATTCTACCTATTCACGTATCTTTCTTGTGTTCAGGATTGGTCATAATTTCTTTTTGTTTGTGTTCTATCCTATCATAAAAGTGCTGTTGTAAGCTGACAAAATACCTAACTAACATCATTCTCTTTACAGCTATGCTTTCCTTATCTTGTATGGGATTGCATTGGCAACTGAGGTTTGGGGTGTTATTGCTAGTCTAATACTGAATCCTCCATTTGTTGGGGCTGCTATTTCTGCTATTACTCTTGTAACTGCCTTCAGTTTTGCTGTTTCTCGACCATGCCTGACACTTAAGGTTGGTACTTTTGTGCAGCTAAAATCAGCAAACTTTATTCAACTGAACATTCTTTGTTCTTGCTCCCTTTTTCATCTGTAGATTTAAAGTAATGACCTTTTTGAATTTTGAATCAGATGATGGAGGATGCCGTTCATTTTCTCAGCAAGGATACAGTTGTGCAAGCAATGTCACGGTCTGCTAACAAAGTAAGTCTATTGTGTATTTGTAATTCTGTATTATTAAGTATTCAACAAATCCCTGCTATTAAAATTGGTTAATGTAGTTTTTTGTGCATACTTCCGTTAAACTTGTTTCAACTAGCCTTTCTACTTTTCTTTTCCATTAGCATCTAGTGCTGAGAGCTAGCAGCATTTTTAGCTTAATCTAGTGCATCTAAGTTCTATTGTATGCCTCTCCTACTTGTGAGCCTTGGGAAGTACATAAATGTTACCGAGATGGCATCATATTTTAATCTATTTCAGCAGCTCTTCATTTGTAGGCAGGATTACCTGTCGAGATCATAATCTTTTAGTTAATCCACCAATTTCCAGGATCTGTACATAACAATGAAATTACTGTAACAATATGATATTTGTTGTTTCTATGTTGTTGATAGTATGTTTTGTGTGCAATGCAGACAAGAAATGCTATATCTGGGACTTACTCAGCGCCTCAGAGGTCTGCAAGTTCTGCCGCCCTTTTGGTTGGGGATCCTGCTATTACAGTGGATAGGGCTGGGAACTTTGTACTTCCTAGGGCTGATGTTATGAAGCTGAGAGATCGCTTGAGAAATGAAGAAATCACCGCAGGATCTTTCTTTTGTGGAGTAAAAAATTGTTTAATGATTTTCCCTGGTTCCCCGGCAGATGTCGATCATCGGAGGAATATGTGTGCCCATGCACGGATTTTGGCTTTAGAAGAAGCAATTGATACTGAATGGGTGTATATGTGGGACAAATTTGGCGGCTATTTGCTTCTGTTGCTTGGCTTGACTGCCAAAGCTGAACAAATACAAGTATAAACTTGGTTCCTTTATCATTCTTGTCTTCCCCTTGACTCACTAGCATTTTAAACGCTGTGTATTTCTTTTTGTTTTAGGATGAGGTTCGTCTTAGACTTTTTCTGGACAGCATAGGTCTTTCTGACTTAAGTGCCAAAGAAATTAAGAAATGGATGCCTGAAGATCGGAGGCAATTTGAACTCATTCAAGAAAGGTAATTTATAGTGTTTTTTAATTATACATGGTTGTATGTAGAGCTCCCAGAAAATCATAGGCTCATCATCTAAATTTTGCACTTATCTGTGTCTGTAGCTACATAAGGGAAAAAGAAATGGAAGAGGAGGTCCTGATGCAAAGGCGAGAGGAAGAAGGGAAGGGAAGGGAAAGAAGGAAGGCATTGTTGGAGAGAGAGGAACGTAAGTGGAAGGAGCTTGAAATGTCACTGCTGTCTTCTATTCCTAATGCTGGAAGCAGGGATGCTGCGGCCATGGCGGCAGCTGTCAGAGCTGTGGGTGGTGACTCTGCTCTGGAAGACTCTTTTGCAAGGGATAGGGTCTCGTCAATAGCTCGTCACATACGAAAGGCACAATTGGCTCGGCGAGCAGAGCAGGTTCTGTTCCCATAATAATTATATTTTGTCAACTTCTAAAGCACAGCTTCCATGATGATATAGCTTACAAATGTACTTTTTGAGTGCATGAATTGGGCATAATCATCCGTTGAGTTTATGGCCTGTCTTGTGGTTCACCTTGAAGCTGGTTACCTGACAACACATCAATTTCATGGAGCAATTTAAGTTACACAATCAAAACCTGGATTTTTTTTTTTTCTAACTCTAGTAGCACATGTTATATGCACATTTCCTGTAGTTACTGTTTTTGCTGATACTATTTGGATCTCTGACATTGTTATGAACTGTCGAACAGACTGGCATTCCAGGCTCTGTATGCGTACTTGATGATGAACCAAGGAGTACTGGCCGTCATTGTGGAGAGCTTGATTTGTGTGTCTGTCAAAGTAAAAAGTTAGCTTCTCCATTGCAGTAATGGTTCAACCGGTATCTGGTCCAGTCTGTCTTTTTGGAACCGAATTCCAAAAGAAGGTTTGCTGGGAAATCTTGGTGGCAGGGTCAGAACAGGGAATGGAAGCTGGACAAGTTGGTCTTCGATTGGTGACTAAGGGCGAAAGGATGACTACTGTTGCTAAAGAATGGAATATTGGTGCATCGAGTATTGCAGATGGCAGGTACCAGCTGTTCACAACTGTTGTATTTTGGAAGGAAAGAAAAAAAAAAGTAAATCAAAAGCAGCTAACCTCATCTGTTTTTCCTTGCCACTGCAGTGCCTGATGAACATTTGCTGTCTGTTATTCTGTTGCTTATTCCTGTGGTTTTACTTGTATTTTGTATAGAAAGGATGCTTTTGATGAACATTCGTCAATACCGACCTTTTTTTGGTTCAGACCTGTTCACTTCTGCTACATCAGTGGTTGGTCCTATATGGTAGCTTTAGTTTTATTTAAATGAAAACAATAAGGGAGAGCCCTACTGAAAAGCTTAAGTTTGATTTTGATGCAAGTTTTCCCTTCTCAATTGATCACTTTATTTCCTTTCTCTTTTGGTATTAATATGTGAATTTGCAGGTGGCATCTTGTCACTGTGACTATAGATGCTGACCTAGGTGAAGCAACTTCTTTCATAGATGGAGTTTACGATGGATATCAGAATGGGTTGCCATTGCCTAGAAATAACGGCATTTGGGAACCTGGGACAGATATTTGGGTTGGTGCTAGGCCACCCACAGACTTGGATGCCTTTGGTAGGTCAGACAGCGAAGGTTCAGACTCAAAGATGCAGATCATGGATGCTTTCTTATGGGGAAGATGTCTGACTGAAGATGAGGTTGCTGTGTTACATGTAGCCATGTGTCCTGCCGAGTATGGCTTGTTTGACCTTGCAGCTGAAGATGCTTGGCATGGAAGTTATTCTGCAAGGGTAGGTTCTTGCTTCTACCAAGCAATTCCTTTTTCTAATCTTTTGTGATGTCATGAATTTGAAGGTATTACAAAACTACAAATGTGATTTTCTTAAATTTACTGTGTTGTCATTCAGGTAGATGACTGGGAAAGTGAAGAAGCAAATTTTGAGCTATATGATCAAGAGGATGTTGAATGGGATGGACAGTACTCAAGTGGTAGGAAACGTCCGGTGCGTGATGCAGTAGCTATTGACATCGATTTCTTTGCTAGAAGACCAAGGAAACCAAGGTTTGAGACACGAGAGGATGTTAACCAGCGTATGCTGTCTGTCGAAAGGGCTGTCAGGGAAGCTCTTATTGCAAAAGGAGAGAGGAGTTTTACTGATCAAGAGTTTCCTCCAGATGATAGATCTTTATTTGTAGATCCAATGAATCCTCCTCTAAAATTGCAGGTACTCTACATTCTACATGCATATCTCTAGCACTTGTGCACTAAGTATTGGTTAAGTCTTTGTCATTGATCTATTTTTATGAGTTTAGGTTGTTTCTGAGTGGATGAGGCCTTCTGACATAGCAAAGGAGATATCTATCAGTTCTCAGCCATGCTTGTTTTCTGGTTCTGTGAATTCCTCGGACGTGTGTCAGGTATATAGTGTTTGCTTTGTGCTGGTCTGGTATCCTTTGTAGTGGCAATTTTGAACAAGACATTTTAAACCATGATTTCATATTATTAGTTGAAGTAATATCCAATTTGCCCAACTGTTCTTTTCAGGGTCGGTTGGGAGACTGTTGGTTCCTGAGTGCAGTTGCAGTTTTAACGGAGATGTCCCGTATATCTGAAGTTATAATCACTCCAGAGTACAATGAAGAAGGGATTTACACTGTCAGATTCTGCATTCAGGTATTCATTGATCTGAACCATCTGCGTAATAAATATCCATTCACTTGGGTTGTTCTTTTGTAGTACATATTGGTAGACCACAACTTGGTGAGATTTTACATTTTTACTCTCTTCTCCTACCCAGTTCAACATCAGAGTTTAATTGGTGAAGCAAACACGCAAATTTAAAAACCACAAACAAATTGTTTCTTTGCTGTACAGTTGCCGCATGTATTGATATAAGCATATTTCGCTGTATTGGAAGAAAAACATGTACTGGAGCTGTGCTGGGGTCACGTCGGATGTCCATTGCGTGATGGACATATATATGGTACCTAATAGTGCTGTTAGAGTCTCAGTGCAACTTAGACTTAAAAATTAATGTTGGGACTTCAGCTGCTCCTTTGAAAGCACTAAATTTAGATGGTTGCTAAGAAGAGTTTAAACACACAATACCTTTTAACAGCCGGCTCTGTTAGAGCTGACAAATCAGACACTCTTAGCGCTGACCTTAACAAAGCTTGTATTATACGGTTATGCGCATGGCTTGCCTGATTTTCCTTCAGATTGGCTACGCACGTTTCTTAATATGCATGACACCTCTTCTGAAATGCCATCATTGTCAGAAGCTTAGTTAAGTCTTTAAGGGGACTTACCATCATGAAGAAACATTAATATATCCCCTTATTTTGCTCAGCATTTAGGAATCTTTCCTGAATGGGATGACTGGAGTCACAGGATATTTATTACATTTTAGGAAAAATGCTGATGATTCCATCTGTGTATTAGGAACAGTTTGGGTTTGGTCCCACATAGTTTCCATATATCTTTTACATGTATATATAGACCAATTGGTCCATAGCGTGGATTATTGGTGTTTCTCCTAAATCTAAGAATATTAACAAAAAACACACTGTTTTTAATGCCTCCTTATTATCATATCACAAATACCCCGCTGAACATATTACATGTAGTGCATTATGCACTCCATGTATTACATCTAAAAGATGTGAAAAGAATTCATTAGTGCTACCAATGTATTATATCTGTATATGCCTGCAAAATTCCATGATCAAACTCAACATTAGTTGAGATAACTAAAAGAAAGATAAATAGTGCACATGAAGAGCTCATGCAACATATTTTCTCTAGGGCCTATGCATTATTTTCTACCAACACTGAAGATTTGTCTTCATCTTGTGAACAACAGAGCTTATGCATTATTTTCAACTAATTTGACTCAGTTTATATTTCATTATATATAATTCCACCAGGGTGAGTGGGTGGCCGTGGTTGTTGATGATTGGATCCCATGTGAGTCTCCCGGGAAAGCAGCATTTGCTACTAGTAGAAAACAAAATGAGCTATGGGTATCCATTCTTGAGAAAGCTTATGCAAAACTTCATGGCTCTTATGAGGCGTTGGAAGGTGGGCTTGTGCAAGACGCTCTAGTGGACCTCACAGGAGGAGCTGGCGAAGAGATTGATATGCGGAGCCCCCAAGCGCAGATTGATCTCGCTAGTGGAAGATTGTGGTCTCAGTTGTTGCATTTTAAACAAGAAGGTTTTCTTCTTGGTGCTGGAAGTCCTTCTGGCTCTGATGCTCATATTTCATCAAGTGGAATCGTTCAGGGACATGCTTACTCAATTTTGCAGGTTTGCTCTCATTTGTGTGTGAGCTTCGTCAGTTCTTCGTTCCTTTTATGCAGTTCTTCGTTCCTTTTATGCTAGACACATTTATACTGTATTTTCAGGTAAGAGAAGTTGATGGCCACATGCTTGTCCAAATTAGAAATCCATGGGCAAATGAAGTTGAATGGAATGGACCATGGTCAGACTTGTCACAAGAGTGGACTGAACGAATAAAGCATAAGCTCAAGCATGTTCCACAGGTACTTTTGTACTTGTCTCTTCCTTGCTATTAGTTTACTTGGGTAGATGGTATTTGCACTAGCTGGGGTCAGAAAGAAACATACTTGTATGACTATCAAACTAAACAGATGATTACATCAGCGTAAAAAAAGATGATTGTATTCTATCACACAGGATTATCATAGATGTTTTTATATTGATGGCACCAAGGTTCATGTAACCGTTCCCGGGCATTTTCCCGGCCAGGCGGCGGTACCAAACCAGTTTGACCGGTAACCGGCGGTTACCGGCCGGGAATTTTATCCCTGAATGGCACAACCAATATATATTTTTAGTAAGATAAAATTGTTTCGCACCATTTTTATTAGCTCCTCTGTCCAAGTTTTCAAGTGTCACTACAGTTTAATTTAAAACAGTATGTGAAAATAGCAGTATCAATTGCCAATTTTGGGTTACAGGTTAATGCATTGCACCAAAAGGAAACAAAATACAGCTACATTTTCTTTTTCATTTAAAGCTCTGACCCTTCCCCCTTCTCATTCTCTCTTACTCTTGTTGCAGTCGAAGAATGGGGTATTCTGGATGTCTTGGCAAGATTTTCAGATCCACTTTCGGTCAATATATGTTTGTCGTGTTTATCCACCAGAGATGCGCTACTCTGTCCATGGGCAATGGCGTGGCTATAGTGCAGGTGGTTGCCAAGATTATGACTCATGGCATCAAAACCCTCAGTATCGGCTTAGAGTAACAGGACGTGATGCGCTATATCCTGTTCATGTGTTTATTACCCTTACACAGGTATGTGCCAACCTGCATGTTAATGTAAGACTTGTAGAATGCACTCTGATGTTGATCTGAACAAACTTCTGCTTGTCAGGGTGTTGGTTTCTCTAGAAAGACAAATGGTTTCAGGAACTACCAATCTAGTCATGATTCTTCCATGTTTTACATTGGAATGAGGATACTCAAGACACGGGGCTGTCGTGCTGCTTACAATATCTACATGCATGAATCAGTGGGCGGAACAGATTACGTTAACTCAAGAGAAATATCTTGTGAATTGGTCTTGGAGCCTTATCCAAAGGATACACAATTGTGCCAACAACCATCCATCCAGGGGAGGAAGCGCCTTTTGTTTTGTCAGTTTTTACAAAAGCACCAATCAAACTAGAAGCTGTTTAATGTAAGATTGAGACTCCATGTGCTTGCTATTGGTAGCTATGCCTCACTGCTGCTGGCCCAGGCTCCTCGGGGTCCTAGTGATGCAGAGTCCAGCTGTGGGTTCAAGAGGAACAGAAAATGGCAAGTATCTGATTCTTGTCCATTGTCTAGGAGTTCCCTGTTTCCTTGGTCCAAAAGGATCTTACTATTAGCCTCAGGCGGCAAGGTCTAATGGCACAGTGAGCTAACTGACCTTGCAACCATTTCAGGATATTTGCTATAGCAATACACCTGTAGCTGGAGTCATGATGCAGCAGCTCTGCCCTTCGACCTGAATATGCTGGAAATGGAAATTCATCAGGCCTCGCTACATGCAAGTACATAGCTTGATTGCTTCGTAGAGCTGATAGACAAGGCAATGCTTCTTTTGCTAAAAGAAAGGGAAGAAGGCAATGTTTCCAGTCAGCAGGTTGCATGGTGTTAATGCATCAGTCATGACTTTTTTGTCACAGTGCATATGCTGGATGAGAAGAATTGTGGCTGTTTTCTAGTCCATGCTTGTAGATAGTGGAGGCAGCTAACATGTAGACCTAGTAGCCCCATCCTGTGTATAGGTATCCCATGTTACCCTGTACATACTATAGAGTTAGATGAATTAACCTTGTGCCCGTCGTTCCTATAAGCGCATAGAGCTCTTGTGCAGCTTTGAAATACCATTTTAGCAAGCTGCAGTTTTGCTAATCCAAACTCAAAAAGTAGTCGGCCATAGTTGTTTTCATTGATTGCTCTGTATGTAATCGAAATCTGATCTCATTCAATGGAAGCTATTTTTTGGTATCCTATGAAGCTGCCTTTGGTAGCATAGGATATCTTGCCGTGCCGTGATGCTATGCTGATATATTGTGTGCGTGTTTCAGGCAGTGTGCATAATACTGTCAGTTTGGTAACACAGTTGATGCAGGCATATGCATTGAAATTTAGAAGAAAAAAGGGGCTGAAGGTGCCTTAAAAGCGTGAGCTATAGCAAGACAAATGTGCAACCCTGAAACCGCATAGTGAAAGTTTGACAAAACATTGCACCAAACCAATGAAACCATGAGTTATAGGATTATAGTATGACATTTGCATCTAGAGCAAGTTTGATAGTTTTCCCTAAAACTTCGCTTTTTAATAAAAAAACCCAAAATCGTGCTAAAACCAGCTGTAGCAAGGCACCTGACCCTGAACCATGCAATGAAGCTTTTAAGAAAAAATGTGGCAGTACCACGAGCCATAGTAAATGAAGCAACAGTTGTAATCATGGAAAAAACCTGGTCGGTTACCGGCAGTAACTGGTTTTACTGGCTGGTCTCGGTAGAAAAAAAAGCCCGCTAAAAAGTTTTGAATTTGATTTTGATTTTTTGACTACATAATGTCCTTCCCCTGTTGGTTTAGGCTTTTTGTGTGCTAGATTACGTATTGTATGAGCTAAATATGCTTGAATTATTGTATTAACAATCCTAGGCTATTTTTTGGATTTGGAAAGCATATTGGATGCCTACATCCCATACACATGTGCCTGCCTCCCTCTTGCCTTTGCAGCAGCAGCCCCTACACATGTGTTTGTCTCCCTCTTGCTTTTGGCTTGTCTCCTCCCTCTTGCTTTTGCATTGGATGCTCTCTTCTCCCTATTGCTTTTGCTGCTGCAGCACCAGCAGCACACTTGTCTCCCCCTTTTGCTTCTTGATTTGCAGTAGCTCTCTTCTCCCCCTTTTTGCTTTTTGGTTGGCGGTAGCAGCAACGTCGATAGCAGTAAGCGGCAGCGGCGGCAAGCGAGGGCAAGGAAGGAAGGCAGCAGTGGCGGCAAGCAGTTCGAAACTAATTGTTTAGTGCTTCTTTGCCGTAGATAGGATAAATTTAAGACATTAGTTTCTACGAATAGAGATTACAGATTAGACTTGATTGTTTGGTCAATAGGGTTTCCAATCAAAGTTTCCAACATGATTGTTTGATCAAGGGTTTGTTGGTCCAACAAAAAAAATTCATATACCAACACTAATATGAAGGCATACTAAATGCAGTTTGATATTAGGAATAGCTTATTGATTACCTGCTCATTATAGTATTTAGTCCATGTTGGTATTTCTATATTCAGATATATTCAAGACTAGTGATTCAGCTCACAGGGCCATGATAGCCATACTGAACATATTGTGGTATGGATTATTGTAGGTGATGGCTTCTAAATCTATCAATGTTTGGGAGCATGGTGAGAGATTAGGTAGTGCATATATTGTAATCTTACCAAATCAAACGAAGGTGTCACCTGCCTAAAAGAATATCTTGCTAAGAAATACGGAGATGTTATTGCTTCCAGTGGGGTTCTAGCGGAAATCCGAAGGCTCATGCTGACAAGTTTTGAAGAAGCGAAGGCAAGAAAAAATCTATTAAAGATGAACGACTGCGAATGGAGCAAGCTGCAAGAGAGCCTGTAGCTCGTGGTCCATCATCTCAAAATGATGATGAGGAAATGCAGATGGAATGGGCTCGCCGAGAGTCGTTGGAGGTACACCAGCTCCAACAAGGGGCAAAAGCCAGGGGTGCGACGTTTGAATATAGTGGTGGAAGTGGAAGTGGCAGGTTACAGTCCGTGAGAGTTGATTATGATATTTTGCGTAGTTGGGCACCCCTCCAACCCCGCATTGATACAACACTTTGTGGATCAGCAAAGTCAAAATTTAGAAAAATTTGGTCTAAATGGTTCCATAGTAATGACATTGCTGAGAAAAATGCAGAGTGTCCTTATTTTCGTGTTGCCATCATAGAGACACAAAAAACTTGGTCAAGGCATTCCGTCACCAAGATGCCATGAAATCGATAGGCCATATCTTGATGCTAACGAACAAGATATAAAAGAGTATGTACAATAGTTCAAAGAAGACTGGGGGTATATATGGAGTTTCCATCACGTGTGATTCATGGATAGGACCTACACAAATGAGTACTATTAACTTCATGTTGTACTGCATTGAAAGAATCCATAAGTTAGTGAATGCAACTGATGACATACAAAATGCTGATTTTTTATATCGTGAGATCCGTAAAGTTGTAGAAGAAGTTGGAATTCAACATATCATGTAGATTGTGATTGACAATAGTGCAAACTACAAGAAAGCATGTCAACTGGTAATTGAAGAGTATCTAACTTTAGTCTGGCAGCCGTGTGCAGCGCATACCGTCAACTTCATGTTGAAGGATATTGGCCAGTTCGAGGAGGTTGCTGGAATTGTCAAGGTGGCCAAGAGAATTTGTCGGTTGCTATACAACCATGGTCGCCTCCATAATGAAATGCGAGAACAAATTGGAGGAGAGATAGTTTGTCCAAATCCACAAGGTTTGGAACGACATTTATTTTCTTGAAAAGTTTCTGGGATAGAAAAGAAAAGTTCATGAAGTGGATGGTGTCGGATGTGTGGAGCTCCAACCATTTGTGCATGATCAAAGAAGGAGAATATATGTATTCCTCTCTCACATGTAGACAATGGTGGTCCAGTATGCATTAGGTCATTAAAGTGGTAGAATCGATTTATCGACTACTAAGATTTGTAGACCAGCAGAAACCCGCAGTTGTGGCAGAAATGATTGGAAAAACATATGAACTCCAATTTGAACTTGATGACGTATTGAAAGAAGATAAGGCTACCTATGATCGTGTCATGAAGGTAGTTAATAAAAGAATTGCAATGATGAAGAACCACACCTATATGATTCCAAGCAAGTAGACAGTTTTCTAATTCCTAACACATAAATTATATTTGTTGTATTTTTTTTCTAACATTCTAAGTGTGTTTGGACAGCGGCATTGCTAAACCCGCAGAGCTATAACCTATATGGTTTGGGGGAAGAATCCAGCTCTCGTCGTTTCCCTGACAATGACAATTCAAAGAATAGCCGATGCACTCGATGAGGCAGTGCAGGGTGTAGGCGAGGTAGAATTATATTATAATCGATGGGGCCTATTTACTTCAAATGAGGCTTACATTAGTGCATCTCGTCATACTGTAGTTATGTTGTTATCAACTTATATATACATAGATAGTAAAAAATCACTATGAGTTTAATATAATTTCCATGTTACTTGTAGCTACATGGTGCATGACGTTTGGAGCGGAGACACCAACACTGCAAAACTATGCCTTGCAGATCGTCTCACAATGTGTTTCCTCCAGTGGTTGTGAATGTAATTGGAGCACATTTGTTTTGGTGCATACACAATTGAGGAACCGTCTTGGTTACAAGAAACTGCATAAACTCGTATATGTCTACTACAATCTAAGGCTACGATTGTAAGAAAATGAGACTAGAAATGAGGATAGAGATGTGGATCCTTTTGATGATCTAATTAATGCCACTATGTACGGCGGAGAGAACCCAATCCATGAGTGGCTTGATAGCTCTATGATACAATTAGAGGCCCTACTAGACAAGGAAGGTGAGCCCCCCATTCCATCCACAATTGTAGTTGATGTCATCCCTGAGAAGGAACTGGATAAAACACTAGATGATCAACCGTTGAAGCAATGGACAAAGAAAACTATTGGCAAGAGTCATCTTAGGAAAAGAAAATATTGTAGTCAATCGATTGAAAAATTGGTTGCAGACTTTGCCTCCCTTACACAAACAAGGAAACCAAAGGCTGATAAGAAGAAGAAAAAGATCATTGAGGAGGATATTGTGGGAAGTGATGAAGAAACAGAAAGTCCGCCATCTGATGAAGTGCAATACCAAGAGTCTGGTGATAGTAACTCTCCATCGTCCGATAATGATGCTAATGGTGGGACATCTCATGATGCAAGACAAGACTAACAAAACATATGTCAACCATTGGAATTCACATACGAGAAAAATTTCACGCATGCTACCCAGGATGAAGACCATGGTTGTCATGCTTCAAGAACAATCCATAAGACCTACACGAGGGCTAAGGATCGCCAACAACATCATTCTCGGCCACAAGACTCTTCTTCCTATGAATCTCATGCTAGCTCTGGGTCTATTCGGACTTATGGACGTCGAGATGCCAACCTATTACCTTCTAGTGATGATTCTCATTCGTCAGACATCTCTTCTCATCCTACTTGCCATTACGGTCTTGTACCCTTCAATAACAATGCAAGAAAGGTTTACCAATGGATGAAATCCGAATATTACCAACAAATTTATAATCATTAGGTACAATATGCCCATAAAACATACACTTGGGATCAATACAAAGCCCACCTAGTTCAATATGAAGGACTTGTATTCTTTGATAATAATGAGTACATTGTACAACCTTCGCGTTTCTCGACAATGTATTGGTATGAATTGCTACTCCATTATTGTTTTTAGTATGCTAGTCAAGTTATCATTTATTACCATTAACTTATGTTATTATTATTTTAGAAGCTTTAGAATACTTGGAGGAGAGGGCTGCCCTAGAGTGTGAAGCTAGCAAGGAGGTCTTTTTTATGTACAACTTCATTAAACACTTTCTAATTAATATTTGTATTATTCCAATTTCTAATTACTCATAACCGGATCCCTCTGTTTTCCAGTTTATGGGTGGTAACCGGTCTGGTTACCATAAATCGCAGTTCAAATTTTAGTTTGTGAATTACGACTGGTTTTTCTTCGGGATTTCTGGTAACCGGCCGGTTATCATTACCTCCCACCGGCCGGGATTTTGCCCGATTCCAGGCTTTCTATCCTTGGTTGTAATCAACTTGTCATTTTCCTATTTGGTATTAAAAAAACTTCTCATTTACTTTCAGTATGAGCATAAAACTTTAGAAAAAAAAGAGAGAACAAGAATAGCCTTAAAGTTGTGAGCTTATAGCAAGACAACAGATGAGTGAAGTTTCAAAAAAAAAAGGTAAATAATTTACATCAAATCATGAGCTATAGTATAACATATTTGAATTTGAGAACAAATTTCAAAATGTGCTAATAATTAGCTAAAGCAAAGCAAATTTGACCTTCAATTCATGATGTAAAGTTTTAAGAGAAATTGTCCCAAAATCATGAGCTACAGTATGAAGTATTTGTATTTGAGAACAATTAACTCTAGCCTATAACTTTAAAGCATACATCGGAGCTAAATTTCTTGAAAATCATGAGTATTAGTACGAGTGTATGACAGAGCTAGTGCTGAAGCAATGAAATTTACATAAATGCTAAATATTGCCTCAAAAGCGTGAGCTATAGCAAGACAAATGTGTAACCTTGAATCCGCAGAGTAAATTTTACAAAACATCGCACCAAATAACCATGAGCTATAGCATGGCATATTTGCATATAAGAGTAAGTTTGGTTGTTTTCTCTAAAACATTATTAAAAAAAAAAATCTAAAATCACACTATAACCATGAGCTGTAGCAAGGCACCTGACCCTTATACATGAAATGAAGTTTTAAGATGAAATGTTTCAATACCATGAACTATAGTACTGTCAATTTTCATACGAAACAATTTTGCTAACTTTAGCATATAATTTTAGAGTATACCTACAAGCTAAAATTGCCATAAACATGAAGCTATATTAGGGCAAAATCGGCACTGGAGCATTGAAATATAGAGAAAACCAAAATTCCCTTTAACTTATGAGCAATATAATAACATGGCTAAATTGACCAAGAGACTGTAGAGTGAAATTTTGCACACACAAAAAACGCATCAAAAAATTAATGATCTATAGTATGGCATATTTGGACAAGAACAATTTTGGTAGATCTTCACAAGTCTTAGATTATTTCAGAAAACTAAAACTAGACAAACAGTGAACTATAGCAAAGTAAATCTGATTCTTTTTTAGATAAGGGAAGAGAAAACCTCTCACAGCCTCTGTATCTGAGGATACACACAGCCCAAAGTTTATTACAATAACAATAATATTCTTAACCAGATGAAGCAATCGCCCCATAAACCATAATAAAGCGGCAAAACAAACGCCGACATAAACCAACGGCAAAACAAAAGCCGTAAAGGTAGTAAACAACCTTATGAAAATAAACAAAGATAAAGAAGTGTTTCAAACATCTCGAAGCCTATTAAATAGCTTCCACCCATGCTTGTTGAAGATCTCCCTTGTAATAACCTTCAATGTTTTGCTTCCAGCTACCAAGGCATCCCTCCTTCCTTGGCATTGCAAAGCTGACCAAGAATGGATCCAATGGATACACCTGAATATAATCTGCAAAGGATGGTTAATAACTTTCTTGTCGAAAACGACATCATTACGACATAACCAGATAGACCAACAAAGTAAATCTGATTCTAAAACCATGAAGTAAAGTTTTAAGAACTATTGCCCCAAAACAATGGGCTCTAACAGGGAGATATTGCGGCTAAGCACATATAGTAACTTTGACTTAAAATTTTATGTTACGCAACTTCTGATATATTAGAAGTGGATCATGACAATCAAAGATATAAATTTGAGCCATCTAAATAAAGAATGGTGATGATTCTTTATATTCTAAACCTAATTCATATATGATTTTTACATATTTAATAAACAGGAACCTTACTCACCAACATGGGTTAATGAATGCACCTTTATTCACAATTTTTATCCAGTTTATTGGGAACGTCAATATTTCCCTTACCCACAATATGCGCCGCCTGGCATGCTCCCAATCGAGAGATAATCAAGGTTCTTATCGCGGTTTTTCATCTTCTACCTCAGCTATTAAGGGAGCAACTAGCATTTGGACGTACGATGGTAGGCTTTCCATCGTACGCTCCGGCGTAACATTATTCGTATAAGATGTGTGCAACAAAATGTGCAAATAATAATACAATGCCAAAAAAGAGATTGAAAAAAAATCATACTCACCAAAAAATGCATGAAACCATCGGTATAGAACCTAGTTGCACTTTAAAACTAGTTCAAATATCCCAATCAAATAAAATTCAATGTTACAACATTGAAACATTTAAAAATAATAGTGACAACATTTGAAAATAATTATTGCAATATTTTTAGAATGGACTGCAACAAACTAGGGTGGATCGTGCAACAATAGAGAAAATAGGCCACAACAAAAGAATACCTCTTGCCGTAACATTTGACGCAACACCACCACAACAATAAAAAACATTCCATGAAAACACCTGTTGCAACAACCGAGAAAAGGAGCCTCAACATTTCGAGGGAACACCCGCAACACACCTATCTGGAGGGGGCACAGAGAGCTCGCAGCGACACCGATGAGGAGCCTGTAACGGCGGAGCTCGGTTGGCTCTCTCGAAGGCCGTGCCTTGGTGGCGGTGGAGCTCGGGGCAAGGCTTGCGGAGGACACACCCCGATGGAGGTCAGGATGCCGTTGGAGCTCGCGAAGGCCATGACTGGCACCGACGGAGCTTGGGTGCCACTTGCAGATGTCCCTGCCGGCAGCCTTGCGTGAGCACGAACAAAGCAGATAGAAGCGATGCGTGGGGAGGTAAGGAGGCATCCAGAAAATTGCATATCCTCAGGCTCGCATTCCATGGACACCAATGGAGCTCTCTTCACTGGAAAGATTATATATATATATATATATATATATATATATATATATATATATATATATATATATATATATATAAAATAATGGTAATAATGATTATAAGATACTCCAAAATGAGTTCCATGAAATTTTTATGAAAATCCACTTTTATACCAAAATCCGTATATACTTCTTTTATGTATGAAAAATGGTATATAGCAAAATAAAGGGCTCAATGAAAATTTTCTGATCAAGTCACATTGGAGTATCTCATAATTGGTATTCAAGTATATAAAGTGATAAAGAAGTATAATATATCGCTTATGGTATATTAATATACATACTCTAGGATATATATATATATATATATATGAAGTCTTTTCCTACTCCCTGAGTAGTTACTCTCTATTTTGTATCTCACATATCTCACAACATAGGGAGTATCTTGCGCAACCAGAGTATGTAGTAATAGGAGTATCTTGCAGTATGTAGTAGTATACGAGTATATAAGACCATATAGGTGGTATTTACACCTTTTCAGGGGGTGATATGTATAATTTTTTAGACATACTCCTTTTTATGTGTGAATATGAAGGTATTTACAGAATATGCTAAAAACTATAGACTCTCTTGCAAATTTTTCATGTAAATCACATTGGAGTATCTTATAATCAGTATATGAGTATACCCAAAGTGATAATGGAGTATGTCAAGTTCTTTTAGGTGGTATTTCAGAGATGAGAGACTCCCGAAAGTAGAAAGTATTTTTCATATATATATAGTCTCTCATATATATATATACACACGCGCGCGTATGTAGCACTTCTTAACGGGCGGACTGCAAAATGCCAAAGTTTCTCCAACTCCAATCTATCGATCAGAAGGATACAAGAAATTTCCAGCACTCCTTGTGGCGCGTGGGTGCTGCAGCACTGATTCCTGTATTGATGTCAGCCACCACATACGTACAGGTACAGCAATGGCGGCACGTACGGATCATGCAAAGGCTATATATATGATAATAATAGCCTTCGTTTGTCTCGCGTTCGCGTACGTTTACCACGTAAGAACGTGTCTCTCCGCGCGCGTGCCAGGTGCGCGCGCGTGAGATCATTGCACGGCAACGACACGGCACTAAATACGAGTAACAAAGACGTACTACCTGGTGATAGCAGAAAGGCACCAGTACGCACCACCTTCAAGTGCTCATATTGTGTCGCCTTTACGCCAATCTGGCAGGCAATCCCACGTACGCCATAATCTGCCGCCGCTGAAGTAGGCGACGATTATTATTTATGTCCGTCGCTCCCTGCGCCAACACTACCACGCATTTTCCACCCAACCGCGGCTACATGCATTTGGGGACCGCTACCTGACCATAGTTGCAGCGTACGTATGTACTCGTGCTGCAAGCAATGGGTTTTTTTAAACTCCACTCAACGTAGTACACAGCAGTTTCTTGTTGCTACACTACTTTCTTATCTACGGTAGCTAGGTGGATTTCGACCCGGAAAAGCCTATCTACGCTCTCGAGTCCAGATATGCACCCGCTATCTCACTCAACACAGTACGCATCAAGATTCGTGCAAAAAAAATTTCAATGATTATTGCTGAATTTAGGGGATAAAGGGAAGGATTTATGCACTGATTACAAGATATTAAAGTACACGTGGGACCCACCAGCACTCTCTCTTCAATGCTCCTGAGTTGTTTGAAATTTGAATTTCGAACCATGTACTCCGTACTCTACCCATACAAATGCACTGAAAAATACATAGTACATATACGATACACGTATGAGAAGCATTTTACAACAATGCATGGTACACAAGCACAATCAACTATACATCTATACACACAGCCCACTGTACATCTAAGAGAAAGCACATGTACATCTATACATACACATCGTTGAGGAAGATCATGGCGGATGGCAGCGACACGATACACGGTGAGGCAGAGCACCTTGGCGGCCGAGGAGTACATGTGTTCTCATTCCCATATTGAAGGAGTACATAGCGATGACGACAAGGACCATGGAGGGTGGTCGACATAGCACATCGGGCACATCGACGGAGGAAGAAGAGGGAGGTTGTCGGGACCCGGATTTGCAACCGGACCCCTCTGTGTATACCAGCACTAGTCCTTGGATCAATAGCTAGTGCACACAGTTACATCATTGAATATCAAACACATATATGTAAACGAAAAACTATTGCATAATAATAAACAATGTTTAAATATACCTTACTGCTTTTGACTTTTAGAGCGGTTGGCTAGGCCAAATACCTTTGAAGAACAGCAACAGAAGCAAAATTAAAATGCAACACGTGGGACCCCCAGGATATACCCACATGCAATCGCCTGGGGCTCGTGACCTAGTTCTTGGCCTCCTTGGTTTCCAGTCTCGTCGAACGCAATTAAGCGCCCACATAGTCTTCTCTCTTTTCACTTACTAGATAATAGTATTGAGCGAGTGTGAGTACACAACCGTACTCAGCGAGCCAACATATAGGATGCAGTTACAATATACGTAAGGCTGATCAAAGGGATGACTTATGGTTCTTTTATTTGCACAAAGCTATAGTTGAACTAGACTATAGAGTAAATAAGTCCCGAGACCTAGTATTTTAACTAACATAGGTTTTAATGAAATTGAGTTTTGCTATGAAATAATATTGGAGGCTCCAACCTCCATATATATATATATATACGTATCTAGTGCTAATGGATAATTCTACAATCTTGGCCGTTGGATTTGGATTGAACAACCAAGATTAATGCAGTCTCTCACCTCCAAACCATTTAATCACCTTGCATGCTCCCACATCCAATGCGCCTTCATTAATGCACCTTCATTAAACACCATGCATGCTTCCACATCCAACGGTTAAGATGCAGATTCAACGGTTAAGATTGGTATTAGCACCTTAGCACTCAATTACCCATTAGCACTAGATACGTCCCCTATATATATATATATATATATATATATATATCACTGAGTGGCTACATCCACTCGGTGATTCCAAGGCGACAACCACCTGGCAAATTCTGGGCTGCCTCAGCCTGCCAATTCCCAGGCCACATTCCTCTTGCAATCCCACGACTGGATCCACCTACTACTTTCCATTGGCTACCACCAGGACAAATCAAATTATCGGGCTCCAACCCGACACTTTACTCCATCCACAAATTGTTTTATAAAAATTGAGTCTACATCAAGTAAGTTATTGTCACTACCCATGACCGTGGGCACAACTATCCGGACAGTTTTCACTCTGTAGAGGTCACACAACTTTACCCACAAGAGACAATCATATTATACTATCAATACGCTACTGTAGGCATGAGGCTAAGATAATCACCACAAAGCTTTTACAATGCCCCACCCTAATGCAGCCCCACCCGTTAAGGTTTCACCGCCATGGCCCACACCCTTGCGGAGGCCCCCTCTTGCACCATGTGGTTTTCCTGTGGCTCCCTTACCCTTATCCAAGGCACCTTCCACCCAATGGTGTAGCTAACGCTGAGGCAAACAACTTAATATGCCAGATCGTACCCATTATAGACTTGTGGTTGCATTGTTTTTACACGAGAAGGCTGTTACAAGAATCAGGTTCTTAATTGACTTGGGCGGTGCTTCCCCATACCCATCTCGCGTGCTCTTATCTGCACCTGCCCAACTTACCATACGCCCAAGTCGAAATTGGTTTTTTGAGTTTTTTTTAAATCCTTTCTAGTTTAACATATCACCCAGGCTCCAACCTCGATTGTCCAAATCTAGTTTTGAAGTTTGAATGATGTCGAGGTAAATTAATGCTCACATATCAATGTATTTAAACAAGACTAAGTATGTCACTTAGATACAGACTTAGTAACTAGTCATGTATACCATTATTCCTAAGGTGACAAAGGATAGTGTCCAAGTTCAAGGATTAAAAGTTTATACTCAATTAACATCAAGGTATTAACTATAATCTAAGTCAACATAGTTGTATAAAATATAGCAATGCAGTTTCATAATTTATGACAATATAATTTGTGTTCAAAGGTAGGTGAAAAATGATCAAAGTGTTGATTTGCCTTGCTCAATGTTTTGATAACCTTGGCCTTGTTCTTTCTCTTGCCCAGACTGTTGCTTCTTCAGGACTCCGAATTTTAATTACGCAAAATACGATTGAATCCAAAAACGCTTGAATACAACCAAATGAAAACCCAAATAAATCCAATAGCTTTTAACAGAAGGAAATACTTCAGACAAAACCAAATAAATCTCAAACCTCGTATAATTAGCACAAGGGCAGAGATTTAGATGAATTTAGGACCAGGGATCATTTGATCCAGAGTTATGGTAAGAGAGAACGGGGCTCTCGAAACATTCGCTGGTGAAGAAAAGTATGAACGAAGAAAGAGAGAGAATATCCTCGGGAATACTCTCCTAAGGTCATTCAGATGGGAGGGATTATGTTAATCAGCAGGATCTACCAATCTTTATTCGTTTTACGAATTGTTCTCCTGCTATGGACGATGGATCCGGCGGTGGCGGCCTCAGGGACCCTAGATCCACACTGGGGATGACGACAACGACGGGTGGTGCATCGACAAGAAGGACGTTAGCGAAGGTGGTGCACCTTGAGGTCGCTGGTGGAGTGAACGGTGGATCTGGTATTGTCGGCTTCGGGGACAACAGATCCGTCGGCATGCCTCGTCGAGGAAGGAGGGAGGTGCATGGGGCAGTGGCGGGGTCGGGATGATCAGATCTAGAGGCAGCTGGGTCAGGGACAGCGAGATCTGGTGTTGTCGGTGGTTCATCCTTCTCAGCTCCGGTGCACTGGCTTGGGCCACCGTGTCACTGCTTCATCGGCTCGCCACAACATCTGGATCTAAACGAGCTGGCTCAATTCGCTGCCTCCTGCTCCACTCGCTGACACCACTCCCATCCCTAGACCTGGCGGCCCGCACAACCGCCTCATCGACGATCATCGTCCCTCTGCCATTGCCTCATTTTCTCGTCGGATCGGGAGAGAGAGAGAGAGAGAGAGAGAGAGAGAGAGAGAGAGAGAGAGAGACGACCAAAGGATATGAGGGAAATGGTCAGAGGATATGAGATAGAGGATAAAAGGATAAAGACCGCACATGGTAGGGTCCATTTGTACCATTTCTCTCTCCCCATCAAACCAATTTTGAAATGCAGAAAAAGAAACGAAAAAGATTCCTTGCACGAATCTCAGAATACATGGGCGATCAGGATAGTGGGTTCATATGAACCCACATTTATATACTTCTCATTCAATTTTGACCCATTGAATATCGACTGCATAGAGACCATAGTGCAAAAAGTCGATCCAATAATCGAACCGGTCAAGCATGTAGATTCAACGTTTATCATCCAATCATAGTTTATATATATATATATATATATATATATATATATATATATATATATATATATATATATATATTATATTTATTTATCATTTATTTTTTATATAAAATAGTGTTTTTCTATTAAATATTGCAATCAATTTTTATATCTAGATTATGAATCTTCAGAACAAGAGATTTATCATTAGAATTAAGCATGTATAGCTACAACAACAACATAGTTGTACTATAATTGTCTGTTAGAGTATTTTTTTTCAAAGCAATAGGATGAAAACTATAGTTTCATTCTCAACGAAACAACTAGCGTACAACAGTGGGGCACTCGTATTCATATCTTTCCAATCCTACCCCTAAATTCACATCAAGAAAATAATAAAAACGAGGGTATTTATGTCCTAAACAAAAGCTGGCCAGTTCGCCGGTTGCATGGTCGGACTTTGAGTTGAGCCGAGCCAGCTAAGTCACCGGTTCTGGTTTCCAATTTAACCGGCGGTCCGGTCTGGTTTTTTGTGCTATGATAGAGACCTGAAGGTCAAGGAACAATCTATTATTACACTATATTATTATAGAAGTCACCACATTCGCTCTCAAGGGTTGAAAATCACCACATTAATTGGAGTAAAAAGAGAAAGATCCGTGTTGTCGATTGTGCTGGGTCCAGATTATAACGGTCAAAATTAATCAGATTTAAATACGAGAGCTATTATAAGAAGTACAATTGTATCTTCAATCATACATACTAGAGTTGTCTAACAAATGTAACTCTACTTTCAAATATAAACATATATATTATAGTATTCTAGCCGCACAATTGCGCGGAGAATTCGGCTAGTTTTTATTAAATAACCATTTAAAAAATAATATCAGAATAATATCCACCGTAAAATATCTTTAAAATAATCCCTACTTGTCACGGTATCCTCTGTGGCATTGCCACACCACGTGTAAGTCTAAACCTATTTTCGAAAAAATAGCCATTTTGGCCACGTCATAGTCGTTAGCATGACGGGCGGTGTTGTTTTGCCGCAGAAGGGTCATTTTTAAAAAATAAGTTAGATGGGTGATTATCTTAAAAATATTATTTAGGAAGGGGTTGAATGATAAAAAAATCATGGTAAAGTATGAGAGTGCCTCTAACCACGAACGGTCTTTTTAGAAGATTGTTGTGAGCCATTAGTCACTGACAAAGTGTGAAGAATACTTTATGAGCCTTTGTGCTATTGGGTCGATTATTGGCATAGCAATGAGAGTAGATATAGAAAAGGTTCGTAAGAACGATCTGGTTCGTATGATGGTAGGAGTGCTAGACATAAATGCCATACCCTCGAGTGTAGAGATTGTGGTTGGCGAATATGTATATGACATTTTTTTCAAAATTGAAGATGTTGTGGTGGACGTTGTCGATGAAGGCATTGAACAGAGTGAGGATCATGAGGGGGAGGACAAATCGGGTAGGGGCAAAGATGTCAAGATGGAAGATAGGGATGCTAAAAGATCAAAGAATCATTCGGATATTAAATCGAATGTTCCTGAGAACCGCAAGGGACAATCTACCTCAATTACTAAGGGAACGTCCTTGGGCCTTTTGGCATCGGATACAGTCTGGGTTACACCGATGGCGGTCAGAAAGGAGACTGAAACTGTTTCCCGAGGGGGTGGTACGTTCATCTTGAACATCCAGGAACATAGTCCAGCCACTGCCATGCCTTGTTTACCCACAATTCAAAAGATGTTACAAAAGATGATGGGATGGAATCGGGTGTTTGCATAGAAGAGGAAGGTATTTTGGTGGTCCAGGAAGTTTGGTTGCTAAGGAGGATTGTCGGGACAGCATTGTAGTCTCATCTGCGGCAGTAATGACAGGAAGTAATGCTGTCTTTGGTCCTGAGACAGAGTCTCATCTGATTCCATGGCTATCCAAGGGGTGGTTGAGATATCGGGGTATAGCAAGGCTGCTACAAAACAGGAGGATGTAGCCGTTGCTGATGTGGAACCTAAGACTAAATTGGGTCTTCTTGGTTTTCGCACAGCGAAGGAAGAGGCCGTGTTGCATGTGGGCCGAACTTTGAGTCGGTTCTTCGCGAGGATAAGCACGCTTTCTTGGTTGTGAGCCGACACTAAGGCAGTAGTGACGGTGGTGTTGATACGACGGTTGAAGTCGGGATGGTTGAGGATACCATCGAAGAGGCGTCGCCTCGTCCCGGTGACGAGCGTCTTTGTCGTCTCGCCTACCGGGACCGTGTTGGGCCATAATATCATTAAGAATGCTGATGGGAGGTCCCCGAGATCGTCGTAGTAGTGGAACCCGTGATAGAGCGGTCTACTGAGGCTAACCGAGGGGGTGCATGAGGTTGATTTCATGACTACCAACAATGCTTATTTGGTGGAGCCTAGGCAAAGTGAACGACTCAAGAAGCAGCAGTTAGGCGATGAGGACTTGCTCCAAAAGACTATGCGGCGTGCGGAAATTCGTAATCTCCAATTTGATCCAAGTAAGCCTAGTAATAAATTTTCAATTTTGTCTTTTTCTGATGAGCAAATTATTGAAAAAGTTGCTAGCATTGGAATTTCTTTAGGAGATGATAGCACAACGATTGCTAGTTCTATTAAAAGTATTAAGAACCTCGAGTTAGCAAGACTAAAAAATAAAGGAAATGTAGACACTGAGGAGTTGGTGGTTGAGGATCAGGATTGCAATGATATCTCAACCTTTAATCATCTATCTAGTGATCTAGATGTTGATTTTTTGGAGGACAATGACTCTAATTTTACTTTGGTAACAACTAAAAAGAGAGTGTCTAGCTCCGGAAAGAAGAAAGGTAACCACTCTCATAATAGGCCATTTAAATTAAAGTTAAAATGAAATGGCTCTTTTGGAATAGCAGAGGTCTGGGAGACTTGACGAAACATCGGTACATTTGTGAGGAGGTTAAGGAGCAACAATTAGATTTTGTGGCTATTCTTGAAATTGGTAAAACAGACTTTTCAGTGTCTAGACTTAATCATCTTTGTGGTGGAAGGGACTTTTGTGGCATTTTTCTCCGCCACAAGGACGATCGGGGGGATCCTTTTAGGGGTGGATCCTCGGATTTATGATATTGGTTCTATTGATGCTGGTGATTTCTATGTAAAGTTTCATTTAAAAAATAGAGAAGATGATTTTCAATGGGTTCTTGTGGCTATTTACGGTGCAGCTCAAACTCAATTCAAGGAGAAGTTTCTTAATGAACTTGTTCATGCCTGTAGGAAAGAATCACTTCCTATTTTAATTGGGGGCGATTTTAATATCATCAGGCATTCGGGTGAAAAAAAAACAATGATAACTTTGAATCTCGATGGCCTTTTTTGTTTAATGCTGTGATTAATATTTTGGATTTACGGGAAATTGAATTATCTGGTAGATAGTATACTTGGGCCAACTCGTTAAATAATCCAACCTTTGAAAAACTGGATAGAGTTCTAATGAGTACAGACTGGGAGCGAAAATTTTCGTTAGTCACTGTCAATGCTCTTCAACGGTCTCTGTCCGATCATACGCCGTTGCTTTTAAATACAGGAGCGGCCTTTTATAGAGGGAATCAACCTTTATTTAAATTTGAATTAGACTGATGGTGAATGATGTGTGGAAAAAGGAAAATAGAGGTCGTACTGCCTTACAAATTTGGCAATGGAAAGTTAGATCTCTTAGACAATATCTTCGCGGTTGGGCTAAAAATTGCAGTGGGACTTATAAAAAGGAAAAGATAGCTCTCAACTTGATAATTGATGAGCTAGATAAAAAAAGCTGAGCTCTCGAGTTTGTCTAATGAAGACCTGAATCTTAAAAGATTCGCTAATGAGAGGTTGGCACAACTCTTACGAGAAGAAGAAATTAAGTGGTACCAAAGGTCTAAAGCGAAATTCCTTTTGGAGGGAGACAGAAATACACGTTTCTATCACCTGATTGCGAATGGTAAACATAGAAGACAAAGAATTTTTCAGCTCGAACAGGAGGAGGGGATTATTCGAGGTGATGTACAATTAAAAAGGTATATCACCAAGTATTATAAAGGTCTTTTTGGACCATCTGAAGTTAATCATTTATCCATGATTGATGATTTTAGGAATGATATACCTCAAGTTTCGGATACTGAAAATAATTTACTTACAACACTGTTCACTGAGAAGGAGGTGAAAGAAGCAATTTTTCAAATGGAACATAATAAAGCACCTAGGCCAGATGGCTTCCCTGCTGAGTTTTATCAAGTGTTTTGGGAAGTTATTAAAAATGATTCGATAGCCATGTTTCATGATTTTCATAGTTGCTCTCTGCCTCTTTTTAGCTTAAATTTTGGAATTGTTACACTGCTTCCCAAAAAAACAGATGCTAAACAAATACAACAGTATAGACCTATTTATCTTCTAAATGTTAGTTTTAAAGTGTTCACTAAAGTGGCCACTAATAGAATTACTACTGTATCTCAAAAGGTTGTTAGATCATCCCAGTCAGCTTTTATGCCAGGGAGATTCATTCTTGATGGAGTTGTTATCCTGCATGAAACCATTCATGAGCTACATAAAGAAAAATTGGATGGGATTGTGTTCAAGGTCGATTTTGAAAAAGCTTACGACAAAGTAAAATAGCCATTTTTACTCCAAACTTTGAGAATGAAAGGCTTTTCAGCTAAGTGGTGTTCCTGGGTGGATAGTTTCGTTAAGGGAGGGAGTGTTGGAATAAAAGTTAATGATGATTTGGGGTCTTTTTTTCAAACTCAAAAGGGTCTTAGACAAGGTGACCCTATGTCCCCAATTCTTTTTAATTTTGTTGTGGACATGCTAGCCATCTTTATTGAAGAGCTAAAGAAGAAGGTCTACTTTCGGCAGTAGTTCCTCATTTGATTGATGATGGGTTGTCAATATTACAATATCCTGATGACACTATCCTCTTCCTAAATAATGATATAGAACAAGCAAAAAATCTCAAACTTATTCTATGTGTCTTTGAACAGTTATCAGGTTTAAAGATTAATTTCCATAAGAGCGAAATTTTTTGTTTTGGCAAAGCAAAAGAAGTTGAATCGCAGTATACTCAGTTATTTGGTTATGAAGTGGGTGCCTTCCTTTTTAGGTACTTAGGTATTCCAATTCACTTTAGAAATTTATGAAATAGTGATTGGAAAGGGGTTGAAAATAGGTTGAAAAGAAACTTAGCAGTTGGAAAGGAAAAAATATGTCTGTTGGTGAACAATTAGTACTTATTAACTCCGTGCTAAGCAGCTTGCCTATGTTTATGTTATCGTTTTTTGAGGTTCCTCGAGAGGTACTCAAAAGACTTGATTGTTATAGATCTAGATTTTACTGGCAGAGTGACAGCCATAAAAGGAAATATAGACTTGCTAAATGGAGTTTAATGTGTACACCCAAAGAGCAAGGTGGTCTAGGCATTCAAAACTTAGACACAAAAAACAAAAGTTTACTAGGAAAATAGCTTTTTAAATTGCTAAATGAAGAAGGGGTGTGGCAAACTTTACTAACAAAGAAATATTTGGGTGAGAAGAGTCTTTCGCAGGTGGTTAACAAGCCTGAGACTTCCCATTTTTGGTCAGGTCTAATGAAAGTTAAGGATCATTTTTTTCGCTTCGGTTCATTCCAGGTTAAAAATGGAATGCACACTAGGTTCTGAGAATATATTTGGTTAGGAGAATTTTCTCTAAAAAGACAATATCCAACCCTCTATAATGTGGTGAGGAAAAAAGATGATATAGTAGCAAATATTATGAGATCGACTCCTTTAAATATTTATTTTCGTAGACCTATTATTGGGTCTAAGTTACATGCTTGGAATGAGTTAATTTTGAGAATTGCCAATCTACAATTAAGCTCTCAAAAAGATGTTTTTAGTTGAAACTTGAATAAGTCTGGAATATTTTCGGTACAGTCTCTATATACGGCGCTAATTGGAAATTATCGAGCCCTCGTTAGGGATTCTTTTTGGTTAATTAACATTCCATTAAAAGTGAAAATATTTCTTTGGTATCTCAAAAGAGGGGTAGTTTTAACTAAAGATAATCTACTCAAAAGAAATTGGAGGGGGAGCAAAAAGTGTTATTTCTGTATTACAGAGGAAACAATTCAGCATCTTTTTATCGATTGTCCCTTTGCACGTCTTGTATGGTGGGCTGTTCAATGTGTGTTTAATTTATCTCCTCCTGTGGATATAGCCAACATGTTTGGGAATTGGTTAACCGGTATCCCAAATATTTTAAAAACACAACTCCTGGTGGGAGCCAGCGTCTTATGTTGGTCTATTTGGCTATGTCGAAATAATGTTGTTTTTGATAAAAAGATTATCACTAATTCTGTGCAGGTTATATTATTAAGTGGCAATGGCTAAGAGCGTGGGCAAACATGCAGAAACCAACCCAGAAGGAGTCATTGTTGCTTGGAAGCGCCAAATTGGAGTATGTGGCGAAGCAACTCTTCAACAATCATGGGTGGCGGTTTAGTCACAGGATTTGTAATGACTAAGTTTAAAGTTCAGTCATCATTTGGTTGTAAGGCTACGTGCCATCTTCAACTTTTTTATGTTGTTTCAGAACTTTAAATTTTGAAATAAATTAGGCTGTGTACATCCTTGATGCAGAGACCGGGAGAGTTCTCTCTTCTATTATCTAAAAAATATATATATAGCTGACACAAGGCATCAGGAAGGAGCAATGATCAGTACAATGCTACTATTACGGGTCTACGACGGCTGTACGACGCCAGGAGTATTAATGTCACCGGCCTGTCAGGACGGCGACACACACCGACCCCGTGCCCTCTCCCGTGCGCGCGCCACTGCTGCCGCACGCCCATCTCGTCTCGCAGACGCCCACCAGTCGCGCGACGCGCCTTCGCCGGTCGAGCCACCATGCAACGACCCTCCCTTCCCTCGCGTTGCAGGCCACTTCACCCGTCTCGCTCTCGTGCCGGTATTTATGCCGCGCGCCGGGTGTCCCACTCCACTCCCCGGCGCCAGCGCGCGCCACTGCCCGGCCCACGCCCACTTTGCCAAAAGCGCGTGCACGGTGGCGGAGCCAGGTGACTGGTATGCGCGGGCATCCTCAGAGTTTTTAAAAATTATGTACATATCCTTGTTTGCTATAGGTCCTATTGAATTTCGACTTTCTTGCAATTTGATAACATTTTTTTTAGGAAGCCTAACACTTTTTGGGGGGGGGGGAGCATGTGGAACAGATCACAAATCCTTTCTTGGAACTAAACATATTGCTACTTTGGGGTGTCGCTGAACGCAATTGCTGTTGCTATTGCTTTGGGCCCTCGTGATGATGGAGCGAAGTATGGCTCAAACGTGCTGAGGACAACGATAGGATGGTGCGAGGTGGAGGGGAACTCTGGTGGCGAAGAATGGAATCAAGAGGATGCGTGAACGACGGCGGCTTCATTGTGGAGGTCGATCTACGGTTTTTTCATAATTTCGCACCAATGAGCGGAGGCTTTCTACAAAACTAGCGTTTAAGTGGTTGAGGGCGTCTGTGTCAATGTGGACCATGTGACGTGAATCTGACGCTCTAAGTATATATATATATATATATATATATATATATATATATATATATATATATATATAAATCAGATTTCATCATTTAGCCGTTTTCACCTGACACGTCGCCCTATGTGAATGGTACAAAAGTACTTTATTTATTTATTTAGCTCTTAAGTTCTTTTTTAGTTTCTAACTCAAAAACCAATTGTCTAATTCTATATGTTCACGCGTCACAACCATCACGGTGAGCACAATGATTCAAAACTAATATTGAGTATTTTAACTTACAAATTTTGAAGCCATACGTGACGTTAATGGGTCATATCAATACTAACATACTAAGTATATATGTACTAAAAACCGTACAAGTTTCTCAAGTGGTAGGGTGCGTGAACTGCCATGTGGGCCATGTGGCATACTAATAAAAATTTATGGAATGACTATACATTTTTAATAATGCGTTCACATATATTTAAATTTTGTTTATCAATATTAGTATTTGTTATTGTTATCACCCATATAATAAGTTGTTTTCACAACTAATTGTGTCAATTGGCCAATTAATTGGAAAAAACCAAACTAATTATATAGGAATGTTAAGTACCATATGAACACAATATTCATAATACATGATTTATACGATACTAACGTTCAATCAGCCGATAATCGCCTAACAACCGTTCGTTTACCCCATGTGCAACTCAACACAAATGCTCGGGCGAACCACATGCGACTTTGCCACTAAAAACCCAACAGATACTCGGGCCAGCAGCGCGGCAACCCATTATTAACATCACACGCGCGCGCACGCACGCAGGGGAGTAGAGAGCTTGCTGCTAGCCATCATGGCGAGAGCCTTCCGCGCAGCCTCCCCGCTGCCTCTCCCCTCCAGCTCCAGGAACACCACTGGCGCCGCTGCAAACGGCTGGGGCGGAAACTTCCCGTGGCTGATCAAGAAGCGCTCGAGCAAGGCGCCGCAGCGCGGCGGGCCGAGCGGCCAGGAGGCGGAGAGCAAGGGCGAGGAAGCCGAGGAGACTGGAACGGCCGCTCGCTTCTCCACGCCGTCGTCGTCCGCCGACTCCACCGAGCAGTCCGCTTCGTCGTCGAGGAAGCGCGCGGACGCGCTTGCGCGGCTGCGGTCCGCGTTCCTGGCGGCGATCACGCACCGGCGCCGCCGCCGGCAGCTCGGGTCGTGCGTGACGGGCACCATCTTCGGTCGGCGGCGCGGGCGCGTGCACGTGGCGCTGCAGACGGACCCGCACTCGGAGCCGATGCTGCTGGTGGAGATGGCCGCCTACTCCACCAGCGCGCTCGTCAGGGAGATGTCCTCGGGCCTCGTGCGCCTCGCGCTCGAGTGCGAGAAGCCGCCGCTCATCGCGGGTACATACTACTCATACATACACCGAGATTTACTCCATTGCATGCGCGCGCACTGTGAGATTAACATAGCAAGAAATCTATCCATCCGACGCACACGCGTGCAGGCGAGAAGCGGCGGGCGCTGCTTGAGGAGCCGACGTGGCGCGCGTACTGCAACGGGCTCAAGTGCGGCTACGCGGTGCGCCGGGAGTGCGGCCCCGAGGAGTGGAGGGTGCTGGGCGCGGTCGAGCCGGTGTCTGTCGGAGCCGGCGTGCTCCCGGACGACGGCAGCGCCGGCGCCGGCGCGGCGGAGGGCGACCTGATGTACATGCGCGCCAGGTTCGAGCGGGTGGTGGGGTCGAGGGACTCGGAGGCGTTCTACATGATGAACCCCGACGGCAATGGCAGCCCCGAGCTCAGCATCTACCTGCTCAGAGTCTGACGATCATCGAGCCAAAAATCCTTATGTTTGCTGTTGGCTTAATTTCTACGTATCAGTACGCATGCATGCGTAGTTTGGGCTCGTGTTTCTTTCTTGCTTTTCATGTAATTTAGAGGCCTTGGTTGTCTATGCAGACACGGTCTGTCGAGCTTATCTGGAAAAATAATATATGAACAAAATTTAGACAATGACATTTTATTGCCGTTAACACGATGAGTATTTGTATGAGAATACAATGAGAATGTAGAAATTATAATGCCTACGTTAGGAATAGTTATCTTAGAAATTGTGGATTATTTTACCGAATATGTGGGCTACCCCTTTATAACTATTGAATGGGTGATAGTTAATTCCGCTAAAGGTGTCTCATATCTTCAAACACATTACTCTTTTGAGTCATGAACTATCACACCTCTTAACCAACTGCCGTAAGTTGTCAGATGCCTCCATAACCGCTCTCACCTTTAGTCATGTGGGAAACCACCATATCTCCTGAACAGTTTGGTGGTCGGGGATGGCCCAAACCATATAGCTGGTCGTGTAGTATCGATGAACGGTTGTCTCATGACTCAAACCGGTATGCGACCAGTTTGGTTGTAATAAAACTGATTAGACTTCCTGTAAACACTGGTCATAAGTTCATAACCATTACAAAGTGGACCCGCTTTAAAAGAAACTCCGACTTTGACTGAAAATGTTGACCTAATCAAGAATCCTCGTCAACTAGCCCCCAAGACTTAAGAAAAATAAAGAATATTTACTTAAGTCGTTCTTGCCTTGAAACGTGCATCAAAAAGATTTGATCAGACACAATCATTGCAGGCATTTAATGAAAATGTGGGAGAAAGAAAAAGATTCTTGTTTTCTTGGAAACTGTTTCCGAAGGTTGCGGTGAGTGGGCGAACGATTTGTGCTGAAAAAAGGAATAAAAAGACTTCTTCCTTACCTTCACGTTTACTCCGCTCTCATTGCAATCTCCGTGTTGAAGCCCCCCGCCGCCTTTGAGTCTCTTCGTCTCCAAAACCTCAATTTGATCTTGATCATGGGGATTCTGGGTAGTTTATCTTTCTCCGAGAGCAAGATTCAAGAATTGGAGAACCTAGAGTATCTCCCGTCTAGGGCCATGATCAAATGGAGTCCCTGTAGCAGTGAAATGGCTCCAATTCCAGAAGGTCATATTATCCTTTTTGCTTCTTTCATGAAATTAGGTTTTGTTTGCTAGAGAGTGAGTTCTTAGCGGATATCTTATACTACTTTAGGATACAACTCTTCCATCTTGAACTAAATTCCATTTTGATCCTTAGTGTCTTTTCGCATCTTTGCGAAGCTTTTCTTGGTATTCCTCCATCTATTCGTCTTTTTTGCCATTTTTACCAGTTTACCCGCAACAATAGAGGCCAGGAATACTGTGGTAGCATGCATTTCAAGCTCTATGACCAAATGGCCAAAAAAAGCATCCCCTTCCTATCAAAGATGCACGACGTGACTACTAGAAGGAGTGGTTCTACTCTGAAATCCCTAGAGGTAGTCATTTGAAATATATCGGAAGTCCTCCTCTGACCTGATCCGCTCAGGGGCTCATTATGCTTGGATGCTCGAAGGGGTTGAGAACCCGACCAAAGACGGTTCTGGAGGTATGTTACCATCCAAGTTTCTTTAAAGCAAAGTTCAATTTGTAGTATAAACTTTACTAAGTCTATAATTATTTTTTGCTTTTAGTATTGACAGAGGAGGTGGTCTAAGAAAGGATTTCAACTATATCCATATATAATTTTAATCTTAGTCTTGTTTTTTTTTTCTTAAGACTATATTTGATGAACTTATGTTTCTCTTTAGATGCATGGCAGAAAGAAGGGTGTCGACCAGTCTGGATCCAACAGCCAAACCCTGCCGACAAAGAAGACCAAGACCACTGATGCAGGATCTTCATAGGTCATGGTCGAGAGACCAACAACGAGGACAAGACCTGCTAAAACAGTCTCTGTGGGTGCTCTGGCTATTGTCAAGCAGACTAGTGGTGCATCGATCAATGTTGCACCATCAAGTCCCAGGCTACAGTAGATCCGACCAGCACCCTTCCTGCTATTTGTTCGAAGCGCATTCATGACCAACCTCAGATGTGGGAAAAGCTGGCAAATACTGCCAAGGCAGCGACCCAGGTGCGCAAGAAAAAACAAAAGGCTATACTTTCAAAACCACTTTATTGTCATCTTCCTTCATTCCCGTGTGTTCATGGTGAGAGAGATGAAATTGAGGACGAAGAAGAAGTTTCTCTTATCTTGGTGTGAAAACATAGGATTAACAATCCTAGTGTTAATATCGCCGAAGATAAAACAAGTGGTGGCAACGGTACATTAGTTGTCACTGACGTCTTGTTTTCTCTTGAGACTGACATTGGTTTGTGTTTTGAGTAATTTATCTAACTTAACTCTTTTTTATTTGATTTTTTCAATATTTACTTAGATAAATATCTTTATCTGTATCAGCCCTCTAACCACTTCTCCTACTCCAACTACTAAAGTTGAAGAAACTAGAGAGGCGCCACTCCATACTCTTCTTGTGGCTGAGTTGGCACAAATCATCTTGGAGGAGGCAATAGTGCTTGTAGTGGAGGCTAATGAAGTGGCCAGGAATGCTCTGACCTCCCCAAGACAGATATCTGCAAAAGAAATCGAGCAAGCCTCAATTCCTGTAGAAGAGGTAGTCGAACTAATCCCACCAACAAAAGAGGATACAAGGAAAATAGAGGTGGTCGTCAAAGATGCTTCGACCACTGAAGTTTTGCCTGTGGCCGAAGAAAGGGCTAAAGTTGTTCCCGACCAAAATGTTGCTCAGGAGAATGTTGTTGCTCAGGATTCAACTCTTCAGTCAACCGAGCAAGTAAGCAGTCTTTACATTTTCAATATGTTATGACTGAGAAATTGCCTTCTTTTTAATATTTTTTTTAATCTTGGTCTTTGAATAGAAAAATGTTCCTCTTCCAGCTCTTACTTCTACTACTGAGACTATGGTGATCCAACCAAATGGTGTTCCGACCAGCTCTACAAAAGGAAGGATCGACCAACATATTATGCCAGACGAGTCTAGCTGTAGTGAATTGGAGAATCAGTTTAGGGACTTAAATAACAATGTAATAATCTCTTGACTTAAGCCATTTGATTATTGATTAGATAGCAGAGCATTCTGATTTCTTACTATCATATTTATATAAAACAACCAAAATGCTTGACGTTTTTAAGGATTTTATGGACAATTCGACCAGCAAAGATACATATAAAGATATAGAGATTGCAAGACTAAAGGAGTAAGTTAAACTTGTATGTCTAACTTTGCTATTTCAGTTAACTCAAACAGGAAAAGCATTGTGTTGGTCGGATCATTCAAGAATATAAGAACAAACTAGTCTTTACAGACAATGCTACCAAGGACTTAAAGTTCCAACTTGTTTTTAAAAATAGAAGCCTCAAATAAAAAGATGAGAGTCTCGAGGAAGCTGCTACAGAGAACAAGCACCTTGTATAACTCAACTCAAAGTTTTTGGAAGATCCGAAGGAGCGTCAAGTGGTCTGTGAAAAACTCATGCAGGACCACAACACACTTCTTTGCAAATATAAGGAAGAAACAGATGTAAAAACCTCATTATTATATTATAGCAAGTGCAAATAACTCATGCTTACCAAAAATTTATGCCTTTAAACATTTAGATTTGCATAAACAATTGAGAGACAAGAGAGGGTCCACACGACAAGCATGATTTGAGTTGAAACAAGTAGATAAGCTTCAAATTGTTCTTCAAGATGAAAGCGAAAAACTTGAAAAGGAAAAAAAAAAGCTCTCATAGAAGTGATCGAAAATAGAAAAGAAGCTAACCCTACACCTATTACTTTCATTTTAACTCATCTAAGAAGCCATCGGTTGATGAACTGGTCGACAGCATTAAAGCTCAAGTGAAGTATATTGTCGACCACCTCCCGATATGGTTCAACCCATGAAGACCTCTCGTCAGTCATAGCCGTCAACGTAGGCATGTTGTTCACCAAGTTGAAGCATTTTTCCAATGATGCAGTGGACTTGGAGAGGTTGATTCATGATTTGAGTTTGAACTCTGCACAAGAAATTCAGAAGAAAAGAGAGAAAGTAGCTTCTCTTGTAGTATTTTTCGTGGGATGTATTGGACTACGAAACTACTGAAGTATTTTATCCAATTTCCTCACTTCATCCAGGAAGTGAGTCAGTCTCATCGAAATATTGATATTCCTTGCTAACCTGGTTTACGACTAATTGTGAATTGTCTTTCGCTAAAAGTCAATGAACACTAAGGGATTTAGCCGTTCGGGGCCCAGCTAGAATATTTTCATACTCTATCATATTATTTGTAGGAGGAAATTGCATTAGGATTATGTATTGTAACTCATCGCCTTGTGGCATGACCAGTAGTACTATACTAACCCTAAGCCTTTAAGTTCTCAAGAACCATCAAAGTATAGCGTCCAGTGATCGTCTAGGCTAGACTCTATCTATTGCCGTGATTTAGAATTAGTCTATTCAGTGATAAAATATGCCAGATCCTAAGACTTAATTGTTGTTCGGGCAATAAAATGGATATCAAATGATCCAAGTTATACTGCCCACTTAGCAATGTGGCCGGTTGACTCTTGATTGTGTAGAACACTTCTCGAGGCAAAGGATAATGGTATTGTAATCTTATACGATTGAAGTAATGTCGTAGCTTACGAGAAGCCATTAATAGGGCATAAAGTAACTTTTGCACTTGAGGGTTGTGCTCCTTTGGTCCATGAAGTACTTAACTTACATAATAAACAAGTCATTGGACCTTATCTTGTTCTGTGACCAATACATCACTTACCACATTATGTGTAGCAGACAAATATACCAGCAAAGGTTCTCCTGGGTAGGGTGATACCAATATGGGTGGGCTTGCTAAATAATTCTTAATATTCACAAAGGCATTGTTTGCCTTATCCAACTAATTAAATCTATCATGTTTTTGAATCACCATAAAGAAAGGAAAATCATGTTAACTTGATCGAGAAATAAAGCAACTAATGTCGCCATTTGACCAGTTAAACCTTGAAACTCCTTCACTGTTGAAGGTGGTCGTAGAGATTCGATGGCACATATTTTTTTTCATGATTGACTTCGATGCCTCTAGAATTAACAAGAAAACCAAGTAATTTGCTAGAAGAAACACCAAAAGTACAATTTTATTTATTCAAATTGATAAAGGTTTATGTCAAATCAGACACATAATCATAGCTTTCTATGCTCTTTACAACGAGACATCTACATATGCTTCTAGATTACACCCTATTTGGTCAACAAAAGTCTTCTGCATAAGTCATTGGTACGTGGCGCCAATATTTTTCAACCCAAAAGGCATTTTCATGTAGCAGTAGATGTCGAAAGGGGCGATAAAAGAAGTATTTTCTTCTTCTCTTGCCATATTTATTTGATGGTAGCCGGAGTAAGTGTTGGCACTCATTTTATGTGTGCTTTCATATATTAAATTCTCAGTAAATTGGTAATAAATTACCAAAGTTATGGATTATTATCGCTAACGCTGACCTGGAATCGGAGATTGTATTTTTGGAATATTCTTTGCAGAAATCTTCAAAAATCGGTGGAAAATACGCAAAAGGATATAAATGGGCCATTATGGACCACGCATTGGAGCTATTGGGCTCTAGGATAGTTTTGAGGCTGCGGCGCAAGCCTAGAGCCGGTCGGCGCAAGGGCCCACCAGGGCACTGACCACCCTCCGAAGATTTCTCTAGAAGCCTCTTGTCCGGTTTTACATGAAAGATTGCCGACTTGGGCGCAAGGACACCAAACTCTCTAATTTTTGGAAACCGACGCGGACTCCGAACTAGATAATGGAAGGCGCGAACTGGGCTCACATGTCATACGAACATAGAAGCTTCCGAGGAGCGGATGGCACACGGACTCAGGACTTTGTGTCCGTGCTCCTGCCAGCTCAACACTTGAGCCAAGCGGCGCACATTGTTCCTCGGTTTCCTATAAAAGGAGACCTCCCTCCTTCGATTTGGACATCCCTCTTCTGACGACCCAACACAATTTTAGCGGATTTCGACCCTCGAAATCTGTTCTTCTAGTTGGTATGCTAGATTAGAATAGTTCTTTAGTGGTGAAGCCCTGCCGCAGGTTCCGGAGCTCTACTTCAACTTCTGTAAGAGGTAATGATGTAATCTCAAGTAATTGTTGTAATCTTTCATGTTCTAGATGTTTCAATCTATCTTAGTTGCTTCTTGGACTTCTATTTTACGGTTGTCCATTTATGTAATGTTTTACTTCTGATCTATTTTGGTCAGTAGATTGTTTTAGCTAGTCGTTATAACCGTGGTGATTAGATCGATTTAGTGGATCCTTGCATATTAGTTTACGAGCTTGTTTGCAGTTAGCGCATGTTAGAAAGATCAGTACATTCAGGGGTTGGAGCTGTGCATAGTGGTGACAGTACTAGGGCATAGAGAATGATGTACCACAGGTGGCTAACTTATGCTTGAGATCTCTCTCATAGCTTGTTTATGCGGTAACATAGGGATGAAGGGTGTGATGATGTACCGTGTAGTTGGTTGTGTCCTTTGATCAAGGTGTGCATGGCCGGTGAAGGGCACTAAGGTCCCCAGTGAGAGATTAATTACAACGACTAGATAATTGTAGTAGATAGATTAAATTAGCTTCTTTATAGACTAATAACTGTCATGTGGATCTAGAACATTTATCGTCAACTTTTTGCCTAAGGGTTTAGGAAAGGATCACCATTTTATCTTATGATTTCATGAAGGATTAGATGTGCCATTAGAAAAATCCTAAGTTAGTGGATGGTTCCCTGTGGATTTTATAACCCTGGAATACTCTAGGTGAAAAGCTACAATTGACCCATGCGCTTGTGGTTACATTTGATTGCTCGTAGTTAGCATCAACAGTAAGTATCCAGAAAACTCATCAATTCACATCCCGCAGTTGAGTCGACCAATTGATCGATGTGGGGTAAAGGGAAGTCATCCTTAGGAAAGACAATATTCAAATTAGTAAAATCAACTCACATGCGCCACTTACCCTTTGTTTTCTTGACCATGACTAAATTCGCGAGACAATCTAGGTAGTCGACCTCGCGATTGAAGCCAACGTCTAAGAGTTTATCCAACTCTTACCGAATGGCTTCTTGCTAATCAGGAGTGAATTGGCAGAGCTTCTACTTCACAAGTCGTTTATCAAGCCGTATGGCTAGGTTGTGCTCGATCACATCTCTTGGGACTCCGGGCATGTTGAATGGTTTCCACACAAACACATCTACATTTGCTCGCATGAAGGTAATAAGCTCAAGTTTCTATTTATCATTCATTCCCAACCCAATTCATATTGTCTTGGACTAGTCGTCGAGAGTAAGTGGGACTTGCTTTACTTTTCCATTTGGTTGAGGAATTGCCTTCAGTCGCTCTGCTTTTGCAGATTTTTCAGCCTTTCTTGACTTTTCTACAGCATTAAGTTCTCTTAATGGTAATTGATTAACAATCTTTAAAGATTTACGATTGCAATTGAGTATTGTAGAATGATTACCTTCCACGAAGATGGCACCTTTTGGAGTAGGAATTTTGATACTCTGGTAATTTGATGAGTAGCTACCATAAATTTAGTCAGTGAAGGTCTACCAAGAATGGCATTATATGCTGACTCAAAATCTACCATTTCGAACGTAATTAACTCTGTTAAAAAATTGTGAGAATCTCCTAAAGTTACTAGTAACACTATTTGACCAATAGGTATTATCGAAGGACCGGGTACTATCCCAAAGAAAGGTTTTGTAATTGTTTTATTTTGGACCGAGGTATTTGCATCTCATCCAAAGCATTTATAAAAAGCAAATCCAAGGAACTACCTCCGTCGACCAGTACTCTTCCTACTTTGAAATTACTTATTATAGGAGAAACAACCAGTTGAAGCTTACGAGGGGTAGACATACCTTTTGGACTGTCACTTTTATTGAAGGTCAAGACCACATCCAACAACTTTGGGTAGCTTGGCTTCCCTGGTTGAGTGTCGACGTTGTTGACCTCCTCCATGTGGATTTGAGATACCTTTCTGATGGATATGCAGCAAACCCTCCTAAGATGATGTTGATGTGGTTATCAGGATTTTGGTACGCCTTTGGTGTTATTGGGACCACCACTTTCGGGTACTGTAGGCATTTGCCCTTACCTAAATAGAAGTCATACATATGTTTCTGCCAGGTTTGACAGTTACGCAAATCATGACCTAGCACGTTGTGAAGCGGGCACCAACGACCATTTTTGTTGGTCGCACCAAAGCCCTTGGATGTAGATTGGTCATTTGGATGACTAGCCAGCTTCCTCCATGGACCCTTGCCCTTATTGTAGGTCGGGCACTGCTCTACAGCAGCGACCTCTCTTAGTGCATGCCTCATTTTATTCTTCTTCTTGGCCTTACTTTTGTGGTCATCAGATCTGGTCGGTTTCTTGAACTCTTTCTTATCAGAACCTTCCTTACCTGGTTGTGTTAGTGTATGACGCTTGTCGATCATACAGCCCACTCCATTGCTTCATGAGCATCAGAGTAACGATCTGCCATGTCAAATAACTCTGATATGGTTCTTGGCGGGTGGATGTTTAGGTCTTCTGTGAACCACTTGTACCGTACCACCTGTTTAAATGTTCAAATAACATAATTGTCAGTAATGTTAGGAATAGTATTGTGTATTTCTACAAATGTTTTAATAAACCGACATAAATTTTGTCCGGAAGCCTGACGAAGATGATTTAAATCATTTTTTTCGGGTTTAGTGTAACAACTTTTAAAGTTGTTTATAATAGTATGGCATAAATTTTCTCAACTAAAAAGAGAACTTTACGGCTGGTTGAATAACCATATCCAAGCAGATCGTTTTTCATAGTGGGTAAGTAAATTGTCATTACCTTTTCATCGCCACCCGTAGCATGGATAGTGATAGTGTAGATTTGGAGAAATTATGTGGGTTTTGTATCCCATCAAAGCTTTCCAAATGTCTCGGCTTGAACTTTTCAGTCCAGGTAACTTTGCTTAGCCTGGGTGAGAAAGTCTTACACCCTGTGTGTGTCCCCAATCGTGGTCAAACGTTATGACCTTTATCATAATTATCAGGAGAACGATGTCTTCTACGACCATAGTTATCGTCACTACTACAGAAAAGGTCTTCACAGACGGTTTCGTGAACTGTCTGGGTCTATGGGTCAGTGATGACATGAGTCATCACAAACGGTTTTTCAAACCGACTGTAAAAAAAGTTATCACAGACGGTTCTTGTTCATAACCGTCTGTGATAGTTTTTTCTATTAAAAAATCAGATTTTGAGCAAAACCAATCAATTTCTCGACAGTAGTTTCTATATGCAACATCTAGCAAGACAACTAAAATCCGATTAAAATTCTGATGGCAAACACATTATAGGAAAGAAAAACCAAAAGGTTTCACAACATCCCCTCCGGATGGGAAAAAAAAGAATAAAGTTACAAAGTTAAACTAGCTAGAAACCATTTGTGCCTCCAAACTCCTGAAGAACTCATCGGCTTCTTGGATTGGTTTAACACTGTTTCTCTCTGTACCTCAACAGCATATCACAAGTTGTTCTTATATGTTGTCCGAGTTCGACTCAAGCTCGTCGGCAAGGAGAGACAACTGAAAACCTCCGACGGCGCTCCGGCATTAGGTACAAATAAAATAAGAATCATCAAACAACCAATAAATTGTGTATGTTTTGGGGATATACACGTATCTTCCAGCAGTCTACCTCCTGCGGCAAACATGGAACACCTGCGCATCCCTCCTCCTCCTCGTCGGCTGCGTCTCCTCGCCGAACCACACTGGGGAATCGAGGACGGTCGCCAAAGCTCGGCGTGGGGATGGGAGAGGGAGAGAGACTGATGGAAGACAAAGCGGGGGTTGGTATAATATATAAAGACAACGCCAAAATATTTCACCTCTCGCGCAAGCATTCAAAAATTTTCGCAAATTACAGACGGTTTCAAATAAAAACCGTATGTGATAAGCTAGTATCACAGACGGTTCATATTAAAAACCGTTTGTGATAAGCCAGTCACATACGGTTTTTAATACAAATCGTCTCTGATATTATACTTATCACAAACGGTTCGTATTAAAAACCGTCTATGAAGTATCACAGACGGTTCGTATCATGAACCATCTGTGAGAACCGTCTGTGATAATTGTAGACTTCACAGACGGTTCATGATACGAACCGTCTGTAATAATTACCTCTTTATAGACGGTTTTTAGCGCAGCTAGTAACACAAACGGTCTCTAAACCAAAACCGTCTGTGATGAGGCGTCCAGTATAAACCTTTTTGTAGTAGTGCATGCTCACCTAGGCCTATTCTGTCAAACACATTCCGCGGAGGCAAATCATCTTCTTGACGAAGGTTGTTGCCATGACGGCGATGTCTAGAGGCAGAGTGGTCTGCTCTAGAGCTACTCCGAGATCTTGATGATTACGAAAGGCTCTGTACTTCTACAGCAGCTTCTTGTAGGTCAGCAGCCAATGAACGAATAACCGGAAGGTTTTGTTCATTGTTTTCTCTTGTCTTATGGTTAGTAATAGAACTTGAAAGTATGTGAACCCAGAGTCTTTGCATGCGAAGGTGACGGTACAATATTTAAATATCTTATCGTCATCCTTGGGGAGGCCTGGAGCGTAGTTGGTGGACGTTGGTCGCCACTCGCATTAGTGATAGGCCTCCTGGATGTTCCCGATGCGCTGTCATGGTACTGGCGACGGACCTCCTCTATTGCCTTCTAGTTGGCATTAAGAAGTTGATTGTTGCGATGCTCGCAGATTTGCCCTGCTCTAGAGCCTCACGTTGCTCATGTGCTACTCATCGTTCATCGGTTCCGTTGACGACTACACATACACAAAACTTGGAGCAGATGGAGGGTGAGAATGTCCCATCCTCATCAAAGGAGGGGTAGTAGTCGAGATCTCGGAGTAGATGCTCTGGAGATGACTCCTCTAGAACCTCAACATTGATGCCATCAGCGAGATCATCGTAAGACGCTAAGGTATTGGCATCGTGGTGACTTGTCTCTCCAGTTGAGATAGAAGTGGGAATATACTCACCCTCGGAGTTGCTTAGGGGCAGCAGCGGAGTCCCCACTGTCTCACTCCCAACGGGTTGGGTTGAGGGCGGCGAAGATTCTCCCTCAGGAATATACTCGAAGTAGAAATCGCACTTGTATGACTCCTCAGGGATGTAGTCCTCGTCCATGAGGTCGACGTAGTCGACAAGATAGAAGGTGTTCTCCTCATCCATAGGTAAGGATACAAGAACATCTCAACAATGATCTTCGAGTTGATGGCGCCCTCCTTCTAGAGCCAACTGTCAATGATCGAGACACGGGGTCCCCTATCGAGCTTATCCAGGAAAATAACATGAGAGCACAATCTAGACGAATACCTTTTATTGCTATAGACATAATGAGTGTTTGTATGATAATACAATGGGAATGTAGAAAGCGTAATGACTGCATTAGGAATTGTTATCACGGAACTTATGGATTGTTTTACATAATACTTGGGCTACCCTCTTTATAACTATTGAAGAAGTGACAGTTAATGTCGCTAAAGGCACCTCATATCTTCACGCGTGTTCCTCTGTTGGGTATTGAACCATCATGTGTCTTGACTAACTGTCACAAGTTGCCAGATGTGCCCATAATCGCTCTCATGTCTAATCACATAGGAAACTGTCATGTCTCTCGACCAGTTTGCCGGTTGGGGATGATCCAAACCGTATAGCTAGTTGTGTAGTGTCCATGATAGATCATCTCATGACTTAAACTGGTCTGCGATCAATTTGGTCGTAATAAAAGGGGTTAGACTTCATTTAAACATTGTTCGTAGGTTCATAACCATTATAAAGTGGGCTTCTAATATGTGGGTCTGATTTCACATAGACTCTGACATTGATAGAAAAGGTTGACCTGATCAAGAATCCTTATCATTGATGTATGTACAGTATTACCAATGATCACTTACGTGCTTGATATATCAATTTGGCAATTATCTTGGGTGTCATGGTATCATATATGAGACATATATGCTGAAGATTAATATCTCAGCTGTCAAACTCGGTTGCTAAAACATTTTATGCACTCATATTCGATTATTCCAATAAACGGCTGACAGCTAGCTATAACGTTGGTCAGTAATTTATCGTTGAGAGTCACTGGTGAGTGGGACTCGATTGTTTTGCTCCCAAAAATGTATGATTGTAGAGTATCTCAGAACAAGTGGATATTATTGTTGGAGTTTATGGGTTTAGCCCATATAATATTCTAAATAGACTCTACAAAAATCTCAAAGGCCTACTCATGCATGATAGAAAGTGGAAAGTTTAGTATCATATTGTTAGTCTAGGTAGGAGGAGGCCAATATATAAGGTGAAGTTAGTCTTACCTAGTTGAAACAAGCAAAAGAAGAACACGCGCGTGCTCGCTCGCTCGCCTCGCCATCGCCCGCGTGCGATGTGCGCGTGAATGGTCCGGCGATTTCGTGCCTGGTTGGATGTGGAGCTACTGCTTCTTTTTGCACCTTGAAACCATACAATACATGTATACGAATTGAAAACCAAAAGTTTGAATTACACTATTTTAATGGGCTTTTATGGCACGTATTAGCTGCGTTTTAAACAGAGTAATTACGGTAGTTTCTTTTCTTGCTGCTGGTTCTATATGAGCGAGAGAAGTCTCCTCTCAGACTTAAAACAGAGAGAGAGATAGCAGATTTTTGCCATGTTCCTCTGTGCTGCGCAACCTTGACTGCTTCATCCCTTATTTGGCGTGCATCGACATGGGGAGAGCAGTGTCTTCGAAGCCGGTGTCCCTCACGATCCTGCACGGGTTGGGACGAATCAGGTTTTTAGGAAGCATTCTCGCGACTGCTCACAACTTCCTCCATCATCCGCTTTGCGTCGTCTTCTTCGCATCAGACTCTACCACGACCTCCGCCAGAGCGATTCTCTATAAGTCGCGGTAATATCACTTGATATAGCTAGGCCTTTTTTTCTAAATATTTATCATGTGATGATGATGATTCCTACTTCTATTAGTAGTGTTTTTATTCTAGGCTTTGCCATGTTAGCGCATATATATAAGATAGATATATTTAAGTTGATGATCATGCTACTGTTTATAGTTTTAGATATGCCTAGTATATATGTTGATGTTGATTAATTTTTTAAAAGAATTATAATAATCATAAAAGTGTACATTTACCTAACAATTACTTACAATTAAGAAATGAATAATGCAAGTGCCAGAAGCAAGAAACCCTGAATTGCCTTTTGTCTCTGTCTTTTTCTCTCCATTTCTTTTCTTGTGAACTAAATCTAGTAATTACTCTTTCGTATTGCAAATTGTCCTCGCAAAAAAAAAACAGTGAATTGTGATAGGAAAGCAAAGCGCATGGTAGGATACATCTATACTCTCTCTCTCTCTCTCTTAAAGAAAAGGTGGTAGGATACATCGCTTTTCCCCATCTTTTTGTGGGCGCAGCTAGAGAGAAGTTTATTCACTGAAAGATATTAACCAATAATAAATTATGGAGATTTTCATGTACCAAAAGTAGATCCCCATTCCTAAATCATGATTAATATCAAAATACTATATGATATTCTTTTGTCCTTGTTTATCTTTACCATTATCAGACCTCACTAAGTATCACCAATGATTATCAGCACTTATCTGGCACAACATAGTACGAAAATTACAACAATGATATCTGAAAAAAATTGGCATGTTGCAAAGCCATGTACCTGAAACCTCTTTCATGACAACCAATATTTTACAACTATTCAAGACCATGGTCCTCTCTAAAAAAAAAAAAAAAACTACTCAAGGCCATGGGACCTGAACAATTTTTTACATCCTAAAGCTAGACACAACTGAAAGTGAGCCCAGCATTTTCATATTCCCAAGTAATAAACCCACTTATTCCTCATCATTAGGGGTTAAGAATGGAACTATCCTTTCCCTCTCGCTTTTCTCCCTTTTTTTTTTTACTACCACTCTTCTTCCATCCATTCCAACTTTATTCTCTTGCTGGCTGGGCAAAAGCATGGACCAGGTGGGCCACACATGGCAGAGAGCCGGTGGACCGGGTCTAGCTAGTGGGAGTGCATGGCATCAGCATGGCCCAAGGGAATGTCACGAGGACGCCCAGATTGCTGGTTGGGCCATGGAGAGAGCAACTGGATCTTTAAACCGTTAGTTAACCTAAAGCCCAATTGATCAGGCGCCAACCAAACCAACGGCCGAGATGTTCCGCCCACGTATGATCATTGCCGCGCGTAAAGCTGTCGATTGCACGCTAGTCCGCGCTGCTTAGTTTTTTCCCCGGCTGCGGTGGGCCCCACTGTCGTATCGTGTTGAGAGGGAAAAAATGGAGTGGGGCGCTGATGAGCTGGTGATGGATGGGTAGGGCGATGGATGAGCGGCCGAGTGCATGCGCGGCTGTCGGATTGGGAAATTGGCCATCTTTCACGGTGGAAATTGTGTTTTTTTTTCCGTTAGTCTAAACTTATAATCTTCACGGGTTGATTTTTCAAGTGGATGGTTTATCGTGTATGCAAGGGGTGTGTTTGGATGAGTGAATAAAGTGGTCATGTACCGAATGGTTCGGGATATGGTGGTACTCATGTCGTTTGGTTCGCCGAATGGAACTGGTCCGTCCAGGATGAAGTCGTTCGGCATGAGCAAATATTCAACACAAATGGCGAACCATTTCGTTCGACGAAAACAAGTGAACCACGTGGTTCAGCACCGCCTTGTCCAAGCGTTGTGTGTGCTCACTCGCGGCCGCTGCCGCCGCCGCGAGCTCCGGCCATCCTCTCCCGTGCGCTCTACTCCCCTCCATTTCCCCCAATGCCCTCTGCTCCCTCCCCGAACTGGCCCGAGCCAGCGATGCCGCGTCGTCCGCGCCGGCCGCCGCCATCACGTCACCATTCCGGCCGCCCCGGTAAAGCCCTCGTCGATTGGTCCACGCCATTTCGTGTTCTGTAACACCACGGGTATTTCCCCTAATCAATTTCAAGATTCCACCACGAGAGCTCGCGTCGCGGTCATCTTCTCCCACTCCGGCCGAAAACCGCTGTCGCCATCACCGCTTCCACTCCGGTGACCTCCCCTCCGATTCCCTTCACCGGAGTATCCCCTCACCTCCCCAGACCTTCCCCATCACTCACCCGAGCCCTCCTCTCCAGTGTCGTCGCCACGACGCGCCTGCCGCTCCACCTCGGGCTTCCGTCACCAAGCCGCCACGGCTCCTCCCCGCCGCCACCACCAACTCCGGTGAGTCCCCAATATCCCCCTGATGCTCATGCTCCCCTAGCTCCACCCCTCATCCACCCAAACGTCGTCGCCCCTTCTCCTTCCCCACCGCCGGCCGCCGGGCTCTACCGCCCGACCCGCTCTCGTGCTCGCCCATCCACGGCTCCACCACCCGTGTGGTCGCCTTCCACTGTGCAATCCATTTTGACCATCCTCAGCTTCTGCCGCCTCTTTCGCTAACATCCAGCCTCAGCACTAGCACCTGACCACCTCCCCTGTTTCTTCTCTTCTATATATCTCAGTCTCTCTGTTGTGTGCTGTGGCATTTGATGACAGGTGGGCCCCAGATGGAGGTAATTTCACCGGAAGACAGAGGAGGTAACCAAACCCAACTCATTCAACTTCATCTCTCAAACCAAACACCACCTTGAACCATCATGTACCATCACGTACCATCACATTCAATCAACCAAACAAATTCATGTATCGTATCATCCCATCAACCAAACAAAATACTTGTACCATCCTATCCAGGATCATTTCATCCATTTTGTACCATCACATTCTATTCACATTGGTTCACCCAACCAAACACACCCTAAGTGTAAGCACTCATTTAGGCCTTGATATGTTTATTTCTAGGGGGGAAAGGACTTTACAAAGTATGAAACGACCTATGTCTACAAATGAACGGATGTGTACAAAAGGTCATGTGTATTGTGTGATAGTTCTTCAGAATTCAGAGATCACAACATAATATGATGGCCGACCGTTTTAGTGTTGGAACTTCTAATCACCATGTATATAATCGGGGTAGGCCTCGGCGTCGCAGCCTACTCGCAGCTTAGAGACAAGTGCTACTAAAAGCTAGTATCAGTAGCCACTAATTAATCGCACGACTTGTAGCTATTTTCAGAAGTGGAATTCCTCACATGCAAGAACATTATATAGCTCGCCGTCCAATCTTGCCTCAAGATTCCACTTACAAAGGTGATAATATTCAATTATTCCCACCCAGTTTCATAATTTTCATTCATGATATCTTTCGTCACCGTTCACTTTTGTTCTTATCCCTTACATATTCCTTGTGTGGAGATACCATTATGTTGTAAAAAAGAGTTTTTTAAACAAAAAACTCATTTTCAAAGTCCGGTTGTATCAAATCCATAAAGGCGCCTCTACATGCAAGTAGTACGCACTATGCACGACTAACTTGACTACACTGATTTGGTTCTTGAAGTGAAAAGGCTGCCAATTCTGCTCTTAACAGTAACAAGAGTTGGCAATTCAGAATACCTAGGCCAAAAGATTCACGCATATTTAGTACTAGTACTTTTTAGTGCAAGTTGTACTAGTATGACATCGCCCGTTATTCAGAAAGTAGGAATCAGTTACGAGCTTGTGCACGATTGCATGGCGCCTTAGGCCCCGTTTGGTAGGGCTCCAAATCCTCTAAAAACAGCTCTGGCTCTGGCTCTTGTGCTGGAGCAGATTCTCTGGTGGAGCTGGAGTTGTTTTGGAAAATCGTTTGGCTGAACAGCTCCTCGTGTCTGCTATGAATGGCTAAGATAGGGACAATGTCGAAGATGCCCCTGGCTGAATAGCTCATCATGTTTGTTATATGCTTGCAGATGTATTTATATCTCAGTGTTTTTGAAATTAAAAAAAATACAAATTATTGACAAGCAATAATTAGTGGTTTGCTTATATTGCAAAGTCATGGCCCACCTATTACAGTCATGTTAACAAAAGTTCACGAACACCACAATTCTTGGTACAACCAAACACACATGCTCATGATGATCTAGATAGGTAGATAGCCCTTGCAAGGTCATCTCGAAATTTATCCATGTTCATGTCACTGGATTCTGAAGTTGACGTATCACCAATATTTCTAGTAGGAACATACTTGCTATACCGTGAAGGTATAGTGGGCACATAATCCGGATTACGGTCACATTTACTAAAAAGTTTGTCGTCCACACTGTTCTCACGAATGAAGTTATGTAAACACATGGTTGCAGCAACAATCATCTTTTGCTTCTCTATTGGGTAACTCGGCATTTTGAGAAGGATTCTCCACTTCATTTTCCACACACCAAATGAGCGCTCCACCACATTCCGAATACTTGAATGCAAATGGTTAAACAACTCTTGCTCACCACTTGGAGCAGGACCCTTCCTCCATTCTGGCACATGATACCTTTGACCCTTATAAGGTGCTAAGTATCCAGATCTATTTGGGTATCCAGCATCAACATGATAATATTTCCCTGGGTACAGATATGCAAATTTGAAGATATATGAGCTGCATGTAAAATAATTTGAAAACAGTTATGAAAAAAAAAAACTAAGATCCATCCATGCATACCTTTTGGAGGGTGTGGAAATTTGTCGTGATCATTCTTAAGTGCATGAAAGAGCACATTAGTGTCATGCATCGATCCTGGCTGCCCAATAGATGCATATGTGAACCGCATGTCAAAATCAACAATAGCAAGAACATTCTGTGTCGGTTTACCATTTCGACCAAGGTATCTAATAAAGTCATTCGGAGGAGGTGTTGCTGAGATGTGAGTACCATCTAGTGCTCCAATGCAATCTTTAAAATGTGGCATCATCCTTCGATCATTACTGATCCTAGAGTGATTGGTTGAGAAATTAGGATCGATCGGCCTGATGTAGTCCTCACACATGGACACCAAACAAACCAACACATCCTCAAATTTTCGACTAATTGTCTCTCCAGAATGCTTGAATATACCATGTAGAGCACTATTGGACATACCATGCCCACAAACTACCAGAAACATAGCAAGTGATTCTATGGAATTCATGTGAAGAGATGATTGGAGACCATATGTACTCACTAACAAGTCATGCAGCTGATGGAACAATGTTGCAGTCATTCTGAACATTTTTTCGCTTTCTCCTGGAGTCATCAGTATCTCCATAGTCCATGCAAATCCAGACTGTGCGGGAGTTCTAGCTTCATTTTTGTCAAGATAAGTCATGTAGTACTTGACAGCAACAAGGGCGGTGGCAAATAGATTATTTTGATTGGAACACAACAATAACATAGTTTTTGAAACCCTCTCATTATCATCGGAACCACTACCATCTGTGTCAGAACCAGAAGAATCAGATCTGTACACACCAATAAAAAGGACACTCATGAATATACGTCCAAGTCATTACAATTGTACCAAACAAATAAATCATAGTTTAGTCTAAATAGAAGGATACATAGGCATGCAACATAAATCACAGTTTAGTCTAAATAGAAGGATACATGGTCCTGCAACATAAATGGAATGGTAAGCTCTACTTGGGGACATCATTTCTAGTCATCCACTCATATTTCCTCCTCAACCAATCAAACCTATCCTCGGGAGTATGCATAGTCATGAACATCTCTCTCTCGGCCCTCTTAGTAAAAAGTGTGGTAGCAATGAAATGCTCATTTGATCTTGGCATAGCACCACACTCCACAACTAAGGCCATGACATCTTCTATGGAACATCCAAGGTGTGGCTCCCTCTTTGCAATGGACTCACAAGAAACAGTTGTCCTCTCATTCATCTCAACAATTTTACCCATCTGTTCTTGGAACCAAAGACCTGTAGTTGTCTTAGGTTTCTTTCCTTTGTTGGTAACTGTCCCTCCGCTTCTCTTTCCAGTCACAGTAGTTGGTGTCACCGCCTCCGGTTCACTGTCCCCATCGACGTTGTCTTCATCTTCTTCATCAACATCGAGGGGCGAATTGTCACATGACGGGCTCGCGTGGCAAGGTGGTACACCACTAGAGGCACACCATGCATCATCACCTGTGTTACGAAGATCTTCAAACATAATTTCCAACTTATCTTCATTCTGGAGACCTCTGTGCCTGAACCGCATGCATCCCTTGATTTCCTAAATTGCAAAAACAAAATAATTATTGGGTGCACAGTCAGAGGTCATCAAATTTTACAAAAAAATTGAACTTACAAAGACACTTACTTTTGATTGCAGCTTCCACCAACTCTCTGGCATATCAATATTCTTTCTCCCTGCATCCCATCCAATGCCTGTCTGCTTGTTGGTAAGCTTCTTCCAAATACTATATTCGCCTTTCAATTTATCCCATTTATTCTTGAATTACCTTCTACTGTACTCAAGCCTAGTCCGATCTTTGAACCTTTGTATTACATTCTTATACCCGGTCTTACTCAAATGAGTGTTCGCACGGTTCCCTTTCAGAACTTCATCGGCAAAAATGTCACACAATATACTAGTATTATCATCATCCCAAACGGCCTCGCTGTTGTGTGCAAATTAATGTTCATAAGATGGTGGCAAGCTACGTATTAGGACTATGCAAATATTTTCATCAGGAAAGCTCAAAATTGCAGATATGACTACTACTAAACATGCATAAATAATATGTACAAAAGGAATACGAGATGCAGGTGTATACCTTGAATCAGTGAGATCAATGGTGTCAGATGCAGGGGCAACGGGAACTGGCGGCCTCATGCGCGATCGCTTCTCCACCTCGTCGCCGACTAGAGGCACCACGACCGACCACCGATGAGCGCCAATCTCTCACGAACAGCCCGGGATCTTCATTTGTCCTCCAATCGGCCCAAAAGTTGCGGCGGCTTATGCATAAAAATCCGCCAATCCCAATCGCCATCGCCACGAACACCGTCGACGCACCGCACCACGGCGCCGTAGGTCGGCTTGTTCACCGATGCTCGAGTTTGCACCGCCGCTGCGGCGCGCGCGCCAGGGGCCGCCTCCTCGGCCGCCCTCGCCACGCGACGCCTCGCGCGCGTGCCCGACCATGCGCCGCCGAACGGGCGCTCCCGGCCATGCGCCGCCGCCCAGCCACGCGCCACCGCCTGGTGCCGGGCAACCAGGGCGTGCGCCCGGCCATGATCCACCGCCTGGGGCGATGCCCGGCCAACCGAGGAGGGCGGAGTAACCTCCCACCGTCACTCCTTCCGAGACCACCACGCCCATGGATCCATCTTCAGCGCCGCCGGATCTACCGGTCTCCAGAACCCCCTCGCCATCTTGCCTCTCATGCTGCTGTGCATCCATGGAGGAAAGGAGCAATGGAGCTGCTCTGCGTGTGGCTCAGCGTGGACAAGCTGATAAGGTTGGGTGGGAAGACGATGGCAGATGCTGTAATTCCTGTGAACTTTAGGGGCAAAGAGATACCGTGTCAGCTGGGTCTGACACAGGAGCCGGTGGAAGCTCGATTTTTTGGCTCCGACGGACGCCACTGCCATGTGAGAGCGGAAAATGCGGGGATCCTTCGTGGGAGCTGCTCGTTTTCTAGCGTTTGGCACTCGAGCTCAAAAACAGCTCTAGGAGCTGGTTGAGAATCCCTGCCAAAGAGCCCCTTAGTCCTCAGATTAAGGGCTGCCTTGGAATGTGCAGCTTCCGCTCTTATCCACAGTTTTACTACTACTACTACTACTTGCAGATGTTCTTGATTAAATCAGCTAGATGCCTTCCGAGCTGGAAGCTCACCAGCAAACCTCTAATTCGTTGTTGCTCGCAGTATTATTTTTTGAACCGCGTGGTGCGTCGACATTGCAACACATTCAGCGTTCTGCAGTACTTTATTCTCTGAACTAACTCTGCATTTCAGCTCATCTGACGACGGCGACAAGGAAAAAGAAGATAGCCATGGTTCACCGAACGGCGACAACAAATATACAACAAGAGGCAGGCATGAAATCTTGTCGTTCCACCGCTTTTCTAATTGCCACTGTTACCAGCAAAGTTTAGATGAAACAGACAAAGTTTCCCCATTTTCAAGAAAGGAAAAAAGGAGCTTGCACAAGAGGGAGGAAGGTCGTTCGAATTGAATTTCCCCCTCATTTACCGTGAAAAGACATGAAAGAATGTTTTGTGGGCCCAAGGGATGTAATCTTGTCCGGGCTCTATATATGCTTGATTGCTTGTTGCCTTGTTGGGGCTCATGGATGGATGGATGGATAGTTACAGACTACTTACAGTGTAGTCCCTTGGACCTACCAAGAGATCCAACCTAACATCCCACTTTGTTCCCAAAGGCAAGCATTGCTCGTGGTCGTGGCCTCGTATTTATTGTTCACGAGTTTCGGTGGTAGTAATTTCATTCACGAAACTGGGTAGTGTTGGTTAGTAGCAACATGGTGTATGATCTTTCATCATTACTGGGGGAAAAGGGCCAGGTTTGATCGTTTGAAGCAAAATTGCACTAAGTACGACCGGTGGTGGCATCTGGCACGTTCCACACTCTTATGGACTTTTGCAAATATTTCCTTGCATTTTGTTCTTATCAAAGACAGAAGAGGCATATAACGCAAAAGCACAATCTGGTGCGAACGTGCAAAATTGTATGGTTTAAGCACCAAATCAGCATTTAAAAAGGAATAAATCCACTTTACTCCTTCTAACTATCAGAAAAGTCTGGTTTACCTTCTAACTACAAAACCGGTTATTTAACCCCTAAAACTTGCGAAATCCGGTCACTACAACCCTCAGGCCGGTTTAAAGGGGTGGTTTTGCATCCGATTTTGCTGACGAGAGAGAGAGAGAGAGAGAGAGAGAGAGCGCAACAAGAGAGACGAAGAAGAGGAGAGGAGGCGCGCCGCCTCTCCGCGACCTCCCATCCCGCCGCCGCCGCCACATCGGGCTGCGTGCTCTACGCCTCCCCCGTCGCGCTTCGCCGGGGCTTCTCCATCCAGTTCGCCTTCACCGTCACCACCCCGGTTCCTCCAGCTCTGGCTGCTCGCTTCCCTGGCTCGGCCCACCTAACTCCTCCTCGCCTCCTCCGGTGATTCGCCGCTCCGGCGACGCCACCGCTGCACCGACCCAAGAGCCTACCGAGCCAAAGAGTACTTCCCCTCAAACGGAGTTGCTTTTAGTTCATCGTTGCCGCCACATTTGCCCATCTTCATCGGCTCCGGCCACTTTCTTCTTTCCCGCCGATCTCCCTCCACCGTTCTTCTCCGATGCCCATTCTTGTCTTGTTAGGTCCCCTAAGCTTCATTCTCACTCATGCTTCCACGATCTCTCATCAAGAGTTGTCCGAACGCCGATGTTGGATTTGGCCGAGCGCCGCCGTCGCCCCCTAGTTGTCGTGCCGCCGCTCCGGTGACTCTCCGGCATCGCCACCACCGTCATCGACTCTGCCTCACCAAGAGCTTCCCATCCCCTCAAATGGAGTTGCTTTTGGTTCACCGTTGTCGCTGCATTAGCCCGTCTTCATCGGCTTCGCCTACTTTCTTCTTCCCCATCGATCTCCCTCCACTGTTCTTCTCTAATGTCCATTCTTGGCTTGGTAGGTCTCTTGAGCTTCACTCTCACCCATGCTTCCATGATCTCTCGTCAAGAGTCGACCGAACGCCGTTGTCGGATTTGGCCGAGCGCCGCCGCCGCCCCATTGTTGTCGCGCCGCCGCTCTGGCGACTCTCCGGCATCGCCACCACCGTCATCGAGTCCGCCTCGCCAAGAGCTTCCCATCCCTGCCCTCGCCCGGCTTCGCCGCACCCTCCTCTACTGGCGGCGAGCCCAAGCCACGCGCCTCCCTCCGCTGTCCGTAAATCAGACAACATTGTTCCCTTGTCATTAGGGCAAATCCCCTTCGATTAGCGCCAATGCAATGATTGGCGGGTGTTAATGATGCCACGTGGAATAAGGAGGAGAGAGAGAGAAAAGTGGTCACGTTGCATGCTGACTTGGACAAAACCACTGCCACGTGTGCAAAACCACCCCTTTAAACCGGCCTAAGGGGTGTAGTGACCGGATTTCGTAAGTTTAAGGGTTAAATAACCGGTTTTATAGTTCAAAGGGTAAATCAAACTTTTCTGATAGTTAAAGGGAGTAAACTGAACTTATTCCTTTTAAAAAATAGGGATGAGGGGTGTGGGTGGGGTGGGGATGTTCCTCAAGACAGAAAATACAGTTCAGAGTGATTACGCCAATACGTGCCATCCCAATGGCTCAATATGTGTGAATTGTGATGTTTCCCAATAGGGCCGTGCATCATCATTGTAACGTACTTTTTGAGCCACATTTCGCGACCAAATTATTTTCCTCTTACGCTGGTGAAAGGAAGAATCCAAGCTCATGCCATCACGTCGCTGTCCAGGCTAAACTACAGCATAAAACTAGCGCAAACTAATGACCCTTCTTTGACAACAGTATTGGGTTTTCATACAAATACAAGTTATATTCGTACAGTTCATTCAGCTTGCAGATTGGCTATATAATATAATCGAAGTTTCAAACTCCGAAAAAAATGCCCAAGTTACTTTTCATTTGAAAGAGCAAGAGACTGAAGGCTTATAACCGCTGGTAAACAGTGGACAGTAATAAAAAGGCCCCGTAAGCAGGAACACATGGATAGGCCGATCAAGCCTGCCAGTTGATGAAGGATTAGGTGGCAGATAGACGGTGAAGCAAAACAAGTCGCCTCATAGAGAATCCATTTCCATTAAACAAAAGCAATGGAGCGTCAGCTGTCAACTATAGGTTCATCGAGAGTTAAGGTACATATATACAACAGTAAGATTTCATAATTCGTCCACAGGTATAAACTTGCAACTGGTCACATTTATGATATATCGACATACCCCAGCACAGAACGGAAAACCAATGCAATGCTTTCTGGGCAGATGTTTTCTGTGAGGTCCGCTGATATCTCACAAGACCTCGTCTTGTTGTACATACAGACCGGCATCGGTCTCGATGGGCATGGAAGGCGGGGTTCCAGGTGGAATGCAAGCAGCTCCGTTATCACCCGCCATGGTACATAATGCTTCGGCATCCTGGAGAGCACGGTCAAGGTTGATCTGACCACTGAGCTCGTTGATGAACTTGAGAAGGGTGTCGAAGTCCATCTGCTCCCCAATTATCCGCTGGCGGTACTTTTCAAGATAGCAACGCACAAGTACAGGTGGAAGTGTTCTGACAAATAATGGGTCCACAAAACTTCCCACAAGACCATGATCTGATCAAAACTGAACTCCCTGCAATCCATAAGAAATAGGAGTGACTTAGAATTTAGAAAAGAGAGCAGGCGACTGCTAGCCACATTTTCCTCGATCATAAGTAGTAATTGCTTAGGAGCTCATTGAATAAATTGAGTTCTTGTACAATTCACCTTTGTCAACCAAAAATATTTTTTTAGACGACAAAAATATTTAAAAATAATAGGAAACTGACAATAGAAAACAGTTCACGTTTCCTCTTCTAGGCCACTTACCACTAAACACTGGTAGACTAGAAATTGACTTTACCGGGGAACAGTGATAACTGGTAACCAAACAGAAATTAGGTACACTAAACTGCCACAAGACTAAACCAGGTCTGAACTCAGCTAGGGCCTTGTCAAAAGCTCGCTAGTTTCAATTGAGCACCAGCAAAACCTATGAAGTTTTTCGTAAATAAAGTTAGCTTCAAAACTCTAAAATTAACTAACATGATGATTGATGCCAGGTTAGAGGGCTGATAAGAGTAACAGGAAGGTCAGGAAGGTACTGAGCTACTGGGCGTACCAACCAATAAAGCTTTACCAGAATACCAGATATAAGTAGCAAGTGACAGAGAGGTACTGTAATACAGTCATCCCAGCTGGTATGAAGTATTTACTATTAATCTTTGGTGAAAGTTGGCCTTCTTACTTTTTAGAAGCAAGATATGGCTTCATTTTCTGGAGAAACTTTGAAATACTTTAGATGTCCTTAGTAGCCAAAGATTTAAGCTACGGAAAAAACGTCATCAATTCATTATCGAGATTTCAGTCAAATTAATTAATTATATACAACATAAGAAGCTCAGGGAAACTAGAACATTGTGCTAAAAGTTAAAGATGGAAGCTAAACTTATTTGTGACACATGTATAACAAATGGCACCTCAAAGAAATTCAAGTGTGTAATATGCAAAACACGTACAGCTTAAAAAGAGAGAGAAAATATTACCTTTTGAATTGTATAAGAACCCAGCGAAAACAGAAGAAATAGTTTAAGCAGTCATTCAGCCTAAAATAGTTATGCAACGGAGGATCAAGAAGCTCCACAAGCTATGAGGTGCATAGAAAAGTTCACACAAAATTAGTATTGTATTCATAAAAATTAAAAAAAATACCAGATTGATAAAACTAGTTACTGTGAGCACTAAGCTGAACGGCTTTCATCAAGGACAGTGGTATAATGAATAATCATAACATGGTAGGGATTAGAAGACAATACCATGGGATTGATGAATAGTTACGAAAATTAATAGAGAGTTTTATAAGGCAACAACATCTTACAATGTTTAGTAAGATGTTGCCTTACAATGTTTAAGAGCTCCTTGGCATTTTAACAACAAATCTTGTACCAAGCTATACATTTTTTTTGTCATAATATCAATGCTCTAAATCAAAGCAAAAAAGAACTGAGGTGTCCATATAGGAATAACACACACACACAATCAATAGATACACCTAAAGCAAAGTGGCTTTGCATGTTTTGCACTAGATGTGCCAACTAAACAAAATTCTTTTGAGTACTAGTATTGACTCCTCACTGGAATGAATATCTATCGCATAACAAGAGAAGTGGAAAAAGAGCAACATGGTACTGCTTATGTCACAGGTGGTACTGTTCAAGTGTATGAACAGTTCACATGGTACTGTAGCACTACGCACTGTTCATACAGACCCGCGGATGCGTTAGTAGTTGGAAATAGAGATAAAAATTGTTAGTTTCCTTATTAGTTGGGTGTACTTCCTTAGAAATATATTCCATATATTAGAGATAAGTTTCCTTAGATATAGAGATTGTTTCTTAAAGGTTAAGTCGGGTCGTCGCTATAAAAGGGATAACATGTATCCATTATCAAGGAGGCAAAAAAAATGAATTAATCTAGTCTCCCTTCCAAGGTTGTATCATCCCAGTCTATAGTCTAATCTCTCATCCTACCAAGCCGACGTCGTCCGGCCTTCTTCCTGACGGTGTTTACCCCGTTATGAACCAAGGTTCATAACAATTTGGTATCAGAGCAGTTGATCCCTTCCCACAACTTCTGCTACCATAGTTATGGCGACAGATCAAACTATCAGACCTGTCGCCGAGTCGTTGGCAATGATAAAAGCTAACGCCAACAAGATGGCCATGAGTACCAATGACAACAACAAGAAGATGGCGGTCATCTTCCTTGAAATGCATGCTATTTTAGAGAAGATGATCGCGAATCAGAAGGAGAAGAAGGCGCAACAAGAAGCAGCGTTGTTTCTAGCAGTCACAGCGACGCTGTCGGAACCTGTTGCGGCGTTGTCCCATCCTGCCATGGTGTCGCCGAAACCTGTTGCGGCCCTGTCGAAGTACGTCATGGCCACTGCGACACTACCAGGGTTGCTATCATGCCTACCGCTGCAACCAATGAGTTTGCCGCAACCACACGTGGAGGCAATGATCTTCAACAACTTATGTCATCATCGCAACCTCTCGTCAACATGTGGTCTCCTAGGGTTTCAGCCATGGCCGCCATCACAGCTCGAGGACGAGCTATCGCGAAAGGAGGGGGGTAATGTCACAGGCGGTAATGTTCACGTGTGTGAACAGTGCGTATGGTACTGTAGCCCACGGGTGCGTTAGTAGTTGAAAATAGAGATAAGAATTGTTAGTTTCCTTGTTAGTTGAGCTTACTTCTTTAGAGATATATTCCATCTATTAGAGATAAGTTTCCTTAGATATTGAAATTGTTTCTTAAGGGTCAAAGTCGGGTCGTCCCTATAAAAGGGATAACATGTATCCATTATCAAGGAGGCAAGAAAGATGAATTAATCTAGTCTCCCTTCCAAGGTTCTATCATCCCAGTTTATAGTCTAATCTCTCATCCCACCAAACCGACGCCGCCCGACCTTCTTCCTGGCGGTGGTTCATAACAGCTTAACTGCTCAGCACTTAGCATGATGAATGGAGAGCCCAGACATACCTTGGATAGTGCAACCAGTTGAGCATGCATGCCGTTCTGATCGCGATTAAAATTGGCTCCTAGTCGTTCCATCAAAGAAGCAAAGCACCAAAATGATTCGGACTCATCTTCCATGACATAAAGTATAGGTGCCAAAAAATCACTCATTCCCTGGAAGAAAGGACACAGCATATTGTAGTATAGTTCCATCAAGACAATAGACAAAAATAGTGTGGATGCCATTAAAAAAAGATAAATCTATGAAAGGGTTAGCGTTCAACTTTTGCATCCCAAATGATCAGTCAAGATGTCCAAGAAAATTCCACACTTGTAGGTGTGAAAATCTCCTAGGATAGCATGTCTAACTCTTTTAATACTAGTAGTGATAGATTTAAAACTAGAAGTGCTAAACGAACGAATATGAGCCTTAATAATTCAGGATGGGTCTCTGTCTCTCTGATGCACTTTCTTAAACAAGCATGAGAATGAAACATATCTTCAAGCATCATCCCCCCAAAATAGGTAATTTATGATAAGTAGTAGAAAACAGCTAATAGACACTGTGTTTTTCACTTAAATCACAAACAGCTTAATCATTACATGATGTTGGGGGATTGCAGATGCAGGGCAATATGTAAGACACACTTACCTGACAATAACCAAGGTCAAAATTAAAGAAGGAATATGTCAACAGGATGTCACGTAGAACTACGACATTTCGATTGTCATCTCCTTCGTAGTAGGGAACGGATCTATCTGTTCTCACCTTAATAGGAAAAATTACAGCATCAACATGTAAGCTAAAATGGTATAATACAGAATTACAAATAGGAAGTGGTTAGTAGAAAGGAAAGAGGAATCTTATTCATACCACATCTTTGTCAATAAGGCCTTTTCTTTCCCTAAACTTGGTGAACCTTTTAGCTTGTGTGGCTGAGATACTCTGCACATGGTATAAGAATCATGATTACTTAGATAAAATGAAGAGTGGTGTATGTCCTAATGTGAAAGCGTTATGATAAAAATGAATAAAAGAAAGGAGCTGAAAGTGACTAACAATACTTTTAGTGGAGTGCTATTAATGCAAACCAGAATATGCTTTAAAAGGATGCAGCTAACACGTGACCAGTTACGCGTTTGCGCAGCTACGCTATCACCCCCGCTTTGTCTCTTCTTTCTTTTTTTGTGCCCATGCAGTTGCTTCCTGCGATCTCTTTCCTTTTTATGATTCAACACACGCTCCCGCAACGCCGCCACAGACCACATGCCTTCTCCAGCACAACCAAGCAAAAACAAGGCTTCTTGTTACTTGTTTTGTCACGAATTGAATTATTGGATGGAGGATTGGATTGGAGGGGGTAGTTGTGGTAAGTATCGGGACGCGGTCCTGGACCTCGACGGCGCAGCTGAGGAGCCGTGGCTACAGCTGCCGCGCGGCAGAAGCAGGGCAAGTGCCCGGGTAGAGAGGTAGGTTAGGGTTTTCTGATTTTCTTCTTAATCTCAAAGCGAAGTGCCTGCATTTGCAGATTTTCTTCTTAATCCTGTTGATGAAGAATACAGAAAAATGAAGGCATAGTTTGCAGATTTCTCTCAGTTTGGGGAAGGATTTGATTCATTTGAATCGATTGAGGATAGAGCTCATCTTAAACCTAAGCAGTGGTGGGGCATGCATGGAGGAGAGGCTCCAGAGTTGAGAGCATTGGCTTTGAAGTTACTTGGACAACCATCATCATCTTCATGCTGTGAAAGGAATTGGAGTAACTATGGTTTCATCCATAGCATGAAGAGAAACAAGCGCACTCCTCAGCGTGCCGAAGATTTGGTATTTGTTCACACCAACCTGCGTCTTCGTTCAAGGAAATCAGAAAAATATCTAAATGGAACAACAATGATGTGGGATGTTGGAGCAGATAGCCATGAAAGTTTTACTACTGGTGTGGGCGTCCTTGAGAATGAGATTGCTAATCTCTCACTTGATGAGCCAGAGTTGGAGATGGAGCTGTGCGAAGATGGAGGACAAGAAGATGATAGGCCGACTAGGGAGCAGACCCAAGAAGAGGATGAAGATGGAATGACCTTCGGTTGATGAGTTGTATGACCTTATTATGTACTAGTATTTATGTGTGTCTTATGAGTTTATCAGTTATCTTTTATATTATATATTTTTATTACTTTTATTATATATATACTACCGTACCAACGTCGGAGTTTTTTGGGAAATGTCGTATCGCCGTACCGGTGTATCCGCACCGCGTACCGGTATCGCGTACCCGTGCATCATAGTATGCGTCGGATTCGGAGCTATCCGGGAATTTTATCGGAGCTATCCAGTAAACCCCATCTCGGATATCCGGCATACGCGCATTGTCCTAGGCTCCCAACCGCCCATGGGCCATGGCCCAGTTGAGTAGCATGTGGTGTGAGTGGTCAGACCCATGTGCTAGCTAGCGATTGTTCTACAATACATGGATTTGGCTAGCCTTGAGGTCCTAGTGTAGCCGGATGTACATGCATGCATGTATCATTTTGTTCATAGTTTATACAACTTCAACTTTTATTTTATATTCAGCAAAAAATTGCTACTTGCTACTTCTTTAACTAGCATATGTGACGTGGTTAAGTTTGCTTGTTGAACTACTAATGTAGTTGCTTTTTGGACATATAGTACAACTGACTGATCTTTATATGTGTGATATACATGGTTTCTTATTCGTGACCGAGACTATCCGCATTCAGTTCAACATGTATTCGTTCCGTATTCATGACCGAGACTATCCGCATTCGTATTTGTATCCGGCAATGTTCGTATCCGACTCAGATTCTCAAAAAAAATGTGGAATAGGATACGGGATGAGCGATATCCGTCCGTATCCGCTCAGATTGCACCCCTACACCCCGCATCCAACGGCGTGCGCGTGATCGCGCGACGAAGCATTACCGTTAAAAGAACCAGCCAATGGAGAATATCACAGGCAGCTACTTTGCCCAAAGGTTGATATCCAACCATTTTCCTACTACTGCCAAAACCATAAATGCCTCACAGATGGGGGGCTGCCATAAGCCTAAGTGAGCACTACGTGTTTAGTCTTCCTCAGAAGTAAGCACTATGTGTTTTGTATTTCCCAGAAGTAAAAACTGTCAACTCTGCCATCAAGTTATCACATGGTAGATCTATTTCACAAAACACCTGCCAAAAATAAACATACTGACAGTCTCTATGGTTCTGGAAACTCAAGCTCTTCATTATGGACAGTGAATGTGTCCAAAACGCCTAGCTGCTGACCAAAAAGTTCAAATGACCCAAGAAAATGCAATGTGATCATTGATGCCCAAACCCCCAAAATACATGACTTAGTTTCCATCTTACAAAAAGTCCATTCAGAGTTAAAACAAAACCGTATGATAAAAACTAAATCACATAATACCTAAAATGTAGTGCAAGGGAATATGTCCCGGCCAGCATTAATAACTTATGCAGGAAAAAAACAGCCTCAGGCGCACTGAATTGCAGAACAGTGAACATATAAACCTTGACTAACCTTCCACTGGGACTTAATGGCTTCATATTCTTCTCGTTTTATGGCAGCAAGGTAGTCCCTCTCAGCATATGTTGAATCATATTCATGATACCCCAACAAGAATTTCCAGAGCTACATGTTCAATATCAGAATATATGTACAATAATGCCTTGCTGAGTGATTATAGCAAATCAGTGGTTAAGTATGCAAACCTCTTTTCTCAGAACATGATCAACTCCCCCATAGAAAACCTTTTTCCTCAGTGCCTTTGAATCCATAACTCTACCTTCAGGATCTAAGAAAGCTCCCCACTGTTCAAAGATATTTCCAACAAACAAAATAAGATTTCAGAGAGAAAAAATGGTACTGAAAAGTGACAGCATGATCGATACAGGAATAATTGCTAGATGGTTGGTGATGAAGATCCATGAAACTAAGAACACAATATTCAGTATAAACTCAATACAGTTCTTAATGGCTGAAAATTTTCAGACTAGCTAATGGTAAAGGCCATCTTTTTAACTCATGGAAACAGTATCCAGCACCATACAGCTCAGCTTGCGACAAGATCAGATATCTAGGGGTTTGCACTGGAATACTGGATAAAAGGGATAATGGCCCATGTAACTATCTATTTATACCTTCATAAGCCGTGTTGTTCATATCAAAGGTTTAGTTACATGATCCTAATGTCAGTTCGCCTGCCAGAAAGAAAAAACATGGTTTGAAACTTACGGGGCAACAGGTCCAGTAAAATCCCAGAAGAAATTATTACAGGCTCCCTTAAAATCCAGGTCATAACTCAAAAGTTAAAACCAAAGTTAAACCTTAGGGTGCCTAGACTCTAGAGTCTGAGCCTGAGACTAGGTGAGTCGGGGGAAATGTATATGTCCAACTTAAGTATCACAAGTTTCAAGATTGAAAACGACTTTAGTTGTCCTGAGGATCATAATACTTTATGCTAATTAACACACCAGAAATCTAATGTTGGACTCATCCCATTGTAAAGTTACACAAGTGATGTGTTATGTGGACTCAGTTACGGTCCAAGCAATAATCAGTATAGCTATGTTAGCAGAATAACTGCATCATAGACTTTAAGCATCATCAGTCAACTGGACTAAGGAAACATATAGATGGTGAAATAAAGTACTTAATAAAATATATCAAACATCGGGAAATTGATACCTCTTCAACACTTAATAGGCGTTCTCTTTGTTTTCCCCACACTAGAGGTAAATGATCAGACTGTCAAAAGAGCAAGGAAACTGGTGTTACACAAAATAAGTATGCACAGTCTATGAATCACCGATCCTTCGCAAAGGTGCTGTACCCGTACTCCGTACATACCCAATACTGCGATCCTTCACGACATGGGATCGGGAAGTATCAGTGAATTTCAGCTTTTAAAATTAATAAAAAATCATCCCGATACTTCTCCGATACTCCGCAATACTCCCCAATCCACCTAGGCACAAAATACCTCATTTGAAAGCCCCAAAAAAGCTCATTCCTCCCAACCCTAAACCGAGTGGAACCGCTGTTGCTCTCTCTCTCTCTCACACACACACACATTCCAAGGAATGTATATTTTAAAATTTTCCATCAAGGTAATCTCATTGTCTTAATCTCTTGTAGCCTCTTTACATTTTCCTCATTTTTAAATACACATATACTCGCCGTATCTTTGTTTTTGGGAAATTGCATATCACCGTACCGGTATTCCGTATAGGTGATACATAGTGCACAGTTTATAATCATGGAAGGTTCAGCAGGTTAAAGTCTTGAACAGCATCAGGGACAAATTTCATGCAAGATAGGTTACCTCTATCGAATCTGAGGGCAAAGAAGCCTTGTCTGGTGTTATTTGCTGATCTTTGTACTTATCACTTGCTCTATTGTCCAAAACATGATCTTGTTGTTGCCGACCATAAGGACGAGCACCACTACTGTGGTTTTCCCTAAAGATGCTTGATGTGGTATCTCGGGCAAACTTTGTAACCAATGAGAATTTCTCCAAAACTTGAATCGAAATATCACGACCTGGATCATTCGATTTGTGCTTTTGCTTTGAACCATATTCAGACATGCTAGAAGACACCCCATGTTTGGCATCATTCCCATGTCTGGCTTCATCAACTGAACCAGTGAAACTGAGTGAATTCTGTCTTGAAATAGCATTTGCCACAGAGGCAACCCCTGGAAGCTCCAGAGATGACAGGCTTTTCTACAAGGCATCCAAAGAAAAGGATTGAGGATTAAGGTGCACAGTAGTTTAACCAATGTAAAACTTGAATGAAAGACTGGACTCCAAACTTAACAGATTCAAAAGGTCAATAGCGGCTGCAGTGGAAGAAAGCAAGGACAGTACAAAATTTCCTATCAAGAGCACAGTGGTCATTCTTGAGCACTATATATAGTAAAATACCAACAGAACAACAAAACTCCAAAATACAGTTGAGAATGGTTTGTTCTGTACAAGAAACTACAATAGGGTAACAGTAACACACCTGAAGAGGATCTTGAAAGTCGTTGACAAGAAATACATTAGGATCGTCATCCGACCTTGAAACAGAGGAGATAACATTTGAATCGCATGTGCAGGGAAAAATAGATTCTTCCACAAACACTGCATGAAGAAGTTAAAAGAGTCTTTGTATTTGTGGTTTTGATCGGTGGTGGTCGGAAGCTATAATGCTTCCCAACTTAATTACTTTTCAATAGGCTGAGTTGATGCTAAAAATTCATAATTAAACTCTCCTAGATAGGTTGCAAAGTCAACAGTTAAATTATCTCCTTGAATGTAGGTTCATATGATATTAAGATATTATCCTATCCAATAGAAGGAAAACAAACCATCCATTGAGAAAGTGTAGTTATGCATACACTTGGTAACCTTATTGTATGGATGAGTTGCCCATAAAGACATTTCTCAGTTACTTTTAGTCCAAACAACTTTCTTGCCTATTTCTTAGGACGAGCAAGTTAGGCATTAATAAAAAACAATGAAACAACAAGATCAAGTATTTAGAACCACTGAGCAAAAAAGGAAACCTGACAATGAAGACATGATGCTTTAGTGTTGCAAACAATTCACGAATTCCACCATGGTAGAAATAGAATGGAGGAAAAGCCAGGCCTACAAAAGTTAACAGATTAGATAAATAAAAGTGATACCACTTTTTCCAATTATCTGTCAGTCCGTTTATTTAATGATTTTATCTAGCTGGCAGATGCATCAACAAGATAGTACCTGAAAGCTAATCCGACCATCATGAATATACAAATCCCGTGGAGTTTCAAACTAACTACAAGAGAAAACAAACAACTAGAAGAACATTTCACCTGATGACAGAACAATGATTATGTACTCGATCCAAATGTTGGGGCGTGCCTACGGATGAAGCGTACATCACTTAAAGGCAAGGCCTTAATAGTGTACAGATTTCTATCTGCGTAGAATCAGGTAGGTAAGAAGAGTCAAGCATCATCACTGCTGTGCTTCAGTTGCCAAATATCAGTATTATAACTAAAGAAGCAAACTATATTTTCCTACATTTTTCTATTTCCACGGTGGCTGAACGGGTTGAGAAAGAATCAACTCCCTCATTTGGCTCCCAACTCTGTCACACAGATTGAATGCGACATAAGCAGAAGTAGAGGAAAAATGAAGCGACTTGGGAGTAGCACGCATCATCAACAAAGCTATATTCAGGGAGCAACAAGCAATAATCATCTGGATTTTCAATATTTTATTTCTCCAGGTCTAATATCGCATATAGAACAGAAAATATGGAATGGAAACAGCAAGCAGAAAAAGTAGCACGTTATGGACCATTAGCACAGATAATATGCAAAGATATAGTATGAGCCAACCGGCATGTAGTCCATGTAGTAACGCCATTGCCCATTGACCACCCTAGCAGTTGTGTGGTGACAATTTGCTTGCTATATGAGTTCTATAATGTTCTAGTCTCATCATATATGTACGAATATGTATGAACAGCCAACCACTCGTGTAGATATAGATAACCTCACCAGGAACAAGGAGCCTTGTTGCAAGTAGAGGCGCAGCTTCCCGCTGATCCGGCCGGGGCCATACTGTGTTGGGTGGATCGTCACACGCTCCTTCTCGTACACCACATCCACCCTCGCCGTCTCGCCCGACCCTTTGTCCGCCAAATCGCCCCGCATCGCCTTCGATCACCAAACAAATATCAGTTCAATCCAAAGGGCAAACATAGACTATATACATCACCACAACATGGGCCCAACCAATTTCCAGAAATGTTTAACCACTCCAATACGAGAGAGAGAGAGAGAGAGAGAGACTGCTGCAGAATCGATTACGCATGGAACAACAGCACTCCCCAAAATAACAGAAAGCATCTGATGCTCAACAGCAGGAGGGTAAAGCAACCACAAATCCACCCCAAACGAAATCAGCGACCTAATCGAACAAGGCGTTCGTGCTGCCCCCCAAATCGCGCTCGGGAGCAAGCAAAGGAAGCAATCGGATAGACGAGAGGACGCGTACCGTGTGGTTAGAGGCGGCGGCGGCGTAGTCGGAATCGTCGGAGAGGTCGGAGAGGTCCGGCGAACGCGGGGACCCCGCCACGTCTGCTGCTGCTTCTGCTTCCCCACGCATCGATGAGGTGGTTGGATTCGGTTTCTGATCTCGGATTTTGGTCACTTCTAAGCCTAAACAAAGAGGGTCATAATGGATCGAATTCTTTATAGGCGGAGGAGTACCCTTGCTGTTGCTTTCCCAGACCCCCGACGCGCGCGCCGCTTCCATGCGGCCCGCCCCATGCGCGCCGCACGGCCCCATGCGCCTCCCCACCGCCACGGCCCATGCGCGCCCTCACCGCGCCACGGCCCCCACGCGCCTCGCTCTCTCGCCAGACGCACCCATGCCTACCTTTGCATGCCGCATGGCCACCATGCGCACCATAAATAGTAAGTTGTTAGGTTAGTTAATTATAATTAGTAGTTAGTTTAGTTAATTAGTATGGATAGATTCAAAAATTTTAAAATATATTAAATAATTTTAAAAATTATGAAATTTTTGTGTAGCATTCTACTACCATTTACTTACCATTTACTTATTTCTATAAATTTTTATAATTTTATTCGTTCAATTATGTTTTCGCTAATTAGTATGTTGTATCCTTAGTAATATTTATTGATTGATCAAAGATTTAAACCGACCCCTCAAGCACCGGTGTTGATTGTACAAAGCTTTGAACCAGGCCCTTCCTCGTTTCACACCGATTCACACCGGCTATTGATTGTTTGAGCCGGCCTACCTCCACCCGACCATGTGTTGATTGTTTGAGCGGACCCTCCTCCACTTTCGCCATGTGTTGATTCTCGAAGAAGGCAGCAGCCCTCCCGCATTTGCAAAAGCGATGTCACTTCCTACATTTATGGCTTAATTTGGGGCGCGGGATAAAGATTCGCTATAAATTGGAGAGCTTCATTTCATATGTCATCGATCACTTGTTCATTTCAGTGAGCTCGCGGGAGAGTGCAGAAGGTCATTTCAGTGAGCTCGCGGGAGAGTGCAGAAGGCCAGAGCACACAATATTCTTTATCCATGTGTTGGTAGGCATGTGTCTACCGGAGCTACTAGACCAATTCTCGATGAGGACCACCGGTGCAAGCGTGGCTCACCGCCGACGCGGATGGCCCTCCGCCCGACACTTCAGGCGGGGAGGGCGTGGCGCTGGACGAGCGTTACACCCGATCCTCGGAGACGGGCTTGTTGCCCTTTGCGAGGATGGTCTCCGTTGACCGCGGTTCACCCTGAGACGGCGGCTTGCTTGTCGCACTTGTTGACAGTGGAGGCGAGACACACACCTTCCACTTTCGGTGGGTGAGATGACGATCACCTACAGGATGTGTCGGTGTTGATCGTCTCCCGATCCGGTGTGCCGCTTGTTCGGACCCTGAGTGGGGCTGAAGGCCGAGCTTGAGCGGCGCTTTGGCCAATCTCTCCGGAGGGTGCGTGGTGTCCCGGGCATGGTGAGGCGCTTTAGGAATTGCCGCGAGTGCACCGACGCAGTCGTTAGGGCGTACCTCATTGCTTACCTTCTCCGCTCTTTGGTTGGGTCATGTTTCCAACCACAAAGGCGATATTATGAACCCGACTTCATCCAAATCGCCGAATCTTTGGTTGACGCGGGGGCTGGGCCGATGCCTCAGTACAGCTGGGGATCAGCCGTCCTTTGCGCCACATCTGGGGTTGTATGGCGCCACGCGCGTAGCACTGCTTCCAACCTGGCCATCTGCTACGTGCTCCTGCAGCTGTGGAGTTGGGAGCACTTCCCTATTGGGCGACCGACCATCGAGAGAGCGGCGCACCCGTACACTATAGACGGACCCGGCCCACATGACCCCATAGACGCCGCCGACCATGGGCTTACGGTGGATCTTTGCGTTCGCTGGGCGGCGCAAGACCGGCGAGGTGCTACTCGTTGTACCACAACGAGTTCGAGTTGTTGCACGAGAGCGACATCATCTGGTGTCCATGGCATCCTACTTTCCTGCTCGATATAGCGCCGCACGGGATATCCCTGCAATGCATCCAGGACATACCACTGTGGAAGACGACCTGTCACCTGGTATTCTCGCATATGGTGGAGCCTTACGCGCCGCAGCGCGTAATGCGACAGTTTGGTGTACCAGATCGTGCCCCTCGACTGCGCAGCCCCGGATCGAGCCGTACACACGTGAGTCAAACTTAATTCGACTATTGTTTGCAGTCCTTACGTCTTATTTTGTAACATTAATCTCTTCGGAAATGCAGGCAAACAAGGTGGGGTGGGCAGATTAGGGACTGGCCATTGCAGCGGCAGCAGCGGATTTCGGCATGGATGAACGCGGCCCATGTGGATGCGGGTGGCGGCGTCCGTCACGGCCGTGAGTCGTGCCGTGCGTACATGGAGTGGTACGTGCCACGCGACGCGCGCAAGGCCGACCATTTCCTCCGGGCGCGAGAGGAGGTGACACGCCGACGCAGCACCACGAGCCTCCGCGCAGCGTCGATCGCCACGCGCTTCCGACTTGACGGCGGTGCGACACCTACCACCTCGGTTCGAAGTTTCATTGAGTCGTACCTTTCATTAATGAACATGTTACGTATGTCATCTGCGATTAGAGGGGCGCTGCGCGTCGAGCGCATCGGACGACGCTCGGCGACCAGATAGAACCCAAGGGTATAAAAGTTTTGAAGCACATCTCGGCGGAGATGAAGAAAATTATAAAGAACTTCAGCCGCGGTTGTTCGAGGGACGCGCCATCAATCGGGGCCGTGCTTACCACTGGTCACCACGACCTAGGAGTCCGGCAGACGTCATAAGCGTTCCGGTATGGAAGCATGCATCAAATCGCGCTCCGTCGGTCATCGCACCGCACATCCGGAGGTACGGGGTTCTTAGTTTACGTCCGAGTGTTTACTCAGACTAACATCGTTCCGTCTTGCAGCCTTCAGTTCCCCGTGGGGGTGACGGCCAGTTCACGTCGACTGATGATGAGGATACGGGCCTCGCAGCTCGTGCGAGGGAGCAGTACACAACACTAGGGGACGATCAGTGGCAGCCAGGGTTTCTAGCGTACTCCGGGCAGAGTTCCTCCGGGTTCGGTGCTCCACCGTACGTCCCAGCCCAGAGCTCCTCCAGGTTCGGTGCCCCACCGTACGTCGCAGCCCAGAGCTCCTCCGGGTTCGGTGCCCCATCGTACGTCCCAGGCCAGAGCTCCTCCGCGCAACCGGAGTTGGATGCCTCCACCGTGGATGAATTCCTCGGACTTCTCCCCCAGGCTGATCACGACGACATGTACGCCTACCAGGCTCTTCTCGAGTCAGCCTCCTGGTCCACCTCCGCCTCAACGATCTCCATACCCCCTCCGAACCGACACGCGTTCTCCGGACCGGTGGACGTATTCGACGGGTCATGCTCGGCGCAAAACAAGGCCGCGCACGCGGACGCAACCGCAGTAGGGAGAGAGTAGTGGCTCAGACGAGTGAGCCATATAGTATCGCGTGTTATGCGATTTTGTTTTACTATATTTGTACACATATTTTGGTTCCTATGTGTGTACTTGCCACTGTAAAATATAGGAAAATTTCGAAACTTTTTTGTGGAACCTCCCGTGATAGTTTTGTTTGCTTCTTTATTTTTTGTAGTAATTTGAAATGATGATTGATAAGCATATCGATTTTGAAGCATATTAGACATTTGTCACGCCATTTGGTACGGCGTGACATTGCATAACTCGTTTTGAAGTTGGGATCATGTTGTTAATGCGAGTTGCGAATTAAAGTAGACTTTATAATAAAGCTTGGGCTTGCACGGCGCAAATGGTTTGGTTACGTGCATAACAAACAACATCATGCACGATGCAACAAACCGACCGACTCCTACGATACATATGCGCCTTTTTGGAATTGAAATAAATTCGACATTCGATGGCGACTAGTACGGAATGGCCGGACCTACTGCGTGGAGCGGGGCCATTTTCCCTTCTTTGCGCGCTCGTTGTTGGACTCCTCGCAGGCCTCTTTGGCCTTGGCCGCAAGTTCCCTCTTTTTGTCGCGCTCCGTCTCGCGAGCCTCGCGTTCCCTGCGATTGCATGCCTCGAGATGAGCTTTCGTCTCCCGACGTATACGCTCGTTTAGCTCGTCGTTGGCGCTCCTCCTCCGGATCTCGTGTGATCTTTTGTCATTCCACTCGTAGAAGTCGAGAGTCCACTGGTCATGCGGTGGATCTCCTGTCGATCCACTTGCGGTAGTCACATAGTGCATCCGGGACTACGAGTAGATGGGAGAGGTTGTTAGTGCGCACTTTCAAAGAGGAAAGTTATGGAAACATCGCATGTGAGATCTTACTGCCACGATAACTTCTCGTGTCGAAACGACGATCGGGATAGTCGAGGAGTAGTTTGTACAACCCGAACGCATGCCTAGGCTTAGCGGATGCTTGGACTTGAAGAACTTGCGGGTCCACTGCACCGCCAGGAGGCGGCGTCTCCCCTCTCGGTGGGTGCCGCGTAACGCTTCGGTTGGAGGTTGGTGGGGTTGCTACTCGCGGGCCTCTTTGGCCTTAGCCTCATTGTGGAGAGCTGCGATCCCGCATCGATCTCTTGCCGACCGAGACGCAGTAGCCCTTGCTTCATCGTCCATCTCCCCAGCAGCCCTTGCCAGTGCACGCATCCCGTCCCATTGCTTCGTCATCTTGTCCCATTGCTTCTTCTGCCTCTTGTCCATCTCGGCGTGGTCAAGGAAGTTGTGCTGTAGTGTTGGGTTTTGTTGTGTATTGTTCTCTCCCAGGTATCCTCCACCCCCTTTTATAAGCAACCTAGTTGGAATGGAATGATTTTTTTATGCACAGTCTTGTCTTGTCATGTCATGTCGATATGGAAAGCTGACAAGGTAGAGTGTTGTCACGTCCGGCTTTGCAGAACGTAGTCAAGTCAACGTTTGCAGAGTCATGTCTTTTCGGTACGAAAAGCTGAGGAGGTAGAGTGTTATCATGTCGATCTGTAAAACTGGCAGGGTGGAGTGTTGTCACATCGTGCTTTGCAGAGAGTAGTCATGTCCACATTTGGAGAGTCGTGCTTACCCTAACTGTAACAGCCCAAATAATTTTAATTAAGATGTCTGGCGGGCGCGGTAGGGACTCGGGACACGCCCCTGGCGAACGCGCAGCGGACTGCCCCTCAAGCGACGCGATGCGGACTCGCCCTCTGGCGGACGCGGTAGGGACCTGCCCTCTGACGGGCGCGGTCGGGAGGGACACAGGACTCTCCCTCGCGAGCGCGTGGGACTCCCCTCGGCGGACGCGGTGAGGACACCCCCCCTCGCGAACGCGGTGGGAGGACTCGCCTCTCGACGAACGCGGTGGGACTCGCCCCCTGGCGGGCGCGGTAGGGAGGACTGGGACACGCCCCTCGCGAACGCGGTGGGACTGCGCCTTCGGGCGACGCGGTAGGGACTGCCCCCTCGACGGCGCGGTCGGGAGGGACATGCCCTCGCTAGCGGGCGCGGTAGGAGGGACACCTCCCCTCGGGGGACGGTAGGGACCTGCCCCTCGGCGAGCGCGTGGAGGGACTCGCCTCTGCGCGAACGCGTAGGGACTCGCCCCTCGGCGAGCGTGGTAGGGACCTGCCCCCTATGGTGCGGCTATTTAAAGGCTCGACCGCACACTCGGTCGATCGTTCCTCTCAGGAAAGTCTCCTCTTCGAGGTGCCTCGCTCTGAACTTACCATCCGGCCGTCGGCGTAACGGTAAGTTAATTTGATCAACAATCGTATTACTTTAATGGTGTGTTTAGGCTTAAATAGTGTTTTGTTTTCGTCAGAAATGGAGACACTTTACGTGTTCCACGGAAACGTTCGTGCGGGTCCAGACGGAGTTGATTTGTCCAGCTGCGAGCGCGCCTTCGTCAACGTTCCCAACCTGGCACACGTCGATTTGCTCGATCTACGACGGTGCATTCGGCAACTGTTCGATACGCACGTCGCTAGGAACAAGATAGTAATAGAGGCGGTCACGGCCACCACGGTCCCACCACACGGCCATATATCGTGGGGCCTTACGAAGGTGACTAGCAGTGCCATGTGGGCACAAGACATGCGGTCGTTACCAATCCTCACGCTCCAATGTATGGACGACCCATGGTGTATGTACATTTTGTTTATCCTACTCAATCCGCAGGGGGGGCGCGGTTCAGGGAGGCAGCGACGCTCTTCTCCCCCTCTTTGGTTTGTTGACGACGAGTGAGCTCTCCAGAGCCCCAGATGTCGTTAGGGAGTATGCTCCACATCGTGGAGATTCAGGTAGTTTCGAACCAAATGAGACCAAATGAGGGTGTGGACAAATGGGGACGTGCACGTGTTGATTTTCACGAGATTGTCGATGCCATATCCGAGGGCTCATCCGAGGGCACTGCCACCGAAGATGAGGCGAACTTTAACTCGCAATCCAGCGAGGAGGAAGCCGACGATGAGGGAGGTATCGTCGGTGGCATTGTTTCGGCCGACACCGACTACGTTCCAAGTCTGTTGGATTGTCAGCGGCCTCTTCCTTGTTCTTGCCCAAGAGCACGAGTCTTCGTGGGCCTTCGATGCGGACACCACCGCGTGGGGGCAACATTTCCCACACAAGGCCGCCGCCAGCAAGCTATCGTGACTTTTCGCGGTGAAGACCGCCGGACTTACCGAGTTTACGTGTGTGTTTGTACGTTATTTGTTGTACCTTTAACTATGTACGATCGATCGCACTAACTATTATCGCCTTCCATTATCTTTCGCGTCTAATCTCGACACTTACGTAGTTAAGTGCGTGGTTAGCTCTTGCCACAGTAAAGTCCGTGCGCAGAGATTCCTCAGGGGAACGACCTTCCGCATCACGGTCCCGACAGATCACATGTGAGCTTCAAGAGCCATTGCAAATGCATAAGAACGTAACCTCGCGCATATCGCAAGCATCATAAGCCATGTAGTTGTCGCGATTTGACCGTTTCGCGAAGGTCCTCATGGCTAACGTAGCAAATACAATAGGCTATGGCGTTAGCTACATGAAGGTATGGCGGGCGGCGTAAGGTCCTCGAAGGGTTGTATGGTACCTACAAGGAGGCGTCGACCTAGTCCCAAGAATGCTCAAGCAGATTGCGGATGCTAATCCGGGACATGCGTCAATAGGGTAGACAGCCCACCCATCGAACAACCCACATTCGCTAATCCTTGATCGAGTCTTACGGGCATTTGGCCCGCAGTCCATGGCTTCTCCCACCGCCGTCCCGTCCTAACTATGGGCGGTACTTTCTTTGCGGGAAGTACAAGGGCACCATTCTCACCGCTATTGCGGTGATGCGAACGACCGATTGCTCCGGTTGCCTTTGCAATTGTGGAGAATGAGAACATCGATGATTGGTTGTGGTTCCTACTAAACATAAAGCAACATGTTGTAAGGGACCGACCGAATGTGTGCCTCATAACCGATCCGTCATGCGGGTTGTTGTCCGTATTGCGCACAATGCGAATCGGTACAAGCCCGCCGTACCAATGGAACGACATGCGCGCATGCGTTGGTGCATGCGGCATGTGGCGCAAACTTCCACACGCGCTTTGAAGCAAAGACCTCATGAAGAAGTTCAAGAAGCTCGCTGCGAGAACGAGCGCAAGTTCGATGCCGTCGGCGGGAGTTTGAGGTCGAAACCAAGCGTGCAACGGAAGGTTCTGGCCCAGCCGCACCGCAGCGAGTTCGCCGAGTGGATAAGCGTGCATGCACCCGACTATGAGAAATGGTCCCTTCTTCACGACACCCATGGTGCTCGGTACGGCATCATGACAACCAACATGTCCGAGGTCTACAACGGTGTGTTGAAAGGGGTTCGTGCCCTGCCCATCACCGTGTTATCGAGGAGACATGGAATCGCGCGGTCGGTTGCCGTCACACCGGGCAATGATGGCCAAGCAGCATTTGGACGAAGGGAAACAGTACTCGGAGGTTACCCTTGCCTACATGGACAGGAAGATTACCAAGGCTCGATCCCATGTGGCTATCACAATGGATGGCGTGAGGAGGAAGTTCGAGGTCCGCCTGCGGGACAAGTACGTTCGTGGCCACACGAGAGGTGACCGGAAGCATGTTTGCACCATAGGCGATGTGGCAGTTTGCTCCTGCAACAAGCCTCAACTCCTCCACAAGCCTTGCTCCCACGTATATGCCGCATGTGCTGTATTTCATCAATCTTGTAGCATGTATACGTCGGAGTACTACGACATACGACACCTGTATGATACTTGGAACGGGGAGTTCAACTCGTACGGCGTGGAAGGCCACTACAGGGACATATGGCGGGGCGCAGTGAAGTGGTCACCGAATGAAGCACTGCGGCATCCAGGCCGTGGGAGACGTCAGTCAAGGCGCATCCGCAACGACATGGACGCGAGCCAACGTGGAGATCGGCCAAGAGCAATAAGGTGCAGGCTATGCAAGACTCATGGGCACTCATTCCGAAACTGCCCGAGTAGACCTTCTTCGTCCGGCGCCACCTAAATATGGGTCTGTGTTTGAAATGTAAGAAAATAAGAAGAAAATGAGTCCGCACCTTGTTCTGTACCAGATGCAGCGTGTAGGTCGTACTATGCTGCGAAGCAATAAATGATATTGTACGAACATTTATTGGTCCTCTTGATTCTCATGTAGTCCCCAACGTAGACTAAGTCCACTGCACGACAGAAACCGGCTATATAAAGGCCTCCTATGGGTTCACCACAGCACATCTCGTTCACCTCCCATCCTAATTCAACTTCCAAACAATGTCGTCCTGGAGGACCGACCCAACTCAACTCCCCGAGTGGCATGAGCGGCCGAAGTGCCATTGCGGGTTTAGGACAATCCTGTCCGTGTGGTTCGATCCGGACCAACACTACGGTTGTAGGTACTTCACGTGCCCAGATCTGGACAACGACTTCGTGGTAAGAACGACGACTAAATCTTTGGGTTCTCGTTATCTTTTCTCAACCTGATCCATGACATATGCCACTATACACGTAGCCTTGCAAGTGGATCGAATGGGTGGATCAGGAGTTCCCAGTATGGCCAAGAAAGATCCCACAGGTGGTGGAAAACAAAGGCCAATACTTTGTGAAGATGACTCAGGAGCGCGAGATGGTCCGAAAAATCAGGGAGGAGCAAGAGCGGCGCGTCAGCGTGGACCACATCCGTCTAAACGGTAAGGAGGATGAGCTTGCTCGGAGGAGGGAGCAGTTAAGCCTGCGTGAAGCGACCATCAGCGTCAAGAGCGGGAGCTCAAAGTCAGGAGAGGCGACTCACAAGAAAAAGAAGGATGCGTAGAACCATCTTGGTAGCGACGGAAGGAAAACAACCACGCTGCACCCAGTAGAACAATGTAATACACCCGACAAGTTAAATTCTCTAAGGCATGTTAGGATTAGTGGTGGGACTAGCACACGATCATGAACCCCAATCATCTTGCGGCACATCCTCATCGTCGGCGTCCACGATGGACTCCGCAGGTGAATATAACTCGGGTACACCAAGTCCCCTGCGTGCTAGGGAACATGACCCACCCGAATAAAAATAACAAATATGCAATTAGGTGGCATCGAACCACCTTCTCGGTGCGTTATCCGGGCAATGCATGAAATTTCGCGACCAAGCGTGCGGGATGCCCTTATACTTGTCGAGGATAGGATGCGGCGATGATGGAGACGCGCCTTCGGTCCACGGACCTCGGCGGGGAACAATCGCGGCCTCGCACCGGCAGTCCGGTTATGAAGCCGACGTCTTGCGAGTCACGGTCATCTCCCACCGGAAGTGGGCGTGTGGGTCTCCGACGCCAACGATCAACCAAGGCGGAAAGAAGGCAAGCATCAATCGGAACCCCAAAACAGTAAAAATCTCTCGCAGTGTCTGGTGATATGAGAAGAACGGCAGTTGAGACTTGACTGTTTAGTTTTGATCGGTGAAAGTGCTTATGCATTTATTTATTTATTTGCAACATACTACCTCTGATCACAGAAGAAAATCTTTTTAAATATTTGGTCCCAAAATGCTACTTTGATCGCTCATTTCTATTATAATATATCTATAAAAATCTAATTATTATAATATTATGAAAGTATTTTTTGAAACAAATCTACACATATCATTTTTATATCTTCATCTAAATATTCAAAAAGATACTGATAAACAAAGTTTGTAATGTTTGAATGCACATAACCAAAACAATGCGTATTACTGGCCAACTATATTGAAAGGTGATGTAACGAGTTCCAATGGATTTTTAAAGATGAGTTCCAATGGATTTGCGCTGCTATGCCGATGCAACAATAGTAGCTTACTGGTGCCAACAGAAAATAAACACGTCTGCAACCACCGGAAACAAATCGAAGCGAAAAGGGTTCTGGGTCTCAAAAAAAAAAAAGATTGCCCATGCCTTAGAGACAAAGGCAAAGAAACCAGCGCGGGAATTCCTTAGCCGCGTGAACCTGAAGGACAGGCAATCGCACGGAAGCACAAGTCCAATCCAACCCGAGGCCTATACATATTCAAACCAATTCTCAGCTTCTCAAGCAAAACGCTGACGCGGCCTGCTCCACAAATACAACTTCCCACACAGAACGAGACAACTGTGAGTTCAGAACTCTCAATCCTCAATAGAAAGGCTATAGCAAAAACTTCGTCCACATCAAAATAAAATTCTGCTATCATTTTCCATGATTTGCTTTTTAAACACCCCACCCCACCACCACCACCACCACCCAATTTTCTTTTGAAGAAACACATAGGCATGCGAGACATTCAGAACAGGAAAATGTTTCCCGCGTTGACACATGCCACAATACACTGTAAGGTCCACCAAGTAATATGAACCTGGAATAAGGAACAACAATTACAAACCTCAACTCGGACTGTTACAGGCATCGTTGCCATTGTACATCTCATCAGCTACTTCTGTGAGCGCCATCAAGCTATGTCTACTACAAATATATTTCAATTACAGGAGAGGACATAATTAAGTGGAAAACTACTAGCACATCATCACCAAGCACAAACCCTAAAGTTCCAAGAATGGCATATCATGAATTGAAAACAGAAACGCTAGAAACAACCTATTCAGCAGCCTCTGCAATTGTCATGTAGAGAAGAAAGACCATAGCTTTTTCCCAATTGATTGGTTCCGCCTCTCTGAATCGTCATCATCCTGTTCAGCCCCAAGCTCACTTCCAGATGGTGTCATAGGCATCGCATCTGGCAATGCATCTTTACCGTCCACAATATCACAGTCCTTCCTCCTCGCCAGTGCCCTCTGCAGGAGCATGGGCATCACCAGCTTCGGCCTAACATGAAGGCGAGGTTCCAGTTAGCTCTGGTCTTGGTTATATGCGCAATGCACAACCCAAAAAGACATGCGTCCAAGATAATGAAAGGCTTTCAAAGAACAGGAGTACAGGCATTACCGCATTAGTATTACCTCATTGATACCCGATAGCACAGGAAGTATAAGGGTCTTACCTGGGAGAACTCTTGCAATTGGGATGCACCATCAGCTGATTCTGAGGCCCTCTTGCTCCCACCAGCAGGTTCCTCAACCTTTGAGGTTCCTTCTGTGTCATCAGCAGTAGCGTCTACCGTCTGCTTACTTCCTGTCTTCGCAGCTCTCTTTTTGTCAGTTTGAGCTGCTGCTGCCGCATTTGCACTTTTCCACAATACAAATAAAAAATATCGATTTACTCCACAATTCAGTAAACAGAAGGGAAGACAACCCAGAGTAGAAATGAACAAAGGATAATTACAGAAACTTACACTGTAGTGCGCCTCAAATTGTAGCGCTTTTCTCCTGGGGCTTGTGTCACTGTGCCAGCTGTTTGCCGCCTCTTGCGACGCTGCCCTCCAAGTGAAACACTTTCAGAATGTGCTTCACTGTCTCCTTCATCTTGCTCACTAATTGTGGTTCCAGCAAAGCGCCGCTTCCGTGTACCACCCACAGCAACTGAATCTCCCTGACCATCGTTCTTTTCCTCAAAATTCTTACCAAGTATTCCTTTAGCATCTTCAACTACTGCACGAACAGATCGTGTTCTTTTCACACCTCCTCTTGTTCTACCCTTCCTGTTTTGTTGGCGCTGTCCTTCCTTTGATGTTTCAGGCTGCAAATCCACTTCGGGGAAACTGCAGGGTCCTTTCCATTTTGGGCGACAGAGGCAATAGTTGTGTCAACTGCCATGTCATTGGCGCCATCAAATGACTGAGTTCCATGAACATCTATACAGTTATCTGCTACTCCAACAGAAGACTCCATCTGGACATCATCTGCTATATCATGCCTTTCAGATTCTTCATTCTCCCTTGCTCCACTGTCAGATGGGAGATCCTCAGCATCAAAAGAATCATTTGCCACCTGATAGACAGGAGTTGGTTCATAATCTTCATCACTCTGTGATGCTTCCTCTAGTCTTGCACCAAAATTTATGTTTTTCTCCGCTTGCTGTTCTGATGACTGCTCAGCCTTTTCCTAGGAGAAAACTTGAAAATCCTCGAACACTTCTGCAACAATGATAAACGACCACCTGAATTAACAAGTGTTCCTGTGTCTTGAGCTAAGCCATCAGTGTTTGGGGAACAATCATCTCCCTCAACAGCCAAACTTGGGTACTCGATATCAGTGCTGTCTTTAAGAGCTAGAGCATCTAAGCCCTCAAAAATAGAAACCCCGCAGTTATTGCACACCTTGTACTTTTCAAACTTATCAATGAGGTTATCCCTGTCCCTGTTGTATGCTTCTCGACGAACTTTCAGACTGTTGCTGAGCGCATGAAGATTATCGATGTCTCTTCTAATATCAGCCTTGTCGATTTCCAGTTTTTGCCTGTCCTCAACTAGAACTTCTCTTTCCCTCTGCAGCTGTTGTTTCTCCAATATTATCTTCTGAATCTTGGACTCATTCAAATCGATTGCATGTCTTAGTTTATTTTCTACAAAATCCATTTTCTTATTTAACTCATTTTCCTTCACTTCCAGTTCCCTCTCTTTATTTGTTTGTTTCTTCTCCATCTCCATCTCCAGTTCATGCCGACGGAGCTGAAAATTACGCTGAAGATCAGCACGTTCTCTCTTCAGCAATTCATCAATCTCCATGCGCTGGTGTTGTATATCACCCATCAAAGCTTTTTCCTTGAGTGCAAGGTTCTCCCTCTGCTCCTTGTATTTTGCATCCATTTCATCTTCTGTATCCTTTAACCTCTTTTCTTCATTGTCACGCCACCTTTCTAGATTCATCCTTTCATTATTGAGCTTCTTGACCTCCTCTTCTAGGCGAGCTCTTTTTTCATCAAGCTGCTCCCATTCTTCTTCAAATTTCTGTCGCTGTTTCCTCAAATCTTCAGTTTCCTCAGAGAGCAAGTTGCTTCGCATTCTGTATTCATCTATCTCCTTCTTCAGTTGCGCTGTTAGCATGCTATGCGCCCGCCTATCTTCCTCTGTAACTTTCAAATTGCTTTTCTCTTCTAATATTTTATCCTTTTCAGCTTCGATTGTGGCTTTCATCCTTTCAAGATCCAATTTGCAGATCTCAGCCTGTTTTCTTTCATGGTCCATTTGCAGTTTTTCTTCCAATAACTTTTTCTCGTCATTTTTCAGTGATTCCTCCCACTTCTTCAGAGCTTTCGATTTGGTATCAAGATCATTCTGCCATTCTTCCAACTTTTTCTTGCTTTCATTTAATGCTTGCTCACTTTTAGAAAGTTTATCCTCCCAAGATCTGACATCTTTTTCCCTCAGCACCAAATCAGCTTCTCTCTGTTTAATCTTTTCATCAAATGATTTCCTCTCACTCTCCAGTTCTAATTCAAAATCTTGTCTTTTAGATTCAAGCTTCACTTTATGATCCTCAAGAAGCTTCTGAAGCCCCACCTGAAACAGAATTGGTTGACGCTATCAGATCACTGAAGAAAATGCATGCAACGTACACCAAAAATAATGCATCCAAAATATTCTGAAGATTGATGTTTATAATATTGAACATTTGTAGCTCACAAGTAAGAAATGCTATAAGGAATATTCTGAAGATTGATGTTTATAATATTGAACATTTGTAGATCACAAGTAAGAAATGCTATAAGGAATAGCACGTGGCATCTGTACGAAAAGCATGGTCGCTGGAAAGTGCTAAGGGTAACTCAGGATAGTTGTCAAACAAAACAAAGTTGGACCTCACTAGGTTGGCACATTAAAACAAAAGAAGAAAACTAAGAGATATAGAACTATTGCTAAGCGATAAACAACTCCATGTTATAAAAAATACGGGGAACATCTACATCACATAAGATTAATGAAATCTCAAGAGAACAAAAATGATCAAAGCTACATATTTATTATGCAATCAACTTTACCACAGGGTACCTAGGCTAGAACAAAGCACATGGCCACACCAATGTAATAGTGACATCAAGTGTATCCATTTATTGATAATGGCCAAAATGAAGAAAACATAACCTATTAGTCTATTACACTTACTTTTTCTCTCGCAGCTTTTTTCCCCTCGGCTAATATTTTCTCCCTTTCTTCCAATGTCCTGCGCTTTGAATCAAAATCCTGCAATTGAATAGAAATTAAACAACACGGATATTTTTATTTAACTATCAACTCATTATAAATCTGAAATAGGGAGAAAAGAAAACAGTAAATAATCACTGGGTTACCTTTTCTTGTGAATGTATTTCATTTAGTCTTTTGTTAATATCATCCTCTTCGATTTTCAAACTAATTTTAGTGGACTCCAGTGACTTTCTTGACTCCTCCAGTTCTTCCTGCTTTATCTTGAAAAGTCTGTCGTTCTCATTCGCTCTCTCCTCTCGATCATTTACGGATCTCTGCAGATCAACGAGTCTGTTCTGACTTTCCTTAAGCTTTCTCTCCCAATCCTGCAGAAATTCCTCCTGCTCCTTGAGATGCTTCTCTCGTGCCCTCCGCCTAGACATGTCAAAACAATAAATCGCAATATGGTCACTTGGATAGCACAATATAAAGTAGAGGAAGAAGAAAATGAGCACAGTTGTCATACTCGGTCTCAAAATATAGCTTATCCTTCTCCAACCTACGTTGACGAGCTTCGACCTCCTCTATATCCCGGTCAGCTTGTGACTTCTTACGGTTTGCCTCTGCAAGCTTCGCATCTGCAGCATGAAGATTTCCCTCAATCTCCAAGGATTTTTCCTCCAAACTAGCCTCAAGAGATTGAGCATCAGTTATCTTTTTCTCAGACATAAATTTAACCTCTGCAATCTCTGCACGAATCTCACGTAGTGTCTTTTCGAGCTGCAAATTAAAACAAAAACAAGCGATAAGGAAAACTAGAAAGAAACATTTAAGTACATAATCAGAAGGCTTAGTTTCAGGCAAGAGTAAAGATATGATCATTTGAGTAGAAAAGCAAGGGCAGCATAATGCCAGATACAACAATACTTTTACTGAACATAAAAGTAATGCTCGTGACTCCAACGGATGCAGTCTGTAAAAACTGCTGGTTGGGGAAAATGTTCACCGGCAATCATTCTACCAGCTCATTTTGACTATTAGAGGTCATATTCAAAATTAAGATACCATGTAACACAAGCAAGATTAGAAGATTTGAACATCTTCCAGGAATCACATATTATATACAATATGATATAAAATTATCTATTTGGTCCTCAATCCTCCACTGCTAACGGTATTAATAGATCAGAATAATGTTGATACACAACAAGAATAAGAAATTATGAGACAGACACCAACATACATCAGCTACGCATTGTTTCTCAACACCCAGTGCTTTCCGCATGCTTTCTTCCCGTCTTTCATATTCTGATATAGCATTCAAATGTGCAGCTTGTTCCCGCTTTAAAATCTCCTCTTTCTGTGTCAGCGCTTGGCTGAGTTCATCAAGTTTTGCTGCCCACTCTTTTTTCTCAATCAAGAGCAGCCCCATATTGTACTGATATTCATGTAACTGCAGACATACACACAAAAACACAGGTAAATAACTATAACTATTATGGGTATGATCAAACTATAAAAGGGAAGGTTAAAATGCCCAGATAGTGAAGAAAAGTTAAATTACACAAAGTGAGAAAAGTTAAATTACACAAAGTGCATGAAATGGCAAATAAAAGTTACACCTAAGACCTTAGACCTTTGCATAAGTATTTGCATGTCTATTATTTTAAAATGATAAAGGCAACACCTATTATAGTTCTTTCTACAATGGAGAACCCAAAGGTCACAATTTTCAAATCATTGATCACTAATATGACTGAAAAAGTTTTGAATGGTATAACCTCTTGCTAGTGCTTTGTTTGACACTGCCTAGCCAAAAAGGCAAGAAAAAACTATTTCTTCCTTGGGCCACATGAAAATTGGATTTCTGAACCACGTTTGTTTAATCAATAGCAATGCTGCAATAGTTCTGATTCCCAAATTTTCGTCACGCTGATAAAAATTGTCACCAAACCCAATTTTTCAAATGCTTTCTGATAAAAAAATGAAGGCTTGGAGGGGCCTACTGGTTTAAATGTAAGATTTTTCACTTTTCAGAGACTGTCGCATGCGGTAAAAAATAGTGCATATTGCAAAAGTTGACCCTACTTCAGAGTCCTAGTTTCAAAACATGGGGATAAACATGAGTACAGAAACATATTCACAAATTAGATTCTGAAGTTGTATCAACTGAACAAAAAAGCAAAAGATGGGGATAACCATGAGTACCTCCTGCTCGAGTTCGACAACCCTCTGCGAAGTTCCTTTCCCCTTGCCGAGCGGTGCCGACGCAGCCGGAGGGCCACCACCGCTCCGCTGGTTCGCCGGAGCCGGCGTCGACCATCCGGTCCACCCCTTCCCCTGCGGAGTAAACATCACGGCTTCTTGCTCCCAATTCCTTCACGGCGCATCCAAGAAACGAGGCGCCTCTCCCTCCCTGCAATTCCACAAGCCAAAAGAAGCACACAAATCACCAACCAAACTCCCTCCGACAAAACCCTAATCACCAAGAAAACCCAGCAAAGAAACCCTAATTATCAAGAAACGCCAGCAAATCCGCCCGCTGAGCAGCAAGAAAAGCCCGGCATTACCCAGAACCATGAAGCGCCCCCACCGAAAGCTCCCGAATTTGAAACCCCGTAACAGAAACCCTAGAAATCCCAAGAACCCCCAAGAAACAAGCCGCGAAAAGACGAACGGATCTGCGAGGAGGGCACTCACCGGGAGGTGGCCGGCTCGCTCCCGGCAGCGGGACGCGGCGCGGTGGCGCGGGGGAGAGGCCTGGCGCTCGGGTCTCCCAGGGGTCGGGCTTGGGGTTGGGGTTGGGTTGGTGCGTCGTGCGGCTGCGGCCAGATTTGGGAAAGGCTGTGTGGAGAGAGAAAGGAAGAGGAGGGGAGGCGGGCGCGGGCGCGGGGTTATTGCGGTAAATTCACGCGGTCTGGCTAAAAAGCGGTGTTCGCGAGGGGAGCGTGCGGTGCGGCAAATGACCGCCATACCCTCCTGATTTGTGCTTTCGATGATGTAATCATTTGAGTCCTAGTGAGCTCCTCTGATTGGACTATTATTTGACGGGACTAGCATCGGGTTTACTGTTAGGCCAGTTTCAATGGAGAGTTTCATGGCGTTGTTTCCAAGACTGCCATATCATATGAAATGAAATGAAACTTGAATGAAATACCCACTCTCAATGGAGAGTTTCATTCTATAGTTTCATAGGCATTTAATTTCATGACTCAGAGGGAGTTGGTATTCGTGCCAAGAGAGTTTCATCTAGATGAAACCCATTTCTCCTCTCTCTTCTTAAATACACTGCTATGTCATCTAAAATGCCTATGTAGCAACACATTTAATGAGAATGAAACTCTAATGAAACTCCCACTGAGACTGGCCTTAGTGGATAGCTGACAAGCTGAGGGGCCTAAAGTTTGGAATGTAGTATAAGCCGTATTGAAGGAACTTTATCGCTCATTTATTCTTAATTATATAGTGTTTGAGACAAAGAAAATTTGTACACATCTTAAGTGCCTATTTGAAACAAGGAAATCTAAAAAAAATCCTATATGAAACGGTTCAATTCTATATTTCCATGGAAATTTCATATGAAACGGTTCAACTCTCTTTAAGATATAGGAGAGGAAAAATGATAGGTAAGCAGGGGCATAGCCAGCCGCTGGTTGGGTCTCGGGTTAGCCCAGCCAAACGTCAAGATAAGTCTGACATCCTGTGGTCCACGTCTACCATTGCCCTGCGATTTTGAGCTGGGACTCAGGCTATTGCCGCCGCGGCACGAGACCTAGCTCCGCCACTGTATGTAAGCAACTTACAAACTGACCCATTGAAATTGTATTTTATTTGTGGTTTGCTTTTAGGCATTTTTTACATGATAGAGCTAGTGTAAAAACATCTTTTTTAGACCACAACAGTGCACACATGCACACTACACACGCAAACCCGCTAGTTTACATCTAGAATTTACCGAGACTCAGGGGCGGAACCAACGTCGGCTCAGGCCTCGAGCCGTCCCAACGTGTTTTGGCCCAAAATCATATTGCAATTGGCATTGTGATTTTTACCTTGCATTTTTATGTTGGGCCTCGGGCAATTGCCCGAAGGCCTGAGGCTCAGCTCCACCCCTATCGGGTTGAAATCCACAACCTCACGAAGCACTAAACATGTGCTTTTCTCACTATGGCGCGCTCAGGGCGACTTGTGCAAAAAATAGACGTCTAGAGATTGATTCTTAGTAGGTGGAGCTGGACTCACACTTCTCAATTAACTGGTCGACAATGGACGATTCCATGCGGATAGACATCTTAGTGACGGGACAAAAATTACATGTAGTATTATCCCCTGTGTGGGTGTGGCATTACCTACAGATGCTTAGGACATGTTTGAAACACAGTAAGTAAAAAATGCATGAATAGAAAAATACATAAATTGGATGTCATGTCCCATGAAATCCTACAAGAATTGAAAACATAGGAATTGTACATAAATGTCGTTTGGATGCTTCACTTTAACTTCGAAGGAAAATGTTTCTTGATTAGAGAGAGGAGAGTGGTGTTGCCTTGGACTTCTCAAAGGATTTTTTTACAAGAGGTTTGAGCTCATGTTTAGAACCCTCCAAAATTTAGTGGAAATGGAAGTTTTCCATAGGAATTCTTCGGGCCATTCCTACGTTTCAAAGGCTCTCTCGTAGGGAAAAAAAGATCCCTATAGGATATCAATCCTAACAAGATTCCTTCAAAATTTCTTTGTTCCACACGAGCCTTTACTCATCAGTTCCCCCAAACCCAAGTGCTATAGCAAGCGGCAACCAAATTCCCATAAGCAAGTGCAATGACGTACGGCGTGCTTGGTCTATGCCCCAGGAGAGACCACACTAAATCACCATAATAACTTAGAAAAGACGTTGACAAGAGCAAGAAACATGAAACATCGGTACAATCCTTCCCGGTACAAGACGACCGACGTGCAGAAGAATTTGGAGGGCGTCTTGCGTGTTTTGACTCCGACTGGACCCACCAAATCAATTTCTGCTCCCCAATAATTCAAGAAACATAGCGTAGTGGCGTAGCTTTTATATTTTAATCTATTTTTAATAAAAAATTAAAGATAATATCTCTCTAACTTTATTTTTAATTCTAACTTCTTTGATCACGCCATAACCCGTGGCGTGATCAAATTGTGCTGTCACGCGCACTGACCGTGGTGTAACCAAACCTGCCACGATAACTCTCCGAGCCAGCATGCGTCCGTTTTAAAGTTAAGTCATGTCACATCAAGAGGAGTGACGTGACAGCACTCGCTTGTCACGTTGAGATCCGTGGCGTGACAACGTGTTTTTGTCACGCCACACGTTGTGACGTGGCCAAATAGATTAGAATTGAAAATAAAGTTAAGGAGATGTTATCTTTAAAATATTTTTTAAAAGGAATAGGTTAAATAAAAAAAAAAAGTTCCAGCTTAATCCAACGAGTGATGACGCAGCTGTTTCTTCTAGCGAGGGTAGTATCGTAAAACCGCACGTCGATATTGCGTCGTGGGCCGGGACTAACTGGGACGGGGTTTCGAATATTCGCAGTGTGCGTAACGCTACGGAGCCATGCTAAATGCACCTGTCTATCCATGCCACGTCTCTCTGAGTTGTGGACCACCGGGAGGTTGGCAGACGTGTCGTCGCCCAGTTAATGGTCAACTGCGTGGCGAGGCGGCGCGCCTTTTCCCGAGCTTTACAGCGTGGCGTGCCAAGGCGCCAGGGTGTCGGGGATGCCTCGGAAGGCTGGCTGGCTTTCGGAGGGTGCACCGGTGTACGCCGTAGACGCATCGTATCCCCTCGATATCGCTTCTTCGTTCATTCTTCTTATTAAAATTCCCGACTTGTTAATCTTCTCTGTTTTTTTGGGTTTCTATTTGCATAGCATCAATTTTAGTTCACCTTCGACGGAATATAATCTATCCGATGACAAATAGTTGTGGTATTTACGGGCAAAAAAAATGATAAATTATGTTGAATTAGATCAATGTCGAGGAACAGGTAAAAAAGGGCTCCTACTAGAAATGAAAGCCGAACAATGAATAACCAAATGGGAGCACTACCAATAACAAACCATAATGTTGTGTGTTGACATTTTGAGATTAGGCCGGTTTAGAATGTATAATTTTTATATGAATTTCGCATAATTTTCACATGAAACCATTCAATTCCCGTAGGATTTGGCAAAAATTCTCGCGTTCCAAATGGAACCTGAATGACTACTTTGTACTAATTTGAGTACTCGTGCACGAGCTACACAGAAGATGCTTGTTTAGTTACATATAAAGTCTAGGTAGGTACTATGAGGTCTAGTGTCTGCGAGATGTAAGATGCTTGTTTAGTTTTTCTGTTTCTCCTCTGGTTTTAAGAACTCTATTTCCGTTTATCAAATGGAACATGGGGATTTATGGATAAAAAATGCACGAGTTACACATTATTTTTTTGTGAACTAGTGTATATTTCTCATTTGTTCATGTAGTACGACGGTATTACACAGCTACAATATCCTCGCTATTAAAACCCATTGGTTTGAATTAAAATCAAATACAAAACAAACTTGCAATTTGGCATAAAAGAGATTTTGGTTGGAGTCTCGAGTATGGCACATGGTCAAACCTCAGAACGGCCAAGTGACAGAAGTTTTCTCTCTCTTATTTGGCCGACTAGCTGTTGTAAAGCTAGCGCAAGAGAAAGGATCCTCCTCCCATGGAGATCTCGTGATAACAATTATAAATTCTGGTAGAGAGAGAGAGAGAGAGAGAGAAGCCTCTCAGACCTGTACGACAGCACAAACTTCTAGTGAAACAAGCTGTCTACAAAAGCAGAGAAATGCTTTAGGCCAGGGCATGGATTTACAAGGTTGTCAAGGAGGAAAGAAAAAAGAAAAAATGAGTAGGAGTAGTACTTGTCTGCCACTCTTTTTATGCCATGGTAGGAGGTGGTTCGTGGTAGGAATACGTGGTGTACCGTAACTTTGATGTATTATCGTGCATACTCTTCAAAACATGATATAAATGATTATGAAAATTTTAAAAATAATTCAATGAGGCATGATACAATCAAGCATCTGCAAAAAATCAACTGAAAACACAACACCTATTAGGAGAAATAAAAAGACAAATTTCGGTCTTTTCTTTTATTTTCGGATTCCATTTTCAGCGGAATTTGTTTTTTGTGTTTCTCAATATGTAGATTGAGTTTAGATTTGAAATTTGGTGACATGATAGGTTGATTTTGTATCAATGTTTTATTTTATTATTATTTAAAAAAATTATAATCATTTGTATTATATTTTAAAGATAACGCACGAGGATACACCAAAGGAGGATGGTTATGAGCTCTGACTCGTCGAGACGTTGATCCACATTCCACGGTGACAGAGAAACATTTATCATTATTAGAAAAAAAAACACTGCGCTATAGTACTTCAGTACAAAAACACCAAGTTCATGTGGTGTCTAGAAATCTCATTTGAAAGCACCACGCTATTGTCTAGTAGCATTATACTACTACAGTAATTATAGCAGCCATGTGGTGCAGTGGCAGTACGGGCCGCTTACTAGTTATGCATGCACGATTTACCCTTTTACCACATTTCCTTCCAAGTTCCAATGCACCTGTAACACCTAGCGCCAAATTCAGTCAGGGAGAAAAGAAGGAACTCAACACCCTGCGTTTTACCACGGCGTCTCTCTCTCTCTCTCCCTGTTATCCTGAGTTTAATTTCTACTATTCTTTCTCTCCTTCCTGCGATTTTTTTAAGGTGTCCTTTCTGTAACTTAACCGTTTACTTCTTGGTCTCTCCTTGTACTTAACCCGGTAACCCGCTTGAGAGAAGAAGAAGAAATCCGTGAGGCTTCGACATGCCGTTTTGGACGCAATGACGCTGGGCTTACAACAAGCTCACCCAACCAGCTTACACATGACGGCATAATATCCGTTTTTTAGGGTATAAGGCGGACACACTCAACACACATTTCACTTATACCACACAGATGCACACACGTGTGCGCGTCCCCATACACACCAAAAATTTTATGGAGACACAAGGCCTTGCAGAGCGCGAACACGTGTTTTTCTACTGAACGCACACACATGTGTACCCTAAACCTAAGATCCTAATCGCAAATTAATGGTGAGGCGCACTAGGTTAGAGCCCACGCGGGCTGCACGCTCGATGACAGCGAGCTGCTCGGTCCTCGCATAATAACCGTTTTACCCTTTTAGAAGAGATGACGCGCCATGTGAACCGTGAACCGTTTTTATTTCCCTGAAGCATAGTAAAAAAAGTCGGACGGATCACCGGTTAAACCGAAAAAGCGGAACAAGCGACCTAGCCGGCTCGGTTCAGCTCAAAGACCATCCATGCATTCAGACCGAGGAAAACCGACCGAACCAGCCGATTTTTGAGTAAACCGGTGAACCAACGTTGGTTTCACTGAACCAGGCGGAGAGGAAATGAGGAACATAAGAAGGCTAGAAGGTCAGACGATGGAGGCAGAGGAGTATAGGATGTTCCAGTGGGCCGTCCAGCTACCACCCAGTCGTCGGGTACGCACGAAAGGGAGCGCATCGGTCGCGGCGGTGGTGGTGTTGTTGCCGCCTTGTCTAGCCAATCGGGCGGCGTAACGACCGCATTGTGCACGCGATCGATGGCGTCGAGGAGAAGGCCCGTGCATGACTTTTTGCACTATGCTCTGAAGTACGAAGGTTTAATAGTGAAGAGTGAAATACAGCTGCTTAATATATATAAAAAACCGGCGGTTGAAACGATGAACTGGCTGCTCGACTGGTTCGATTACCGGTCTGACTTTTTACACTCTGCCTCGAAGTGCCAAACTACTGACACTATGCCTGGAAGTACCGAACTACTGACGCATGGGAATGGCACAGCATAGGATAGGGGCTATACGATTCCACAGGCCACTGGGCTTTTCCGGTCGTGTCTGGCCGAGTGAAAGAGGCAGTCTCGTCTCTCGTGTGTGTGGCACACACAAACCGGCCCAAAATCCACAGGCCCACAGGGAGACACGGGTTGTCGAGGAAGTGCGACGTCAACGTCATGGACCGAAAGGTCACCAAACCAAGCCTAGGACGAACATGAGGAAACACAAGGTGCAGAGGGGGTAGAAATAGAATCCAATTCTCCAAAGTACGGAGTACTATGGATATGGCATCGTGATTTCAAAAAGAAAAAGGATATGGCCTCGTGGTTAAGTGCTAGGGCATTGGAACTCCCTGTGCTATCCTTGGTTCTTTCTGCCTAAACCTTCAACTTTAGATGGTTAATTGGTGTCACATGAAGTCTCACTCAAAATTCCTCTAAGAGAAGCTTCAATTAATCTCTAAGAAAAAAATATCGTGGCATCCACACTGTTTACCTGCAGTACTCATTACTGTTGCAAACTAGAGCTCTTGTAGGCTATGGCCTATGAGGACCTCCAAAAGAACTCTGATAAAAGCAATCAAGGAACATAACATATGCAGTAGGCTCTCCTCCAACCCCCTCCCCCTGTTGATCTGGTTTTGTGGCACTTGTAAAAACTGCAAGCTCTTATAGTATCAATATCATGCATCTAGTTTACTCATACGAGATAAAAACAAGAACCGCATACCATGCTCGCGCTTAACAATAAAATGTCTTATTTGTCCTCCTAATCACGTAGCTCTTCATGCAGCATTACTCTGCGCTCAGTCTGCACGCCAGGTAGTTTATATTACCTATCCGTTTTACTTTTAAGGTTACACTACACACTTGTTTATTACTGCATCTTGCCCGTGACATTACAGTCAGCTGTCTCCTAGTACCAAGCTTGGGGCAGCTCTAGTGCGTAGTTAGGGCGCACACACATCAATGCTTGTTCTTAGCTGCATGTAAGCGGAACTAACTAATATACTTACTGCCGACAGTTGTCGAGGTTATGATTAATATTATTAGGTCGTATGATCAACTCAAGCAGATTACACACTCTGGGGGAACTTCATAGTCAGATAGGAGAATCTGCTCCATTTCTTCCTGCAGTCAAAGTGCTGCTCAGGAAATGATTATTTGCACCGGGGATAACAAACAATTGATTTGTTTTTTTCAATTGGAATCTGCCCCCAATAGGCCCGGAAAGGGCATTGATGTGATTTGGAACCATTGGGAAGTGGTTAATTAAGTCGATCCTACATTAATGCCCGTTTAGTTGCATGTACGTGGAATTACTTATATGAATACTTAGGTCATGTATAATGGATTTACATCAGTTATTTATAGTATCTGCCACGTAAGATTTAAACTAATGTGGATGAAAGACAATAAAGAGAGAAATGCGTTGTCTACAATCCGACTGTATCACCAGAACCAATGAGGCTATCCAACCATATTTCTTAGGCCCATGAAAGTATTAAAAGATTGTGTGATTTATAAAGACAAGTAAAAAAGACAACCTATTGTATGAGCTGACTTTAGTACTATCTACAAGTGATATGGAGAGTTAATATAAACAACAGCTGTTTATACTATTGTACATGTCTTCATAGTTAGCTTATATCTTTTGCCTGCAGTTCGAAGTGCTCACAAATGATTGCGGTGTGTACATGAATATCCTGTACATTCTTGAATCATCATACGGAATCTGCATATAAAGTGATTGTTTGTTCCTCCAGCCCAGATTGCAATATGAACTTCATAAATATATATTTTCCCTTACGAAACTGAAGTGGTCACCGAGGCCTTGTGCCTCATGGAAGAGACCTGTATGGTGAATTGTCCAGACTGCCTTATTTGGCTATACCCTACTTTCTCCTTCTCTCTCCTCTAGTTTCACAAAGTTTCTCTTTCTGAGTATTTACGTTTTTCATGTGACATTTTCTGGTACTCCTTTCTTAAGAGCTCTGTCAAGCCCTTCATGATTAATCACCTCTAATACTGCAAGATGAAGTCGCATTGATGTTCATCTTCTGGACTAATACAGCAATACAATTACCATTTCAGCCAATTTTGACCTCATGCATGACTATTATGCAAGCATAAACAGTGGTTCGAGTAATTTTGACTTTCTGCTGTACTCAATATGATAGTACTATATTTTACGTGCATAATTTTGGGAAAATAGACTCTCAGTGGACTATCAGAAGATTCAGGACACTATTCTGATTAGCTAAGAAGCATCAGAATCCAGTTTGTGGGCCCCAAGAAGATTGCAATGAATGACAAAGAGCTTCAAACTTTAATGAGCAAGGTTGTTAAATCTTAATGCACGTGGACCAAATTAATGGCAAATGGTATAGATCAGAAAATAATGGCATATAACAACTCTTCTTATGTTAAAGCCCCAGATCAAATATGCTACTCTAGGTATCACACGGTAAAAGACCCTTATTTTGGTGAAAATAACCTTCACGCGGAGACGTTAGATAAATCATGCTCCCTTCGGTTCACAAAAACAAACTGTTTTGGGATAAGTGATGTCAAATTTAGGAAACTTTGGCTATCGATTTTCTTAAAATATTTAGATTATATGCTTTAAAATCATATGTGTAGATCCGTCTCAAAAATACTTTCATAATATTATAATTTTATTGAGTTTTACAAATATACCACAATAGTAATCAGTGATTAAAATTGCATTTTGGAGACCGTGTTAATATCCATAACGACTTGTTTTTCAAACTTTTTTTCTTTTAAATAATGAGCAGTTCTATATTACCCTTTTAAGTCATTACAAAAAATACCCCGGATAAACTCTGGAGCCTCAAGGCGCCAGGACGAACCCGAATAGAGTTCAGCCGAATAGAGTTCAGCCAATTTAGCTAAGGAATGAGCTACTGCATTACAATCTCTCTTAACATGTAAGAAATTGTAAGAAAACGGGGGGAGAAACAAGGAATTTGATGTCGCTACTGATGGCTCTCGTCTGCGATCTATAAGGCTTCAATTCCTTCACCTTCTGAACAATCGATAAGCAATCAGAAGCAATTATTACTCGATTGAAACTCTGTTCCTTGGCAAAAAGGATCGCCAATCTGATAGCTGCTGCTTCAGCAATTTCTGGGACAGTGATATTGTCAAGAGTCTGGCAGCAAGCAGCCAGAAATTCACCATTGTGGCCTCTTATCACTGTCCTCATACCCATACAGTTTGTGAACTAGAGGGAGTATATAGTAGCTCGAACCCAGCATATATCATCAACCATTGCAAACGAACGAACTGCATTGGCTGTCAATTGTTGGAGTACGCAGTGCAGTAAACGCAACCGGGGAGCACACATGTGCGATCGATCGGGCGGTTGCGCTGTCGGATGGAAATCACGCATCGACATTAATTGCCGCGGTGATAAGAATTCGCACGCACACGAATGGCCGGAACCTTTTCTTTTCTTTTCTGAGAGGTTACAAGGACGCATACGAATGGAACTCTGAACTCTCCAACGGCCACTGGACTGCGCCTCGTCTATTTCCACAGCTCAAAGGGAACTGGAAGTCTGGGACTGATCTCGAATAGCCATGGGAGTATTAATCCTTTTCGATACATTTAGCTTGAGCTAATTAACTTATCTAGGACGGACTTTCTTAGTTTAGTTTCTCTCCATGAGCTGCACCACAGCAAGAGCGGCGTTCGTTTTGTCGGGCCCTCGAGCATTATTGCGATTGGGTTTGTACATGTTTCAGTGCAAGTCATATCTGTCCTCATTGTACACAACTACGAGGACTTTTTGATGAGCTGGGACAGATATCCGAGTCGATGCACATTAGCCATTAATTACTGATCTGCCGACCTTGCAAAAAAAAAGCTTCAAACCTAAATCAAAGAGTAAATAATGGGAAAATGGTAGCCCATGCATCTAGCTATGACACTATTCGTGCCGACCTTTTCTTCCTCTTTTTTCTTTCTTTCTGAAGATTGAGGAATGAAATGATTATTTTGTTCTAATTTCTCCGGCTTCTTCTCCGATGCTGATTTGACCAGCTAGTTTTGTCGCATCGAAATATAAACTCTTAGTGGTAGAGTATTAGTTGACCAATTAGATACACCTACTAGCTAGCTTCTTAAATGAGCGCCAAACAAGGCTAGTCCCACTAGCTAGCTAATGAAGTTAGCTGACTATACAGAGCTTTTTAAGAGATCGATCGATCATGAGCGGCAGCTAAAATGATCATGCATGCGTGCATGCATATTACCGCGCGCATGCATGAGTGCGCAGCACGTCGTTCCATGTTCTTGTGATCTCCACTGCGTGCAAGAGAGAACATAATATTATTTGCACAAGTTTAGATTCTCCACGGGAAATTCATGTAGTTTATTTTACTCAAATGATGTAGCAGCTAGTAGTTAAGATCTTTATGCAGTTATATATACCTGACTGGTTTAACTTAATTCAGAATTGAGCAAAGACTAAGAGTGGTGGCAGATACATGCAATGCAAACCTAGTAGTGATATAATGGGCGGGGTTTGTTAGATATACAATGCGTATATGGACGTATGCTTCGATGAACTGTGGCCTGTGGCCATATATATGCAAGTACAATCTGATATGCTTAATTACAGATCTTACTGTTGAGTACTTGAGCTATATAGCACTGTACATTCCGAGGCATGGATTTGTAATACTGTAATTAACGAGTTACACACCAAATAGTTGAAGCAATGTTTCACAAATATTTTATTTTGTCCAAATTAACGAGCAGTGCTCTTTTTATTCAGAGTAAGCCGCAATTTGTACGTAGCACTAGCAGCAGCGGAGATAATGAGTTGTTTGTTGTTTCCAGCTAAGCTAGGTCTACTTGAATTGCTAGCTAGCTAGTACAAAGATGGAGTACTTGAAATACTTTGAATAGGTGACATTTCAGGCAATGAACTACCCAACCTATGCTTCACATCCTAATTCTAAATCTTATCTCAAATACAAATCGTACTCTGAAGTACAAATCCGGCATGTTACGAGCTTTTTCTCCAATAAAATAAGCATGTACTCCATAAACAACTCTTCCTAGCTTTGCCTTCGTTCAATCTATATATTGTACAGGTATAGCTCCATTCGTCGCAAGCTATGAATAATCTTCACGCACGTAGGGCTCAATGTCAATGCCCCAAGGCAAAACACATAGACTAGTGCGTAGTGCTAGTGCAAAGCAGAACACGTCATGCATTAATTATCTACTCTTTTTGCGAATCACCCGGTACAACACATAGACACCCACACACACCACTACACACACAACGCCTACGGAAGACTGGACGAGCGGGGCTTGATGAAGAAATCGTCTCCCACTTAAAGAAAATCTCCCTAAATGAGACACACAAGGCTAAACATGGGGTTACCTTGGTGGACTGGAGTTATAACCACCTCCACTAACCACCTAAGCAAGACTTGGTTCTCCATTAATTAATTATCTACTCTATCTATACATACTCCTCTAACTTGCATAGTATTAGCCGCAAATATTCTCCGGTTGGATCAAACAACCATCACTAGCTACGTATTACCTGAGGGCCCGATCAACGGATCCAACGGTGCACCGTGCACGCTTGCGCGTGCGTGCGTGGTCCGATCCATCCCCGAAATGTTAGCGATGCACGTGTGCAAACAGAGCACGCTCGGCTCGACGCATCCCGCACGCTCAGTTAACAAATTAACCGTTTACTAATTTTGTGTGGGACGGTCGGTTCGTTTTCGGCCTCTCCCTTGGATCAGGATCCTAGACAAGATGAATACTAGTACTAGTGTACTATACTCTATATTCTTACAATGAACAAATATATTGAAAGGATAGTGAAACGGAGGGAGTAACTTAAACCGGATCGATCTGCTAACGGTAAGAGTTATGTGAGGCAGAGTGACGAGGGGTTAGGCTGATCCCAATGCTCCACCTTGGCAAGTATCTTAAGGCTGCCACATAAGCAAAAGTCTGATGTGACACTGCAATTAAGGAAGAGAGAGAGCAGACTAGCATCTTATTTAGATACCACTCATACACAGTATCCTAGGTAGAAATACTAGTAAAAACTCTATATCAAAGGCTTACAATACAACACTTTAGGATACCATATATTGGGAATGTGGTATCTAAATATCTTTCATGTAATAAGAAATTGTAGTAAGAAACCACCCACTGGAAGCAGCCTTAGCTATTAGCTGGTCGATCAGGAAGGTAAAGCAAGTTGCCCCCTCATTAATGAACCCCACATGGATTAATTGGGCAATTTTGCATGCAGGTTGGGACGTACGCCATTAATTGCCTAATCCTGCCACATTAGCTAGGATTAATTGTCAAGTTGACCAACAAGGGGTACACACGTTCGCAAGGGGCTCCAATGTTGTGTTGTACGTAGTTCTTCCGACCAACCCGGTCGGCAGGTAGTAAAAGTCATTTCCAACTATAGATTTTGACTAACCTACCAGCAGTAGCCGGTATTACTACTAGTACAAGTGACAGAGTTTCCCCAGCATTAGCAGACAAGTGTATATACTTAACCAACTGGACAAGCACTTGTTACGCCAACTAAAGGAACACCTTAACAATAAGCATGGGCTACGAACTTTCTCGGATTTTGATCTACTCCAGCCACCACGAACTGCTATGATTGAACAACGACTATAGTAGTAAATGGCAAATCGAGAATGGCATGTGCTTCTGTGATAAGTGAGTGATCCGAATTAAACCAGCACAGAATTGGATGGAGACGTGGGCTGAATTAACCCGTGGATCAATGGATAGATCCAAACCAACAGAGTCACAATAACCCTGGCCATGAGGAGATTAATCCCACACTCTACACGTCGACGTGCATGCACGCTAGCTACTCTTGACTCGCAACTTAAGGGAGGGCTAGATCAACTTGCGATTATCCTAGAGAGAGAGAGAGAGAGAGAGAGAGTGACCGTGTGTGTGAGAGAGATGCTATCAACAGCATTAATGACAAGCATTGATGTGGAGATAAGAGTACAGTCGTCATAAAGACACTGCATGCATCAATCACAGAGCGTGTACGTGCACTAAAAAAATCAAGCTAGGGAACAGCGAGTTTCTTATCTCACGGACAGGCGAAGCACAGGCAGATTACGAGCAGCAGGGAATTGCCCCCGGCACTTGATCAGCCAGCATCAAGGCCAGGGATTAACAGTATCCGAAGCATCTTGTCCCGCTGTTTTTCAATGTCATCTAGGATCCTAATCTGATATGCTAGGTTGCTAACATTCCATGGGTCCGTCAAGTTGCAAGGAAGTCGTACGTTAGACATGGACGCGGTAGCCCTCCGATCGAAAATCGACGCTCAAGATGATCACACGAAGTTCCGAGGTTCTAAGCGCTTTAATTAGGTTCCAACCTCCCTCAATCTCAACGTACTATATTCGATTCGATCTCAAATCAGACAACCCATATGGAGCATTACATATGCCAGAATCCACCCTTAACAATTCCGAAGCGTTACAGGTAAATTCATTTCAAAAGTTCCGAGTAAGCACACACAAAAGAAGATCATTTCACAAGCGGTAGTAAATGTTAATTTTCAGGTATAATTGTAAAAGAAAACACGGTACCACTCTTTTCCACCAAGTAGTACAACACTATTAAGCTGTATGTTCGCACGGTACATACGCAATGACAGTCAAGGAAGTCTAGCCAATTAAGCCACTAGCTAGGTTAGGGAATCTGTAAAATTTTCCAGCCAATACAACCAAATTAATTAACATAACCCCTAAACACTTGGAACCTGCTTCATTCTTTTATAGTACTACATCATGCAACATATCCTGCCTCGCTTGCACCTTGTTTACTAACTTTAACATCACATCATCATTATGATCACCAAACCGTAGCGACCATAAAAGAACTTGTCGACAATGGCGGTCGATCTTACTAAGTAAACGCGGAACACGCGACCTAGTGGAGATATGATGTCTATAAAGATTCAGTTTTTTTTCGAAGATAATAATAAGATATTAAATGAGATTACAATAGAGGTGTACCATGCTTAAAATGAGCAGGGTGCGACTATGTCTATCTTTCTATCTCTCCTTTCTGTTGTCTGACTCTGCTCCTTAAATAATGTCGAAGGGGTGGAAGTTATGGCCTATGGAGAGACGCCTCGTCGGTTCCTCGATCTCCCACATGGACAACTCTTGTGTCAATGATCGAATCACAGGGTTCCCTATCGAGTTTATCCGAGAAAATGATATGAGAACACTATCAAAACGAAGACACTTTATTGTTGTGGACACACTGAGTGTATGTATGATAATACAATGTGAATATTATAGAATTGATCGAATGATCGTGATTACAAATGTTGAATGTTATTACAGAATATGTGAGCTATCCCCTTTATAACTACTGAAGGGGTGGTAGTTAATGCCGCTAAAGGCGCCTCTAATCTTCACGCACGTTCTTTTGTTGAGTCTTGAACCGTCACGTTTCTTAGCCAACTGTCGTAAGTTGTCGGATGCACCAATAACCGCTTTCCCGTTAGTTACGTGGGAAACTGTCATATCTCCCGACTAGTTCACTGGTCGTATTGCCCAAAACGTATAGCTAGTTAGATGTTGTCCATAGCTAGTCATCGACCAGTTTGACTGTAGTAAATGGTATTAGACTTCCTTTAAGTATTGATTGTAGGTTCATAAACGTTATAGAATTAGTCTATGATATTTGGGTCTACATCGACAGAGACCGACTTTGACCAAAAAGTTGACCCGATCAAGATTCAAGAATCATCGCCAGGTTGTTGTCAATGTATCTCCTTACACACACGATCGTCGAGTGGTTATTGTCAGGGACAAGGTGAGACAGTGTGGTTATGTTAGAGAGACAAGGCTGCACGTTTCCTTTTAATGATATATTGCGATAGACATACTATCTGATTAGACTGTTGGGCCCACATGTATAGTGATAGTATTTGGGTGGTTGATGCTCAAGCCGACTTAAGTATCGTCTCCACGACCAAGGGTATACATAGAGGCTATTGCCTGAGTCTTTCTTCTGACAACCACGAAGGTTGATAAGTTCATTTATTGAGATTCTCGTCACAACTAGAGTTCACATCTTACTCCATAACACAATAAGAGGAGCAATCAGGAGAAATAACCATCTCATGAACAAGTAGGCCGACCGGGCTTAGAGCTAACGTTCCTACTACGAGTCGAGTCTACGACACATACTACCGGTAGAGCCCTGCACAAGTTGGTTGTTTTGGCCGCGCGCACGCAATAAAGACGCGGCAAAACGGCGTTGCCGCTGAGCTGCTGCACGGCATGGCATGCCCACGTGAGAGGAGAGGAGTCGGGAATCTTGAGACGTGGTAGAGCCCGACGGCCGCGCCGCGCCTTCTGCTCCCTGCCTCCCCTGCCCATTAACTTCGCGCCAAACGGGTTGGTCACGCTCAGGTGGGATTAACGGCGGATCCGCGCCGCACGGGCCCGCGCAACACAGCACGTCTTCTCCTGCAGTCCTGTCCTGCAGGAGGAGCGCTTCTTGGAGCCCGGAACCCGCGATGAAGTGCGCGAGTTTATTAGGCTCCGGGAACAGAGGAACAGAGCTTCGGCAAGGATCGGCAGCTCGATCACCTAGCTACCTCGAGCATTAAATGCGGCTGCGTTTTTCGTAGTACTCCATAATCCTCCCCATGCTCAGTGTGGGCGCGCCGGCGCGTGTATATATAAGGCGGCGCATGGCGCGAATGCAGCACACCTCACCAGCCACTTCTCTCGTGCCCAACAAACTTAGCTAGATACGTGCAGCCCGGCAAATTAAGGTGATTGTGGCCATGGCGCTAGTGAGGGAGCCAATGGTGTACGACGGCTTCGATGCCGCGGAGGCGTTCGCGTTCGACGCGCTCCTCGACGTCGACGCGGCGGCGTTGTTCGGGGGCTACATCAACGCCGAGCCGGCCGGCGCCTGCAGCGCCCTCGTGCCGGGCGGCGCGAACTGGGCGGACGCGGGGACGTCCGTGCTCGCTTTCGACCGCGCCGCGCGGGGCCACTGCGCCGCCCAGGCGGCGGCTGCCGCTGCGGACGAGGAGGATTGCGACGCGTGGATCGATGCCATGGACCAGAGCTACGGCGCCAGGGCGACACACCATGCGGCGGCGGCCATAGGCTTTGACGCGGCCTCGGGCTGCTTCAGCCTGACGGAGAGAGCCGGCGGCGCGGGGCGGCCGTTCGGGCTGCTGTTCCCGAGCACGTCGAGCGGCTCGCCCGACGCCGCGGCGCCGGCGCGCGGCTCGCAGAAGCGGCCCTACGTGGTGCGTACAAACAGCACAATTCTGCACAGCTCCTCGGCCAAATTCATTAGCCGTTTCGTTTTGGATATTTGTGCGACTCACCAGGAGTTTGACGCTATTACGCGCGCGCGTACGTGCAGGGTGCGGAGCCGCAGGCCATCAGCCCTACTAAGAAGCAGTGCGGCGCGAGCAGGAAGACGAGCAAGGCCAGGTCGGCGCCCACCACCCCACCGAAGGATCCGCAAGGCCTCGCAGCAAAGGTAACTTCGGCGCCAAAATTGCAGTTTTCCCCACTGCCAATACTCGAATTATTTGCGTTGCTTCGGTGGACTGAACCGAGCCATTCTTCTCGGCTGTGCGGCAGAACCGGCGCGAGAGGATCAGCGAGCGGCTGCGGATTCTGCAGGAGCTCGTGCCCAACGGCACAAAGGTCGACCTCGTCACCATGCTCGAGAAGGCCATCAGCCACGTCAAGTTCCTCCAGCTGCAAGTCAAGGTATGTGTGTCAGACATCAGTGTATGCATGCATGCTTAGCTAATTTAGAGAACAAATGGAACTAGTGATTCTAACTGTGTGAGTAATGAATTGCAGGTTCTTGCGACGGACGAGTTCTGGCCGGCGCAAGGTGGGAAGGCTCCGGAGATCTCCCAAGTGAAGGAGGCGCTCGACGCCATCTTGTCGTCGTCGCAGATGGGGCAATTGAACTAGCTAGAAGAAAGCACTTTGCAGCTCTGCATCAAACGTATAATGATATGATAGAAATCAATAACGAACCACCTCGTTCGAAGATAAATAAGGAGGCATATGCATGCGTACATCCTTTTCTTTTCTTTTCTTTTCTTTTTTTCCCACAAAGGCGCACATCCTTTTGTTTTCTCAACTGATCATTAGCGCTGCGTACCTTTTTTTAGGGGAGCTAGCGTTACGTACCTGATGTAGAAGAGAGGTTTACATTTTGTTAATCCTTGCATTTCTGTTCTTGTGTACTAGTACTACTACCACCCTTTTCTTCAAATCATACTCATATAAGTTATTAAGATCAAGACATTGAACGGTTAATTAGTACTTGCACTGCTTGAGACAAAGGCGAACATCTTTGTATGGCGATGAGCAGCATTATCCCGTCATGCCATTTTCATTTATTTTTTACTTTTTAGATTTTTTTTGAGAGTACAGGCATGCCAATTAACCATGTTTTTTAGACGGAAATTGACTTCCATTAACCGATGGACCCGGCCAAATCGCCGGTCACCGAGTTCAAAACAAAATTGGGGAACTGGTTCAGCCAGAGCATCGAACCATCCTCGACAAGATTCGACCCAAACGCAGCTAGACAATCTGCAACCCTATTAAAGGTTCTCGAACACACCGAGATTTTAACCTCAGAGAATTCCAAAAAAAATCATGCTGCGAAGCTCCTTAACAAGAACCCCAATATCAGACAAATCGAAATCAGTACTCTCAATTACCCTAGCAAGATTGGAAGCTTCAGTTTCCACTATTACTCTTTGCATCCCCAACTGATGCTCACATCTCAGGGCTATGGCACACGCTTCCGCTTCAGTGTGCAAAGCATGATACGCTGTCTGAAAAAAAAGGCTCCTGCAGCGACCGGTTGACCCTGGTTACCTCTGATAACAAATCCCCAACTGCCCTGCTCACTCTCCTGTATAAAACCCCATCACAGTTGATCTTGAGATATGGTTCGGCTGGGGCCTGCCATTTGCGCATCTGATTCAGTGTAACAGCAGGCTGTGCCTTCTCTTCTAGCTTCTGAAACTCCAGAATATGGCTCTCGGTCAGAAAACAAACCTCCTCAACGCTTCGTCCTTTTTCACCAGCATTTACTTTATTTCTTGCTGACCACCAGTCCCAAAGAAAAACCAAAATTCTCATCTGAGTTGAAAGTGGAAGACTCCATATCTCTTCAAACATATTCTTCACTGTTCTACATTCAGTTAAACGAACCCGAATGCTTTCCATTCCCAAGATACCCCAGCCTTGCCGAACTCCTTTACATTTCAGAAAAAGGTGTCCACCATCTTCATCAAACATTCCGCAAACTGGACATCTCGTATCTAACTCCACACCTCTTCTGTATATGATTGCTCTCAGCGGCAGGCTATTATTAGCCAATCTCCAAAGGAACATCTTTGTCTTGTTTGGTAGCTTCATTTTCCATATACGGCTCCAGGGAAATTATTGTTGTATTTTTGGAGGGCTATTTGATAATTTTCATTTTGAGAAAAGAAGAAATAGAAAAGAAAATAAATAAGAGGTGGGCCCAGCTGTCATTGAGTTAGGGTGATGGATAAGGTTGGAGACTTTGTCTCCAGCCCCAACCCGTGTGAGGTGTTCGGCTGAGGGGGCGTTAGCCTGGCGGCGGCACAGGCGACTCGAGCAGGCGGCTCGGGCGCGATACGCGCCGGGTGTTGGGGTGGCAGCTCCCCCTTCTCTTCTTAAGGAAGCAAGCTCCCTCCCTCTTCTTGACCCTGAAATATAGTGAGTTTTCTCTAATTTTTGGTTCATCTTTCGTCGATTTGGCTTCGGTTTTTGGGGCTTTGAGAGCCGCTGCGCCGTCGTGGCTCAACCCGACGTCGTTGGCGGTGAGGACCGGCTTCTCCTCCTTGCGCATCCTTGTTCCTCTCTTGCATTCTCTTCTCTGTTGAGTTTGCGGTGAGGGAATTCGATTTGTGCCAATTGGAGGTGGGAACTGGCCGGCCTTGGCTTGATCTTGGTGTGGGAGAAGAGCTTCGGTTTTTTGGTGATTGGTGCTCTTTGAGTGCATTCAATCGGTGCACTGTGGTGTGACTATTGTGCGGCATTTCTCTGTACCTCGACTTTGCAATTTGGTGTGTACCGGATTGCAATTGGCATTGTATCTTCGACAACCTCGTCTGTTCAACGCGACACAGCAGGGCGATTGGTTTTCTGAGTCAGCGCTTTCGGCGTGACTGCTCGGTGGCTTTAAGTGTCATCCGCACTGTGAGTATCGTTGTTTTTCTTTTTCGCATTACTTTGCATATGTGTCGTGCAAGTAGAAGTCTCAAATTGTGATTAATTTGATTGAAACTAGCACTGGGAGATACTGCTTAGTAATGTTGTGGGCTCGGATTAATGCTCGATGAGGATTTGGGTTCATTGTGATAATTAAATACGTTAATTGGATCTAAATTGGTCTTGAGCTAGTAGTTAACTTGTTTGTTTTTCTATTGTGTCATATTATTCATTTTCTTCTGATCACTCTGGTTCATTTGTTTGATGTTGTCTGGTCATTTTGCTCCATTCTGTTGGTAGCTTCGACTCACTGTGGTTCACTGTGATTATTGTTCAGTCACTGTTTATACTCATGTCAATTGAAATATTGTGCAGATGGTTCAATAGCATGTTGATAGTGAACTCTTAACGATGATTTGTTTTAAAGTGACTGATTAGACAAAAGCAAGATTAAATTTAAAAGCTCAAGACCTAATTTATTTCAGAATAATTGTCATATTTAATTTGTCATAGATTTTTGACCCAAGTGGCGAGGAGGCCAATATTACATCTTGAGCAGCCCAGCATCTGAGAGCAATAAATAAACATTCCAAATTTGAGTATTATGCCGATTTCTTATGTTGTCAACTTTTATCTTCTGATCATATTGTCTTGTTTAATTGACATGGAAAAATTACATGCTTATATGATTTTTTTTGTTATTTAAATGCTGCTGGAAATATGCTTTAATTATCATAATATATGCTGGGATTAATTCTGAATATTTGCTAAAACCGCTAATTTTACAACAATTCATAAAACCAATAATTGAATAAATGTCTTCCTCGTCTGATGTCGTTAAGCCGAAAGTATTTGACGGTGCCAACTTTAAACGTTGGCAGGCTAAAACAAAATCATGGCTGAGTGACTTCAGACTTTTTTAGGTCATTTCAAATCCTCTAATGTTCCTATTGAAAACTGATGCTATGACACGGTGGGAGGATGCGAACAATTCAGTCTTAGCTCGTTTGTTAGTCATCCTATCCAACCGGCTGTTCGACGTGTACATTAACTTCAAAGATGCTAAGCAACTCTGGGACGAACTTGATGATAAGTATTCCGAAGGGGATAATAGGAATGAGTCATTCATAACCGCTACCTACTTGAACTTTAAGATGGTTGAGGGTCTGTTGGTGATGGAGCAGCGTCATGAGCTACAACTCCATGTACATGACTTAAGTCAGTACGATTGCATCTTACCACAGAAGTTTAAATTGAATGTCATCCTGGCTAAGTTACTGCTGTAAGATCGAAGAGGCCGACTAGAGGGAGTGAATAGGCGGTTTTAAAAACTTCTTTGGCTATAACCGATTTCTAATGCGAAAGCTCATAACAAAACGGTTTTGCACAATTAAAACCTAAATCAACTAGTTTCGCCTAAGTGCACCAACAACAAGTCTATTGATAATGAAAGCATTCATACAACGATATATCATGCAAGCATTCATACAAATACAAGTAAGCAATTTAATTCTAGGAATGTAAATTGCAATAGTAAAGCACAAGAATGCAAACAACAATTGACACGACGATGTTTTTTCCCGTGGTGATCGAAGACTTGCCGGTCTCCCCTAATCCACGTTAAGGTAAGTTCAACCTCTTGGACCGGCTCCAACGCGAACCAACACCTCCGAGGTAAATCCACTCACTTGGACCGGTTCCAAACCGAACCAACACCTCGAGGTAAGTCCAACTGCTTGGACCGGCTCCAAAATGAACTTAACACCTCGATCCACTAGGGTTGCTCCTTCCTCCACTCCGGAGATGGCGAGCACCAAACCACTCACAAACTGCCCGAGTCTTCTCCCAAGCTTCTTTGAGAAGATCACCGATGCACGACCCCTCCACGCCGTCTAGGTGTCGGTAAACACCAAGAGTAACAAATCTTAGACTCTCACTTGACCTAATCAAGTGTCTAAGCTCAATGGATACACAATTCACTACCTAATTGCAACACACACACTTAGGGTTTGCTCTCTAACCTCACTTAGTGCAACACATGCACTCAAGAGTATGAGAGGCTTGCTCTTAGCTCAATGGAACTCAATGGGGCACCAGCAACCCCCCCCTCACGCGGTCAAGGTGGCTATTTATAGCCCACACACAAAAACTAGTTGGGAGCAATCTGCTGAAAAATCAGCACAGGCCGGTCTAACCACAGGCATGTGGTCGGTCAGACCGCACCCCCTCCAACGGTCGAAAAAATAGCTGTTAGAGCACTGCTAGTCTGACTGTCAACCAATGGCCAGTCAGACCGCCCAAAACACGTCGGTCAGACCGCGCGACCGAAAACCAGAAAAGTCGCTCTCTGGAAAAAGCTGACTGGGTCCTCGACTCGGGGGTCCGGTGAAACCGCGCTCACAACTCCGGTGTCGGACCCGGATTTTCTAATCCGAATCCTCTGTGAAAACGCCGTGCTATTCCCTGGATCAGTAGATAGCACTCACAGGCATTGCTGAATCATTCATACATGGCGTGAACTAAAGTATCAATATTACAAACAACAGAGTGACATAGACCACGTCGGGTCGAGTTTTACAACAGGGGCCGATCAGGCCAAATTGATTACAATACAGAACACCGATTACGGTAGCGGAAGCAAAAGGGTAGAGCTCATCTCTTCACAGGCAAGCGACTGGGGCAACCTGTGTACGACTGATATTACCCAAGGACCCGGATAATATCGGTTTATGCGCGAAGTACCAACGAGTCAACTTAGACTGCGTCGAGGCCTAGACTACAGATCCTAGACTACTCTTCATCGTTTCCTTGTCCATCAACTTCTGGTTCCTCGTAGTAAGCATAGTCTCCTCCATCAGCGTCATCTGAAGGGTTTGGGGGAGAGCGAGGATGAGCACAACTACCGTGCTCGCGAGCCAATACACAATGCAATGATATACATGCAAGGCTTACAAGGATGGCTCGGTTCTTTTATTTGCGAAAGCAATACTTTTAAATATCATAAGTACAAATTCCTAGCACTTAGCATTTTTAACAATTTCATTTTAGATAAAGAGAGAAATTGTGCAATATTTATATTAGCAGAGGTTACCTCCACCTTCATGCTTATTTTGATTGTGGTTACATCCACCACTAAACGACACTGGGTACAAAGACCCAGGAATAACCAATCTCAGGGCTAGGTGAGCCCGCCACAATTTTCATACCACCCAACGAGGTTTTTGAAATAGAACTAACTCAAGTTAAGTTCCCATGTCCGCTTTGACCGTAGGCACTACTTGTTTAAGCAGATTTATAACTCTGCGAGATTTGTACACTTTACCCACAAGAGACAATTAACTCGTTGCCTACACGATTCCGTAGTCGTGTAGTCGAGAGGTTGTCACAATAACTTTTCTAAATATCTCGTCCCTTCCCTCGTCTCACCCATATGGGGTTTTGCCCATAAGTTGCGCGGGATGTCCACCTCAGCGACTGGCGTAGCGTGGCTACACCTCAGCGACTGGCGACTTCACCCTTGACTCGGTGTCCCATCCAAGCCCGACATGCCCAGAGCTTGTGCCTCCTTTAACCCTCCAGTGAGATGATTTTGAGATTCGATAAATGTACTAAGCCAAGTCGCAGTTTGTTGCAGACTTGTGGTTGTACTTGTTATACACAGGAGGTCGTGACAAGATTAAGTCCTTAGGGTTGTCTGGACGGCTCAACCACATTCCCACCATTCTCGTGCTACATCCGCACCCACCATCTTACCATCCGTCCAGACGGGTATTAGCAGTTTAGGGTTTTGAGATGTAAATACAACAATTCAATCATCTCGGTCATTTACCATAATGACCGCCCAAATCATTTTATGTTTGAAATGATGATGATTAGGACATTTTAATGTCCGGTATACTTGAGGGCTAGCATGTCGCTTAAGTACAACCTATAGCTAGTATTACCATATAATTACTAGGGTGACAACGGAATTAAGGGATTCAAATTATCAAGGATGACATAATAAATAATTAATCATCAAATGGGTATTTAACTACCTTAAGCTTTAACATACATTTGTTTAAAGAATTAAAGCATGCAATTTGCTATTTTAAAAGAATATAATTTGCATAAAATGTAGGCTCAATATGATCAAAGTATTGACTCGCCTTGGTTGTAGGGAGAGAGTCCGAGTAGTCTTGTCCTTGATCGACGTGGAGGTCTCCTGTCTCCAAATCTCTGAGGCGAGTGCACCTAAAAAGACACAACAGCAAAAGGACTAATAAATACACAAGAATACTCAAATGAACTCCAAATTGAACAAGACCTATGCCATTAGCAAGATCTTGATTTTAGAAATTTTAGAAATTTATTTCATAATTTTGGAGCTAAAATGGGGAGTTATTAATTTTAGAAGTCTAGCTTTTAAATTAAAATAGAAAAGAAAAAGAAATTCAATTAAAAAAAGAAAACCAAGCGCCCGATTAAACAAAGCGGCCCGGCCCAGGCCTGGCTCAGATCGTGCTTGTGCACGTGGCGCGGCCCACGGCACGCGCCCGAGCGCGCGACGCAAAGGGGGCGGCCGGAGGGGCGAGGAGGAGGAGAGTGCGGGGAGGGTTTGGGCGGGCGGCGGCGGCGGCGGCGGCGTGAGGTGAGAGCTTCGGGCGCCGGCTCGCGAGAAAGGAGGAGGGGCTCGGGCGGCGGCTTGGCGGCGGCGGCAAGACGGAGATGGGCGCGACTTGAGCGGCGGGCACGAGGAGAAAGAAGGCGGCGGTGACAACGGCGGCGGGGAGGGTCCGGGGCTCACGGCGGCCGAAGGGAGATGGAGGGCGCGCGGCGCGGCGGCACCGGTGATGACGACGACGACGGCGGCGGCGGCAACGAGGAGGTAGGCCGGCTCCTCCTTTTTCTTTCTTCTTTCTTCTTCTTGCTTGGGGAAGAAGGGCACCGGGGTCTTTAAAGCCGCGCGAGGAGGGGTCCGGTGGCGCGGCGGCGCGCGCGCGTGCGCCGCGGCGGCATCATTGCGGCGGGCGTGCGGGAGGCGCCAGAGAGGTGGCGTGTGCGCGGCGGTTGCAGCGCCGCAGCGGCGAGGAAGGGAGGAGAGGGGTCCGCGGGCGTGCGTTGACGGGAGGAGGACGAAGGGGCCCGGCGAGGTTGACCGGGAAGGGGGGGAAAAGGGGCTTCACAAAACCTACCCACCTTAAACGGAATCTCGACCGCGAGATTCGAGCTGCTCCGAGAAGAGGGACGGGAAATCCAGCTTAAGTTGATCTTCTCGCTCCCAGGTGGCTTCTTTGGCTGAGTGATGGCTCCACTGAACCTTGCAAAGGCGGATGACTTGACGTCTTGTCCGCTTCTCGACGACGTCGAGGATCTTGATAGGGTGCTCCGGATAAGTCAAATCTTTCTCAAGTCGATGGCTTGACGAGTCCGCTCTTGGTACTCGAGACATTTCTTTAGTTGAGAGACGTGGAACACGTTGTGGGCGTCGACAAACTTTCGGTAGCTCTAGGCGATAGGCAACTTCTCCACGCTTAGCGGTGATCGAACGGGCCTATGTATCTTGGTGCGAGCTTGTCTTTAACTTTGAATCTTGGGTTCCACGGTAGCGATACCTTGAGATACACAACATCTCCAACCGAAGGTTAAGTCTCTTCGACGGTTGTCGATATAACTCTTCTGTCTAGACCGAGTCGCTTGAAGGCGATCTCGATTAGTCGAACTTTCTCTTGACTTGCTTGAGAGTATCCGGTCCAAAGACATATCCTTCACTGATTCGACCAATGCGGAGGAGTTACGCATTTTCTTCCATAGAGTGCTTCAAATGGGGACATTTTCAAACTTGATGATAACTATTATTGTATGCAAACTCGGCATACGGTGAGACATTTTCCCGGTCTACGGTAAACTCCAAAGCACAAGCTCGAAGCATGTCTTCTAGGATTTGATTTGTTCTTTCCGTCGACCATCGGTCTGCGGATGATAGGTCATCTTTGAAGGTAAGGTGTGTTCCAAGGGCATCATGCGAGACTAGCCCAAAAATACGAGGTAAATTGAGAACCTCGATCGGAGACTATTCTCTTGGGTACTCCATGCAAACACACGATCTGAGCCATGTATAACTCGGCTAACTTGTCTCCCTTGTAGGTTGTCTTCACGGGGATGAAGTGGGCGACTTTAGTCAATCATCAACTATAACCCATCTTGAGTCACATCCGGACTTAGTTCGAGGTAGACCGGTAATGAAATCCATTCGATTTCTTCCCATTTCCACCGAGGATCTGTAAGGGTTGTAGCAATCCGGCTGGTCTTTGATGTTCAGCCTTGATTCGCTGACATACATCACAACAAGCTACATACTCGGCGATATCTCTTTTCATTCGTGGCCACCAATACAAAATCTTCATGTCTTGGTACATCTTGGTGCTGCCTGGGTGCAGGGTGTAAGCAGAACTGTGAGCTTCCTTTAGAATCAGATCTTTGAGTTCCTTCTGGTGGGGAACAAAGAGACGTTTCCCATACCATAGGATTCCCTGCTGATCTTCTGACATCTTGGGGGCCTTTCCCTTGGCCATGAGATGCTTGAATCTCTGGACTCCGGGATGCCCTTCTTGAGCGGTCTTGATCTGCTCTTCTAGAGTTGGATACGCTTCTATTGTGGCTAGTGTGCCTTGCTCTATTAACTCAAGGTTGAGGGCTTCAAATTCCTTGCAGAGCTCAGGTTGATGTTCTTGAATCATGACATTACTGCAGTAGGATTTACGGCTTAATGCATCGGCAACTACATTAGCCTTTCGGGATGATAATGGACATCAAGTTGTAATCCTTTATTAACTCTAACCATCTTCTTTGTCGGAGGTTGAGGTGCGATTGGGTGAAAATGTACTTGAGACTCTTGTGGTCTGTGTAGACATTACAATGATTTCCAATCAAATAGTGTCGCCAAATTTTTAGGGCGTGCACTACTGCTGCTAACTCCAAATCATGGGTTGGATAATTGTCTTCGTGAGGACGGAGTTGTCTGGAAGCATAAGCTACAACTTTTCCTCCTTGCATGAGTACGCAACCAAGACCTTGGCGCGATGCATCACAATAGACTTGAAGTCTTGATGTATATCCGCGGGATTAATCTCAGGCGGTTAACTTCTTCTTCAATTCTTGAAACTCTTTTCACAAGCTTCGTCCAATCATACTTCTTTTCCTTTTTAAGCGGATGGGTCATTGGTTTGGAAAGCTTAGAGAATCCTTCAATGAAGCGTCTGTAGTATCCGCCAAACCGAAAACTACGCGCCAGCTATCGATGTGGGTTGTTTCCATTCCATTACAACCGCTACTTTGGATGGATCAATCGCAATTCCTCCAGCGGATACAATGTGTCAGGAAGCTGATTTCATGAAGCCAAAATTCACATTTCTTGTACTTGGCATAAAGATGATTCTCTTTAAGCTTTTCTAAGACCAATTGCAAGTGTTCAGAATGTTCTTCATCGGTCTTTGAATAGATCAAGATGTCGTCTATGAACACGACAACAAACTTGTCTAAGTATTCCATGAATACTTTGTTCATGAGGTTCATGAAGTAGGTCATGCGCGTTGGTCAAGCCAAACGGCATGACGTTGAACTCATACTGAGCCATCAAGGGTGGTAAAGCCGTCTTAGGAATATCCTCATTCCCGATCTTAAGTGATGGTATCGACCTCGGTCTATCTTGGAGAAAACTGATGCTCCTGTCAACTGATCGAACAGGTCATCAATGCGAGGTAAGGGATACTTGTTCTTGATGGTCACATCATTGAGTGCTCTGTAGTCCACGCACAATCTGGCGGTGCCATCTTTCTTCTTCACAAAGAGAACTGGCGAACCCCAGGGAGAAGAACTAGGTCTAACGAAACCTTTGTCTTGCAAGTCTTCAATTTGTGTCTTAAGTTCTTCAAGTTCGTCAGCGGCCATTCTGTATGGTCTCTTAGCAATTGGGGCTGTCCCTGGCTTCAAGTTGATGACAAACTCAACATCTCCATGCGGTGGCATGCACAGTAATTCTTCTGGGAAGACATCGGGGTAAGCTTGAACTACAGGCGTTGTCTCTAGGGACAACTCTCCAAGGTGGTGGATTGTTCTATTCAAAGGAGAGGAACGATCCACACTAACTCTTATGGTGGTCTCTGGGTTCTTGGTGAGCACCACTTTTCTGTTGGCGCAATCTATCAATCCTTGATACTTGGCCAACCAATCCATCCTAGGATGATATCCAATGTTTGAGATTCTAGCACGGAAGGTTTGCTAGGAATCCGGAATGTTCCATAGCAATTTCTACCCTGGGACTGACTGAGGTAGCATAGAGGGATCCCCCGGGTGAGCTAAGTACCACGGGTTTCTTTAACTTATAGGTTGGCAACTTAAGCCTTTCGACAAACTTTCTTGAAATAAAAGAGTGCGAAGCTCCAGAATCAAACAAAACTTGTGCGGGTACTGAATTAACAGGGAACGTACCCATTAGTACTCCTGAGGCACCTTGAGCTTCCTCGGCTGTGACGTGGTTCACACGGCCGTGGCTTTGTGTTGGTGTAGACCTTGATGCCTGTGAAGTCTGGCGACTCTTGCTTGGGGCTGGGGTCCTGCCTTGAACTGGCGTTACTCCTGTGTTGAGTCTTGCTGGAGCATTCTGACGGGTAGGACAACGATTGGCGAAGTGTCCTTTTTCTCCACAAAGCGGCGGTGGAGGTTTCTTCTTTGGGTTGGCTCGCTGTGGTTGCGGCGGGCGGAGAGCACCGAATCCACTTCCTTGGGGACGCGGGGTGGAAACTTGGGTTTTCTGAGAAGAGGCTGCAGACGATCTGAAAGATGAGCTGCCTTGGAATGTAGGCTTCTGGGGAAAGCTACCTTGTGGCCTCTGAAATGACATCTTCCTTTGCGGCTAATCTCCATGATCTTCTTCTCATTTTCACAAATGAGGGCTTTATTAACTAATCTGCTGGAAGCTAGAGTAATCATGGAGGATAAGTCGTCCTCTCATGTCCTCACGCATTCCTTCAACAAAGCGGTCGATTTTCTCTTCTTCATCGGCTACATCATTGGGGCGTGCGAGCAAGTGGTTAAACTTGGTTAGATACTCATTTATCGACATCGACCACGCTTGAGAGCTCAATTCGTTCTTCTTCAATCTCATTGTTCCACTGATGCACGGTTGGCCACAAAGCGCCTTGAATTCCTCCCAGAGAATCGGTGCCATGCGGGTTCAACTTCACTTGTTGTATTTCCGCAACTTCTTCTATTGCGCGCGAGGCGGCGGGATCTTGTGGGGCTCCAATCGTAGATGCTACGACTTCGCTATTCCCGCTTCTTCTTCCTCTAGATTCTCATCACCTCGGCGGCGAGGTAATTCTCCCACTGTGCGGCGGCGCTTTTCGGTGATGGGTGGCGAAATCCACCTTGTCTTCATTTGAGCAATGGGCAAGACGGAGTTTCTTCTCGGTGTCCCCGAGCCGCCTTGACTTCTAGCGGTTCATTGGCGCAGCAAAGGTGAGAGGTCTTGTCTGAGGAAGTCTGCTAGCTTGGAGTTGCGGCGGTTTGGTCCATCTGGCGATTGTTTAGTAACGCTGGAGAATCTGAAGTCTGCTGAAACATGACTTGGGTCATTGTCGGGTTTCTTTGGTGGTGGAGGAGGCGGTTCGTCCTCGGCCTTGGCCACGACCACGCCACGGCCTCTTCCTCGGCTGCGGCGAAGGCTCCACGGACCGGGCGCGGCTCTTCTTGGCGGCATCTGAAGAAACTCGAAGCTTAGAACTTAGAGGAGTATATGAGGTTCACTAGCCTCTAAGGCACACACAGACAAGAACAAAACCAACAAAAGAACAAAGCAAGTACAATACAAAGCCTAGAGTGGCTACACTATAATAAGGGGTTAAGTGTTACATGACTCTCGAACAAAGCTTATACACTAAGCCAAGTCATGACACGTATACAAACACATCGTCTACAAAAGAAAGAAACAAAAGTGCTTGCAACCCAAAGATCGCTCGGCAAGCCTTCGCTAGCTAACCTAAACTAATCGGCAATGCTTCTGGGGGATGACCACAAAGCGATCTGTTGCGAGGAGCGAACGAACGGCTCGATCAAGCTCGGCGAACGGGAGCGAGAACGTGAGCGGCCGAGGTGGCGTCCCACGATCGACTCGTCAAACCCGGCGGTGGATGGGCCGCGTCCACGGCCGGGCTCTCCTAGGCGACGGCCGGACGGCGGCGCGCACTGCTGCGTCTTGTGAGTCGGAGACGGGTCCTCAGGCGGGAACGTCGGCTCGGCACTGGGAGGGCGAGGCGACGATAGGTGCAACCGGGCCGGGGCGAGGACCGTAGCGGCGCTCGAGAGGCGTGCCAACTCGCAAGAGGCGTCCCTCTCTGCATCGCAAAGATCCCTCTCTCAGATGCAGCGGAGTGAGCTTCATCACTCGATCATGTTGCTCGAAGGGTGTCGGAGTGGGCATAGCCGCCGGTGAGGAGTGTCCGGTCGCTGATCTCATCCATGGCGGCGTGATGGTGGCTATCATCGCTGCGTAGCCGGACTCGCCGCGTCAGCGAGGGTCGTCGTCTCGTGTCGAAAATTGCCGGGACACGCTCTCATCCGGGAGGTGCGGGTAGAAGCGAAGGGTGACCTCGAAGAAGAGATCCTCGTACTTCCAACACAGGCGGGTGGAAGCGACGCGTGCGGCGTCCTGAATGGCGTCGTGACGGCTACGCCGGGGTGCCTCGGCCCTGAAGAGGAAGGAAGTGAACTCGCCAACCCTGGCGGAGAGGTACACCTCCATCGTCCAGGACTCGCGGGTCTCGATCCTCGTCATCCTACCACGGAACGTAGGCTGACGGGGAAAACCAAGGTACAGCATCAGCTGGCGAAGTATGTCCGCGAAGCCTCCCTCGTTCTCTCCGTGAACGAGGAGGTCCCACGGGCCATCCGACGACGGGGTAGCCATCTACAAATTTTGAAAACAGGAAAAGGTCAGCACAGGGTAAAACTCAAGTGAAATAAAGATAAGTACAGGACTAGGAGGGAAGAGTAGGAGCAATAAATACTCTATATTTTTAGCAAAGCTTTTTCTTAGTTTTTGGAAATAAGATCCAAGTCCTTAAGGCAACGACCAATCTAACTAAGACTCTACAGTCGTATGCTCTGATACCAGCTCTGTCGGACCCGGATTTTCTAATCCGAATCCTCTGTGAAAACGCTGTGCTATTCCTCGGATCGATGAGATAGCACTCACGAGCATTCTTGAATCATTCATACATGGCGTGAACTAAAGTATCAATATTACAAACAACGAGTGACATAGACCACGTCGGGTCGAGTTTTACAACGAGGGCGTCGAGGCCAAATTGATTACAATACTGAACACCGATTACGGTGGCGGAAGCAAAGGGTAGAGCTCATCTCTTCACAGTAAGCGATCGGGCAACTCAGGTAATGATGATATTACCAAGGACCGGATAATATCGGTTTATGCGCAAGTACCAACGAGTCAACTTAGATGCGTCGAGGCCTAGACTACGATCCTAGACTACTCTTCATCGTTTCCTTGTCCGTCAACTCGTTCCTCGTAGTAAGCATAGTCTCCTCCATCAGCGTCATCCAAGGGTTTGGGGAGAGCGAGGATGAGCACAACTACCGTGCTCGCGAGCCAATACACAATGCAATGATATACATGCAAGGCTTACAAGGATGGCTCGGTTCTTTTATTTGCGAAAGCAATACTTTTAAATATCATAAGTACAAATTCCTAGCACTTAGCATTTTTAACAATTTCATTTTAGATAAAGAGAGAAATTGTGCAATATTTATATTAGCAGAGGTTACCTCCACCTTCATGCTTATTTTGATTGTGGTTACATCCACCACTAAACGACACTGGGTACAAAGACCCAGGAATAACCAATCTCAGGGCTAGGTGAGCCCGCCACAATTTTCATACCACCCAGCGAGGTTTTTGAAATAGAACTAACTCAAGTTAAGTTCCCATGTCCGCCTTTGACCGTAGGCACGGCTGTTTAAACAGTTTATAACTCTGCAGAGATTGTACACTTTACCCACAAGAGACAATTAACTCGTTGCCCTACGATTCCGTAGTCGTAGTCGAGAGGTTGTCACAATAACTTTTCTAAATATCTCGTCCCTTCCTCGTCTCACCCATATGGGGTTTTGCCCATAAGTTGCGCGGATGTCCACCTCGGCGATCAAGCGTGGCGTGGCTACACCTCGTGATCGGCGACTTCACCCTTGACTCGGTGTCCCATCCAAGCCCGACATGCCCGAGCTTGTGCCTCCTTTAACCCTCGGTGAGATGATTTTCAGATTCGATAAATGTACTAAGCCAAGTCGCGGTTTGTTGCGCACTTGTGGTTGTACTTGTTATACACAGGAGGTCGTGACAAGATTAAGTCCTTAGGTTGTGCGGACGGCTCAACCACATTCCCACCATTCTCGTGCTACATCCGCACCCACCATCTTACCATCCGTCCAGACGGGTATTAGCAGTTTAGGGTTTTTGAGATGTAAAATACAACAATTCAATCATCTCAGTCATTTACCCGCAATGACTGCCCAAATCATTTTATGTTTGAAATGATGATGATTAGGACATTTTAATGTCCCGTATTTCTGCTGTGGCTAGCATGTCGCTTAAGTACAACCTATAGCTAGTATTACCATATAATTACTAGGGTGACAACGGAATTAAGGGATTCAAATTATCAAGGATGACATAATAAATAATTAATCATCAAATGGGTATTTAACTACCTTAAGCTTTAACATACATTTGTTTGAAGAATTAAAGCATGCAATTTGCTATTTTAAAAGAATATAATTTGCATAAAATGTAGGCTCAATATGATCAAAGTATTGACTCGCCTTGGTTGTAGGGAGAGAGTCAGAGTAGTCTTGTCCTTGATCGACGTGGAGGTCTCCTCTCTCCAAATCTACGGGCAGTGCAGGTACCTAAAAAGACACAACAGGCAAAAGGACTAATAAATACACAAGAATACTCAAATGAACTCCAAATTGAACAAGACCTATGCCATTAGCAAGATCTTGATTTTAGAAATTTTAGAAATTTATTTCATAATTTTGGAGCTAAAATGGGGAGTTATTAATTTTAGAAGTCTAGCTTTTAAATTAAAATAGAAAAGAAAAAGAAATTCAATTCAAAAAAAAAACCGGCGCCCGATTAAACAAAGCCGGCCCGGCCCAAGGCCTCAGCTCAGATGCGTCTTGCAAGCGCGCCACTGCCCACGCACGCGCCCAGGCGCACGCAAAAGAGGCGGCCCGAGTGGGCGCGAGAGGAGGAGAGGGTGCGGGAGGGTTTCGGGCGGCGGCGGCGGCGTGAGTGAGCTTCGGGCGCGGCGCTCGCGGGAAAGGAGGAGCGGGGCTCGGGCGGCTTGGCCGGGCGGCGACAAAGACGGGAGATGGGGCGCGACTTCGAGCGGCGGGCACGAGGAGAAAGAAGGGGCGGCGGTGACAACGGCGGCGGCCGGGGGAGGGTCCGGGGCTCACGGCGACCGAAGGGAGATGGAGGCGGCGCGCGGCGGCACGGTGATGACGACGACGACGACGGCGGCGGCGGCGGCAACGAGGAGGTAGGCCGGCTCCTCCCCTTTTCTTTCTTCTTTCTTCTTCTTGCTTGGGGGGGGGAAGAAGGGCACCGGGGGGGGTCTTTTAAAGCCGGCGCGAGGAGGGGGGGGTCCGGTGAGCGGCGCGGCCGGGCGCGCGCGTGCGCACGGCGGCATCATTGCGGCGGGGGGCGTGCGGGAGGGCGCCAGAGAGGTGGCGTGTGCGCGCGGTTGCAGCGCACGCGAGCGGGAGGAAGGGAGGAGAGGGGGGGTCCGGCGGGCGTGCGTTGACGGGAGGAGGACGAAGGGGGCCCCGGCGAGGGTTGACCCGGGAAGGGGGGAAAAAGGGGCTTCACATCCGGTCAGGCCGTGGTCCGGTCAGACCGCTCAAAACATTGCGGTTAGACCGCTCTAGAACTCAAAGACTAGATTTTGCATTTCTTTTTCAATGTCAACTTTGCAAAACACATTTGCAAAAGATATGAAATGCAAACAAGGCATGTAAGTAAGATTCTCAACAAGTTGCAGAGCACATTTGTCAACTTTTAGAATCACACCACAAATTGCACTCCGCTTCAACTCAATTTCCAAAACACATTTGCCAAATTGATGTGTGATGCAAACAATGATAAAAGCGAGATTCTCAACAAGTTGTAAAACACATTTGCCAAGTTTTAGAATCAATGCCACAAGGAATAAGGTACATGAACTTAAACCGTTTGCAAAACACATTTACAAACTTAAGTCACATGCTACAATGAATATTCATGTGCCACAATTATTTGCAAAACACATTCGCAAATATTGACAACATGTTAAGGAGAGCTAGAGCAAACACAACGAGCTATCAACACATGACTAACTCAAGCTACTAGTCAAAGACCCCTCTTAATAGTACGGCAACCTATTCTAGCAATCCGGTCTCCAATCAACCACCGAGACCGGTAAGAGACTATGAACAAATTCTTAACCCTAGCTAGTCATACCTTTGCCTTGCACATCTCTTGAAGCTTGATGACGCACATCTTCACTTCAAGTCCAAGTCATTGACTTGATGCTCATCAACACATAATGACATCTTCCATCCCAAGTCTTGACATGCATCAACTCATGATGCACTCTTCACTTGACCTCCATCAACACATGATGGATTATTCTTGACTTGATGATCAACTCATGATCATCTCCTTTTCTTGAACTTGATATGCATCAACGCATGATGCATCCTTTACTCCAAGTTCTTTACTTGATGACGATCAACTCATGACGTCATCCAAAATCTTCATCATTATGGAACATAACCTATTTCACCAACTTATGGAAAATGTTAGTCCACATGATGATTGTCATTAATTACCAAAATACCCCATTAACACATAATGGCGGGTCTAGATTCTTCAACTGCCGTCTTGGCCTGAATTTGTGACCGATCATGGAACTTAGATGATCACAAAAGACCTTCATAAGGTCAAAACAAGACATCATGTAAGTATGAATTGCTTGTGCGACCGCCTTGATCAAAATATTTTTCCGCCTTTCATAATAATTTCTCTTGCCACCCTCGTATCCTAGACCACACCCTCTGTTTAATATACTCAAAATCTTTAGTCTTCGATCTGCCAATATAAACAGGGAGCTCCAAGTATTTCTCATTGTGTGCTTCACCCGTTACACCAAGTTCGTTTAGAATTTCAACCTTTCTTCCACCCGGAGTGTTTTTACTAAACATCATTGCGGTTTTCTCCTAGTTGATCAACTGGCCAGGGGCTTTCGCATAAATTTGCAGCATGTTGTTTAGGTGCCTTATTCCTTGTATTTGTGCCTTCATTAGGATCAGAGAAACATCAACAAAGAAGAGATTATTAATACTTGTAGTTCCAAGACAAATCTGCACACCCTCAATTGAATTCTCTCTCTCCGACTACTGTAGAAGTGCTACAAAATGAACAAATACGGGATAGTGGATCCCCTTGCCTTAGCCCCTGTTGTGGCTTGAACTCCTCAGAGTAGTCCTCGTTCACCTTTACCCGATACAACACAGTAGTGACAAACTTCATAATGAGTTGCACCCAATTTTCATGAAAGCCCAGTTTCCCCATCATTCCTGCCAAAAAGGGTCATTCCACGTGATCATAAGTCTTGCTCATATCTAACTTTACCGCCACATCACCCTATGCCCCAGATCTCTTATTCTTCATGTCATGTGACATTACATAAGCAACAAGCATATTATCTATGAAAATACGTCCTGGAACAAAAGCACTTTGTGATGGTGAAATAATCTTTGGAAGTATTTGCTTAGTACAGTTCGCTATCACCTTTGAAATCAACATGTAAAGGACATTGCACAAGCTAATGGCCTTCGATCTTTGGCGTGCTCTAGCAACTTCACTTTCGGATGAGCACTACTGTGGTCTCATTCCAACCATTCAACATTTCCCCTCCATTCAAAACTAGATACGACTTCTTGCTGCACCTTCTCGCCAACTATATTCCAGAACTTCTTGTAAAAGATCGCGAACATCCCATCCGGGCCTAGTGCCTTAAGATCACCAATGCTACCCAGAGCATTCTTTACTTCTTCTTCTGTGACTAGTTTCAGCAGGGCCTCATTCATTTCTCCGGTCACCTTCGGGTGTACACACTGGAAAACCTTCTCCCTTCTATCACTTGCATGGGATTGAAACAAACTTTTGTAGTGCTTAGTGATAAAAAATTTCAGCCGCCTCCTATCTTCCACCACTTCTCCATTATCTCCTTTCAATATTTTAATTGTGTTAACTCTTTTCCTCTCTGATGCAAATGTATGGAAAAAACTTGTATTGTGATCTCCTTTTGTAAGCCAATCAGGCCTGTTTCTTCCAATATAGATGGTGTCGATCCTGCAACCGCTTGAGCTTATACCGCACAAGATGTTCTCGCGATATATTTCCCTGCGATCTGCTACTTCGCATGCACCTTTCCAAGTCCTTTTTCACCTTTTTAATTCTTTTCTCTAGCTCTTCGAGGACATTCTTGTCCCACTCCTTGAGGTCGACCAGGATCTTTCTCAACATCTCTTTGAACTTAACAACTCCCGACGCAAAAGTCAATTCTCAAGCATTCTCCACATGAATTCTACACTCCTCCTGAAGCCAACACACTTCAAACATTAAAGTTGCCCCTCACTTTTCTGCCTCGTTGGAGCTACATCCCCACAATCAACTATAACAGGGTGTTTAGGATCTCCGTTTATAACTCGATACAAAGGGAATCTCATTCTCCATTCACTATTTTGCATGGTGCTCCCTGATATAACACTCCACACGATGGTTATTATTTCACCAAGTGAAGGGATCTCGTAAAAATCAAGGTCTTCCGGCGAGTAATCTTCCAAGTCCTCTAAACTTGTCCATGCACCTTTGCTGCCTTGTTTTACCACCTTCATTCTCTTGATTAAAAAGGATCTCGTTGAAATCCCCAAGGCAACCACGTTCTTCCATAACTAGCATTGAGCATCCTTAACAGCTTTTAAGTTTTCTCTTTTTCTTCTGCCTTAGCTTCACCATAAACTCCTGTTACCCTCCAATTGAAACCATCCTCCTCCACTTCTGCATCTATATGAAGCCTACACATGGATCTAACAGTAACATCAATACCCTTCCTCCAAAACAGCACTAAACCGCCACTTTGGCCCACACTATCTTAAGAATATCAGGGATTTCTTGCTTCTGGAGCTCCAGAAGCCGAGAAATTCTCCAATACCTGACAGTTCCAAGCTATTACCTTCATTGATCTAGGCAAGATTGTCCACACAATCTCGTCGATTCATTTATGAGCATCACCTTCATCCCCTCCTCTACAACCTTCCCCCTCGGCTTTTTTTGAGTTCCTTTACCATTAGATTCCAAGTTCTCCAAATGACGCCTTTTCAATTTGTTTCTATTCCTATACTAGGCCACTAGTGATTTACTTATTAATTATCTTAAAAGTACCTCCTTTTCTGATCAAGACTTCGTTTTTGCTTCCCCTTTAGTGTCTCCAACTTACTAGTTTGCTCCACATTCCCATACAACACTTAGGCCCTGTTTGGTAGAGCTTCATATTCTTATTTTTCAGATTCTGCTCCTGATTCTCTAAGAATCTACTTCTCTGAGAATCTAGAGTTGTCTGTTAAAAGCGTTTGGCTGGTAGGTTGGCTCCCAAAACCAAATGAGGGGGATTAGAGGCAAATAGACTATGCTACCCCTGGTTGTAATAATTCAATTGTATTTGTGTCTTTCTCCTATGTATTTGTACACAAATTATAGAATCTTTTCTCCTAAATTTGTTTAGACCATGTGAATGTATATACGTTGTATCTGTACACAATGTCAGGTTACATTGTATTTACACTTCATGACGGATTACAACTGTGTATAAATTTTTTTTGTACTGTTCACGCTGCGATAGATGAAGCCGGAGATATCTCATTCATATCGTATAAGTGTTCAAACAATAATTAAATGATATTACGTACAAGTATTAAAATAATAAATGATTTTCAGACCCGTTAGGCTTGCAAAGACGCACGGATCTCATCGAGGATTAAAAGGTGGATGGAGAGAGAGAGTAACTACACATGAGAGTATATAGTATTTTTCATATATATATATATATATATATATATATATATATATACACTAGTGTTGTTAGTACTAACACAGCTGGTACTTCGCTAAAAATTCAATTCACAGATGTTAAAGAGTGATGTATGCCAATGTTGGGTGCTAATTTAGATCATTTGAGTCTGCCACTGTGCAATTGCATTTTCACCGAATCAGCAGTGAATAAGTTGCATCCAGCCTGGATGCTACAATGCCCAAATCGATTCTCCACGCCACAATCTTACGGTTTGTTCCAAAGTAGAATTTATCTAGATCAAAGCATCTATGAAAGGTATGCAAGAAGCAACATTTACTAGTCACAAGTTCATATCTCGTGAGGAAGATAGTACAATAAGTAGAAGTCTTAAGTTTTCAAAGACTGCAAAATCATAAAAGATACAATCATGCATGTAGGATCATTACAACTAAGTTAGCATATTCTTCAAAAGAAAAACAATAAAGTAGCATTCAGAGATCAATACACACTACTCTCATTCCTATGAGTTTAACAATTTTTGTAGGGTGCAAGTATCGGACACCAAACATTTTTACAATACAAGCTCAAATGATCTCAAACTTTACAAATAAACTTTAGCTTTGTGTGTCTTGAACCGTATGTTCAATAATTTATGGTACATGGAACAACAAAGGAGGAGGATTTGATCTATCCATAGAAATTTCAACATGATCCTTCACACTTCAATGGTCCATCTGCAAGAAAACTCATGTTGTGAAGCATTCGTCCAGACAGCACTCTGACGGTGGTGTGCTTGTTTCTCAGCTTCATAGTCATATAAATTACTGGCAATAAGACCTAAGAATATAGTGACCCTGTGGGATTTGCTATTGTGAGAAAATTGTACATTGCGCCAAAGTGCTTTACGCCAAAAAGTTCAGAGACGACAGCAGGGGTGGTAGTTTTACTGGATGTAGGGGTGGCAGTTTTACTTGAAGCCATGATTAACTCCAGAGATTTCTTATAATAGGGATTGAGGGCAGAAGCAAAATATCCCTGATAGCTAAATGGGGATGTGGTAGATATTGCACCGTGATCCTTCCTTTAAAAACAAAATAAAAGAGTCAGCTTTCATTATGCTTTGTAAAATATAAAATACAAACAAATATTATACATTAACTGAACTCACTCTGGCACAGAAGGTATGGAACATATGTCTATCCATGTGTAAAAAAATTTTGTAGTTGTCACTTCTTCACTTCAATTGTGTGTCAAGGTACACTACGAGGTAGTTCTGGGAGAAAACTGCCTCAGTTACCACTTACTAGAGTTATTATGGTGTGCAAACAAATCCTACCAGCGATCGTGGTCCCAATCCTCAATAGAAGTTATGCACTTCTAACAAATTGTTATAAACATATACGTTATTAGACCATGAATGAAATATCTCAGAGAGGGTTGACCAAATGAGATAGTGACCAGACAACCATATCTATGTAACAAAGTAATACAAACTAGATAATATTTAGCACACTTAGAGATGAAGATGTCACACAGAGAAGGGCACATGAATGACGCTATGATCATACATTTTATAATTAAACAGAAAGCAAGATGAGAGAAAAGGAGCTTATACGTGGACGGAATCATATTAGAAAACAAATATCGAGGAACATTCCAGTGATACCGATTTCTTTCTATGCACATATTAAACTGACATTTCATTTGCATACGACAATTTCCATTCATCAATCTGACACTACTAGAAGTTTTAAAAAATCACGCATACATAATAGTAGACAAGTTACAAATGCAGGAAGACAATAAACCAATATGTAATAGCATTTGTGCTGCATAGTGCATATGACAGGAACTGAAACATAGGCAATTCTGTAATATTAAGAGGTAGAGGCAGCAGATCGGTGGAAAATGCGGATGGATACGCACATGGACTGGTCGCCGGAGGCCAGAGGCCGGAGTTGAGGGAGGTAGTCCCAGGCGGCGTTGCTGGACGGAAGGGCGAAGCACGGCGATCTCATCTGCTCTAGCCGATGGAGGATTGGAGAAGAGAGATCGAAGCAGGAAACTCCCAGCGCCCTGTGCGACCTCTGCGGCATAGCTCGGAGAGGGCAAAGGAGGCCGCTGACTGGCCGACGCACGGCCGCGAGGTCAAGGGGAAGGCCGCGCGGGGAGGCGAGGGGGAAGCCGGGCGCGGAGGAAGGGGCGAGGCGAGGGGAGGCCGGCGCGGAGCAGGGGAGACCGGCGCGGAGGGGGGAGGCGGAGGCAAGGGAATATGGCGCGGAGACGGGGGAATCCGGCGTGGAGGAGGGAGGCAGAGGCGGAGGGGGAAGGAGGAGGCGGAGGGGGGCGGAGGCGGGGGGCCCGCGCGGAGACGGGGGAATCCGGCGCGGAGGAGGGAGGCGGAGGCGGAGGGGGCCGGAGGCGGGGGAATCCGGCGCGGAGGAGGGAGGCCGGCGCGGAGGGGGGGAGGAGGAGGCGGGGAAAGCCGGCGTGGAGGAGGGGAGTCCGGCGCGGAGCGGGGAGGCGGGGCGGGCAAGCCAGCATGGAAGAGGGGCGACGGCCTCTAGGTTGGAGATGACGACGCGAGGGGGAATGTCCCGGGGTGTCGCACGGTGGACGGGGTAGTTCAATGGCATTTGTGGATAATAACTATGAACTTTAAGAGGTATTTTCGTTTCTGTAAAGTGGATTCTCACGAGAATCAGCAGGAAGGCTGCTCCTCGCTGCTAGTTCATTTTTGAGACAGCTCCTCGCGAGAATCAGGATCTAGTGGTTTTGAGAATCGGGGTGTTTGGTACAGCTCTACGAGAATCTATTGAGAAGCTGGGAGTAGAAGCTGTACCAAACAGGGCCTTACATGGTACTGAGTATGCAAACAAAGATGATCTGACCTAGTTCCATCCATATATATGGGTTTACCAACCAGACCTCAGGCCCCTCGCACGATTCAATTCTCCCAAGCCATCCTCGCGCGCCCAACTCATAACTCACCCACCGACAAGATAGCATAGTGACTTAACGTCATATTGAAACAATTTCCTTATTGGAGAGTTTACTTCAAGGTGCACTTTTGAACTTTTTGAATAGTCTAGTAACATATATTGATGGATTAAGTACATTGTTCATCCCTCAACTCTTGTTATAGTTTAATTTTCGTCCCTGAATTGTAATATCGGATAAAACACGTCCTCAAACTGTCAATACCGTGCAAAAACTATCATTTTTCCTTTTTTAGAGTTGTTTCGTGCCACGTGTCAATACCGTGGAGAGCCACATAGGTCAAATACCGATCAAAACCGCTCTAAAAAAGAAAAAAAAGACAGTTTTTGCACGATATTGACAGTTCGAGGATGTGTTTTATCTGGTATTACAATTCAGGGACGAAAATTAAACTAGGGCAAGAGTTGAGGGACGAACAATGTACTTAATCCTATATTGATCTTACAACATCCATATGCAACTTCTATTAATATTGTGTCATTTGTAAATTCATTTGGCTATCCTCTATTTGCTAAGGATATGATTGGAGACAACCTGATATATCTTAGGAAAGCATTGTTTCCAAATAAGACCAAAATTGCAAATTGAATAAGACCATGTGGATATTGAAGTTAGCGCACCACTGTGCCCTTGAAAGCATTGTTGGATGCCTTTGGGTATGTAATTTTAGGAGAGTGCAGCTACTGTGAAAAATACAAACAATGTATTGGGATGCCATTGTAAGTGTGGAGCATTCTTTTTGTTTGTCATATGTCTAGATAAACTTGGTGTGTTGTGCTTTGTGATTTTGGGGTAGATTGTACACCAAATAGTATACATCACCTCTGGGAGCATGGATTTAGAGATTTCCAAAAGGTACAAAGGAAAATTGTTATTGTGGCATGTGTTGCAATATGTTGGTACTTTTGGAAAACAAGGAATGCAACATATTTCAAAATAAACCAATATGCGATGCAATATTGTGAGATAGTGGTCGAACAACTCATACAAGAAAGCCAAGACCGTTGTCATTTTGGCTCACGAGCTGCCTTCTTCCAAATCACGACTTAATAATGCACTAAGTACTTAGAAACAACATAGCATAACTAGGAGACTTACAATTACTAAAGCGCTACTTTATTGAAGCACCAACACTATTACACAGGAGTGGACACACACATTTGGATAATTGGATAGATAGCCTATCACTCACACTCTACACTCTACACTCTTCTTACTCTCCTACGTTCTCTTTTCTTCCTACATTCTAATTTTTCTAGCTCTGTCTTCGTTAAAAAAAAAAAAAAAAAAAACTTCTCTCTCTTTTTATGGCATGGCAAGGAAAGAGATGTAGAAGTTAGATTCTTGACATGTGTCAAGATCATAGCTCTTGATCTAAAATATCTAGAGTCTATACGCTTCTCAAAAATACTAAAAGTTTTCCTAATTTATTTAATTTGCTATTCTATTGTCTTCCTAAGAAATATTTAGTTCTTACAACATATAGGTTTATCTAGAAGCTTGTGTTTTTTTTCAACAAAACTAAAAGTTGTATGTACGTATTTATGTATTAATGTGCTTGTGAGAAAAAAGTACCTATTTATGAATGTCTTGCGAGTTCTGCACCGAGAAATGTTGTCACGAGCTGTAGTCCTGGTCCTCATCATCAGCACGTACCCTCCGCCCCCACGACCTTAATGGCAAACCGATTGTCACGCTGATCGAGCTAGTAGCACCTGGGCTTTGTCTCTCATGGTGCACAGTCGAGCACCACCGCTAGGTTCTCATAGCACACATTCAGTATAAATACAGCTTACTCTTGCCAGTGTTCGTTGAAATGCACTCTTTAGTTCATTCGTCATTCTGTACCATGAAGAACAAGCCAACATCAACCTACGAGCTTCCTTTGTCAGGCTATTGTTCTTACTTTCCAACGCAGAATGAACCCCATGATTCATATTATCGATTTCAACACTCATCACAAGTTGCATGTGCCTAACAGGCAAATTAGCAATATGGTGTTCATCTTCAGACATAGTCTTCATGAACCCGGCTGGACCGGCCCTTACTCCATGTCGTAACTATGACGATTTTGGCCCAGCAAGACTTCGGTGCCAAAATTGCGCTTTTCCCTCATCGCTAATGCTCAATTCTTTGTGTCGCTTCAAAGAAATTGAACCAATGAGAGGATCGAGGCAACATGGATTCTGCAGGAGCTCGTGCCCAATGGCACCAAGGTCAACCTAGTCACCATTCTCGAGAAGGCCATTAGACATCAACTATGTCAAGCTCCTCCAGTTGCAAGTCAAGATACTACTACATGTGTATGCATGCATGTATGCTTAGTTAATTTAGAGAGCATGGTTTGGTTAATTATGTGATTTGCATGTGCAATTTGTTAGAAATAATCAAGAATGGGTGCATAGTGCATTAGTGTTTTTGTATTAGTCCTGTGTTAGTGGATTAGTGAGTAATTAGCTATTGCATGTAGTGGAGGTAGTTGCCTACTTGAATATGTTAGTGGGAAGGTTACATGCCATATTGTAGCTATAAAAGCATTTTAACTGTAAGACAATGAAGGAGGATTGGAAAGCACCGCACAGCGTGAAAGGTTGGGGTTGCATGCTTTATATATCCTGATCATGCAAGGGATTACAACCGTGAATCACGGGATTACAACCAAGTAAATCACCATGAAATCAGTGATATGTTTCTATCTATACAGGATAACTATACTTGGCAGAGTATCACTAATATCCCCCGCAGTCTCATCGTGAGGTTGCCGAACACCAAGACTGGATCAAAAGCATGAAGCAGCTGGTCGACAGACCTTTTGTCATCACATCGGCAAACTAGTGGGACGAAGGAACATGCAAGACGCGAACTTGACCGAGAGACACCTTTTCCCGAACAAAATGGATGTCAATTTCGATGTGCTTGGTTCGGCGATGTTGCATGAGGTTTGACGACATGTAGACGGCGCTCACATTGTCATAGTAAATAACTATGGTAGACTGTAGGGGTCGATGAAGTTCCAGTAGGAGTTGGCGAAGCCAACAACACTCAGCAGCAGCATGGGCGACGGCTCGGGTTCATGAGTACCAGTGGTGCCACGTTGGCCACAACGTCGATGGTGTTGTTCTGTGCCATGGCGAGTTGGAGGAGGAGAACAGAAGAGGTAGGGCAGCGAAAGAGATGGATCGGAACTAATCTGATACCATGTAAGAATATGAACGAGGATTGGAAAGCGCCACACAACATGAAATGTTGGGGTTGCATGCTTTATATATCCTGATAATACAAGAGATTACAGCCGGGATTACAGCCGTGAATCACAGGATTACAACCAAGTAAATCAGTAAGAAATCGGTGATTTGTTTCTATCTATACAGGATAACTATACATGGCAGAGTATCGCTAACAGTAACCAGTTTGTTTAATGAGAGAATAACATAGAGAAGAAAAGTAGCGCTAGGCAGTTCCAGTGTTACGCAAAAACTTCTATGCATTCTTTCTCCCTACGAGTTCGTTTCCCTCGCTCGTGTGCGAGTACTACCTTATCTAATTGCGCCAACACAATGAGGTAGTAATTCTAACCGTATCGCTAACGAATCGCAGGTTTCTTGATTGCTTGCCACGGACGAGTTCTGGCCGTCTGGCCGGCGCAAGGAGGCAAGGCGCCGGGGCGTTTGACGCAATCATGTCGTCGTCGCAGAGGGGGCAATTGAACTAAAAGAAAATACATACGTATCACTGCATCAAATACAACATTAGGATATCATATAAATTAATCAATCACGAACCACCCCGTTCGAAGATAGGAGGCCATGCACACGTACTTCCTTTTCTCTTTCACAACTGATCATTAGCACTAATGCACTATGTACCTTTTTAGGGAATTAGCACTACGTACCTGATGTAGGAGAGGTTTACGATTTTGTTAATCCTTGTATTTCTGTTCCTGTGTACTGTTACTATACTACTGTGAATTAGAAGATCGAGTTGCACTGCTCCAGAAAAAAGAGAGCATTATGGCCATGAGCATTACCATCCTATCGTATCCCCCCAATTCGTTCTTTATTTTATTAAACTGACTTTGTTGTTTCAGAGGATCACTTGATGGGTGGTGAGTTGTGAGGTCGCAAATTTATCTTCGACTTTCGTATTTCTAAGCGTGTGCTAAGGGGTGTGTGGTGTGCGTACGTGATAGCGTATGCACGTACCTTATAATCGGAGAAAACAATTTGTTTTTTCATTGTTGCTCCTAGGATTGCGATGCAATTTAACTTGTCGGGTGACGTTCAAAACTAATTATAATTACATCCCCTACCAATTTTATATGGCGGCCACTAGCACCCGGACATACGATGTGAACTTTCCCATCTTATGCCCTCCATGCCCGTCAGTTAGATGTCACTTAAGACATTGATCTCAGCCGATCGATACTGTCAAACAAAACCCCAAAAGCGCAACAATTAGTTCATAAGCTTGCAACAAAATATTTGCTTCGATGCAACAAATACAAAATCAACAAACAAAATTGTGCAATAAATTTGAACTATCGGGTACAACAAACATAAGAACCTGTTGCAACAAAAATTAAACCTTATTGCAACAACAAAGAAACCATGTAACATCCGCAATATTTGATGTATTGTGCTATAACATTGGCAACAACTTGATGACTTACCAGTGTCAACATTTTGAGATGAGCATAAAGGAGGAGGGGGGACAAGGCCGACCCACACCACAATCCCCATTACCAGCGTGTCTTCCACTCATCGTCTGCACACTCGTCTCCTCTAGATACAACGGGTTCCCACATTGACAGCAACAAATCCGGTGAGCTCCGGCCATGGCAGAAGGCCTCCCTCAAGAACGAATGGGCCACTCATGCAACTGCTTGATCAAAGCTCACCATAACCATGCTTAGAGAGATAGGAAGGAGGACCCAGGGGAGAGGGGCATGACTCCGATGGGTGTTGTTGAGTTCAATCGATTTGGATTCTAAAAGATGTGGAGATATGGAGCGGGAGAGAAGAGTTTGGGGCATGGGAAATGAGTAGTGAGGGGTGTGAGAAGAAGTCACATGAGGTGGAAGGAGTGAGAGCGTCCGATGGGATCGGTGAGATCGGACGTATGGACTCTAGCAATATTGTTTTATATAGAAATATTTTATGCATCAAAGGTCAAAGCATGAGTATTTGTGGGCTCACCCTTCCCAGTAGCTCTCCTTGCGGCCCAATTATACTCGCTCTCCTCGCTCAGCCCAATTGTTCCTATCTACAACCCAACTTTAACTGAACTCGTTCACCACCAAGACCGCAAGATGGCGTCGTGGGCTCGTGGCCTAGAGCCGTAGAGCGTCGCCCCCAATTTCCCGCTCGTCAGAGATAATTGCAGCTACTAGAATTTCTGATCCAAAGCAATGGATCTTCTTCATGCTGGAATCATTGCCACATGATGGATTTATCAAAGTTCTGATCACGTGTTGGGCCATCCGGGCGGCAAGACGGAAAGCAATCCACGATGGGGAATTTCATAGTCCACTTTCTACTTTCAGTCTTTTTTTAAGTACACGACAGACGCACTCATGTGCGCACACACCACACGCACGCCCCCCCCCACACACATACCCGCGTGCGTGCGACCTAAACACACGCCTAATCTAGAGTGGAGGCTAAAACCTCACGTACCGCGGGCACGCGCTTTGACCATTGAATGAACCTACATGTGCGTGTACTATTCCTGAAAATCCCACCCAGGTGAGGTGAGCTGGGGTCGAACCCAGCTGGGCTGCTGGCACAACAGCGCAACAAACCACACGAGCTAATGGTCGGTCATCTTTCTACTTTTAGTCTTGTGTGTAGCTTTATTGAGGCATTGGAGCTGGTAAAATGTTACAGTGAAGTTGAGGTAAAGGTGAGGAAAGCAGGTAAATGGATTGCTCCTCCCTTCGGTGTATTCAAATTAATGCGGATGGGGCGGTCTCTAGATTGAGCTACACGAGCAGATTCGAGGCACCGCCACCGTGGCCACAGAGACAAGTCACTGATCCCTAGCTTCCACCGCCCCACCGGATCAGGCCGCCGTCGCCAAGGCCACAGAGACCAGGCCGCCGCTCCCGGGCCCATCGCCCCACCAGATCAGCCGCAGCTGAGGCCACGAAACCGTGCCGCTCCCCGCCTTCCACCGCCCCCACTGGATCAGGACGTCACCACCGCAGCCACGGAAAAACTCGGCAAGTCATCCTCTGTTTGTTTCTAGTTCTAATGTTGCGATCCGTTGAAAAAAATATTACGACCGTTAAAAAAAAATGTTGCATACTGTTCTTTGATATATTACGACCCGTTAAAAAAAAATTTTTGACCCGATGAAAAAAATATTGCATCCTGTTCACAGTGATGTTGCAAGATTTTTTAACGTGTCCTTTTTCCAAAATGTTTGTTTTGATTATGAGATTTTTTGATATGTTGCGTCTCTCAAGATATTTCCTTTTTTTTTGTTATGATATCTTCTTTTTGTTGCGGCCATTAAAAAAAATGACCCGTGAAAAAATTGTAATGCCCTGCTTCTCCCCCGAGGTCAACCCCGCGGACCCCCTCCTCTTCCTCCCACAACCCCGCCCGCCCCTTCGCGTCGTCCGTCGCGGCCGTCCTCGCCGCCTCGCCGACTGTGCTCTCCGCACGCCTCCCGCCGTCATCATCACCCGGCGCGCCTGCCGCCCTTCGCCGCCCCGACCCCCTTCTCTCGCTTTCCCGCCGACTTTAAAGCTCCCCGCGCCTCCCTTCCCTCCTCCCCATTCCCCTTCCTTCCTCCCCAAGCAAAGAACCGAAGGAAGAAGAGGTAGAGAGGAAGAGGAAGGAGAAGACCGGCACTTACCTCCGGCCGCCGCCGCCGGTGAACCCGTCGTCGTCGCCGCCCGGTCGCTGCCATCGTGGTGAGCTCCGCGCCGCCGCGCCCGAGCCCCCTTCTTCCCCTTCGCCGCGCGCCGCCCCGAGCTCCTCTTCTCCCCGCGCGCCACCTCTCTCTTCCCGCGCCCGCCTCCCCGTCTTCTCCCCCTCGCCGCCGTTGCGCCCTTCCTTCCCCTCCCTTCGGCCGCTACCCCCCCCGCCTCCTCTCTCCCGCTGCCCGAGCCGCCCGCCCTCCTTATCTCCCGCCTGGCCGCGCTTGCCTCCTCCTCCCGGGCTTCGGCAAGGCCAGGCCGCGCGCGCTACGCTGTTCGCGATCGGCCGTGCCGTGGGCCGGGCCGATTTCCAATTGCGGGCCGTTTCCCGTTTTTCTTTTTATTTGATTTTCGATTTCCTTTTTCTATTTTAATTTAAAAGTGAGACTTCAAAAATAAATAACTCCCCCATTTCAACTCCAAAAATTGTAAAATAAATTTCTAAAAATTTCTAAAATCAAGATCTTGCTAATGGCATAGGTCTTGTTCAATTTGGAGTTCATTTGTGTATGTATTTAATTGCTCTCGTTGCTTGTCGTTTATTTTGCCGGTACTTCGCCCGCGTAGATTTCGGAGACGCCGGAGACCTCCACGTCGATCAAGGACAAGACTACCCGGACTCTCTCCCCTACAACCAAGGCGAGTCAATACTTTGATCATATTGAGCCTACATTTTATGCAAATTATATTATTTTAAAATAGCAAATTGCATGCTTTAATTCTTTAATCAAATGTATGTTAACGCTTAAGGTAGTTAATTACCCATTTGTTGAATAATTAATTATTATGCCATCCTTGACAACTTGAATCCCTTAACCATTGTCACCCTAGTAACTATATGGTAATACTAGCTATAGGTTGTACTTAAGCGACATGCTAGCCTTGCTTAAGTATCGGACATTAAATCGTCCCAATCATCATCCTTTCAAATATAAAATGATTTGGGCGGTCATTACGTAAATGGCTGAGATGGTTGAATTGTTGTGTTTTGCTTCTCAAAAATCCTAAAATTGCTATTACCCTATCTGGGTGGATGGAGAGGTGGATGGTATGACAATGAGTGCTAATGTAGCCCACGGAATGTCATTTGGTGGTTGAAATGTGGAATGAACCGCCGGATAACTCCTAAGGACTTAATCTTGTCACGACCTCCCGTAAAACAAGTACGACCACAAGTCTGCGACAAACCGCGACTTGGCTTAGTAAATTTATCGAATCTCGAAAGTCATCTCACCGGTGGATAAATGGCACAGCACAACAGTAGCACTAACGAATCTCCAAGTTAATGACTGGCTAGCTACAACACCACTCCAACAACCCAATAGCAACAAGAAATATGTTCCTATAAAGCACTGCGTTTCTCAGAGCTCCAAGATGGAGCAGCACCGGGAAGAACACGCGGTTGGATCGCCGTACCGCTTTCGACATCGCCGGTTGATGGATACAGCACCTGCAAGTGATCCACGTACGTACATCCGATTCTTGCTTTGTTGCAGATATTTCAATGTTCTTCAGTTAAGGAAGGTGGCTGAATTGTTGTGGTTGTTCCTGCACCAGGACATTCAAGCTCCAATGGGATGCCTATAATGGTCTCCATCCTGGGGTAGTCATCATCTGCACTCTTCTCTACTGCGTGTACTGCTGGAGATGGAGGAAGCGCAACGGTTAGCTCTAATTAGCAGTACTACATGCTGCAATTGTTACGTTAGTACTTGTACAGTTTTACTGATTGATATGATGTTAGTACTAGCTATTAGCTAAGAGCATTTTATTGGTTCTTGCAGCTATCAGGAGGGCTCAGATAGAGAGCCTGAGGCCACTCTCCAACTCGGACTTGCCTCTCATGGACCTGTCCTCCATACATGCGGCCACCAACAATTTCTCCAAGGACAACAAGCTTGGCGAAGGCGGGTTCGGGCCCGTTTATAGGGCAAGAACACTATCAAATGTTACTCTAGTTCCTAGTAATTAATATTGTTCTTGGGCATGAGATTGCATTGACTAAACTTCGTTTCTTGGGCACATTCAGGGTGTTCTGGGCAGTGGCGCAGAGATCGCCGTGAAGCGGCTGTCGGCGAGGTCACGGCAGGGTGCGGCGGAGTTCCGGAACGAGGTGGAGCTGATCGCCAAGCTGCAGCACAGGAACTTGGTGAGGCTGTTGGGCTGCTGCGTGGAGAGGGATGAGAAGATGCTCATCTACGAGTACCTCCCTAACAGAAGCCTTGATGCCTTCCTCTTCGGTCAGTTAATTTGCTTCCCTTTGTTAATTTCTTGGTGCAATTCTCGTGTGAAATTATGTATCTAGAGTCACGGAGCACGCATATGGTTGAGATAGGTTTTTGATTGGTATTGCTGAAATGTGCAGAGATTGTTTGGTTTTGGTTAATGGTTGGTGAGAAACTAATGCACATGGTTGAACCGAATTTTAACTCTTGGGTTCTGAAGTCTGCATAGTTTACTGATTTTGAGTCAATTAGATCTAATCAAGCTATTAAATCGATGCAAAATAGGTCAATGGTGAGCTAAGTAGCATGAAAGTCGTGTAGCGTCCATGTGCTTCATGCGTGTAACCTCGATCAGAATTCTAAATGGTTCAGAGTAACTGATCTGACCAGCTTCTGTTTGATCTAAAAATTCTGAAACCGGAAACTGAACTAACATGAGTTAACTCGATCCAATTTTGTGCCATCAGGTACTAGAAAGAGTGCTCAATTGGACTGGAAAATGAGACAGAGCATCATCCTGGGGATCGCTCGTGGCCTGCTTTACCTCCATGAGGACTCTTGTCTTAAGGTCATCCATAGGGACCTCAAGGCGAGCAACGTGCTCCTCGACAACAAGATGAACCCTAAGATCTCCGACTTCGGCATGGCCAAGATTTTCGAAGAGGAGAGCAACGAAGTTAACACCGGGCACGTCGTTGGAACATAGTAAGTACAATGCAACAGTTCACTTTCTCATGACTCATCTAGTACATAACTTACGGGCCATGTAATTTGAGTAGGTGCTAACCTGAAATTAAAAAAAAATGCAGCGGATACATGGCGCCAGAATATGCAATGGAGGGCGTTTTCTCGGTGAAGTCAGACGTGTTCAGCTTCGGAGTTCTAGTACTAGAGATCCTAAGCGGGCAGCGAAACGGCTCAATGTACCTTCAGGAGCACCAGCAAACCCTGTTCCAAGATGTAAAATCCTTCCCGAAATCCATTCTCCTAAATCAATCACAAATGCACAGTTTTTCTCCTAACAAGTAGTGCAACTCTTGACTGAACTTATATATGATGGTACATACTACAGGCATGGAAGCTTTGGAACGAGGACAAGGCAGCGGAGTTGATGGACCCGTCGCTCGCCGAATCATACTCAAAAGAGGAGGCGTGGCGGTGCTACCACGCCGGCCTGCTCTGCGTGCAGGAGAACCCCGAGCACCGGCCGACCATGTCCAACGTCGTGCTCATGCTGATCAGCGACCAGATGCAGCTGCCGGCGCCCACTCAGCCGCCGCTGTTCGCGAGGCTGAAGAAGGTCTCGGCGTCAGAGTTCTCATTGGCGATGAAGACTGAAACGACCAAGACGCAGTCCATCAACGACGTGTCCATCTCCATGATCGAGCCACGATAAAATTGTTGATTTTTCTCTCTCTCTCTCTCTCTCCTTATACGAGAGTTTTTGATAAGTTTATGGTGACGGGTGAGATGTTCACACACGATGATGGGGAGGTTGGAAGAAAAATAATAGCATCGACAAAGAAATCCATGGGGAATAGGCAAGATTGTATCATTCTTTCAGCAAGGGCAACGAGCACCGTGTAAATACTGTGTCAGTAACATCTTGCGAGCTGTGAGTCTGTTACTGCACAGAAGAATAAAATCAGCTTTTGCGCCTGGAAAATTTTGCACCATGACATATACAGCAAGAAGATGCTTTGAAATTACAAAACGAAATTATCCCATTCAGATGTAAAGGTGAAGATCTCTCCTTTGTGAAGTGCCAATGGGACCTTTGGTTGTTGCTTCTGAAAGAAACAGAGACCTAAAAGGGCGTATCCTGTATCCGGTGCCGACTTGGCCTTGTTTTCTCACAAGGTCAAAGAAATTTCACAAGCATCCAAGCACGCGCATCATCAGAGCCTAGAGCACGTACTACTCTTTGTTGAGCTAACTTCACATCTAGCGACCTCATGACGCCATTGTCGCGACACATACCCACCTACTCCAACTAGCCGTCTATATATCCATACAATAACAAGATATTGCAAAGAAAGATTGCAACATATCACCATCGTCATCTCTTTAACGCAGGCGTCTAACAGCGATCCGAGTCATCAGCGCCATCATTTGCTCTGACTTGCGAGATCGTTTAGACATATGTCTCTCATCCATGACAGCTTCATCTCATCATCTGGCATGTTGCTGGTTGCCCGGGCCTCCATGGCTTGCATCAAATTCAGACCGATCCAATCCACGAGCGGCAGAGAAAGAGGAGCAGCATCCGAGCATGCAGAAACAGAGAGAAACACACGAAGCGATCGAACAAACTAAGTGGTGTGAGAACGTCAATAACAGTTTGGTTCGTCGTACACCCACCCAGCTAGCGTGATGATCCAATGTATAGTAGTATATGTGCACTTGCGGATCACACGATCTTTCTTTTTGCTTGAGTGGCTTGGCAGAGTAACCACATGATTTGTTGGTTGAAATCTACCGGGCGGGCTGTCTGGTTGGGCGATCGATGAGTGCCGCGATTGACGGACGCTGCTGCACAGATGCTTCTGTTTTTCCGTCCTCACGTGGTTCCAACGATTTCTTCTCACCCTCCCTTCCGGGAACCGGAAAGGAAAAGTATCCCGGCGTGGTACTTTTTCCAAGACGCAAGGTTGGAATTGGAGAGGTGCTGATTCGTCTGCAGTGCCAAGCAATAAGGCTGCTCCCTGTTGAGGAACCGTCGCTGGCGAGTGCAGTCCGAGCGATTACCTCGTAGACAAGCGTAGAATCGTAAGAACAATGCATGAACAACAAGAACAGAATAAGAGAGAACACAGAGATGTAGGGGGACTTCTTGCTTCTCTTTATTCCTTCATCCATCGATCAATCTTTTACAATGAATAGCACCCCCTATTTATAGGCTACGACCTCTTAGGTTTGGGATGAGGAGCCCACCTGGGCCGGACTCCCGGTCCCGGGCGGTTTCTAACACTCCCTTGGGCACTCATCCTTCATGTCCATGTCTCATCAAAACTCCATAAAAACCCAGTGGGAAAATTTGGAGAAAGAGTACATTAATCATGTTCGCTATCTTTGCACTTAATTGCCTCATTAAAAACCTTAGCCGAGAAACTTCGTGAAAACTCGTCAAGGGAAAAAGAGTACAATCCACCCAATTTCATTTAATCTCCAGGATTTACCTTTGGGTACTCGGTCTTCGTGATCAAGCTTTAGTAATGAGTTCGTGAAGGTTCTCCCCGACTCTGCACTTCTCTAAGTCTCATCATTCCAATTCCACATATGCATCTTTCAAAGCTAGACTGGAAGTGACTTAGTGAATAAATCGCAAGATTCTCACATGACCTAGTATGGAGTACTTTGATTACGCTCATCTTTTGCAATTCATGAGCATAGAAGAACTTGGGGTTGATATGCTTTTGTAAGAGGATTCTTCACAATAACCCATCTGCACTTGTGCAACACAAGCTACATTATCTTCATAGATAATAGTGGGAGTTTGTGCGGTATTCAATCCACATAACTGCTGGATGTAGTGAATCATCCGCCGAAGCCAAGCACATTCTCGTGAGGCCTCGTGTAGTGCTATTGTTTCCGAGTGGTTCGTCGAAATCGGTACAAGACACTGCTTAGACGATTTTATGGAATTACGGTTCCACCACATAGGAATACATAGCCTGTTTGTTATTTGGCTGTATGCGGGTCCTACAAGTACCCGTTATCTGCATTGCCATTCATAGTTAAGTCTTTGTCCTTTCTGTAGAACAGACCAAGTTCTTTGCTTCCTTAGAGGTATCGGGAGATGTCCTTCATTCCCTGCCAATGCCTTTGGTAGGTTCTGTACTATACCTTACTAATAGGTTCACGGCAAATGCAATGCCTGGTCTAGTACAGTTTATTCAATACATGAGTGTTTCTATCACACTTAAATATGGGAATTCCGGTCCCAGGACTTCCTCCCCCTCTTTTCTAGGTTTGTACGGGTCCTTGTCTTGCTGCAAAGCTCTCCCGACCATTGGCACCTTCAAAGGGTATGCCTTTCCAAAGCCGAACCTTTCCAACACCTTCTGACTGTAGGTTGACTGATGTACTAAAATTCCTTCAGGGGCATGCCCAAGCTGCAAGCCTAGGCAATATTTGATTTTCACCCAAATCTTTCATTTCAACTCGACTTGGTAAAAGCTTACTTTCTTAATACCTTTCGGGTTCCGATGATATTCAGATCATTTTCATACACTGAGATTATACAAAATTCATTATGGAATCATCGTATAAATACACAGGGTTTATTCTCATTGTTCGTGTAGCCTTTCTTGCATAGAAAGTCGCTTCAAGCGATTATACCACATTCTGCCTGATTGCTTAAGTTCGTACAATGACTTTCTGAGTTTCACACTGTACATATTTCCATTTGCTCTATCTTGGTTCGGGACATTAATACATTCAGGTATCTTCAATGTCCGAATCCAATATTTCATAAAGGTATGCTGGTACCCCATCCATCAATTTCAATTCTAACTTCAAGTTCACTGCCATTGAGATAAATGTCTAAAGGGGTTCTGCCCATGATCGGGGAATAGGTTTCTTCATAATCATCTCCTGGATGTTCAATGAAACCTTATGCAACGAGCCTTGCTTCTTTTTATTTCTCTTTTGAACAAATATCCACTTATGCCCTACGGGGTGCACAAGGGAGGCGTGCGCTTACGTGCCCAAACGCCTTCTTTATTCGGAGAGAATAATTCGCTTTCTCACGCTTCTTTCAATCTGATCTTTCTTTCATTCAACGAGCGATCTGAGCTCAAATCAAGATTGATGATTGTGGCAAGTTTCTTTGCAAAGTATATGTCGACATTGGTTGTTGTCATATTCAAAGATTCTCCAGGTTATAAATTTTATAGCTATTTCTTCAAGAGGCGATTCTTCTAATGCTTCTACTTGCTCACCGCGCTGCCAATTGCGGGGCAAGTCCTTTAGTTTTTCACTCCGATGTGTGCGCACACATCCATGCGATGTCTCCCTTCATGGGGATGTTCAATGCAATGCGCCTTTTCGAAGGTTCCATACCGGTGCAGTCTCAACTGCTCCTTCAGTTCAGGGCACTTCGGTGATCGGCCGTCAAGTCCTTCTTATCCTTTTCCACCAGCGCCCTCGTTACTTGATTCGAGGGACCGGAGTTCTCGCCCTTTCGAGGCCTCGGGCGGGATTAGGGATACCTTCATTAGTATTTCAACCTCTCCGGTGCATTGCGTGCGTGCAAATGCTACTTGGTCACGCTCTTCAAATCACTAAAGTGGTTCGGCAGCTTAATTTGCTAATATTTGCAAATCTATTATCTTCGGACTTCAATTGTCTTCTAGACTTCAATTCAATTATCTTACGGATCGTAATTATCTTACGGACTTCTATTTGCTTCACTAGTGCGCGGTCATATGCATAGATTTTAATTATCTTCGGATTTCAATTGTCTTCTAGACTTCAATTATTTCCGACATTATTATCAAGGGTTGATTTCTCCCCTAATGACGGAAACTAATCTCATCGATATACTATCAACGAATCGGGCATTATGCAAATCTCCAAATCATAGGGTCCAAACACTTGATTATGGATGTTGTTTCATAACCAATGTATATCCCGGACTTTCGGAGAAGACCCATTGCGATTACATGCGGTGATGGTATAGGTACATAAACCTTACGACCAAACTGCGAAGATGAGTAGTTTTCGTCTTGACCCTTGCGCTTAGTTGCATAGGTGGACTGGATGTTATAAGCGGCAGCCTAAAATTGATGAGAGATGTCATGCGGCGGATCGCACGCCCCCAACATGTAGTTGGTAAATTACAATTCTTCAAAGTTCGTTAGTCCATTCAGGTGTGGACATGCGGTGCAGAATGCTCAACTTTCAATTCCCATTTTCATGCAATAATCATCAAATGCTTTGGAGTAAGTTCTCCAAATTGTCCATTCATGTGGACTTCTCATGATGATGAGGAAAATGTTTCTAATTTAATTATCTGCGAGATTTAGCTATACAAAAGCATGATCTCTCGTAGACAATAAACATACGTCGCGACTATTACAAGAAGCATTGATGAGCACTATAAATACCTAAAATGACCCTTACGGGGGCTATATAGGACCGCAAAAGGTCTCCCCGATACGGTCTAGGAATGCAAGGACTTCATCCTTCGCTTTGAGCAAAGGTCTAGTAATTAATTTTTCGGTGGCACATGCAGGCACACAAAATCTTCCGATTCGAGAAATTCTTAACATTCATATCATGTCCTCGTGAATTGTTAATTATATCTCTCATCATCCTAAGACTTAGACAGCACAATCTATCATGCCGAGATAGAAAAGTTCGAGCTTTTAAATACGGTTTCCAAGGCGGATAGGCCGCAGTGCCTTAATATTAATGTAGTATAGCCCAATTTCATATGAAGGAAGACATTCTAATGCTATTTTTTACTTTCTTCACGCTTTGTAATGAGCAGGTATTCTGTACCATACTCTTCTTCAGTCTCTACATGAAAACTGTTAGCGCAAATATCCTTGAGAGTTCTAGTCGATTCTGGGTACAACAAGTCTTCTTCAATGACCAAAGTTGTGCCCGTTGGGAGTATAATTATGGCCCTTCCTGAGCCTATTATACAAGTATCATTGCTCACATCAAGTCAGAAGACTACCAACATTCTTGCCGATCGATTGGAAAAATTTCTATTTCTCTCGAATGGTATTCGCAGCCGCTACATGCTAAGCACACTTCCTCCATAGGGCGCCACACGCGTTCTAATATAATGTACTTCATTAATATGTAGCAGAAAGCAAGCAACACATAAATAAAATACTTCAGATATCAGAACATAACTTGCTATTATAAAAACGGGAAAATAAGTCTTGCAGGACTCATAATAAGAATTTAATGCTTTGCTCTCCCAGAGCTTGCAACCATTATTCAATAATTCAAAATTCTGCTTCAATTACAAACTGCAAGTTTCTATAAAAGGTCCGAGTGCAATGCGTGCACTGGATCTAATAGCGCGGTATTCAGAACTTCGCCTAAATCGGCTCCATCGCGATCTTCTCTCTTGGCGACTACTACTGTGGCCGCTGTGATGTCCAAAGGAGGGATGATGGGGCTGCTACTGGGCTGTTCACATTCATAAGTGCAGGTAATGGATGTGAATCCTCTGTGCCTGCAATGGCGAGGTATGCCTCATGCTATCATTTGCCCTTCTTCTTAGACTGGAAAACATCAATAATATGCGACGCACGACCTTACCCTTCTTGTTTCTCTCATTCGTGAGAGGCTTCATCACTTAGTCGCTAGCAATGGCTTCATGGCCAACATTGCTACTAGGTGGTTGCGAGATGAAGTTCTTTCTTAGAATATCATCTTGAGTTTCTGCAACTTGCATGACGTCAATTAATTCGGCATACTTCATGTAGCCGTCTTGACAATAGTTGCTTGCGGATTGCACCGCGTTCGGGTGAAAGGTAGAGGGTCTTCTCGCCTTACGCTCATCCGTGATTATATTACCACGAATTGAAGATCGTATAAATTTGTACAAATTACGACCATACTAGGTCGGTTCCGAATTCTCGATTCGTGATGCCGCCATCTTCATATTCATGCAAAGTTCAAAGGATTACTGCTGTAATCTGCATAAAATGGTTGCAAAATTCTCACAATGCTCTTCAACTCCGTGTTCGTGTTCCGTATTTTCTATGCATTTTTCATGATTTATCGCTATTTTCATGATTAAAAGCAATATAAACAATCACAGATAATCAAAACAGTAAATGCGGTAAATAAATCGCATAGAAATAATAATAACAAAGTTAAACATGCTTCAAGTTCAAAAGTATGAAAAAAAAATGGATTCCCGGAGCCCTTTTCTGCTGAAAAAATGATTTTTAGTGAAATCTGCAATTTCGCGGCGGTCACGGGAGCGGCGCGAGCGCACCCTTCTGCGGCGGCGCCGGTGAGGGGGCCGCTCTGAGCGGCGGCAGCGCGTGGCCATTGCGGAGCGCGGGCGGTGCGGTCTTTGCGCGGCCTTACGGGGCGGAGATGTCGCTACGGGCGACGGCGCGGCGGGATCGGCGGCGGCGGCGGCCGGGCTTTGCGCGCGCGGCGCACGGCATGTCGATCGCGGGCGGTAGCGGTTCGACGGTGCGGTGCGGCGCTGCGCGCGCACACGGCCATGTGCGACGACGGCCGGCGCGATCGACGGCGCGCATGGCCGAGCCTTCTTCCTCCTTCCTTTACTTCATGCCATGGCGCGAGCGCGGCCGCGCGCGTGCAAGGTGGCTACGAGCCATGGACGACGACGCAAAGCGGCGACCGGAGGGCGACGGTACCTTTACGGAGGTGGCCCACGCGCCGCCCGCAGCGCACGGCCGGGCCGACATCACACGCGCATGCGCGCCGCGAGATTTTTTTCGTTCATATGTAATCACCGCTCATATGTGATTACCGTTCATCCGCTGACATCGTTCATGCGAGATTACCGCTCATCCGCAAATCACATTCACGCGAGATACTCGCTCACGCGAGATTACCGTTCATCCGCGCCATCGCTCATCCGCAAATACTCGCTCATGCGAGATTATCGCTCACGCACGATACTGTTCATGCGAGATTACTGCTCATCCGCGACGCATCGTTTCATGCGCGCGCTTCGTTCATCCGTGTGGTGCTTATTCATCGCGCGCGCATCGCTCATCCGCTGTCATCGTTCACCACGCGTACATCGCTCATCGATCGCGGTCTTTGTTGCGGCGCAGCGGCGCGCCTGCGCCCTCGTGCCGTCTTGCGCGTGGCGGTGCCATCTTCGGTGGCGGGTGTGACACCAAAATCGGCGACGACGCGGCTCTACCGGGTCGGCCGTCCCTTTTTTTCTTGTTCATGTATGCGATACAATATAATGTATTATGAGATTGCAACAGGCGCGGCTTCATGCCGACATGTGCGTGCTTGCCGCGTGCTAGCGGGTGGTCTGTCGTTGCCTCCGTGGCGATCGTGATGGCGGACTATGCCGACCGTGGCGTGTCGCGGAGGTAGTGATACCGCCGGCGCGGTGCCGTGCACATGATGCCTTTCATGCGATCGCATATACAACCTACTGCACAATCATCATCTACTCTTTATGCAACCCACCGATCGGCTTGGCGGCGACTTCAAGTCGGCTCGCGGTAGATTAGAGCGGTTTGCACCGTAGAAAACCAATCTAGAAAGTCAAATTTGCGTAATTGAAAGCAATCTAGAAAAACGATTCAATCTACGAGTGTTGTTCATCGACGGTTACCTTTTCGATGCGAGGAGAGTCGATCGTCGATAACGTGTTGAGGAACCGTCGGCGAGTCGGTCGAGCGATTACCTCGTAGACAAGCGTAGAATCGTAAGAACAATGCATGAACAACAAGAACAGAATAAGAGAGAACACAGAGATGTAGGGGGACTTCTTGCTTCTCTTTATTCCTTCATCCATCGATCAATCTTTTACAATGAATAGCACCCCCTATTTATAGGCTACGACCCTGCTAGGGTTTGGGATGAGGAGCCCACCTTGGGCCAGGACTCCCGGTCCTGGGCCCGGTTTCCTAACACTCCCAATGCTTCACCTTGGCAAGTTTTGGCAAGTTTTTTAAAACTGTCACATAGACAAAAATCTAATATGGCATTGCAATTAAGGAAGAGAGAGAGCAAATTGGTATCTTATTTAGATAACACTCATACACAGTTTACTAGGTAGAAATACTAGTAAATACTCTATATCAAAGGTCTAAGATACAATACTTTAGGATACTATGCATTGAAAGATGGTATCTAAATACCTTTCATGCAATAAGAAACTGCAGAAAAACCACCCACTAAAAACAGCCTAAGAACGCGCCACCCTATCGGGTCGGGGTCCACGGCTCCTCGTAGCCGGGCGTAGTCGAATAATCCGGGCCTTGTTGAGGAAGCAGCCACGCCTATTCATACAGTCCAGCCCAGATCAGGCCGACTAGCCTGAGCCAGCACCAGGCCCATTTGGGTCGGCTAAACTAGGCCCTAAATATGAATTCGGCCCGGTTTTGCTCAGGTCTAGTCTCTACTCTAGTACTCTGAGCATGAGCAGTTGAGCACGTCCCTGCTATTCTGGTCTATAAACAGAAGTTAAAGATGAGAGAGAGGATTTTAGAGTGGATTCTATATATTGTAATATTGAAGATAACAAATTACAAACATTTCTTGAGTCAGATCAATTAGATGAACCATGTCCAACGAGAAGGAAATAAAAATCGTTACTACCCCACCTGTCTAGGAGAGGATGGAGCCATGGAGGGAGGGAGACGTTGCCGTCGTCGCCCGGGCCTCGCTGCCGTCGCACAACGTAACTAGCCGTCGTTGCTGGGAGCTGTTGGAAGTTGCCGGACATGGAGGGGAAACGGTCGGGGCAGAGAGAGGTGGCGCCGTCCAACGACTAATGAAGCTATACGCCGGAGCAATTTGTTCCAACTTGCAATTAAGCCACGTACGTACGCCATCGTCTCGTGTCACGCCTTAGTCACCCTTCAGGACAGGATACATACGTTGTGGAGGCCCTAGTCCGGCTCAAGATTACCTCAGCATGTGCATCCTCTCCAATCTTTATATCATCGCACACGAATACGCATGATGATTCCAACGTGCGCGCTCGGACTCGGGAGGCGTAGGACGAAAGGAACAACCTAAACTAGAGCAGCAGCCCGCAGGACGGCGAGACCCAACAAAACAATTCCACCCATCGGCCCCATCCGTCCGTCCGTTTCGCTTGAAACGCCGGGGCCTGCGCCTGGGCCTGCGCCTGCGCCCGTGACCGACAGGCGCCACGCACAAAATTAAAACCGAGGCCGCGACGTGGCTCGCGATGCTTTTAAGACGAGCTCGCTCGGGCAGTCACGCGCGGCAGGTGAGCGTGTGAGAAAAACATCAACGGAAGCACACGCACGCGCGCGCGGTGAAACGGTCACTTGTTTACACTAGTACCAGCCTATCAGCCTCTGGCTCGGCGTGTCGCTTTTGCCGCGAGGTTCTGCCTGTCGCTGCGGTGGAAGCTAAGGTGGCGTGGTGTGGTGTACAACAGTGCATGCTTTTGCTTACTGCTTCTTGCAGCAGGCTTTAGTGGTTCCATGCTCTGCGTGTCCCTTCACTGGCCTTTGTTTCTCCTTTTTCGTTCTCTTTGCCTCGAGTCCTTGAACCTTCTTTGGAAACATTAACTTTTATAGACTTGGGGATGATGGAAGTCATTAACTAGGAGTATTATCACCAAATGAGATGAGATGTGTAGTAACTTTTGGTGTGTAGGCTTGCTAGTATAATACACGCACTGAAAACGAGAGGATTTGGCAGATATAGCACGTTTTTAACCCGTATTTACATAAATGACCACCAAGTTCACGTATTTGCAGAAATAACACTGTTAGCGTATGGTAACCGTGCGCCAACGGCTCCCGCGCCGCCACATAGCACCGTTGTCATTTCTGCAAATAAGCGAACTCGATGATTATTTCTGTAAATACATGTTGAAAATGTGTTGTATCTGCCAAAAATTCCTGAAAACGAACACACGTAGCCCTGCACCACTTTTCGAATATCCACCAACCATACCATGTGTCCTAAACCAACCCATAATAATCCGTGCCCTTGAAGTGCTCGTCTGTACAAGGCTAGTAGGGTATCTCAGTCTCAAAAAGATAGAGAGGCTAGTAGGGTACGAGCTGCCTCACTTAAGAGCATGTACAATGGGCTTATGTCAGTCGTCTATAGCATTTGCCATATAGGATTTTTGGTGACGTGGATGAAAGAGAATGAAAAGAGAGAATATTGTCATCTATAATCATGCACTGATCAGTAGCACCAAAACCAAGAAAAACATTAAAGATTGTGTGTTGTCTACAATTCTATAGCTGTCAGATCATCACAATTGTATGAGGGCATAGGTGACATAGATAGTTGCTATAGACAGCCATGACAAAAATGAGCATAGATCCTCACACATGAGCAAAAGTGAACTGACAGTGACACAGCACTGTACTAAACGTAGAGGTTGAAGTGCGATGCAAAAGAACAGCCGATCGAGGAATCGCCAAATAAAGATCAAGTTGCTGGTTAAGCTGAAATGAGTAGTGAAGTCACTTAACCCGGCTTCAGCAGCATTTACTATGACAACATACTGAAAATGAGGCACATACGGTTATATACCGTTGGTGGGGCTTGATCACTCAACCAGTCAACTTATAGGCAGAGTATACTCCAAATGCTAATTATTCGCTCAGCTAACCAACCCCAAAACAATAATTACATCGCAGTAAATGATCAAATAATCCGTAATGAAAGAAGCTTTGCAAAAGGCTGCAGCTGGTTTGAGAAAGAGAGTTATTGGCTAAAATGATACTGTTGTGCGATAAAAATAGCAAAAATAATCATCTCCAAGCGAATCGGCAAAAATAGCACCAGTTATGCGCTCAAATGCCACGACAGGGGGCCTACCGCGCCCTGGGCACGTGGCGGGCTCCCGTATAGTGACAATCGGCTTGCCGCGTCTCCACCGCGAGGCAGGTAGCCTTCCCACGCCACCTGCCACTCGGTGGCCACGCGGTAGGTCACCTGCCGAGCAGTGGGGTCACGTGTCGCCAGCGGCGAACCCAGTAATCAGGCAAGGTTGGGCGGCTGCCCGAGGTAGCTCGCGGCGCCGGTACCCTGTACCCCTCCCTCCCGGGCGTCGATACCCCCTTCCCCCCTTTGGCCATCGCCATGGACGCCGCCGGCGCCGAGCGTGTCAAATGGCAGGCGCCAACCCTCCAGCCCACACCAGGCATAGGCTGATAGGCCCACAGGCCACAACCCACTGCCAGTCCATAGCCCCATAGGTGAAGACCCCACTCGGCCACTGTCGTCCCCCCCAAATTCCAACCCTAGGCGGCAGGGCTAAGGTGGCGTGCGGGCAGGAGACGCAGGGTGGTAGGGCTAAGGCGGCGTCGGCACGTGGTGGTGTCGCCCGTTGGCTACTCACTTGGCTAAGAGGGACGTAGCTCCAGGCGGATGGCGTGATCCAGTGGAGAGGGCCGAGGGGGGCGCGTGCAGGCGACGTCACAAGCGGCGAGCCGACGTTGGGCGCGGACACCGAGTGGCATGGTGTCGGCAAGTGGAGAGGCCGAGAGGGCCAGAGCCCAAAGGGTGCATGGAGAGGTGGGCCGTGGGTGCTAGGCGGCAGGCGCGATCCAGTGGAGAGGGCCGAGGGGGCATGTATGGGCGACGCCACGAGCCGCAAGCGGCTAGCCGACGCTGGGCGTGGACGCTAAGTGGCACAGCGCCGGCAAGTGGAGAGGCCGAGAGGGCCAGAGCCCAGACGGGAGTGCGCGCATGGAGAGGTGGGTTCTGGGTGCTAGGCGGTTGGCGCAATCCAGTGGAGAGGCCGAGAGGGACGACGTCGGCGAGGAAGTGGGCAGCCGACGCTGGGGCGCGGGCGCCGAGCGGCACTGCACGCCGACAAGCAGCGAGAGGAGGCAATTTGAGCGACCGGGACCGGCGGACAGGAATCGGGATGTCTCCTACTCAATGCGTCCAAGTCCAAAGGCAAAGGTAAGAAACTAAGCACCCCCCGTATTCCATTGATGAAATTGAAGGGGAATTGAAGAAATTGTTGAAGTACTACCGGTTGAAGCTAGCAATGTTGAATATGCACAAGTTGCACAACAACCATAACCGCGTGAAGAAACCGAAGGTATTAAGGTTCATATTATTGCCGATCCAGCACTTCGTATACCAATTGATTTATGATGAAATAATCTGAATACTCACTTTTCATATACTTTTGATAAGTTGTTACTAGTATGTTCAATAATTTGGTATTTTGGTGGCAAATTGGTACGCAAACTTCATTGATGAGGTACATCTTCTATATTTTACATTTGTCTTTGTATGTTCACATGATGCAGATTGTAGTTTTGAGTTTCATTTAGTGTTATATGCTCTATTTACTGTGATTGTAACATATATTATGTATGTCTTAATTTGTTATCGAATAATACTATTGATTCGTTTCGTCTAACCTAAATTTTAATTCTGGATCCGTCACTGCGTGTCGCCTACTGGTGCGTCCGCGGTTTTATTTTTGTCAATTCATTTACGATAGACTATTTTTGTTGTTTCGTTGCGCAATATTATCAATTAAGCCAAATTATAAAAGCCATCCCATCATGCATTCTATGGAACCAGAAACAGCAAAGCACAAAGCATAATATCATCATACCAACCATATAGCCCCCCTATCCCCGATCAGTAAAAAACACTAGCCACGCTCTCACTCGGTCACTCTCCCACTCTCAAACCAACCAAAAAAACGACCAGGCGCGTGCACCCGCGCGCGCGCGCGCGCGACGAGAGCGAGAGATGCCTCCGCTTCACTGCTCTCTCCTCCTCTGCGTGGCCGCCTCCCACCTGCTGATGCTGTGCTCGCCGGTCCACCGCGCCGCCGCGGTCTCATCGGCATTGCCGGAGCCGGCTCCGCTCGACCCGGCCCTGATCTTCCCCTCGGCCACCCCGGCGCAGCCCGGCGCCGCCACGATCCCGGCGTTCCCGGAGCAGTCGAACGCCGCGGCCGGGACCTCCTCCACATGCCCGCTCATCCCCTCCCCGCCGCTCCTCCCGGCCGTGCTGTCTTCTTGCAACGCCGGCGGTGCGCTGCCCCCGAGGCTGCGATGCTGCCCTGCGCTGGCCGCGTGGCTGTTTGCCGCCTACGCGCCCACCGCGCTCGTGCAGAGGCCGGCGAGGCCGGCTGCCGCGGCGGCCGTGGACATTCCGGTGCCACCGGACGACTCGGAGGCGTGCGCAGGCGCGGCGGACCGCGCACTGCGGGCGGAGGGGCGGCGCTGCCGCGCCCGCCTGGGGCCAACGGGACGTGCGACGTTGCATTCTGCTACTGCGGGGTGAGGCTGAGGAGGCTGACGTGCGGGGCCCAGCCGGCGGGTGGTGAACAGTGGGCCCCGGCGGACGCGGCGGCGAGGAGGCTGGAGAGGTACTGCGCGCGGCCGGGCGTCCCCGGCTGCTCCAAGTGCCTCCGTGCTCTTACCACGGTGAGATCGAGTATATAGCTGACATCTTTCTTACTACGTACTTTGCAAGAAGCCCCATGAACCGTAGCGTTAACTGAAAATTGATTAAACACAGAATGTTAGAAACATTTAACAATGCCTGCTTCTGTTTTGTCAGCTACTACATATTCATTAACCGATTAATTCATTTCCAGTTCGAGTTCAGATTAACATATGTTATCCTTAGAGGGTCTCTCACCTTGTAGGCTTGATCTAACAAATGCATGCAGACGCAGTGTTGTAGTGTAGAGCACAGCCCACACTCCACAAGCAAATCGAGTATTTCAACATATGTTCATGTAGGCGTAGCAGTAGGCATGACTGCATTGTGCATTCCCCATACGCTGTTGCTTGTTGGATATGCTTTCGAGAGACATGGCGTTGAATGGAAGCCATGGACAGCCACTACAACCCACGGTACCATCTTTGTTGACCCGTAGGCTTTGTTGTGCCCTAGTCGCTTGGCATTATTGGTTGCGAGTGGCCCGAAATGATGAGATCTGAAATCCGGGCCTGGAGAATGATTTATTCAGAACATGCCGCCTCCATTCCCCTGCTGCCCCTTTGATTGCCTTAGCATTTGGGCCCGAAATTCAACTCGATCGTCCTTCTCTCCCCTAAAATATCTCGGCGCCATTAGAAAGACCGAAATCATTTGCTCCAGTCGTTCTAAGGACGTCGTTGCTTTATTAACAACCGAATCGTATGGGCAGAAATCTTCAGTGTGTGCACATGGAGATCAGTAGTTTAGTACTACTTCCGAGGGTGTCTGAATGTCGTAACATACATGGCACGTGTAAAGCCATGTGTGCCAACAGTAGCGAGCGCAAGTTGAGCGAGTACACGAGTCACGAACGAGTTCAGGCTCCGTTTTGTCACCTTTCTGCGTTCGTGACTTCAGCGACGTCTGTAAGCGTAAGGTAAATTCCATGGTTCAGCGACGCCCGTTTTGTGGATTAACATCAATCATGCAACTTGTAGAGGCCGGCCCATATTTTACCGAAGTGGACTAAAATGCCAATTAACTGCCCATTTTGGATTGTCAGACTCGGTCCCGGATCATGTCTGATGCGAGTCTAAATGTTGCAGATAAAGGCCGGATCAGGCGGGGCGGCGGCGGCGGCGGCGGCAGCAGCGGGAAGCAGGCCGGCGGCGGGTCGAGCGAACGAGACTGCCAGCTCATGGGACTCATGTGGCTGCTGCAGCGCAACGCCACGCGCTACGGCGCCGCGGCCACGGCCGTGATCCAGGCCCTGATGGCCGCGGACGAGGCGTCCGCCGCAGGCGTCGCGGCGGCGGCCGGCCCGGCCGCGTGCTCGCTCCCCGTGGACAACATGCCCCTCCCGCCGAGTACGCGCAGTTCAATAAGGGCAGCACCTCGTCTGGCATCTACCGTTTCCACCTCATCCTGCTTGCCATTTTCAGCGTTGTCTACTCGCTGTAGCACTCGTCATTTAATTGTTACATGGTCTTTTCGCTTGCTCCCGGTTACTTCTGTTCTGTATAACATGGTACGTGTAGTGAGAACTAGTGCTACATAACACAAATTCCATAATTTATTAGTGCCATAGCATTCTGAAAAGCTAAAGTATACACCTCCACCGTTCCTTTCTTATTCATATACCTCCCTTAGATGGAAATTCATTTACCCTCCGCACATTGACTATGGTGACCCCACATGTCATTGAGGTAGGAGGGTAAATCCTGAAATCCTGAATTTCAAGGAGGGTATATGATCCAATCCCCCTTCTTATTCAGTCAGCACACTTTAGCTGGATACGTACGGTCTAATCAGAATCCATTTGTTTCGCCTGCTTGTCTAGTCGCGTCGCCCTATGTACCCATCAAAGCAGGATTGAAACCAGGTTTGCTTAGCTACTCCGAACGAGAAAAAGGGTTTGCAAAAAGTTGACAAGAAACTCGGGGGTTACGGACGTCCAAGAACAAAAATCAACAACAGATAAAGCATTCTTAGCGCAGCAATGCGCCACTTGGTTGGCCGATCTACTAGCATATTTAACTTCGAATCCCTGAAAACAACCGCTCTACGCATCGCTTGTAGAAAAGCAATTCTGCGAGAATGAGATTTCGAGACCTGCTAAAGTCTGCTATGAGATCGCACGGCCGGTTAAAATAGACGAGGAGCGGCTCGGCGGGCTACTTGGGCCGAGCTAGCCGCGCGTGCTCCTGCACGTCCGATGGAAAATGCCCGTGGCCTGTTGGCTTTCGTTGCTGCCTGACGTTCCCCGTGGTTACGTCCAGGGGTGCTCGTACTATCTCGCTTCTCTCCCGAATCAAAATGCAAACGAAAAAATCGAGGAGATGCCGAAAAGAGTGGAGCAACATCGCGTGAGATACACTCCCATCACTCGTTGATCATGGTCGTTGGCAGAATTGGTGGTATACGGGCACTGGCGACGATCTCGTCCGGCCGCCGAGTGCTGCTGCCACTTGTCGCCGGCGATGGGCGTCATCGGCATTCGGCAATGAAGCGACACCGGTCCAACTAGACTGGGCTGTTTATGCCACGATGCTTCATGGCCCAACAACTCATGAGGCTGTCTACCCTTGTGATGCACCCGTGTATTCACTGGTTTGGGAGTATGCTGCTGTCTCCGCTGTAGAATACTTGCATTTTCTATTTTTACCGTTTTGATTTTGACCGTGTCGAAAATTAATATATTAATTTTACATTAATATATTATGAAAATATAATACTATAAAAATATTTGTTACACAAATCGAACTATGTCATTTTAATATAACCAAACTAAATATCTAGAAAAATATTAGTGATAAAATATTGTAAATTTTTACTGGTAGTGTCAAGTGTTCGAGGGAGTATATTCTATATATTATAGTTGGGTATTCCTAGCAAATCCATTGGGCCACGTCGTCCTCAAATCAGCAGCCTTCAAATCGATCCATTCCTGGCCGTCAGATGGAAGCCCTAGCCGTCCTGGACCGTCAGATCGGATCGTGTGGGAGCGGACGGCTCTCTTTCCTTCGCCTTCTCTCCCCCGGCTGGAAACCTCTAGTCTCGACTCCTCGTGTCCCTTCCCATCTCCCTCGACTCCCTCCGTGCGCAGCACCTCCTCCCTCCCAACTCCCGCGTCGCCCCTCCACTTCTCCAGCGTTGCCGCTTTCCCCGCTTCCACGCCGTCCCTCCGCCTTTCCCGCGCCTCTCCACACCAACACCGCTACCATTGGCCACCATCCCTCGTAGAGCAGCCGACCTCGCCGCCCCCGCCGAACATGGAAGGTCGGATCCGACAGCGACGACCTTAGATTCGGTTGGATCTACCCCTCCCCCCGCCGGCCACCTACCACGCGCCACCGGCCTCTTCTTCGTCGCCGCCTTCTTCGCCCCCTTGCGGCCCCTCCACCTCCTCCGTGCAGCCGCCTTCTCCTCTCCCCTGCTCCCCGCCACCTCCAATGACGACAAGGTGGCGCAACGACGAAGCATACACGAGCACCCCATGTTCAAGGAGACGGTGAATCCATTTCGGATGGCACGTTATGACGGGGATGATGATGGTGGCCAGAACAGGCGGGGCAGAGGCAGTAGCCGAGGAGAGGAAAAGCTCGCCGGTGGCGAACTCGGACGACTTCTCGCCCTGGTTAGCTTGCTTATGAGAACCGTGTGGCTAAGATGATCTTCACGGTGGTGGCGTCCCGGTCTGGGGTTCCGTGAGATGGGCTGTCGACGGCTCTGGCCATGGCTTGGCGGTGGAGCATGTGGCAGCAAGCTTCGGCAGAGGTACGGCTTTGGCGAGGGCAAGTAGAGGATTAGTGTGGTGAGGTGGATCTGGTGACGCGGGAGAAGAAGCTCACTAAGCCGACGATCTGCGGGGACGCGCGCGATGGCGGCGTCGTGGCGCGTTCACGAAGTTTTAGCGCGTTTAGCATTATTGCAAAAATAGCATCACGGATAAGCGGTGGACGCGGCACGTGGCTTGTTCGTGCCCCTAGGGCCCGGACTTCCTTCTACCGTGCCCCAGGGGGAGGACTTGCCTTCATCGTGCTCCACGCATGGTGAAGAAGGCAGTGCCGTGCCTCAGGGACACAGCAAAGGAATGAGTGGTTTAAAAAAAATAAAAAATGATTTTTGATACTATTTAAACTCTATTTAATATTGTTTAAATACTATTTAAAATAGGATTAAGTACATTGTTCGTCCCTCAACTCTTGCCCTAGTTTAATTTTCGTCCCTAAATTGTAATACCAGGTAAAACACGTTCTTCAAGTATCAATACCGTGCAAAAACTGGTATTTATTATTTTTTAGAGTTGTTTCATGACACGTGGAAAAAAGAAACATTTCTATGTGCCACCTGTGCGTCCACGCTGGTTAGTTACTTTGTTGCTTGCCACCTTAGCTATCTCACATGGATCTCGAGGTGCTCCTCGCGAGAGATGACCAACATGCTACCAGTGCTGTCCCACTCTGCCAGCGGCGGCGCGGTCGGCCGGACCGCCAGACTGCGGGCCTTCTACCTCGAGAGGAGCCTCTCCGTCGGCTCCCCTTGCTGTTCAAGAACATTAATGGTACCAACTCAAGTTACTTCAGATAATCTCTAAGTTACAATCATATTAGTGGTCTGAACTCTGAATACCTATAGATGTTGACGAACGCGTCAGGTACCATTCCAGCAATTGAACCACACAAGTAAGGGCTGAACTTGATCTGGGTGACAGTCACAGCATAGTTCAAAACCGCACCTTGGAGACGAAGCTGCGGCAGAGGAAGTAGCGGTCGACGATCTTGGCGACACGAGATCATTAATCTGCGTCGATTAATTACCGGAAGGCACATTGCCGGTGAGGGAGTTGTTCCTGACATCTAGGGCCATGAGCTGAGGCAGCTGCGCCAGCCTCACCGGGATGGAGCTAAAGAGGTCCTTGAAGCTCAAGTCCAGCCGCACCAGCAGGGGTAGGTTGCCGAGGCTGGCGGGGATGGCTCCATTAAGGTGGTTGGACTACGGGGCAAAACGGTGAGCCTCTTCAAGAGCTCAAGCTGCGTGGGGATGCTCCATTGAAGTAGCCCCCTTCCCAGTACAAACCAGATCGGCTCAAGAGTCAAGAGTAGTAACCAGAAGAGTGACAAAAATGGCAAGCAAACCAAGATCAAAGGTAAATGAATCCATAACCAAATCATAGGTATCAGCCAAACGTTGCAATCGAACAACAAGAGCTGCTTGCAAGTTGTCCTAACAAATTAAATCCTCCCGGGAAAATCCAACGGATAGGGTAGCCCAAGCACGCATTTTAGGATCAAGAAACACCAAGCCAGGATAAGCGAAGAGAATAAAAAAAAAAGGAATCAAATCAATCCAAGCAATTCAACAATGTTGTATTTCCTCGTGGCAGAGTCCACGGCGCCACATGCAACTATGCGAGCAAGAAGCTTCCAAGAAATGCACCCAAATAGCGCATCTTGGCTTGGCACGGTAAGGGGGAAAAAGAAACAGATGAGCGAGAGAAGCTGAGCTCTGGCTTTGTGCTCACCTTGCTGGGAAGCCATGGCCGCAATCTCGGACGGGATGGGCCCGGAGAAGTTGTTGACATCAAGGTAGAGGTCGGTGAGCTGGGTGAGGTTAGCTAGCTCCAAGGGCATGCCGCCGCGGAGCACGTTGTAGTGGAGGTAGAGCCCGGTGAGCGACTGGAGTCCCGTGACGGTCGGGGAGAGCGTCCCCGCTAGGCCCTTCCCCTGCAGCGAGACGTTGGCGACGCGACGCCGCCGCGACCGTCGCACGCCATGCCCTCGAACCCACCTACACCGCCGCGCCCGCCGCAGGGATCCCACCCCGGTGCCCACGACGGCAGCAGGCGGCCCGTCAGGTTCACGCATAGTTCTTTCTCACCTCTACCTCCACCCTCCTCTAGCGCATCCCGCCTTCTCCCGGCTCCCGACTCCCGACTCCAAAACCGCACCTTGGAGACAAAGCTACGGCAGAGGAAGTAGCAGCCGACAATCTTGGCGAGGCGGGCGATCTGGGACAGGGAGAGGCCGAGGGCACGAACTCTGCGGAGATGGGCACAAGGGAGAGGTCGATGCGGGCGCAGAGGATGCGTGGGTTGGAGGCGATGGCAGCGGCGACCTCCTTGGGAGAGGCGAGAAAGGCAAGGACGACGTCGGGGTTGGAGGGGGACTTGAGGTGGGCGAGGTTCTTGGAGGCCTTGAGGGCTTGCGGCGGCATGGGGGAGATGGAGGCGTCGGCGGAGGCTGCAGCGGGTGGGGAGGTGGACGGCGGAGAGGAAGAGGAGAGGCATGGAGGCGAGGAGCATGGCAGGGTGATTCGAGCGAGCACCGGGAGCAGATGTGACCAAGTGGCCGATCTGGCAATTATTTATCTAACAGGAAAGCCACGTGGGTCAAACCTGGTCAAAACCGCTCTAAAACAAATGACGAGATATTTTTTGCGTGGTATTGATAGTTCGAGGACGCGTTTTACCTGATATTACAATTCAGAGATGAAAATTAAACTAGGGCAAGAGTTGAGGGACTAACAATGTACTTAATCCTTTAAAAATATTGTGTACAACGCTATTTAACACTTTAAAAAACCCAGCCAAGAGCATTTTTATTTTATTTTTTCTTATTGTTTTTTTTACCTTGCACTCGCAGCTTCAAATTTATTATCATATGTGCCAAAAAATTCACAATTTTTTCACATGGAATCACCACGCAGCAAGCACAATCTCCTTAAGGTAGCAATGATTCATCGGACGAGGCGGCGGTGGCGGGTAGTAGTACACCATCACTCGTCGCTAGGGATGGCAATGGGCCTCATTCCCTATTCTCCGACGGGGAATTCACCCATTAGGGGACGAGAGTGGGGTTATTTCTTCCTCCACGGGGATACTAATATGCAAATACAATTCCCCATCGGGTGAAGCGGGGATGGAGCCACTCCCCATCCCCGCTACCCGCATAGGCCCCCGATAAGACATGTTGGCTACTAGCCCACTACCGCACAACTCGATAAGGTGATAGCCTGATAATCTCTTTTGCATCCTTTACCTTCCAGATGCTAATTAATCAAAAATATTATCATTTTAGCATTGCATATGGATGTTTATACTCATTTGTTAACATTATGGATCTTATTTTCTCTTCTTTTGAGATCCAACTTTCGCGTGTGGGTCCCCGTGAGGCCCCAATAATCCGATGGAGGGGGAACGAGGGGAGAATAACACCCGAAGACGGGGATGGAGAATTTTCTATCTCTCGGGGATGGGGATGTTTCACCACTCCCCGACGGGGAATAGCCTCATTGCCATCCCTACTCGTCGCGGTCAGGGTTGCATGTGCACCCATGCTTGGTGCGGGAGCACGGGCATCACATCCCTCACGATCTGCGCGTAGGTGCAGCACTTAGAGGCAAACCCTGCGCCGCACCCACACCAGCAAGTGACGCAAGCAAGTAGGAGGCAAGCTAACCCTAGCTGCTAGGTGTACATCCACCCCTGGCCGCGGCGGGTGATGGTATACTACTATCCGCCGCTACGACTGGTGGTGGTGTACTACTGCTCGTCGCCGCCGTCTCATCCGACGAATCATTGCTTCCTCAAGGAGATTGTGCTTGTTGCGTCATGATTTCATGTGAAAACATTTATGGACTTTTTTTGATACATGTGATAATACAATTGAAGCTGCGAGTGTGATGTAAAAAAACAAGAAGAAGAAATTCAAAGAAAAAATGCTCTCGATTGATTTTTTTTGAATTGCTAAATAGTGTTTGTACGTAGTGTTTCAAATAGTATTCAAATAGTACCAAATAGTGTCAAGAATCATTTCTAAATGGCTTTTCCAAACCATCCGGCCACTCGTTCCTTTGTCGTGCACCAGAGGCATGGCTCTGCCTTCACTGTGTTCGTGCCCCTAGGGCACGGTGAAGGCATGTTCGGACCCACAGGCACGGTATAGGCAAGTCCGGCCCGAGGGGCACAAACAAGCCATGTGTCACATTCTCGCTTGTCCATGGTGTCATTTTTGCAATTGATTTGGAGAGAGAGCTATTTTTGTTAATTCACATGCCAACAATACCAAATATGCCAAAAACTCGGGTCGGGCCGGTCGAGTTGACTTTGTGAAGTAGCAAAGAGGTAGTGGAACTAAAAGGACAACCAATTTGTTTGGCAAGATGGAGAACTCTAGCGGGGACAGTGTCGAGGAAGATAAATAGTGGATGACATTGCCATGAACGATGACAAACTCCGACAATGCTTCTACCAAGGTAGTGCAAGCACAGCGTAAAACATGGAACATGCAAGCTACAAGTGTTAGTAGTTTGAACAGAAGAGGTCGGAGATGGCCGAAATGGAGGGGCGATGGTCATGACGAACATGAAACCAGGAAGACCGGCGACGATGGCTCTAAGACGAGACCAGGCAAAGGAGGTATCGATGAGCATCATGAAGTCGAGGTAGCTCTGGTGATGCAGCTGGCATAGCCTAAAGTTGAGACGGTGGTGGTGCCACGAGGTTGTCGAGCTGGACGGCAGTGGCTCTCGAGAGACAATGCCGATGAACAAAGGGGCCAACAAGCATCAGTTGGCCAAGACGAAGGTGTCAATGTGCTCAATCTAGATGGAAGGGCCTGTAGCAACCTGACATCGTGCACGACGAGGTCACAACAGTGGGAACACGACAACAACATCACTATGGTGGTCTGGGCTTGAATAGAAGGAGTTTTTGGTTGTATTAGCACTGTTTACGTGCGCAAAAGCAAATCTAACTCTTTCTCGACATCAAACCCAAAAAGGGCACCGCAAAGCCGCCGGTAGGTGACACGTCTTCGAGTCTGCACGTCGGGTGCCTAGAGCCCCTCATCTGTGCTCCAGAGGACTGAAGCCGTCTCATCCGCACGCCCGGGGACCTGCGTCGCCTTGTCTGCATGCCCGTGGCCCAGTGTCGCCGTGGAGTCCGTGTGCCAGGGGAATCGACTCCCTCCCATCCCATTGCCGGTCACATTGCCCCCACCCCATTCTCGCTGTCCCACCACATGCGAAAAAAGCCCAACGCGTCGCTCATGGGAGGGTCGTCGCTTCATTATCGGTCAAACTCGTTCTCTCGCGCGGCTATAAAACCTAACACATCGCTCTCATTCTCCACCCCAAAACCATCCTGTTCGGCGTAGGAAGATAGAGAGGATCAAGTGGGTGACAGGCAGCACAATTGGCAAAAATTAGTTCCAATTTCGCTGCCGATTTGAGTGTTTAAAGTCATGTTTAGCGATCGTATTAGTACAGAAAGTTCAACATCTAACTGTAATTAGTGTTCAATTAATTAGTGTTAGTAAGTTGATCATAATTTGATTAGTCGCAATTAAACAGTCATAATTATTTAGTCATATTTAATTAGTTGTAAATAAGTAGTCATAATTAACTAGCTGTAATTATTTTATTCAAAATTAATTAGTCGAATTTAATTTAGTAGTATATAATTAGTTGTGATTAAATAGTCGTAGTTAGTTAGCCCAAGTTAATTAGTTCTAATTAATTCAGTCGTAATTAATTAGCCCTAATTAATTTATCATAATTAATTTAGTCATAATTAATTAGTCGTAGTTAGGCAGTCCAAATTTATCAGTCATAGTTAACTACTCGTAATTAATTAGTCAAAATTAATTAATTGTAGTTAGTCAATCCTAGTCAATTAGTCATAGTTAGTTGGTCCTAGTTAATTGGTCGTAATTAATTTAGTCATAGTTAATTAGTCATGATTAATCAGTCGTAGTTAGTTAGTCGTGGTTAATTAGTTGTAGTTAATTTACTCATAATTAGTTAGTCGTGGTTAATTTAGTCTTAATTAGTTAGTCATAATTAGTTAGTTGTAATTAATTAGTTGTAAAGAACAGTGAATTGCTCGTAACATATGTATTGGGTTGTTGTGACTTTAAGGAATGCTCAATATGCATGTTTTGCTTGTGTTTTGTGGTGACAGTCTCGTATGGGGTAGACTGGGTGGGTTAGACATGTCAAGATGCCAGATTAAGGTGGTCCGAGTAGAGGACGTGGATGCGATGAATATTCACGAGCCAGGGAGTTACATCCAGCGGGAGTTTGACACGGAGGCGACAATGAAGAAGATTGTCATTGAGATGATCACCTGAACAAATAAGGGAGGGCAGGGCGTATGAGAGTTACAGAAGGTGAATGGTAGCGTTGTATAGGGCTAATACATGCAAATTGCTGCCAAGTCCGAGGCGGCGATATACGGGAGCCCGATTGTGTATGTGAATTTCGTGCACAGGGTGCCAACAAAGCTTGATGATGCTGGTGCCTCGGAAAGCGGAGAACCGCAGGCGGTGTGTGAAGATGTGAGCACGGAATGTGCTGTTTTGGAGGAAGACTACGGGAGAAGACTTGCACGGAATTTTATACGGATTTGGGGAAACAAGGCTGCGCGAACAGCTCAACGGAGTTGGGGAAGAAGGTGGAGGGGGCGTGGCGGCTCTGCAGCTTCAGGGAGACGGAAGAATTGTAGTAGAAATGATGTGAGAGCAGTACAAGTGAATTCACTGCTCGCTCGGTTTTCAGAAGCGATGGAGCTATCGGCATTGAATAGATGGCGCAGGGGTGTTGGATGCGAGCAGGCTGGTGCTTCCCGCTGCGATGGAAGCTGAGGAGCGCCTCCTGGGTAGGACTCCGCTGCCGCGACGACGGGAGTCAGCAGGGAGCCGGTGCGTGTCGGGGGCACGCGTCGGGCGAGCTCTGCAGCAGCGCTACGCACTGGCAAGGGAGGCGCTCGGCCGCTGGGCATACGATGGCCATTGGTTCACGTCTAGCAGCTTCCTTGAATTGCATTCAGCAACAAACCACAATAATTCGCAATCTCGCATCATTAGAATTCTTAATGGCTGTACGTTACATGCTTGATTCTTAGTCAGCATAAGCACTATATTTTCCTCCATATCGTTCGCTTATGCTTAGAGGCGTAGCTGACCGTAGGTCAAGCCTCGGACCGGCTCATCTACTTTTAGTTTAAAGTTAAATTTTTCTTTTTTTTTCTCCAAAGAATCTTACATGTCATTTTGACCCGGGCCTCAGACTAACTAACTGTCTTTTCGGCAGCCGGGTCAGCACTAAAGAGTTTGTAGTGATCCAAACTTTTAATTTCTGGCAGCGGGGTCTGTAGAAACTAGAAACCCTAAAGGGCTGATCGAGTGATCAGGAAGTAGTGCTGCTTCTGCATGTGCAGTAGTCCAGCAAGTTTTAATTACTTCGTTTTGTTTGGATCACTTCAAGTGTTGTATCAATGCATGTTTTTTTTTGTGTGTATTTTGATGTTGATTTTTGTTTACTAAAACTGGTCCCGTATAATCTGATGTCCCGGTAATACTTGATTCAAGTCAAAATGATAAATTTGTGATCAGTGCACTGATATGCATTTGAGATTTTTTTTTTCTTCCAGAAACACATTTAAAGACTACTTTGAATGCATATATGTATGCCTGTAAATGTGTCAACTCCAGACTGATACGCATTAGGTCCCAAGAACTTAGCCTTCTATAAACAACTAGTAAGGTGGCACGTGCCATTGCGTGGGCATCATCATTATAGATTGGTGAAGTATAGTTAAATATGTATAAATATTACTAATTTTCAATCACACTAATGTAGATGTATTACATATATTGTTTCTATTTAACCCTGTATGGCTTCTCTATATGTGTTTCGTATTATCCATATAGTTAGAAATAAAGCAAAAAGACAACATTTTCCCGTTCAAATTATTTTTTTCTTGACAATTGAGCGATAGCTTAGTGAGAGAAACGTTTCACCCATAAGGTATCTTTCAATGATAGCTTCCAAATTTTTATTTACTAGGCACCTCACTAAGCACCCGTATTGTATATTGTACATGCTTGATCAACTCACGCACCTACACTCCCAACGAACTCGATCTGGACGCTTAGGCCAGTCTCAGTGGGAGTTTCATTAGAGTTTCATTCTCATTAAATGTGTTGCCACATAGTCATTTTAGATGACATGGCAGTGTATTTAAGAAGAGAGATGAGAAATGGGTTTCATCTAGATGAAACTCTCTTGGCACGAATACCAACTCCCTCTGAGTCATGAAATTAAATGCCTATGAAACTGTAGAATGAAACTCTCCATTGAGAGTGGGTATTTCATTCGAGTTTCATTTCATTTCATATGACATGGCAGTCTTGGAAACAACGCTATGAAACTCTCTATTGAGACTGGCCTTAGAATTAACAAACCAACTCAACCTTGGAAACTAATGCAGGTGCATCTTGATTGGATAATCACGTACTGCAGGTGGACCCCACCCAAGCGCGCACAAAGAAAGGAATAGGTACGCGGGCATGAAATAAACAGGGCGCACCAGCCCTAGTCTTCAACGCGAGAGCAAAAATTGCCGTCGAGTAAAAACGCAGCAAATTCTATGTATCGTGCTGCGCCTGGTCGTAAATTCTCGAGTACCAAGTTGGGCCTGTCGGCCTGGTCGCCGCAACCTAAGGATGTGGTCAAGTTGCTGCATACATGGCATCCTGGATTGATCGGCCAGATCGTGCCCAGTACTGGGTCATGGACTCATGGGCCAGCTCAAACCAGCCCAGATCGTGGCCACTTGGTATCTTAATGGGTGATTCCTCCATCTTCCGAGTTTCATCTCCTCGGCTCCTCGCTCGTCCCCTACACGGCCACTTCCCACTCGCAGCCGAGGGATGAAAACGGGCTGTATCCTAGTTCTTATTTTTACACCAGATTCGGAATTAGATATGGATATCTTGGGTACGGATGGAATACAGATTTTTCGAGGTATGAGCACGAGTTACGCATAACTTAACAAATAGTATACGCATAAAGAAAAGATATATCTTCACCAATAAAAGTATCAGATTATACTACCTATTAGAGAATTATTTATCATACTTAACAACATAAATATAATCAAATATAAATTCATATTATATATTAGTCAATGACTAGAAAACCATAGAAGATATTAAAAGATATTTATGTTTATTGGATATCCTACGAAATACGGATACATGTCAGATATTGCTCTTCCCATATTCCACGATATTTTCCAAATACGAATACGTATAATATCAGATGTGGATCAAGACTAAAAAATGGTACCCTAGGCGGATTTTTCCCCCGAATACAGCATCGAATTGACCGGGATTATCTGCTCCGTTTTCATCCCTAGCCACTACCCACACCACACCCCACATTCCTGACCAATGCTGACGCCGCTAGTGGCTGGAGCCCGAGGCCTCCATTCGTGTCCACAAGGGCTTCTTCCCGCTGCTTAGCGCGCACTCCAGCCAGTTTCGGGAAACCATCCATGTCCTCCGCGGCGTTAGGTTCTCAATCCTAAACCCCTAGAGGTACGGGCTATCGGGTACTCCCGTGGCTTCTAGTTCTCTATCCCAAAAACACCACGCAGTTGCTGCACCCCCTGGGGCAGATCTACGCCTTTGGTTGAATAATCTATAACCTGAGGTCTAGCAAAAATTTCAGTAAAATATTCTTTCTTATATAGACCCAGCAAATACATCTATAGTCCCCCGACCTCAGCCTCCCACTATTCCTCCCATCCCACAACCTGGGCGTGTCCTCCACACGGTCACGCCGCAAAAATCCAAATCCTCCCACCCCTGAAACCCAATCCCACACCCCTGCCCTCCAGCCTCCATGGCTCCTCGCTTGCCCCCGTCGCCGCGTCCTCCCTTCCTGCCCGCCGCCGCGCCCGCGCCCTCCCTCCCTGCTGCAGGTATCTTTCCCCTTTCATGATGCCTCCTAAACCCAAATCGTTGTTTCTCAGTATTCAAGTCTATATCTATATGCACTCTTCAATTTAAGATGTTGACAGCAACAAAGACGAAATAGAGGACATGTTAATAACTACAAACTTAAGATGCATTTTTGTGCTCAAAATTGTAGACCTTAATATTGGTGCTAAATGATGTTGCCAATGTTTTTCGAAAATTTGGTTTAAAGATCATGGTTCTCGAATTATCTAATTTGATTAATCGGCTCACTTTTCTGATTCTAATAAGCTAATTTGATTAACCACCTCACTTTTGATTAATCAAATTAGATTCCATAGATTGTTGTTAACCATGAGCTCACTTTTCTGATTTCATAGTTTGTACTGCTTCCATAGATTGTACTGCTTCTTCAGATTCCATATGTTGTTGTTAACGGCAACGTGATAACCATAAGCTTCAACTAGCTTACCTGATTAATCAAATTAGATAATTCTTGAAGAGTTTTGCTTCTTCAGATTCCATAGATTGTTGTTATATTATATAATTTTAAACCAGATAATTTGATTAATCAGTTCACTTTTCTGATTAATCAAAATAGAGAAGTGGTGTTCTTCTGATTCTTCCCTCTTTCCTAGTTTCCTTGGCACACGAATTTGTCTAGAATTTTTTGTGAACCTTCTATTCCACATGCTTCTTTCTCAAACAGTCAAGCTTTTTTTATGTGCTGGAGCTGTGTGGGTGTATGACTACTGTCCCCACACATAGTTCTCATGTCAGGTTAATTATTGACAAAAAAAAGCCAAAAGAAGGTTTTCTCTGTTGCTCTTTCTTGTAAATCTGAAGAGCCCAACGGAGATCTTCAGGTTACTGGATTCCATATATCCATGAACATGAACTTGGCAAAAGTAGTGAAAAAGTGCCTTTTCAGGTGTTGAGTCAGTACAATCTAGTTTGATTAATCAGCTAAGCTAGTTGAAGGTTTCATGTGTACAATCAAATACTGATATACTGGTTTGACTTTAATTTTCACATGGCCCATTGATAGCAACAAAGAAGAAATAGAGGATCTTGATAGGTTTTGGTTCTTGTCCAACTATTGATGAAGAAATAGTGAGCTAGATAAAGATGAAATCTTTGTTATTTAGGTATTTAAATTGTATTTTTACTAAACTATATTATTTATGTTTTATCATATTTTTTTATTATATTTTATGTTGAAATATTTTTACTAAAGTTTCGTATCAATGATGTATTTGTTATTTATTTTTACTATATCATAGTACAAAAAATTATCAAATCCTACGTCCGCCACTGCCGTCTCCACTTCTTCCCCCAATCCTACTCTTTACCACCATCGCGCTACTAGCACTGGCTCTTGCTTCTCCGCCTCCGCCCTCTCGAAGTTGATGGTATTCCTCTTCGTGCTTGACGAATTGGGCGTTGCGGCGAACTGCGAAGGGTCTCTCCTGGCCAGCCTCCCCCCATGATCGCTTCCTCCTCCGTGCAATCATGGCTTAAGGTATTCATTCTGCTTCCCTTCGCTTGTTAACTTAGTAAACCCCTTCCGTACCTGAATCGAGGTTGCTTCACTTTAGGGTGGCAGTGAGAATCAACTAGCGAGGGGGATCTCTTTGGAGTCTCGGAGGGGACGCTCTAAAAGGATCGGTTCCAAAATGAGGTATTGTTTTTGTAGAGATTTTAGGATCTTGTTTCTACTATTTCCGCTAATTTGTGCCTGCATCATGACATGACTAGCGAGGAGCGACTGTTGATGGGGAAATTAACTGGATTTTTGGGGTTACAGGTTTAGCAATGCTCTCGGTTCTAAACTCTTCCGGTGGTGTTCGCGTGAGAATCACACGTCCGTGCAGCTGCTGTTGGAGGTGGACGGCATGTCGGAGCGATCAAAGCTCCTGAATAAAGTATGTGATTTGCTACCATTTGCTTGCTGTCACTTGTTAATTATGACTTATGGCCTCCTATGTTGCCATGCATAAATAATGAGTTTGGTTTTGTATATTTTATCTGTTCCCACATCTCAGTCCTACTATACTATCCATTCTTCGATCTTGATAGTTTCCGTTGGAAATGAAGAATTGTTTCTATTTTCCAAGTTCTCGTACTAATGTTGTATGTTTCCAAATTTTTGGTGCATGGTAACTTTGTTCACAATGGCAATACACAGATACATGCAAATGATGCTGTGTAGCTTTTGTTAATCACATTTTTTTGGGTGCTTGGAAGATGTTAACTACTAGAGATCAGATCTACAATTCAGAAAAAAAAAGTGGTACGTTCTTTGTTTGCCATGTCTATGATGTTTTATTAGGATCGTTGGAGCTTTCCCTGAAGTCTAAATGATTACTCAACTTGATGATGCCTGAATTTTCCTTTGTGCAGTTGTCTGCTTGATGTTGCTTTTCACTAACAATACACAAACTATTATTATTCCTCTTTACTTTGCGCAAATAGTAAACATGCTCCGAAATATGTATGATTACAGGTGTCTGTTTTGATGGGTTATAGCAATACACAAGATTTAATTGAGCAAGAAAGAGCCCGCAAAGAATCTGCTACAGAGCTGATCAGTGTCTTCAAAGAAATTGACTTCCCAGAAATTTCTGTGAAGTTTCCTTGCATCAAAATTGGCGATTCATCACCTATTGAACTATATGATGATTCTGCTAGCATGAGGTACAAAGAAACTGTGCTTTCTGAAAACCTCACGAAGTTCGTCCAAGAGTCCGGTGGAAATGTGGAGTCAGCTTATGAATTTGCTGACAAATGTCATTCATTAGGTCCATCCCTAAAAAATGTAGATCATCTGTCAATCAGTGAAGAGAGTTCTCTCATGACACAGCATATTTCTCATGAACCAGCAGTTGATAGGGAGGCTTGTCCAGAGTCACTGGCTGATGCTACAACTACTGATTGTAGTATCTTGGACAAAAGTATAAGGTGTTTGCCTGAAACAACTAGTAGGCAATATCACCAGCTAGAGGATGGTGGTTTCCATACGGTACCAATAGTAGAGTCACTTCATTCCGTGTTTTCTATTGATTTTGATAAAATTCTTCACATGTAATTTATTTCTTCTTTATAGGTCCGCAAATTATTGCAGCATTTTCCCCGGACCTACGCAGATCTACAAAATCCTCAAGGTCTAATAGAAGATGGGCAGTACATCATGTTATTTGGAACTGTTGTATCTTCAAGGTAATTGAATTTTTACAAATATGAGTACGAGGTTTGATGTTGACTTTTTCTTTGGCACTGAAGCCACATGAAAATTTTCCTGATTGGACTCCACAGTATCTGTTTTAATGCCCCTTATATTGTTAATAGTGTAGAATATCAATCCATTAGTGGTTACGGATTAAGCTTTCTAATTCTTTGGGAAAAGAGTTGAACTAATATGGCATTTGGCATGGAGCATTTTATCTCTTGGATGCAGCCATTATAGCTAGAGAATTTGGGTGCTATTTTCTTCTTAAGGAAAAAATACCTAGTTCCTCCTAGGTATTCTTTTTTTAAAAATAAAAAATAAAATAAGGCAGTGATTCAGTATCTGTTGTGGATGCCGGGTGCCTGTGTGCAGCAAGCAAATTCATGTTTATGTGTTTTGGATAGGATAGAAATTATTATTTTATATAAGAATTGATTTGTAAAGTTGCTGATTACTGAGAAAATGTAAAAAGCACTAGAAGAGTCTAATCAATTTTCAATTATGCAGTACAAAAAAAGGAAAAGAAAAACAGCATTCCATTTTATTCTGAAATTCCTGCTGCTCTTGTATACTAATATATCTTTAGATAGTTATGCTTATGTTATAATATTATTGGTTTTATAATTTCTTCTGTGGCTGTCATTTTCTTTCATGGCGAAAGCATTACATCATTATTGATTTTTTCTACGCCTTCTTATAAATACTGGATCTGTTTTCTCAGGGGAATCAGGATTAAGTATACTTTAGGTTTTCTTGAGGTTGTTGTTGGTTGTTCAATGATTGAGACTGAGTCAAGCTCTTCAGTTAAGAGTTGTAACTCTGAAGCGGAGCAAAAGAAGACGATTCATTTGCACCTCAAGAGATTTTTCAGTGGCACACGTTTCTCTTCTCAATCTTTTCTTAATTGCATATCATCCAAGCACAGAGAGGGGGATCTTGTTTATGTCAGTGGTAAGGTTGGTGAATTATAATATTTTCTCTGTTACTTGCTACTTGTTGATCCTTTCTACTGGTGCTTCTTGAATCCTGATGCATGTCCCTTTTGTTCTTTCTTTCTAATATTTGTTTGGTAATGCGACGATACAAATGACAGTAACTATAAATATTCATTTACTCTTTGTGTAAGTACACTTTACTTGTAAAAAGTGTATAAAGTAGCGCTATTGTGCAGATATTGTCTCTAATGTGTGTAAGGGACTAGGGTTAATGGCCTATATATGACAACTTTAGCGCTAATTCTGTGAGTGCAGATCAAGAAGGCACTTGCTAATGGCCATTATGAGTTGAGGGAGTACACTATTGACATGCTTGAAGAAGAGGAGCAACAAAGCACCCTGCTTGACAGGAAACCATATCCTATATACCCATCAAAAGCGGGATTGAAGCCAAGTTTGCTGGGCCACTCCATCTCTAGGTCAGTGCAAGCTTTGAGTGCTTTTCTAGTTTCTAAATGAACACTGGGCCCTAAGTGATATTCATGTAAGTCCACATTTATTTTAATGTGATTATATTATTCATCAAATGTATGTTGAAACTGATACGGGGTCGCCCGATCTTCTCGACGTAGGATCAAGATACTCACGTGTGGTCTCTCGAATCGTAGTGATCCTCCGTTGCCAATGCAAGAACGAACACTCTTTAATTCACAAGAACACATGTGCCGAACTTTACGACCACCAAGCGAAGCCCTATCGCGCTCCCAATTCCCAGCGGAAAGGTTGAACGATCTCAATTAGCAAGAACTCTCAATTTTCCCCATTGATGCCATCGGCTATCAAGAAGAAAGCAATCTGTTGTTTTTATTCAATCTCAAAATATCGGTTCTGTCCCCTACATGATGGCGGCGCTGCCACTTAAAGCGTGCTCCAACACGCATACCAGGCCTTGGGCCGGTTTCTCTTCTAGTCGGTCATGAGACCGAGTTGCAAACTGCTGGCCTGCTGGGTGACCGAAATAACAAGTGCATGTTCGGACTCCTAGCAAAAGAAATTGACTAGTACATGGTTCAGACTCAATGGACTAATCTAGACCGAAACTTGTTATGTGTGATGCACTACGTGGCTTGACTGTGGAGGCATGTTGGTGGTGTCATGACCGAAGCACTTGGACAGTGGAGGCTTCAAGCCATGTTGGCTGCCAACACAAGGCTTGACCGTAGCTTTGTTGGCTTGAGTTTAGTCCATGGATTGTGAAGTCGTAAATCATCCAAGAAATGGTCTTCCCGTGCATTGGTCTCGATTCCCTCCTTATACCTAATTATGCATAAAACACTAGCATTAGGTAGTATATTGTTCTCAACAATAGAAGGAAGTACATTAAGAAACAAATTCACCTGTTTATTTAGAAGCTTGACTCGTGCTCTAGTCATTGGACCTTTTGGTGCTTCATGAACACTTGGAGATATGGTAGTAGTAGTAGGGATGTCCTCATCAGAAACTTTTGGTTCTGTATCCCCAAAATGTGATTCAGTCAAATTTGTAAATTGGCTGAAATGGCAAAGTGGAAAAATATTGTGATGACTGATGGTTGTGTTTATGATAATTGCTTCTTGATTAAAATGAAAATAACTTGATATATTCAGGTGAGTAACTTCAATGATGTTGACAATTTTAAGGGGTGACTGCAAAACATAAGGAGTGAACCACCTTACCTTATGTGAAATGAAACTTTTGGTTCTGTATCCCCAAAATGTGATTCAGTCAAATTTGTAAATTGGCTGAAATGGCAAAGTGGAAAAATATTGTGAATTTGTGATGACTGATGGTTGTGTTTATGATAAGTTGCTTCTTGATTAAAATGAAAATAACTTGATATATTCAGGTGAGTAACTTCAATGATGTTGACAATTTTAAGGGGTGACTGCAAAACATAAGGAGTGAACCACCTTACCTTATGTGAAATGAGTTTAGTTACACATCATTATGTTCCATTTGGCTATGTAAGAATTTGCAATTGTGCACAGGGCCTTGAAGATGCTGACTCCAGACATTGATCCTATGCCTCCCGAGGTTCTCGTTGACTTCAACTTGTCGAATCTCTTTAATGTAAGCAATAACACTAATTATACTTCACTATTAGCGTTACTCTTGTTGCACCAACTACAATTGGAACCTAGAGATGGAACTTCTCATTATTTTTTACTATCTGTGTGTTAAGTGTTAACCTGGTGTGTGCTGATCTCTTCTACCACTGGAGGTCATACCAGACATGTTCAGCAACTCACTATTAACAAATACAAGAGTACAAGACAGGCCCCCTTTTTTCAATCTCCAGATTTGGAGCATTTAGTAAAAAATTGTGGAAGAAATAACAACTGCTGGATTCCAAGCAATAACTGATATAGCTGTATTTTATCTGTCCGAACTTATATTATATTGTATTTCCTGTCATCCGTCTGCCCTCCTAAGTGTTGTCTTCAATGTCATTTTGGTTAATTTTAGGCTTACATGGGAATTCACAAACCTAAGAATCGGGATGAAGCTGATTTTGCTCGGAGAAGGCTTATATTTGATGATTTCTTTTACCTCCAGGTATCATTATATATTACTGACATATAATTAGTAGTAGCACCATATGATTCAGTAAATCGCCTTGCTCAGATGACCTTCCTTTTTAGTGCTATTTTGGATAATGGCATCTTTTGCTAAAAAAGAGGTTGTTTCGAGCGCTTTTGCTTCATCAAACATCAAAGTATAATCAATATTTTTATCCAATTGTGGTGGCATCTCTGCAAGAGCTCGTTATACCTGTGTAGAAATTTCAGTGTCATTTTGTATACTTGTCAGTTAGCAACTTGCTGGAGGAAGCTTGATATTTTTGGTTTGATTATGTTGATATGATAAATCATGGATATTAAATTTTTTTCGGATTGTAAAGTTGTGGCGAATGTCATGCCCACATTTCTTCAAATTCATCATTATTGTTCGTCATATCTTCTTCTTTTTTTAACTGTGCAAATGAACATGAGCCAGTACAACAACATTTGCTATTATTTCAGCTGGGAAGACTATTTCAAATGCTTGAAGCAGTTGGTACACGGGTTGAGAAGGAAGAATTGTTATCAAAGTGTAAAAATCATGAGTTAAATACTGTTGGCGTCAACAAGTGGTCTCCTCTTACAAAGGAATTGTTGAAGGCTCTTCCTTATTCTCTTACTCCTAGTCAATTAAATGCTGTTAAAGAGATTACATGGGATCTCAGAAGACCAGTTCCTATGAACAGACTCTTGCAAGTAATTATTGTTTGCATTTTTTCTGGTTTGTTAACTAAACTAGTTTCTGAACTTGTTTATCAGTGAGTTGCTTGATGCTCCTATAGTCCTATATACTCAACTCTAATAAGTCGTGCTCCGATATCACTGGTCAACTCTTGTGTATTTTTCGTTTCAGTATCGTTTATTTTAAAGAGTTTGTTTGGAGTAGTTGGACAAAAATGTTTGAGCTGAAGTATATTCTGCCATGCACTCCGACTTTATCTTGTTATGTTGAAAATACCAAGTACAATATTACTGGGTTGTTCTTTTTTAAAATTCCAAATGCAATATTACAGAATGCCTGTATTAAAAAAAATCCTTAATTTATCAATTGAGGGATCTCTTGGATTTTTTGTGACAGGGCGATGTTGGTTGTGGGAAGACCGTAGTTGCTTTCTTGGCATGTATGGAGGTTGTTAGCTCAGGATTTCAGGTATGATACTTCTTCAGATTAACATTATTCCCTTGTTTACTTTATATCAAAGGATTTCTTCAATGAAAAGGCATATTAGATGCTTGATCCAAATAGGAGCTACAAGAAAACATACTATCATCATCCTTGTGGTCCTTTCTTCATTCATGAGGTATTAGTATAATGTATTCACCTTGTACATTTCTTTCTAGGCTGCTTTCATGGTTCCAACAGAGGTACTTGCTGTCCAGCATTATGAACACCTAACTTCATTGCTGGAGAAGTTTGATGGAGATGAATGCAAACCAAACATTGCCTTACTAACTGGTTCAACTTCCACCAGGGAATCAAGGATAATTCGAAATGCAAGCTATTCTCCCTGCACCCTTTCAAGTTTCCATATGCATATTTACATATCTTTATGTGTTATTGTTATTCCATGGCAGGGTCTCAGGATTGGAGAAATAGCAATGGTCATTGGAACACACAGCTTAATAGCTGATAAAACTGAATTTTCAGCCTTACGTATCTCTGTTATAGATGAACAGCAGCGCTTTGGTGTTGTTCAAAGAGGAAGGTTTAATAGTAAGGTAATTTGCTGAGCATTTGCTATTCACATTGAATATTAACCATACATGTCTTTTTTGGATGTTACCTTGCTCCAAAACTGCCACGCAATCTGTAAACTTTGTTGGTGGACTCAGAAGGAAACTTGCTGATTAAGAAGGAAATGTGCATTTGTATTTTATTGTATGCTGTCATTTGTCCAAATCAAATTTCTGTTGCTGATTACTACCTCCGTTCCAAAATAGTTGTCCTATAATATGTGCAGTCAACCTTTAAAACTTCAGTCACTACTCACTAATATATAAAAGTTGTTGGATTTGTCACGTGTAAATGATATTAGTAGATTGTCATCAAAAGTACTTGCATATCGTTATAGTTTAATAATTTTTTGCTAAAATATAATTAGAAAAAGTAATGGCCAAATGTATGCATTTGAGTATTGGAGACCACGTCGATGTCCAAAACAACAAGTAAAAGAGAACAAAGGTAGTAGTTACGTACTTACGTTTGATATCCAAACATCATTGGTTGATTTGTGCCTTTTTATTTTCATTTCAAATTTAACAACATTAACATTTGTTTGTTAAGCCAAATTATTGCAACTCGTTACAGCTATATACTCCGTCCCCGAAGTTGAGTGATGAAAATACAAGCCCGGACGAGGCTTCTGATTCTGAAACATTTATGGCTCCCCATGTTCTTGCTATGTCAGCTACTCCAATTCCAAGAACGTTGGCTCTTGCCTTGTATGGGGATATGTCCCTTACTCAGGTATGCTATTCCAGATACGTTGAGTTTTCTAGGTAATTTCTTCTGGCTAAACACATAGGAAATTAGATGTCATTGTAAACACGGGGCACAGGGTCCAAAATAAACACAACATGAGACTAATTCTAGACGAATACAATTATATTCTTAACAATTGGTAGCCCACTCTGCCCTCTGCTCCTCACCCAGGACCTGCTACTTTAAAAGTTCACAAATTTGATTTGGAAGCACATAGCGCAAAAGTTGGTTTCTTGCATATAGTATCTTTCATTTTTCACAGATAATTCTAATCTTATAGATCACGGACTTGCCTCCAGGAAGGCAACCCATAGAAACTCTTTCTCTTGAAGGAAATGATGCGGGGTTTGAAACTGTCTTCCAGGTGATGACATAACTTTACTATTTATTTTTGCTGTTGGATTTAGAGCTTTTCTTGCCTTTTCTGTCCTAGTTTGCATGTAGATGTAGTCAGTGTTAGAGATATATATGTATATGTGTTATTCCCCATTGTTATAAGTGTTCTTTGCATATTCACCACATGTACTTGTGTATATATACTGGCCCATTGACCCCATATTGAATACAAGCGTTATTCTCTACATGGTATCAGAGCGAACCTAGGGTTTGCCGTCGTTTCGCTTGTCCCGCCGCGGCGTCGCCTCGGCCGCCACTGCTGCGCCTTGGCCTCGCGTCTTCTCCGCGCCGCTGCGTCGCGTGGGCCTCTCGTCGCCGCGTCTGCGGACTCTTCGCATCGAGGCATCGCCGCCTCGTTCTTCCGCGGCCGGCATCGCAGGAGCGCGCCACCGCCGGGCTCTCGTCGTGCTCGCCGGAGCCTCCATCGCCAGCGGACTCTCGCCCGCCGCCATCGAAGTGCCGCCGCCTCGTTGCAGCGTCGTCGCCGCCACAGCGAGTGCCGCCTCCGTCGCGAGGCCGCCGCCGCCGCCGGGCTCTCCATCGCCGCGAGCCGCCGCCGTCGCCTCCTCGACCGCCGCCGTGCCACCGCAGCGGCCGCCGTGCGCCGGCCGAGCTCGACGAAGTCGTCGCCGCCGCCTCGTGAGACGCCGCCCGGAGAAGCCGCGCCCGAGCCGCCGCTTCGCTCGCGCGCTGCCGGGGAACTAGGTTCCCGTCGCGCGCGCGTCGCGCGTGTTGAGTGGCGGGCTGCCGCCGATTTGTAATCGGCTTGAAAAACGTCGTTCTAACCGCCACGCCGTTCGGCGCCGTGTTAGACCGTTGCCTTGGTCGCCGCACCGGCCCGCGCCTACCAATGGGTTACTGCTTTCCTCCTCGTTGCGGTGATTTTCGATGGTGTTAATTACACCGACTTCGTGTCTCACATGCGCATCCACATGCGTGGTCTTCGTCTCGGGCGTCCTCTCTCGGCGATGTCACCGCCCGCCTTTCCTACACCTCCGACGAGCCTACGCTTATTGCGCCGCCCAACACCGTAAGAAGGCCGCTGCTAAGACCGCCGCCTTGCCGATGATGAGGCTATCTCGCCTACCGAGGCTCGACTTCTACAAGGATCGCCTAACCGCCTACACTCGGTGGTACGACGGCGACGCCGGCTGCTGTCTCATCGCCGATATCCAACCTCGGTTCTCTTACGAGGTTGTGGGACTCCCATCGCTTTCGGATGTGGACTCACCTTCGCCGGCGCTACGAGCCCTCCGGTGATGCTCTCTACCGTCCGTGGTCCGCCAGAGCACTCTCTTCACAGGTGATGCTACTGTTGGCGCTTTTACACTCGAGCTCTGGCATGCGGCGTCACCGGACTCTCTCCGCACTTCTTGTTGTCGCTCTGTCGGTGTTGCCTAGCCATGCGTCTTGACCGAGTTTCGGCGGATCTACGAGTTCCTTACTCGCCTTCGTCCCGAGTTCGGCGGCGGCGTGCCCGCCTCCTGCACGCCACCTCGTGTCATTCTCACGGAGGCTCTTATTGAGATACGTGCGGAGGAGACTCGCTTTGAGTGGTGCCGCTCGCTACCACTCCTCCGTGCTCGCCGCCCGCCCACTGCTACACCGACGGCTCACGCGCGTCGACATCGCCTCCTCCGTGGCCGCCACAGGTGGTGGCGGTCGCCCTCCATCCGGCGATAGTCGTCCTCATTGCTCCTACTGCAATAAGGTCGGCCACATTGAGTCCCAGTGCTATAAGAAGCAGCGGCATCTTTCTCGCCGTTCTTCTACTAGCACTGGTGCTTCTACATCGACGCCTGCATCAACTTCTTCAGCATTTTCTCTCACCGGCGAGAGATAGCCGACCGGCGCCGCTTGCCGCTTCGTGTTCTCCTCGGCGAGTTCTGCGAGCTCGCTCATCGACTCTTCTGCACCGAGAAACCACCTTCTACACAGTCAGGTACCTCCCCGTGGATTCTTGATTCTGGAGCATCTTTTCACATGACTCCTGATCCTTCCACTCTGTCTTTCATTACACCCTTGATTCTTACGCCGGTGTTCTTACTGCGATGGTACATCTCTTTCGTCTGCGGTCGAGGCCTCTTAGCAACTCATCTTTTCATGTTCCTTCATTGCTTATGTTCCTCACCTTACCATGCGACTTCTTTCTGCTGGGCGGTGCATCGATCTTGGTTGTCGGGTCATTCTCGACTCGACTCTTGTTGTGTTCGGGATCGCCGCACGGAGCTCGGTTGGTTCGCTCTCGGCGCCTTGACTCACGGCGTCTCGGGAGCTTGACTCGCTTCACCTTCCTCCGCGCTACCGTGCCGCCGCTCTCGGCTTACGCCACTTCGCCTACCGGCTCTTTTCAGCGATGGCATCACCGTCTTGGTCATCTGTGTGGATCTCGTCTGTTGTCTTTGGTTCGTCGTGGTCTTCTGGGGTCTGTCTCAGGAGATGTGTCTTTAGATTGTCAGGGATGTAAGTTAGGTAAACAGATTCAGCTTCCTTATCCTCATAGTGAGTCAGTGTCTCAGCGTCCTTTTGATCTTGTTCATTCAGATGTTTGGGGTCCGGCTTCCTTCGTTTCGAAAGGGGGTCATCGATATTATATCATTTTTATAGATGATTTTTCTCGCCACACTTGGATATATTTTATGTCTTCTCGTAGTGAGGTCTTATCTATCTATAAACAATTTGCCACTATGGTCCATACACAGTTCTCCACCCCTATTCGTGTTTTTCGTGCGACTCATTGGCGAGTACCTCTCGTTACTGCGCAGCCTTCCTTGCGGCGGTACTCGCCGATTCTCTGTCCCGGTGCTCATGCTCGAATGGTGTCGGCGAGCGCAAGCATCGTCATCTCCTTGAGACGGCTCGTGCGCGATGATTGCCGCCTCTATTCCACCTCACTTTGGGCCGAAATTTGTTTCACCGCCACCCATCTCGTTAACATCCACCCTCTTACGCTCTTCGTGCGATTCTGTTGAGCGTCTTTGTGGTCTTCTTCCGACTACTCGCCTTCGTCGCTTGGTCGCGTTTGCTATGTTCTCCTCGCCTCGAGAACGTACCAAACCGATCGCGATCTGTTGAGTGTGTCTTTACGGGATCTGATCACGAGCACAAAGGATATCGGTCTTTGGGATCCTGTTGGTCGACGGATGCGGATTTCTCGGGATGTGACTTTCGACGAGTCTCGTTCCTTCTACCCACGTCCTACCTCTCCTTCGGTTTCGGCTTCCTCTGTGGAGTCTCTGTCCTTTTTGACCTTTCCAGATACACCTATATCTGTCTTGCCCTCATCCACCCGTCCCACCGAGTCTCCACATATTCCTCTCCCGTGGCCTCTCCGCCGTTGTCGCCGCCGCCGTCTCCTCGCGCTCCTCGGACTCCTCCCACTACACTCGTCGACCTCGTATTGAGGATCTTCCAGATGAGCCATCTTCTCCTGATGTTCTATTTTCTCCTGATGATCCATCTTCCCCTGATGGGTTATCTTCTCCTAGCTACCCTCTCCGCGATCGCCGATCGATTCGGCCTCACCTCGTTTTGGTTTTTCCGTGCGGCTACTCTTGAGCTGTCTCCTATCGAATCTTGTTATTCATCCCGAGTGGCGCATGCTATGGCCGAGAGATTGCGCCTCGAGCGTCTTGGTACTTGGGATCTTGTTCCTTTTCCATCTCACTCGTCCCATCACGTGTAAGTGGGTCTATAAGATTAAGACTCGCTCGATGGCTCTCTTGGCGCTATAAAGCGCGTCTTGTTGCTCGTGGCTTCCAACAGAGCATGGTCGTGACTACGACGAGACTTTTGCTCTGTGGCTCACATGACCACCGTCGCGCTCTTCTTGCGGTAGCGTCTGCTCGCCATCGGTCTGCTTTCGGCTTGATGTCAAGAATGCCTTTCTTAATGGCGAGTTGCGTGAGAGATCTACATGCTTCCGCCACCTAGGTATTCTCATTCTGAGGGCATGGTCCGCGTCTTCGCTGCGTTCTCTCTATGGCCTTAAGCAAGCCCCTCGTGCTTGGTTTGGCGCTTCTCCTCGTGGTCATTGCTGCGGCTTTTCGGCTAGTGATCATGATCTGCGCTCTTTGTCCACACTTCGCCTCGTGGTCGGACTCTTCTTCTTACGTATGTTGATGATATGATCATTACGGAGATGATTCGAGTACATTGCCTTTGTCAAGGCTCGTCTTAGTGAGCGATTTCTTATGTCGGATCTTGGTCCTCTTCGTTACTTCCTTGGGATTGAGGTTACTTCCACTCCGGATGGTTTCTTTATGTCCCAAGAGAAGTATATTCGAGATCTTCTTGATCGCTCCTCTCTCACCGATCAACAGATCGTTGAGACTCCCATGGAGCTCAATGTTCACCTCAAACCCTCGATGGCGAGCCTCTTTACGATCCGACTCGCTATTGTCATCTGTTGGGAGTCTTGTCTATCTTGTTTGTTACTCGTCCGGATATCACTTATTCATCCACATTACGAGTCGATTCAGTATCTGCTCCCACTCAGTCCACTACGACCACCTTCTTCGAGTTCTGCGATACCTTCCATTACGCTGTTTAACCACACCCCTTGGTTCTTCCGCTGTTCTTCTTACCGATGGTACATCTCTTTGCATCTCGGTCGAGGCCCTCTTAGCAACTCATCTTTTCATGTTCCTTCATTGCTTATGTTCCTCACCTTACCATGCGCCTTCTTTCTCACAAGCGACATCGATCTTGGTTGTCGGGTCATTCTCGACTCGACTCTTGTTGTGTTCAGGATCGCCGCACGGAGCTCGGTTGGTTCCGCTCTCGGCGCCTTGACTCACGGCGTCTCTGGGAGCTTGACGGCTTCACCTTCCTCCGCTGCTACCGTAGCCGCTGGGCCTCTTCGCCGCCACTCGCTACCGGCTCTTTTCGAGAGTGGCATCACCGTCTTGGTCATCTGTGTGATCTCGCCTGTTGTCTTTGGTTCTGCCGTGGTCTTCTCGGGTGCATCTCAGGAGATGTGTCTTTAGATTGTCGAGGATGTAAGTTAGGTAAACAGATTCGACTTCCTTATCCTCATAGTAGTCGGTGTCTCGGCCCTTTGATCTTGTTCATTCGGATGTTTGAAGTCATTTCCTTCTGTTTGAAAGGGTCATCGATATTATATCATTTTATAGATGATTTTCTCGCACACTTGGATATATTTTATGTCTTCTCGTAGCGAGGTCTTATCTATCTATAAACAATTTGCCACTATGGTCCATACACGCTTCTCCACCCCTATTCGTGTTTTTCGCGACTCACCGGCGAGTACCTCTCTCGCATACTGCGCAGCCTTCCCATCGAAGCAGGTACTCGCCGCTTCTCCGTCCCGGTGCTCATGCTCGAATGGTGTCGCCGAGCACAAGCATCGCCATCTCCTTGAGACGGCTCGTGCGATGATTGCCGCCTATTCCACCTCACTTTGGGCCGAGGTCGTTTACCGCCACCCATCTCGTTAACATCCACCTCTTCCGCTCTTCAGGTGCGATTCTGTTGAGCGCCTTTGTGGTCTTCTTCCGACTACTCGCCTTCGTCGCTTGGTCGCGCTTGCTATGTTCTCCTCGCCTCGAGAACGTACATCAAACCGATCGCCACCGCTGAGTGTGTCTTTTTGGGATACAAAGCGCCGAGCACAAAGGATATCGGTCTTTGGGATCCTGGTCGACTTCGATGCGGATTTCTGATGTGACTTTCGACGAGTCTCGCCCTTCTACCCACGCCCTACCTCTCCTCTTCGGTTTCGGCTTCCTCTGTGGAGTCTCTGTCCTTTTGACCTTTCCGCATACACCTATATCCGTCTTGCCCTCATCCACTTGTCCCACCGAGTCTCCACATATTCCTCCTGTGGCCTTCTCCGCCGTTGTCGCCGCCGCTTCTGCCTCCTCGCGCTCCGTGCTCCTCCCACTACGCCGTCGACCTCAGAGCGAGGATCTTCCGGATGAGCCATCTTCTCCGATGTTCTATTTTCTCCTGATGATCCATCTTCCCTTGATGGGTTATCTTCTCCTAGCTACCCTCTCGCGATCGCCATCGATTCGGCCTCGCTCGCTTTTGGTTTTTCCGTGCGGTGCTCTTGAGCCTGTCTCCTATCGAATGTCGTTATTCATCCCGGTGGCGCATGCTGGCCGAGAGATTGCCGCCTCGAGCGCATCGGGTACTTGGGATCTTGTTCCTTTTCCATCTCACTCGCCCCATCACGTGTAAGTGGGTCTATAAGATTAAGACTCGCTCGATGGCTCTCTCGGCGCTATAAGGCGCGCCTTGTTGCTCGTGGCTTCCAACAGAGCATGGTCGTGACTACGACGAGACTTTTGCTCTCGTGGCTCACATGACCACCGCCCGCACTCTTCTTGCGGTGAGCGCCTGTCACATCGATCTGCTTTCTCGACTGATGTCAAGAATGCCTTTCTTAATGGCGAGTTGCGTGAGGAGATCTACATGCTTCCGCCACCTAGGTATTCTGCTCCTCGAGGGCATGGTCCGCTGTCTTCGCTGCTTCTCTATGGCCTTAAGCAAGCCCTCGTGCTTGGTTTGAGCGCTTCTCTGTGGTCATTCTTTGCGGCTTTTCACTAGTGATCATGATCTCGCGCTCTTGTCCACACTTCGCCTCGTGGTCCGACTCTTCTTCTTCCGTATGTTGATGATATGATCATTACCGGAGATGATTCGAGTACATTGCCTTTGTCAAGGCTCGTCTTAGTGAGCGCTTATGTCGGATCTTGGTCCTCTTCGTTACTTCCTTGGGATTGAGGTTACTTCCACTCCAAATGGTTTCTTTATGTCCCAAGAGAAGTATATTCGGGATCTTCTTGATCGCTCTCTCACTGACAACAGATCGTTGAGACTCCCATGGAGCTCAATGTTCACCTCCGACCCTCGATGGCGAGCCTCTTTCCGATCCACTCGCTATTGTCATCCCTGCTGGGAGTCTTGTCTATCTTGTCGTTACTCGTCCGGATATCACTTATTCACCCACATTTCGAGTCGCTCAGATGCTCGCTCCCACTGTGTCCACTACGACCTTCTTCGAGTTCTGCGATACCTTCGTGGTGTTAGATATATATATGTATATGTATAAGGGTTCTTTGCATATTCACCACATGTACTTGTGTATATATATCGCCCATTGGCCCTATATTGAATACGGCGATATTCATCACACGGTATCGAGCTAACCTAGGGTTTGCCGCCGCCGCTTGTCGCCACCGCCGCCGCGGCGTCGTCGTCCGAGTTCATCCCTTGACGCTCATCTTGACGCCTCTCGTGAGTCGGCGCGCGCCGCTGGCCCGCCGCCGCCGTCATCTTCACGTCTCCCATGAGTCGGGTTGGCGCCGCTGCCCCGCCGCCGCCGTCATCTCCGCCGCTTCACCGTTTACGCGGCCGGCTCCCTCGCCGCCGCGCCATCTCCGCCGCTTCACCTGCCGAGATCCACCTGCCGCCGCCGTCCTGGGCCGGGTCGCTTCCACCCGACGTGCGCGCGCTTCCGGACGTTGTTGCTGTGCCGCGCGCCGCCTCCTTCGCCGCCTCATCGGACGCCGTTTCTTAATGGCGAGTTGCGTGAGGAGATCTACATGCTTGCCGCCACCTAGGTATTACGTTCTCGAGGGCATGGTGCGTCGCCTTCGTCCGTTCTCTCTATGGCCTTAAGCAAGCCCCTCGTGCTTGGTTTGAGCGCTTCTCCTCTGTGGTCACTTCTGTGGCTTTTCACTAGTGATCATGATCTCTGCGCTCTTTGTCCACCTTCGTCGTGTCGGACTCTTCTTCTTCTCGTATGTTGATGATATGATCATTACGGAGATGATTCGGAGTACATTGCCTTTGTCAAGGCTCGTCTTAGTGAGCGATTTCTTATGTCGGATCTTGGTCCTCTTCGTTACTTCCTTGGGATTGAGGTTACTTCCACTCCGGATGGTTTCTTTATGTCCCAAGAGAAGTATATTCAGATCTTCTTGATCGCTCCTCTCTCATCGATCAGTCTTTGTTGAGACTCCCATGGAGCTCAATGTTCACCTCAAACCCTCGATGGCGAGCCTCTTTACGATCCGACTACGCTATTGTCATCTGTTGGGAGTCTTGTCTATCTTGTTGCATTACTCGTCCGGATATCACTTATTCATCCACATTAGAGTCGATTCGTATCTGCTCCCGCTCAGAGTCCACTCGACCACCTTCTTGAGTTACTGCGATACCTTCGTGGGACTATCTCTCGCCGTCTTTTCTTTCCAAACTCCACTCGTTCGACTTCAGGCTTATTCGGATGCTACTTGGGCGGCGATCCTCGATCGCGGTCTATCTCTCACATCGTGTTTTTCTTGGTGGTTCTCTCATTGCGGAAGACGAAGAAGCAGTGCAGTGTCGGTTGAGTGCAGAGGTCGAGATTACGCGCTATGGCTCTCTTGACAACAGATTACTTGGCTACGGTGGTTACTTGAGGATTTTGGTGTTTCTGTCACTACACCGACTCCTCTCTTGTCCGACAAAGATGTGTGAGTGCTATCAGTATTGCCCGTGACCCTGTGAAGCATGAGCTTACCAAGCATATTGGTGTTGATGCTTCCTTTATGCGGTCTTGTGTGCATGATCAGGTGATTGCTCTCCAGTATGTGCCTTCCGAGCTTCAGATAGCGGATTTCTTCACGAAGGCCTAGACTCGAGCACAGCATGGTTTCTACTTCTCCAAACTCAGTGTTGTTGATCCACCATGAATTTGAGGGGGGTGTTAGAGATATATATGTATATGTGTTATTCCCCATTGTTATAAAGGGTTTTTTTGCATATTCACCACATGTACTTGTGTATATATACTGGCCCATTGGTCCCATATGGAATACAAGCGTTATTCTCTACAGTGAGCTCAGTTTTTTCTTATGTTTTTTTGGTCTTATGGATTGCAGATGATGAGGGATGAGCTGATCGATGGGGGCAAGGTCTACCTTGTGTATCCTATCATAGAAGAATCAGAGCAGTTACCACAACTTCATGCTGCAAAAGACGATTTTGATTCCATGAAACAAAAATTCGAAGGTTATCCCTGTGGGCTGCTGCATGGCCGCATGAGGAGTGACGAGAAGGATGAAGCTCTCAGCAGTTTTAGATCTGGGGAACCACGTATTCTCCTCTCAACACAAGTGATTGAGATCGGAGTCGATGTTCCTGATGCTTCTATGATGATTGTCATGAACGCCGAGAGATTTGGAATTGCTCAACTGCACCAGTTAAGAGGGCGGGTAGGTCGTGGCAAAAGGAAATCCAAATGTATATTCCTGTCTTCCACTTCTAGCATGCTGCCAAGGTTGAAGGTGCTTGAAAAATCATCCGATGGATTCTACCTAGCTAACGCGGACCTGCTGCTGCGTGGCCCTGGAAACCTACTTGGCAAGAAACAGTCAGGACATCTTCCAGAATTTCCAATAGCTAGATTGGAGATTGATGGGAGTATTCTGCAAGAAGCCCACCTTGCCGCACTAGTAAGTTATTTACCTAATCCTTCTCCCGTTTCTATTAATCAGACAAATCTTGCAGTAACTTGTTTGTTACAATGCAGAGCGTTTTGGGAACAAGCAACGACCTAGCACTATATCCACGGCTGAAAGTGGAGCTCAGCATGAGGCAACCATTGTGCATTCTTGGAGATTGACCAGTGCCCTTCACAGAACCGATAGTGCAGCGCGAAACAGTTGGGGTGGGGGGCAAAGCTGACATGCCCAAACAGTTGTCAAATGCTGCCTAAGATTGTAAATTATGGGTAATAATGAAACAAGTACTTTTGGAGCAAGCAAATTCCGTTTCCTGACTTCCAGTATGCTTTTACAGATTCATTTTATGACAGTACCTGAAATAGAAGAACTGGGTAAATATTTCCAAATGTCGGATAAAAAATGCTTTATTTTGACCGGCGTATCAAACATAAGAAAAATCAGTGCATTGCAAAGCTTCCGGCGCCATGCCTAACTCTCTGTACGGTTGACCGTTGACAATCCGCACGCAGCAGTGACGTCACTCGAGTCTTCCACATAGGCATGTTTCCGTTGGCCGCACGAGACATGGTCGACTTGTCAGTCAGTGAAAGGACCCCATTGGGTAGCTCCGCGCAGGCTTCTCCTCACCTCTCGGCTCTCGCGTTTCCAACGCACCACGCTCACCACGGCATGCCACGTGGATACTTTTCCACGTGGCCACTTTTCATTGGATGAGTGACTCAATTCCCTGCCGTTCCTGCCCCGTTCTATTTCTGAACATTTTACATATAAAACCTTGAGTATTTACATATTTCTCAAGCAGATCATGTAGTAGAATGCACCAACAATAGAAAGGCTGTAATACACTAATACGTAATCGGGAAATCTCCCAGGTCCCGGATACAAAATCTCCAAAATGCAATACAAAAACAAAAACAAATTAGAATTGGAGAAATATAGCACGCCCTCTCCTCCCCCACGTCGAGATCGTTCTCCTCTTCCACCGCGTGCTCCATCGTCACTCCCCACTCCAGATCTCCAAACCCTAACCCCCCATATGCCATTCTACTAACCACTCGCCATGGCGCTGCCTCGCACCTCGCATCTCCTCCTCTTCGCGCTCGTTGCGGCGGCCGTCGCCGTGCCGCCGGCGAGCGCGGCGGTGGCGAGCATCGACCTGGGGTCGGAGTGGCTCAAGGTCGCCGCCGTGCACCTCGCCCCGGGCCGCGCGCCGATTGCTGTCGCCATCAACGAGATGTCGAAGCGCAAGTCCCCCGCCCTCGCTGCGCTCGCCGACGGGAACCGCCTCGCCGGCGAGGAGGCGGCCGGCATCGCCGCGCGCCACCCGTCCAAGGTGTTCGCCCGTTCGCGCGACCTCCTCGCCAAGCCCTTCCCGTACGTGCAGTCCGTCGCGCAGTCGCTCTTCCTCCCCTACGACCTCGTCCCAGACGCGCGCGGCGCCGCCGCGGTCCGCGCTGACAGCGGGCAGGTCTACACCGTCGAGGAGATCGTCGCGATGGTGCTCCACTACGCCGCCGGGCTCGCCGAGGCGCACGTCGGGGCGCCTGTGCGGGACGCGGTGGTTGCCGTGCCGCCCTACTTCGGGCAGGCCGAACGCCGGGCGCTGACGCAGGCGGCGCAGCTCGGCGGAGTCAACGTACTCGCGCTCATCAACGAGCACGCAGGGGCGGCGCTACAGTACGGGATCGACAAGGACTTCTCGAACGGGTCGCGGCATGTCATCTTCTACGACATGGGCTCAGGTAGCACCTACGCCGCGCTCGTGTACTACTCGGCTTACAACGCCAAGGAGTTCGGGAAGACGGTGTCCGTGAACCAGTTCCAGGTATGCCCATGTCCCTTCAGGTCCTGTAGCTGTTCAGTTGCGCTTCTCTGCTTGTAAGATCTTTTGAAAAAGTCAGTTAATTCTGATTTCACATGCCTAAGAGATAGTACATCTGAAAAAATAATATATATGAAATTTTGAGCTGCTATCTTACGGAGATAACTGCACAATCTACTGCTAATGCTTTTAGCTTATCTGCAGGTTAAGGATGTTAGATGGAACTCTAAACTTGGAGGCCTCGAAATGGAAATGCGTCTGGTCAACTATTTTGCCGATCAATTTAATAAGCAGCTCGGTAATGGAGTTGACATCCGTCAGTCTCCCAAGGCAATGGCTAAGTTGAAGAAGCAAGTTAAGCGCACCAAAGAAATTCTTAGTGCAAATACCGCTGCTCCAATTTCAGTTGAATCTCTATATAACGACCTCGATTTCAGGTGCATCCTTGCTATCTTACACGGTATAGAACTATAGATGCATAACCTTTGGTCACGAAATATGGATGACAATGTATAAAACTCAAGAAAGATAAAAATGCACCCAACATTGTCAAATTTGCTGTCCAATCTAATGTGCTGACTTAAATCAATCCTCAAATGATTTTTTGAAAGGAAATGCTTATTTCAGTCCAGCAAGTTCTGGCCTAGAAACAAGCCTACTATGTCTGGAGTAGCATGGATGATAGACCCTATTGCCTCTTTTGTCAAATGGCTTGACCTATGTTGTATTGAAGTTGATATCTTTGTTCCATTTGAAATTTTGAAGTAATGCAATCTCATCCGTACCGCATTGTTCTGTAATGGCTGAGTTTTTGCCCAGCTCATGCTTTCAGCTTTTATTTGTTTCCTCCTCAGTATAGTGTGAACTTTTAGTCTTATATAGTGATCAGGACCAGGGATCCAATAACCGTTCCCAGATGAAATTCCGGCCAGCCACCGGTACCGGTAACCGGCCGGTTACCGGTCAAACCGTTTTTTCCCTGGATGAAATTCGCTTGAATTTGATTAAAAACCATCCAAAATTCGAAAATCAGAATTTGAATTTGAAAACCTGGGAAAACCGGCCGGGATTTCATTTCCCGGTACCCACCGGTAAATCCGGTTACCGCCGGTAACCGGACGGTTTTTCTATCCCTGATCAGGACAGCTTTCGTGATTCTACCTGTTGAGCTAATGCATTCTATTTGTTACAGGAGCACCATAACACGCGAGAAATTTGAAGAGCTTTGTGAAGATTTATGGGAGCAAGCTCTAACTCCAGTTAAAGAAGTGCTCGCACATTCTGCCATGAAGATTGGTGATATCTACGCTGTAGAGCTGATAGGAGGAGCTACTCGGGTACCAAAATTGCAGGTGATTAAATTTAGTTATTATTTAGGCTTCTACTTGACTTTGCATTGAGCGCTGTAATGAGATCTTTTTCCCTGCACCCCTTCATGAGTTCATGCTCATAGAAATTAAACTAGTATTGTAACCTGGGTGCATGTGTGCATGTAAAGCGCATGGTTGCCTGCTTTATATTTCACCTTTTTCACTAAGAAACTTTTATCATAAATTCAGTTCAGTGTCTGTCATATTTGTTGTCACTTTTCACAGGGGCTTTAAATCTGTCATATTTGTTGTCACTTTTCACAGGGGCTTTAAATCACTGTTAGTCACACAGAGGACTAAATTTTACTTCCGAAATAGAGTTGCACACGTTATTTAATTCCATCATTCACCATTTATTAGTGCTTTAATGCTGTGTTTCTATCATTTGCCACATGAGCACATTTGTATTCTCCTGGTACAGGGGCTTTAAATCACTGTTAGTCACACAGAGGACTAAATTTTACTTCCGAAATAGAGTTGCACACCTTATTTAATTCCATCATTCACCATTTATTAGTGTTTTAATGCTGTGTTTCGATCATTTGCCACATGAGCACATTTGTATTCTCCTGGTACAGGCCAAGCTGCAGGAATTCCTGGGACGGAGTGAGCTCGATAAGCATCTTGATGCTGATGAAGCAATTGTTCTGGGTGCCTCACTGCATGCTGCTAACTTGAGTGATGGAATTAAGTTAAACCGTAAGCTGGGGATGATTGATGGTTCTACTTATGGTTTCATGCTTGAAATAGATGGCCCAGATTATGTCAAAGATGAAAGTATTGATCAAGTACTGTTGCCAAGGATGAAGAAAATGCCAATAAAGGTTGGCAAATTTGTTATTCTTTGTCTTATAAGAGTAATAGTTGTGGGTGAAATATATCTAAACTGGCTTGCTATTTGTTTGTTATGTACAGATGTTCAGGTCCATCAGACATACAAAGGACTTCGATGTCTCTCTCAACTATGACAAAGCTTATGAACTGCCTCCAGGTGTTTCATCACACAAGTTTGCGGACTATTCCGTATCAGGCCTGACAGATGCCAGTGGAAAGTAAGCAAGCATAATACTCCCTCTTTTTTCTTTTTCTTTTTTTCCTTCTTTTTTTTGGGTGCATAGTCTCAAGTCTTGCTCATAATCAACTGAACTGACTGAACGCAATATACCGTATCTGTGAACCAATTTTCATTGGGAATATTCTCTCTGAGGTTACAATACATATGGTCATGCCGATTAAACTCATTTGAAAAAGAATCTACCTTCTGACAAATTAATTGATATTTGACTATGGCTTCCCTAATGCTATTGCTATCATGTTATATGTATCCACCATATGTTTGATTTGACTGCATGAATTAAACCATGTGCTTTTTTTTAACCAGGTATGCAAGCCGCAATTTATCTGCACCAATCAAAGCAAATATACATTTTTCTTTGAGTAGAAGTGGAATTATTTCTCTTGATAGGGCAGAAGCAGTGATTGAGATAACTGAATGGGTTGAAGTTCCAAAGAAGAATTTGACACTAGAGAGTAATGCCACCGATCAGAATTTGTCTTCTGAAGCAGGAACAGCTAACAGTACAACAGATACTAAGGAGAATTTGAGTTCTGACAGTGATACAAATAACTCCAGCACGCCCACAGATGAGAGTAATGTTCAAGATACTATTACAGAGAAGGTGCTCAAGAAAAGAACATTTAGGGTTCCATTGAAGGTAAAATAGAGTTGTTCTGTAAGCTGACCCTAATATTGAGAGAACCCAGTTTAATTATATATCCTTTTTGAATATAGGTGGTGGAAAAAACGGCTGGTGCTGGATCAATTCTTTCAAAGGAGTTGTATTCTGAAGCAAAAAGTAGGTTAGAGGTACTCGATAAGAAGGATGTCGAACGGAGGAGAACTGCTGAACTGAAAAATAACCTAGAGTCTTACATATACTCTATGAAGGAGAAGGTACTTTTGCTTCTGCCTTTATTCTTTAAACTTTGTGGGAAACATGTAAAGAAGGTGGATTTTTAGCTTGTTGTTAACATTGATGTGAATGTCTCATCTCTCATGCATTCTGCTAATGGAATCTTAGAAAGTTGGATGACCCCTCTTGTTTCCTCACATAATATATATGAAAACTATGAAGGTGTTATTTTTCACTGAACTTTATCTCACAATGACAATCTCCATATCTACATGAACTTGGAAAAATGCAGTGAAGTTTGATCATTTTCTATCGCAGTGATTACGAGCCACGCCTTATTTATTTATTGACTGTTTTGTGTGCTGCCATTTGACACATCACAGCTGGAAGAAAGCACAGATATGTTGACTGTCTCAACTGAACAGGAGAGGGAATCTTTTACAGAGAAACTTAGTGAGGTCAGTGTAAATAATTGGTCTTGCTGTAGGTCTCATTTGTCTAGGACATCTCATGCAAGTTGTTTTATGACAAGTGCAGGTGCAGGATTGGTTGTATATGGACGGTGAAGATGCTCAAGCAAATGAATTTAAAGAACGCCTTGATCAACTTAAGGCCATTGGTGACCCAATTCTTTTCAGGTAATTAATTGTTTATCCATTCAAGTTCATATAAGTCAATGACTGAGATTGTTTATTTTCTTTACTTTCCAGATTGAGTGAGTTAAAAGCCCGACCGGCGGCTTGCGAAAATGCTCGATTGTATCTTGCTGAGCTGCAAAAGGTATCCAAACAGAAAAATCTAATAATGATTTTTCTAACTATATTAATTTACGTTGTTTGACATAATGTACTTGAAGAGTTCCTTTTTGTATAAGAAACAAGAAAGTTCGTTCATTTTAAAACTAAAAAAATGTTCTTGTTTTCAAAAGAAAAAAGTGCCAGCATTCATTATATGCATGCATGCACTCTGTTAAGTTTGTCCGATTCAAACACAAGATATTTACTAAGAAAGGTCATTGCTGGAGAAGTATAGTGTAACATATTGTAACAACAGAAAGAAAATCCTTTCTTTGAACAATATTCCTGTATTCTCAAAGCTGTTATTGCGCTGAAGTATTTCGACGTGCAGATCATGCCAATATGCACAATTCTTACATGCTTGTTTTATATTGCAAATAGATTGCCTGATAAAAAAAGAAGTTCAGGACACTCGTGAATTCTAAATCCTCGAAGTAAACCTTCACTTTTCCTTTTATTATCTGTATTATATAACTGCTTAGTAAAAAATTGTAGATTGTGCTTAAGTTCATGGTTGCCGTGTTACTCTATTCTCATTTATATTTTTTTGGTCTTCGTGCAGATTGTTAAGAACTGGGAGACGAACAAACCATGGCTTCCAAAAAAGAGAATAGATGAGGTAAACCAGTGAAGCTTAATGAAGTTTGATTAATTCATTTTGCTGATTATTTGTAATGCTCATTTTGTTGGTTGTGTGATGCTATCTGGGTCTAGGTTGTAAGTGAAGCAGAGAAAATAAAAATTTGGTTGGAGGAGAAGGAAGCCCTGCAGAAAAGGTATGCCCATTTTTGGAGCCAACAAACTTTCTCGAGTTCTACTTCTAATTACCTTGTAAGTGGCTAACTCCCATTGAGCATATTGCAGTACCCCTGTCTACAGCCCACCTGCTTTCACATCTGAAGAAGTCTATCAGAAAGTTCTGGACCTACAAGATGAGGTTAGGAAGTTCCTACTAGCATCCTAGAACACTAGGCACAAGTACAACTTTAATCAACTTCTCAATACAATGGGAATTCAATTGGCGTGCAGGTCTCCAGTGTCAATAGGATTCCTAAACCAAAACCCAAGATTGAGAAGAAACCTCCAAAGGAAGAAGAGTCTGCTAACAAGGAGAAAACTGCATCTTCCGAATCTGCATCCAGCGAGACTGAATCCACTGAAAGGTCATCGGAATCAGATGCCCAGGAAGAGGATCAGTCTGAATCAGCCAACACTAACGATTCAGAACCAGAATATCATGACGAGTTGTGATTATTAGAATCAACTTCGGGACACCCGTTGGACTGGTTTGAAAGACATACTCCGAGAAGACAGTTTGTCACAGAGGCAAAACTTTGGTAGCTGAAATTTTCACAATTTTGTTTGACGACCAAAAGATGAGATGTAGGATTTCAAGGTAGACTAGATGCTGTAGTGCCAACAAGAAAATCCATAGTTTCTAATCGCTGTATAGCACTATGGTGGTATCTATGGCATGCTTGTCAAGATAGTGTCTCAACGGCGTAGTTCTCAGAACTTTGGAGTAGCATTGTTGTATTGAACTCGTTTAATTTTGTTGACAGATTAAAGGAATTTTACGTCAGCTATCAATACTAGTATATCTTTTGCCCTTTTATATTGTTTATTTCGCCCAAATAATTGTCGTGAACTTGTGGTTGAATGATCCTGTGTACGTTTGCTATATATTTTCTCTCTACATTTTAACGAATGACGCTTAGCACAGCAACATTTCAATTGCCCGTGCATGCAACTGGTACATGAACATGCATACACAGATACAAAGGGGTATTTTGCTGAACATCACAAGGCTTCAACACATCCGGCAGCCATCGTATCCGCATCCGCCTACTACGTTTTGCACTCGTGCTGTTTTGCAGCCTCCGTGGACGGCACGAGGGGTTCTTGAGTTGAACGGCCGCGGCGGCTACCCATGCGAGCTGGAGCCTGCCGGGCGCGGCGCGGCTCGGCTCGGCTCCGCTCCTAGCGGATGGCGAGAGGCCGGCTACTGGCCGCGGCTTCGGCATGGACATGGAGTAGCTTCCTTTGTGGAGAGCGACCGTGTCATCGCGGAAACAGACTAGTCCTAGCCTGACTCCCGAGTATGCCACGCTCGGCGGCGCGCCACCATTCCTCGGCGGCTGTGTGCCGATGGTTTCAATCCTTAGATAAGATGGAAAGGCTTTACACACTACGTTTTTAAAAAGAAAAGGCCAAAAGCAGATCTCGGTGTGCCAATGATCTACTCATTGGAATCATATATTCATATGTGTTTCGAGGAAAAGAGGAAAAATGCAAGCGGCAAAAACAGAGACATTATAAATTAACCCCCCCTTTTTTTTGTACATTTCATACTTGGACACAGGGTTTGGGTAACCGGTTTGATTTATTTTTTTTAACGGGGGGTTCGGTAGGACCGGATTCGCCAATTTTTGGAAAATTTCGGCCAGTTTTGGCTGAAATTTTCAAATCAAAAATTGATTTTTTTGTGTAGTTAAAACGAAAAATGCAAAAAAAAGTGCAGCTCCAAGGTTCGAACCCACAACCTTCCTTCTCCAAGGCTAGGTGCGTTTTCACTAGGGCACATGCACTCATGTGCTTTTATGTGGTTACAAATTTCTTTTATATTTGACGGAAAACTAACAAATCCGATTTTTTTTTGCCGGTAGGAAATTTTACCGGGGGATCCGGTAGAACCGAAAATCCTGATTTTTGGTTGATTATCGGCCGATAATCCAAACCTTGCTTGGACGTCAGTCACATTTCATACTTCTGGGCATTAGTTTCCAAACCAAATAACAGTATCTTAATTCTTAAGCGTTATTTCCTAAAAAAATTAAAAGTACTAACCTAAACAAGAGTACACTGTTAAATGTTCGGTGCTTTTCCTAAGTTCTGCATTCCTAAATGACTAGGTAGTTCTTGCTGCCTTGTGGGACCTGATCAAATTTCTCTCATAGATTGTAAACAAAAACTACATACTACATAGATTCTAAATCGAGACAGTTAATGGCAATACACCTTAAGTGGACGGAAATGGGAAAATGGGAAACGGAGGAAACTTTGGATAGTATTAAAGTGTACCAGGATTATTTGATGGTATAGTGCTAAACTAGTGATCTTTCGGCGCTACAGAACCAAATTTTCCTAGATTCTAAAGCATGGTTGGTTAGTAATGGGTTGGTGAGTCTGCCCCCCAACACTTGTGAGTTTTGATTCATAATGTCTTCTTTTGTCAAACAAAAAACTCCATTCTACTAACCAAAACTAATCTATCATTATAGCAACAAGCCTACAGCAGAATGGCTCTTGAAACAGAAAAATGGATTCACAGAAGGGAAGCTGGGAATGAAAATACAGAAATGAAATACAAGAAGCATACCATGGTGGGTAAATGTGAATTATGCTTCCTGCTACAAGATCCACATTGTCACATATCTTGGGACTGAAGATAATGGTCCTCTTAATGCTGCTGTCATCCATGTCGCAATCTGTTGAGACTTTGCTTGTAACGGGAAACTGTGACACACAAGTACCATGAAAACACCACTGTCATAAAATGCTGGAAAAATAGCACTCGAGTATTGCATAAGATTTTGTTAGAACTTGTCTCCGACAAAGGATAATTTTTGGGCTCAATATCAAAAAGGAAAAGAATGATAAAGGTAGCACAAAATTACCATCTTAAATGTTTGAGCACCACATAGATTCAAAAAGCGTAATCAACCCCGTGAAGAAATCTATCCAAACAGGCATGACATATATAAGCACATAGATAAGCATCTGACATATATTTACCAGCTCAACAGCAAACAGAAGTTTCTCAGTTGCAAACATTATCTATTTTCATGGAAAATCATGGCTAAACTTAGTAGTAGGAAAAGCAAAATGTTAATTTAAGACCATTTCTGCACAAGATCAAATAAACGAAAGCAAATAAGAGTTTTTGAAAGATGAACCACGGACATTACTATTTTCCTTGAACAAGCAGCGGCAGACTCTTAGCTTTCCTTCCAAGGACCTTGACAAAATTAGAACAGTTACTCCCTTTGAATCACCTGGACATACGAAGAGTCACTACTTCAGCAATATATGGATACACACTGATGAAACCTATTTATGAACATACAAGTAGTACCAACTGCTGCTACTAGCATAACCATACAAGTTCACAATAGCTAATTTAGGACTACCTAAATGATCTTGATCTCTGTTATACTGTCTTAAGAACTCAGCGTGCCTATCTCTTTCCATCTGCATAATCTGTTGCATCCTTCCATAATAACCAGCTCTGCCACAGAGCAAAACAAATAAAATAAGCATAACATCCAGAGATATTTGAATGGTCATTTAGAAAAAGAATTATCAGGGTTATTATACCCAGTTGATCTCATGGGAAGTGCAGTACCCTCCATGTTTGCTGCATTAAAAGCTTCTTGGAATATGTCAGCCATGGTTTGCCCCTTCACATCTTTGTTCACCAAAGTCAGGTGGTTTTGAACAATGTCTTATTGCACGATAAAAGTATCATGTTGGATAGTACAACTGAGCAATTACTAATAACAGTGGTTGTGTTACACGCTGTACTCTTGCTCTTGGTGATAGCAAGATCTTTACTCTCATGGAGAGGATAACACTTGAAGATGAGACAAATTTTTCTTGGTTTATTTCTCTTCACAATGCCATGCCAACCTGAGGGGTTGGGTATACATATTTATAGGCTGCTACTCAGCCAAGCATATGCCAAGATGCTAGTCTAAGATGCTAACAACCTGTCCTAGATGTTGTCCTCTAAGATGCTAACAATCTGTCTAGATCTTTGGTCAAGATCTTGTCCTAGAGATACTAACAACCGATCAAGGATCTTTGTCCTTTACAAAAGCAAAAAAAATCGACACAAAAAGCCGACACAGAGACTTATCCATCATTCTCCCCCTAAGTCTTGTGTGTCTCCTTGTGAGGAATCTGAGCCATCCCGATCCTGGCGCGAAACTCCTGGAACTTGATCCACCCAAGAGACTTGGTCGAAGTCGTGAACCGGTCTTGGGTGTTGATGTAGTTGCCGGATACTCCCTTCATCCAGCAACCGATGAAGTGATACCTCACCCGGATGTGCTTGCTGCGCTCATAGAAGACAGGGTTCTTCGCCAAGGCCAAGGCGGACTTGCTGTCCACCCTGAGCTCCACTGCCTCCGCGTCTCTGTCAAGGAGATCGCCAAGCACTGTGCCGACCTGAGCACGAGTAGAAGCGGTAGTGGCGCGTAATGTACTGCCGCAGCTAGACAAAGCCACTACCGCCGCTTGACCGATCGCCACCGATCGGACACTTGCCGAGGAAGAACGGCGTCCGCTAGTGCTCTTGCTCGTGTCGATGTCGCCGGCGTGGTCATTGCCGTCACCGATGGTGAAGTGCGCCGCGCCGTGCACCTTAGGTAGTGCCGTAGTCGGAGGTGCCCGCGACGTAGCGGCGATCCTTTTCATGGCTCGCTGGTGTTTCGTCGTCGGCCGCTGCATGAACCGGCTGACGTAGCCGACGGCGAACGCCAAGTCCTGTCGCGTGTGGACAAGATAGCGAAGGCGCCCATAATGCGCCGATCTGCGTTGCGTCCACCTCCTCCGCCATACTCTCGACTCGGCCACCTTTCCTCCATAGTGAGGTGGGTTGCGGGCCGGTGAGCCCGCCACTTCGACATGCGCTTGGCGTGGCGGTCTGGCGAAGGAGATCACGGAGTCATCTGGTGGACCTCGATCCCCCGGTAGAAGGAGAGGATCTCCAAGTCGCTCATCCGGAAGGCGGTCTTCATCTCCGCTTGAATGCTTCAACCTCGGCCTCCTTGGAGCGGTGATCCTGAAGTCGTCGACGTGACGCCACCGCGGGCGTTGCCGCCTTGCCCGCCGATGACCGCGACCTGCGTGTGCGCTCTGCTGAACCCCATTTGCGAAGGGTGGAGTCGGCTTAGCGTTCGGGCTCGTGGTGCTGCCATGCCGTAGAGGGCCTTGCGCGGCGGAGGACCTGCCTCCTGCCGGGATGGCGAATCCGGCGGTGGCGACGTAGACCTCCTCCTTCAAGTCGCCGTTGAGGAAGGCGGACTTGGCGTCCATGTGATGGGCGCGCCAACCTCCCGGGCCGCAAGTGCGAGGAGAAGACGAACGGACTCCATGCGCCGCGACGGAGTGCGGCGTCGTCGAAGTCGACCCCTCTGCTGCGCATGAATCCTCGTGCCACCAAGCGAGCCTTGCTTGCGATGGCGCCCGGCTTCATCCCGCCGGCGAACACCCACTTGGCAGGGTGATCGCGGTGGCCGGCGGAAGATCCGCCAGCTCCACGTCGGTTCGCTCGGCGGCGTCCATCTCTCGCTTCATCGCGACACGCCACGCCACGTCTCCTCCGCCTCGGCGAAAGGCGGGGCTCGCCGTCGTCGCCGCGCCAAATCGCGCTCGCCTCGTGGTCGCTGCGCCAGTCGAGGGCGGCAGCCGAGGATGTTGTCCATGGTACGGTAGCGCGAGGCTCGCCGTCGTGGTAGCGTCGGCGGTCCTCGTGGGGCAATGAGTAGCGAACTCCACCGCCACGCGCTCGTCGTGGGCCCGGCCGTTGGGCCGATCCGGTGGTGTGGCGTGCGGCGGAGAGTGGTGGCCGGTGCGGAGGCGTGGAGTGGCCGGTGGTGAAGAGTGGGGCGTGGCGCCGCCGAAGGTGGTGGAGCACTCGCGGAGCCGGTGGCGGCGAGGTGGGCGAGCTCGGTGAAGACGAATCGCTAGCTCCCGGCTCTCTCGAAGTGGGCGTGGTCGACAACGAAGTCCACGAGTCGGTCGAACCGTCGTCCACCGCTTGTCCCACGTCGGCCTCGCCGCCGTCGAACACAACATCACGCGAGATGCGACGCGTGTGTGACGGTCGAGGATGCGGTAGGCGCCGAGCCTCCGCGTGGCCGATGAACACTCCGGAATGCTCGCTGCCGACGAGCTTGCCGATGTGGCCAAGCTCCTTGGCGAGCGCGAGGCCAAGACCCGCAAGTGGGAGACCTTTTTGTGTAGTTAAAACGAAAATGCAAAAAAAGTGCAGCTCCAAGGTTCGAACCCACAACCTTCCTTCTCCAAGGCTAGGTGCGTTTTCACTAGGCACATGCACTCATGTGCTTTTATGTGGTTACAAATTTCTTTTATATTTGACGGAAAACTAACAAATCCGATTTTTTTGGCGGTAGGAAATTTTACCGGGGATCCGGTAGAACCGAAAATCCTGATTTTTGGTTGATTATCGCCGATAATCCAAACCTTGCTTGGACGTCAGTCACATTTCATACTTCTGGGCATTAGTTTCCAAACCAAATAACAGTATCTTAATTCTTAAGCGTTATTTCCTAAAAAAATTAAAAGTACTAACCTAAACAAGAGTACACTGTTAAATGTTCGGTGCTTTTCCTAAGTTCTGCATTCCTAAATGACTAGGTAGTTCTTGCTGCCTTGTGGGACCTGATCAAATTTCTCTCATAGATTGTAAACAAAAACTACATACTACATAGATTCTAAATCGAGACAGTTAATGGCAATACACCTTAAGTGGACGGAAATGGGAAAATGGGAAACGGAGGAAACTTTGGATAGTATTAAAGTGTACCAGGATTATTTGATGGTATATTGCTAAACTAGTGATCTTTCGGCGCTACAGAACCAAATTTTCCTAGATTCTAAAGCATGGTTGGTTACTAATGGGTTGGTGAGTCTGCCCCCCAACACTTGGTGAGTTTTGATTCATAATGTCTTCTTTTGTCAAACAAAAAACTCCATTCTGTTATGAATATTGTGTGTATGTATTCAGAGGCCCAATGGACAATATATATAGGGTACAAAGGGACACAAGTCTAAACCCTAATACAATGGAAAATACCACAAATACCCTTATATCTTTAACACCCCCCCTCAAATGCAAGGCGTATGCAATAGCATTGCATTTGGAAAGGGTTAACACTAAAATAGAAAAAAAAAATCCGAAGTCCGAGTCTTGATAATGTCGTCGTAGCATGCAGCTCTTGGAAAATGTCGATAAAAGATCTCTTCCCATCTGTGGTCGTACGACAGCTCATAAAGCACAAGGTGTAGGAGCAAAGTCGATCGCGGTAACATGACGAAGAAGATGATGAAACCGACAAAAAGAGAAAACTGTCAAATCAAGTCAAATAGGAACAGATAGAAGCATGACAACGCAGATCGAAGCCCAAGACGACGGCGACGCAGTGCACAAGAAGCGCAATAAAGACGCAGTACACAAGAAGCGCAATAAAGACGTAGAGAGCACAAGAAGCACAACGGATGCACAGTGCAAAAGAAGCGTGACGCAATGCACAAGAAGCGTAACAGAGACGCAGTGCAGAAGAAGCGCGGCGCAATGCACAAGAAGTACACCGGAGACGCAGTGCGGAAGAAGCGTAGCAGCCTTAAAAGTAGGGCGACGGATCTGCAGCGGTTCGAAGAAAAGAACAGCAGCTGCTGCCATGCAAAAGAAATTCCTATACTTCTATGACTGACAATAAATTTGTGGACTCGCATGGCTTAGACGAAACTCAAAGATAAAGTTTGACAAACTTGGATGGACGCAGCGGAAGAAAAACGACACAAATGATAATTAGCAATAGATACTAGCAAAACTAGCAGCAAAGACTCGATCTCCACCAACAGCGCTCGGTAGCGAGAACATGTAGTCCAGATGGCAAACACACCGAGCCATCCCAATAGCCATCAATAAGAAGACGCGCAAGCACAGCCATCAACAGCAGCCATCCTAATCCCAATAGCACCCCAATCGGCAAGCACTGCGCTGGTACCCAGGCAGGGGCGTTACTTTTGATGAACACAACACGTGAAGAAGGGAGCAAAGCATCGTTTTTCTTTGTCCTTCGCGCAGCAACCAAATCAACTCAAATCTCCAACCATCTTCCTCCCGTAAGCACCTCGGTGGTGACCGACTTCGTCCGAGGCGCTCGAACAGGGATGACGAGGCATGGTGCCGGCGAGGCCGGAGCGCGACAAAGCGAGCCGGCAGAGTCGGTGCGCGGCGGCGACGCGCGCCAGGCGAGGCCGCAGAGGATGGTTCGACGGGAGGACCGGCAAAGATTGAGTCGGTGCGGCAGATCCCGCCGCGTTGCGTGTAGCTCGAGGCAACGCATGGATCTCGGCGCCAAGGATCGGAGGCGCGACGCCAAAGCCGAGCCTGCTCACTATCCAGCGGCGCGATGAAGGAGCATGAGCGCCCGAGCTCCGGCCTCTCCCGGAGTAGCAACACCCGGCGGGACGCACCGAGACGATCCGGCGGGGATGAGCTTGGACGACGAGGCCGCTTCGGCGACGAGGATAGCCGATCCCACCCGGATCGCGGCGAGGATGAGCTCCGGCTGTCGAGATGGTCGATCCCACCGGATCTGGCGCGGCGACGAGGCCGGGCGGGCGGCCGTCAAGAAGATTGATGCCGCCAGAATGGTCGAGGTAGGCCAGAGCGCCGGCCGTGAGACCCGCAATGAGGCGCGAGCGCGTCACCCCGGAGCGAAGAAACTACTCCTGTGGCAGCGGCGAGAACGGCGAGAGCCTAGAGGCGCGGCGCGACGAGGCCGCCCCGGGAGTGGAGATCGCTCCTCCCAGGGGCAGCAGCAGCGAAGAACGACCGACGGCTAGGAGGCGGCGGAAACAGTAAACCCTAACCCTAACCTTCGCTCTGTACCATGTTATGAATATTGTGTGTATGTATTCAGAGGCCCAATGGACAATATATATAGGGTACAAAGGGACACAAGTCTAAACCCTAATACAATGGGAAATACCACAAATACCCTTATATCCTTAACACATCCTACTGACCAAAACTAATCTATCATTATAGCTACAAGCCTACAGCAGAATGGCTCTTGAAACAGAAAAATGGATTCACAAAAGGGAAGCTGGGAATGAAAATACAGAAATGAAATACAAGAAGCATACCATGGTGGGTAAATGTGAATTATGCTTCCTGCTACAAGATCCACATTGTCACATATCTTGGGACTGAAGATAATGGTCCTCTTAATGCTGCTGTCATCCATGTCGCAATCTGTTGAGACTTTGCTTGTAACGGGAAACTGTGACACACAAGTACCATGAAAACACCACTGTCATAAAATGCTGGAAAAATAGCACTCGAGTATTGCATAAGATTTTGTTAGACTTGTCTCCGACAAAGGATAATTTTTGGGCTCAATACCAAAAAGGAAAAGAATGATAAAGGTAGCACAAAATTGCCATCTTAAATGTTTAAGCACCACATAGATTCAAAAAGCGTAATCAACCCCGTGAAGAAATTTATCCAAACAGGCATGACATATATAAGCACATAGATAAGCATCTGACATATATTTACCAGCTCAACAGCAAACAGAAGTTTCTCAGTTGCAAACATTATCTATTTTCATGGAAAATCATGGCTAAACTTAGTAGTAGGAAAAGCAAAATGTTAATTTAAGACCATTTCTGCAAAAGATCAAATAAACGAAAGCAAATAAGAGTTTTTGAAAGATGAACCACGGACATTACTATTTTCCTTGAACAAGCAGCGGCAGACTCTTAGCTTTCCTTCCAAGGACCTTGACAAAATTAGAACAGTTACTCCCTTTGAATCACCTGGACATACGAAGAGTCACTACTTCAGCAATATATGGATACACACTGATGAAACCTATTTATGAACAATCAAGTAGTACCAACTGCTGCTACTAGCATAACCATACAAGTTCACAATAGCTAATTTAGGACTACCTAAATGATCTTGATCTCTGTTATACTGTCTTAAGAACTCAGCGTGCCTATCTCTTTCCATCTGCATAATCTGTTGCATCCTTCCATAATAACCAGCTCTGCCACAGAGCAAAACAAATAAAATAAGCATAACATCCAGAGATATTTGAATGGTCATTTAGAAAAAGAATTATCAGGGTTATTATACCCAGTTGATCTCATGGGAAGTGCAGTACCCTCCATGTTTGCTGCATTAAAAGCTTCTTGGAATATGTCAGCCATAGTTTGCCCCTTCACATCTTTGTTCACCAAAGTCAGGTGGTTTTGAACAATGTCTTATTGCACGATAAAAGTATCATGTTGAATAGTACAACTGAGCAATTACTAATAACAGTGGTTGTGTTAACAACATACTTCCTCCTCGCTTGATGTTTCACCAATTCCATGCTCCAAGGGGTCTTCACTGTGAAGATTCCTCTGACCTAGAAGAGGTAGTATTTTCTTCCCAGAAGTAGGAACTTTTGGCTTCCCTTCCTTAGCTCTGGCGTGTTGGCGCAACTGCTTTGAAAATTTGAAATATTCAGAAACAAGCTAATTGTTGTCTAGGTACTCCAAATAATGAAACAGCACCACAAAACATACACCGAAAATGGTGTCCCAACAGAAGAGCCACTTCTATCATGTAGATATTCAAGAAGTTCAGCAACTGAAATATTTGCCTTCTTGGTTGGACGGGCAAACTCTGAGGGCAAATCTTCAGTTTCTTCGTTGATATCTTCCAACAGCTCAGCCATCATAGTTTGTGAAACTTTAGTCGGTGACATTCCTGATGAAACTTCTTGCTCCACAATGTATGACTTTTCAGTCTTTACATTTAGCGTAACAGAATTGGATCCACGTATTGAGAATCTGGTTTTGTTTTCACATTTGCCTCCTGCATCAGTGGAGAAAAAGAAAAACGGTTCATGGGATATTCACCAGGAAAAGTTATGGAAGAGAGCGTTTACAAATTAAAGTCCACCTTTCATAAGAAAGATCAGAATCTACATAATCCGTATAACGGAGATGCAGTGATACTAGGAAAAGCGGAGATACATCAACGTACTTCTGCTTGTTCCAGCAGATAGGAATGAGACACTAAGAGGATCTTTATGCACATAGGCTAACTCTTCAGCTTCTTCCAGAACTTCATCCCAGGCGGCTGATTCATCCTGGTCCACCATTCTGTTATCCTTCTCTCTTTGTTTTGAAGCAGCACAAGCTAATGCGAGTCTTGTTGGTGCAACAACATCCTGTTGATATATAATGAAAGATGAAGGCACATGTTCAGCAAGCATTAATATGCTGCTACAAGTGGAAAGTTGCAATATTAATCAACCATGCCAGAAGATGTTGGATACATTTGCTAGCAAGAGACTAAGAAAGAAGGGAAATTTGTAGTTTGCGCATCTTATGAAGTGGTTCAGTGTTCAAAGGAATATGGAATTTGGAACGGTTTCATGGAAGACATGAGCGCGTGCCCTGCAACAATGTGTATGAAATTTGTGGGCTAAGCAAATAAGGACATGAAATATCAAAGCCTGTAGCTCACCGTCAGCAGAGGCAGCACCTCATCAGATATTGCATCCTCAACAGAATCAGAGACGCGATCAGAGTGTTGCTCATATTGATGGCATGTGCTTTGATCATCACGGAATCCTTCCATGCCAATGCCGTAGCTAGGTCCGGAGCACCCCCAAAGTCCTGGATCAAATGCACATACATGGTGACACACATAAAGAGGTGAACAATTGGTCAAAAGAGGTAAGTATTCACTCAGCACAGAAAGGTCGACGAGGTCGGCGGCGCCGTCAGCGGCTAAACGAACGTCGAGGGCGGTGGCGGCGGCTCCCGGTGACGAGCACAAGGAGGTCCCCGGTGGTGCGCATGAGTGGGAACTCACGCTTGCACAACGAGGACAAAGAGTAGGAGGCGGCGGCGGAGGGTGGCCGGTGGATGGGAAGTTGGGGACCAGGGGATGGTGTCCGGATCTTGGTCGGTGGATTCTCTGAATTGCAAGGTTTTAAATGGCTCATGTCAAATTTTGCCATTTCTCGCCGAGAGTAGACTTAGGGCTTTTTTAGCAGAGCTATAGCTTTCCTGAAAAGCAGTTTCTAGCTGGTTTGTAAGGTTGAACAGCTGAGTTGAAGAGATTTTGTGTTTAGCTATTTGACTTTTAGGTAGGCTAGGTGCAGCTTCTGATATGAGAAATATCTAAAATGCCCTTGAGGCAAATTATGGTTTGTTTGATGCGGTTTAACAACAATTAATGCAATTGTCAGCAACTAACGGCATTTAATGACAACTAACTCAATTGGCGATAATTAACGTAATTGACGACAACTACCGCAATTAACGATAATTACCACAATTGACCGCAATTAACGATGATTAACGTGATAGACCGCAATTAACGAAAATTAACGTAATTAACTACTATTATTACAATAAACAATTATTACATAAATAAATACACTAAATAATTATTAAAAAGACAATTATTACATAACTAATTACAAAAAAATAATTATTTAAAAGCAATTAATTTACAAAAGAAAAAAGGAAAAGGAAAATTAAAAAAAGGTGAGGGCTAGGGTTTGAGCCAGCGGCAGCAACGGAGGACAACGGTGGCGCCGGGTCAGGAGGAGGAGAGCGGCGGCGCCGGTTCCGAGGGAGGATGAGGAGGAGGGTGGTTACACATGGGGGAGGTGGAGGAGGAGGCGACGGTGGGGAAGGACAAGGGTGTCACCGGGTTGGGGAGGATGAGGGGGGCAACAGCGCATCGGCAGAGGGCGGTGGCACATCGGAGAGGCAGAGGGAGGAGGAGGCGGCAACGCATCGGGGAGGTGGAGGGAGGAGGCGGCGACGGAGGAGGACGAGGGGAAAGGTAGCGACACGTGGCGGGAGGAGGAGGGGAAGGGCGGCGACATGGCGGGGGAGGAGGATGGGGAGGACGGCAGTGCGACTCGGGAGGAGGAGGGGGGCGACGACGTGTAGGGGAGGAGGAGGGCGGGGCGGCCGCACCGGCGCGAGAGAAGGAGGGGCGCACAGGCGGGGTGGGGCGCGCAGGTTAGGGTCGAGGTCGCCCGAGCGGGGGTTTTGTCCGTGGCAAAAGTTGGTAAATTCTACCCAACTTCAAGGGTGATTTTGGAAGGGGAACCGTGGGAAGTTGCCCCACGGTGGCTTTTGGCTTTATCATGTTATACATGGCTTCCGGCTTCCAAAAAACCCAGTGGGAAAAGCCCCTGTTTGGGACGGCTTTTCCGAGTGAAAAGCTGAAGCCGAAGCCATCCCAAACATGCCTTTAATCGGTGGTGTGCGATTGCCCATCAATTTCATTCCTTGCTTCTCTTTCTTCATGTTTGAAATCTTTGAGGTGGAAAATCCTAAAGGGCTAACAAGCAAAATACTTTTGAGGGGGAAAAGTGATAAACGAAAAAAAAGGCAAACCAAAAACTGGCAGGTTTATCGGCCAGTTCCTAGCTCCCGACGTAGCTCTAGGAATTTTGGCAAAGAGTAAATTACACCATGGGTCATTGAACTTGTAGCCTTGGTTCATTTGGGTCACGGTTCTTCGGAATTACATATTTGGGTCACTAAAGTGCATTAATTAGTTCATTTGTGGGTCACATGCGCACACGCTGGCATTCACCGCTGACATGGTACTCCACATGGCATGCTGATGTGGCACCCTACTACCTCTCATTTTCTCTCTACCTTCTCTTCCTCCCCCTTCTCTTAATCTCCCACCTGCGCCAGTCTTAGCTCGAGCGGCGCCATGAGCATGGGAACGTGAGCACACAATGAAGCGAGCTAGCGGTGTTGGCGGTTTGAGTTGGGGAGGACGGACATGCCTCGAATCCACAATGTGACGGCGTTAGTGAACCACGACCATGACCGTTGGCGATGACCGCTTGGGAGAAAGAAGGGCTCGTCGGCAGCGTTTCCAACAACGGGGAGAGGAATCCGATGAACACCGCATGAGCACAATGATGCTAATGCCGAATATGATTTCGATAGAGGTGTGTCGAGGTGGGCTGGTTATGGAGGTCCGCCATGGCGCGGTGGAGGGGACGCCAGCGGGGACTCCGAAGTAGGGGAGGATGGGGGGAGGTGGCCTGTAGAAGTCAACGCATCGAAGTGGTCTGGATGACGCAGACGTCACAGTCGGAGGTGATGTGAAGCGGCGAATCAGTGTGCGACATGTGGAGGTAGGGCTGCGGCGCGACTCGCCTCGACGTCACTTTGGTGAAGTAGGAGAAGGGAAAGGGGCTCTGTGGGGCGTAGGAAGTGAGGAAGGTGGAAGCAAGATCAATTCGGGGAGAGGATTGACCATGGAGAAAATTTTTGCAGGATTTAAAAACAGGGATCGATGGTGAGGAGCTTACCATGGACAACAATGGCGGGCGACGACATAGTGAGGAAGAAGAAGGTGGGGAAGGGGCTCTGTGGGGCCGCAAGGAAGTGAGGAAGGTGGAAGCAAGATCAACTTGGGGAGAGGATTGACCGTGTTGATGAAGTTTGAAGGATTTAGAAAAGGGGATCGGTGGTGAGGAGCTTACCGTGGACAACAATGGCGGTCGCCGTCCACCGCGCCATGCTCACTTGTGATCCAGGGCGGCCGTGACCACGCGTGCCTCCAGACGTCTCCTTCCACCGCACCGTGCTCATTGCCAGGGCCACCGCACAGCCTCGCACACTTGAGCAACAGTCGTTCCCATGTAGCCTCCTCGCTCCTCCCCGAGCTCCACGGCATTTGTTGTTGCTCCTCGTTGCGACCACAACCCCTGCTCCCGAGCTCCTTGCCGCGGCCACCGCCCTGCTCCCGAGCTACCCATTCGTCGTCGCCGTTGTCAAGCCGAACCGTCGCTGCCCCGGTCCATGGTCATGGCGGTGTCCAGCTTAGGGCAGAGGCGATGAGGAGGATGGGATGCTCTCATGTCGATTTTGGTGAGGTGGAACACCACGTGTGCGAAGTGTCCCGTGTGTACACGTGTGACCCGCAAATAGACCGCTTAATGCACCGCAAATGAATCACTTAATGCACTTTAGTGATCGAAATATGCAATTCTACCCTGACCCAGATGAACTAAGGCTACGAGTACAAACACACACAATATAATTTACTCTCTGGCAAAAGCATGGTCCTGGGCCATGATCCCATCTATGGCTCCTCTTGATTTTCACGATTTTTGTGGTCTGACCATTTGCCACAACATGACACATTTTCGGCTATCCTATCAGAACCGACACCGGCACTGAACCGCACGCCGCCGCGCCGAGCTTGGCCTCATGATTTCACTCACGTGGTTGCCTGCAGACTCGTGCTGCCAACCTAGCTTATCTTCCCTACGTCGCAGCACGACACCACCGGCGCCGTCCATGCCTCCACGACGGCGGCCACACTGAATGATGCTAATGCTCAGCCACAACCGCGCAACGCAAGTATGTATGTCCACAATGACATGCCCACTGAAATGACCAGTCAGTCGTTTTGTCACTGTTGCACTGTAGAAAAGCAAATCTAGCCTCTCCTTCAAAACAAGCGCAAAAATATCACCACAGACTCGCGCAGACGCATCATGTAGTAATTCCAGTCCCCAAGGCACTACGCCGCCACATCCGGCCCCAGGGGCGCGGCATTGCAAAGTCCATGCCCCCTGGGGCACGGTTTCGGCCTCGGCCGGCCCCAGGGCGACAGACAGCCAGGTTTAATTTTTTTTTGTTTGTTTCATGCACGAACTGATGATGATTGGGTGCAGGAAAAGCTAAGTTTTTGCTAGCAGCTACCTGGAGCAAAACTGCAGGCCAAGTCGTACCGGCCGACGTCCATGCATCTCTCTCTCTCTGGCTCGATCACCTTTTGTTTTCTGGTTAGGTTGTCGCATGAGCCAACCCCACTTTGGCATGCTATATGATGCCTATACTAGTGGACTCAACAATGATGGATCTTTGGTTTTTCTTCTAATTGCTTTGGTTGTGACTCTGGATTATCTTTGTTTCTTTATGTAAGCACTAGGCTTTGATCTTGAAATCTAAGACAATATATAGTAATAACTGAAAATGAAGCTCATCGATCACACATACATAGATATCCTTCTGTCTTGTCGTTCAACAGGGTCGCCAAAAAGCAATTTACTACGGTAGAGGGATGGATACATGCAGAAATAACCATCTTCTCAACAACAACAAAAAAAAAACTACGACGATATCGGGAAAATGAATGAACAACCAAAAGATATTCATTGGCAAGAGGAAAAAAAAAGAACCAATAGCAGATGTCTGTTTCACTAAAAATTCAATTTCAATTTACCTCTGCTCCAGTCTAACACTGCCTACAGCACCCCAAAGGCAAGAAATGTTTCCATCTTACACGGTGGCTTATCAATTCTGTCGCGATCTCCGCCAGAAAAAAGAGAGCAGGAAGATCTCGCGAGCCTCTCCGATCTGACGGAGCGCGTGCGCACAGAGGAATGGGCTTTCAGGTTCCAATGGACGTATCAATGTACGCTGATAATGGCGTCTATTATTTGCGGTGTGGAATGGAGTCTCGTCACATCACCAACACCACCATCGCATTGCCCAGTGAGCGAGTGAATTGTTATCTCTGAAACTTCCTCCAATTCTCCTCCCCCTTTGTGGCTTTGACTCTCTTGCTTGTGGAGTGTTTCCTACCATACACGCTCTCATCTTCCAGTGGCATCTAATGTCCTGGGCTCCTCCTTAACCACAAAAACTCAGCACCAAATATTTTAAACCTGTCTGCCGCCCTTGGGCGGACGTGGCCGTGCAGTGCCCTGGGGCCGGACAAGGGGAATTCGTATCCTAGGGGAATTCGTGTGAATTACTACGTGGCAGCGTCTGCAGAGATATTTTTGTGCTTGTTTTGGAAGAGAGACTATTTTCACTTTTCTACGTTGCAAAAGTGACAAAACGGAAAAAAAAAAGACTCACTATTGATACATGCGCCGCTCGCCAAGCTGTCTATAATCAATAGGCACTCCACAGTTCCCGGTTCCCAGCCACAAAACAACAAAATGAAGCAGCCAGGCGACAGGCCGACGACAAAATTAAGCTGCATCAATTGAGAAATTTTTTTAAAAAATAATATTATTTTAAAAAATATTTACAAAAATAAATAATCGTCTCCAAAAATATGTCCCTGTCGCCAGTTCAACTGGCGATAGGGACCCCGTCCATCCTGTCGCCAGTTGAGGTATTTATCGCCAGTTCAACTGGCGACAGGAAGCAATCGCCAGTTCAACTGACGATATATACCTCAACCTTAGCCAGTTTTTGATTTTCCCTATTTCACTTAGCCAGTTTGTGATTGTCATAAATTTTAAACGGTACGAAATCTGTTAGACTTGCAATAACATTTTATCATCGTCATATATTGTTCTACTACAGTTAATTTTTGGAGAATTTAGCGAGAACGTTTGAGGTATGAACGATTCGTAAAAGGGAAGGTAAGTGATATTGCGATTCGTCCGGAAATTCATACACACTGATATTACAGAACTTGTAGCAGAATATCATAACACTTAATTGAAATGATAATTCACAACATTGATAATAATATATTACTACTGTTTGTTTTTTCTCGTGATCGCGACCTCAACGTCTCCCATATGGACTGCCTCTAGTCGAGGCACCAGATGAAGTCCCACGGCGACATCCAGAATACCGATGTCTCCTTATCTCTGAAACTTCCTCCAATTCTCCTCCCCCTTTTTTTGGCTTTGACTCTCTGGCTTGTGGAGTGTTTCCTACCATACACGCTCTCATCTTCCAGTGGCATCTAATGTCCTGGGCTCCTCCTTAACCACAAAAATTCAGCACCAAATATTTTAAACCTGTCTGCCGTGGCCCCAGGGGCACGGACTACGCAATGCAGCGCCCATGGCCGGACAAGGGGAATTCGTATCCCCAGGGGAATTCGTATGAATTGCTACGTGGCACGTCTGCGGAGATATTTTTGTGCTTGTTTCGGAAGAGAGGCTATTTTCACTTTTCTACGTTGCAAAGGTGACAAATTGGGGGAAAAACTCCACTAGTGATACATGCGCCGCTCGCCAAGCTCTGTCTATAGTCAATAGGCACTCCACAGTTCCCGGTTCCCACTTCCCAGCCACAAAACAACAAAACGAAGCAGCCAGGCGACAGGCCGACGACAAAATTAAGCTGCATCGATTGATACTCAGAATTGAAACACCCAAATTGAAGAAACCCACTATCAAAACTGTCATGGTGACATACATACATAAGTATGTGTCAGTCTTAATGCAGTCACCATCTGTCGTCCCTGGAATTACATTATCACTTTGATGTTATTGTGCTCAATATTGACTTGGTTGCAAGTTATAAATCCTCTGGTGACAGACATTGGCACATTATAGGTAGTTCCTCCATTGCACATAGGTTCCTTCTTATCAACCAAGCAAAAACGTAGTAAAAATGCATTAGAAAGTATTGATGCACATTCCCGGTGCACTTCTTGAGTTGCTACATGTCGTTCCCAGGTTAAACTTAATAATAAAACTTGCATTTTCGCCACTTGTATTACAAATCTAACTACAGTTAACTTCTTGCTCACTGTCACTGATGACCCTTACCAGTCACCAGGATGTCATGTCCAAAACCATACCGTATCCAAAGGGGAAATGGGAGAACCCAAACTCAAAAGAAATACTGAAATTTCTACAGAAGAAGCACGTGGGAAAAAAAAGATGCATCAAAACATATTAGGAGATTGAACTCTTCAGTTACCAAACCATTCTTACTTGATCTGTTAGGGTGCGTTTGGTTCATTGAATCATTTGATTCTGAACCGTCCGGTACGAAAAATGAGCTCATTCAGGTGTTTGGTAGGTTGAATGAAACCAAACCGTTCGGGATGAGATGATTCAAGAAATGAGAATATTCTATGTTTATGCTGTATCATCCCGTTCAGAAAAAAAATCCTAACCACACCGTTCACTCGAATTCCAAAACACGCACGGAAAAAAGGTATGATTTACGAGCTTCAAATGACCATATTTTCTAAACCGAGTATCCGATTTGCGATCCGATTGAACCGTTGTGTTCCTTGTTATTTAATCAACAAAACAAGACCACTCTTGGCATATTTTACTGCAAAAAATATTATTCATGTATCATCCTATCCCACCAACCAAACACCATCTTGAACCATCCTATCCCACCAACCAAACAAAATCATATATCATCCTATCCCACTAACCAAACACTATACTTGAATCATCTTATCCAGGACGATCCTATCCTACCTGTATCATCCCATCCCATTCAACCTCATCCCACCAACCAAACACACCCTTACATTGCACACCTACTTTTCAGAAATTGCATTGCCACATTTGCAAATACTACATGCGCAAGCTTCCTATAGTTGCAGCCAGAAAGTTAACATGAAGCCGTTACCGAAGAAAAAGTTCTCTATCCTGTTTAACCCATATAGGAGAGCTCAAAAACTTAGTGTGCCTTCCATTTTCTAAGTAGGTGATCGTGGATGGTTCCTTTGTTAACCTTCACCAGACTCTGCTTCAGCTTTGACAGAGTTGACGAGCTCAACTTGATACCCCGATCAATCATGTCCTCCGCATGCTTGCAAGCCTCAGGCAACCTCTCATCCTTCAGCTTTGATACAAGCATGTTACCGCTCTCCTCCAATGGTGGCAAGCCATTCGCCACCATGCAGTTCCACACCTTGATCCCCGTCTCCCAATCACGTGTATCCAAGAACATGCGAAGTGCAAGTGAACAATTTTCCTCGTTCGGCCAAAACTCGTTCTTGACCATCTCGCTAAATATCGGTGAGGCCTGCCGGAGTTTCCTCCCCTTCAGCAAGAACTGGAGGACCACATTGTATGTGTCTACGTCGGGAAACACTCCATAGAAGGCCATGTCGTCGAGGTACTCCACAATCACCTCAGCATGCCCAAAAGTGCCCTGCAGCATGATCATTGTGTTGTACATTTCCTTATCTGGGATGAGCCCACGACGTCCGACAAAGTCATTCCAAAGCACCACTGCACCGTGCAATTCGCGCGCCTCAAGGTGTGCGGCTAGTGCTGCACGGAAGAACTTCTCCCCCGGTGAACACCTGTGCCGGCGCAAGACAGCCAGATAGTCCATCGCCTCCGGTAGCGCCGTGGAGGAGCCACTTGAAACTAGTGTAGTAAGGAAAGAGTCATACGCAGGCACATTGGCAGGATCCAAACCGATGACGCGCACCATTTCGTCGAAAACCTCGCGTGCAACGCTTGGGTCGGCGGCAGCCTCACAACCCTCGAGGAGGATGGCGTAGGAGTCAGCATCGGGGCGAGTGCCGGCCTCGGCGCGCGCCACGGGGATCGCGGCGCGGGCGTCGTCGAGGCGGGAGGCACGGCAGAGCGCGGAGAGGAGGGAGTTCAGGGCGGGCGTGTCGCGTTCCATGCCGTAGAGAGGCATCTCCACGAACGCCTTGAGGGGGGAGCTGGCGGGGTTGGCCGCCAGGGAGGAGAACACGGAGGCGAAGGTGGCGAGGGAGAGCAGGCCCTGGGGTCGCATGGAGGAGACGGTGTCCCACATGAGCTCGTAGAGGCGGTTCTTGCCGAGGAGGTCGACGACGAGATTCCAGGAGTAGGGGGAGTGCTGATGATGGAGGTGGCGGTGGCCCGCCCAGCGGAAGAAGGCGACGGCGGCGCGCGGGTGCGCGTAGGAAAAGCGGAGCACCTGCTCGACGTCGGAGCTGGTGACGCGGACGTCAGCGTCGCCGAGCGCTGCTTCGACGTCGGAGGCGGAGGAGGCCAGGATCTCGCACAGGAGGCGGATCTTGGGGGGCAGGTCGGACGCGTCTTTGTACGTGGGGAACGTCGGGGCGGACGGCTCGCGAGCGCGCTTCGAGGCTGGGGGTGCGGCGGCGTCGGAGGGCCGCTTCGGCCGGTGGTCGGACATCGCCGCTGCTGGTTTGGGTACCGCCGCGCCGGGACTTGGAGGTGGGTGGAATTGGGGGGAGAGGCGGCCAAGGGCCCAAGGTGGGTTTTTTTTTGCCTTTCTGGGATGTTCTTTTAGGCAGCCCTACCCCATCCTAAGCTTAGCTTATAGACTGCTACAACGAAAGAGACCAAGGCCGAGCCAAAACCACCCGAAATCCCAATCGAGTTGCGAGGGAAGCTACAGGGACGGCGGATGGCACCCTCCTTGGTCGTCTCGGCGAGCCAAACCCTCGCCGTTGCCCACCGGAGAGGCCGTAGGCGGCGTCTGGTCATCGCCAATTCCGGCGGTGCCGGCACTCCTCCGAAACTGGTGACCTTCATCGGCAAGGGCGGCTCCGGCAAGACCACCGCGGCCGCCGTCGCCGCTCAGGTAACAACTTTCTTTCTCCCGTGCTTGTCTTCGTCACTCGTCATTATGTTGATGGGAAAAAATGCTGTTTTGGTGTGAGCTCGATGTTGCGCCAGTAACAGCCAATGCTGGACTGCAGTGTAGATACTAATTGTTGTAGCAGATGGGTACGATTTAGCAGCTCGGCTGCTCCAAGCATTGAACTGAGACTACTGAGTACATTGTGTGACTTACTTTATGATTTCAGAAGATGATTACTCCAATAGTTGAGATGCCAATATATAGATGACTATATGGGCCACATGGGCCTATAGTATATGGGCCTTGATATACTTAACACCCCCCTTCAAACTCAAGGTGGAAGCGGAGGTTCTGAAGCATTGAGTTTGAGCAAGTGAAGCCGATGTTGCTCTCGAGTTTGTGCTTTAGTGAAAAAATCTGTCACTTGCAGTTCTGAGGGCACATACTGAAGAGCAATTGTTTTCTGATGACAATGAGACCGAGTAAAGAAGGCATCAACACCAATATGCTTTGTAAGTTCATGCTTCACAGGATCATTAGCAATCTGTATGGCTCCAGTATTGTCACATAGAAGAGGTGTAGGAGCATCACAGGAAATACCAAAATCTGCTAACAACCATCGAAGCCATACAATCTCTGAAGTGGTAGTGGCAAGTGCTCGAAGTTCTGCCTCTGTACTAGACCGAGATACAGCCGCCTGCTTCTTAGACTTCCATGCAATCGGAGATGATCCAAGAAGAATGCAATAACCTGTGACAGAACGCCGATCTGTTGCATCACTCGCCCAGGTGGAGTCCGAGTAAGCATGAAGCTGAAGCGAACTCTCACGAGCATAGAACAAACACTGAGAAGATGTCCCCCTTAAGTACCGTAGTACACGAAGCAAATGTCCAAAATGAATGGAAGTAGGAGCATTCACAAACTGACTCAGAATATGAACCGCATGAGCAATATCAGGTCTAGTAACAGTAAGATAAACAAGGCTGCCGACAATATGCCGATATCGAGAGGGATCCTCAAGAGGTGTACCATCGGTAGGGCGAAGTTGTAAATGAAGATCCATAGGCGTCGCAGCCGTTCGACTATCTGTAATGCCAGAACGAGCAATGAGGTCTTGTATGTATTTGGACTGAGAGAGATAATAGCCTTTTGCAGAATGCAACACCTCAATTCCTAAGAAATAACTGAGAGGACCCAAATCAGACATCTGAAATTGCTCACCAAGTTGCTTCTTCAGATGAGAAATGTGTTCCATATCATCGCCCGTAATCAACATATCATCAACATACAGAAGAAGCAAAGTACGTCCACGTGTAGAGAGATGAATAAACAGAGCAGGGTCATGATCACTAGGTGAAAACCCAGCAGCCCGTATCACAGATACAAAGCGCTCAAACCAAGCACGAGGAGCCTGTTTAAGACCATATAGAGCACGACGAAGACGACAAACATGACCAGGAGGAGCATCAACACCCGGGGGTGGTTGCATATAAACTTCTTCATGCAAATCACCATGAAGAAAAGCATTTTTAACATCCATTTGAGAGATGGTCCAGGAAGAAGTAGCAGCCACTGCAATAAGAGTACGAACAGTAGTCATATGAGCAACTGGTGCAAAGGTCTCATCATAATCTCGACCATGAGTTTGCTGAAAACCTCTAGCAACAAGACGAGCTTTATATCTCTCGACAGAACCATCAGACTTGGTCTTAATTTTGAAAACCCATTTAGATGTAATAGGCACTGCATGTGACGGTAATGGAACAAGATCCCAAGTACCTGTATGATCAAGGGCAACAAGCTCCTCAGACATAGCAAGCTGCCATTCCGGAATATTAGAAGCTTCCTGGTAAGTAGATGGCTCATCAACAACAGCATTCACACGTGGAAAACCATACTTGTCAGCCGGACCAATAGCAGTACGATCTCGTAGATTATACCGAGGACCAACTCAGAACTCATCAGAATGTGATGAGACTCATCATTAGAAGCATCAACAATGGTTGTATCGGGATCGCCGTGGTGGTAGAGCTAGATAGAGGAGTGTGGGGTTTGTGGGACGACGATGGAAAACACGTGTGATAGGTGGTTTAGAATGAAATAGAGGTGGTGCGGGAGGAGTAGTCTCTTGTGAAGGTGGCGTGATGGAAATAGAAGGAGCAGGAATGGGTGTAGTGACATCATTAATGGGTGAAATAGGAGGAAGAAACAGAACGATGTGGGTTACGTGGGAGAATATGTGGACCGAGTAGAGGGATTATAAAAGAAAGGACGGTCCTCAACAAAGGTCACATCACGAGAAATACGTATGCGACGAGAAGAAGGATCATAACACCGATATCCTTTATGCTCGTGGACTATACCCCAAAAACACACTCAGCAGTTGTGCGATCAACTTAGTTCGCTCACGAGGTGCAAGTAAAACATAGCAAGTACATCCAAAACTCAAGATGATCATAGCGAGGAGAGTTACCAAAAGAACTTCACGGGGCATTGACGGACGGCTTGGATGAGGGTTGTCTATTGATGAGATAAACAAAGAGAGAAACAACTTCCCCAAAAATGAGAAGGAACAAAAGAAGAAATCAAAAGTGTGCGGCAGTCTCTATAAGATGGCGATGTTTGCGTTCAAAGAACACCATTTTGAGCATGAGCGCGAGACATGAGAGTCGAGCAAGTGTGCCTTGAGAGGACAAAATCGGCGAAAGCATCGCACAAATACTACCACCGAGTCGAGCGAAAAACTCTAATAGGAGTAGAAAAGCGTGTGTGAACCATGCGAACAAAAGACTGGTAAATGGAACACAATTGAGAGCGATGTTTCATGAAATAAATCCATGTATATCGAGAATGATCATCAATAAAAATGACATAATGTTTATGACCACCCTTTGTAGCAAAAGGTGCAGGACCCCATACATCTGAATGAATAAGATCAAAAGGTCTAGCTGAATGAGAAACACTGGATGAATATGGTAGTTGTATTTGTTTTCCAAGTTTGCAACCCTTACAATGAAAACTAGACTCAATAGGTGTATGACCTAAACAACCTTTATTTATTAATGTGGACAACCGGACCCACAAAGATGACCAAGACGATGATGCCATCAAGCGAAGGAAGAGGCGGAAGACGGCGGCGGATGACACACGAGCCGAGACTCAATGGAAGAAGGAAGACGCAAGGTGTCGAGGATGTAGAGGCTAGGAGCACCTTTACGGCGATGGCGGTCCCCAATCACTTTCCCGCTTCGACGGTCCTGAATAAAACATGATGAGTCATCAAATCCAACAAAACAATGTTGGTCGGTAACTTGACCAACCGAAAGAAGATTCATGGACAACTGAGGTACAAAAGAAACATCGAATCTGAGAAAAATGAGGATTGCAAAGAGAACCCTGGTGAGTGATATGACAAGATGTACCATCACCGTATGCGAATGAAGCACCATCGATGAATCTTGCAAGCAACCAACTGGGACTGATCAGATGTCACATGAAAAGAAGCACCTGAATCAAGCACCCAAGACGACGAAGAAGCATTAACAGCGGCAAAGCGAATGAGACATCGAACCTCTAGGAGTGGAACCGCATTACCACGACCACGAGCAGCACGACGTGCACGATAGTCAGCCAACTTTTCTGGATAATGAGAGAAACAATTCTCTGGAAGATGACCAGACTTGCCACAATGCTTACAGGGCGCTGCAGAGGAACTTTTTGGTGCACTGATCCTCTGAGAAGCTGCCAACACACTATGAACAGATGCAGAAGAAGACATAGACTTAAGACGTGTTTCTTCTGCAAGTAAATCAGATAATGCACGTGCCATGGTGAGAGCGTAAGAATTGTGAAGCAATCGTGTACGAATAGAATCATACTCACCGACTCCCATGACAAATTTGTAAGTAAAAACTTTTCAATGAACGTATGTGTTTGGGCACGAACAATTTGTACACTCGGTATCATGGAAGTCAATGATCCCATCAGACGATCAAAAGCAGAGTAGTACTCATCAATAGACATATCATTCTGCTCAATTTCATGAGTTTGTTGCATAAGAGTATGCAAAAGAGCACCACTTTCCTGAACATAACGCTTCTTCAAGTTGTCCCATATGCCTTTGGCTGTTTTGAACTTAGAAAGACTCATAATCATTGATTGCTTAGTACTATTCACCATGGCGACCATTACTTTCCCATCATTAATATGCCATTCTTTTCTGCAGCAAAGATTACTACCATCATCCTTAAGCACAGGTGGAGTTTCAGTTAAGTGAAAAAGAAAACCATAGCCCCTCAATGCAGTCTCTACACAGAAAGCCCACTCTGGATAATTCTGACCATCTAGGGTGAGATTGATAACTATTGCATTGATATGAGACATGTTGAGACGTGCTAGGGCTTGACCAACAGTAGGCAAAACAGCAGAACAGAGGACAGATAGCAATTACCACAGTGGTCCACGGGCAGTGAAGAATCCACGGCGTCGGCTCCCAGGCGAGCGGGATAAGAATCCACGGCGTCGGCTCCCAGGCGAGCGGGCCCAAGGCGAGCGGACGGCGGACGGCTCCCAGGCGACTCCAAGCGGAGCGGACGCTCACAGGCGAGCGGGCTCCCGAGCGCAGCGGGCGGCGGACGGCTCTTCCGAGCGGCGCTCCCTCAGCGACAGATCCGGCGTCGCGCGCGGAGCCCGGCGAACGAGGCCTCAGCGGCGCCCCGCGGCGGCGGCGGCCGGCGGAGGCGGTGGTCGTCCGGCGCGCGACCCGGCGAAGAAGATCCGAGACGGCGGCGGCCGACGGCGCGCGCCCCCGGCGGAGGCGGTGGTCCTTCGGCTGCGCGACGGCGAACGGGCGACAGCGAACAGACCGAGGAAGAAGCGCGACGGGCGGCAGCGGCGCCGATCGCAGAGACGGAGACGCCGGACGCGACGACCGCGACGGCAATGCCAGCAAGACGGAGAATATGGATCGTGGGAGGAGGATTAGAATAATCCTGACCTAACCCTAATCCATTAGCTCTGATACCATGTGACTTACTTTATGATTTCAGAAGATGATTACTCCAATAGTTGAGATGCCAATATATAGATGACTATATGGGCCACATGGGCCTATAGTATATGGGCCTTGATATACTTAACACATTGTACCATGCGAGTAGATAGGACTACACACGGGGTCATATTATCTAATGGTGTTGGGATGGGGTTATATAAATTATCTTCCATTCTCCCCACTATGTTTTGCATTTAAAATTGTTTTATCCATGGTGTAGTATTATGCAAGTGAAGGTTTGAAGACATGCCTGGTTATACAGTCCCAAGATCCGACTGCGGAGCAATTGATGGGCTGCAAGATTGGGAACTCACTGACTGAGTGTGCTGCTAATCTTTCGACCATAAAGCTGGAGACTAGTAAAGTAAAATACTTTGTTGAAGTGATCTCTTTATATTTCAGATATAAATAGCATCATACATTGGAAAATGTCTTGATGCTGAAGAATGTTTTCTGATTAAATGACAGATGCTACTTGAGCCCCTTGATCGGTTGAAGAAAGTAGATGCCCAAATCAATTTTACTCAAGGGGTTCTTGAAGGGGTAGGTGATTAACTTTGACATAATATGGGAGATGAGGATAAATCAGTCATTTGGGTTGCTGTTTTTCATAGGATAGATTGTAGGAGAGGAGCTTGGAGTTTTACCTGGAATGGATTCGATCTGTTCAGTCTTGGTTCTTCAGAAGCTGCTTAACTTCTTTTCATCTGGAAGGAATAGTTCACCAGGGGAATTTGATGTGGTAGTGTATGACTGCAACAATACAGAGGAAATTCTACGGCTGATAGGTGCCACTGAGAGGGCAAGGTATATAGGTTCTCCTTGCTTGGCCTTAACCTTACATTCACTCAGGACTCTAAATTTAATGTTGGTGCTATACAAAACACAGATCTTACTTGAGGTATGTGAGGGACCTAGCAGAGAAGACTGACATAGGAAGACTGGCTTCTCCATCATTACTGAAACTAATTTATGATGCTGCAAGGCCAAATGGTAGAACTAGTGAAGGAAGAATGAGTACAGAGATATGGAATGAAATTGAAGAACTTCTTGAGGTAAATCATCCTGATTTAAATTTCTTTTTATGTTACCCAGTGCATACATATTCTACTACTAGCTAAATAAAAGGTTAAGCTGCTAAATTTTGTAGAGAATCTCGCTTTGGTTTGCCGATCCCTCAAAACTTGCATGCTTCCTCATCATGGACCCTAGGGGGTCAGTCTCTGTGTCTTCTGCGTTACGATACTGGGGGTGCACCATTCAAGCTGGTGCACAAATATGTGGAGCTTTTGGTTATACTGCAGACCCTTCTAAAATGCACCAAGAAGTTGCTGAGAAATTTCTGCCATTGTCTTTCTCGTTTCTGCCGTTTCTACCAATTAATTCTTCTGCAGATTGGGGCAGGGCACTAAATTCATTGAGCCAAAATACAAAGGAGATATTGAAAAATACAAGCAACCAGGTGTATCCTTCAGTTAGTTTTGATTCTGTGCAGAAATCAGTAACCCTTTTCATGCCAGGCTTTGATAAGTCTGAAATCAAACTATACCAAGTAAGACTATTGATCTCTCTCTTTCTTATTCATTGTATATAGTAGTCAAAACTAATTAGGTCAAATTATGTCAATGATATTTCTAGTTAGTTTTATTTCTCCTGAGATCATGCTATCTTGATAAGTATAAACTTACATGGTTGTAGTCTCTTGCAACCGCAAAGGTAGAACCCCCAAAATGATGACAAAAATGCTGAACCAAACCCTCAACTTGAAAATTGTGACTTGGGCCCTGATTTACCTGATAATGTTCAAATGAATGCTGACAGCAATACACATGGACTGACACATGAGTAACCATGTCAACTTTTGGTAAGAAGTGCATAATTCCCTAGCAGGTGACATCAAACAATCACTCGTTGTTGACACTAAATCAATGGAAGGGCCTAATCGAATGATTCCAGATAGTTTTCAGTATCAATTCAAATTTTAAGCATTTTCCTTTTTTTTAGTCCTTGCAAGCAAGCCAACCTGTTATTATCAGTTCCCGAAATCCAATGTGCTGATATTTAAACTCAAGTATTTCTTCCTGGCTACTGCTGTTGCTGCGATCAGACTATCTGCTTGTCCATACATGCCAAGAGAAAAATTCAAATGAACCTGGCATGGGCAACTTGGTTCCTTGCTTATACTAGCATAATTGCATAAAGAAGCTTTTAAACAGTGGGGCATGTTGTAAAATTAGCGGTTTTAGCAAATATTCAGAATTAATTTCAGCAGAAATTAAGATAATTAAAGCATATTTTCAACAGCATTTAAATGACAGAAATATCATATAAGCATGTAATATCTTAATGTCAAATAAACAGGATAATAAGCTCACTAGATGGAACATGTAAACTTACAAAATCAACTTATTGCTCATATTTTAAATGTTTGTTTATCGCTCTCAGACATCAGGCTGCACAAGATGACATCTTGGTCTCCCTGCCACTATTGTGTATACTCTTCACAAATTAGATATAACAACGATAAATCAGGCTTTGAGCTCAAAAGAATGCTTTACTAATATATCAAGAATTATCTCATAAACATCAAGCTATATTTTCAGCCAACAAAGGATAGAGATAACTTGATAGTGCTAGAAAAACACAATTTCAGCACTTCAGCCTTTCGGCAACCAGTGGACCAAGAAAACCTCAGTTCAAAAACTAAAGTCATAGATCAACATTTACTGTTTTCTACCAACGGAGGATCAGCAAGATCACATATCAAGAATTAATCCAATACAGTATACACTAATGAAACCGAACTACTGAAAATAATGGGGCTGATAGCTAGAGATGAAATGACAACAGTAAGCAAATCAATTAGCTCAAGTCTGATCTAGCTATCAATCAAATTTCATTATATGACTATTATCCTCATCGAGCATTAATTCGAGCCCAAAATATCACTAAACAATATCTCCCAGTGCCACGAATATCAGACGAAGTTGACGGAGATACAATGCCAACTTCACAAACCGGGGACACACCAGTTTGCGAAGACGAGGTACAGAGAATACCGCTCAAGACCCAATCGAGATGCACCGGTCGAATGCACCAACAGAACACCAATCATCAAAACCGAATGCCTTATTCCACTCAAGATTAAGCCAAAGCCGACCGGTTCCCACCTCCAATCGGCGCAAGTCCAACCCTCACCGCACCTCAAGAGAGAGGAGGAAGCAAGAGGGAAAAAGATATGTGCAAGGGGAAGGGGAAACCACTGCCGATGGTGCGGAGTCCAACCACGGCGGCGCAACGGCTCTCAAAGCCCAAAAAAACTGAAGCCAAATTGGGAGGAAGAAGAACCAAAAGAGGCGATTGCTCACTGTGTTTCTGGGGTGAAGAAAACGGAGAGAGGAGCCGCCATTTGAAGAGGAGAAAGAAGGGAGTAGGCCGATCTGCCGCCTCAACGGCAGTGCGCACCGAGCCCGAGCCGCTCGCCAAATCGCCCACGCCGCCGCCAGGCCGAAGCCCACTCAGGTTAGGGTTGGAGACTCCAACCTTATCCCTCCCCTTAACTCGATGACAGGTGGGCCCCACCTCTTTTTCCTTTCCTTTTCTATTCCTTCTTTTCTCAAAATAAGAAATTACCGAATAGCCCTCAAACTTACAACAGAACACACCCAAACTAGGTTGGAGAAGTACACTAATTTAGGTCCAATGTAAACTAGTTATTTGTGATTTTAAGGTCAGCTGGCCATATTTCATGTAGTCACCACCCTCTTGTATTTTATCTCCATGTTGGAACATTTTATTCATCTAAGGTATTTTTAAGACAATCTAAGGTATTAGCCAACAGTAAGCAGAAAATCTGTTCATAGCTTTTTTGCAAGATTAATGGTCACTGATTTAATGTTGTTTTGTCTGAAATGCAGTATAGAGGTGGGTCAGAACTACTGATCGAAGCCGGCGACCAGAGGCGCGTCATAAAGTTGCCACCGGCGATGCAGGGAAAGGTCGGCGGCGCCAAGTTCGCTGACAGGAACCTTATTGTTAGCATCAGGTAGTAGGGCGTCCACCGTCCAGTGATCAGGATTCAGAAGACCGGCAAGGCGAACCTGCAGATACCGTGCTGTAAACAGAGTGACATTTGACAAAATCTTCTTTCCAAGAACAGAGGGAATGGATATTGAAAATTTGGCAAAACCTTCACTGGTTTCCCACTTAGCAAACAACGACGGACCGTTTTGATCCGGACCGTTCACTGGGTGACCAGTGTCTTCAGTTCCATGCGTGCATCGATCCATCAGATCCGTTGATCGCTCGGATCTTTTGGCATGAACGTGTCATTCGCAGCCCCGCCCCACTCACCCGTTCTTTCTCTGCAGAGAACACTTGAGAGAGTTCCAGAAAAATCCCGTACACACTCGCGCGCTATCCCCCTGCGACGACTTCCGGCCATCCGCATCCGGAGGGAACTAGACGGAGGAAATTTGCAAATGCCGGTGCACGTATTCCAGATCATTCTGCCGCCACTGAGCTCGCATCTATAAAGAGGCCACTCATGCATGCACACACTACAAGCTAGTCGAACTATTGGTAAATCTGCAAGGCAGACTCACTTAGACGCTTGTTAGTCACACACAAGTACGCGCAGTTGAAAGAACAGCATGTCTTTGGCGCTCTCTCGCATGCTGCTCGACAGATTCTTCTCCGACGCCGTCGGCGTCGGCGGCGCACGGCCGCCGATGGACTGGAGGGAGACGCCGGACGCGCACGTTTTCAAGATGGACATCCCAGGGCTGCCCAAGGAGCAGGTGGCCGTCGAGGTGGTGGACGGCCGGATCCTACGCGTCCGCGGCGGCAAACAGGAGGGCATCAAGGACGACGGCGCGGCCGAGGCGGGGAAGGCCGGTGAGGAGGAGGAGAACGGCGACGCCGTGAGGTGGCACTGCAGGGAGAGGGCCACCGGCGCGGGGAGGCGCGCGTTCGTGACGGAGTTCCGGTTGCCGGAGGACGCGGCTGCGGACGAGGTGAGGGCGGGCATGGCGGACGGCGTGCTCACGGTGACCGTGCCCAAGAGGAAGGGCGGCAGCAAGAAGCGGCAGCACGGCAAGGCAGCGGGCGACGAGCCCGTGTGCTGCAGGTTCTGGCCGTGACATGACACCGCGAGACGTGCGAGTTGCACGAGTCGATCTGCACATGTGTGCTTGGTTTCGTCTTGCAAATTTGGTTTGGTGGATGCGTGTGCGGTGTGCCACTGTAAATACGTCAGTCAATTCGTGTGCTTGTACAGTTGTTCTTGTCCTCTTGTACTAGTGAACTGAAGTTACTGAACTGAATATCGTTCTGTTAAGTGTGTGACCTCTATCGTATTGCTTTATTTGCAGCATAATTTCGCTTGTGATTTGAGTTTTTGTTTCCACGAGCAGTCTTGTTCGACATCCTGTAGATTCGATTATTTGAACGCATCGTGCCTTACTGATTGTGGAGGCGGAAGGCGTGAATGTTAGGGTAGCTGCTGCTCATTTAACGTTGTTCTTCAATAGCTTTCCATTTCCGGCTCTTGCTCCTGACGTCTCGTCCGCGGCCTGGGAGCCCCAGCAAGCAAAAATTGGGCTGTCCGTCCGCCGTACTGGGCGTGACAGTGAGACGGTTGGTGATGACGCGATGCGAGATCCTTCACGGTGGTGGCGCCATCCTTTTCCCTGGCCGGAATTATTTGCTCCATCGGTGTAACATTATGCGGCTGCTCACCACGTACCACTGTTCACTGCTCATATTATGTGCTGTTGAGCTTTACTGTGATGTCAATGCCTACTCAGGGGGAAAAAAATAGCTGCAGGTATCACAAGAGTGTGCGGGTTTTTCTTAGAGAGAGAGAATAACGGATTTCTTGAAAAATACTAATCAGGTAGCATATCAAAATCATTTTCTTAATTGGCTACAATTTGAATTGATTTTGCTCTCAGAAAATTTTAGTTGTCGTTGAACCATGTTGGGAAAAAGTTACGTTGGTATGCTAATAATTTCGGGCCTCAGATGTTGGATAGTTTGCTTGGGCCTGTTGAACCACAACAAACAACAAACAATGGGTAGTTCCACCCGAATTGCTATGTCAAGTGTCAACCAACTCTTCCCGTTTAAGTTAAGCTCCTCTCTTTTTGAAAAAGGAAAAAAAGAAGAAGAAAACTTAAGCTGGCCTTCGGTTTGAAAAAAAGAAGAAGAAGGAAACTTTGCAACTGATTTTAATAAGTTTAGACTTTGCAACTGATTTTAATAAGTTTAGAAGTGCCTCTGCAATCTGTATAAGAAAAGGACTTGTTCAACTAATCCTCCAAAAATAGTACAGGAAGAGGAGTAAAAAACTTGTTCTTTTCTGACTGATCAGAACTTAAGTTTGATGCCTCATTTGGAACATAGGAATTTTATAAAATTTTTGCAGAAAATAGTTCAATCGTAGCCGGAATTAGAAAAATTCTGGGCATTCCAAACAGGACCTGAGTTGGTATCACTGTTAGGGCCATATACACTCGTTGACTCGTAGACAACTATCAACCACAGCTTTATCCTGGTCAACTCTCATGCAATATTGGTGCTGCAAAATAACATTAGGGCATGTACAATGTTACAGACAGCTGTTGTCTATAACAACTTTCTATGTCACTTATAGATAACACTAAAGACAACTCATAGAATGATTATAGTGATACAGTCAGCTACAAGATTGTAAACAACACACAAACTTTTAATGCTTTTTTTTTTCTGGTGCTACAGTCGACTACAAGATTGTAGATAACATCTTTCTCTCTCTTCATTCTCTTTCATCCACGTCAACAAAAATCATATGTGACAGAGGTTATAGACAGCTACATAAACCTATTATACATGCTCTTAGTAGTAAGTAATAAGGTTGCCGTAAAAGTTCCTCCTCCTTGGCTCCTTGCTAGTGTACTTGCTACTCCTTCCGGCCAGAAAGTAAAAAAAAAACTTACATGTGCAAGAACGCAAGAAAAATATGCGATCCAACTGATTCAAGCAATAAACTGTAAAAGAGGCGCCAACGTTTGGAGAAAAGCAAGCTAAGCTTCGATAAACTCTGTTACATGGTACTCACTACACACGCCAAAGAGGGGGGGAAAATCAAAAGAAAATACCTATTATTACGAAGGAAATATTATTACGAAGGAAATAAAGGGAGAAGACAAGAAAATTAGAGCTGAGAGAAAACCATGTCCTATGCACTAGTAAAACAGAGGATGGCGCCATGGCTTCAAAAGTTCAGCGAACTGCTGCAAGAACGTTGGCTTGAAAAGTTCTAGTAGCCTCCGGCGTTGGCGGCGAGCTTGACGGACACCGGCAGCGGGCTGCGCAGGGGTGAGCGAGGGGGCGGCGGCTGCGCGAGGCGGCGCCCCTCGGCGTCGTAGTAGATGGCCCCGGAGAAGTCCAGCGGCTGGCAGCGCTCCCCCATCAGTATCTCCTTCCTCCACACCCCGTCCTCCGCCTCAAAGCTCCCCTCCTCCGCCGCCCCCGCCTTCCTCCTCCCCTTCGACTTGGACGACGAGAGCGCCTTCTTGATGCCGCCGCCGCCGCCGCCCCCGCCCCCGAGGAACGGCACGATGGCGCGCGACGAGAAGGACGCCGCGAGCCCCGGCCGCGGGCGCAGGTGCAGCCGCCGCGCCGCCCGCGAGAGCCGCCGCGCGCACGTGCCCATCAGCGCCGCCACCGCCTGCGCAAGGCTCACGCCCATTGGCCTCGACCTCGACTCTGCCTTGTTGGTGCCTTTCCGTTCTTTCTTCTGCTCCGTTTTCGGATGACTTCTCTCGTGCGCTTCTGCGTCGCTGCGCCCGCCGTTTCGCGGCTATTTGTAGCGCCGAGCCGGTGGGCAAGTCAAACAAGCCGGTCGGGACGGTTCGATTAATTAACTTAATTAATTAGTCATCACCCTATTAATGCTGAATGATGCGATTAGGTGTCTCTGATTTGATTAGTTTTGTTCGATAATGGATGGCTGGGTGACCAAACATACATAGGCGGCGAGATAAGATCACCGGTCTCACGATGGATTCGCGCCTGAAATACACGTACCTGAGAGCATATTAATGAAGTGATTACGATGGACTGCTTGTGGGTGACAGTATCACGACTCAAAGGTGGCCGTTTTGATGGCCGCAGATCCTCTTAACGTGCGGAAGGAAAGTCACGGCGTGACTTTGCCCATGTATCAGCCGTTCTTTTCTAATCAATTGTCCAGATTTATCGACTTCTTCTCTCTTCCCCAAGTTGCTCCGCCATTAGCATCGCCTAGCTACAAATGAGATAAATCGTTCCTCGAAATACCTTCCCGCGACGCGCTGCAATGTCATGCTAGCCAATTTGCGGCTAAGGGGGCAAGCAAGCATCGTTTTCGATCTAGTCCTCTCGAGGATTAGCGGTGCGTTGATGTGGTTGCCTGCCCAAAGTGACGAACATTTTCATAAGCACTGACACCTGGTGACCGGCGAGCACTGTTGGGACGGAGCCGGAGCCGCGCAGAGGCAAAGCTGCTTTTGTGCAGGGTGTCGTATGTAAGTTGCCATGCCGCCATGGAACATTGCAGATAGGCAAGGAAGAAGAAGGGCTTAATAAATCTGGAGCATTGATTAGAGGTGGACAGCTGATTACGGAGGAACTTTCTTTCAGCACGTCAGAGGATTTGGTTCCCCGTTTTGATGGAATCGCATCATCTGCCTGGCATTGACAAGGACTTAGGAGCACAATAGCGTGATATTCTTACGATTTTGGATATCCGATTTGGGAAGAACGTTCGGATAAACTCTTACAGTGTTTGCTACAGTGATCAATGACTGTTGCGATCTTGCTAGGGTATAGGATAAACCTCACGCATTCTTCTATGATCCAACGGTTCACGATGGTAATGGCGTCATGTTATTGTTGCATAATGTCAGCTGATTTGTTTCCCGTTTTGATAGGTGCGTGTTGTTTGCAGTTAAATTAAATTAAGCCTAACCCATGTAATTTTGTTGATTGAAAGCTCGGAGATTAACAGTTGAAATTAAGAGTATGTACAATGCAGGTGTTTAGATAGGTGTTTAGCAAAGAAAAACTGATTTTTTTTGCCATATAGGATAGATGAGGTGCTTATTTTATAGCATCGATGCTTAATTAGACATCGGTGCTTAAGAGATGCTTATGTATATAACTATATATAATCAATAGATAATACAATCATCTAAGCACCTACAAAATAGATGCTTGCATTAGAGGAAACGACTTTTTACATAGGTACTTGATGACATGGCTATATTCTCTTCCTTTAAGCACTCGTATATAAGCATCTCGCATTGTACATACCCTGAGAGAGGAATAAGCTACATAATTTGTTGGCTATATATTCCGAAGTTCGAAGGAGCATTAAAAAAGATGGCTTTAAAAGGATCAACTAAAGATCTTGCTATATGCTATCTCCCAAAAGATTTGGCTTCCATAGATAGCGAAAGCAGAATACTTCGTATATTAGTGCATATATGTATAGATGTACTGTACCGTGTCCTATTAGATCTTCCATTGTAACTTCCCATAAAAAAACATAGTTGTAAGTACCAACTATACATACATAAGAGGACCGACATTGCTCGGTTGGCCTGTTGCGGGTGCAGCCTGTCGGGGCTCGAACCCTAGTGCACCTAATAATTAATGTGGATTTAGAAATAGTACACGTGTTCAGTAATTAAAGCGCGTGCCCGTACTTCGTAAGATCTAGATCTGTATTCTAGATTAAACGTGTGTTAAATGTTGGGAAACCGGGCCCAGGACCGGGAGTCCTGGCCCAAGGTGGGCTCCTCATCCCAAACCCTAGAAGGGTCGTAGCCTATAAATAGGGGGTGCTATTCATTGTAATTGATTGATCGTTGGATGAAGGAATAAAGAGAAGCAAGAAGTCCCCCTACATCTCTGTGTTCTATCTCTTATTCTGTTCTTGTTGTTCATGCATTGTTCTTACGATTCTATACTTGTCTACGAGGTAATCGCTCGGACTGGACTCGCCAGCGACGGTTCCTCAACACGTTATCAGCACGATCGACTCTCCTCGCATCGAAAAGGTAACCGTCGATGAACGACACTCGTAGATTGAATCGTTTTTCTAGATTGCTTTCAATTCTGCAAATTTGGCTTTCTAGATTGGTTTTCTACGGTGCAAATCCGCTCTAATCTACCGCGAGCCGACTTGAAGTCGCCGGCCAAGCCAATCGGTGGGTTGCATGAAAGAGTAGATGATGATTGTACCGTAGGTTGTATATGCGATCGCATGAAAGGCATCATGTGCACGCACGCGCCGCAAGCGGTGTCACTACCTCGCGACCGTTCCGGTCGGCATAGTCCGCCATCACGTATCGCCACGGAGGCAACGGCAGGCCACCCGCTAGCACGCGGCAAGCACGCACATGTCGGCATGAAGCCGCCTCGTTGCAATCTCATACTACATTATATTGCATCGCATACATGAACAAATAAAAAAAGGACGGCCGACGGCCTCAGAGCAGCGTCGCCGTCGATTTTGGTGTCACACCCGGCCACTGAAGATGGCACCGCCACGCCGCAAGCGGGCACGCAGGCGGCGGCCGCTGAGCCCCGCGTAAACAAGACCCGCAATTGATGAACGATTATGCGCCGTGGTGAAACGGTACCGCGTGGATGAACGATGCAAATGCGGATGAACGGTGCGCCCGCATGAAGCGGTGTGTCGTGCGAACGATGTCGGCTATGAACGATACTTCACGTGAATGTGTTTCGCGGATGAACGATGCACGCGCATGGACGAGACGCGCATGAACGAGTGTTTCGCGTGAACGATATCCGGTCATGAAACGATACATTGCATGAAACGGTGTTTCGTGTAAACAGAATCCGATCATGAACGATGCCGCATGAACGGTGTTTTTCGGATGAACGATGCACACGAAGAATTTTGCTACGCCCCCGCACGGGCTTCTCGCCGAACATAACCGCCGCCGCGCGCTGCACTCCCGCCGACTACCGCTCGCTGCACGGCTCGCGATCGCCGCACCGCGGCGCTCCCACCTCCGGGCTCGAACGGTGCATCGCCGCCGGCCTCGCGATCACGCGACACCGCCGCCTCCGTGCCCACCGCGTATGCGTTTTCCCGACTCTTTGCCATCTTGTATCGCACCGGCCACCTCTCGTAGTGGAAGACCGCCACTGGCTCGCAGCCGTGACGATCGCCTCGCGCCGCCCTCGGCCCCGCATGGCCACACCGGCCCTCGGTTTTGCGTGGCCAGCAGCCACCCCGCGCCGCCCTCTAATGGCCTTGCGCCACCGCTTGAACCCACCGGCAAACGAAAAAAAGGGAGGGGCGGTGGAGAAAATTCTGAAATTTGCAGAATTTGTCGAGAAGTCATTTTCCTAGCGAAAAGAGCCTCGGGAATTCAATTTTTGAATCAGTTTTTGCATTTGAAGCATGTTTATTTTTGTTATTATTATTTCTATGCAATTTATTTACTGTATTTACTGTTTTGATTATCTGTAATTGTTTATATTGCTTTTAATCATTGAAAATAGCAGTAAATCATGAAAAATGCGTAGAAAAATACGGGAATACGAACCTGGAGTTCGATGAACATTATGAGAATTTTGCAACCATTTTATGCAGATTACTAGCAGTAATCCTTTGAACTTTTTGCATGAATAGGAATATGGTGGCATCACGAACGATGGTTCGAAGAAGCGACCAACATGGCGATTTGTATAAAATTTGTACCAGTCTTCAACTCTGTGATAATGCAATCATGGATGAGCAGAAGATTGAGAAGACTCTCTCTACCTTTCACCCAAATGCGGTGTAATCCGCACGCAACTATCGTCAAGACGGCTACATGAAGTATGCCGAATTAATTAACATCATGCAAGTTGCGGAAGCTCAAGATGATGTTCTAAGAAAGAACTACATCTCGCACCACCTAATAGCAATGTTGGCCATGAAGCCACTACTAGCAGCTATAAGGTGATGAAGCCTCTCACGAATGAGAGGAGCAAGAAGGGTAAGGCAGTGCGTCGCACGTTATTGATGCTTTCCAGTCTAAGAAAAAGGGCAAATGATAGCATGAGGCATACCTCGCCATTGTAGGCACAGAGGATTCACATCCATTATTTGCACTTATGAATGTGAACAGCCCTGTAGCAGCCCCCATCATCCCTCCTTTGGATATCGCAGCGGTCGCAGCCGTAGCTACCCAAGAGGAGAAGATCGCGCATGGAGCCGATTGAGGCAGAAGTTCCTGAATACTTCGCCGATTCGATCTAGTGCACGCAATGCACTTGGATCTTTAATAGAAACTTGCAGTTTATAGTTGAAGCATAACCTTGAATTATTGGATAATGGTTGCAAGCTCAGGAGAAGAAAGCATTAAATTCTTATTATGAGTCCTGCAAGACTTATTTTCCCGTCTTTATAATAGCAAGTTACGTTCTGATATCTGAAGTATTTTATTTATGTGTTGCTTGCTTTCTGCTACATATTAATAAAGTACATTATGTTAGAACGCGTGTAGCACCCTATGGAGGAAGTGTGCTTAGCAGGAGCGGCAACGAATACCATCCCGAGAGAAGCAGATTTTTTCAATCGATCGGCAAGAATCTTTGGTAGTCTTACGACAATCGCAAGCAGCGATACTTGTATAATAGGCTCAGGAAGGGCCATAATTATACTCCCAATGGGCACAACTTTGGTCATTGAAGAAGACTTGTTGTACCCAGAATCGACTAGAACTCTCAAGGATATTTGCGCTAACAGTTTCATGTAGAGACTGACGAAGAGTATGGTACAGAATACCTGCTCACTACAAAGCATGAAGAAAGTGAAAATGGCATTAGAATGTCTTCCTTCATATGAAACTGGCTATACTACACTAATATTAAGGCACTGCGACCTATCTTGCCTTGAAAACGATTTTAGAAGCTCGAACTTTTCTATCTACGGCATGATAGATTATGCGCCTAGGTCTTAGGATAATGAGAGATATAATTAACAATTCACAGGACATAATATGAATATAAAGAATTTCCGAATCTGGAAGATTTTGTGTGCCCGCATGTGCCACCGAAATTAATTATTAGAACTTTGCTCAAAGCGAAGGATGAAGTCCTCGCATTCTGGACCGTATCCGGGAGACTTTTGTCCTATACAACCCCTGTAAGGGTCAATTAGGTATTTTATGGTGCTCATCGATGCTTCCTCGGAATGGTCGCATGTATGTTTATTGTCTATGAGAAACCATGCTTTTGCAAAGCTAAATCTCGCAGATAATTAACAATTGAATTTTTTTTCCCTGATCATCATATGAGGTCCACCTGAATGGACAACGTTGGAGAATTTACTTTGAAAGCATATGATGATTATTGCATGAAAATGAGAATTAAAAATTGAGCATTCTGTACTGTATGTCCACACCCAGAATGGACTAGCAGAACTTTGAAGAATTGAAATTTACCAACTACATGTTGGGGACACGTAGTCCTGCTCGCAGCAGCTCTCATCAATGTTAGACCGTCGGCCTATAACATCCATCCACCTATGCAACTAGCGTAAGGGTCAGCACCGAAAACTTCTCATCTTTGCAGGTTTGGTTGCAAGGGTTATATACCTATACCACCACCACAGCGAACTGCAATGGGTCTTCTCCGAAAGTCTGGGATATACGTTGGTTATGAAACAACATCCATAATCAAGTATTTGGACCCTATGACTGGAGATTTGCATAATGCCCGATTCGCTGATAGTACAATAGATGAGGTTAGTTTCCCGTCATTAGGGGGAGGAAATCAACCCTTGATAATAATGTCGGGAAACAATTGAAGTCTAGAAGACAATTGAAGTCCAGAAGATAATTGAAATCTATGCATATGACCCACGCACTAGTGAAGCAAATAGAGAAGTCCAGAAGATAATTGAATTGAAGTCTAGAAGACAATTGAAGTCCAGAAGATAATTGATTCGCAAGTATTAGCGAATCAACTACCAGACTACTTTAGTGATTTGAAGAGCGTGAATAAGTAGCATTTGCACGCAAGCAATGCAGGAGAGGGTTGAAATACCATTGAAGGTATCCTAATCCCGTCAAGAGGCCTCGAATAAAAGGGCGAGAACTCCGGTCCCTCGAATCCGAAATAGCAACCGGGGCGCTGGTGAAAAAGGATAAGAAGGACTTGACACGGCCGATCACCAAGTGCCCCGAACGAGAAGGGAGCGGTTGAGACTGCATCGGTATGGAACCTTCATAAAAGGCATACGAATTGAACATCCCCATGAAGGAGACATCGGCATGGATGTGTGCGCACACATCGGAGCTGAAAAACTAAAGGACTTGCCCGCAATTGGAAGCGGCGGTGAGCAAGTAGAAGCATTAGAAGAATCGCCCTTTGAAGAAATAGTTATAAACTTTATGACCTCGGAGAACCTTTGAATATGACAACGACCAATGTTGACATTTACTTTGCAAAGAAACTTGCAACAATCATCAATCTTGATTCGAGCACTCGCATCGCTCATTGAATGAAAGAAAAGATCAGATTGAGAAGATTGAGAGAAGGCAATAGAAATCGTATTATTCTCTCGAATAAAAGAAAGACGTTTGGGCACAGTAAGCGCGCGTCTCCCCTTGTGCACCCCGTAGGGTATAAGTGGGTATTTGTTCGAAGAGAAATAAAAGAAGCAAGGCTTGTTGCACAAGTTTTCACCGAACATCCGGAGATGATTATGAAGAAACATATTCCCGGTCATGGCGGAACTCCTTTAAATATTTATCTCAATGGCGGTGAACTTGAAGTTAGAAGTGAAATTGATGGATAGGGTACCAGATACCTTTATGAAATATTGGATTCGGACATTTATATGAAGATACCTGAATGTATCACTGTCCCGAACCAAAATAGAGCAAATAGAAATATATACAGTGTGAAACTCAGAAAGTCATTGTACGAACTTAAGCAATCAGGCAGAATGTGGTATAATCGCTTGAAGCGACTTTCTATGCAAGAAAGGCTACACAAACAATGAGAATAATCTCTGTGTATTTATACGACGATCCCAGAATGGATTTTGTATAATCTCAGTGTATGAAGATGATCTGAATATTATCGAACCACAAGGATATTAAGAAAGCAAACTCTTACAGGTTGGAGTCTGAAATGAAAGGTTTGGGTAAAACCAAATATTGCTTAGGCTTGCAGTTTGAGCATGCCCTTGAAGGAACATTATTGCATCAGTCCACCTACACTCAGAAGGTGTTAGAAAGGTTCGACTTGGCAAAGGCATACCCTTTGAAAGTGCCAATGGTCGAAAGATCTTTGCAGCAAGACAAAGACTCATACAGACCTAAAGAAGAGGGGGAGGAAGTCTCGGGACCGAATTCCCACACTTAAGTGTAATAGAAACACTCATGTATTAAACAAACTGTACTAGAACGGACATTGCATTTGCCGTGAACCTATTAGCAAGGTATAGTACAGAACCTACCAAAAGCATTGGCAGGAAATAAAGGACATCTTCCGATACCTCCAAAGAAGCAAAGAACTTGGTCTATTCTACAGAAAGAATCAAGACTTAACTATGAATGACAATGCAGATGATGGGTACCTGTAGGACCCGCATACAGCCAAATTGCAAACATGCTATGAATTCATATGTGGTGGAACTGCAATTCCATGAAAATCGTCTAAGCAGAGTCTTGTATCGACTTCGACGAACCACTCGGAAATAATAGCATTGTATGAGGCCTCACGAGAATGTACTTGGCTTCGGCGGATGATTCACTACATCTAGCAGTTATGTGGATTGAACACCACACCAACCCCCACTATTATCAATGAAGATAATGCAGCTTGTGTTGCACAAGTGCAGATGGGTTATTGTGAAGAATCCTCTCACAAAGCATATCAACCCCAAGTTCTTCTATGCTCATGAATTGCAAAAGATGAACGTAATCAAAGCACTGCATACTAGGTCATGTGAGAATCTGGCAGATTTATTCACTAAGTCACTTCCAGCATCTAGCTTTGAAAGGTGCGTACGTGGAATTGGAATGATAAGACCTAGAGAAGTGCACGAGTCGAGGAGAACCTTCACAAACTCATTACTAAAGCTTGATCACGAAGATCGAGTACCCAAAGAGCAAATCACGGAGATTAAATGAAATTGGGTGGATTGTACTCTTTTTCCTTGACGAGTTTTCTGAAGTTTCTCGGCTAAGGTTTTAATGAGGCAATTCGAAAGAACATAACGGAACATGATTCATGTACTCTTTCTCCAAATTTTTCCCACTGGGTTTTATGGAGTTTTGACGAGACATGGACATGAAGGATGAGTGCCCAAGGGAGTGTTGGGAAACCGGGCCGGGACCGGAGTCTGGCCTAAGGTGGGCTCTCATCCCAAACCCTAGAAGGGTCGTAGCCTATAAATAGGGGGTGCTATTCATTGTAATTGATTGATCGTTGGATGAAGGAATAAAGAGAAGCAAGAAGTCCCCCTACATCTCTGTGTTCTATCTCTTATTCTGTTCTTGTTGTTCATGCATTGTTCTTACGATTCTATACTTGTCTACGAGGTAATCGCTCGGACTGGACTCGCCAGCGACGGTTCCTCAACATTAAAAACGTATTCACGTGTGTGCACGCGCGTATGGTATGTGTACGTGAGCGTGTCCGGTATGTACTCTCGAGAAAAAAAACTTTACATAAATAAATGGATTACTGGAGTCAACTTTGGAGCCGGTCAAGTCGAATAATCGGATCAATATACAATGCACGGCCTATTGGAACAGAAAAAAGCAGCAGACGGATACTACTTCTATACATCAAGCCAATGTTGATTAGAATCGTCAGATGGCCATCATGGGAAAGCCGTAAGCACAGTCGTGTACCGATATTTTCATGTCACATACAGACAGATGATGCAATCGCACCTCGCCATCTCTTAATTTCTGCATGCATAATCGACGCACAAACTCATGCATCATTCCGGATCAGTACATGTTAAACATGATCCACCTCTACCAACGAAGATTTTTTAGCACCGTCGATCGATCTAGCTTTCGATACGAACACGCGTGCTAGTTTCTGCTTCTGCGGCTACATGTGTCGTGCGTGCACTGGATGTGCGTGACTGGGCGGAAAGCGTCGTGGTGTACGTCAAGCCTAGTTGTGTCGCCCAAACCTGCAATGCGTCGCCTGCCACTACGAGTGCGCCACATAGTGGGAGCACAAATGCCCATCGTTTCCTCTCCATTTCCAACCCGGCAAGTTGCCACCATGAGCACGTGGTGGTGGTAGTGGTGGAGGAATTATGTAGTCCACTAACGCTCATCGCATAACTCCCCCTCCCCCTCCTCTAGGGGGCTATGAGGGAGTTTTTGCCACTCCTTTTTAAAACGTTTTAGCAAATATAGTTTTGGGCGTTCGAAATGATAAAAATGGCATCTGCGATAGGTTAGACAGACGACGCATGTCACCTGCAGCGTTTTAGGACTACAGCTGCGTCGTACCGCACTCCTAGAGCGCTGTATGTGCCCTGCCGTGTTCCTGGACTGCTAAATGTCATCTGCCGCGCTCCTAGTCCACTGCAGGTGACCTCCGCGACCTCATTTAACTAGGCGTAGTTGTGGTCCCTGCCGTAGTCGGACCTGACCAACCTATCGTGGTACTATTTTTGTTATTTCGGTCGTGCGGAGACTATATTTGTTAAATCGTTTAAAAAGACTTCAAATGAGCCAAAAACTCGACTCCGAGGGCAGCTTTGTGAGTGTTGCTGCATGAAGCGAATCCAAGCTTCATTTCAGCAGATTTTACCGGTTCAATCGACGCACTCAGCTGTGCTTCATTCAGCACTTCATCAGGTCCCAGGTTTTTTTGGGAATATGTACCGCCTTCGCATCTAGCCGGCCCCAAATTGGCTTGAAATTGATTTCTGCGCCAGTTTATCTACGCAAGTGACTCGTCCGCATGCTGGGCACTAGCTGTGCATTATTGATGCGAACCTTACCTCATACTAGTACTGCGCCCTTGTGCTGGGTAAGTGGTTGATGAGTGGTGAATGACAGAGTGACAGCACTGGCTTTCCAGTCGCCAACGCCACTTGCCTGAAGCGTGGTGTTTATCTTGTTTGCACTTGTTGCAGTTGCAGTTGCACTTGCAGTTGTGAGACCAGGAAGGCAGGAGGCACCACGATAAAAGATATTCTCGCTTCAGTTCGGTTTGTTTGATTCAGTGAATCAGAGTGAATGAGATAAAATGGTACAAGATAGATAAGATGGTCTCAGATGGTATGATACAACTTGTGTGTTTTGTTAGTATGATGGAATAATTCAATATATTTTTTGTTGCATGCATGGGATAATACTGGTTATGGTGTTTGGTTTGAGGATGATGTCTTTGAGATAATACAGAGCACAGAACAGGGGAGCAAGGGGGCGGCTTGGGTGGCACTCGTCGCCGGCAAGGGAAACCACGGCGGCGGCTGGTGATGGCCAAAACGGAACCAGGGAGGAGAGGTGGCCCCAGGGGTGGCAGCAGCGTGGCCGGGCGAGCACCAGGGGTGGTGAGCAGTGGAGCCCAGCGGCCGATGTTTGGGGAGGAGAAGGGGTGACGGTGTACGGGTGGGAAAGGGGTGGATCTAGAGAAAGCACGAGCATCAAGGAGACAAAGGGAGCTCACTTGACTGAGTGGTGTTGGCGGGGAGCGGCAGAGGCAAAGCCGGTGGCGTGAGTCCGAGGTGGCGCAGGCGGATAAAGAAGAGAGCTTGCGGACGTGGGAGGAAGGTGGGGAATGGCGTAGAAAGGGGAGGGGAGCGCGAGGGGTCGCACTCATTCCTATACCGCATCGTTCGCCGGATTTCACCAAACTATTCGGTACACCATATGAGAGGAATATTATCAGATAACCCTATCTGGGATGAGTTAGTTCGGTTCATTTAACCAAACACAGGGACAAAAGTATATTCCAGGCTGAGTCGGAATGTGTATGCAAGTTGCAGCAATTGATGCTAGTGTGATTGCACTGTTGCAGTGGTACTTCTGACTACACTGATCAACTTTGGAAATTTTGTGTTCTGGTATGTACTGTTTCTTTTTTCTTTTCCTTCACGAACGTAACCATCTTGCATGAATTAGGAATAAGTAAGGTGACCGATCAACATCCGGGACTTAGTTTTCAAAATTAAGGGGTGTGTGCACTCTGTTCTAGTCTCTAGACAATAGGTAAGAGCAAGCCTGGGGCCAAATTTAATTGGGGATGTACCGGCCACCGTACACGAACATGTATTTGAAAGACACTAATTAAGTTGTTCACAAAAGACAATCAAATTAAGCTAGTATAACCAATACTCTCTCTGTTCAAGAATATATGACGTTTTGGATATCGATACTGTCTTTAATGTGCAATTTTGACCATTATTTTTATATAAATATATTCATAAAATAATATAAAATTATTATATTATGAAAATATTTTTTATGACTAATCAAATGAGATCATTTTCACATGACCAATACAAATATTTGTTCAAGAATATATGACGTCATATTAAGCAGTGTTCTCAGTGTATACAGGAGTAGTTCATCATCTAGTCAGGAGGCATCCCCTGTAAAACCCAGTTCATACTAATAAAAGAGCAGTCCCATTATTACCCTAGATTTCCTACGTCACTCTCTCCTTCTCTTTTTGTAAGATCGACGTCTTGATCGTCGATACTGCTGTTGAGAGATTCTTATATGCTGTCACCATCAGTACAAGTAGCCTACGTGTGTTTCCCTTTGGTTTTGATCCAAGTCATTATTAAAAGGGGAAAAAAACTAAGAGTCCTCCGGTATAAATGAAGGGAAACTTTGAGCGATTCCAGAGGACCACGTCGACATGAATCTCCTCCCCCGTCAGATGCCGCGCGCTCTGCTTTCTCGGCCGTCCATTTCTTTTTCGGTTTCGCTTGCCTGCATTCTCGCTGCCAGCTCTTTGCCTTCCACGCCGTTGGACCTATCGGGCGAGCCGCACGCTGCTAGCTCTTTCCTTCACACGCTGTTAGATCCTATCGGGCGAGCCGCTCGCTGCTAGCTCTTCCGCCTCGGTGCGGGTGCGACTTAATTTCTCGCCTCAGGGCGCGCAGTTCTTTCTCGGTGCGCCGAATGGCGCGCGCAGGCCGACTAGTCTTTATAATAGAGATGCTATTGTGCATGTGTGATATTTCTAGATCCTTTTTTGTCTTCATGGTAAGAAGAGTTGATTATGTTAGGAAACTTGGCCTATGGTGAACTCCTCATCCACATGTAGACTATATATAGGAGGGGACATCTAACTATTGTACGTGCTTTTGAGAAGAGAAATAAAGAGAAGAAAGAAGTCCCTCCATATCTCTGTGTTTAATGTACTATTTGTTCTTGCATTGTTCTGTGTGATTCGACTTTCGTCTATGAGGTGATCGATCGGACTGGACTTGCCAGCGTCGGTTCCTCAACAGATTAATTCAGCCGCACAAGTATGTTTATTAAACATGTGACCAAAAAGAGTGAGATCCTGGAATCAAATCCTGCAAAAATCCATAAATAAGTAACCCCACGCTATGTTTAGTTTAGCCCATACAACTTCAACAGTTCAATGTACACAAATCACCCTAAGCTGGGAATTCTAGAAGCTCCCTTCAAACATGGACTGACTCGTATCTTCTTAAGCGATGAGGTGAAAAAGCAAATCGAATATGTGCCCTGCCCTGTGGCTAAAAAATTGAGAGGTCAAGGTCTATTTGCTGCTTGAAATTCTGTTTCTTTTCCCATCCTTTTCGGTTCATTTCCGACCTGCCTCTCTTTGTGCTTGTGCGGGCGTGCTCCGTGTGTCGGATCACGTGCGCGGCCGATCCTAGCGGTCCACGTCGTTATAGCGTATCGATCCAATCTGAAGAAAATGTTCGAAACGCGCGTGCGGGTGCAGGCCTCTGCAAAAACCTTGGTGCGCCGCCTCCACTTGCAAGCGTGGATCGCTCCTGCCGAGCGTGCCGTGCGCCGACGTCCGCCAGACCGCGAAAACCACTACGAGCTTAGTGCCCAAGGTCGGCTGCGCTGCTGCGGATCGAGCGCATGGCTGACATGCAGCGCGACGCCATTTTATAATAGTGTAGTCTTCGGTTATTCCAGTGGCGAAGGGACGGGGTGCTGTAGGGGCCATGGATCTTAAAGTTTGCATGTAGGTATGTTAATTCTATTCTTTTCAGGAATACTTTGAAGACAAAATTGAGGCCAATGTAGAATTTCTGGACAACACTAACTGCTTGCAGTGTTATTTTCGTGGAATCCCTTTAATTATGGTCCTTATGGACCATAAACTTTGTTGTATCCTATAATATAAGCTTAATAACTAACAAAAGATATAGTTTACCCCTACGTAGCGGGACGATATCCTTTTTCCTACGCATGTGGTTGGCCTCTTCCACCCCTTCCAAATTCCTCATCGAAGTGCACTAACATGTGGACATAACCTGACAGAAACAAGGTCTCGCGCCCGCCTTCCCTCGTGACTCGTGAACACATCCATGCCTCCACTTCTTTCGTAACCACCCAAACTATCGCCGCATCACTTCTTCTTCACATGCATACACCGAAACTCGTTGTCATACTCATGCCGCAACTCGCTACCTATGTCCGTCTAACATTCGCTTCATGCCTCAGAGATCCCGACCCTATCTGGCACTCAGTCCGCGGGTTGCAACGATGGCGTGCATGAAGATGAGGGGATCTGACAACGTAGGAGGTGGCGGTGCGGGGAGGGGAGGCGGCATCGGGGACGGGAGAAGGCACTGGGAGGGAAGGGAGAAAAGGAGGAGGCGGTACCTTGGAAGAGAAGCGGCGGCGCCGGGAAAGGGAGGGGTGGCAGCGACGGTGAACGAGGAAGAAGCAGAGACGGCGGCCTTCCCTTGTCGCGTCGTCGTCTCGAGTTCACTGCACGTGTCCTCTTCATCCCAATCCTCCCACGTCGCCGCCTACTGCTCCGCGCCGGTCGAGCAAGCATTGTTGCCGCCTTCTCGCTTACCACTGGCTCCTCCGCCGGCCTCCCACCTCCTCGTCGCAATGTGCTTGGCAACGGCTGCAAAGGCTAATGGCCATAAGAATCGAGTCGTGGTTTGGGTTCAGGGTGCGGGCATTAGGCATAGGGCATCGAAGGATAACTAGCGACATGACAGAAAATTGCATTCTAATGTGTATTCCTTGTTCGCTTTCGGCCAGAGGTGCGGCTAGTTTAGTTTAGTTCCATGGCACCGCTAGTGCGCACTACTGCGTACAGCAACTACCAAAAGTTAGATATGACAAGCGATGAGCGGCCGGCGTTGACTCGACGCCTACTGAACCATAGTGGAGATTGGAGAGGAATAATGAGAAGGATGACCGCTCGGATAGCCAGATGAAAGCGGTTGATCTCGAAGTCTGACTGCTATTGTCTAGAGTCTCGACTAGTAGCTAGAGTTAGCGATCAAACTGGCAGCCTTGTGTTCATCCCGTTTGTCTGTCGCTGTGTTTTGATTTTCCTTGGCCGTATGATCGCACTGTGAAGTCAGTGGTGTCAATTGGACCCAGATATGGCCGAGTGCTTAGTCGACCGATCGTGGTGGTGAGAGGTTCGAGGGGTTGGGCGACTCCATGGCAACTAGTAGTCTTTCGTTCAGCAACTCCCAAGCCCAAGTAACACAGTAGGAGCATTTTCTTGGGCCGGTGTATCACAGCCGGAGGAGGATGTACAAGGAAGGATGCTGTAAAATTGTGCCGTGCACAAGCTATCACCGTATCACGTGCTGGAGCGGCCGTGCGCGCGACAACTTCACGGGGCGGCCGTCTTCCGGCGCACCCGCGCGCGCCAGCCTCCCCATCGGCGCCTTCTCGCTGCGCAGGCGCGCGATTTCGGCAACTGCCCACGGCCTAGCTGCTCGGCCCGGCCGCTTCACAGGCCTTGCCCTGGAACCGCCACGTACGAGTACGATACGACGGACTCCCTCTCCAATCATTTAGCAATCTTGCACATAATATGTGGTGACTGGTGGCACCTGATATGATGATTTTCTATAGATATTCATCCCATAGAAGGAAAATGAGGCCAGTTTCCTAGAGCTGCTACGATTTCTGAAAATGTTATACGGAGTATTGTTCGAGGTATCAGTAAAAAAAGATGCACTAAAGCAAAAAATGCTCGTTTGAATGCGCATAAAGGGTAAGAAGAAAAGGAGATGGCTAGGCCTCTAGGGCATTGGATGGTCGTTGTTCAGCAAAGAAAAAGGTTGATCATTGAAAGCGTGATCACAGATTGGAAAACACGCAATAATGTTTGCATTCATTCTGCGGTGTGATTTATACACAAAAGTACAGCGAGATTACAGGAGATTTACAAGGAAACAAGTATGTAATCTACAGCTGTACATTGCCTAATCAAGCGCCAGGTTGTTGGGCAAGTGATGGCGCAAAAGAGGCAGGCGAGCGTCCATGCGAGATTGCCGGGCGCGCTGTTGCCGGAGTGACAACAGAAGCGACGCGTTCCAACACCCCCCCGCAGCATCAACTTGGGGCTCGGCAAATGTTGAGGCTGGACCGAAAGTCGAGGAAGAGCGTCGAGGGAAGACCCTTGGTGAATATATCAGCATATTGCGAAGAGGATGGCACATGAAGAACACGAACATCACCGAGTGCTACACGTTCTCGGACGAAATGGAGATCAATCTCCACATGTTTGGTGCGTTGGTGTTGCACCGGGTTGGAGGAGAGGTAGACCGACGAGATGTTGTCGCAGTAGACGATCGTGGCGGTCTTGAGAGGACAGTGGAGCTCGGCCATGAGCTGCCGAAGCCAGCATGTCTCGGCCACTGCATTAGCCACTCCACGGTACTCCGCTTCAGCACTCGAACGGGAGACGGTGGGTTGGCGCTTCGAGGACCAAGAGAGGAGATTGTCGCCAAGAAACACACAGTAGCCGGAAGTAGATTTCCGAGTGTCGGGACAGCCAGCCCAATCAGCATCGGAATATGCCACAAGGGAGTCACATGAGGAACGGGTGAGGTGGAGGCCAAAGTCAGCAGTGCCTTGCACATAACGCAGGATGCGTTTGATGAGATTGAAGTGAGGCTCTCTAGGATCATGCATATGTAAACAAACTTGTTGTACTGCATAGGAGATGTCAGGGCGGGTGAAAGTAAGATATTGAAGCGCCCCGGCCAAACTGCGGTAAAGCGTGGGGTTGGAGACGGGAGGACCAACGCTAGCAGGGAGTTTGGAGCGAGTGTCAATGGGAGTAGAGCAGGGATTGCATGAGGTCATGTTGGCACGATTAATAATATCATGCGCATACTGTTCTTGGGAGAGAAACAGACCACCCTGAGTTCGTCGAGCAGTGACACCAAGAAAGTAGTGTAGGTCACCTAGATCGGTCATGGAGAACTCCTGCCGGAGAGAGTGGATGATCCGATTAAGGAAGACAGTGGTGGAGGCTGTGAGAATAATGTCATCGACATAGAGGAGTAGGTAGGCAGTGGCTGATCCTTTGTGGTAGATAAGCGAGGAGGGTCGGATTTAGAAGAAGTGAACCGAGGTGGTTATGAATGTGGTGGCGGTGAACGGTAGCGTGGAGCTTGCTTTAGACCATAGAGAGATTTGTTGAGCCGACACACATGGTGAGGTTTGTCGGCGTCAACGAAACCGGATGGTTGTTGGCAAAAAACAGTTTCAGTGAGAGTGCCATGAAGAAAGGCGTTTTTGACGTCCAACTGGTGGATAGGCCAATCTTTGGATAAAGCAAGAGAAAGAACAAGGCGGATGGTGGCGGGTTTGACAACCGGGCTAAAGGTTTCCTCAAAATCAATGCCCGGTTGTTGAGAGAAGCCGCGGAGCACCCATCGGGCCTTATAGCGAGCGAGCGAGCCATCGGGTTGAGTTTGTGGCGGAAAACCCATTTACGGAGACAACATTGGCGTCGGGGCGTGGGACAAGATCCCGTGTTGTTGGAGCAAAGAGCACGAAATTCCTCGAGCATGGCAGAGTGCCAATGCGGGTCATTCAAGGCCCCTTTGTACGTCTTCGGTAGTGGCGAGATCGTGGTGACGGCAAGGTCCAGTATCTCGCGGGGAAGAACGCGTATGCCATGTTTGCCGCGTGTGGCCATGCCGTGGGCATTCACCGTGGATTGCACGGGAACAACACGGGCAGTGGTCGTCGAAGAAGTCACGGCAGACTGCGTCGGGGCCACCTCAATAGGCGTGGAAGGCGGCATTAGTGGCACCGGGACCACAGGAGGCGGCGCCGCACGTGGTGAGGCCGGGGTGACCTGGACTACGGGTGGCGACGTAGTGGCCGCGCGTGAACTGGGCAGTCCAAGCGCGACAGTCGGCGAGGCAGGAGCCGACCTGGGTGGTGCAGGAGGTGTTGGCGCCACGACAGTAGGCGAAGGAGGGGCCGCAGACGTCGATGGTGCTGGTGCCGACCCAGGTGGTGGTCCTGCAGGGAGTGAGGGCGACGAACACGGAAGGAGAGCTTCGACGCTAGGAGGAACGTCAAGAAAAGAATATGTGGAGGAGGGTGGACAGGATGTCTTGGCGAATGGAAAGGACGCCTCATCGAACACAACGTGGCGAGAGATGATGAGACGATTTGTGGTAAGGTCAAGACATCTGTAGCCTTTATGGTGAGTGGGATATCCGAGGAATACACAGGCCGTAGACCGCGGAGAGAGCTTATTTGGAGCAGTTGAGGAAAGGTTTGGGTAACAGGTGCAGCCAAAAACACGCAAATGATGGTATGACGGGTTTTGGCCGAACAAAGCATGGTGAGGAGTGCGGTTTGAGAGGGTTTTGGTGGGGTGTAGGTTAATGAGGTGGGTGGCAGTGGAGAGAGCCTCCGCCCAATAGGGTGCCGGCATGCTAGCTTGAAAAAGTAAGGAGCGAACGATGTTGTTTAGGGAGCGCAAAATCCGTTCGGCTTTGCCGTTTTGCTGCGATGTGTATGGGCAGGAAAGGCGGAGGTGGATGCCATGAGCTTGGAGAAAATTGCGTGCCGTGGCGTGGTCGAACTCACGACCGTTGTCACACTGCAAGTTTTGGATTGTGGTGTGGAATTGAGTGGAGACAAAGGCAAAGAAATTTTTGAGGGTGGGGAAAGTGTCGGACTTGTAGCGAAGGGGGAATGTCCACACATAATGAGTAAGATCATCTAAAGCAACCAAGTAATATTTGTAACCGGATACACTTGGAATAGGAGACGTCCAAAGATCACAATGAATAAGCTCAAAAGGTTTATTTGTTCGAGAAGTGGAGGTAGTAAAAGGGAGCCGCACATGGCGACCCAACTGACAAGCATGGCACAAAGATGAGTCATGGTGCGTGCGCTTATTACATGGTATGCTAGAAGATGAAATTAAACGGGACATGCCATGGTGGCCAAGATGTCCGAGCCGACGATGCCAGAGATCCTCCATCTTGACGCGGGCGAGGGCATGCGAGAGAGATGGCAGCGGATGGAGTAGAGGACCGAACTATTGCACCTGATGATCTCGGTCCGCGTGCGAAGATCCTTCACAGAAAGACCGAAAGGATCAAATTCAATAGAACAGAGATTGTCCGTGGTGAACTGACGCACAGATATGAGATTTTGAATGATGCGAGGAGAAATAAGAACATTTTTTAGATGGAGATGACTAGAGTGGGTGGGGAGAGAAAGATGGCCGCTGCCAGTGATGGGAAGACGAGTACCATCACCGACAACGACATGTTGAGAGTGAGAAGAAGGTTGGGAGGATAGAAGATTACCAGCGTCGGATGTGAGATGATTGGAAGCGCCGGAGTCGACGTACCAATTGGTACTGTCGGGCTGCTGCAGGGTCATTGCGTTGAGCGCATGGACCAGGGATTGTTGATCCCACATCGGTGGGGACGGCGTCGAGACGAAATGCGCCTGCGGGGGCGCACGGCCGAGGATGCCGGGCGCGTTCTGCCGTGGCATAGGGTTGGACAGCGTGCCACCGAGAGGTGCGGAGACAGGGCCCGTCCATAGCTGGAAGGTACCGGTCCACGGGTTGAACACCGTGGGCGGCATGGTGGATGGCGTGCCAGCATAGGTAGAGAGAGCGCCAGAGCCCTGCCCGCCGAAACCACCTCCTTTGCCGCCCTTCCCACCAGACTTGTTACGGCCCTTGCCGTAGCCGCGGGAGTGGTTCGAGCGCGCGGAGGAGGTGTTAGAGGAGCCGAAGGAGCCAGACGACGCCGAGTAGAAGACGGATGGCGTAGAGGACTTGGAGTGGCTCGCTTCGTCGAGGACGAGCTTGGATCGGGTTTGCAAGAATGAGGGGAGCACATCCGTGGAGGTGATGATCTTGCGGATCATGGCAAAGTTCTCGTTCAAGCCCTGCAAGATGGTGAGTACGAGGGTGGCGTCGGTGATGGTGTGGCCGAGGTCACCGAGGGAGTCCGCAATGTTCTTCATTCGCTGGCAGTAAGCCATGACGGGTTGATCGCCCTGCATGGTGGTGCGGAACTCGGCCTCCATGGCGATGATCCGGGCCTGCTTGTTGTCGTGGAACAAGCCCTCGGTGTTGGTCCACAGCGTGTGCGCCGAGGCACCAGGGTTGAGGATGTAGCCGAGCACCTCGTCGGAGACGCTCCCGTAGATCCACGACACGACCGTGGAGTCGTTTGGTGCCCAGTCCGGGTCGCCGGCAGAGGAGCCACTGCCGTCGACGTGCTTCGTCAGGTTGAAGCGGCGGAGGAGAACAGAGAAAAGCTCACGCCACTTGCCATAGTTGGGCGGCGAGAGTTCGAGAGAGAACGGGATCAGGGACTTGATGTTGACGGAGTTGAGGGGAGCGGAAGGCTGAGGTCTGGGATCGTCCATGGTGGCGCGCGGCGAAGGAGAGGCGGCACGGGGCTAACCTAGGCAACTGATACCATGAAAGCGTGATCACAGATTGGAAAACACGCAATAATGTTTGCATTCATTCTGCGGTGTGATTTATACACAAAAGTACAGCGAGATTACAGGAGATTTACAAGGAAACAAGTATGTAATCTACAGCTGTACATTGCCTAATCAAGCGCCAGGTTGTTGGGCAAGTGATGGCGCAAAAGAGGCAGGCGAGCGTCCATGCGAGATTGCCGGGCGCGCTGTTGCCGGAGTGACAACAGAAGCGACGCGTTCCAACAATCATGTTCATGGGATACTTTTTGCTTCTGTCAAATTGTCAATGCGTTCTCACTAAAGAAACACGGCAGAACTGTTATCCTTCATCTCTCTTCGGCAGCCAATTATTTTTGACAAATCTCTTACTTTTGCAAGAAAACACGCGAAAAGAACAGAGAGCGCAACACGAGCCGATCGAACAGCACAACGAATGTTCATCTCATCATATCAGGCGAACGGAACTATTCCCTTCCTTATCTACATCACCTACAAGAAGAACCAGATTCTTCCTCAAATTAGCGAAGAACGAATGAAACGGGGCATGAGTCTTATTCCTCGCCGGCCCACTCACACGATCGCGCAGGCGTTGGGATTCTCCTCGCTGAAGATGGTGGTGAGCCTGTTGGCGTCGGTGGCGATGCTGTAGATGCCCTCGCGCACGGGCGTCGGGTAGCTGTAGCGGTACTCACCGGAGAAGTACTCGTGCCGCCTCGGCGTCGCCTCCCACCTCGGCAGCGGCGACGGCGTGTACCGGAAGTACCCCTGCTGCGCCACCGAGGCCGGGCCGTGACCGTGACCCGGCGCGTTGGCGTTGTTGTTCGGGCTCGGCGCGTGCTGCGGTTGCTGCTGTTGCTGTTGCGGTGGTGGTGGCTCGGGGCCGAACCGGACGCGTCCTGGCTGCTTGTTTTTGCCTCGTTTCGGCTGTTTCAGTTTGGCCGGTGGCGCGGCTTGCGCGGGCGCGGGCGGCTCGGGTTGGGGTTGGGGTTGGGGCAGGTGGTGGTCGGGCTCGTGTTGGGGTGGTGGTGTTTGGAGCTGGGGTTCTGGGCCTTGTTGCGGTGGTGGCTCTGGTGGGATCACGTGCACGGAGTTGGTGCTGCTGAAGGTTACCGAGCGCGCCACCGGAGGCATGTAGTGTGCCTCTGTGGGTGGGCCGGGCGGGTAGGCCGTGGCGTGGTCCATCCTCTCTTCCCTCCATCGTTCGCGTCCTGCATGTGAGCAAATATCTTAGCTAGCTGTGGTAGAAAAACTATGCAGTTTTGAGATTGGCTGGTGATGATTTGAAAGTTTCTACACAAGCCTGGTGTTACGTATCATTTACACGTGAGATTAGTTGATTATCGTAGTAGCAAAAACTCAATTGTAGCAGCCTAGTGGGGGTATGCACGTGTTCAAAAAGCACATGCACTCACATATGTAACGTGGAGCGTGACAAGGGAAACAACACACAACATATACGAAAACTGCTTGCTGACATCCGGGAGCCATGCAGCCGTGAGCTATGAGCACTCACAAGGCAGAAGCAAAATAAAATAAAGTGAAATAAAACAAGGGGAGCAAAGAGCTATTTCATTCGTACCGTTGCATTTTCCGAGCGCTTTCGACAAGACCTTGCCCAGGGGATAGCAACCCATGTCTTTCCCTATCTCGCAGGGTGGTGCTGCCGCCGCCGCCGCCGCCGCTGCTCGTGTGTCCGTGCGCGTTTGTGTGTGGAATACATGCTAGCTCGGCTCGGCTCCTTCAGTTCGCGGCAACGAAATGGAAGGAACGGGCCTTTTAAAGAAGAGTACTAGCAAAAGGGAATCCAACAACAACGAGCTCCTACCTAAACGGTTCTTTTTTCCTCGAGGGAAGGCATCGACTGAAGTGGCAGAACACACATAAAGGGTGGCCCTCGTTTTCGTGGATTACAAGTCCGAGCTAACAAGTGGTGGCAGAATATATTCCTCCCAAGACATGCGTCTCAGAGCAGAGCAAAACGCCTACCTTCTGATAAGTAATGGTGCCTGCATGGTCTACATTTGTCGTCCATTGCACAAGACGGTCACGGTGAGCTTGCATAGATAAACTTCGACTGCTGTTCTGCTTCCGTGTTGATTTGCCTGAATTTAGGCACGAGCAAACAGTGCCTGATTGCCTGTGATCTAATGATACCTTAACGCGCAATGTCGCATCTTGCTAACCTAGCTTCATCCAGGGAAGTAAGCCACCTTTCGCGCTTAAAAGAGAGTTGCAAGTGGCTTTGGTCATGCTCAGGGCTTTGAGAAATGAACCTAATCAAGGACGCGTAATCATTCAGTTCGCAAACGTGGCTATGTTGCATGTCCTCTGTCCTCAGGAGTATCGTGCAACCCATCTAAGCCGCTCATGCGCTTGTGGTCCGCGAATTGGATGGGTAGATGTCTGTTGCATGGTTTACCCAAATCACAAACGAAGTACTTGATGCAGAAAAATGGTGAAATATAGAGCTAGAAAGCTCGGGATTTATTATTTCTACAAAAATGTAGCAATAGATATACAAAAGGCCCATCCCACAGTCCAATTATCCACAGGCAATGGAAATCCATATAATATTTTCTATGAATTACTATATCTTTCAAGCACCCTATCCTAGTGCTCACCATTCATCCTGCGTTACGCAGGATTCTAGCTCACCAACATCGACACGCATTTCCAATTTCCTGACCTCCATGCTTGGCCTCCCTAGAGAAGGTCCGCTGAAAGCATGACGCGCTGATATCACAACACAACAGAATAGATCATGCCGCAGTCGGTTGCAACGCTTTTATTGTTCTCCTCTGCCATGTGGCAGTCTCTGGTTCAAACCTGAGCTCCCAGGGTGGCCAGTAGTGAAGGTCCTGTTTCAAAGTAAGCACACGAGGTTTTCCATTCAAATGGACTGTCCTCACCCTAACAAATTGACCGTCTTCCAGTCCCTGAGAAAAAGGTTAATTCAACCATATTAATTCAAATAAATGGCGTACGAACCTAGTACACCGATAACCACAAATGAAAAGACTGGGATATACCCAAGGAAGACTGATATTGACAATGCATACCTTCACCACTTGTATAAAGGTTTCCAGATCTGGAGTTGGTTGCCCATTAACTTCAACTATCCACTGGAGAGCATAGAGACCATACCTATGCGCGGGACTTCCATGACACCATCTGCATAAAATCTTTACTGCTCATTCCTCATTCCCAATTGGTGTCTAAAACGTGACTACGATTGCGAATCTAACATCTACATAATCATGTAAATAATATATTCTGGCAACCCTACCTTGTTAATCACATAGGAAAGAGAAATACAACGGATGCAGACCAGATGGGACTTCAGCTTCTATACAACTAAGATTTAGAGGAAACAGTATAAATATGACTTTGCGACAGTGGCTGGCAAGAGATGGTGGTACACTGGTACTGGGAGAAATTGCAGTCCGTTGTTTTTTATTGAAAATGGTAGAGATGGACTTGTTAAGCACGCCAAAAGAGGAAAATGGACTTGGTTTGCATATTTTCCTAACAGAACTACAGTTCCTACATGGTGCACTCTTGTATTGATGGCTGCATCAGCCTTCAGGTTTGAAATTCCACCTAAAGTCAGATACAGCCAGCGACCAGAATGGCTTGCAAACAGCATAAATATATTAGAACTGAAAAACAGCATAATCTCTCTAGAGAATTCTTGTTGGTCATTCAAATCTGGCAACTCTAAACCTCTAGTATCTACAGGCTTATAGTGATAATTTAAGATTGTTTTTTGAAGCGTATGCCGATTTAAGATTAAAGCTGAAGCCCCTTAATCATAAGAGATGGTTCTAATATTTGCATATACAAATTTGTAAAGGATAGCATGTCTCTCACCTAGTAACATAAACTCCATGGCCTTCCTCGGGCAAAAAACCAAGTGCACGCACTGCCGAATGAGGATCCTGAATTATGCATCCACACCAATTCACCATCCGTGTTGTACCATTGCCATCTCTTACATCGGTTCCAACAATAAGGTCGATTTCTTTCCCCTGCTCGAATGGTGAAACAGTTATACTACTGATAAATATTTAGATTCACATCATATTTTGAAAAAAAAAAATTCATTTCTTATAGACTGTCCTCACCTGACGGAATATTGTCATGTTAAGCACTCCATCTGAACCGATGGATTGGTCCAACTTTTGGCAAGCGATCTCAATGTCAAGGAAGCATGTAATTGGCTCCTTATTGATGGCAAGAATCATATCTCCCTGTTCTAGAAGATTTTCCGCTTTTGATCCAGCCAAACAACCTTTGACCCGCAAGACTTGTCTTCGCACAGGGTCCTTCTTAGCAAGAGCCTGCAAGGATAATGATACTAAACAGTAAATATTTCATATATCCAAACATTGCGAGTATAGGACACAAGTCCAAAAGGGACCAAATGGCCAATCACGTGAGGTGCTCCTTCTTATAAACTCTCCTGTAGTTATCTGTCAGTGAACACCTCAAGTGAATGGCAATACATTTCTCCACAATAAAAAATGTTGTATTGATATAAGCACATACAACATTCAGGCTCAGAAGCCGTCAAGCCACTAAGAACAATATAATCATGTTTGTCAGATCAGGCAGAGCAACTTCAGAAAAGATTAAAAGAAAGACCGATCTAATTACCTGCACCCAGCTATCGCTCAATCCATAACTTCTAGCCTTTGAGAGCAAAGTTGGATAAAGTTCCACCTCCAGAAGTCTGACAAATGACATTGGCCTCCTAATTCGGTTGATAAGACGAAATGGTCCAGGAGTACCAGAGATTGTCTTCTCAAGGACTTGACTTATTGCATATATTGGTATACCTCTAACAAACTGATGGTCCTCTGAACTGCTACAACCATATTTGAGCTGGAGAAAAAAATTGATGAAGTTACACACCATTTAGTACATAGGAGAATGACTCAACGACTAAGGATGTTTCTATCACAACATTATTTACAAGCATTAGATGTAGAGGTTATGGCTCATAATGGCAGGTAAAAAACTAAATTAGAGTTAAAAAAACATGTAAAGCAATTTAGGGCCTCTACATGTAGTGAATATATTTTTCTTCTATTGCTCATTTACTTAATATTGGAGATATCAAGCGGCTAACCTTGCGTGTAAGCCGCCGTTTTGTACTTTTCTTTTTTCTTTTGAATAAATGTTCCTGGGAACATGCGAGCATCATTACTTAGGAAACAGACCAAAGCGAACAACTCCAACGCAAACTAACCTGGGTGGAAAAGCTTGCCCATAATGCTTGAACTCTTCCTTGCTCATCCGTCAATATACCCGAAAATGTGCTACCAAAATCTAGAATAAACATTTTTTAATATAGTTAATCCGAAAAATTGCGTGAAATATAAGATCATAGGTTAGTTGAAATGTTCGTAGAAAGTACCAGTATCGAGCTCAATGACCTCCATATTTATTGCACGATATCGTGGGCAGTCAGCTGACCCAATATTAACAGCTGTGCAAGGATTAGTTATGACTGATTTCCTTGATGTAGCTTGTAAGCTTCTACTTAGCCCAACTAGGTAGACAGAATCTCCTCGTCGCAAGGCAGGTTCTACATATATATCCTAAATTAATGAGTTTCTTAACAAATCATAAGTGGACCTCTTGGTAAAAAATACTTACGCCGAATGGAAAACAAAAATTCAGTGCCTGTTTGTTCTTTTTAATGATGACATAATTAAGCTTATTAATGCAACAAAAGTGAAATATAACTAAACTAGTATGTCCAATAACATTGGTCTAATTGATGTCTAGATTTCAATATGCATCCAGGGTAAGTGCTGGTCTTTACAAGCGTGATGCCTTGTAAGGTAACCCAAAACGGCAAAAACAAACCAGTACAAAAGGATCATTAGTAACCAAAAAAAACTGAAAAAAATAGTCAGATAAAAAAATATGTTCAGTGTTTGGTCAGCACTCAGCACAATATTTAAAGGAAAACGACAATATGATAAAGCTATCCATCACTTACCATATTACTTAAGACTTTATGCAATTTAGTTTTTCTTTATTTGACCAAGCAATTTAGTTTTTGGAAATACATGGAAGCACTATAAAAAGAAAACAAACCAGGAAGAAGCTTAGCAGCCCGGACAACAGATGCTCCAGCTCCTAGTGCAGAAGGATCATACGCAACCAATGCAAAATTGTGAACAGGATGCAGAAAAACAACCTGAAAACCAAAATTTGGAAGCTACTATTTAGTTGAAATCCTTTATGCCTTAACATTAATCAACAGGGGGAGGGGGGACAAGCTCATACTTCTCCAGGTATTTCAATGGGATATGCAGCAAAAGAAAGCATTATATCAGAGATAGACACCGCGACTGTATTCCTATCAACAGCAACTAGACCCAAACATTCAGAATGATGTACTATCACACCGGTTCCGAAGAAATGTTGAGAATGCACTCCATCAAGCATGCATACTGGCGGCACATGCACCTACAAAAAGCAGACATACAAGTAAGATGGTTTTGAATAAGAAACACGAAAAGCTGCCAGCTCAAAACCATCAAGTGCAGGTTATGCTTACGTTGCACTACAACACACATAGATTCAACCAATAGCAAGGGTATGACGTTCACCATTCTAAAAGTAAAGGACAGGAAAAAAAGCTAAGCAAGTAAAGGAATTATACATCATATAAGGAAAATGACTCAACAGACAGCATATTTGTACAGGTACTCAGGTAGTACATATGGGCGGCTTAAATGAAATCAGAACTCAGAAGGTATCATCAGTTCACTATTAATTTGTTCAGGTTTTTTGCTGAATTTCTAAAGAAGATGAAGCCAACTGTTCTGATTATTGACACCATTAGATGCACAGAGGGGATGAAAGCCATAAGTAACCTTCAAAGACAATAAATAAACTATCGAATGTAAACCACATATTTCTCAGGAAAATTATCATCATCAAAGGTATAATAAATAAAATAATCCTAATTTTGATAGAAGCAAGGTATCCATACATAATATATGCAACAAAAAAAGAACTGCATGTAAAACCAAGTTGAAATGCAATAACAATTTCAGCAGAAGGAACAGTCAAAATGCGAAGCACTGACAAGTCCAAGTCATTACAGAAAATTTTATTATTGTGAAATGAAACACTAGTCACTTTTGGACGGTCAAGCTTTTACTGGAATCCTAAGGATTTACTTCTCAGAAAAACTAGGTGAGAAGGACTTAAATCTCTCAATAGTCAACACATATGCAGATTAAGATTATGGTAAATTTAAGCCTAAACAGTAAACACTACCATTGGGCTATCTGGTCTAACTTAAGCTCCAGCATAACACAAAAGGTCCAATACGGGATGTTTGTTTTATCATTTGCCAAATAGCTTTTACAGCATGACTCACAAGCAAGCTTATGCAGCTTCTAGCCCATAAAGGCATAAACCATATATGCTGGCTTACAGAATAAGTCTAGTACTATAACCTGGACCTGAAAAGGTTAAACTGATACAAAGTTCCAAACCATGACTATATGAAAGTACCTTCTAAAATCAAACTATAGATGTTGCTCACCTCAAACATTACAAGAGTTGGCTCAATTACTTCTTCTGCCAATGATGCATTACTTGATATTGTTCGAGAAAGGTCAGAGCCTTCCACACTGGATGGATGCCTCAAAGCACCACCTTTAATGTCATCTAAATCTCCACAAGATGATACAGTTCCCTCAACTGCTATCTCCTCATCCACCCGCCGCCTTTTTTTCTCAACGAGAGAATCTTCGCTGGAATGGGATCCGTCTACAACAATCTCATCATCAGTTTGCATTTTGATGAATCCATCTGCCAAATTATCAGACTCATGCTGGCACTTGAGATCCATAGGACTAGATTCAGCCAAGGATGAAACAGAATTTGAGTTCGCATCCATATGACCAGCATGGTGAGCTGATGCTATAAATGGAGATTCCAGTGGTATAGCTGATTTTGCATTCCACAAGCCAGTTGCATCATTTCGAGTATATAACTGAGGAGACGCATACCATTCATGCTGATCAATTGTCACCAGTACAGACTGGACACATAAATAAGATAAGTGCTTAGTTGTAAAAAAAGAAAACTCAATGTTTACTACGATGCACAGGATCATGATGATTGATGTAGCTGCTGAGGAATATTTTCCTACCTTGTTCCGATAACGGTCAGTGTATTTTACATATTCAAGAGGCACTCGTGCTCCCCTAGACAATTTTGAAATAACTGTAATAAGGTCACCTAAATGTGCAATATCCTCTCCAGCAAACTTTTTAATAATGGCATGGCGTGGAACAGATGCCCGAGAGAGCATGTACCTGCATTACATGGTGTTGAATAAGTCGTAGAAAAAGGTAAGTTTGTTTTGATATCGATCGTACATATTTTAGACAACAGCTAAACAAACAGGCGGGGAAAATCACTAAAGGTAAGGCTCCTACAAGAAGCTTGGAAAAGAAACAATAAGGCCAGAGATAATCTGCAAGTGAAAAATTGGAAGACCTGAGAAATAAATAAACATACGTTGTAGCTAAAACTCATTAGGAATATTGTGATCTGTAAGTTCTAGTTGGCAAAAATGACACCCGGTTGGAGTTCAAATGCAAGACAATTCTAATAGCCCATTCCAAAGGGATTTATCACATGACTTAAAATTGATAAAAGACTGGCTAGAATCACTGCTATATGTCGATGTTCTTTCAGGAAATGGAACATCAGATGTTATGGTTAGATGTCTTACCCTGCCTCAGCAACATATACGAGACCACATTTGAACCGGAAGTTTCTAGCCTGAAACACATTATGAACAAGATTAGTAACATTTTGAAACTTCAATAAATACTGTAACAGTATACATTTATGTTGTTCAACTTAAGTTCAAATGGGAAGGAAGATGTGATGTGATCATCAGCTCAATGAATTTCAATTATTTAGCACATGAGGCCACAGTGGCAAGAGTAACATTTCTAGCAAAAAGTTAAACATGTGTCCATTTGACTGAAGTAACATAATAGGGATTTGCAGATGTAATAGGGCAGAGAGCTCAGGATTTCCATAACGAAAGCGCAGCCATTCTATAAAGTAAACAGATCTGCAATTAAAAACATTGGATAACATTTTGCTCTAGTTGTTTGGTTTAAGTTATGTACAAATGATGATTTCACAGGCTACTTAAGCATATAAAAAAATACTCTGACTACATGGGAACAAGGAATACAGTTGTCACCGACTCACTGTCCAGATTTTCATTTGCATAAGATTTTCTTGGAGGCAGCATACTATAGAAACAAATACTCCCTCCATTTCGCTATATTTGTCAATGGCCTTGGGAGTATTTGTTTCAATATATTTGTCTGTTGAGAGAATCTAGAGTGTAGTTATTGCAAATTTTCCACTCTCTACCCCTACTTAAATACTTTGGAAGAGGTTAACTAGTTGCGGTATGTCATTTAATAGGGGAATGTATAGTCATTTCTCATTAATTATTTCTTAGATCTAGTGTTTCATTGGTCTGTGCGCATGGTGGGCTGTGGACAAATATAGTGAATAGGAGGGAGTACATATTATTTCCTTGAGAAAAGGCAGGGAGAGCATCAGCTCAGAAAGGAACAATGAACCAACGGGTAACTTACCTGCTGGTATGAAAGTGGATGGATGACAGCACCACTAACTTCCAAGAAATGATTTGGAGTTATAGAGTGCAAATCCTCAACCTGAAGAGTCAAAATGGTATGATATTACATGCTGATTATATAATAGAAAAAGTAAAGTTGCAAACACTGTATCATGTGATAGGTCTGGGGTCTGCAGGAGTAATACATATATATTGTTCTCTACTAAAAGGATTAAACAAGATGTGTCAAAATTACAAACTACCTCCAATTTTACTGTTAAAGGCGTTCCACCTCTTTCAATCTGCAAATCTATCTCCTGCCAACACTGCCATCAAGTAAAGTCTCCATTGTGAGAAACTGTGTTACAACCTGCAATTAGTTTAGTAAACTTGTTAAATACAAACATCGTTGTGTCAGAAATCTATCTGATACAGCAAATTAAAATAGCACAAAAAATGCATTAGCAAAACAAAACATTGTCAACAATAAGCAACTAAGGTTTATCGCTCTAGTTTTTGCCTGTTGGTCTAAGAACCAACAGAAAAAAATTTAAAACATTGATGGCATCTGGTAAATGTACCATTTAAAAAATGCATTGCTTTAGAAAAATAAATTTTGGTTGGTGCCCAGGGGAAACACTACTCCTTCATGAGCTACTAAAAATACATATTCCATATACATTAAACTATTGAAGCTCTATAGCTTTCTGAAGCCGAGTTTTGGCATTTGATAACTAGAAAACTACTTTTCATACAACAGCAACCAACGATATCTTTGCTGCAAACATGAGCGTGAAATCTGAAATATTCACAGCTGATACTTCCAACATCAAATTTATATCAGGTGCATGAACCTGCAGCTCATTAAACACCCATAGAAACCTCGTTGATGATAATAGTGCTAATGGTAATTTGCAGTGGTACAATAAATGAAGTCACAGGATATCAGGATCGAAAGGGGGGAAAGGAAAGGTAAAATGTCATCTTCCTTGTGGGATGAAATCGAGAAATTGGTTAAAGTGCTCCAGCAGCCAGTTGTGTTGGCACTTCTAGTATTTAGTATTATAGTGTGTCTGACAGGTAACAAACAAAAGATACAGCCTTGATTCTTCCCTAGTATTTGGGGATCTGTTACATTATCAGACCATACACCATGGCCGAGATTTATTGAAAGCAAAGTGAACAGCAAGTTTGTGACATGCATGAAAAGTTTGTACATGGCCGCATAGCAATGAGTTACTGACGTAGTGCTAGGCTGCTAGCATAACAATGACAATTTGTTAGATTATCCTTAACACAGATAATATTATCCTTTTCAACCGATGGTCTATAGGCTAGGTTTGTTTGTGTTTTGATATTTTTGGGAAAAGAACATATCAACATGCCTGTATCGTGTCAGGCTGTCAGCTATATTAACTTCCGTTTTTAGTATTAGATATACAGAAACATTGGGTACCAATTTTTTGCTACTTCATTACTACTGTAACTGAAGTTACCATGCTGCATAGTGGAGTATCTAATATAGCAACCCATTAGAAAGCAATACTTAATTACTTACCTCCCCATTCATGCGAACTAGAACGTCACCAGGTTCCAAACGCTTATGAGTGGGCCCTTCTGGCACCTGCAAGGACAAAGCTCTCCAGTTTCAGAAATCACAAGACATAGAATGACATAATACAATAAGTGGCAAGCTAAGTGACAAAATAAAATACATGTTTATAAATGTAAGAACTAAGAAGCACAAATTACCACAGAATCAACAACCAGCATTCCAGTCTCGCCTGCTGGAGAAACAAGACGTACCATCTGTACAAAAAGAAATAGCAAGTTGCAGATCTTAATCGCAGAGAATGGAGGTTGATATTCAAAAGTATATTGCCATGGAAAGACAACTCTAGATTTTTCTCCAGATAAACAACGGCTGGAAGTAGAAGAAATAATAATCACAAAATACCAGTAACAAGTCATAACTAGCAAGTACTGATGCTGTCCATTTAAATTAAATGCGAGGGCGAAAAGAAAACACATTCTAGTCAATTAGCAAACTACAAATGATGTAAGAACACACCTGCTCTGTTTCATTCCTGAGTCCAAGACGTCGAGTTTCTTCAAATCCTTTGTGTTGAAAGGTCACCTTTGAGAAGGACAGAAATAAGATAAGGGATAGTCTGAGGTCCAGGCTCCCGGGGGGAAGTAAAGAAACAGTTACAAGAACAAACAGAAATTGCAACAAATGACAAGATTAATAGCATTTGTTAACTCAAAAATGTTCTTTTCTTGGACAGATTCCGCACGTTGTAATGATTTAAAGCAGTGTTTATAGCGTGCGATAGCACCGATATAGCATTAAAGGGGTACCGACCGCTGCACAATGGCTGCTGTTGCGCCTTGTACAGTCGCGGCGCCATAGCGGTCTTGTACAGTCGCGGCGCCATAGCGGTCCCTGACCGCTATGGCCACCATAGCATCCAGTGCGTAGCAGCACTTCAGTCCAAATACATTTCAGGATTTCATACAATCAATTTGTTGCATATTATAGACATCTTACACTTTGAATCCTTACCCCAACACTTAACACAAGCACAATAACAAGCAATCATAATACAAGATAAGTTATTTTACTTCAAAATTGATTGGTTAGCTTCATATTCTTGCAAACATAACCAAGCATGTTGCACCCGCTATATCGCTGCTACCTGCTATAAAAGCACTTCGCCACTACGCTTCCGCTACACACTACTTAAAACATTGGTTTGAAGTGTTGAACAGAAACCATTATCATAGCCAATTTAGATATCGAACACACAAGTAACAGGTAAGATGCACTACTCCTGCAGTAGCAATATTTGTTGTGGTAACTGTTAGGGTACGGATCCGAGGACCGAAGGTAGGGCGCTCGCCCTCATCTAACCGCCAATAGGGCTCTTCTCTGTCGAGGTAGCGAGGCTTTGAGGCCTGATTAGCCAGGGAGGCGAGGGATCGCCCTCCAAGCTCGGCCAGGACTCTTCCCGACGAACAAGGAGGCTCTGATCTTTAGCCAACCGGTTATGGACTAACTTTGTTTATTTTTGCTTGATTGATAATGGATACATGCTACCCCTTTTATAAGGACGACCCGACTTGACCTCTAGAAATAATCTATAAAGAAATTTATCTCTAACAATCCAATCAAATAATAATTTGCCTAACTAATAGATACTATCAAACACCTAACAAATAGATTCCTAAATAGCAAACCTGCCTAATACCCGTGCTGCTACAGTACACGTGGCGCTACAGTGCACTCGTGCTATAGTACTTTCACGGGTATTGGACCATAACATTACACCCCTCGCGGCGAGGCAGCTCGTCCTCGAGCTGCGGTGGTGGCCACGATTGAAGTCCTTGGTGGTCCGTGTTGATGAGAATGAACGATGACGATGTCGCTTCACGTGGACAAGGATCAACGAAGCTCCAATAGACAACAGTCATGTTATCGAGTAAGATCTTCTGCTCTTCACTATTAGCCTTCAATTTCTCCAAGAGAGATAGTGTGACACCGGAAGCCATAGTGAGTGGCTCTGATACCAAATGTTGTGATAACTGTTAGGGTCAAGGGTCGGAAACCCGGTACCGGGTTGCATCTCGGTCAGCGGCCGGTACCGGTAACCGGCCGGTTACCGGTCCGGTTACCGATCAAACCGGTTTTTTCTCGAATGAATTTCGTTCAAATTTGATTAAAAACCATTCGAATTTGAATTTGAACAGCTCGGGATTACCGGCCGGGATCCCGCGGTTACCGGCCAGGATTTTAATCCCTGGTTGGGGTACGGGTCCGAAGACCGAAGGTAGGGCACTCGCCCTCATCTAACCACCAACAGGACTCTTCCCTGTCGAGGTAGCGAGGCTCTGAGGCCTGATTAGTCAGGGAGGCGAGGGATCGCCCTCCAAGCTCGGCCGGGACTCTTCCCGACGAACAAGGAGGCTCTGATCTTTAGCCAACCGGTTATGGACTAACTTTGTTTATTTCTTGCTTGATTGATAATGGATACATGCTATCCCTTTTATAAGGACGACCCGACTTGACCTCTAGAAATAATCTATAAGGAAATTTATCTCTAACAATCCAATCAAATAATAATTTGCCTAACTAATAGATACTATCAAACACCTAACAAATAGATTCCTAAATAGCAAACCTGCCTAATACCGTGCTGCTACAGTACACGCGGCGCTACAGTGCACTCGTGCTATAGTACTTTCACGGGTATTGGACCATAACATATTGGTTGCCCGCAATTTATTGCATTCTCCACGAGACAACTTTGTCAAGAAGCAAAGGTTGAAAAGAAAGTTTAGACCACTGAAAAGCCCAGCTTCCTTTCCATGTGTCATGCAATTGTGATTCTGAGCTACTTGACACTGCACTAACATACGAACTAGATTTTTTGTGGACCCATTTCACCCTCATGTTCTCCAACATAAACTATAAGCAAAGAGGCCAGAAGGCAATTCTTTATACTCTTGAAGTTCTTCAAGGTCAAATGCATGCAAATTTAACAGACTACAAAGTTTACTTGTTCACCATAGGTCTTGAGTAACCCTCCAAAACAGAAACACTGAAACAACAACAGCATCTAATAAAACAATGGGATCATCAGACAGCATGCACACCTGAAGTGTACCACGAGGAATATAAACAGATTCCGCCTCGCTACCGAATGCATCCCAACTATCACGTATCAGATTGAGTGCCCTAACAACCTGGAAACAGTTTACACAAACAATGTTAACAAATATAAGAGCGTCGCAGACAATTAATGAAACTTAAATAGCAATGATGTTCATGTTTCTATGATCTCAGATGTTGGGCAATGTCAAACTCGTATATGTTCTTTCTGCTTCTATTCTTCTTTTTCTGTTGAATTGATTTCAAGTGCAAAGAACATGTGACTCACTGTACAGTAAGAAAGACATTATTAAGGAGAATGTTGCCCTCTCGTGCTTCTACCTGAAATGAAATTTTCCGTAAGCCAAACTAATCTAGTATAGATGCTAGTCTAATTACATCTGGGTGTTTTTCTACTGCATTGTATCATTTCGAGTTTTTAACTAGAAGTATCATTTCCTTATGATTAATATGTTATCTCATACTTTCGGAACATCTCATATAGCATGAGGTAGTAATGTATTAATGTTCATTTATGAACAACTTACACGTTCTAATGGAAGGAAGAAAGCAGAAGAACCGGAAGATTTGCTTCCAGCATTAAGGGCAACAGCTCTTCCTTGGCAATCAACAACTGGAGAACCACTAGAACCACCTTTAGTACCAGATGCTGCCTAAAGAAACAAATGATTAAGTTAATTATGAGCACTGGCAACAAGACAATCAACGACCTCTATTACATTAAAGCAATAGAAGATTATACTCATTATCAGCAGACCAAATCACCAAACATCATTTTAGATGCATGAGCATCACCAATTTGAACTAACTATATATGTATGTAATATTGAGTAGCTGAAGAGTAGTACCTGCATATAGAATGTGTTGAAATCATTGTACCCATCCCTGTCAAGAAATTATAAAACAAAGGTTAGAATATATGCAGCAATACATAATGTAATGATCCTATATATTATCTACAAGCTTGGGGTGGCTAGCTGCTCCATTTGGATGGAGAGAGAACATAAAGAGAACACAAATTAAGAAGTTTCCACCATCCAGTTTGGTAAATTGAAAAGGCTTGTTAAAGAAATGAAGAGAAAGGTTATATCCTCCCATGTATCTTCACTTCTCGAGAGAAAATAAAAGTAAACTATAGCAACTATAGCATGTAAACTATCACCTCTATTTTCCCCCTATCTCGTTATGCTTTTTTGCCTCTTAGGTTTAGTAACCAACAGATCAGACAGTTTCCTCTTGTCTATTTTGTCTCCTTTCTCTATGTCTAACTGTAGCGCAAGGGGATGTCATGAGAAAACAAATAGTACCAGTATCATAAACCCTTATCATAAGGACTTGGTCACGTAGAAAACAAGACATACTTCTTGTAGTAAGGCGCTTCTCTATCAAGTCGAGCGAGTGTTCCCGCCAAAATCGAAACCTGCATCCAGTGAAGATGAATCAGAAAATATTGCAATATGAAACAAAATTTATTGAACAACTTTCAACAGTTATTATCCCCATGTGTATCCTTTTAAAGGATGAACATCCGTATCTAGGTCTAAAAAATGTACTCCCACCGTTTCTACATACTTGGCACTTTTGACCAAAAATATTGTTCCTAAATACTTGGCACTTTCCCAATCCCTAGGAAAAATTTCCCAAACTACCCCTGTAGAACCTACCTATCCATCCTATTTTTAGTACCTCGTTTTATGTGCATGAGATATTATTGGAAGGTAATTTGCTCAGTCTATCCAAAACTTGATTGCCTAGTTATGTGTGCATTGGTCAAAAGTGCCAAGTAAATGGAAACGAAGGAGTATATACACATCATAATCTATCACTTTCTAGTGTTACTAGGAATCCACATCCACCCCAGCATCAGCATGTCACATAGGACACATGTCACAATTTCAATTATGACGCTTAAATAGGACTATGTTTCAACACTAAAGTAAAACAATGTGTTTCAATGTCCATTTTCTAGCTTGTCATGCCAAATGTTTTTTTTTTCGAGAACGCGCAAAAGAGTTGCACGTCTTTGTATTAAGTAGAGCTTATAGCACCAAACAACAAGTTAAAATGTGAAAAGAAGACACAAAGAGTAGGAAGAACACGAGAACAACAAACAGAAAAGAAGCCTGTAGGCAACGAACAGAAAGGAAGCCTGTTGGCTAACGGACTTAGACAAAGGGGATGCAACCCCAAAGCGACTGACAACAACAAAGCTAACGCGACTACTCAGGCAACGGTAGCGACTGCAGACATTGAGCTCCCGACGTGCGCCAGAGCCAGAGCTCGTCGAACATCCGGTGAAGAAGAGACCCCAAAGGGGATGCGACCTTGTCAAACACCCTTTTGTTCCTTTCCTTCCAAAGCATCCATGGAATGAGGATTATGCAGGAATCCAGTCCTCTATGGCGAGTTGACAAAACCAATTGGCGATCAGAAATCCAGAAGTTCTCCTAGGACGTTTGTCCAGTCGGGATACATAGGTGAAAACCTACACGCTGCATGAAACGTGCCCAAAGTTGGCCAGTGATCACACAACCAACCAATAGATGGTCTATCGTTTCGCTGCCCGAACGGCAAAAAACACAAACCCGCTGGTTTGCGATGCCGCGACGATCTAGACGATCCGTATTCCAGCATCGCCATCTAATAGCCAACCACATGAAATGCTTACACTTGAGGGGTGAAGTAGCTTGCCAGATTGCTTGCGCATAGCGAACAAATGCGACCCGAAGAAGAAAGCAAGATACGCAAAGCTGGCCGAGAACTCCCTGGGCCATTCCACCTCCATTCGAAAGTGTCTTCCAATCCAGGCGTTAAGCTTACCGATCGCAATATGTCCCATAGCCAAAGATACTCCATTAAGGCCTGCGCGTCCAGGGCCCCGGAGATGTCCACTATCCACTGGCCGTTGAGCATGGCTTCCCGGACCGTGCTCTTGTTTCGGAGTGCGAGTGGGACCGCGTTGATGAGAGAGGGCGCAATGGCATTGATACTTTGTTCATTCAGCCAGCAATCCGTCCAGAACAAGGTTTGATCACCATTTCCCAACCGTACTGTAAGCGAAGCTGAAACATGTCCCCCTCCGCCTTGTTGCATTGAGCCTTGAGGTCTCGCCATGGCCGATCACTCTGCGATCGTTGGAGCCATCGCCATGCCAAATGTTTTGATCTACATCTTTTTTGGCACATGTCTACTGTTTGAGCGCAGCAGTTGAATAGGTGCCTTCTGTATCAACGAATATTCACAGCTACAACTACTACTTAGTCATGGGAAGATATGGTCTTAGCATGGAAAGGTTCAAAATCAAAAGCACTTGCACATCTCATTCATCTAATTGGCACCTAAATATTTATGTTAAGGCACATAAAAAGCTGGTGTACGCGTCATTCATTTGCTTACATGCTAAACTCTCAGAGGCACGTCATCACATTCACATTGCAGAATAAGATGGCTAATAGCAGCAAGGAGAAATAGAGAATCAAGTAGAGTCAATTCCTCTCTTTTTTTCAGCAAGGAAGCACAAGGAAATGCTTAGCGAAAGTGATTGTTCTATTCCTGAGATGTCAAAATGCATCATTTGGCTTAAGAGATTTCAAGGAACTGTGGGATATATGGAACGTTTTGCTTCATCAGGTCTAAAATTTTCAAGTGCGAAATATTTGTTTCACAGCGCAGCAAAACAACAAAACAAAGGCTTTGTAGAAAGCAATTAAAGTGTCTTCTTCCCCTAATCCAATAGAGAATTGCTGTAAGCTGTTGAAACTAACAAGAGCCTTGTATTGCATCGCACTTTACGAGATAGTTCACAACAGCAACTCAGCAAGAAATTGAGCAAGCTTTTAAAGAAACCTTTTCCCCGCTGTCATTGCCGACAACCCGTATTTCTAGCCCAACAGATGCCGCTTCGGGCGCTAGCGGGATCTCATCGAACTGAAGGAACTTGATGGCACCTGGATCATAGCGAAAAAAACCAAAATCATGTACCTGTTTCGAGAAGAGGAGAAAATTTTGGATTAACAATACGCCATTAGCACAGGGAAAGCAAAATCAAACAGAACAGAATGAAATCAAACAGAAAAACACTCACAGGATCTCTGTACAGGGGGTACACAGGGATCTCCTCCCTGTTCACAAACGTCGCCTCCGCGACCACAGGCCCTAAGACCACAACCACAACAAACAACACACGAGTCATTCACAAATCCCACGAACACACGATGAGGAGAGGTCGGGATCGGCGGGCAGGTTGTCCCTACCGGGCTTGACGACGTGGCGGTTGGTGAGGATGATGCCGCGGGACTTGTCGACAACGAAGCCGGTGGCGTAGCTGGCGCCGGCGGCCTCGGTGTCGAAGGCGCGCGGCGCGGTGGTGCGGAGGACGACGACGGAGGGCACCACGCGGGAGAGCGCGCGGCGCCGGTCCTCCGCCGTGACGATCGACTCGATCTCCATCGCCAGCTCCCCGCCGGCCTCCTCCTTCCCGGGGCTCTCCATCGGTGACCGCGATCTGGCACCGGCAGGCTCGGCTCGACTCCGCTCTCCGGCAGCCGCTAGGGTTTTGAGCTCTCCGACCTAAGCTTCGATTCGGAGGAGGATTTTTATCATCGCGCGGGCGATGTGATGGGATGAGATCAGCGGGAGGAAGGGAAGTTGGGGGGTGGACTAGTGCGGTGTGACTGTGTGAGTGATGCTATCGTCGCACGAGATTTTAGAAGGGGAGACCAGCAAAGTCACGCACGCTCCCGGTGGGCGTTAAGGAACCTGGCATCTCTCTCCTCGCTGAGTCGCCCGATTTGATTGTGCGGGTTGTGGGCCTGTGAAAACTGGGTTGGGTTTTTTGGGCCGGCAGGGTCTGCTCCAGGCCATTAGAGTCCTGTTCTCTGGGCATATAGGCTGGGCCGAAAGTTTCTCAGGGCCCAGTTTAAATTCGGAAATTTTACAGCAGCGGAAGGATTCCTATGAAATATGTCTCTCCCAAACAAGGCCTAATAGGTTAGTCGGGAGGACCTACTTTTTTTCTTAAGCCGATGCGTAAACCAAGCTCAAGCCGTCTCAAGCCTTGTTTGGAACGTACGAGTTTCACGTGAATTTTGCAAGTATTAATGAAACCCCTCCAAATTCCTATCGGGTTCTTTTCGAAACGGCCCTTAGCTTTATTCTGCTCGGATATAGGAAACGAACCTCGTATCAATGGACCAGAGCAGCTGTTACCGAGACGAGACGTACAGTGCGTAAGGCAAATCTAAGGTGTGGGCACACATCACATGGAGCCATCTCGCCGTCACGCGTTATCGTTAGCTTGTCTACCTGCTTCAGTCCATCCCTCCCTATCATAATGCAGAAAGTTGGAAACATCCCCAGTGTCATGTACCCATCTCGGCGTGCACGATACCATATTGATTTCTTCTACGTAGGCTGCCCCGCCAAAGCCAGCAAACCACATGCAGGGCACTTGCACAAAATGCCTAAATCAGCTTATTCCTTCCAGTTTCAGGCCGTCATTCCTGACATGGTGAGGCATGCTGTTACTTACTTCCGTTCCCAATGATCATCCTTGTTTGCACTGCCAGAAAACACCGGCAATAATTATGGATATCATGGAATATGCTCACGATCTTTAGATGATGACACAATTAGCAATGGTGGCAAAGGTTTATCGAAAAACACGTTTTCGGCAAAATTCAGATGTTATCAGGTTTTAGGCAGTCAGACCGACCAAGGCGGCGGTCAGATTGGCCTAGCTGGCGGTGTGACCGGCCAAAATCTTCGGTTGAGTTTTGGGCTAGGACAAAAATAAATGGTGCAGGCAAGAGAGATGATTATTCTGCACTTGGTTTCATAATTTTTGGAGCTTCAAGCCAAAAGTTCTATTCATTTTGAATTTTCAGAGAGGGCTCGGATTTTTAAGAAGAAAATCTGGCTAAGTCCATGTGCTCGCGGTCAGACCAACTAGGGGGCGGTCTGACCGATTTTGCCATGTCCGCTGGTCGGCAAGACGACGATGTTCGTTGGTTAGGTCAATTTTATGGTTTTCAATGCATATATGTTGCATAATGCATGTTTTGACTAATGTGGGTTAAGTTCTGAAGAACTTGTGCTTGGAATCAATTTCTTTGTCTGTTGTTGTGCAGGAGGCTTAGAGGTCAACAACGAGGATGATCAGGACTAGCCTTGGAGAGCTGAGGTCCGGAACAATCGAGGATGTCGGGTGAAGTCATTGGAATCAAGCATAGTGCGAAAATGAACAAGGATGACCAAACGAGAAGTTTGATACGGGGGATTGCGTCAAGCGGCGCGGGAGTCGGTGCAAGTGCTATGGTGGTTTCGGTGGGAGCTAAGTGGGAGAGACTTGCCGACTTGAAGAGAATCGTTGATCAACCTACACGTGGCGAAGTATGTGATTGCTTCATAAAGATTGGACTCAGTATTTGAAGAATGATCGAGAAGAGGTATTTTGGTAACTTTACCAAAATACCATCATTGTGACATTTGGCTAAACTACGGTGCAAGATGCGCAAAGAGAGACAATTTAGATTAAGTGAAGATAAGGATCACAAAGATACGAATTCGGGAAGTCTGGTTTGTCATCCGCTTTGAGAAACGTGCATTAGTGTAGATCTGTTTATGTGTGGGCTTAACGGGTGTCCGTTAGGGTCCTCTCTCTAAATCTAGCCTCCACTATACAAGGGAATATCCTGGTGTGGAGTTCTCAAGTCATTCCAAGAGAAAACCCCTAATTTGTGATGTAGGGATTTTTTTTTAGCAGTTAAGGCTAGGGTTTGTAAGAGATAGATTAATTGAGTGCTCAAGTGTTGAGTTTTTATCCTCCATGGTGGAGTGATTGTAAACCAATATCCTTCTCAAATCAATCCAAGCAAAGTTTCCTCAAAATGAGTATCTTTTTGTTTTTGCTCTCTATGATAGATTTTGGGATTTTGATGTTCCTTTGGTTTTCTTGTTGTGATCTTGCTTGCTGGGACTAATAAAAATATATCTAGGATCATCTACCGATGAGCAAGTTTTTGAATCAAAGTTTGAATCTCCTCGGTTCTTGTGTCTATTTTCCTTTATCTAAGAAATTGGTGGAATCTTGATCTTGATCATCTCGATTGTCGATTAGAATAGATTCATGACCTTCTTGATGAGCTATTGTTGAAATTTGATGGAATTTAGACTATCGGATCAAAAGTTGAGTCGATTTGTGATTTTAAAATCATGTTGATTTTACTGTTCATCATGCGAGAGGTCAGACCACCTATTATCAGATGTCTGACCGCCCAACTCTGCTCTATTTGAGTTTTCGGTGATTTCAGTTGTGTCTCGGAATTTTGATTAGATTCAATACAAGACTTTTGTTGTGCTTGTACTTTCAATCTTTATAGTTTTCATAGCTACTGAAGTGAGACAAGAGTTGAATATAGTTGAGGTGAAAAATAAGTAGTGCTGCTATTCACCAATCTAGTCGTTGTTTAAGTCCAACAATAATAAAACCAGAAATCCCTGTATCTTCCTAGCTTTGGAATACAAAAGCGAATTATCCGATCCAAATTTGACACTATGCACGTAACCCCGGAGGGGGAAGAAATAATCTATTAAAAGCCAACGTAATCAGTTTACACATATCTATAAAAAGATGTGGGGATAAGCAGAAAGTAAGAGAGAAGAAAATACGACAACAGCAGTGCCCCAGCAGAAAGTAAGAGAGAAGAAAATACGGCATTAGCAGTGCCCCTGTAGTCTGTAGACAAGGGCATGCCAAGAAAGATCAAAACTTTACACCGGTTGGACCACCCCCTAAAAGACTCTTCAAAGACTCTTCCCTCTGCTTATCGGCCAGACACAGTGGCAACAATAGCAGAGTGAGATCGACATGAACCAGGCATCCGAAAGAACATCAGGTGTATATGTACCAGCAGCCTTCAGTTGCTACGTCTGAATAGATCCAATGGTTTCCTTCTCAAAGCGCTTGATCTCTCCTACCAAACGCTTCATGTTATCGTCGTATACATAAGGGATACCCTCAAACACAATCTTACTTCCATTGACCGGTATCGACACGAATTCCTGGCAAGGCTCTCCCATGACATTGATGGAGTTGTGATAGTGGTAGTATCCGATTAGGCTTTCTGTCTTGTGGGTTGTCCTCCCATATACATTTTGTGACATGTGCACACCAGCGGAGTATGCGTTGCGGGCCTGGACCACGTATTTGCGATCTCGCCGACCTCTGGTGATTGAGTTACGGAAAACAAGCTTCTCAAACCCCCATTCCCTGCATAACCAATGGCACATACAAGATGTTTTAGCATGAAGCAGTCAAGCGCCAACTAAACAATCTAAAAAAACAAAATCAACATCAAATCGTTCTCGTGCAAAATATACACCGAAAAATCTAGCACAATTGCAGAAAATTTTGACTTTATGGATAAAAGAGTTATCTTTCTTCAGAACTTAAAACTGGCTCTGTCACCCACCTATTTTTAAAAAAAGTTGTGCAAAAGGCACCTGCTAGGGGCACATTTTTGTTCTCTTAGTTAATGATTCTTGAAATTTTTCATTGGTGTGGCATTTCCCGACTTGTAATACAAACCAAGGAAAAATCCTTTTATGGTTACTTGCTATAACCATTTTAATATAGTGGTCACAAGGTAGGGAATCCTCTACCTTTGACGTAAAAAAAATGGTTACTTGCTATTCATATAAATATTGTGCTCTGTGGGCAATGACCTTTGCTTGTTGAAACCTAATGATGCTTTACGAAGATTTTTGACTCAATGGCGAAAGTTGAAGAACAAACGGAAAAAGGGTCAATCTCATGTTGCTTTTGAGGACTCAATTTGACCAATGAAAATCTAACCAAGCTTACCTGAAGGTTGCAAGGTCAAAATCAAACAGTGCATTGCCCAATTATTCAACAGATTGCGTAAACAAGTAATTGCTTTGAGAATGTATGTTTGATTAAACAAACATTGCACGTTTTATGGTCAAACACCGATGTATTGGGGAATGCTACCAAACCAGCAGAATGCATTGTTGTCCTACAGCCTGAACCTGATGCCTATAGCTGCTTAGTCGCATCGTGGCAGACATGGCGATTCTCGATATACAATGGAAGTAGTACAGAATAAGGAAAGAAATATTAGCACATACGAGGAAACGGAAACACAAACCTTCTGTAATCATTGATTGGATCCTGCACGCAGAGCTTGCTGGACATGGGATTCTGCTCTATGGTGAACTGCGTGTACCCCGAGAGCTTGCCGAGCACCTGGTCCAACGTCTGCCCATTGGGCAGGTAAATGTACTCGTCGATGTCGAAGAAGAAGGTCCAATTGGCGGCAAGGCGGTACCGGTGCAAGCGATCGTTCACCACCAAGAATCGGTTGTAGTAGTATCCGTCGTACTCGGCGCGCCGGATGTCTGCGGTGGTGAGCCGACCGCCTTCACCCACGGATCGGCACCGCTCACCTCGGTGGCGACGCCGCCGCGTCGTGGAACACGAAGTGCGACCTGGGCCCAAAGAAGTGCGTGTGGTATGCCATCCACTCGCGCATGCGACTTGCGCTGAGGTTGCCGTAGAGCGACGAGCCGCAGTAGAGGTAGTCGTATTGGAACGGCGGGCGAAAGCGGGACTCGTCGTAGGACCCCGGCGCCTCCTCGAGCACGACGAAGTGCTCGTAGCGGCGGGAGGCGATGGAGTAGTAGGCGTGGACAAGCAGCTTGCCGCCGGCGTTGTCGGCGTTGGGGTTGGAGGGGAAGGTGCAATTGACAACGATGATGGTGTAGACGCGGCCGTAGCCCCAGTCCGGGAGAATCTTGTACGCCTTGGTCGGACGGGCGCGGCGACGTCGCCGGCGGCTGGGGTTGGGCAGCCACTCGCACTTGAAGTAGGGGTTGCCGTACACGTGGGTGGCTTGGACACCAGCCCCACGACGGCGAACGTCCGCGGCCCGCCCCGGTACGCGCCCATCTGTACGAACAGCGCCGCCGCACTGCCTCGCCACCCTAGCCAGCCGTGCGGGGACAGCACTAGTGGCGGCACCAACGATGGTGGCTGTAGAAGTCGCGGCCGGTGGGTTTGTGGCTGTGTCGGGGGTGGAGTTGGAGGAGGGAAGCTCCGTGCTTGTGGCGGCTGCGGGTGTGACGAGGAGGGAGCACGGGGAGGCGAGCCGAAGCCGGAGGAGCGGGTCGTAGTGAGCAGTGAGCCATAGGGCTGGAGCTGCCACAATGCCATGAACAGTGTCAGGAAGGCGAGCGAGGCCACGAACGACTTGATGTCCACGCACGGGATGGCCAACGCTCCGCCACCGCCTCCCACGTCTTTCCTCGCGTTGTTCTTCATGGCTGGCCACGGCTCGCCGGCCGACTACAACACCTCCTCGGCTGCTGCGCTCTGGCTGTCCAGTCGGACGAACTGTGAATCAAGCGGCAGGAGCTGCGCCGCGCCGCGCTTTTCACTCTGTGGATGGTTTAGTATCGTCTTACTAATGAATGCGGGTTCTTTCCTGGGTTAAACCACACACGGAAAAATATATGGAGATGTATATATATAGAGATTTTATATAGATTCAGATCTTTTTATGAGATAATAATAACTCTATTCATATGTTGTTATATAGACTATCTTTTACAACAAAGAAAAAATTACTAGAACTAAGACTTAATGACTTTGGTCTGTTGATCTTGTATTGTGTTTGTTATCATTGTTTTTTTATTCTCTGTCCACCGGTTTTACTCTTTATATAATGCGTGAAAGGGTGTCAATTGTCCCGTATCAAAAAGCGTCTCACCGTTTGATGAAATACACGCATTCAGTGGCGGTTATTGTCAAAGACTAATTCTTCACATCGTCTCGTAGTTATATCAGAGATAGAGGTTTAATACATGCAATTATCCTCGAGAATAACAACACATGTTAACTATTGTGTGTATTAAATACAGCGCGTAAGTGTCCCTAGTCGATTGAGCTCATATATTTATAGGCTTTGTTGACAATAATTAAGGTAGTTGTAGTAAAGCTTACGACCATAAAATGGTCGTAATAAGGTTTACGATCATGAAATGGTTATAGAAAATTTACAACCACTAGATAATCGTAGAAATACTTACGACTACTCGGCTAAGCTTCTTCCTTATTAATGATAAGATGTATTCTTATGAATAACACGAAGACATTGCTATATATAATAATAATAATAGATAAATAATTTAATTAATTGAGAATTATGATATTCTATCGCTTTTGGTTATCTTTTCTAATAATTTAATTAGTTGAGAATTACGAGATTCTTTCGCTTCTGGCTATCTTTTCTAGGGAACCGACACCCGCTAGCATACGGGCAAGCAAAGCGCCGAGACAGATCGGCGGATGGAAAAGGCGAGAAAAGACGGAAGGTATGAAGAATATGGAAGGTGATGAACGGGAGGGATGGAGACGGGAAGGTGATGAGGCTCAGGTTTGTGTGGGAATCGGTCGGTCGGTGTGGGAGGGATAGAGGGATGCTTCTGGACGCGCGGGCCGCGGGGTGACGACGGGGGGCCACGCCGCAAGCAACAGTCAGGGTTGGTTAGCTTCCTCCGAGTTATGGCTCCAGGTGGGGGAACGCCGTGATTGTCGCTACTACGCTGGTGGGTAATCACTGCCACTCCGCGCGGTCCGTAACAAAATGCGCATTTGGCCCCGCAGCCGCGGTCCCCCCACTAACCGAGTTAGTAGCCGTAGTGGCCTGGTGGTAAAAACCTGGAAGAAACAAGGGCAATGGGAGGAGAGGAAATGGACGGCAGCTTCAATCCGTCCCTAGTCGAGCAGACAACCAACAACGGTTCGGCTTGTCCTCGAGTGTCGTCGAATCTAAGACGAGTAGGGGTAAACACAGAGGATGCCCTGGGTTTCTCTGCGCAGGTTTTGGATCCTCTATATTACAAAATACATGCTGCTATAGTGTTTTGCATAGTTTTCAAGTTATTTGGATTCAAGGTGAATGGCCCCGACTTCACTAAATACATGCTGCTACAGTGTTTTTGCATTAGTTTTCTAGCTATTGGATTCAAGGTGAGTTGTGCTTAGTATAGTCCTGTTCTTTTACATATGTTGGCACTGCAGCATAGTCCTAGAGCAGCGCTCACATTGCAGGTACCGTACCACTCGGCATTAGTACCTTCCCCGGCTCATATTCCCTCTGCGCATGGTTTGTTGAGTCCATTAGCTCTCTCCAGGGAGTTTTCGACTAATTTAGCCTCTCTTTAAACGAAAAATATAGTCTCATCGCGTTCGAAATAACAAAATTGGCACCGCGGTAGGCTAGACAAGCAACACATGACCCCTACCGCGCTTCCAGTCCGCGGAAGCCACCTGCTGCGCTCCCAGTCCGTTACAGGTCGCTTGCTGCGCTCACAGTCCGCGACAGGAATGTCTGACTGGGAGCGTGGTAGAGCTTGCAACGGTGCTATTTTTTATAAATTCGTACAAACAATGCTAATTTTGCTACTACAAATAAAAAATGTGCCAATTTAGATGAAGACTCCTCTAAGGCGTAGGATGGGCGCAATGTATTGGCGAGGTCGCCAAGACATTCGGCAACTCCACGGCCATCTGCACGTGCTATGTCAACGTGTCAACAACAAACCTCGCCAACAGCGCATCGCGGTGCTTCGATCGCACAGTAATTCAACATGATACTAGTACCGCGAAACATAATTCAACGTGCCACGCAATATACTAGCAGATTGCTGATATTTGCATCTCTTTCTTCTTAAAAGACACTAGTGTCAGAAAATAAATTCTTTGGGGGGCCTCGACGAGGACTCTCGCATCCGTCGTCCATCGGCCTGTCGTGCGAGGGGTGGAGGGATCCAACGCCCTCCCCTGAGAGAATTTGCTTTCCTAGCGTCATCCCATTTCCCCGAAAATAAATTCTATAGGGGAGGGCTTCAGGAGAGACCACATGTATCTGTCATCCATCAAGAGAGAGAGAGTGAGAGGAGAAGCTGATCGGACAGTGGGGGGAGGGGTCTCACCGTAAGACCCTCCCTTATATAATTTGCTTCCCATTTCCCCGGCCTTCGCTGGCACTCCGGGCGTGCTCTTGTGCCTACACCTGTACCATGCACAAGCACAAATCATCCCCATCAAGGCCACACCTTTACAACAGAGGGGTCCTCATCTTTTTTTTGAGTAGGACTACTATACTACTTGAGTAATGTTTCTCCTATATTGTTCTAGATGCTTGCTTTTCGTGCGGATGTGCTCAACCGCAACACAAGCGGTGCTACACCATTATACAATTATGAGAAGGCAGTTCGTGTTTGGGGGAGGTAATTCTGGCATAAAGTGGACTTTGTGTTTGTAGTCAATTGGCTCCTAGTTATTCGATCTAACCCGATCGAATTGCCCCAGATGATGACGACAATCAACCCGTTTTGCGCCCTTGGATGCCCTTGTGTTCAAATACAACACCACTTAACTTTGAAATGACATGACAAATATCCGGAAGGATTTCCTAAACCCTCTAGAATGTGCTACAAGTACTAGTACCCTCTAGAATGTGCTACAAGTACTAGTACTGTTTAATCTCTATACAAATATACGATTAGAAATCTCTCTCTCTTTTCATGGTTGACTTGATGCGCAATATACGTGCTTGTTCCTGTGTTGTTTGCAGAGCAACAAACTACATGGTGGTCTAAAAAAACTACATGGTCATATTTTTTCGGGGTGGAAGGAAGCTTAAGCTCTGCCGTAGGTCTAAGAAGCGATGCGGTGGTTTGGACGTACATGTCAACGGAGACGTATGATCCAATGAAAGCAAACATTCGAGGAATCTAACTTAGCAGCTACAATGTCATCGCGCATTATTGGTCAAGGAAGGCCATGCTGCGAGAGGAGCAAGAGGATCCTTTATTTGGATACTCTAGCATCACAAATCGCAGAGGAGCATTGTTTGAACAGTGAATTCAAAATTAGACATCAACTTCGTGTGAAACATCACACTACAAGCGGACAACCCACAAGGCATCGTGGGACGCCAAGTCTAGTCGTCAGAAAGCGGCAACACGACTCACGAAGTGAGGACCACGAGGCTCACCTTCTTCCTCTGCAACAAAAACATTAAGCAAAGCACTGAGTACAAAGATTGTCTTTGTACCATAAAGGCAGCGTGTGAACTAGCGGACTGTTCATATGCTACATGCGAGCTTATTTTGGTGGAGGTCATATGTTTCATTTGCATAAAGCCAATTTTCATTTGCAATAATATAATACGAGTTAGAAGGCAAGTTATGAATTCGTTTTAATGTTGAAATAACGATAAAGATAGTAATAACAAAGAGAAAGAAAAACAGCCTAGAAGTGACTATCCCAATAGTCACCACAACAATAACACGAATCCAGATTAATTACCACCCATCAAAATTTAATTTAAATGTTGTAGTCTAGTTCTTACGGGCGTATCAGGCGTGTCCATAACCTAGGGCGAGGCTATTCGAATAGTTTTAACCTGCGGTGTACCAATGTACCACACTTGGACAGCCTTTAGCGAAGCACACTTAGAAGGTATGCGAGCACAGCTAAGTCTCTGGTGTTTCCAATATTGTGTATTAACTACGAGCGCTCGTATGGATAGAAATCCATGCGCTTACATGAGTAAAGCCGAAAAGACAACTACCGCTCGGGATAAAGCTTTTGGACAACTACCATGCTCCCACCTCCGTCCCTCTGCGACCTCCTGCGACCGGAGCCAATACCGCCAAAGTACTAGGTCAAGAGAGGTCCATATACTCTAGTGTGGTTATACGTAAAATGCTCGATCACGGTGGCGCAAGTAACTTTCGGTCCTTAAGCGGCTTGGGCACCTTTCGGTCACACCAACAGATCACACCAGTCTTACCATTGTGCCCAAGTCTAAATCATTTTTGGTTTTCATTTTTAGTTTTGCAATTAAACATAGCAAATCTTTGAAACATAAAGTTGTAGTAAATTTTGTGTGATCAAGGTTCTGACTAAAGTCGATAACCGCCATTCTCCGATAGCTAAGCATGTCTAAGCAAGTTGACCGGATCTACTAAGTGACAAGAGATCATCCAGTGACCTCTAATCACGACAAATAACCTAGGCTCGGTAGTAGAGATCAATATTTTGACTACGAGGATATGCGACTCTGATTTAACTAATCAATTTTAACACAAATTAAGCAATGCATACATACAATGAAACAAAATATTAGACTTTAAAATCTTTGGGATTATCATGATCAAGCGCTTGCACGATTCTTTGTTGCTCAATATGTTGCGGAGGATCGTCCTCGGGGTTGCCGCAAATATCGAAGCCTAACGATCGAACATAACAGCAAATAAGAACGAATAACACCGACAAAACTCAAACGTACAACAACATCAAAACAAGCCAAAACTCACACAGCAGCCTAAGCATGAAATAACAAAATTTTAGAAACAGAGAACAAATCATTTTAAGTTATTAAGAATTTTCTATGAATTTTCTAAGCTAAAAACACATCAAACACTAGTTAATTACTTAACAAATTTTCATGAACAGAACCAGTGTGTAAAACCTATCCTAATAGTTAGTATACTGAAAATGAAATTTTACAGAATTGGGTTCATTGAATTTGGACAATTATTGGAAGAGATATGCATTTTCTAATTTGGAGATTACAATCTACAACATTAAATTAATTAACAGATTTTTGCTACAGATACAAGGTTGAAACTCATTTCAGTAAATAGTACATTTAAAATGAAAATTAACAGCACTGGTTTCATGCAGTTTGGATAAAAATTGAATTAGTTATACATTTTACAAGTTTAATTGAATTAACAGCTCAACAGAAAACATAAACCAGAAATACTAAATCATTTCCGAAACCTATAATGCACTAATTCCCTTACGCACCCACCCGGCTAACCCACCATCGACAATGGGCCGCGCGAGTGTGAGGACCCCAATTTATTTGGCTTGTAATGTAACCAACCACCAGTCCTAGCATCACAAATCAAATAAAGCGATCCTCGAGATATGTATACTTCGAGAAGATATACATCTCGGTACAAAATGAACATCAACTCCATTCCAAACATAGAGTCCAAACACACAACCAAGCGGAAGATAAACAAATAGTAGAATTATTACAGGACAATGGCGGTAGCCACAAGATACACAAATAACAACGAAAGAAAGTGAAGCAAAAGTGCCATAAGATGGCTATAAACAAAGCCAATCAGTGTGCCTTCACCCACAAGGCATCTGACCGGACCGCCAAGTCTAGTCGTCCACGAAACGGCAACACAGCTCACAGAAGTGAGGCCCTTGGGGCTCACCTTCTTCCTCTGCAACAAAAACATTAAGCAAAGCACACGAGTACAAAGATTGTCTTTGTACTGCAAAGGCAGCGTGTGAACTAGCGGACTGTTCATAGACTACATGCAGGCTTGTTTAGTGGAGGTCATATGTTTCATTTGCATAAAGCCAATTTTCATTTGCAATAATATAATACATTTAGAAGGCAAGTTTACAATTCATTTTTAAGATTGAAATAACAGTAAAAGTAATAATAACAAAGAGTAAGTAAAAACATCCTAGAAGTGACTATCCCAATAGTCACCACAACAATAACGAATCCCAGTTAGTGCCACCCATCAAGTTTTAATTTAAATGTTGTAGTCTAACTCTTGGAAGACCTTGCCAAGCGTGTCCATAACCTGGGGCGAGGCTATTCGAATAGTTTTAAAACCTGCGGGTGTACCAATGTACCACACTTGGACCGCCTTTAAGCCAAAGCACACTTTGAAGGTATCAGCACGACTAAGTCCTACGAGAGGCATTTCCAATATTGTGTATTAACTACAGGCGCTCGTATGGATAGAAATCCATACGCTTACATGAAAAAGCGAAAAGACAACTACCCACTCGAGGATAAAGCTTTTGGACAACTACCATGCTCCCACCTCCATCCCTCCTGCGACCTCCTGCGACCGGGCCAATACACGCCAAAGTACTAGGTCAAGAGAGGTCCCATATACTCTAGTGTGGTTGCTTACAAAATGCTTAGTTGATGTAACAAGATGTTCGGTCCTTGTTGACTCGGGCACCATTCGATCACACCCAGAGATCACACCAATCATCTGCATTGTGCCCAAGTCTAAATCATTTTTTTGTTTTGATTTTAGTTTTGCAATTAAACATAGCAAGAATCTTTGAAACATAAAGTTATAATAGATTTTGTGTGATCAGGTTACCGACTAAAGTCGATAACCGCCAGATTCTGATAGCTAAGCATGTCTAAGCAAGTTGACCGGATCTACTAAGTGACAAGAGATCATCCAGACCTCTAATCACGACAAATAACCTAGGCTCGGTGGTAGAGACCAATATTTTGCCTACAGGATATGCATCTACATGATTTAGCTAACCATTTTAACACAAATTAAGCGATGCATACATACATTTGAAACAAAATATTAAACTTTAAAATCTTTGGGATAAACATGATCAAGCGCTTGCACGTTGCTTTGTTGCTCAATAAGTTGCGGAGGGTCGTTCTCGGGGTTGCCGCAAATATCGAATCCTAACGGTTGAACAAAACAGCGAATAAGAACGAATAACACTGGCAAAAACCCAAAAATCAAAACCAATCTACACAGGGGCTAGACTAACACAAAAGAATTACAAATACTGCTACAGAGATGTTCAAATAGACATGCTTTCAAGTGGTAGATCTACCCACACACTCATTTATCAAGCCAACCACAGAATCAATTCTCTTATATATTTTAAACTTGGACAGACTTTGATGGTGATTGTGTGCACATCTATTATATAACCATCAAGTTAACACATCAAAGACAACTAGCTACACCAAAACAACCATCATTAGTTGAGAGCATAGAACCTACAAGAAGGTATTAAAAACACTAACTAGATAATTAGCCAACTATTGGATGCTAACAATTTTCTAATTAAGGATGGGCCTTAATAAAATTCAGCTACTAACACACCTAAGCAACATGCCAACATATTGGAAATTTACCATAACAGCATGCTATCACTACAAGGCCTTACTACACCAGTGAAAGTAAGAAAAACAAGTACAGAGACAAACCACTAGCTCTAATAACAACTTCTTAGATCACTCATGCCAACAAGGGTTTTAAAATCTAGAATCACTAACTAACATAATTCCTTACCAAACACTATTTCTTAAGCAATTTATCAAGTCGAACAGGACCTAAATATCATAAGCATGAAACCAATTTTCAGTTTACTGACAACAGAAAACGACAACAGGGAGCAAACAGAGAACTAGAACTAAAATGCTTCCAAACCTCCAATACCCAATTTTGATCATGCAATGAAAGTGAACTAATGAACAATCAATAGCATGATAAGCAGCTAACTACAAAGCCTCAGGGAGGTGGGCCCCACTGTCGACCACAACAACAGCGAGGCTCAAGAACAAGCGAGGAGGCTCGGCGGTCGGAGGCGGTGGTGGTGCGCGTGCGGAGTGGTGGCGCGGCGAAGGTGAGCTCAAAAATGGGTCACCCAGAGTGAATGGAACCTAGGGGTGGCAGTGGTGTGGCTAGAGCGGCACCGTGGCGGCGCGTCGACAGCCCGCGGCGACCGGTCGTGGAGGTGACAAGGGGCGACGGCGCCATACAGGGATATGATGAAAACCAGCGCGCGCATGGGCATCGGTGAGCTACGAGGACTCACGGGGTGGCGCGGAGCTCAAGAGGCTGCGGGAGATGGCCGGCGGCGAGAACGGCGGCGATCAAGGGGTCACGCAGGAGAACAACACGAGCAAAAATAGAGGAAAGAGAGATGGAGGTAGCTTGGTGAGTGCACTAGATGGTGCTAAGCGCGAGCAATTGCTCTAGGAACTAACTCACGGAGATGAGGACGAAGGGCCCAACTTTCGGCCGAAGAAGGGGGACTCCAAAATTCAACGGCTCACGAGAATAAAACTTCAAATTAGTTGAGGAAAGACATGATAGGAGTGCGGAACACGATCGGCGAAAAGGGAAGATGAGCTTCACTGGATGTGGTGTTGACACGGCGGTGGCGGCACGGTCGTGAACCCGAGTTGCGCACCACTACAATTTGAGCTCAGGGAAAGCAAAGGAGGGTAGGAAGTGATCTTATGGTGTCCAAAGGAGGATAAGAGAGCTTGCGAGGGCTTAAGTAGGGAAGAGGCGGAGGTAAGCGGCGGCGGCGCTTTCGGCACCGAGGAGCCCAAGAGCGGTGCAACAAGTGGCGAAAGGAATGGTGGGCGATTAATCTTTGCGAGGGCATGGCCTCGGCGGAAGATGCGGTAGGTGATCTGCGAAAAACCGGAAGCGGTGGCGGAGCAATGGCGAGTGGCGATCATGCGCGATGTCGCCGGCATGCACTCACGCTGAAGGTAGGTGACGACGACAAGAGGGCCGCTGTCGTCGGCGAAACAAAATAAGCGCGAGCGAGTCAAATCTTGGCGCAAACGGTGGTTTGACTCGACCATTTCACTCCGGCCGTTAGATGCGAGATGGGCGGTCGAGATTGATGTATGCGACCGGACGGTCGGTTGCAGCGCCCGTGGATCGTTCGATTTGCATCGGACGGTCCACGATCGATTGGACTCGCGTAGCGGTGCAGCTAGTTGGCGCGCCAAAGTCAAGTGGCGCGATCGGTTGAGTCGGGCTCGGGTTCGAGCGGAACAAGCGATGTTCGATTTTTGATTTCAAAAGTGAGAGAGTTTAGGAATTTTAGAGATAGATCCCGAGCTCCAAAAATTCCGAAATTTTTATGGTAGCTACTTGAGACAGAGAACAACATTGCATAAGTTTTCCAGTACTTTTTATGCACTGAAGAGTTCTGCAGAAAATTCATAAGCATGCTGACCTAGGGTTTGACCAGATCTTCAACTAGTTTGACTTGGCCATTTGAAATAGCAAATAAAATCTAAGAATTGTGAAATAATTCAGGGAGGTATATAGGATGACCAAGATGATAGGAAAAATAATTTTAGAGGATGATCACCAGTTTGAAGGTTAATAATTTGTTGACAACAATTTCCAATCACAAGAATTATCTTCTAGAAAATTGGAAATTGCTAGGGAAATTTTGGAAAACTTCCAAATGATTTGAAGAGACAACAAATGTTTTTATTTCTCCTCAAAATTTTACATTTGAAATACAAACCCTAAGTTAGGGTTGTTACAGAGGGCGTGATCGGTCTCGACTAAACCACGGCTCAGGTGACGTCGAAGGCGTATTACGAGAATCGTCTTGACTTACAAAGTGCAAACCTACATACTCTCACAAAAATCGTTTCCCAACAGAGAAAAGCGCATGAAACTACAAAAACCCTAGCGACATTAGGGCCACATGGCGAGACTCAGGTGAAATATAGCGGTTGGATTAAGCGATTTCTAAGCGTGATTAACGGCAAAGGCCCACAAGTCGAGAGACTCAAAGTAGACATGATTAGAGTTAAACTAATCATCACCGTGATTCACCGGCGAGCACGCGAGGCTGCGATGGCGCGCGGCAGCTGATCTTGCAAACGGGAGGTTTACGGCGAAAGAGTGGTACCTTCGGGTTCGCAAGGACCTCGCGAACTTCGATGACGGTGGCGCGGGCCCGATGGTCACGAGTTGAGCTCGCGGCGGCCGGAGGCGGAGAAGAGACACGGCTCCCACGGCGAGGTCGCTCTGAGCTTCTAGAAGACTCGGAAGGTGCGCGCAAGCTTCGCCCCAACACGGAGGAGCAAGCACACGATCATGCCAGGCGAAAGCTGGTGGCGAATTTCCGGCGGCGGAAAAGGAGCTTGGAAGAATTGGTCGCCTTCGCAGCGATGCACAAAAGCGGCTCAAGCCCACGTTAGACTCGGTGCATCGGTGCGATCCTAAAGACCAAGTGGCGAGGCTAGAGGCTCACCGAACACAAGCGAGCTTGGGGGCGCGACAGCCGGAGTTGGAGGCGAAGAAGTGGCTCCAAGCGATTTCTTGGATGCCACGAGCTCGAGATGGGAAAAATGGATGCGGCGAGGAACAAGGAAGGCGGCGAGAAGGTCGCGAGCGCTGCGATAACGAGGTGATGGCGCGCCTCTCCTCCTTCTCGGCGAAAGCAGAGAAGTGGGCGGAGGAGCAGCAGAGCGGGAAAGCGAGATGTGAGTGATCGCGGTGAGGTAATGAAGGTGCGCGACGCCGGAGAAGGACACGCGTCCGCGGCGTGGCGGCGGCGAGCTGCGTGGCACGCATGCAATTTGCGGCCGAACTCCGTGAGCCGCGGAGAAGAGCGAGGCGTCACGACAAGGAGGGCCACAGGTCGATGGCGGCGGCGAAGCGGTGCGAGCGAGTCAAATGCGGCGCGAGCCGATGGTTTGACTCGATCAACATAGCACCAACCGTTGGATCTAAAGCGGACCGGTGAGATCGATGTATGCATTCGGACCAGTCGGTTGCGCGCGGCGTGGATCGTTCGATTTGCATCGGACGGTCGCGATCGATTGGACTCGGCGGTGCGTTTAGTTGTGCGGCCAGCCAAGTGGTGCGAGTCGGACTCGAGCGATGTTGGTCGAGCAGAGAAACGATGATTTTAGTTTTGATTTGAAAGACGGGGAGGTTTGGGGAATTTTTAGAGTAGCTCCTGAGCTCCAAAATTTCAGAAATTTTATGGTAGCTACTTGAGACAGAGAACAACATTGCATAAATTTTCCAAAACTTTTTATGCACTGAAAAGTTCTGCAGAAAATTCACAAGCATGCTGACCTAGGGTTTGACCAGATTTTCAACTAGTTTGACTTGGCCATTTGAAATAGCAAATAAAATCTAAAAATTGTGAAATAATTCAGGGAGGTAGATAGGATGATCAAGATGATAGAAAAATAATTTCAGAGGATGATCACAAGTTTGAAAGCTAAGAATTTCTGACAACAATTTCCATTCACAAGAATTTAATTCTAGAAAATGGAAATTGCTAGGAAAAATTGGAAAACTTCCAAATGATTTGATGAGACAACAAAAGTTTTATTTCTCCTCAAAATTTTACATTTGAAATACAAACCTAAGTTAGGGCATTACAAATCTCCCCCTTACAGGAATCTACTTTAGAGATTACGATCACCGAGAAAGAAGGATGGGTAATCTGCTCGGAGGCGATCTTCCGCTCCCAAGTGGCTTCATCCTCGGAGTGGTTTGACCACTGAACTTTAAGGAACTTGATCACACGGTTCCTTGTTCTGCGTTCGACTTCTTCGAGGATGCGGATGGGCGCTCACGATAAGGCAGATCTTCTGCACATCAATATTTTCCAAGGCGTTTCCTCAAGCGGAACACGGAGGCACTTCTTCAATTGCGACACATGGAAAACATCATGCACCCCCTCGAGTGTAGTGGCAATTCCAACTTGTATGCAACAGCTCCCACTTTATCGGCGGCGCGATATGGTCCAACATACAGAGGAGCGGTTTGCCCTTGACAAAGCGGCGATGTCCCCGGTGAGACTTTGAGATACACAAAGTCACCGGTGGAAGCTTCGACTCACGGCGGCCGTCTGCATAGCTCTTACGCACGGGTGAGCTACGCGCAAGTGCTCACGAATCAAGCGCACTTGACTTTCGCCTCATTGATGGAATCGGACCAAGAAGCGCCTTTCACGGTTTCGACCAGTTCAGCGGTGTTACTGCGGCGCCGTCCATCTGAGCCTCAAATGGTGCCATCACGAGACTAGCTTGAAGCTGTTGTTGTAGGAGAACTTCGGCAAGCGGTAGGCACTTCTCCCAATTCTTCCATAGGAAAGAACACAAGCCGAGCATGTCTTCAAGCACACGATTGGCGCTCCATCGACCATCGATCACGAGGATGATAGGTGAAATGAGCGAAGAGCGGTCCCCATAGCTTCTTGCAAAGCGTGCCAAAATCGAGAAGTGAACAAAGAACCACGATCTGACACAATGGTTCGTGGCACACCATGCAAGCTCACAATGCGAGATATGTAAAGATCCGCTAACTGATTCACATCAATCTTCGATCGCACTGGAAGGAAATGAGCCACCTTCGTCAATCGATCAATGATAACCCATAATGCATCCTTCCTGCGAAGTGCGGGGTAGACCGATGATAAAATCCATGCCTCTGAATCCCACTTCCACTCTGCGGTATAGGCAAGGTGAAGAAGACCATGGGCCGATGCTCGGCCTTGACACGACAACATACATCGCATCGGCAACGAACACGGCAATCTCGCTTCATGCGAGTCCACGAGAATCTCGGCGCAGATCTTGGTACATTTGGTGGCCCGGGATGGATAGACAAAGGCGAATCATGGGCCTCTGAAGAATCAAATCCGCAACTCTGGGACCTTTGGGACCACAAGGCCATTGCCAAACCATACAACACCGTGCTCATCCTCTGTGAAACACTTTCTTTGAACCATCACGATGTTACGCTTGATTTACCACACCATCATCGATTCTTTGTCTTGACTTGATTTGATCCACCAAGGTTGGTTGCACAACCAAGGCGACAAGGAACCATACTCAACCAAACCCAAGTTGAGACGCTGAAGTGCAAGAAGTGCGAGTTCTTGCTCTTGGATCATCAGTGTTGCAATACACCTTTGGTGAGTGCATCGGCAACCACATTGGCCTTGCCGGAGATGATCTGAATACCCATGTCATAATCTTTGATCAATTCTAGCCATCTCCTCTGCTGAGGTTGGATCTGGTGAGTGAATAAGTATTTCAAACTCTTGTGATCGGAATACACCTAGCAGATTCTGCGATCGGATAATGCCGCCAAATCTTGAGTGCATGAACCCTTGCGACAAGCTCTAAATCATGGGTGGGATAGTTGAGCTCATGAGGTCTCAAGCGCCTAGATGCATAGGCAGCTGCCTTGCCTCCTGCATAAGAACACATCCAAGTCCACGACGAGAGGCATCGCAATAAATATCGAAGCTCTTGTGGATATCGGGAAGAGTAAGGGCGGAGTGAAGTCAATCATTGTTTGAGCTCTGAAAGCTCTCATCACAAGCGAGAGGACCACACAAACTTCTTGTCCTTCTTGAGCAATTCGGTTATCGGCTTTGCGATCTTGGAAAGTTCTCGATAAAGCGGCGATAGTAGCAGCTAAACCAAGAAAACTCCGCACATCGTTGGTGACTTGGTGGCCCCAAGATAGAACATCGTGACTTTCTTTGGGATCCTGAGCTATGCCTCAGGTGAAAGAACATGGCCCAGAATGCCACCTCCTTCAACGAACTCACATTTCTTTGAACTTTGCATCGGTGATGCTCCATAACTTACCCAAAACAATCTTGGATGCTCGGCATGCTCTGCTTGATCTTGGAATAGATAAGAATGTCATCAATAAAAACCACCACAAATTTGTCAAAAACTCCATGAATCTGGAATTCATTAAGTTCATGAACAAGTGGAGCATTGGTTAAGCAGAAGGACATGGCGGTTGTACTCGTCTGACCATAACGAGTAGTGAAAGCGTCTTGAATATCCTCGATCGATCGACACGATGATACCCCATTCTCAAATCAATCTTTGAGAACACACAGGCTCGATCAAGCGATCGAGCAGATCATCAATGCGAGCGGAGGGTATTTGTTCTTCACCGTCACCTCATTGAGAGGGCGGTAGTCAACACATGCGTAAAGTCTTGTCCTTCTTCTTCACAAAGATCAGGACAACCCCAGGAGATGGCGGGACGGATGAAACCCTTTGCTTGGAGCTCACCAAGCTTTCTTCAATTCTTCTAGCTCATTGGGAGGCATCGATCTGGCGCCTTGAAATCGGGCGATGCAGGGCGACAACTTCGATGACAAACTCGGATCTCGAGCAGGAGGCATCGGGCAAATCTTGGAAAGACATCCACAAAGTCGGATACTATGGGAACATCTTGAATTTGCAAAGTGTGGCTTAGCTTCTAATGCACAAGATCGGACCACGAAGGCTGCGCGAAAATCCGACTGCTACTTTGAAGAGTGGTAAGATAGACAATCTTCACGGCTGTCGATTTTGCCCCAAGTGTTGGGACAACCAATCCATGCCAAGAATCACATCGGACTCATTGGCCCGGCGCGAGAATAAGATTTGCCAAAAATCCTCCCTTGACTATGATAGGAACATCCAGGCAACTAAATCGGCTCTCATTTCCGACCGGAGCGGATGAGCAAAGGAACTTCAAAGGAACACGGTGAAGACCACTAGCGGCAAAATGATCTTGAAATAAAAGAATCGATGCTCGAGAATCAAATATCTGCGGCGGGGCGAGAATTAACAAAAGTGTACCAATCACAACATCACGGCGCCTCCTGAGCCTCCTCGGTGAAAAGGTGGTTGACTCGACCGCTGCGCGCCACAGGTCTTCTGAATAATCTTACGGTGATGGTGGCCGCTCCTGCCGCGTCCTCCATTAGGGCGAGTGCGCAACACTCTAAGGCGAGCATTCGCATAATGACCCTTGTTGTGGCGGCGCTCAAGTAACCTCGGCGCGGATTGCGGGGCGCTCTGTCTTGGATCGCGGCGCGCGTGGTGAACCACGACTGCGGTGGGCGGAGTGATGCGGATGGCCTCGGCGGGTGGAGCAAAAGAAGCGGGCCAGTTGGTCTTTGGCCCGAAGAGCGAATGAGGTGGTGTGAGTAGGCGTCGCCTCCCTTGCGGGACTCGCCCGGCGCCTTTGCCTTATGCTCGGCAACAATGGCCTTATCTACCAAGCACGAAAGTGCGAGAAGTCCACAATGGATAGCTTGTCTGCGGCTCCTCGGACAAGCCATCCATAAACTTCTCTGCTAGCCTCATCGAGGCCACCTCTCCGGAGCATAACGAGGCGGATGATTGAACTCGTGCGGTACTCAGTCACAGTTGCGCCCTTGCTTGAGCACGAGAAACTCCTTCTTCTTGACTTCATCGGTAGTCGGGGATGTGGGCCGACAAAAGTGATCGGAACTCTTCCTGCGACCACATGGCGCGGGTTGCATGGCGAATAGTTCTCCCACCATGAAGTCTTTGCGCCCTCAAGGCGGTGGGGCGAAGAGTGCCTTGTCTGCGCTGGCAGAGCTATGTTGAGCTTTCGCTCAACCATGCGCGACCAATCGTCGCATCGAGAGGGTCCTCGGGCGGGAGAAAGTCGGCGGTGTGTGCGGAGGAACTCTGCAAGTCCCCGCGAGTCGGTGGCCGCCACCACCGGCGAGTGGAGGTATTCCTAGCAATAACCTCCAAGATCGCGTCCGGTCCATGCGGTTTCGCTCGATCGGCGAGAACCTCGACCATGGTCGGAGGAGAAAGCTCCTCATCATGGCCGGCTGTTGACTACGCAGCGTTCTCCGGCCATCTGTTTCACTAAGACAAGTTAGCAACAAATTTAAGAGCAAGAAAGCCCAAAATTCATGAAAGTCGAGAAAACAAACACAAGGCGGGATAAAGTTCGACCGACCAAAATCGGACACATAACTACTCACTTTACATCTTACCTATTATCCTCACAAGTTTTAGTTGGATTAAACTTCATGGTTCTCCCAGGACTAATTCCATCGGTAGTAACTATCTTTTGAAAGGTAAAGAGAAACCAAGTTTCAAACCTTAAATAAGAGTAAGATGAGAGTAGAAAGCTAAGATAGGTAAGGAATAAAATCGAGAATGCCTAGGTTTTCATAAACCTTTTATAATTTGAAAATAAGACTTTCAAAATATCTAAGGGCGACTATGCTTGAGTTGCTCACGGTCGAATGGCTCTGATACCAACTTTGTGAGGATCGGTTTATTTGGCTTGTAATGTAACCAACCACAGGTCCTAGCATCACAAATCAAATAAAGCGATCCTCGAATATGTATACTTCGAGCGATATACACACCTCGTTACAAAATTAGACATCAACTCCATTCCAAACATAGAGTCCAAACATCACACTACCAAGCGGAAGATAAACAAATAGTAACATTATTACGGACATAGCCGACAAGCCACAAGATACACAAATAACAAAGGGAGGCAATGAAGCAAAAGCGCCATAAGATGGCCATAAACAAAGCCAATCAGCGTGCCTTCAACCCACAAGGCATCGGCCAGGACCGCCAAGTCTAGTCGTCCAAAAGCGGCAACACGACTCACAGTGAGGACCACGAGGCTCACCTTCTTCCTCTGCAACAAAACATTAAGCAAAGCACACGAGTACAAAGATTGTCTTTGTACCCATAAAGCAGCGTGTGAACTAGCAGACCTGTTCATATGCTACATGCAGGCTTATTTTGGTGGAGGTCATATGTTTCATTTGCATAAAGCCAATTTTCATTTGCAATAATATAATACAGTTAGAAGGCAAGTTCGCAATTCGTTTTTAATGTTGAAATAACAGTAAAGATAGTAATAACAAAAGAGAAAGAAAAACAGCCTAGAAGTGACTATCCCAATAGTCACCACAACAATAGCACGAATCCCAGATTCGTACCACCCATCAAAATTTAATTTAAATGTTGTAGTCTAGTTCTTCACGGGCGTGTCAGAGCGTGTCCATAACCTGGGGCGAGGCTATTGAATAGTTTTAACCTGCGGGGTGTACCAATGTACCCACACTTGGACAGCCTTTAGCCGAAGCACACTTAGAAGGTATCTTGAAACGACAGCTAAGTCCTACGAGTTGTTTCCAATATTGTGTATTAACTACGAGCGCTCGTATGGATAGAAATCCATACGCTTACATGGTAAAGCGAAAAGACAACTACCGCTCAGGGATAAAGCTTTTGGACAACTACCATGCTCCCACCTCCGTCCCTCCTGCGACCTCCTGCGACCGGGCCAATACACGCCAAAGTACTAGGTCAAGAGAGGTCCCATATACTCTAGTGTAGTTGCTTGCGTAAAATGCTCGATCACGGTGGCGCCAAGTAACTCGGTCCTTAAGCGGCTTGGGCACCTTTCGATCACCCAACAGATCACACGGTCTTACCATTGTGCCCAAGTCTAAATCATTTTTGGTTTTCATTTTTAGTTTTGCAATTAAACATAGCGAAATCTTTGAAACATAAAGTTGTAGTAAATTTTGTGTGATCAAGGTTCTGACTAAAGTCGATAACTTTGATTCTCTGATAGCTAAGCATGTCTAAGCAAGTTGACCGGATCTACTAAGTGACAAGAGATCATCCAGCGACCTCTAATCACGACAAATAACCTAGGCTCGGGTAGTAGAGATCAATATTTTGACTACGAGGATATGCGACTCTGATTTAACTAATCAATTTTAACACAAATTAAGCAATGCATACATACAATGAAACAAAATATTAGACTTTAAAAATCTTGGGATTATCATGATCAAGCTGCTTGCACAGCTCTTTGTTTCTCAATATGTTGCGGAGGATCGTCCTCGGGGTTGCGCAAATATCGAAGCCTAACGATCGAACATAACGACAAATAAGAGCGAATAACAGACAAAACTCAAGCGTACAACAACATCAAAACAAGCCAAAACTCACACAAAGCCTAAGCATGAAATAACAAAATTTTAGAAGCAGAGAACAAATCATTTTAAGTTATTAAGAATTTTCTATGAATTTTCTAAGCTAAAACACATCAAACACTAGTTAATTACTTAACAAATTTTCATGAAGCAGAACGATTGTGTAAAACCTATCCTAATAGTTAGTATCTTTGAAAATGAAATTTCTGAATTGGGTTCATTGAATTTGGACAATTATTGGAAGAGATATGCATTTTCTAATTTGGAGATTACAATCTACAACATTAAATTAATTATGATTTTTGCTCAGATACAAGGTTGAAACTCATTTGATAAATAGTACATTTAAAATGAAAATTAACAAAGACTGGTTTCATGCGGTTTGGATAAAAATTGAATTAGTTATACATTTTACAAGTTTAATTGAATTATGACTCAACGAGAAAACATAAACCGAAATACTAAATCATTTCGAAACCTATAATGCACTAATTCCCTTACGCACCACACCACTAACCACGCCACGGCGGCAGGCGCGAGGGCGTGACCAGTCGGCTACGACTCGACCACGGCTCAAGGTGGCGTCGGCGTGCGAGAATCGTCTTGACTTACAAAGTGCAAACCTACATACTCTCACAAAGAAATCGTTTCCCAACGAGAAAGCGCATTAAGAAACTACACAAACCCTAAGCGACATTCGGGCCCACATGGCGGAGACTCAAGGTGAAATATAGCGGTTGGATTAAGCGATTTCTAAGCGTGATTAACGAAAAAGGCCCACAAGTCGGAGACTCAAAGTAGACATGATTAGAGTTAAACTAATCATCACCGTGATTCCGCGGCGAAACACGAACGCGATGGCGGCGGCGCAAGCTGATCTTGCAAACGGGAGGTTTACGGGCGAAAGAGTGGTACCTTCGGGTTCGCAAGGACCTCGCGAACTTCGATAGCGGTGGCGGGCCCGATGGTCACCGGAGTTGAGCTCGCGACGGCCGGAGGCGGAGAAGAAGACACGGCTCCCACGGCGAGGTCGCTCTGAGCTTCTAGAAGACTCGGAAGGTGCGCACAAGCCGCCCCAACACGGGAGCAAGAAGCACACGATCATGCCGACGAAGAAAGCTCGAGGTGGCCGGAATTTCACGGCGGCGGAAGCGAGCTTGGAGAAGAATTGGTCATACGCGCGCTTGCGATGCACAAAAGCGGCTCAAGCCCACGTTAGACTCGATGCATCGATGCGATCCTAAAGGACCAAGTGACGAGGCTAGAGGCTCACGAACACAAGCGAGCTTGCGGGGCGCGACAGCCGGGTTGGAGGCGAAGAAGTGGCTCCAAGCGATTTCTTGGATGCCACGAGCTCGAGATGGGAAAAATGGATGCGGCGAGGAACAAGGAAGGCGGCGAGAAGGTCGCGACGCACAAGCGATAACGAGGTGATGGCGCGCCTCTCCTCCTTCTCGGCAAAAGCAGAAGTGGCGGAGAAGCAACGAGCGGGAAAGCGAGATGTGGTGATCGCGGTGAGGTAATGAAGGTCCGCGACGCCGGAGAAGGACACGCGTCCACGGCGTGGCGGCGAGCAATGCGTGGCGCACATCTTGCGAATTGCCGAACTCCGGCGGCGCGGAGAAGGCGAGGCGTCTTGACAAGGAGGGCCTGGTCGATGTGGCGGCGAAGCGGTGTGAGCCCGAGTCAAATGCGGCGCGAATCGATGGTTTGACTCGATCAACATAGCACCAACCGTTGGATCTAAAGCGGGCCGGTGAGATCGATGTATGCATTCGGACCAGTCGGTTGCGCGCGCGGCGTGGATCGTTCGATTTGCATCGGACGGTCGCGATCGATTGGACTCGGCGGTGCGTTTAGTTGGCGTGACCGAGCCAAGTGGTGCGAGTCGGACTCGAGCACGAGGTTGGGTCAGAGCAGAAACGATGATTTTAGTTTTGATTTGAAAGACAGGGAGGTTTGGGAATTTTTAGAGGTAGCTCCTGAGCTCCAAAATTTCAGAAATTTTATGGTAGCTACTTGAGACAGAGAACAACATTGCATAAATTTTCCAGAACTTTTTATGCACTGAAAAGTTCTGCAGAAAATTCACAAGCATGCTGACCTAGGGTTTGACCAGATTTTCAACTAGTTTGACTTGGCCATTTGAAATAGCAAATAAAATCTAAAAATTGTGAAATAATTCAGGGAGGTAGATAGGATGATCAAGATGATAGGAAAAATAATTTCAGAGGATGATCACAAGTTTGAAAGCTAAGAATTTGCTGACAACAATTTCCATTCACAAGAATTTAATTCTAGAAAATGGAAATTGCTAGGGAAAATTTGGAAAACTTCCAAATGATTTGATGAGACAACAAAAGTTTTTATTTCTCCTCAAAATTTTACATTTGAAATACAAACCCTAAGTTAGGGCTGTTACAACAGTACTTGGCAGCAAGGTTGTGATGAACGTCGCGGAAAGTGAAATGTTTACGGTAGCAAAATACAATGTGGCAATTTTACTGTTTTTCTAGATGTTGTTGCACTTGATTTAGATTGTTCGTTTTAGATCGGACGATAAAGAGGACTTAATATATGTTATTGTGCTCCGCTGCATCAGCTGTACTAGTTAATACAAGAGATCCGCATCCTATTGGGCCAGAGTTTGCCCGTGACAGATTTAGAACAAACTTGCGTTGCTTATTTGGGCACAGATAATATAGTCTGAAGCGCAAAGCATCTCCCCGTTGTCCATTAGCAATCTACCAACCTGTGAACCATCATGGCGACAACCTTAGTTTATTCCATGTCAATTTTCCTTTTTTAACCTATCTTACATAGGCTCGAGCAACTTGGCTTCCTGGTTAGACAGGACGACGAGGTCCTGTCTGCTTTACAGAGGAAGTCTTGTGGTACATTTTTGTCAGACACCACTGAACAAACTACTATAGCTTAGACCCGCCTAACTACGTCATCTTATTAATCGGTACTTAATTGGTTGGTTGACATCCTTCAAATCAAAACCAACAAGGCTACATGGTCATATTTCGATCAAACCTCTGCAGCACGCATTTTTTTGTTGGAAGGAAAATCACAACAACTTGCATGCACTTGGAGGAGTGACCACTAGTACAAGAAGCGAATGTATGATGTATCACCCACCATCATTTGCGCGGAGTTTTTGACGTATTTGGCATTGTTGATATGCAAATTAGCAATTATAACCTCATGTACATATCAAATGCAAAAATAGCACTGCGGAACCGCGGGGACGCGACACGTGTCGAGTCAGTACCCCTGGAGGCATGACTTGCCTTGTCCGTGCCCCTGGGGGCCGGACGCCCAGACCTCGTCTGGTTAGTGCGCCAGGTGCACGGACAAGTGTATTTCATATGAAAGAAACTGGAATGGAAATGAATATTTTTTGGAATAAAAATTATTTGATTTCATGTGATAATAGAGTACGTGATAATATAGCGAAATGACATCCTCGATACATACGCACATAATGTATATGACGTAATTACACACATGCTACAATAGATTTTTAAAAAATAATAATATTTTAATAAAAAAATTACAAAATAACTTGGGAATAACTTGAGATCGAGCGAAGTAGGGTGGTGTGGGTGAAATGATCACACTCTAGTTCCCAAGTCATTCTCTCTCTAATATTTCATTATGTACTCTCAAATAAATCGGTTCATCAAAGAGACAAATGCATTATAAAATGGTACTTCAATACTTTTGTTATTGCGGCGTTGAACTCGCATTCCAATTTTTCACTATGAATGTGGCTATTTCTGCTATTGCTTCGCTAAAATCGCATTCCAACTATGTTTTATCAGATCAAACTCCTAAATTGTTCTCTACTTCATATTTTCTTATCTTTTCAGAAATGGTCAGCTGCGCAGACACTTGAAGATATTACCAACATATCTATATAATTTAATTTCAGTTTTCATCGCTAATTAAAATGACGACAGAACTATTTTCATGGTGACAAGATCCCTGTCACCATTCCAAGTGGTGATATGGGCATTTCGCCATTTGGAATGACGACATTAGCCTATTTTGTAAAAAAAGCTATTTATTTTTGTAATTATTTATTAAAATAATATCATTTAAAAAATTCTATTATAGCCCGTGTATAATTACATCATATACATTATGTGTGTATGTATCGAGGATGTTATTTCGCTATATTATCATGTGCTCTATTATCACATGAAAAAAAGTTGCATTTTCATTCCAAATTATTTTTCACATGAAATACATTTATCTGTGCCTCTGGTGCACTGACCAGACGAGATTCAACCTCCAGTGGCATGGACAAGGCAAGTTATGCCACGGGACACCGACTCAACACGTGTCGTGTTCTCACGGCTTCTCGTGCCATTTTTGTATTTAATATATGCAGAGCTAGAATTGCTAATTCACCTTAACTCCATTTGCGCGTCCAGATTCTTGACGAGGGAAAAAAAGGAAGAAAGCAAGGATGTCGTGACTCGTGATAAGGGTTCTATCGTACGCAAATGCTACGTGGAACCAGCCTGATGCGCGGATTGCGACACGGCCGGTCAGAAAGCCGGTTTGGTCGCCAATGGTTTGAAACGAGGACAGGCTAATCGCAACGGAAGCAGGCCACCTTGGCTAATCAAGACGTGGCGGCGTGCATTGCACCTATTTGAAGCCTGCGATTTGTTTTCTAATTATATACTGAATGAATTGTTTTTTTACCGAGATTCTCGCGTTGCAAGCAGATTCTTGTGTAAGCAACGCACGAAGAGAACAGGCAATGCCTCTACACCTGCAGCTCAACTGCGATGCGAGCGAGTGCGAGTACAGGCAGGCGCACATGAAGGCAGGTGGCCTATGTGCTATGTGGTGATACTCAACACTGTGCTCGGCCGGGCCAACGACAACGGTAACTAGCAGCGGTTGGTGTTTCGCGGCACGTGATGACGAGTTCTACGTCCCGATACGTGCCTTCTCCATGGAGGGGTCCCCTTTTCACGTCCAATCCTCTCCCGTTGGCCTGCCTTTTTCCTGGCTTTGCGTGCTGCAAAGTGCAAACATGGCCATACTCATTGGGCAGCTCGCGTCGGGCTTCGTGCCAGTAGGTCCAATTTGTGCAGCCAGCAGACTACAGACTAGAGAGCCCTAGACGCTGGTCCTTCCTTCCACGGGTCGATAGGACAGTACAAAGGTGTTTGTGTCTTCTTGGAATTAATGACAGTTACTGCTACTAGTAGTACTACTGGTCTCTGATTTTGCCCCGGTTACCCGAGTACACCAGGCAAGGTTTGGGCGTTTGGCTAGCACAGAGAACACCGAAAAGAACAAGAGAGGAATAACTTGCCATCGCCTGACAGGCCGTTGAGCTAGAAGCCCACCTATACATGCAGCTTTTGCGACATATTAGCAATGTTGGGCTGTAGGCCTGCAGTTCATCTGGATCAGGTAGTTTTGCGCAGAGCAAGAAAGAGAGGAGGAATCTTCTTCGGGCCCATTGAGATTAGGCCCAGGTAAGTCCACTTTTTTATCCAGAAAACTTTCCAGCTTTTATAGAAAGCTAATATCCACAATTACAACCAAATACGAACATAAAAATGTTAGTGATACCAGCTTACAAGATGGCTACTAGCAAGAGCACAAAAGTTAGACATATCAACAAACAAACCGAATAAACCTAGAAGACAACCAGACGTCTCGACAATAACAGATCCTAATCATTACATTCTATCCAGAGAACAAAACAACTTCATCCAAACTTCTACCGAGTTCAACAAACTGTCAAGTTTCATTGCTCCTCCTTTTTTTATTAGAACCCGCCAGCATTGCAAACACGACACAAATTTGAACATCACTTCAGAAGGTTGCTTAGGAAAAGTCTTCCCAATCGCCATCTTATTTTTTATTTTCCATAACGTCCAAGTAAAAGCTGTAAAACTGAATAAGCCAATATTATAGTTGTCAGCACCCCAATCATCCAACCAACATAGGTGGAAGTCATCTAGAGAGTCCGGGCATCGCTTCCACCCAAAGATCTCCTTCAAACAGGTCCAAGTAAATTTTGCCAAAACACACTGAAAAAGAACATGTTTGACATTTCCAGTTCCTAGCACTGAGCTGATCCGCTGTTTGGATCCTATTTTGATACGTTTGCCAAAGAAAATCTTCACTTCGAGAGGAAGCATACTAGACCACATTTTCTGCAATTTACTGTGAGTGACCCCCCAAGGCCAAATATCTGTACAAAGATTTAACTGTGAAATGTCCATTCTTTTCCAAAACCACCCCACCTGGTCCTTCTCTCCATTAAGCATTATCCCATCTAAATCTTCCTTAAGAATTCTCCACAACTCTTCTTCCCCCTCCTAAAGTTTCTGGTAAAATTGATATGCCAAACCCCTTTCACCAGACAATTTGCCACTTTAATGTCTGAATCTGAAGAAATGCGATATAACAAAGCAAATTTAATTTTCAAAGGATGATCACCTAACCACACATCATGCCAAAAATAGATGTTTCTTCCATTACCCAGCTTGTAAGAAGTCCCCCAATTGAAAGTGGATTTTACCTTGTGGATATATTTCCAAAATTGAGAAGCTCTAATAGGCAGGGAATCCCTAAAATCCCCCCTTGGGAAGTATTTTGATTTTAAAATCCTAAACCAAACCTCATCTTTAGCCATACTGAGCCTCCCAAGCCATTTACATAACAGACAATCATTCATCAATCTGGTATTGATCACCCCCAAACCACAAAAAACTTTTGGCCTACACACCACTTTCCCAATTAACCATGTGATATCTAAACTTATAACTGGCTCCTCTCCAAAAGAATCTAGATCTGATCCCATCCATTTTCCTCTGAGCATCCTCATCTAATAGCCTCCATATCATCCACCCCCATCACAAACACCATACTCTTATGGTAATTGATTTTTAAACCAGACATCCATTCAAAACAGTATAACAGGAATTTCAAATTCAGAATATAATTGTCTTCACACTCTATCATAAAAATAGTGTCATCTGCATACTGAAGAATAGACACACCCCTTTGGATTAAGTATGAAACCACCCCTTTAATCAAATCCTTCTCTTGAGCTTTAGTTATGATAACTGCGAGAGCATCAGCTGCCAAATTAAACAGCAGAGGAGATAAAGGATCCCCTACCTTAAACCCTTGTGACCAACTCCATGAAGAACTTTTTAATAACACCCAAAAACCCAGGTAAATCCACTCATGTAGCTTACATTGATTCGAGAAAAAACATGCCCGTCCAGGGGCGGTCTGCAGCATACCAAGGTTGTGTTGGGCCGTCATGGACAATTGGGCTTTGGCACCGGGTCAAGTCCCTTATTAGATATCAAGAGCACATGTGCAACAATTTGTTAGCAAGACATGACAACGTATTTTCAATTTTCAGGTAATATGATTTACAAATTTATTCCATACAAGATTATATTACTACACGTAAGGTATGCTATTGGCAATATATTCTATTAAGCAGATTTAATCAACTATTCAGCATGAGATAAGACTTTAATAGAACAACTTAGACCATTATTTTATTTATGGCATCTGGAAAGAAACAAATTAATGCATAAGGTTTCAGCCTAAAGCAAAAGATAAGAGATACTCTTCACGAGCATGGCCAAGCTCGACGGGAGCTGAATCTATACTACTGATGTGACTCATGCTGGAAAACGACATCTTTACAAAGATAATGGATAACTAGGAGATTTCTACAGGTCTCCGTAGAATATGCCATAGGCTTATCATTGCTTTTTTTATGGACTTCTAGTCCTAGGTACATGTGTCTGCACGAGCACTATTGGACTTTACCAGCATTCTTGTAGAGAAAACTATAGAACCAACGGATCATACTTAGTCACTACGTCATCATTCTTAATGGCAGAGTAGAGGCGATATCTCATAACCTACAAAGCCTTTGCCTTTTCAACGACATCAGGTTCAGGTGTGCCAGCAGCAATGTAACATCCCAAAGTTATGTTACCAAAATAAAATAAATAAAATAATTATTTTACTGGTTTTTCTGATAATTTACCAGAGTTTGATTGCTTTATTTGAATTTCTGAAGTTGTAAAAGTCAAAATTTAAAACACATTTGAAGTTCTTGTAGTTTCAGTTGGTTTGATCTGAAAAATTAAAATCTTAATTAATTTATAGAATTTTCTGAGTTTTTAAAAGCTTTTTCCAAAGTATTTTAAAGCCAAAATAATTTATTTTGCAAAATTAATAGCTAACTTTAAGTTGGAAATATTTTAATTAAATCCAAAATACCTCATAGAATTTCTGTAAATTTTCTCATAATTTTTGGAATTTATTTGCTATTTTCTAAAGCCCAAAAGAATTACTAAGATTATTTAAATTAGGAAATCAATTAAAATTCTGGGAAATGCCCTTGGGCCGAAACCTCCTCGGTCCGGCCCATTTCCACCTTGCCCCGGCCCATCTCGGCCCGCTCCTTTCGCCGCTCCCTTCTCTCACCTCCTCACCGTCCGATTTGCATCGGACGGCATCCAAGCTCCCACGTCACCCCCTTCCGCTACACGATCGGATCAAGATCCGACGGCTCGCGCCTTTCTTCCTCCCCCGCGTCTTCCTCCTCCAGCCGCTGATGCCACCGCCATTGCCGCGCGCTCGGAGCTCCGTAACTCCGTGCTTCTCTCCCCTATTCTCCCCGGAATCCCGCGCATTAAATTCCCCGCGTCCCGCCGCCTCATCTCCGGCCACTTTACCCCTCCGTTTCGCGCGTAATCACCGGAATCCAAAAATCGCCGCCGCGACCTCCGCGCGTGATCTCTCGCCCCCGGCCTCCTCCGGCCACTATAAAGGAAGCATCGGGTAGCCCCTTCTTCACTCGTTCCAACCCCGACCACCACTCCTCCTTCCCTCTCTTGGTTTCGCCGGAATCCGATTTTGAAGAATCACGGCCGAGCTTCCTTTCTTCCTCGTTGCCGGCGCCGCCCAAGCCGCTCCGTCCCCGTCGACCCCGGATTCAGCATCGCCGCCACCTCGCCGACCACGTGCGCGCGCCCGCCTCGCCGGAGAACCACTCCATCGCCCGCGCCACCGTCGACCCAATCACGCCGCCGCCAAAACCCTCGCCGCCGGCGATTTCTCCGTGCCCGGGTGTCGTCGTGGTAAGCATCAGAATCCCCACACCCTCCTCTCTCGTTTGGTGCCATCCATTTCCCTCGCCGGAGCCTCTACCGTCGACGAGCGGCAGACGGCGCCTCCTCGTCGGTCCTACGTGGCATGGCCACGTGTGTGCCTCGGTGGCGCCACCTAAGCCCAAAACGCCCAGTCAGCGCCACATGCGCACGGACCTGCCACCTCAGCCCACACCCCCCAGTCTCAATCACTCGTGGACTTGGTCCACATAAGCCATTAGACCGACAGGTGGGTCCCACCAGTCGGAAATTCTTTTAATTCTTTTAAATTCCAAAAATCAGCCGCTGACGTCATCTTGCGCAATAATTAGGATTTCCTTTAGAAAAATAATTCAAGAAATTCATAAAAATCTGAAAATTAGGGTTTCTTTATTTAAAAACTTCCCGGGGTTCGTTCTCCCTCATACGAACTCCGATTTCGTCGATTCAAATTCCTAAATTCATATAAAATCAAGATCTAGACATCTACACAAAAATTATTTAATTTTGGGTTCATTTGATCAATAATCCCTTTAAACCCTAATTCATTATTTCATGTAATTCCAATCTTCTAAAATTCATATCTTTTGCATCCAAACTCTGATTTGGGTGATTCAAGTTGCAAAATTTGTATAAAATTATAATCTAGCTATTTAAACCAAAATCATTTGATTTGGAGTTCATTTGATTTGTTATTTGAATTTTATTTGAATTTGTCGTATTTTCACGATTAGATTTCGACGACTTTGGAGAATCAAATTTCGACGTCGATTGAAGAGCAACATAAGAGGATTGATTTTCACTATATGATCATCGTGATCGTACACTAGGACTACCTGAAGATAGTACTTGTGAGTACTAGGTGACCTGTTAAGAAAAACAACGTCACCTCAACACCAAACGTTCTGTTAAGGTGACGAGTTAAGAAAAACAACGTCACCTCATCAAGCAAGGCAAGTTATACCCTTGATCATATCGATCCCATTATTTCAAAATATTTATATTTTGTTTTAAATTATTACTGCATGCTTATTTATATCAGTAATTTAAATTCCTGTTTTAAATGTATAGTTATGCCTAAAATCCTTTGTATGGCCAACTTGGATAATTGAAGCAAACATATTGTCACCATTGATAAAACCTAGTTGATACGATAAGTATGGACTAGAGCATTTTGAGAAAAATCATGCTTAGCCATGCTTATAGACCAAACATGTTTATTTTGGGAATTTCAGCCAGAAATCAATTGTGGTTTAGATGGTATCCATGGCATCGGAATGTTATGGAAGTTTAAGACTTTGAAAAATGAAATAAAATAAAAATGGGTTTGGACTTGGGCGAAATGGATGATTGGTGGGTGCAGGTTTATGCACGGGCTTAATCTAGTAAGGGTTAAGGCCCAGGGGTTTTTATGGAAAGTCGCCCAAGTCAGTTAAGGACCGGTCTTCGAGCGCATGATTCTACGCCATACCGTACCACTACATGTCCCAAGTATGGGTTGGGACTTGGCTAAATAATTTGTGATGTCTTAGTGTCATTGGTGCTATGTTGTTGGTATGGGTGTTGGTCGACAAGAGACCCATCCGCGCAAGAGGGGCTTAGGAGGATGGCGATCTAATGGTAGCGAAACCTTAGCGGCACAAATACATTAAGACAGAACATTGTAAAGGCCTCGACACGTGCTCTAGACCGCTTACCAAAGGTAGTGGCGGTGGCATAGATATATCTTGGGACAAACTAGAGAAGTCTTGTCATGTGGGTAAAGTTGTACAACCTCTGCAGAGTGTAAAACTATTCGAATAGCCGTGTCCTCGGTTATGGACATGCTAGCAGAACTACTCAAAGTTAGACTTTGGTTTTTGTTTGAAAAAGACTACTTCAAAACTGGTTTATCCAGATGGGAATTGGGTAGGGAGCTATGTGATAGGAGGGTATCCTTCACCAATTATGTGTGAATGTTATCTGACTATAAAATTGAGAATTTTAGTTATAAAATAACGCTTTGGAACTTAGTACCAGTATTTAAAAGAAATGATGCTTTATGCAAATAAACCAATAAGCCTTTCTATTGTTACATCCATATATGCATGTCATTCTGTTACTTGACGGGTGTAACTTGCGAGCACGGAAGTTGTGCTCATACTTGCTTTATGCAAATAAAATTTCAGAGGAGAAGGACTTTGCTACCGATGTGGACCTCGACGACTAGGCCGCTTCCCAAGTCGATTGCCGGTGGCAGATTGCTGGACTCTACTACTTTTCGTCTTTCGCTGTGTTCTTTATTGTTGGCTGTAAGCCTCTTTGTAATAAACTCTGTTGATTATTAATAAAGTTGTGATATGATTTTGCTACCATAATTGTTTACTGTGTGAACTAGCTACTGATCATGGGACTAGTTCAGAAATGCACAGAGGATTTGGGATATTAATCCCGGGTTCTGACAAGCAAGCTCGGGGTATGACATGGAGATAAGCCAATGTGATATAGTAGCTATCATCTAGGGCAAGCAAATTCCATTTAGTGATGTCTAACATATCCCATATAATTTAAGCAATTTTCTATATGTTTACAGCTGGTAAAGTATTTTAAATGCATGAAACGAGTGCAAAATAGTAAATATTAATTTTATCTATTCAGTGGATAATTTTATACATTTTCCACAATTTTCCTAGTATTTTTGGGATTTTTTTGATAATTTTAAGGTCTGGAAGCAATTTTTAGAATTACTAAACCAATTAAATAATTTTCCACACAATACCAGGAGAAAAAAATAAACCACAAAAATATGATGCTTCCAAGGTGTACTAGGTCTAAGATTTCACAAATTTATGGAAGCTAATATACCCTAGAAATTCAGTTTCTAGAATTATTTAAAGTTACTGCATAAAAAAATTAAAGCAAATAACCATAGAACATGTTAATCTATCGCAAAAACATATTCTCGATGGGTTATTCTACAATAATATATTAGCTAATATACATTGGATTTGTTCTTTCCTAATTTTTTCTCCATGTTTTTCGTTTTTTCGGCCCACTTCAGCTATGCACTGTAGGCTTCATTACCACGCGCTAGGTTTCCCCTAGCGCAACATTAGGTGGCGATGGGTGCGCGGGCGGCCAGGTTGGCACGACGCGGGCGCCTGGGTGGCGTGGCAAGCCAGAGACGCATCGCGGCGGTGCGGAGCGGCGCAGAGGCGCGCAGCGATCAGGAAACCACGCGACGGGCGCGGTGGCAAGCGACAAAACGTGGCAGGCATGCGGTGGTCGGCGATGGAACGCGGCAAGGTGCGACCGGCGACGTGTGACCGTCAGGGCCAGCGACAAAACGCGGTCTACGCGGATGGCACACGACCGGCGGCGTGCGAACGACGAGGCCAGCGAGGCGGTGCAGCGGGCGTCGACGGTCGGCTTCGGGCCAGGAATTTCTTTTTTCCCTGTGTTGTGATGAATAGTAATGATGAACTGCGATGAACAACAATAAAATCTAGAACCCTAAGTAGTAATTAATAGATTTGATCGGGTTCAAGCAAATTTAATCTACCAAATTAATCTAATAGCTAGATTAGAGATCGGAAAAGAGAGAATCCCGATGACATGCCGATTTGGCCGTGTAGAGCGACTCGTGTTGGTAACGTGTTAAATAACGTAGCCGTCGTAGGGAGATAATCAATCCAATCACCAATGAGAGACAACAGATGGAAACATAATATGGAGGAAACTCTTTATTCATTGATCAATCTCTTTCTGTGTTCGGGAGATCCTATTTATAGGCTAAAACCTACCAACGGTAGATTTGATATTATACCCATCAACCCTTAATCTAGGGTTTCTTGACAAAAACAACTTAAGGCCTGGTGTGTGATGCCTATTTCCAGACATGATCCACGTGGGTGGGCCGACAATTTGAACTAAAATATCAGCTCATTCATGTGGATGGACCGAGATTGTGGCTCAATCGAACAAGACCTAAATGTTGCAAATCCATGAAAACCATGTTTTAAAAGTTTTTTTAAAAAAAAAACATATGTAGAGGAGATGTTCTATAACCATGTAAAATTTTAGGATCAACCTCAACCTCCTTTCAAAGACATCAAAATGACCAATTCTTATACGCACCCATCACATCTTACGGTCCAGTTGAAGGGATTGGGATTCTCTGCATCGAAAGAATCAATAAAGAGAATCTACAGTGCATCGTTATTAGAAGTGATCTCTACCGTTCGATCAAAAATCAAAGATCGTGATCAAGTGCTACGACATTTTGCTACAGTAAAATCACTACAATAACTTCCCGTTGTTGCTACAATATTGTTGCGTTACTACATCGTAGCGTTGCTCACTCTCTCACTAAACATTATTTACACGGTGTACCTCTTCAGTACTGCAGAGGATCCAGATCTCAGTTGAAGTTAATTTGCATCATTGCATGGCAGAAACCGGGATGCTCCTTGTGTGCTGGTACAATGTAGCCTGAGGAAACGTATCCTCTACCATTACACAATGCATTGCAATGGAACGGTGCCATTAAAGATGGGAGCGGCTGGATAAAAAATGAAGGAGCTGATTCTTTTTATTGTGACCCTTTACTGTAGCTATAGATCCGGTTCGTTGTTTCTTCGATGAAAGAGTGAGATCAGGGAATGACGGACAATGATTTGTGGCTCGTGAACGATTATTTGCCTTTCTCACGTAATGTCTGGCTGGCGTATATGCGAGTGGAGAACTAGCGAGTCCATCGACTAGCTTTTTTTTAATCACCCAGTACAACACATAGATGTCTACGCACGCACATCACCTCACGCATGCACTCACACACACGACACCTACTGAAGACCGAACGAGCGGAGCTTGACGAAGAAATGGCGAAGTCACCACCGACGCCTCGCTTACGATGGATACGTCGCCTCCTACTGAAAAAAATCCTCCTTACTAGCTTCGATAGGCCGAGGAGAAAAAACGAGATATGCTGGAATGAAACGGGTTCGTCCTAGGTTCACAACACGGTATGATCGATAATTGTCTTACTCTTCTGCACAATCTGTACCAACCTACTACTAGTATCGCTCATCTATGATATGAGTATCCTCCGGTATAAATGGTGGGAGGTTTGGGGCGAGCTCAACTACGACACGTCACCCCGATTCTTCTTGGCCACCGGATCGAGCACGTCCTTCTTGGCGGCCGTCCGATGTTTTTTGCATTTCGCTTGCCTGCGCTGGCCTTCACGTTTTGGGTCGTCCGATGCTCTTCCTGCTTCCTTATCCGCCGTCGAAACCTTCCTGGCGGAGCGCTCCCACGCGCGGCCTCTTTCGACACACGTGTTCTCCCTTCCACTCATCCCGTTCCCCTCCCTCACCTCCCACGACGTCCGCCTCCTCAGTCGTCACCGCTCTGCCCCCTCCTCTCCTCTTGTGATCCCGATCGGATCTAGCCGTTGCGTTCCCATGCGCTGCCCCGTCTCGCCACCTCTTGGTCTTCGTCGCCACCGCCGCCCGCTCGCTTCTTCCCTTTCGATCGGTTTCGTCCTTCGGTTTTGCCTGTTCTTGGGAATTCCGGTCGGCCGGCTCTTTCCAAGTCGAGTACGCCGTGGAGGCCATCAGGCAGGGCTCCGCCAGTGTCGCCCTCCACTCCCGCACCCATGCTGTACTCGCCGCCGCAAGCAAAGCCGCCCCCGAGCTCTCCTCGCACCACCACAAGGTCTTCCGTGTCGCCGACCACGCAGGTCTCGCACTCGCCGGCCTCACCACCCATGGCTGCGCCCTCTCGCGCTTCCTCCGCTCCGAGTGCATCAACCACGCCTTCATCTACGATGTGTCACGCCCGGGCTCCAGGCTCGCTCTACGCACCACTGTCAAAGCGCAAGTCCATCCCGATGCCCATCCCCCCTTGGCGATACCCACTACGATTGTTCCTGCAGCTGCTGGATTGCTTGATCTGCTTGTGTGGCTAGGCCGTATGGTCGATATGAGTTTGATTGTTGATTGGAGTCGATTCGATGGGGGAGACCAAGAATATCCGTCTATTTTTTCCCGTTTTGTTGATTGGAGCCGATTCAATGGGGAGAACATGAAAATATCATATTTTTAGAGTCTGCAGATCCTTTTTCCCCACAAATGTGCATGTGTGTCCCGTTTATGCCGATTGCTGAACAAAAAAAGGGGGTCAGTGGGTATAGAGGTTGTTCCATCCGTCTATCTTTTTTAACTCAGTTGTGTATGTGTGTCCCGTTTACGCCGATTTCTTAACAAAAAATGAGGGTCAGTGGGTATAAAAGTTGTTCCCTTTTTTTGGAAGGATCCAACTCTTCTGCTGCTCAACTCTTCTGCTGCTTTGGGTTAGCTTATAACGTCATAGAGTTGTCGACCTATGCCTTCTCAAGAACGATGTTGTATTTCTCTGCTTATTCATTCCAAAAAAGCTGGAATTGTGTCTGTATATGATGTCGATTTTTTTAAGCTTACGGGGGTTCAATTGTCTTTGCTCAAGGCTGTAGCGTCCATTGCAACAGTACGAACTCCTATGGTTTCCTGAGCAGGATTCCGAAGAGGATGTGGACTTCCAAGGCGTCGCAGCTTTGTAGCCTGAACTCGCTTCCAGTTGAGGTACGACGAGCAATTCTGAAACTCGAATATTGGTGCGATTTATGATATTAATCATGTTCGTGGTTTGCGGTCCAAACTTAAATGTTTTGTTTGGGAGGCGATCAGTACCGCCCGGTCATTTCTTGAGATGAATCCATTCACCTTGGTAGATGGGGAACCGTATCCTCTGGACATGAGAGAAGAAGCTGGATGACACAAACGCCTTCAAGAACTTATAGAAGTATGATTCGGGCTTAGGTCTTACTTACGAGAATCCTAGGGCGTCCTTTCTTTATCACGTCTTGATCGATCGCAGACCACTTTGTTTGCAATGTACGGTGGGGTAACATTGAGTTCCCTCTACCTTTGGAAGAGTCTTGATCCCTCGAAAGCTTTATCCACGAACTTGATGAGAAGGTAATTCGGATAAAAATGCATACATATTTATTCCTTCCCTTTTCTCATTGAATTCCCACAATGCGTAGATATTTTATGTATACATTTGCATATGTACTAAGTTATGTTAACAGAGTACTGCATGCTTCGTTGAGTCCTAAACAAAGATTGATGTAATGTATATACATCCTCCATCTGTAGAGGAAGTATGTACATCCTATCAGCATATGTATTATTTCAACCTGATTGAGTCATGGTCAGTATATACATCCTCCACCTGTTCTTTGTACGCATCCTCCACAGTGATTCTGTGATTATCTATAAACTAAATTTTATATTCTTTAGGTTTAGTACTACGTGCATTTCATTATTATTACAGATATCCTCGTATACAGTTCGCGTTCTACTTACTATAGTTTATTTATCGGTTTTTTAGATTTTTTTCCCTGCTCACGTTCATCAGAATCTGCAACAATAGATGTTTGCAGCATGAATTGGTACAACACCATCAAACATGCTGCTTACAATTCGCTCGATGTACAAACAAATCAGCAGAGCTCTTGCGCCGTCTCAATATGTATGTGGCTATGTGATAACAACTTCCTGTTAAAAAATGCTTCCTTAGTATCTACATAATGCTATTACATAGCCATGACCATATTTTGGGATAAGCCCTAAAATGACACATAGCTATCTGTTCCAAAAAAAGCAAAGCGATTAATTGTTATTTACCTCTGCTCCCTGCTCATTATTTTTTACCTATTGCTACACAACTCCTAAACTGTATATACAGAAATGCTCATACTCTATCCTCAGTCTTCGCACCTATTTTACAGCACAACATCTGCATCGTCCAAGGACATTCCTCCCTCCGAGCATACAAAAAAGAGCCGCCAAGATGGAGAAGGCAGTAAGCATCTGTAGGTATGTTATATACATCATCATTTATAGTATGTTATATACATCATCATTTATAGACATCTCGATTTAATTCCTTACTCATCGAAAACCTATATGGCGATTCAATGAACATTTTCACTTGGAAACTAATAAGAAAGGAATTTAGATCATAATTCAATGTGCCTCCTGAACAACAAAGACACATACTTTTCATTTCGCTTTTAAGAAGGGTGAAACTTTCCTTCCAATACTTGTGCGCTCTACCCATCTCTCTCTGAAGGGCTTCTAATATATATTGGTTGTGCTTGAAATCTTATAATAAGTCTATCCACAGAAGCCATCCATGAATCGAGTTTTAATTTTAAAAGTTTGTAGTCTAACTCTTGATTGCGATAACAACACAACTTGCCTTTGCTTGTACTCTAAAAACCATGTTTTGTGCTCTATGGATCACAAGACTCTGAGCATCCACTTCTCTTTCCTTTATATAGTCTATCCTTTAGAACATCTTGTGTGTTCTAGATTTATCTGTAATATTATGTATTTCCTATATATGCTAAGCATGGCTAAGCATAATGACACGTAAACTACTAAGTGACAAGGCTCGATGGTAGAGGATTAAGCATTTCCTCACGATTATGCAACTCTTGGGCCAACTATCGCAACACAACAATGCACTGGTTCTTTGTGGCTCAATATCGCAATAAAATTATCTTTGGAACCTAATAACTAAATTCACTATCCTTCTTCCGTACACGATTTGTTATCGAATGTTCTAAGGTTTGAAATTTTTATAGTAGGTAGATTATGACATCCTAATAACAGCAAAGTTGGATTTACTAAATTTGGAGTTATACACATTTACTTATGATTTTTCTAAGTTGTAAATCTAATGCAAGTCATGTTACAGAATTATGAACATGCTCAAATTTTATTCCATGTGAAAGTATACTAACAGATGAATTTAACAAAATTGATTTTGGACCGATCATTCTTCTCTTTTGTCTTGGATGAGCCTACATTCTCGCCGGCGTGAGGACTAGAACGCGGCTAGAAACATGAAAATAGCGAAAGCTCCGCTGCATCCAAGGAAGCGTGCGATGAAAACTAATCAATATAGCTTCATTAAGGTCCACGAAGCTACATGAGCAAGTAATTAGAAAATGGAGCACTCACCGAAATGAGGAAGAAGATGACCAATTTCGCCGAATTTGAACAAACCCCAAATTGGACAATTCCCGAGAATCAAATCCAAAATTAAGTGAGGGGAAATGTTCAAGATAGAAAATGGATAAGGATAGGGCAAGGAAACATGAAGGAGAACCACTGGAACACCAAGAACACCAATGAGGCTCTTCTGATTATTTACATTGTTTAGTCAACGCCATGCCCTACACCGTGTAGATAGCAATGCCTTCATCTGATCATTCGTATTATACATATACGAATCTCTCTTTGTTTACTCCATACAAGACAAGATTGTTTTGGAATATCAAAGTATATATTAAATCATTCTTCCCTTTTGTCTTGGATGAGCCTACGCGTACATAGATAGATTCATACAATCGATCCGTTGTACTCCTAAACCGAACTTCTTTGTGTTAAAAAAAATGTTTAGCCTTCTACACTGCGCTAACGCGCGCGCCGGGCTCTAGTTCTAAAAATGAGAGAGAAGCTTATATGCATCCATATTCGTTGCTAGCCTATGGGATAATGGGAACCCTCCGGGATTTGGCCAATCAATATCTTGACCACGTTTGCAGCACAACTAGTAGCACTGTAGCAGTATAGTAGTATAATTCAACTCGCTCCTTGATGCAATATTCAAAACCCAACCGTGATATTTTAACCCATAAAATAAGAAGCATCTTTGAAAACGTGCATCAAGACTTTGTCTACACACAGTAGTATATGGTATTAACAATACTCCGTGTATTAATTCCTCCGTAAGGACATCTCTAATAGTGCCATCTTAAGGGTTTAGTCAGCCTGTGGCTGGGCCTCGGGGCAGCTCAGTAGAAACTGTATTAGAGAATCGATTCTTGTGGACAAGAAACAGTAACACAAGAAGCAATTTTGCGTTGAGCCTCGGGCCATCACCCCTCTCTCACATGCATTGGTTGCTTTGTCTTGGTTTATGTATAGAAATAGTTGTTTGAGGAAGAGACGGCTTCCTTGCTCTCTCATGTTTCTCTCTCTTCCACATAGGATTTTGTTGATATAGAAGGGCTAACCGACGGCTGACATAACACTATTAGAGATGCCATAACAGTACTAAGCAACTATGTCTGTCTCTCCCTCCCTCTCTATTGCACCATTAACAATGTTGGGCCGACAGCCACAACATCGGGGATCGGTGGGAAAAAACTTGTAAGCTGGGACTTCTTCTAAGAAGGGCTCTAATCACAGTGGTTATTCTAATCATTTTGGAGATATGGAAAGAGCGCAACACCTAAATATTTAATAATAGGCCTTTCTCCACCCTGGATCTGGTTGACAGGATAAAAACTGAAGGAAGAGATTGGACCCTAGCCAGGACCAAATACCTACAATCAATAATTAACATGTAATCAAGCGCTATGCCCCGTTCTGTGCACTGGTTCTACTACAACAACAGATTGCTTGTTTAACGGAGGGGGCGAAAGGTGATTGAAAATGCTCGTGCCTCGTTATGTTCACCGGTTCTACTAACAAATTTTTATCCACGGAACAGAACCAAATCAACCAATTGCTTTCGGATTAGGGACTAGAAATTCTCATAATAAGAATTTAATGCTTTGCTCTGCTAGAGCTTGCAACCATTATTCAATAATTCAAAATTCTGCTTCAATTACAAACTGCAGGTTACTATAAAAGATTCGAGTGCAATGCGCGCACTAGATCTAATAGACGAAGTATTCAGGAACTTCTGCCTCAATCGGCTCCATGCGCGATCTTCTCCTCTTGGGTAGTTACGGCTGCGGCCGCTGCGATGTCCAAAGGAGGGATGATGGGGGCTGCTACTGGGCTGTCCACATTCATAAGTGCAACTAATGGATGTGAATCATCTGTGCCTGCAATGGCGAGGTGTGCCTCATGCTATCATTTGCCCTTTTTCTTAGACTGGAAAGCATCAATAATGTTCGACGCACTACCTTACCCTTCTTGCTCCTCTCATTCGTGAGAGGCTTCATCACCTTGTAGCTGCTAGCAGTGGCTTCATGGCCAACATTGCTATTAGGTGGCTGCGAGATATAGTTCTTTCTTAGAACATCATCTTGAGTTTTCGCAACTTGCATGATATCAATTAATTCGACATACTGCATGTAGCCGTCTTGACAGTAGTTGCGTGCGGATTGCACCGCATTCGGGTGAAAGGTAGAAAATCTTCTCCATCTTCTGCTCATCCGTGATTACATTACCACAGAATTGAAGAATGATACAAATTTTATACAAATCTGGCCATTCTGGGTCAGTTCTTCGAATTCCTGATTCGTGATGCCAGTCATCTTCATATTCATGCCAAAATTCATAAGATTACTGCTGGTAATTTGCGTAAAATAGTTGCAAAATTCTCATAATGCTATTCGAACTTCCGGTTCGTGATCCCATATTTTTCTATGCATTTGCATGATTTACTGCTATTTTTAGTTATTAAAAGCAATATAAACAATCACAGATAATCAAAATAGTAAATAAATTGCATAGAAGTAATAATAACAAAGTTAAACGTGCTTCAAAGTTCAAAATTATTCAAAAAAATGAATTCCTGAGAACTTATTATGCTGGAATATGAATTTTCGGCAAATTCTGCAATTTCCAGGGGTTAAAACACAAAATCTCAGTTCTGAGAGAAAATTCATGTAATTTCCAGATTTCGGAGGGCCTGCATGCAAAATCATGATTTTTTCAATTTCCTTCCACCCATTTTTTCCTCCCGTACGGGCCTTTCTTTCTTTGGGCCCGTTTCATGCTTTTCCTTTGTTTTTTCAAAAACAAATGGACCGTGGCCCATGCACTTGGGCTGTGCAGCCCACTCGTCACTTGCCCAACTGCCCGAGCGTGCAAAAGGATTGGCAACCCTAGCCGCCAAGGACAGTTGCGTGTGCTGCTTATGAGCGAGCACTGCGGTGTGGGCATTAGCGGCGCGGAGCACGGCGCTACGGGCGTGGAGGGCGGCGAGCACGCGGCGCGCAAGCGGCGGCGGCTCGGCGGAGAGCGCGCGCGTCGCATGCGGTGATGCGTGATGCGGCGGCTTCAAGCGTGGCTTCCGACGGAGTGTGCGGCAGTTTCGAGCGATTGGGCGCGGGCGCGGGCGCGGCCTCCATGGTGCGTACGTCGGCTTCAAGCGGCGGACACACGCGCGCATGCGGGCAGCTGTTGGGCGACTCCGGCGGCGCTTCAAGCACACGCGGATGGCCATACGGGCAGTCGGTGCGGGCGCGGCCGTGCGGAATGGCGGCTTCGGGCGGCCATGCGGCATCCATGCGATACGGCGACGGCTGCAGGCCGTGTACACGTGTGTTGGAACATACTTGCCGATGCATGCAATTGCACTACATAATGCTATTTTGGCAATCCAAGAACTAATGATGTGGCATTGCATGCATCACGTGATTCTTCATTGCATTCATGACGTGATTTTTCAACATGCTTGATGACGACATGTGCTTCACATTGCGCACAAGCTACACGGCCACCATCAACCACATGTCCGCTCGGCCAAAAAATGCATGCATGTCTCACGTCCACGCTCGCACACGCGCGAGCAGCCCCGTTTGCCAAGATATTCTCTGATTCCCTACTGCCTGATATCTCGCACGACGCGGCGGTGGCGGCGAGCGAACGCACGGCGTTCGTGCGGATTTGGGCAACGCTGACTTCGGGCAGCGCATGGCGGGGTGGCGCGGCTTCGGGCGGTGCACGGCGGAGCGTGGTGGCATGGCCGCATGCAGGCGGCGTGGGACGCGGCCGCGTGCGGCGCCGTTTTTTTCTATTTCTTTTTCTGTGTTCATCCATGAACAGTGTAATCGACAACCAATCATCCGATCAGCATTGTGCCGGCGACTACAAGTCAGCTCGCGGAGATTAGAGAAAAATTGCAATCTACAATCTATGGTGCAATCGACATCTACTCTTTCATGCAATCTACCGATCGGCATTGTGTCGGCGACTTCAAGTCTGCTTGTGGTAGATTAGAGCGAATTTGCACCGGAGAAAAATAATCTAGAAAGCCAAATTTGCAGAATTGAAAGCAATCTAGAAAATACGATTCAATCTACGAGCGTCGTGCTACGACGGTTACCTTTCGATCCGAGGAGAGTCGATCGTGCTGATAACGTGTTGAGGAACCGTCGCTGGCGAGTCCAGTCCGAGCGATTACCTCGTAGATAAACATAGAATCGTAAGAACAATGCATGAACAATAAGAACAGAATAAGAGATTGAACACAAAGATATAGGGGGACGTCTTGTTTCTCTTTATTCCTTCATTCATCGATCAATCCTTTACAATGAATAGCACCCCTTATTTATAGGCTACGACCCTGCTAGGGTTTTAGATAGAGCGCCCACTAATAGACCGACTGCAGGGTCAGACCCATAGTTTCCCAACAAGAACACACCACGAGTACGACCTCGCAGTTAGCCGTCAAAAGATAAAGGCGTGTTAGTCGCTGGACTCTTGCTCTTGGTGATAGCAAAATCCTTACTCTCATGGAGAGGATGACACTTGGAGATGTGGCAAATTTTTCTTGGTTTATTTCTCACACAATGCCATGCCAACCTGAGGGGTTGGGTATACATATTTATAAGTCGCTACTCACCAAGCATATGCCAAGATGCTAGTTTAAGATGCTAACAACTTTGTCCTAGATCTTTGTCCTCTAAGATGCTAACAACTTTGTCCTAGATCTTTGGTCAAGATGCTAACAACTTGTCAAGATCTAGAGATGCTAACAACCAGTCAAGGATGTTGTCCTTAAGATGCTAACAACCAGTCAAGGATGTTGTCCTTTACAAAAGCAAAAAAGCCGACACAAAAAGCCGACACAGAAAGCCGACACAGAGACTTATCCATCGAGGCGTGCTTTCAAGTGGTAAAAAGAGATCCAGCTCAGCCGGCTCTCGCCTCACACCGTGGGCACGTCCCTCTCCGCCACGTCGTGCTCCTAGCTGACCTGGTAGTTCTGGGTCCACCCGGACGACGACGCGTAGTACCACGAGGAGGTCATCACCGAGCTGGTGGCACTGCTGGACGACGTCGGCACCTCGCCGTCCTCGTCCGCGCGCACGACGGTCAGTGCAGGCCACATGAACGCCGGCTTCGACGGCGGGACGTCCGGCGCCGGGGCGGACCGCGTCAGGATCTGTAGGATGGCCTGCGTCCTCGGCCGTTCCCCGGGGTTCGGGTGGTTGCACGCGAGGCCCAGCAGCAGGAGCCGCTCGGCGTCGCCCTCGTCGAACTCGCCGGCGAGCCTCGGGTCGACGGCCTCGAGGATGTGGCCCGCGCGTGGTACTTCCACACCTCCTCCAAGAAAGCGCGCCCGCGGCGGTTGTTGCGAGAGATGGGCGCCGCACACGATCTCGGAGAGGACGGCGCGGCGAAGACGTCCGACTCCTCGTCGCCTTGCGGTGTGGAAGCACTCCGTGCGATGTAGCCAGCGTCCGGGGACGCCGATCTTGTCGGTGTAGGAGGTCTTGTCGGACTCGAGGCGCGGCGAGGCCAAAGTCGCCGAGACGGGCGTTGAAGGCGAGTCGGCATGATGTTGGAGGGCTTGATGTCGCGGTGGATCACCATCCGTCGTACTCGTGGTGGAGGTAGTTCGAGGCGGGCGCGACGGCGGACGACGTTAGCGCCGCTCCCGCTGAGGATCGAGCATCCGGCCGCCAAGAGATGCTGTCGGTGCAAACGTGTCGTCCAAACTTTTGATGGTTGCTGGGCATGAAGTCGTTTTGCACCCGTTGATCAAAAGTCGAGATGAAACACCATTATCGATGGCACCAACAAGCAAGGAAAACGTGTCGTTTGCAAACTTTTGCTCATGGTTGCTTAATCAAAAAAAAATTCAATAAGCAAAACCTTCACCAGAATGTATGAATTAGTCATGGTTTAATTTTGTATTCAGGTGCCAACTGGTGCGGTCAGGTTCTAAAATAGTCTTTATTTGCAATGCCTATTTAGTGTAATTAGCTCGAAATTTTATACTATTTTCTTGAGATTTGTGCAAGTAGTTGTAAAATCTAAGCTCTTTCCCATCGTTATCCTCTGATTAGTGCGTATGGAAAATTCCACACTGTTGTCTATTCATAGACGGCGTTTGATATTTTCGACAGCCTGGAAGATTTCATTTTCACGTAACCATCCAAGAAATTGATGTTGAGCATGCGACAAGAATTGACATAACTTTAACAACCTGGATGCGGTCTTATCACGGCTTCACGAGTACTAATTAAACAAAAAAAGGTTTGCTAGGAAGTACTCGAGTGTTTTTTGGATTTATGAGTACTTAAGTTTTTCTTATCTATAGTTTGGTGATATCTCATTAGGGAAAGAGTCAAAGTGATCTCATGTATTGAATCTAGATCTAAGAGTTCAAAATTTGAGCACTAGTTAGCAACAAAATACTCAAATACTCCCTAGACACCAGCAACAAAAAAAAATTCTACAATCAACCAAAACATAAATATTGCGATTTTGATTGGCGTTTGCAATAAAGTTTTTGACGAAATATTCTAAATGTCCCCCCCCCCCCAAGCCTCTCATACATGAAAAACTAGAGAAGCTAAAAGCCAATCAGCAGCTAGAGTACCAGGCCGGCCCAAATGTCCTATTCAGCTTTTCTTAATCAGAACAACTGGAACGGAATTGGGTTGTAAGAACTTGGTAATTTGCTTTCTATAAAAGCAAAAAAAAAAAAAAAAAAAACTGGAACGGAATTAAAGCAAGATTGAGCTAAGAATGAACATTGTGGAAGGAGCGGAGTAAAGCTAAACACATATTAATTTTACGAACTAGAATTGAGCAAGAAGGATGCGAAAATCGAAATGAACAGAGCAAGAAGCAATTCCATACCGACGAGCTTGACGAGATTGCGGTGCCGGAGGCGGTTGATGATGCTGAGCTCGGCGAGGAAGTCCTCCTGCCCCTTGGTGTTGGCCCCCGAGAACTGCTTCACGGCCACCTCCATGCTCCGGCCTTGTTCCCCGAGCACGGTGGCGCGGTACACCACGCCGTACCCGCCCTGCCCCAGCTTCATCTTCTCGTCGAAGTTGTTGGTCCCTTTCTTGAGCTCCTTGTAGTCGAACTCCTTGGGCACCCCCGGGATGCTCCTCAGATCAGTGGTGTTGTTGAACACCGAGCTGGGGTCGTCCCCGGTCCTCTTCCTCTTCTTCCTGATGTACAGCCCGGCGAACAACCCGAGCGCCAGGGCGGCGGCGCCCGGCACGCCAACGGCCACCCCGAGCTTCCAGCCGGACCGCGCCTTCCTGGCGGTGCTGCTGTCGTCGTGGAGCGTCTCCACCGTCATGTTCCACATGAGCACGCAGTTGAGCTGGTACCGCACGCCGGTGGACGCCGAGAAGCCGAAGTACGCCTTCTTGCGGAGGAGGATCGTCGAGAGGTCCAGCGACGCGTTGATCACGGCGGTGGTGGGTTTGTTGCTCCCATTCTTGGCCATGTACACCGACACGTGCCGCGACGTGCCGTTGTAGTCGACCCAGACCATGTAGTTGCCGTCGTCGTTATTGGGCGCGAGCTGGATGCCGAAGGGGGTGAGGGAGTTGGCGTAGATGGAGTTGACGCCGTTGACGTCGAGGCCGACGTGGTTATCGTCGGGGTCGTAGGACTGCTTCACCGTGTCCAGCTCCACGGCGGCGAACTCGTTGGTGGCGTTGCCGTCGGTGGACGCGTTGGTGAGTCCAAGGTATCCACCATCGCTCCCGGGGGCCGGGTCGCCGGCGCCGCTGGACGCGACGACGAACGCGAGCCCTTCTCCCTTGACTTTCTTGTGCACGCGGTAGAGGTTGACCTTGAACACGGTGGAGAAGGAGGCGACGTACCTGCCGTCGGCGGTGGAGTTGGACGCGTTGGAGGCCCAGAGGACGAACGGGGAGGCGAAGAAGACGCGGCCGGTCTGGTTGACGAGGAAGCTCTTGGCGTTGTTGGTGCTATCCGGGGTGATCTGCAGCGCGTTCTGGTTGACGCTGGACTTGCTCGAGAACGTCAGGTTGGCGGGGAGCTGCAGCAGGGTCTTGTCGAACTTGGGGAAGGAGAAGGTGGTGAACTCCTTGCCGTCGACGACGCTGGTGAAGGTCGTGGTCTGGGCGCGCACGGAGATGGACGACAGCAGCAGCAGGAGGGCGATGCTGGTGGTGGCGCGGTGGCGACGGCGGGAAGGTCCCATGGTCGAGTGCACAGGAGAGGAGGAGCTAGGAACAGAGGAGGTTGTGTGATGTACTGATGTGCAAGCCTGCAAGGGGCTCGTAAGTTTACACGTACTGCAACTTATAAATGGACTCCCTCCGGTTTGTAGTTTGTGTCATCCTATCCCCCGCATCTGGTTCTCTGTTTCCGAAACTATGTGGCCTTCCTAGTGCTGCGCACAATCTGTATTCTGTAACGAGTAGTTGACTAGCATAGCAAAATTAGCAGGCCGGTTTGTGGCTTAGCCTGTTCCATACTAAGAATGGAAAATTAAATAAATGGAAAGGCAACCGACCGACTGGTTCAGGGCACATGAAATTCAGATATCCCGAGCAAAGTTTACAGTTCGATTCCTCAAAACAAAAGAAACAACAACATTAAAAATCCTCTGATCCCTCAAACAAACCCTAGGCAAAGCATACAGGAAGAAAAACAGAAGCTTGCACAAGAAAAATGTGAATACCAGCAGGCGAATGGTTGTTATCTTCACATTAAAAATCCGATCCAGGTTAGATTAGAGATGGTGACATGGTGTGCTGGTGTGGCTTTAGATTAGTCTTTGTTTTCAAGCGGAAGAGAGGACCAAGTCCTTCCTTATTCTTAATCCTCCAGTCAATCGTTGGATTTTCATCGCTCCCTGGCCCCTGCGTTGGGAAGGAAATAGCTTGAGACCCTCCCTGCTGCCGCTGGATTCAGGAGGAGGGGGTGGACGGGCGGTGTGCGAGGAGGGGCCTTCCCCCAGTCCCTCCCGCACTGGATTTCCCCTGCGTAGTGCCTTCCCCAACCCTCGGTCATACCCTTCTGCTCACCCATCTCTCTTTCTCAAATCTGAACGCAAAAGCAGCGTCTGCTCCACGAGCAAGCAATGGCTGGCCACTCTTGAGATCTCTCGCATATGTGTTTCTACATCCTGCAATACACAGAGGATGTATAGGCCTTCCAGTACCGATCCTATCGTACCACCGTCATGTATCCAAAGGTAGCTTCTAATTTCTGATGTGATGGATTGCCTGAAAAGTGCTCGAACTTCGGATTGGGAAAAATTCCTATGTATCCAAAGGTAGCTTCTAATTTCTGATGTGATGGATTACCTGAAAAGTGTTCGGATTGGGAAAAATTCCTTAGCAGGCCCTTCTGCGAAGCCACGTTATACTGTTGAAATACATTTTCAACGGTACAGTTTTTTCATGCAGTTTCGTGAAGCTTGTTTAAAAATTTCAGATTCCGAGTTTGAAGTTTCAACTAGGTTTCAACGCGTTTCGTGAAAAGTTTCATATTAGGAGTTTGATGTTTCAAGCATGTTTCGGCGTGTTTTGTGCATGTTTCGGCGTGTTTTGTGAAAGTTTTAAAATGCTTTCAACGCTTTTCATGAAGTTTGAGGAATGTTTTGAGTAAGTTTCATAAAAAAATTGCAGATCTCAAGTAAGTTTCATAATCCCTAAAAAAATTACAAGCTTTTAAAAGGTTTCAAAAGAAGGTTTAAGGAAGTTTTAATCATGAACGAGACAGGATGAAACTTTCGAGTTTCAAGCATGAGACATTTTAAAAGTTTCGGGTTTCAGTGAGTTTCGCGTATTTCTAGCAGTTTTCATAAGATTCCAAGAAAGTATCATGCCCAAGTTTTAATAAGTTTTATATTTTGGAACTTAAGTTTCAGACAAAAGAGTTTGAAGAAGTTTTAGCAAGTTTCATGAAGTTTTAGGAAATCTTGTAGAAACATTCTAAAGTTTCAAGTTTCAGTGAGTTTCGTGTATTTTTTAGAAGTTTTCAGAAGATACCAAGAAAGTTTTAAGCCCAAATTTCAACAAGTTTCAGATTTTGAAACTCAAGTTTCTGACAAAAGAGTTTCAACAAGTTTCAAGAAGTCTCGTGAAAACATTTTAAAAGTTTTAGGTTTCAGTGAGTTTCTCGTATTTCTAGAATATTCCAATGAAGTTTCAAGCTCAAGTTTCAACATGTTTCAGATTTTGTAACTCAAGTTTCAGAAAGAAAAGTTTCAACATGTTTCAAACAAAAAAGTTTCAACAAGTTTTAGAAAAAAATCAAATAAGAGCTGTAAAGCATCAAAAAGAGTTTTGACACGTTTCAACAAACTTCAAAGGGTTTCAAATCCAAAACTGTAAGTTTCATCTAGTTTCAAATATGAAAGTTGATTAAAAATGAGTTTCAAAAGAATTTTGCCTGAGTTTCAAAAAACAAACTTCAAAGTCTCAGAGCACGTTTCGTGGGTTTTCATCAGGTTTCAAAAGAGTTTCAAACAAGTTTCATAAGCTTCAGTGTGTTTCAACAAAATTTCAATGGGTTTCAAATCTGAAACTATAAGTTTCGTGCTTTTTCAAATCTGAAACTTGATATAAAAAAATGTGCTTGGGATGAATTTCAATGAAGTTTCAAAAGACAAACCTCAAATTTTCAGAGATCATTTCACGGGTTTTCATCTGATTTCATCACGTTTCAACAAAATTTCAATGGGTTTCAAATATGAAACTTGGTTAAGAACGAGTTTCAAAAGAATTTCAACTAAGTTTCAAAATACAAACTTCAAAGTTCCATAGCACGTTTCATCTGTTTTTATCATGTTTCAAAAGAGTTTCATAAGGTTTCTACGATTTTCAACAAAATTTCAACGGGTTTCAAATATGGAACTACAAGTTTCGCCTAGTTTCAAATATGAAACTAAAATGACTTCATACGAATTTCAATTAAGTTTTAAAAGACAAACTTCGAAGTTTCATAGAGTTTCAACAAGTTTTATGGGGGAATTCATAAGTTTCAAAAGTAAACATCAAGTTTTAGAAAAAATTAGGGATCCACGAGGGATCTCATCGGTGGGCTACACGCTGTTGAGCTCATACACAGCTGCCTGTGGCTGCACGTCACGCATGCGCCCGCGACCACTATGGTACGCTGATTCACTTCGCGCGTCGCGTCGACCAGGGACCATGGTCGCTGGACCTCGTCATCATTACGTGCCTCCGCCGCTCAATCCACTGTGCCGTAGCCTGATCCACGCGGCTACCGCTCGAACTATGCCACCGACGAGCAAGCCCTGTGGCATCTCGCTGCCTACCACCGCAGTGCCGCACTGCAGGGAGACCACGGCTGTCATGCAAGCTGATGGTGTCTCACCGTCCGCCGCCTCCGCATGATCCATGGCCGTGTTCAATCGCTCGCCATGGTTGCTCGCAGGTCGTTGTTCCATCTGCCCCCATTGCACGAGCCCACAACAGCACTCGACCGTAGGACATGGTTGTTCGCAGCTCGCCGACCACCACCACCGCACGAAGCCACGGCCGTGCTCGACCGCTTGTTGTTCGCTACCGCTGCATTAGCCTGTGGCCATGCTTAACCGCTTGCTATGGTTGCTCGCCGCTAGCATGCCTTGGACTTTTGGTTGCTATAGCTGCACGTGGCCATTGCGTGTAGCGAGCTTCGCTCATGGTGCCTTGCCGGAGAACGGAGGGGAATCACTGTTGAATAGGGGGAGAGACAAATATGACTGTGTGGATGAATAGTGTGTGAAGGTTTATTGTGAAAGGTTTCTTCTTAAACAAAATTTACTAAGAAAGGTTAACAGAGCAATAAAATGGAACAGGTACATGAGTTAAATATGTGTAATAATAGATCACCAGACTGGTCCTTTAGATTGCCTGATGGCTTGCTACCAATCTAACTAGAAGAGAATAAAAACATACAGTAGGTCATGAGTGTTCCATGGCAGTGGCACAACGGTATCAGGAGTAAATATGAAAACATGTGATTGTAGATTATGATAAGGCTGTCGATCTGTTTTGGTCTTTCAGTTTGAAAAGTGTCGTGGAGTACTACTAAACTTACTTGTTCAGAGCTGCCAATTTATCATTCACTTGCCAAAACGAACATTGTTGCAGAGCAAAATCATACAAGAGAACAGGGGTAAGCATGTTACTACTTTGTTATTCTAGTGGTCAGAGAATATTGACACTGCATTGATGTAAGAGATGCAAGCGTATGCGAATTGCGTCACAATTCTATCGTGAAAAGCAAGTATTCATATCATATGGCCTAATAGCCTTTAGCGGGTGTATTACGTAATGTCCCATTTAATAGAAAAGTCAGCCATCATCAACTCCTATTGAAACAGCAAATAGCCATGTTGCACCGTACGTCACCTAATGTTGCATGAGAAACATAACTAATGATCGGGCAGTTGGTGTCCATCAACCGTTAAAAAGACTATGCTGATTTTATAAAGTTGATGTCAATTTTCAGTTAAACGCGTCTAAATAGTCGAGCCAATCAACCCGCAAGAAGCAAGTCAAAGTTGCCACTAATCTCAAATGCAAAACTATGATAGGCGGTGCTCTACTACTAAGCATTGCATTCAGATTTTACACGCTTACGCAAAAGATTTACGATCCGGTGTCAGAGCTCGGTCGGTACGGGCAAACCTCAATTGTCATATGCTGGCCGAAGAAAGTGAGACCGAACACGCAAACAATCGCTGATTAAAGAGGGAGGGCGCTCAGGGAAGAAACCTGATGTTGTCATATGCCATTGGAGTTTGGAACCCCTGGCCCCGGTGAGACAATCCGACGAACAGCGCGGGGGCGGGGCGGGGTGGAACCAAGCAGTCGGCAATGTGAGTTGTTCGTGGACCTAGCAACATCGACGGAGATCAATGGTGGAAACAGTCCGAAGCAAGGGAGGCGAGTAGGAGCAGAGGCAATTAGGGCGGTGTTGCGTGCGGCGTGCCTGATCAAAAGCCAAGGGAGACGAAAATTCAGACGATGCGGTAGGAGCCTGGAGAGCGGGGAGGCAGCAGCGTGAGCGCGTGACGAACAAATCCGCGGTGGTGGAATGGAAGCGATGCGCACCAGGCACTGATCCCGTCTGCCGGCCCAACCTTCTGGTCCAAAGGCCCGAAAAGGTTTTTGACACTTGGCACGTTTGTTTGTCTTTCGGCCCTTTGGGCTCAACAGAACAACAGAGACACGTTTAGGCCTCTCGGTCTATGTTTTGGACTTACTTGATGTTTCGCCTGTGAGCTGCTCCAAGGGCCACTACGGACATCAGACTACAGTTCTTCTGGCCTCATCCCATCTACAGTTCTTCTGGCCTCATCCCATCTATCCATGTAAGCTACTGCAGCAGCGCATATATCGTACTGTAGCACGTTCGAGTGTGGATGCCTATTATTGTAGCATAGCATATGTACTGTGGATGCCTATTACTGTTACTTGTTTAGTTGTTAAACTCTGTTACTATGTTTCCTTTAATGGAAATGGGGTGCAAACCTATTATAAAAAAACACATGTGTACTGTGGATGCCTGAATGGACTACAGTGATTTCTCAGATTGCAGCCGATCCACGTCCATTATTTTCAATTGTTACAGCTAGCGCAGTCAATTCTGTGGACCAGCCTCACGAGCGAAGTGAAGTAGCAACCATGCGTGCGCATTTCTCGTCGTTTCTTCCCGAACGAGAAGCGCAAAAGCGATCTTGTACACTGGAGCGATTAGCTAGCTTATACGTGCTCCGTTCTCAAAAGTCAAAATCACCGTCCAAGACTCAAGTTAGCCCAATTAGAGTTGGGCATTGGGCGTGCCGTGCCGGCCCGAGCCAGAGCTGGGCATTGTGCCGCGTGCCCGCCGCATCGCGTCGCGTGCGCGGCCGCCCCTCCGGCCAAGCCTGCACGCCCAAAGCCCGTCGTGTGGGTCCCGCCCGACCATAAGTAACTATAGAGCGCGCGTGGGAAGGAGAGAGTGAGAGGAAGGTGGTTAGGGAGTGGAGGAGGCGGCCGATGGCACGAGGCGATGTTGGTTGGAGCCGGGGAGAATCGGATAATGTGATTAGGGATTGGGAATTTGGGAGCGATTGGAAGGGGTTGGGGATGCTCAAGAGGATGTTGGGCTAGGCCGGGTGGAGAGGGTTATTGGTTGGGCTAGGCCAGGGTGGCAAGGAGGTTATTGGTTGGGCCAGGCCAGAGATGGGAGTGATTGAGCGGCCGAGAGAGGAGGATTGGGCTAGAACGGGAAGGTTGAGCCTATTTCGTGTCGGGCGACCCAAACACGGCTCAACCGATCGTCGTGCGTCGTCGTGCCCAACGGGCGCATTCTCAAGCCCGCCCGCCCGCACTGTCGTCGTGCCGGTCGGCCCACCACGTCTTGCGTCGCGTGTCGTCTTAGGCCGTCACCGTCTGCCGCCCGCTTTGGACCGGCCCGAAAAAGCACGGCCAAAGTCCCAGCTCTAAGCCCAATGGCCTAAACCATCCGCCTTAATTTCTTAATCACCTCGTGCCCGCGAAAACACGTGGCGCTTTTGCTTCGCATTAACAAACGTTTCATCGATCACCAGCCGAACAAAAGGCACACGACATGCATGGCGCCCGTGGCACCACCACCACACGCGTCCCCTTCACTTCGAGTGCCTCACCCTTTTCTCCGGGAGAAAGCGTGTCTCCTTCGCACGTCCTGGCCGGGGGGTCGCGTGCGCCGTGTGGGCGTAGGTGAGCGGCCACCGGACACACGCGCGGTCGTGCCGAATCGCGAGATTCCGGCGCAGCGCGACCCGAGACATCGCGGCTTACAAAATTCGTCGTGCTCGGCTGCGTGCGGGCCACGCTCGCAGCACGGCCACGTGACGTCTGGCCGTCTCGCCGCGCCTAACCCCCTCCCACCCTTGGGGACAACTCCGATCGCGCGAGCGGCTAGGCAGGTGCGGACGGTGCGCGCCCGTCCCGTGGCAGTGTGGCTGTCTTGCAATTAACTTCCGGTTTATTGATTTGACTAATCTTGATGTAGCGTTGGAATTGCCATGCGCTACAAAATTCTATAGAGTGGATGCGTGACGGGCCAATTCCAAGTATCTGACGTGCGTTTGTTTGGTGTCAACTTCGTTGAGCAGATCTGCAGAATCTACATGAGGGCAGAATTGAAGCAGCATCAGTACCACACGAAAATACTTGGTTTGGTGAGAACAAGGACACCAGCTGGATATCGGCGTATCCGCACACATCACTGCATCAGATACACTAGCTCTTCTTTGTAATTTATTCAGTTCCCGGGAGGCAAACGAATCAAACTGTCTGCAACTGGGCGCAGCACCGCAGGTACAAACAAACACGCTCCTGTTCCTAAGCGCACATCCACCTCCTCAGATACCGTGTGCCGAGCGATTTCGTGACAAACCCCTTAGGCTAGTACTTGTTAATTCCTCTTAACCAGTCAGCCAAGCCTCTGCCAACCCGCTAGTAGCACTAATTTAACTCGCTCATTTGACTGCACATGAACAAAAGCGAGCTATATATTCAATACGCGATGCGGTTACGTAGAGTGCTTGCCGGTACGTACAAGCCACAATTAAGCAGGGCGCACGCATACATGTCTACTATATGCTGTTTGGTCGATCACCCAACCAATTACGCTCAAGGAGACGGCCGGCGCGGCATATTGGCAGTGGCAGTGCACACGCACCCGTTTCACATTTTACACGGACACGTCATTGTCCCTGGCTTTCGCTTGTCTGTAATGGCTTCCACCCAGCATCCTATCGCATTAGCCCCTTAAGCTAATGCTGTCATGTCCCGGAATCCCCCGTCACTCTCACTAAAGCCCCGATTCAAACCTACCTTCCTGCCTTGTTCCTCGGCCCCGGCCGCGCGCGCTATATATACCCACCCGCGCCACTTGACCCGCACCAGCATCAGGCACAGCTCACACGAGCGAGGAGGACAGAAACGCACAAGCACACGTAGTGTTCTCATACGACACACACACACAGACACATAACGACACAAGGTTTACTGGCTGAGGCGAGGGAAAGTGAGCAGCTAATTAAGGAGGATGAGTTCTTCGTCGCAGGAGAGATACGTGAGGCTCGGCCGGCGGTGGCGGCAGGCGAGGGGGTTCCGGCTGTGCCCGAGGAACCGGTTTTCCGTGCGGCGGCTGCGGGCCAAGCTGCTGACGTTCCTGGGCCTCGTCGGCCGGCACGTGCGCCTGCTCGTAAGGAGGATGCAGTCGACTAGCGGCAGCAGAAGAGAGAAAGAGTGCCGGCCGGCGGGCAAGGCGCAGCGGAGGGCGGCGTCGTTCATGCGGTCCAACTCGTTCTACGCGCAGGCGCAGGCGATCGCCGATTGCCTCGAGTTCATAAAGCGGAACTCCGTGCCGGTCGAGGAGTACGGCAGCGCCAGGAGATAGACGTTAGAGGCTCCGCTTGGAACGTGGACAAAGTAGCTACAAAATCTATTTGTTCCAAGCAGGGCCTAAAGATGTGAAACTAGTATAGTACTGATATATATACACGTAAACACGGATATCGATGTAACAGGGTGTGAAATTTGAGTTGCATATGTTGAATTTTTTGAAACACGCATGTGTTGATTTTTTTTTTTGGGTACGTTCCATGGTGAACGATGCTACCTTCTCCAATATAATTGCTGTGTTTAATCATACATATGTTAGAGAGACACATCTTGTGTGGGTTTTTCCAGGCCCTCTACGAACAACCATTAAGGTCTAAGGGATTTAATTTGATAGAAAAGGACGGAACAAGAATAATCGATGAATATTCAAAGATGCATTGTTCAAAGTGCAAATCAGAAACGATCGATGCTGGTGCTATTTCTTCTTGTCGTGTGGATGTAGTCCCTTTTCTTTTGCTGAAAGCGAGTGATGACGAGAGTGAGTTTGACGATACTTCTTTTTTGTGCCGGGCAATGGGATCGTTTCCCACCAATTCCAGAAACAATTAACGAGTCTGGCCTAACAGATCTTTGTGTCATACCAGTTAACTCTATGTTCTTAGCTGCTTAATTGCTCAACCAGTAGCTAGCTAGTGTTGTGGACAATGCTGGTTTATCTTTGCTCTTTGGTCTTAGCTATTTATTCTCTTTGTCAAAGCACTAGGTCACCGATATTTTGTGTTTCTCGTCGTTATGAAGTGCCATCGTACCATCCAGAAAAAACCTTTATATGAGCCAGTGTGGTATCATGTTTGCTAAAAAAAAAAGTAGTGCTAAACGCATGGTAAAAATGTACAGCTGGCCCGCTCCTGAGAGAGAGAGTGTGTGTGCATGACGTTAACTGCCAGGGACATGAGTAAAGGCCCACATGCAATAGAAAAGCCCATTGCCATAACTCCTAGTCCTATCGTGGATTTTCTGTGAGAAATCTACAAATGGGCCAGATGGTTTTCTTGATTATTATGGTCCGTTTGAACAAAACCCTGGGTCTGAAGTCTGAACCTTCGCTGCAAAAAACAGCACAAAGCGATAACTGAATTCTGAAAAGGGTCCGTGGACAAAAAGGAGTGGAGAGTCGGCAGCATGTTCCTGTGCGTGTGCTTCCCTATCTGAATTCTGAAAAGCTGAACAAGCTATTTGGTTCAGCAAAGGAGCAGGGCATCATTAGATGACCAAATCCAAATAAACAAGAGCGCAGATCATTATCTTAATAAACTGCACATCGGACGGGAATAGTAATGAGAAGTGCCTCGCTTTGTGTCATGCAGTGCAAGTTTCTAATTATATGCGAAAGAATGAGGAAGAAAGACTGTTTCTCGCCACTACCGGTGCACGCAGTCGGGATGAAGCAGGTCAGAACAAGTACATGCGAACTAGCTAGTGATGTAGTGACATTTAAAAAAAAAACTACTTTAACCATGATTTGCTTGTCTTGTCACACTACTTTTAACCACTAGTGATGTAGTGCCAATTTGGCGCTGAACATTGTAACATCATTTGCCCGGTCATACTCCTGTCCAAAAACCAATTGTTTTCAGGTGTGCTAGCTTTAAACAAGATCGGTACTACTGCACTTGCTCTTGACTTAAGTTTTGTGGTTGATTTGTGAATTCATAAAACGTGTAAATTATACTTTCTCAATCTTAGGATTTCTGCATTTTGCCAACACCCAAAGGACAGTCTCATGGAGATGGAGTCACAAGAACACAAGGATGCCAACTCCCAAGCAATCTATCTACGGTGCCGATCGATTGACGGTAAGACCCACGGTGGTGGTGTCACACTGTCACAGTAGGGTGGTCATTGATCGGCTCCCTGCGAAGTGTGATTGAAGTCGGACGAGGTGCGAAGCGTAATTTTAGAGCCTACGAGGCGCCCCTTGACCGCCGCCGAGCCGAGCAGCACGCCCGTGCATCATCGGCAGCGGCCCGGCCGCGCACACGGTGGCCATCTACGCCGCCCGCGCGGATCTCAAGCCCCACCACCACCACCGACATCGAGAACTACCCGGGATTCCCCGACGGCATCCTCGGCGCCGACCTCATGGACCGCTGCCGCGCCCAGTCCCTCCGATTCGGCACCAACATCCTCACCGAGACCGTCACCGCCGTCAACTTCTCCGCCCGCCCCTTCCGCGTAGCCTCCGACTCCACCAAAGTCCTTGCCGACGCCGTCGTCATCGCCACCGGCGCCGTTGCCCGCCGCCTCCACTTCCCCGGGTCCGACGCCTACTGGAACCGCGGCATCTCCGCCTGCGCCATCTGCGCGCATCTTCCGTAACAAGCCCATCACCGTCATCAGTGGTGGCGACTCCGCTACGGAGGAGGCCAACTTCCTCACTAAGTACGGCTCCCACATGTACAGCATCCACCGCCGAAATACCTTCCGCGCCACCAAGATCATGCAGGCCAGGACACTCTCTGTTGCCCAAACCGAAGACAAACATACACAAACACAAGAACTTAAAAAAATAGAAAAAAATTGTGTCACCGAAACAACAAAAGCTTTTTTGATTTTCTTCTTCTTCTCTATTGCTCTTGTTCACAAAATCTGATTACAGGAGTGCCTTTTATTGGGAGTAAACAACTATTTGTATCCGAAAAGGATTCTATGTATCTTGAAAGGATACCACACAAACTCTAGTATTTATAATTAATATTACCTAAATATTGTAGTACTACATAAACAACCTCTACGTAAAATCTAGATATATCATATGCACAAAGATTACTAACAGCTCTCCATCCCTAAGATCCAGGTCGTTTGGGACTCGAGGTCGTCGAGGCCAATGACAACGCAGGAGATGGCCCATTGGCTGGTGTCAAGAGAAAGAACGTGGTGACTGGTGAGGCATAAGAACTTCAGGTAGCCGGGCTCTTCTTCGCCATAGGGCACAAGCTGGTGACCAAGTTTCTCGGTGGGCAGCTTGAGCTCGATATTGATGGGTATGTGGCAACCAAGTCGGGCTCCACGCACACCAGTGACCAGCGTGAAGGGGGTCTTCTCCGCTGGGGACGTGCATGACAAGAAGTATTGCCGGGCCATTACTGCACTGGATCAGGTATTATCATATCGCTATATAAATCAGGGGCAGACCGTCCTTCGGGCTAGCTCAGGTGGCCGCTTGAGCTCCATCCGGCGCATACACCCCCCCATCCCCCAGCCCTAGGCGCGAACACGGCCCAGCGGCCCCAGCCCACTGGTGGCTCAACTGGCCCAGCCCAACACATCAACTCATCTAGGGAGTAAGGGACATTGGGACAAAGAGGAATGGAGGAGATGCTGCCTGGCTGCGATGCTGGCTCCTGCTGCTCCCGGCGCTAACCCTAGCGGCGATGGCGAGACTCGAGCGCGGCGCGCGCGAGGCGAGGGCGAGGCGGTAAGGAGCGCGCCGCGCGGCAATGGCGAGGACGCGTGGTGCGGGCGGCGGTGGGCGACGCTGCAACGACGTGACCCGCGGGGGCACGAGGCGAGGCGAGGCGTGGCAAGCCGAGGGCGGGCAAGGGTGCATGGCGCTGTGGCGGCAGCCGGCATGGGCGCAAGGCGGCAAGGCCACAAGGGGCGAAGGCACACGCCGTGCGGCTGCAACCGGCAGCCCGGCAAGGCCTCCCTCAGTCCGTCTTCGCTCCGGCCTCTGGCTCTCCCCTCTCCCACTCGGCAGCTCGGGCTCTCCCTATCTCCTACACTATGACTACTGACTCTGCCTTGAGTTCAACTGACAAGTCACAAGCGACCGGCGGGCCTAGGCCCTAGGCCCTAGGCAGTTGGGGGCTTGACCGCTTGGGGTCGACCGCTGACAGGGGGCGAGCGCAAGCAACCGGGGGCGAGCCGCCACCGGCGGGCCACGGGCGGCAAAGGTCGAAGGAGGAAGAGGAACCTCTGTCACGTGAGGAGATTGAAGGAGCTGAGTTGCTTCAGCTGAGGTTGAGGTAAGTAAAGTAACTAAAGTTCACACTTGAGACTTGACTGAATACCGAATACTTATACGAGAATAGTAGGATTGTAGCAATAAACTCAAATTGATTGCTAATTAGAGTCGAATCAGTACTCAATGGCCCTGTGGCTCGCTAATTTAAATACTTACAAACTAAAAAAATTGGAATGTTAAGATTACATACAATTTATTGTAGATTTATAAAAGAAACGCGAGGAGGACGCCTGTGATACGTGCCGCCTCACCGAAAGTCTTCATGTACGTAGTTTAAAGTATTTCAAATTTATTCTAGGAACAAAGAAGTTGCAACTCTCCATTTAGGAAAGAAGAATGCTTTTGAGTTCTTTGGTTCACCGTAAGATTTCTGAATTTAGAGCAACTCGAGATTGTTATTGTGATCTCATGCCCGTGACACTCAAGTTAACGTAGTGCCGTATTAATATACTTAGGAAGGTTCTTTGTCAAAAGTAGTAGTCAGCCTAGAACCCTCACCAAGCATATAAGTGCATTTATCCTCACATTTGTGAATCATGATGTGTTTAAATCTTGTCGGAGTGCACACACTCAATACTATTCATAGTGTAGGATCGGCTACTAGGGCGGTGAATGACTCCGACAACTTTTACCGCTAAGTATTCAGCAATCTTCACTTCGACAGCTATGAGCAACTGTTAATTAAGATAAAGATTGAACTTGCAAACACAAAGAAACAACCCAAAACAGAGAGCTAGGCAATCACCTTGTTAGTCCGATCTGACCGCCAACTCTCAAGCGGTTTGATCGGCCGACCGGTCTGACCGGCAACCACCACCTAGCCTGATTGGTGGTGGGTAATCTGACCAACAGGGTTGGCTGTCTGACCGCTCCTCTGCCAACAAACTGAAAACAACACGATTTGCAAGAAGGATTTGACTAAACTTTTGATCTACTTGTTCAAATCATACCAAATTTGAAATGCAACTACCCTACGATGTTTGGAACCTATTCCACTCAACAATTTCAAGAATCATTGTCAAGGTTTCCACCTTTATTCATCATAGAGAAGAGTACTCAAGAACCGGACAAAAGAGGAAAAACTAGATCTACTCATATTCGTGAGATCTAGGCAACCAAGATAATTCTAGATGGGTTCCTACAAGCGCTAGCATGCTATATCTCAATACGAATCACACTAGAACGAGATGGAACCAAGAATCGTCAAGAACATCTCAAGAAGACATGAGAATCAAATAAGAACACAAATAATACATGAAGAATCAAGTTTGATATTCTATTACCAATTGGAGAGGAAGGATTAAAGTCACTCCACTAGGAGGACACAAACCTAAGGGCAACACTTGACTCAATCAAACCCTAATTTTTCCCTTGAAGGCTCAAGTGCAAAATCTATTTTTCTCTCTATTACCCCCTTAAATAGTGGAGGCTCACAACAAACCTAACGTGGATACAAAATGTATCACATCCACTACACACCCCCATGGAAACCCAGCAACCCATTACACAAACGGGGCTCACTCATGCATGCTTTTCAAAGCGTCGTTCTTCACCTTTGGTTCCAATAGCTCGAAATCATCATGTATTGTCCTCCATGAAGTCTCCTTAACTTAATCCATTTAGGCTACCACCGTAGGTTTGCAAACCGCTCGCTTTTTTGGGTTTGGGCAAATGACCATATTGCCCATCCATCGTCATTTCCCGATTCCTTCTCCTCGAAGCATTGCCCGTGCTTCGTCATCCTCCATGTGGCCCCAATAACTCCCCATCAAGCCTCTCATGCATCCGGATCTCACCGAACCGTCCTTACTTGCAAATGGGCCTAGATCACTTGGCACACCACATGTCCCACTCGACCTTGTCCACTTGTGCCTTCCATAGCCTTTGTCTATTTTGCGCATTGTCCTAGTCCAACTATCTCACCTGGCTTCCATGACCACTATGGACCTTGGTTCTCCTAACTTTATTGCACATACATGGAGATTAATGTAATTTTTTTGTAGATAAATCCAACGAGTCGTGACATTGTTTCATCTACTGATCTGTATGAGCTCTTTTATTGTATGATGTTAATAAAGTTACTGATGTTTAGTTTTTTCATATTACAATATGTGCAATAAGGTTTTACTATATTATGATTTGGCGTTTACTGGACTATTGTTCACACTTTTTGTTTCTTATTTACGTGTAAAAAAATACCACATCAACCGACTGCTCGTTTAAACACACAATTGCCACTCCAGCTCCTGATGTGTATTTTTACATGTCTCCTGCGCCGACTTTATTACGTGTTTTATAAAATTGGCATATGCTTGCGAAAAGGGAATTCTCACAAGCCTTATCTTTCTTCAAACTCCAAAAAGGTTGAAGACACTTTCCACTCCTCTTTATCCCCATTCCCGCACACTCCAAACAAAAAAAGTCTTTGAACTCTTCCTCTACTCCAGCACCAACTTCTCCCCTAACACCGGCCATACTAGCCTACCTTGCCCTTATCTACGAGCACCTCTCTGGCCAGACCTCGGCCCAGGCCGCAGACAAGCATTCTGTTCGCGATGTCCTCCGTTTTTCGCCCTCCGGCCTGCCAGAGAGCGTAGTGGCGATCATCGGCCCACTGGATCTCCTCCTCCGATGAACCAATGCCATGGTCTCTTGTGCTTTTATTGCAACACTACAAAAAATATTGCGGTCTTATTGTGTCTTTTACTGCAACACTACAAGAGATTTACTGCGACACCAATGTGCCTTTTACTATGCCTCCTTTTGCTTTTACTGTAGCACTACAAAACTGATTTACTGCGACCTTATTGTGCCTTTTATTACAGCACTATAAGAGATTTTATTACGATCTCATTGTGTCTTTTACTTCAGCACTACAAAGAGATTTACTGTCACATTGATTGCAAACTTTGAACCAAAATATCTTCTAAACCATTTATCCTCTTTACAATTTGTTTGAAGTGTTTTACTGGAAAAAATATGTTTTAAAAAAAGAGATCCATGATGAATATGTTTTAATGCAGTAAAGAATAATTACTGCACCGAAAGTTCAGATTTACTCTACCTAAGTCAATCAATTACTGCATCGTTTAAAGCATAGAAAAGGTGGGTCCAAAGCGACATTGGGGTTGACGAGTGGTGGATTTTCTTTGACCAGCCTTTGACCAAGGTGGAAAGTGAGTTTTGATCCATGCCTTTATCCGCACCATGAATTTTGCATGTTGATGTGTGCAGTGGAGAGAGGGAAAAGGTGATGTGATTGAGTTAAAGATTGCAATGCCCATACTAGATGAATGGTGGAGATATGTGGTACTAGAGTTCCATGGTATGCCAAAACCATATTATCAATATTGCATATGGATATGTGTAGTAGAGAGAAGAAAAGGTGATGGGAGTTGAATGTGCAATGCCATGCTAGATGAGTGGTGGAGATATGTGGTGGATATATATATATATATATATATATATATATATATATATATATATATATATATATATATATATATATATATATATATATATATATCTAATATATATATATATATGAACATATCTTGTTCTAATGGGTAATTCAGTGTTAATGTGCTAATGCCAATCTTGACCATTGGATCTGGATCTTGACCATTGGAGGTGGAAGTATGCAGGGTGTTTAATGAAGGCGTATTGGTGGTGGGAGCATGCAAGGTGATTAAATGGTTTGGATGTGGAAGCTTGCATTAATCCTGATTGTTCAATTCCGATCCAACGGTCAACACTGACATTAGCACCTTATCACTAAATTACCTATTAGCACTAGATATATTCCCTATATATATATACACCCCACCGTTGAGGTATTTGACGGAGCTAGCTATTGCATGTTTCTTATCCAAGACTTAGATTCAAGTTGTGTACGTATTAAGCACGTGTACGTGTTCTATAGTTCCATACAAACTCTTTTTTCCGATTATACCCGAGGTATGCTTCGTAGCATGACACGTGCATCCATGGTCTTTCTTAGGTATTTGTATTGTATCATGTTAGGTAAACCAAACATGGTCATATGGGCGTACAATCCAAGCCATAGATTGTACTTGTATAAGAAATTGGATAATTGATTTTTTTATTAATGTAAGAATTTCTAGATATTTTTCTTTTCTCCGTCTAATAAGAGAATTTATAGCTTTCTATAAAGATAAGCAAACAGTGCTGATATATATATATATATATATATATATATATATATATATATATATATATATTCTGTGTGTCTTAATTTGTCATTAATTACATGCATTTTAATTTTTTATTCTCTCTGTCTAGCACAAGCAAATATTCTGCGAAGGCAAAGCTGCAAGGTACAGCTATCATTCATAGGATGTTCAGAGCTGAACCCGCAAAATTTTAGAATTGTATTGATATTTCATGTTTAATATCTCTTCTTGACTTATATATAACAGCAAATATAGTTTCCCATTGCAGCAAGCAGTGTCATCCCCACGATAACCAAGAAGATCAAACAAGATTTAAACGTAGACGACAGTACATAGCCAACTGCTAATAATTAATTAGCCCCATCGAAGTTTTCCTTCTGCAGCATGCATGTAATACAGCTAAATGGGAAAGGAGATTGATTGATCGATGATCCCTTTCGACCAGTGCTATAAGATGGCTAAGGTAATATAATTTCATGAAAGATGGTGAGAATGTAACAAGTTTATCTTCCTCTAGAAAAAAGTTCCACCTTCTTAGTTTCTTTGAAGCTTTCTGAACATATTCAAACAGAATTCAATATTCATTCTTGTTTACACCAACAGTATAACTGAGAATAAAAAAATGCAAGCGCATCAACACCTCGTTTTGAATGCAGTGGCCCCAGAATGGCTGAGCAACATCTACATCTGATCTGAAGTGTACCGGACAAGTGGGGGGAGAGAGAGAGACTTGACCAAAGATGGTGGTGGCTTGGCTTCTCCAAGGAAAAAAGTTGCATAGCCCTGAGCAAGTTCCAACGCTGAAGCCCTCCTTGCCTCCCCAAAAATTATGCAAAAGTGAAAGCTCCCTCCTCTTTTTCCCATTAAGGGACTGAAGCAAACAGTGACCCTTTCCAGAATCGTACTCGGAGAATGCAAGATGCAGTAAAGTACTAGCAGATGGTGAGAATCCTGCGGTGTCAATTTTGGGCTCTTTGGCATCTTATGGTCAGTTTACCCTACTGCAGGTTCAATATGTTAGAAATATTTATGTATACGGTATATCTGGATTTTACATAGAGTTTATTTATGTAGCTCTACAGTATTTAGACAGTATTAATTATAGATACTGTATTTAGACTATTAATTATAGATACTAGAGTTTGTATTGTATCCCTTCAGGACACATAGAATATTTCCGGATATAAATAGTCGCTTCCTTTCAATAAAGAGCACCTCTGTAACAAGATTTTGTGAACAATAGCAATAGAGAAGAAGAAAATAAGAAAAACTATTGTTCCAACAACACATTTTTTTTTTTTTTTGCATTCTTGTGTTCACATATGCTCGTCTTGGGTTTAGGCTGCATGGGAGTTCCAGAAGAAAACCACTCTCGAGTTTTCTATTGGCTATACGAGTTGATTTGCTGATTACACTTCAATTCGCAGCGAATCTTCACGATTCAATCTGCTGGCTCGTGTTCCTGTTTGACACACGGGTTGGCAGGCATCAAGGCATTGGATTGCTTCAAGTTGGCGAGCGTCTTGCTGATCAGATGCAAACCCGTGAGTTTCTCTTGTGGTCTGCCTGAGTTCTTGATCTGTGTATGTTCAAGATCATGTCGTGTTCTCCGGGTAGTGGTGTCACTAGTGACAAGGTGACGTCGGGGTGCGATGGCGAAGGAGAGTTCTGTTGTCTCGCTGTATTATCCGATGCTCACGAAGAGCAATTATGCAACATGGGCAATCAAGATGAAGATGGCATATACGACGTGTCGACGCAAGACGCGGCCGACGTGGTTGAGCGTGGTTGAGCTCCACGGCCGGCATGGGCAGCCGAAGGCGTGGCGCAGCTGACGGCTTGCGTGGGCCAATCTCGACGAGTTGGCGGCGACACTGAGCATAGTGGAGCTAGCGGCGACCGCGCAGCGCAATCTCGTCGGCGAGCGCATACATGTAGTTGAGTCCATGCATGTAGGAGCATTAGGGCCAAGTCTTGTGTGTGTGTATGTGGATTTGAGTTCAAAACATTGAGGAGATGTGTTCGCCGTTCTGAGTCGAGTCCGTAGAGTTGAATCCGGGATGTTGAGGAGATGTGTTCACTGTCCTGAATCGAGTCTGTAGAGTTGAGTGCGGACATTGAGGAGATGTATTAATTATAGATACTAAGAGTTTGTGTGCTATCTCTTCACGATGCATAGAATCCTTTCCGGATACAAATAGTCACTTGCTCTCAATAAAAGGCACCTCTGTAATTAGATTTTGTGAACAAAAGCAGTAGAGAAGAACAAGAAAATCAGAAAAACTGTTGTTGTTCCGATGGCACATATTTTTTTATTTATTATTATTGCGTTCTTGTATTCGCGTGTGTTCGTCTTTAGTTTAGACCATCACAATAAATGATACAGTGGCATCAACGACTCACTGCCGCACCCTTTTTCCTCTATAGTAGCTCTAACCCCAGCTAGCCATAGTCTTCTGGCTGTACATATAATCACACACGCATAATTCAGCTCTAGAAGCCATTAAAAACTGCAGGTGAAACAAATAGAGAGAGGGACAGAAAGCTTTTGGTGTCATCCTGAACCTCTGCCGCCAAAACGAAGTACTCAGTAGGACGAAGAACAGGAACTGAATGGACCGAGCCAGGCTACTTTCTTAAGAGGGTCTTCCAAACAAATGCTTTAAACCTAGCTAGGGCTTGAAAATTTGACCAGGACAAGAACCATTCCAGAATTGCCCTAAAACACCCAATACCAAGAAATTGTGAATTTGAATTGTGAAACTGTGAAAGTGACCATGACTCATGAGAGAGTTTTGGTGTTGCGCGCACAGGTACAGCGGTGGAAAAGATAAGGGAAGCAAAAGTTTCAAGAAATTAACATACTACAGCAGATACAACCAGAATAGAATAGCACATTACACATGAAAAGTAAGAAGAAAAAACAGTTGCTGTTGCTGGAAACACAAAACATTGGATCTCACTGACCTTTAATTTATTGCTAGCTTGATCTTGCATGAATCCATCTATAGCTTCTTCTTGTCCCTTAAATAATCGCCTTCCTCCCTGAACATATTAAATTTGATGTCCTCCAATAAATCTTCCCCATGTATACCCAATCTTTGCAACGCATGCATGCATGATGCGTACGTGTATTACAGCAAGATCAAAGGTCTCTCCAATGAACAATCCAGCATGAATGTCGTAATTAAGCTCCATAAGCCCGCAGCTCTCAGTATTGGATTGCAAGAGCTTGTGCGCCATTTGAAACTTTTGTGATGTCTTCATCGCCGATCAGAATGTGAATTGGATTGCAAGATCGACATGGATCAGAACGGTGGCCTGACTCCGCCGCCGCCGCCGCTACTCCATCCTCCAAAGTTGTCTCCCGGGAGCTGGTAGCCCCCCACATTCCCGACGAGGTTGTAGAGAGACATGCCTCCGCCGCCGCCAGCGTCGCCTCCGGTTACACCAGAGGACTGCGATGCTGCTGACTGCTGCCCTTGAGGTGCAGCTGACTGTGCCACTTGATCCTGCGCTTCCGCTCCTGCGGCAGCCGCGACCGCCTCCTCTTCCTCCCCCTCCAGCGGCAGCCGTTCGTACACGGCGTTCGCGAACGAGGCGGCCATCAGGACGACGGGCCCTGCGGCTACAAGGGGGCCCACCACGCTACCGCCGATCACCTGACCCTGCCCGCCGGAGAGGAATACGGTGAGCCCACTTGCGCCGGGGGGCGCAGGCGGAGGCAGCACCGTGCCGGTGAGAGACAGGATCTCGAACCGGCCCCGCAGCGTGGCCACCATGCTGCCCGGGGCGACGCGCCCGGCTGCCGCAGCGCGACGTTGACAACGGCGCCGCCGCCGCTCAGCACGCAGACGCCGCGGCCGCGGCGGCGCGCGTACTCGGCGACGCAGTCGATGACGTCCGCGCCGGCGGCAACCTCGAGGACGTGAGAGTGCAGCGCGTTGGGGCTGTCGCGCGTGACGATGATGGGCGGCTTGGGCTTGTTCTTGGACCCCGGAGGACGCCCGCGCGGCCGCCGCGTGGACCCGCCCGATCCGCCGCCGCCCTCAGCCGGGACCATGGCCGACGACGATGGCTGATCAGCGCCGGCGCCGCTTCCACTTCCGCCTGCCTCTGCCTCGCCCACTGGGCTCTTATCGGGTGACATCTTGGAGTGCTCCATCTTGACGTGGGAGGTGGGCGACAGCGGCGAGGGCTGATGCGGGCGGAGCAGGTGGTGGAAGTAGCGTGAGCTGCCGGCGCCGGCGTCGCCCCGCCGGGGTCCATCCCGGCCATGGCCGAGTCATCTGGCCGCTCCCACCACTTGCCGGCCGCCAGCTTCTCGATCGATCGCCCTCCTTGCCTTCCTACTTCGCTTCAGTGCTTCGCCACCACCCGCCACTACACCTCCCTGGAGACACCGAGCATTTGCCCCTTATAAAGTAGCTAAATTTGCGTGCCACAGTGCTGCACAAGCACGAAACCAAAACCGAACAGCGAGCAGCAACACAAAGCAAAACATAACAATAGAAAAGAAAAGAAAATGGGAGATCTTTTCCTCCGCGAGCTTGTCTACCACCCGCGGCGTCTTCATCCTGACTACTTATCCACACAGCACGCCAGCTAGCTACACTAACCGGTAAAACCGTAAAGCTCGCTCTTGTTCCTTACCTCAGGCACAAGCTTCCCCTCGACGAAGGCTCTGTGCTAGCTGCAGAAGCCTCGCTTCACCGACTGCGGAGTACTGCTTGCTTTGAGCAACCTGCCCGGCCGCCGCGGCGCGGGCGCTGCAACAAATTAAGACGCACGCGCAGCTCGGCAGCTAGCACACCAAGAAACCTCCCCGCGGCGCGATCGATCGGCAGCAAGCAAGAGGAGGCAAAGGGGCCAGGGAGGCTGTCTTTATAGGCGCAGGCGCAGGAGGCGGGATCCAGAAGAGCCTGGACGTGGCGGCGGCGGCTGGTGCACGGGAAGAGAGGTAGGAGGAGATGGGAGAGGGAGCGGCGGGGAGCGCCGAATTAAAGGCAGGCAGCGCGAGGAGGGGGACGGCAAGGGATGGGATGGCGCTGCTGATAAGGTCCGCCTCTCTCTCCCTCTCCCCCCAGTCTCTCTCTATCTGTCTATCTATAACTGGCTCCGGCCGATTCCAAATTTCCAATCCCACCCACCAACTCCGTTTTTACTCGGGGAGCTGAAAGGGCAGCGTAGTGTGTCGCGTGTGTAGGCCAGGCCGAGGCGCGCGGGGCAGACAAAGCAAAGCGAAGGCCCCCGTGCGCGCGAGGCAAAAGCACCACCCGGCCGTGGACTAATTTGTCGCGTTAGTTGAACCGAAAGACGCCGAGACCGGCCGGCCAGGACGTACGCGCGCCCGCTGCACCCTTCGCGTACGATTCGTTTGTTAATTGCAGTGCATAGCAGCATGCAGACGCTGCAGTACGCGCAGCTGCCGTGCAGTGTGCCGACGTCAATTCGCACGTACTCCAGTGGTGGTAGTAGTAGTATAGGCTAGAGGTCGGTCAGGTCACTGGACAGTAGGCAGACAAGGCAGCAAAGGCTTTAGTATTGCATGTACAAGTGTTAAATAAAGGGCGTTTTACTGTGCTAGCTGGTGATTTTATACGCCTGCGCAAGTACAAGAAAGACGCATAAGATAATGCGGCTATGTATATACGTGCGCGCCTCCCACGGCCAGGCAAACCTAGCTACGAGTTTATTACTAGCCTGTCTAGTTAATTTAAAATGGAATTGCAGTTGGATGATGGGTGCTATATAATACGCGTGTAAAAATAAAAATAGGTTTCAAATTAAGCCTTTTGACTCGATGATCCTAACATATATAAGTATTTTTACACTAAGCATGGTATTATTAGTTGTGCCCTACAAACATTACATGGTACGGTACTTGTGGTGAGGGGTCCCATCGGTTACAGGAAAAATAAACAAGCTGGAGGAAACTAGAGTTTTGCAATTTGTGATCAAGCTTTTATCGGTGGACAAGGATAACCTTCGCGCTTTGGTCAAGTGTTATTTATTGGATTACGGGTCATTATCATGTGACGCATGTGAGCGTACAAATTTGAATGACCACGCCCTGATTGGTTGCATCTCGTGACGCAGCACTCGAATTGCGAATAATGAGATGGCGACGATTAGGGTGAAGACATGAAATGGTGTATGTCAATGCAAGCTTCACAAGCATTAAAAAAAGGGTACGAGTACACAAGAAGTTGAATCCAGGGTGAGCCTTTCTTTTTGGTATTTTTCCTCCTCTTTTACTCGGTTTAGTCCCTGTTTAGATCATGGCGATTTTCTTAGACCCATACGAAAATTGAGTGACTTCCTATGAAATTGCAGCCTTCCGAATAAGGTGGCCCTTCCACACCTTGTTTGGACGTTAAAATGGAACTGTAAAATTGGAGTTGATGTTCCTGAATAGGTTTATGTTTCTGAATAGGTTTATGTTTCTTCAAAGGTGACTATGACACCTGGCACCTTTTTGACAGCGCGCGGTAATCTAAACTTTGACTTCAGGATATAGCTAGGCCAAGATCTCTGCTGTGATTATGCGGTAGTTCCACCCGGCCGGTGCAAACTGAGTATATGTGAACGTAGATTGGTACTCAGACGGCGGGAAAAAAAATGAAATGGCAGCTAGAAACGGCAATTAGATTCCCATCCGACGCCGCGAGACGCTAATCAAACACGGGCTCTGTTGGTACGAGTGGATGGAGCACCGTCGCGCACGGTCAAGGGGCCAGTCAAAGCAAGAATGGGCGGCTACCCCCGACGTACAGCTGTCAGACACGTGGTGGTGGCGGAGTAAAGGCGCGCGCGGTTCGATCGCGACAACACGCGGGCGGGCGCCACAGTTAAGCCCATCTCCACCGCCGGCCTGATCTCCCCACCATCATCGATCACCAGCTTCATTTCATCAGGATTGGAATCCCCCCACACACACACACTCCTCTCCCCCTCGCATGCGCGCGCTGCCTACCTTCCCCTTATCCCCCGCCTTCCCCCCCACCCCATTCCTCCTGCAATGCAAGCTAGCTGTAACGCTAGCTCTATACCTATCAACGACGCTAGCTCCACTTGGAATCTCTCTCTCTCTCCTGCCTCTGTCTCATAACATCAGTCAATTGCACTGCATGTATGCACATCATCTTCTCCCCCGCCCTCTCTCTCTCTCTCTCTCTCTCTCTCTCTCTCATCCCATGCCCCCATGTTCCGTTCTATCGCTGCATGCATGGCCCCTGTGTGCAACGCGATACAGACCACGCACATCATATCATCGTCGGCGCCTTTGATACCGATCTATATATCCTCTGGCTCTATCTGTATGTATGCATCATGCACGCGCGTTCTTTTTTCCTCTTTTGTTTCCCTTTTTCGCGCTCGTTCTGTACACATACATACAGTGGCTGCACGCACAGTGCGAGGTCCAGGGGCCTCCTGGCCCGGCCTCCTCTCCTGCCGCTAGCTCATCTGCGTGACTGCGTCGGTAGTACGTACCCCGCTAATTAATCAAGTCCAGGGCGCACACAGTTAATGCATGCAAAAACCATCGGGAGCACAGCAAAGTCAAAATACGCATAGCGACGTTTCGATTGTTTTGTGCGCTCTGCTTGCTGATTGTTTATTGCTGTTTGGGTGGGTGAGATCAAATCAAAACGTTATGCTGGCTCCCTGCAGTGATTGTTGATTTGTCTAGCAGGCCAGCTCCAAAGCATGCATGACCTCATGCTCTTGATTTCTACTGTTTGCTTTCTGCTGGGATTAAATTATGAAACCGTGCTACTAATTCAATGGTTTGAATACTGGCTAGCGATACTGCAGGGCACAGGAACAAACGAGAGCTAGAGGGGCAGGCTAGGGGGGATCCTATAAGACCTGGTTTATTTTCTCATCAAGTTGGACCCTGTAAGGGAATGTCACATGTTTCGCACCAATCTCAAAGGCCCCAGTACTCTAAGTCCCTAACCCAGGCTGCTAGCGTGCCTGACAATGGCGATGACGGTCATCCGGTGATGATGTGTGCACGTGACCTACGAGGCTTGTCCTCCCCAGCACTTTGCGTCAAAGGCCGGAGAACGAGATGCATGCCAATTACGACATGTGCGATGAGGATTAGGAGTAGAAAGCGACGACGGGCTCGGCGGCCGGCAAACCGATTGATGCTTGTGCGACGGCGGGAATATAAGCACGGGTGATGAGTTATTCCGTGGTTAGTGTTGGAGCATCCCGGAGACATTGCTATACAATTCGGCTTTCATGGATTGGATGATTGGAATGACCCGCCGTGGCCTGCTGAGATGGAGTCATGTAGGCGAGTACTAATTGAGACGATAGAAGATGGATGCATCCTCTGAAGTTCGAATCCCACACGAATCCACACACACAAATCGGTCATGAATCATGCCGGTCACTGATCAACTTTGGTTGCTCGGGAGCCACTTCGCCTCGAGAGGAAAGACAGAAAGGAATGCAGCGCTTAGGAGTTAGGGGAAGAAATGCTCTGAGATTGGTGCGAAAACAGGTGGCATCCTCTCACAGGGGTCCAACTTGACGAGGGAATAGACCAGGTCCATAGGATTTTTTTTTTTCCGGCAAAGGGATTGGAGTACGTAGAGGTTTGGAAATGGGGTGGACAAAAGCGTGTAGGAACATGTCTAGCTAGCTAGTGTGTGCATGGGCTGTAAAATATTTGTCATATTGAGCAGTTGTGCAAACGTACGTATTAAAGCTACTGCCGCTGTTGGTTTCCGCAACTAAACCCCATTGTTTATGTGCTCAAACTTATGATTAACTTATCTAGGGGGCTCAAACTTATGATTAACTTATCTAGGGGAGTATATAATTGGGGGCGAGCTAGATGGCCGGGCCAACTCGGCTACACTTGTAAGCGCTTTGATGTGACGCCTTGCGTGCATGGCGACAAACTGCCCTACATGCCATGACCTAATTCTTCTCACTGTTGTGCTACATGCTTTTTTGCTTTATTATTATTATTTCTTCGTCGTTTATTAGGTCAAGTACTATGCACAGGTTTAAACAACGAAACAACTATGCTAGTAAAAGGAATCCATTATCGATACATGCATGTACGATTTGCACACACGCAGATGTCGGATGGACTTGGAGACACGCGTACATGTATAAATGGATTTGCTAAATAACACCTCAGAGTGAACATTTTAGGTTTTCAATTGAATTTCTTGCCGTTTGATTTTGCTCGTAGATTCGTGTGCCACCCTTTCCATCTTTGTCCCGGCGAGCTCATCGTTCTCCTCTACTGCATCGTCATCTCCTACCACCATCGGGTTAGTGCTCGGGTTCACTGGAGCCCGAGCTTAGAAGGAGGGAGGGGTGGCGGAGGCACGATGATGGGCAGCGGCGGTGAGGCGGCAATGGCGTTGCCTCAGCTACAGGCGGTGGAGGCCGATCGGTGTGACAAGTTTCAAGTGGTTAGGAGGCGGCGGTCAACGGTGGTGGCACACGGGAGGGGGGGCAGGTAGGGTTACTAGAGGAGAGAGAAGGGTTAGAAGAGATTTTAGTATCAAGTACTCCAATAGTTTGTATGTTTAGTTTGTTATTAAAACTTATTAGCAAACGGGTGAGAAAGACTAGGTGGGAGATATGACCCACTAATTTCTTAGTCTTGTAAAAAAGTTTGATACTTGCATGAGTATCAAACTTTTTCTCTTTCCTCCCTGTCTTTTTTCTACCTTATCAAAAAGCTGATATGACATAGGCTAAGTATCAGATAAATTTGCTTGTTGGGAGTGCCCGAGTGTCTGGAATACACGCAAGTTCAATAACTAATAAACAACAAGTAGGAGTACATGAATATGCTAGTTAGCTTGGTGATCTCTACTCATGCCTATGTATGGTGTAACACTATAATTCGGAAAGACTAATGTATCGAAGAATAATATTACCATGATGGCGCGCACGCAACAGTGAGGGAAGTACTTATTATTAAACCTTTCACTGTAAATTATACTCAAAAGTCACAAAAAATAACTACTAAATCCCCATTGGATCTGAACCACGTACCTATCGTGAGGAGAAGGCCCAAAAGCTAGGGTTAATAGATGCTGCCTGTCATGCATCCAACTGAAGAGCTCAAGCGTGCATGTGGCGAAGGGCACCTTTCCTACTGCAATATGATGATACACAGATGCAGTCGCGCAACTGATTAACCAGTCTAGAGATCGACACGTTCTTTTGCATGCCTCGATCCAACCCGGCCGTTTCAAAAGTTGTATTTATCCTTCTTAATTCGAACGAATGATTAATTGATTGATTGCTTTCTCAAGATCACTATACAGGCATATACAAACTCGGTCAAGTATATATATATTTTCAATGTATAGAAGCTTGAACAGCTGAAATATTAAACTCAACTAGCTAATTCAGGCACCCTTTAATAAATATTCCACTGTGTAGATAGAGAGATACCTAGATATATAGTACTATGTTCCATAATCCAGATTTGCATCCCAACTTGAGCATATTTTTCCTAATCAGGGATGCTGCTTCTTATAAGTTAATTAGGTCTTCCGTTAAGACCAAAATTCCAGAGAAAACCATTCTTTCCGGCCTGTTTAATTGGCGCACTATTCTTAAAGCAGATTAGCCAGTGCTGCTGCTGCATGCCTAGCCACTAGCCACTAGCCAGTACCAGTTTAATTCATTAAAACATCAAGAAAGGCTGTCATGATGCCGGTTAGCCAGAAAGGCACTACTTAACATATATAATCCTTCTTTGAAAAGGCGAAACCCACACCTTTCCTTCATCTTTTTCTCCAACATCCGATTCCTTCCGTACGTGCATCAGTGCATGCATGCTGAATTGCGGATCGATCCATCGGTCGATGCAAAGGCTACTAAACACCACTGACATCATGGGCTCGACCATTTCAGGGGGAAAGAGCGCTGTCTATTCTGGGAATTAATTACCCCTGTTAAAAGGACAAGGTATCACAATAACGTAACATTATTCTCGCAAAATTTCCGGTTTTAACCACACGAGAATCCGAATTTAAGCACCCAAATGCACTGGGCAGCTGGGTGATTAGCTCGGTCGAAGGAAGGGACAGGCGAGCGATATAATTCATTAAATACACGGGCCTTAATCATGTACAGCGAAGCTAGCTGGCCAGCATCCGATGGCCGGCCGGCTAATTAAAAATTAAGGGCGGGCTAAAGACTGATTAAAGTAGCGTGCATGCAAGTGGGGAGGAGCTAGCGCGATTAGATTAACTAGATTAGAGCTTGGATTAAGAATAAGATAATATCCGTGCGGCGCGCTGTCTCATCCCCGGGCATGTGCTAGCTCCCGTGCTTGTCGCGTTCCGTGGCGCCGTAGCTAGAGCTAGCTAATGATAATCTTTTCGTTAAGCCGTCTGACTTTAGCACTCGATTGATAATGATCCTCCCTTAAGCAGTCTTGCGTCAATTACTTTATTGGATGGGACTCGGAACGAAATGATGCGCGCCCCCAGTTGCCACCGCCCGGTCTTAATCTGTGATGACCTAATGCGGGCTAGATACATGCAACCTACAATTAATCAATGGCCACGCTTGCAAGTGGTTGCTCCCATTTGCATCTTTCCGAGTCGTTTCATGAAATTATTTTAGATGTCCTGGTTTAGAACTGGTATTACGTATCTCCATCTGGTGTATATGGATGCCGTTCTAGCAAATCAGTTTTTTTCTTCTCTTCGATCTGGATAATACCTTGTTTTTTTTTCATGCATGAAATATTTGTTACCAAATGTCTTTATTAAATTATAACCGGAGCGGTGTTTGAAAGATGAATATATCACTAAGGCAACATTAGAAAGAAAAACTAAGGCGTTTTGTCATTCCATTTTACTACGTGTGTACAGGACTAATTAAACCGACATCCAAATCAGATAATTAAGAGGGACTACATAAACATATTTGACTGTTCAGGAGTACATGTTTATCTGTACTCCTATATGTACACCTTTTTTTGGCACTATATATACTTAATAGTATAGTCCAGCGAATCATAAAGGATGATGATTAGCACGCAATGATGCAGTATTAATAAGGGTATGCATCTCTAATAGTGTCATCTTTAATTTTACTATATCAACTTCAGTAAATACTCTATATCAAAGGTCAAGATACCAAGATACTATGCATGATTTAGAAATAACACCTCCACTTCACCTCTCTTTCACATGCAGATTTAGAAATAACACCTCCACTTCACCTCTCTTTCACATGCACTGATTGCTTTATTTTGATTCGTGTGTAGATAATTATAGCACTATTGAAGATGCTCTAAGGCAATACAGGAACACTTGTCGATAACAGAGGAACACAGTTGGTTGCACCAGCATTCCGAAGGGGGGACACGTGGGATTTGGAAGCGTAGCCGTCCCTGGGAAGGGCCACGCCAGCATGTGGCTGGCGCCCCCCGTAAACCGTGGAGGTACTAGCACATGGTATTTGTTTTTTTTTCTTCGTATTTTAGCTTTTTAATTCTATTTTTCGAAAATGGTCTCCCTGAAAAGTAATTACAAAAATAGTTTTTTTTTCTCTCGGTGCCAGCACGAACAACGTTGGAGTTTAACGTTTCAGCTGCAGACCTCATGATGCCAACATATTCGTGTCATGTCAGGACACGGTGCGACGTGGATGCCGGACATTGCCTGGTACGTCAGGGCCTGGTCAGCAGAAGGTCTGCGCCAAACACCTGGCGCTGATATGCACCAGGTCTGCGCCAACAGTGATGGCGCTGACTGCATGCAACAGCCCTAGTTCTCATAATGAAAAAAGCATAGCGAGGTGCTTGCGTTTGATCGGACGGAGCATGGCTCCTTAAGATGCTTTGAGGGCCATTAATTAGGGGTGTTTGAAACGGCTGTGTTTTTCTAAAAAGTGGTTTTCGGTTGTGCTGTAGGGCTTTCTGACTATGGGCTGAACGGTTGTGCTTTTCTGATTTGGTGTTTGACTGTCTGGCTTTTAGGTAGATTAGCTGCAGCTTCTGAGATGAGAAATGTCTAAAATGCCTATGAGGATAGTAATAATTTGTTTGATGCCGTTTAACGCAATTAACATCGTTTAACGACAATTGACGACTATTAACGAAAACTAACGACAGTTGACGATAATTAACAGTATTTAAAGACAATGAAGAACTAACACAATTGACGATAACTACCGCAATTAACGATAATTAACGCCGACTATTGCAATTAGGGCAATTGGTTGCATTTGACGAGACCATTGCAATATACCGCAATTTAGCAAAATTATCGCGATTAACAACAATTAACGATAATTATTACAACACATAATTATTAAAATAGACAATTGTTACATAAATATTTACAATAAATAACCATTACAGTAAACTATTATTGCAATTAACAATTATTACCATTACAATTAACAATAATTATTACAGAAAAAAGAAAAGAAAACAAAGCAAAGAAATAAATAAATAAATAAAAAAAAAAAAAGGAAAACTAGGGTTAGGCTTCCAGCGGCGGTGGTGGTGGGGGAGGAGCTCGGCGACGGCAGAGGGCAAGGTGGAGGCGCCGAGGCAAGGGAGTTGGGCGTCAGCCGTCGGGAGAGAAGAAGGCGGCGGTGGCTCAGAGGAGGAGGAGGCGAGCGCGGCGGGGAAGGAGTAGGGAGGCGGCGGCGCGTCGGGGTGGAGGAGGGGAGGCGGCGTGGCCTTCTGGGCCGGAGAAGGCGCGCCATTTGGGCGGAGGAGAAGGCGGTGGTGGCTCGGGAGAGGAGGGGCGTGGCGGGGAGCGAGGGAGGGAGGCGACGCGCCTCGCGGAGCCGGAGAGGAAGCCCACGCGGAGGAGGCGCGCCCGGATCTGGGCGGGAGAGAAGGCGGCGGTTGCTTGGGGAGGGCGCGGCGGGGAGCGGGGAGGGGGGAGGCGGTGCGGCCTCACCGAGCCGGAGGACGGCACGCGCAGAGGAGGAGGCGCCCGGATCTAGGCGGGAGAAGGCGCGATGGCTCGAGGGGCGCGGGGGGGCGGCGGCGTGGCCTCACCGAGCCGCAGGGGAGGCGCGCGGGAGGAGTCGTCGCGCGGCGGCGAGCTAGCGGGGCGGGGCGGGGGAGGTATTTTATTCGATGGCATTTGGCAGGTAAATACCCCCGAAGTTCGAGGGTAAATTCAAAAGTGAGGTGGCGGGAAGCCGCGGGGAGCTGCCGAAGGGCAGCTTCCGGCTTTCGATTTTCTCCTATTGAGGTGGAAAGTGGCTTCGGCGAAAATGGCTTCCAAAAGCCAGCCGTTTGGAACGACTTCTGGCTTTTCTGGGCAAAAGCCGGAAACCGAAACCGTTCCAATCGGGGCCTTAGGCTTCACGTTACGTACCAGTAATTAAGTGTTGGTCGCACGAAACGAAAAGAACATATCGCTGCCGTTTTTCGTTAAGCATGCACTTAAATTCTTGGTGATTATATATGGTAGCATACCCCTTCGTTCATGCTCTAGTAACGGAGACGGCTCATCTCTTGTTTGGATGCACTTGTACTTCCTTTGGTCATAAAAAAAGTTGTTTTGGATATCGATATGGCCCTGAAAATACAACTTTCTCCTCTTATTTCTATTGTAACAAGCAGGCTGGCCCGCACATTTACGTTGCTAGATTTTTTTTTTCTAAGTTTGTATAAATATTTGAGAATATATTTAGGTATTTTGTTGGGGTTCTTAAAAACTAATAACTCTTCACGTATATATCATGTAGCTGCATGCCTCTATTTTTACTTTATTAGTTTTTTTTCAAATTGCATGCATGCATATGTGCCTCTATTTAAGCTCAAGCAATATATTGATTATATGTGTGGCAAATTATCTTACTAGTTTATATGGTATCAGAGTACCTTGCTCATGCATACACCGATGAAGCATGGACGATCTACCTTGAACTTATCTTCCCCACACGCCGGCTGCCTCACCAAACCATGTGTCTTCTACCTCTTCTCATCATCGAGCTTTTTTGCCTCAACATCCAACAGTAAGCCCAAATCTTGACCGATCCCTCTCAGTTGCTAAGCCTTTCAATGCAATACTTTACAACATATGTATCTTCTATTTCTCTCCAACTATCGCTTAATGCTAACCGTGACAACATCAACACGCATACACATACAACCATCGTCGATCCGGTGGCCGGCCGGCTAATTTAAAATTAAGGGCGGGCTAAAGACTGATTAAAGTAGCGTGCATGCAAGTGGGGAGGAGCTAGAGCGATAATTGATTAGATTAGAGCTCGGATTAAGATAATCCGTGCGGCGCGCTGTCTCATCGCCGGGCATGTGCTAGCTCCCGTGCTTGTCGCGTTCCGTGGCGCCGTAGCTAGAGCTAGCTAATGATAATCTTTTCGTTGAGCCGTCTGACTTTGGCGCTTGATTGTTAATGCCCTCCCTTGGGCAGTCTCGCGACAATTACTTTATTGGATGGGACTCGAAATGAAATGAAATGATGCGCCCAGTTGCCACCTGCCGGTCTTAATCTGTGATGACCTAATGCGGGCTAGATACATGCAACCTACAATTAATCAATGGCCACGCTTGCAAGTGGTTGCTCCCATTTGCATCTTTCCGAGTCGTTTCATAAAATTATGTCCCCATTTTAGATGTCCTGGTTTAGAACTGGTATTACGTATCTCCATCTGGTGTATATGGATGCCGTTCTAGCAAATCAGTTTTTTTCTTCTCTTCGATCTGGATAATACCTTGTTTTTTTTTCATGCATGAAATATTTGTTACCAAATGTCTTTATTAAATTATAACCGGAGCGGTGTTTGAAAGATGAATATATCACTAAGGCAACATTAGAAAGAAAAACTAAGGCGTTTTGTCATTCCATTTTACTACGTGTGTACAGGACTAATTAAACCGACATCCAAATCAGATAATTAAGAGGGGCTACATAAACATATTTGACTGTTCAGGAGTACATGTTTATCTGTACTCCTATATGTACACCTTTTTTTGGCACTATATATACTTAATAGTATAGTCCAGCGAATCATAAAGGATGATGATTAGCACGCAATGATGCAGTATTAAGGGTATGCATCTCTAAGGCTGCTCCCAATGCTCCACCTTGGCAAGTTTTTTAAAGCTGTCACGTAGACAAAAATCTGATGTGGTGCTGCAATTAAAGAAGAGAGATAGCAGATTGGTATCTTATTTAGATACCACTCATACACAGTTTTCTAGGTAGAAATACTAGTAAATACTCTATATCAAAGGTCTAAGATACAACACTTTAAGATACTATGCATTGAGAAGATGATATCTAAATACCTTTCGTGCAATAAGAAACTACAGTAAGAAACCACCCACTGGGAGCAGCCTAATAGTGTCGTCTTTAATTTTACTATATCAACTTCACATCACCAAAAGACAGATTTAGAAATAACACCTCCACTTCACCTCTCTTTCACATGCACTGATTGCTTTATTTTGATTCGTGTGTAGATAATTGTAGCACTATTGAAGATGCTCTAAGGCAATACAGGAACACTTGTCGATAACAGAGGAACACAGTTGGTTGCACCAGCATTCCGAAGGGGGGACACGTGGGATTTGGAAGCGTAGCCGTCCCTGGGAAGGGCCACGCCAGCATGTGGCTGGCGCCCCCCTAAACCGTGGAGGTACTAGCACATGGTATTTGTTTTTTTTTTCTTCGTATTTTAGCTTTTTAATTCTATTTTTCGAAAATGGTCTCCCTGAAAAGTAATTACAAAAATAGTTTTTTTTTCTCGGTGCCAGCACGAACAACGTTGGAGTTTAACGTTTCAGCTGCAGACCTCATGATGCCAACATATTCGTGTCATGTCAGGACACGGTGCGACGTGGATGCCGGACATTGCCTGGTACGTCAGGGCCTGGTCAGCAGAAGGTCTGCGCCAAACACCTGGCGCTGATATGCACCAGGTCTACGCCAACAGTGATGGCGCTGACTGCATGCAACAGCCCTAGTTCTCATAATGAAAAAGCATAGCGAGGTGCTTGTGTTTGATCGGACGGAGCATGGCCTCAAGATGCTTTGAGGGTCATTAATTAGGGGTGTTTGAAACGGCTGTGCTTTCTAAAAAGTGGTTTTCGGCTGTGTCAGAGGCTTTCGATCGTACGGTAACCAAGTGTGTTTTTCGATTCATGTTTGACCGTCCCGCTTTTTAGGATTAATTGCATTTTCCGAGATGAGAAATGTCTAAAATGCTCATGAGGATAGTAATAATTTGTTTGATGTCGTTTAACGCAATTAATATCGTTTAACGACAATTGACGACTATTAACGAAAACTAACGACAGTAGACGATAATTAACAGTATTTAAAGACAATGAAGAACTAACACAATTGACGATAACTACCGCAATTAACGATAATTAACGCCGACTATCGCAATTAGGGCAATTGGTTGCATTTGACGAGACCATTGCAATATACCGCAATTTAGCAAAATTATCGCGATTAACAACAATTAACGATAATTATTACAACACATAATTATTAAAATAGACAATTGTTACATAAATATTTACAATAAATAACCATTACAATAAACTATTATTGCAATTAACAATTATTACCATTACAATTAACAATAATTATTACAGAAAAAAGAAAAGAAAACAAAGCAAATAAATAAATAAAACAAAAAAAGGAAAACTAGAGTTAGCTTCCAAACAAGTGCGTGGCGGGGAGGAGCTCATGACACAGCAGAGGGCAAGGTGGAGGCGCCGAGGCAGGGGAGTTGCGCCACTGCTGGGAGAAGAAGGCGGTGGCTCGGAGGAGGAGGAGGCAGCGCAGCGGGGAGGAGTAGGGGGAGGACGGCGGCGCGTCGGGGGTGGAGGGAGGGGGAGGGTGGCGTGGCCTTGCTGGAGCCGGAGGAGGAGGCGCCGATTTGGGCTGAGGAGAAGGCGCGTGGCTCTGGGAGAGGAGTGGAGCGTGGCGGGGAGCAGAGGGAGGGCGACGCGGCCTCGCCGGAGCCGGAGGAGGAAGCACACGCGGGAGGAGGCGCGCCAGATCCGGCGGGGAGAGAAGGCGACGGCTGCTCGGAGGGAGGGGAGGGAGGGGAGGGGAGGGGAGGGGAGGGCGGTGCACCACCGGCCGAGGACGGCACGCCAGCAGAGGAGGAGGCGCCAGATCTAGGCGGGAGAAGGCGGGATGGCTCGAGGGGGCGCGCGGGAGGGGCAGATGGCGTGGCCTCACCGGAGCCGCAGGGGGAGGGCGGCGCGGGAGGAGGAGTCGCACGGGCGAAGCGAGCTAGCGGGGGGGCGGGGGGCGGCCGGGGGAGGGTATTTTATTCGATGGCATTTGGCAGGTACATACCCCCGAAGTTTGAGGGTAAATTCAAAGCGAGGTGGCGGAAGCTGCGAGCCTGGCGGGCGCGCTTCCGCTTTCATTTTCTCCTATTGAGGTGGAAAGTGGCGAAATGGTTTCCAGCCACCGCTTGAACGACCGCTTTTCGGGCAAAAGACTAAACCAAACCGCTCCAATCGGGCCTTAGGCTTCACGCTACGCATCAAGAATTAAGTGTTGGTCGCACAAAACGAAAAGAACATATCGTTGCCGTTTTTCGTTAAGCATGCACTTAAATTTCTTGGTGATTATATATGGCAGCATACCCTTTCGTTCATGCTCTAGTAACGGAGACGGCTCATCTCTTGTTTGGATGCACTTGTACTTCCTTTGGTCATAAAAAAAAGTTGTTTTGGATATCGATATGGCCCTGAAAATACAACTTTCTCCTCTTATTTCTATTGTAACAAGCAAATGGCCCGCATTTACGTTGCTAGATTTTTTTCTAAGTTTGTATAAATATTTGAGAATATATTTAGGTATTTTGTTAGGGTTCTTAAAAACTAATAACTCTTCACGTATATATCATGTAGCTGCATGCCTCTATTCTTACTTTATTAGTTTTTTTTCCTAAATTGCATGCATGCACATGTGCCTCTATTTAAGCTCAAGCAATATATTGATTATATGTGTGGCAAATTATCTTACTAGTTTATATGGTATCAGAGTACCTTGCTCATGCATACACCGATGAAGCATGGATGATCTACCTTGAACTTATCTTCCCCACACGCCGGCTGCCCCACCGAACCATGTGTCTTCTACCTCTTCTCATTATCGAGCTTTTTGCCTCAACATCCAACAGTAAGCCCAAATCTTGACCGATCCCTCTCAGTTGCTAAGCCTTTCAATGCAATACTTTACAACATATGTATCTTCTATTTCTCTCCAACTATCGCTTAATGCTAACCGTGACAACATCAACACGCATACACATGCAACCATCGTCGATCCTGACTGGGGACACATGCCACGCTCTCTCCGGTGACCTCGAGCCTATTCTCTACGATTGCGTCATCTCTATTCTAAGCTTTTAGCCCCTCTACCTCTGTATACCCATGCTTCTATTCATACGAATGCATGCATGTACATACACATGCATGCTGTTATACATGCTCGATGTCCTCTTCTCTTGTGTCGGTTGCTCCTCTTCTTCGACATTGGTCAACTCAACATTGTAGTTTCCTTACTAACCGCGACAATCTCCTATTTTCACTAATGCCGACATGTCTGCTTTAGTCATTGTCTAACGATATCGAAAACATTTTGCCATCGTCGATGGCAATGTGCCCCTTACCAACGATGACATACTCCTAGCTACCCGATGGTCCCATATCGTCCATAGATCGTATTTAACGCAAAGATTCATCTCATCTCTGCTAGGGCTTCCACATTATTGAGTTTATTTGTCTACTAACTTCTTCAACTAAGCCGATGCTCATCACTTTTCATCGCGACCTTTGGCTCCTTCAACACTTGACTTTATCTTCAATGGTTCCGGCTAGCAGCACGACATTGTTCTTGTTGAATGACTAAGGTGAGCAACACAACATTGTTCTCAACTTCGTCGTCGCCGCTTTGGCTCTCTGTTTCCCGTGAGTCAATGTCTTCTTGCAGGACACATCGATACCATTGCACTCTTTCGTAGTCTCATCCGACACCATTCGTGTTTTCCTTATTATTACTTCTATTTTTATTCAAAATTTTAGTTATTTTTTATTGCAGTACGTGTACAAATCAAATTGCTAATTTTATTTAATTTATTACAAATTTTAGTTATTTAGGAATTTTTCTATGGAATTCGTATGGAAATAAAATTACAAATTTTTATTGATTTTTTATTCCGAATTTTAGTTATTTTTTCTAAGAATCAGTATACAAATCCAGTTGTTAATTTTTATTTTGAATTAATGTTATTTAAGGACTTTACCTTGGAATTGTTATGCAAATTAAATTTCTAATTTTATCTTTTATTATGAATTTCAGTTACTTTTGTGTTGGATTTTTTTATAAAAATCTAATTGGCAATTTTTATTCTGAATTATAATTATTTAGATATTTTACGTAGGAATTTGAATGAAAAAAACAAATTGCTAACTTTATTTTTTTCATTCCGAAATTAAAATTTTCATCCTCAAAACTTGGTTCCAATCCTCAAATACTCCCACTACAATCTTTCCTTTAACACAGAAGATAGTGCTTTGACTACAACAATTCTTTGCCATCTCGAACAAGATAAGTTCTCAACACTAACTCCATCTCTCATTATCAATTAACTTCTTTACTTACAACTTCTCACTTAACACCACAAAACCTTACAAAGGGTTTTGACACTTTCATTTTCAAAGGAGTGGTTCTAAACTCCAACGCTCCAACTATTCCAAAAGAAATGAGTAGAATCATAACTTTCTTCGATAAAGTTTGTAAAAGATAGCTTCCATTAACTGAAATACCAAACGAATAATCGGGTCACATTTTTTTTCAACAAGAAAGGTAGGGCTTTCATGAAAAAGAACATTCTCATAACTCAACTACGTTTTTAATCAGCAAAACAACTCGTCAATCAGGAGACCAAAGGTTTGCCTTAAGAAAACCAACAAAGACCGATGAACTCCTCTCAACTGCAATGAACCACTAATCCAAGAAAACCCATCCACCGCATCTGAACAAGAATAACCATTCCAAACTCAAGGAAGACGAAAACTCTCCCAAAGAAGCTCATAATCAACATCCGGAACTAGTCGATTCGAGGTAGACGCTCCATTAATCTCAAACCCCAAACGGTGGTGCAACCTGGCAACCCAAGGCTACAACCACGTCCTAAATCTCTCGTCATCTACTATTATAACATATAATAATCATATAGGCAAATCATAAGTATTCATAATCAATTCATTACAGCAATGCTCAAAGCGACATAACGAAAACGTGAATGCAATGCTTGACCCATTCCCATCTTACTGTGCACAGTGTGCCAATTTAATTATTCAATTACCACGGACCTAAAGATCGCTCGATACCAATCAGAACACCCTCAAATTTCACATAGAGCTAGAATGCTACCAAACTACTCTACCTAATCAATTAATTTCAACAACTTAACAACAAACGATCAAACATTCATACATGAATGGCATAATGCTAATTATAAAACTAGCACAACCTCCAAATACTCAACAAGAAGTATATCTTCTATCAATTTGATACCAATCCAACATAACGCCTTCTCTTTAACAAACTATTCTAAGGCAATTCAACATACCCACGCTAAGGCATCCAATTAGCAAATAGATACAACTCAAGCAACAAGGGTCACCAAAGATAACGAGGATGATAGAAAAACCAACTCGAACTTTTTAGTTCAACAGCTAGAATTAAATGAACTCAAACAATGAAGGATGATCACAACTGAACCAAATAAAACTAAGACTTTTTGCTAAAATTCGGCAGAATCTCCTTTCTATGGGTGATCATACAAAGGTTCTAACATTCTAACCTAGCAACAATCAATATTTTCAATCATCCAAAATAAACATCAACGCTTATCACATTCTATATATTCTCAATAAAAGTGTATCACTTATCAATGGAGCATAAATCAACTTAGGAAGTCTTCTTTAACAACTAAGTTGAAATACCATCACTACTAAGCTAAAGCGGATGTTGACCAAATAGCTACATCTAAAGCATCATTAACCAAACAAAGAATGAGGGTGATAAAATAGCCGAAACCAAACCGTCTAATCCATCGAATGAACTTAAATGGCAAAGAATTTAGAACTTGGATGGATCATCCTCGCTCACATACAAGAATCACCCACCACGAAGGATGGTCACAAATTGAATCTTAAGAAAACCTAAATGCTGAGAATTTTAGATATTTGAACTAATTCATTCGTTGTGGTTATATATGTGAAGTGCACCATGTCTACCCCTTCCCTATGCATGTCTCAGCCTCGATGGGTACCTAGAAAGCACAACACAACAAGAGTGAGTCCACGACTCAGCAAAGTGCAATAGTAAATCAAACATAGCATCATAAGTAGTCAAAGAGAGTAAACAATCACTTCAAGAACATCATCATTATATACCACAAATCCATCTCTTATGATAGCATCGTAAGCATTCAGAGAGAATAAACAGTCACATCATGAACAACAACATTATATTCCACAAATCCATCTATTATGCAAAAATGCAATGAACATATCATGAATGCACCTCTTCACTTCTTAGCAATTACCGGTAATGCCGAGTAGTGTATCCGTCGATACATACTCTAGGCATGTGCCCTCTAGGCACAGGGATCCAAAGCCTACACTCCACGAGTGTGGGGACCAAAGCCCGTCCAATGTATGACGGGGATCCAATACATACTCAAGGCCTATGCCCTCAAGGCACAGGGATCCAATGCCATGATGCAAATGCACATGTCCAATGTCATTATCATGATTCATCATTGTCATCATTAACAAGGTAGTTTCATTACTCACCTTGTCCCATCATTACTGCCATCACTCATGAAACTATTACCATGTAAATATCATCATTTAAACATTGCCATGTAAGCATCCTCATGCAAACACCACCATGTAAGCGTCATCACATGAACATTAGCGTGCGTCGTCATGTAAACACTTCCATGTAAGCTTTTGTCACATAAGCATCATCATAAAAACATCATCATTAAACTATGACATTCATACTCATCAACATTACCAGTAGCAATCATCAACAATAAACTATGGCGTTCATCAAGTACGAAATATAAAAACTCATTAATACTACTTGCACTTGCCTCCACCGTGAGACCGAAGACAAAAAGGCGAACGAGCTAGCACCGTGGTTCACCACCACCGTAACCAAGAATGTTACTAAGCATCAAACAACAGCTTAATAGGACAATAATCACGTTGTTTACAAATGTTTTCCCAACCCAAGTTTAAACACTCGACCTACTCGAGCTAGACAACGTGTTAAACAAACCTGTTCGGACAAATACCGCAACGAAACAATCATAATTTTTATGGGATTAACCAAAACCCAAGAATCCTTCTTCTTAGGGATGGCAACAAGATTCCATTCTCTCGGGAGTGGTGGAACATCCCCATCCCCGAGAGAATAAAATATCCCGTCCCCATCCCCGCCCCTGGTGCTATTCTCCCCCCGTCCCCGTCCCCATCGGGTTATCGGGGCCCCACGGGGACCCATACCCGAAAGTTAGATCCCGAAAGAAGAGAAAATAAGATTCATAATGTTATAAAATAGGTATGAACATCTACATGCAATGCTAAAATGGTAATATTTTTTGATTAATTAGCATTTGAAAAGTAAAGGATGCAAAAGAGATTATCGGGCTATCGCCTTATCGGGTTGTGCGGTAGTAGGCTAGTGGCCTACATGTCTTATCGGGGGCCCATGCGGTAGCGGGATGGTGAAAGATCTAGACCCGCCATTATGTGGTAATGGAGTTTTGGTGATTAATGATAAATCTAATTGGGAGACTAACACTTTTATTGATATACATATTGTGTAGTCTTATTTGGATATAAATCTAATGGGAGACTAACACTTTTATTGATATACATTGTGTAGTCTTATTTGGATAAAAGGTGAAAATCATGAAGGCATGCAAGTGATTAAGTGATTACCGATGATAGCATCCATGCAAGAACAAGAAGATAGGCGGTGAGCACATGTGCCCTCCGCAGCATCTCGGTGGGCGCGTAGCTCTTGTCAGCCCAGAGCCTGGTAGCCGCGCTTCCACGACGGTTGCTCGCCCGCGAGCGTCCACATGGTGACCAACTGAGTCTCCGGAGGAGGCCGTGCACCTGCTCGTCAGCGCCAGCGAGGTGGTGTTCGAAGTCTTAGCGTTTTGTTGCTAAATAGTATAGTATTCAAATTTTGAACTCTAGTCAGATTTAATGGATGAGATCACTTTGCCTTATCCTTCCTATCTAAATACTATTTTGTTTGGGAGTACTTCAATTTTTAGGCGTTGGATGCATACCTTCCGTCTACTAGTTTTTGCATACCCTGCACGATGACAAATGCACTTGTGAGACTAATACTCTATTGTTATATCATGCTTAGTCTCACTAGATATAAAAGCAAATTATGTAAAAATGGTGTCACTGTTTGTAAAAGAAGAACAAAACAAACCATAAGAAACACAACAAAACTATATAAAAACATACTGTTCATTTATGTTGTAGCTCTCGACAACCCTAAATAAATTGATTACTCATTTATCACATCATTTACTCAGAGAGAAATCACTAAACACAACGTACATAAAAAAACTTAAATAGTCACAAACAAAAAAGACTCGAGTTCCATCAGCACAGGTCCGGGAAAAATAATGTCACGTCGAATCTTTGATCACGACGCGATGGGCCGTGGGCCAGCAGGCGAGGCGGGGCGGGCCGCGCGGCCACGTGACGGTGCCGGCGATTGCGGCCCCGCGCGGTCACTCGTGCCGTCGCGTCAACTGACTGATGCTTCCACCTGCCGCGCGGAGCACACTTTGGTGGCCCGTTCTTTCTCGGGCGCTGAACGTTCGGCTGCTGCATTAGGACCCACGGGTGCGTGCGTTCAGCGTACTAGCATGGACAAACAAGGGCAAGGGCAAGGAAGAATTCGCCTTGTCATTTGGCGTCGACGATGCATCACGCAGGTGTGCACTGGTCTGGTAGTGTACTGCTATGATCGTATGGAAGTTAGTGCAGACGAACAGAGGGTTTGCTTGGATCACTACCCGGTAGCGATTTGCCTGGCTGAAACTTCTCCTGAGCGCTGCCGGCTCGCTGTTTGCTTTTATGCCTGACAGGCCGTCGGATTCAGGCGCCAAAAACGAGCGCCTGGGAGCTTGCTCCCAGACAGCTTCATCCTTCATCCATCTTTAATTTTTCAATCCAAACAGTATGTATTCATAAATGACAATCTATTTGTGAGACTAACAATTCTATTGATTATCTATTGCTTAGTCTCGCCCAATAAACAGACCCAGATTCCCTACTCGCTTCCGGATTACTGCTGCTTGCCACATCAACGGTGCACGTGAGATTTGTATGTTTCACGAGTTGGCCCGGGCTTTCTTGGGCTCCAGTATGCGGCCAGCTAGCTTTGGGGTGAGTAAAGGTGAAAATCTTAGTCTCGCTTGGATATAAAGATGGAAATACAAGAGGTATGCATTCTACTCGATTAAGTGATTAATGACAAATGCACTTGTGAGACTAATACTCTTATTATATCATGCTTAGTCTCACTTAGATATAAAAGCAAAATCCGATAACATGCCACTTGTGAGACTACTCTTATTGTTATATCATGCTTAGTCGGAGACAATCAATCCAATCACAACGAACACTAAAGAGAGACACAATATAGATGAGGATCCAAGATCTTTATTATATCTTGTATAAACTATGGCGCTCATCAAGTACGAAATATAAAAACTCATTAATACTACTTGCACTTGCCTCCACCGTGAGACCGAAGACAAAAAGGCGAACGAGCTAGCACCGTGGTTCACCACCACCGTAACCAAGAATGTTACTAAGCATCAAACAACAGCTTAATAGGACAATAATCACGTTGTTTCTACAAATGTTTTCCCAACCCAAGTTTAAACACTCGACCTACTCGAGCTAGACAACGTGTTAAATGTAAACCCGTTCGGACACCGCAACGAAACAATCATAATTTTTTATGGGATTAACCAAAACCCAAGAATCCTTCTTCTTAGGGATGGCAACGGGGCCATTCCCCGTCGGGGAGTGGTGGAACATCCCCATCCCCGAGAGAATAAAATATCCCCGTCCCCATCCCCGTCCTCGGGTGCTATTCTCCCCCCGTCCCCGTCCCCATCGGGTTATCGGGGCCCCACGGGGACCCATACCCGAAAGTTAGATCCCGAAAGAAGAGAAAATAAGATTCATAATGTTATAAAATAGGTATGAACATCTACATGCAATGCTAAAATGGTAATATTTTTTGATTAATTAGCATTTGAAAAGTAAAGGATGCAAAAGAGATTATCGGGCTATCGCCTTATCGGGTTGTGCGGTAGTAGGCTAGTGGCCTACATGTCTTATCGGGGGCCCATGCGGGTAGCGGGGATGGTGAAAGATCTAGACCCGCCATTATGTGGTAATGGAGTTTTGGTGATTAATGATAAATCTAATTGGGAGACTAACACTTTTATTGATATACATATTGTGTAGTCTTATTTGGATATAAAGGTGAAAATCATGAAGGCATGCAAGTGATTAAGTGATTAATGACAAATGCACTTGTGAGACTAATACTCTTATTGTTATATCATGCTTAGTCTCAGCTTAGATATAAAAGCAAAAATCCAAACAGGTATGTATTCATAAATGACAATCTATTTGTGAGACTAACAATTCTATTGATTATCTATTGCTTAGTCTCGTTTGGATATAAAGATGGAAATACAAGAGGTATGCATTCTACTGCTTTATTATATCTTGTTGCATTCTCGGATCCAAAATATAGGATAAACTCCACCAAAAGTTTAACTTGGATATGTGCATATGTTTCCATTACACATTTGTGTATGCACACATTTAGGAGGAGTCCATTCTATATTTTGTGGTTTCATTAGTATTGATCCATATTCTCTTTCCACATATATTAAGGATCTTTACTTTGAAACATATCCTTGAATATATTTAACTTGTGTAGTTAGTATATTCATATGAGTATATAAGAACATATGAAACTTGTGTAGTTCATGGATGTTCATATATCCTTGAATATATTTAACTTATGAGTTAATATATTCATATGAGTATATACAACTTGTGTAGTTTGTATACACTCATATTCAAGATATACAACTTGTGTAGTTCAGATATACTTGTAGTATATATAACTTGTGTAGTTTATCTATACTCATAGCCTTGTTGTTTCATTAGTATTGATCCTTGTGATCTACTTTGAAACATAACTCTTGAGTATATATATAACTCGTGTTTATATATACTCATACCAATTACATTTAATTATTTGAAATTGTGTTGTGGGACTAACATGTGTGCTAAGATGTTTCAAGGCTTAGTCCCTTAGAGTTTGAGTGATGACATAAAAGAAAGTGCAAAGGTGATAAAAGATCGACATGATTCAAGACAAAGGAGTCATGCATCGTGATTTCAAAAGCTTCAAAGAAGTTCAAAGGAAATCGGTATGACCGATTTAGTGCTGGTACTACCGATGTGCGGTAGTACCGGTTCATGTGGCGGAACTATCGCGTAGCTGCAGATGACCGCAAATATGTTGGCGAACTACCGCAATCCGGTTGTTCCGCTTTGTTAGTTGGCGTATGTAAATTCCAGAGAATGTGTTTTTCAGATTTCTCGAGCCTCTGAAAATCGGAGTACCGCATTCGAGAAACGGTACTACCGAGAGCGGTATACGGATGCTAGTTGGCGTAATACCGCACCTTCGCAATGGCTTGTACAAAAGCATTTATGCGTGTATATCTTGGTAATTAATGTTAATGACATTGTGGGACTAACATTTTCCATGAGTTGGATGAATAGGTTATGTTCCGTGGTGATGAAGACTTGGATGGCATCATGAGTTGATCGCCATCAAGTCAAGATTCAAGAAGAGGATGCATCATGTGTTGATGCATATCAAGATTCAAGAAGAGATGATCATGAGTTGATCATCAAGTCAAGAGAAGACTCATCATATGTTGATTGAGGTCATAAAGGATGCATCATGGGTTGATGCATATCAAGACGATGACCCGGACTTGAAGTGAAGATGCGCGCCATCAACCTTCAAGAAGATGGTCAAGGCAAAGGTATGACTAGCTAGGCTAAGGATGTGTTCTAGTCTTTACCGGTCTTGGTGTTTGGTTGGAAGACCGGATTGCTAGTATAGGTTGCCGCACTATTAAGAGGGGTCTTGTCTAGTAGCTTGAGTCTCATCATGTGTTGATAGCTCAATCTTGCTTGCTCTAGCTCATCGTGGCATGATGCTATTATTTGCGAATGTGTTTTGCAAATAGCCAAGCTCGTGCATTTAATCCTTGCAACATGTGACTATGCTTTGCAAATGTGTTTTGCAAATGATTGAAGTCCATGTACCTACTCCTTGTGGCATGATCTATGTTTGCAAATGTGTTTTGCAAATGGTTAAGATTCATGTGTATACCTTGACATGGTCTAAGATTGCTTGTTGCTATTTCTTTGACTTAGACCATGGTAGTGGCTCTTTGAGTTGAGCTTTTGATTTGATCAAATGTGTTTGAGATCAATCAAATAGGTGGGTTGTGTAGCCCTCTGAATAAGCTTTCAATAGAGTCCAAGATCACTCACTCGACATCGGAGTCAAAAGTTATGACCTTTTACCGAGTGTCGTCGTATGAAAATTGGGCTGCGGTAGTACTGCCAGATAATCGCAGTAGTACCGCAGAACGGTAGTACCGCCCTTGTGAGTGTGGTACGACCGCAAAAGGTTGTAACGGCTAGTTTTTGGCTGTTTCGTCTCCAAACGGCTAGTTTTTTGTTTGGGGGCTATAAATACCCCCTTGGCCGGTTGAGAGGCAATCTTTGACATCCCATTGAGTTCCTTTGAGCTAAGAGCAAGCCCTCTACTCCCATTTGTGCATGTGTTGCACTTAGTGAGGTTTGAGAGGCAAATCCTATTGCATGTGTTGCATTAGGTGGTGAATTTAGTATCCACGAGAGCTTTGACACTTGATTGGTTCAAGTGAAAGTTGGAGACTTGTTACTCTTGGTGTTTGCCGACACCTAGACGGCGTGAGGCGTCGTGGTCCTGATCTTCTCAAGTGAAGCTTGTGAGAAGGCCCGGTGTTTGTGAGTGGCTTGGTGCTCGCCATCTCCGGAGTGGAGTAAGAGCAACCCTAGTGGAGCGAGGTGTTGATACTCTGAGGAAGGCTTAATTTGTGGAGCCGGTCCAATTGGTTTGGGTTTCTCAACGTGGATTATGGGAGACCTAGCAAGTCTCCACCACCACAGAAACATCATTGTGTCCTGTGTCTTCTTGTGATTAGCTTTCATATGTTTTACTTTGTGCAATTTACATTCATTGTATAATTGCTTATTCATTTGTATGTTTGCTATCTTGTATGTATTTTATTGATCATATCATTAGTTGATAGTTTACAAGTCTTTGCTAAATTGCTCTATTTATTATTGACTTGTAGTGTTGGTGCACTTAGTTGAACCTAGTTGCTTTAGGCTTTAATTGTGCTAAACCGAATTGTTATTTAGCTTCCGGATTAGAATTCGGTTTTAATGCATAGAAGTTTTAAAATGCCTATTCACCCCCCTCTAGTCGGCCTCCTCGATCTTACAGATGTGGAGTAGGAGAATGTCCCTATCCCCGCTTCACCCGATGGGGAATTGTATTTGCATATTAGTATCCCCGTGGGGGGAGAAATAGCCCCATCCCCGTCCCTTAATGGGTGAATTCCCCGTCGGGGAATGGGGAATGGGGCCCCATTGCCATCCCTACTTCTTCTCTTCCTTTCTCCCCTCTTCTCCCTTCCCCTTTCCTCCACTTGTGGCCGTAGCTGCTGGAGCTCCCCCCAAGATGGCAGCCATGGAGGAGCTTGGCTTGAGGGAGGAAGATGGAGGCGCCAAAGGGAGGGAGAGAGCTGGGGGCGGCAGCCAAGGAAGAAGAGGAGCAGGGAGGATTCGGCCAAGGGAGAGGCTGCTAGTTGCAAGGGCAAGGAAAAAGGGAAAAGGAGGTGGCTTGGTTAGGGTTTTGAGGGGAGATGGGCTGCAAGGGCTGGCCCAACTTAGGCGCCTTCCCACCCCCCTCTTTTGGCCGAACAGGGCCACAAAGCTGCCTAAGCCTGGGCCAGAGGCCCATGTTCCAAAGATCTCCCCAAAAACTGAAATTTTAATTAAACTCCCTCTCCCGAATAAAATACTCTCTAACTGGAATTTGGGTTATTACATATTCCAAATTTTAATTTTATTGTACTTGATATGAACATTTTCTTTTCATCTAGACCGTTATAATATGGACTCACCACGATCACGGTACAGATCTTTATCTTTTTTTCACCGATTAACATGGGAATCTCTAGCTTTTAAGAGCGAATGTAGTGGCTTCTTTTGGATCTACTTTAATAAGATAATATATATATTTATGAGACCTAAAATTATGAAAATATTTTTTTGAGAAAAATCTACACGTATCCTTTTCACGTGTCTAATATAAATATTCAAAAAGATGTTGATAGTCAAAATTTAGAAAATTTAATTGCACGTAACCTACAACGACTTTCTTTTGTGACCGGAAGGAGTATATATATAAGCACCTCTAAGCATAAGATATGCAAGAAAAACTAGTAATCAAGCGGCGTCGGAGAGTTATGCAAATTCACTGTCCCGTGGTTGAATCAAATTGTGCTAAATGACCCGGGTCGAATGGTTTTCGATCACAAACAATGGCATCTGTTTTCCATATCTGACCTATTGCAACACTGTAGACCAAAGTTGTTATAAATCTACTGTATTGAAGCGATCATGAAGTGTGCATTAACACATTATAATAGCTAGCAGTACTTCACACGGCCGGAGAGCGACACCATCACACCATTAATCATTACAGATCCACAGCGACGCGAGAACTCAGATATCAGCAAATTTAACATGCATGCAAGAACAAGAAGAAGATAGGCATAGTTGCATACCACCCGATGATAGCATCCATGCAAGAACAAGAAGATAGGCGGTGAGCACATGTGCCCTCCGCAGCATCTCGGTGGGCGCGTAGCTCTTGTCAGCCCAGAGCCTGGTAGTCGCGCTTCCACGACGGTTGCTCGCCCGCGAGCGTCCACATGGTGACCAACTGAGTCTCCGGGAGGAGGCCGTGCACCTGCTCGTCAGCGCCAACAAGGTGGTGTTCAGGGAGTACTTAGCGTTTTGTTGCTAAATAGTATAGTATTCAAATTTTGAACTCTCGGGTCTAGATTTAATGGATGAGATCACTTTGCTTTATCCCTTCCTATCTAAATACTATTTTGTTTGGGAGTACTTCAATTTTTAGACGTTAGATGCATACCTGCTTCCGTCTACTAGTTTGCTGCATACCCTGCACCGATCACATTTGCTCATATGTGATACATTGAGGAATGCTCCAATACAAATTATTATTATTTGCATGGCCTTTTTACATAAGTTATATACTAGTTTTACCCAAATTAAATTATGTAAAAATGGTGTCACTGTTTGTAAAAAAGAGGAACAAAACAAACCATAAGAAACACAACAAAAACTATATAAAAAAACATACCTGTTCATTTATGTTGTAGCTCTCGACAACCCTAAATAAATTGATTACTCATTTATCATATTATTTACTCAGAGAGAAATCACTAAACACAGCGTACATAAAAAAAACTTAAATAGTCACAAACAAAAACAAAAAAAGACTCGAGTTCCATCCAGCACAGGTCCGGGGAGAAATAATGTCACGTCGAATCTTTGATCACGACGCGATGGGCCGTGGGCCAGCAGGCGAGGCGGGGCGGGCCGCGCGGCCACGTGACGGTGCCGGCGATTGCGGCCCCGCGCGGTCACTCGTGCCGTCGCGTCAACTGACTGATGCTTCCACCTGCCGCGCGGAGCACACTTTGGTGGCCCGTTCTTTCTCGGGCGCTGAACGTTCGGCTGCTGCATTAGGACCCACGGGTGCGTGCGTTCAGCGTACTAGCATGGACAAACAAGGGCAATGGCAAGGGCAAGGAAGAATTCGCCTTGTCATTTGGCGTCGACGATGCATCACGCAGGTGTGCACTGGTCTGGTAGTATACTGCTATGATCGTATGGAAGTTAGTGCAGACGAACAGAGGGTTTGCTTGGATCACTACCCGGTAGCGATTTGCCTGGCTGAAACTTCTCCTGAGCGCTGCCGGCTCGCTGTTTGCTTTATGCCTGACAGGCCGTCGGATTCAGGCGCCAAAAACGAGCGCCTGGGAGCTTGCCTCCCAGACAGCTTTATCCTTCATCCATCTTTAATTTTTTCAATCTAACGATCTATTTTTCATTCACTAATTCCAAACACAGTCTTTCAATCAAATAACTCATCTTCAGATTTACATAATCAGACAAAAAATATCTATTTTTCAGACTACCTCCAAGCACCAACAAACAGATCCAGATTCCCTACTCTCGCTTCCGGATTACTGCTGCTTGCCACATCAACGGTGCACGTGAGATTTGTATGTTTCACGAGTTGGCCCGGGCTTTCTTGGGCTCCAGTATGCGGCCAGCTAGCTTTGGGGTGAGTAGTGGTGCAAATCATAGACAAGGCCCATAGGTGATTTGCAGAACGAGCAATTGCTCAGTTCGTTTGCTCTCCAAATTAATGGAACAAAGGAACGGCATGAAAACTCGTACTCGTACGGAGATTTCATAGAGCATGCCTCCATTTTATTTACTCGGGCGCGGGAGCCAGCGGTGGGGCGACGCTGCGAGGTGTCCGCGCGGCAGAGGGTGCGACAGGGGCCGCGTGGACGGCGGTCGACGTCCGGCTGGTGCCGGCGACTTCAGGCCGGCAGTGACGGCGGTTGGCATCGGGCGGTGGCAGTTCACCGTCCCCTGTATGAACAGTAAATATGAACAGTAAACAGTATTCGACAATAACGATGGACAACGATCCGATCTGATCTCGGGTTCACAAATTAATCTATCAGATTAATCTAATATCAAACTAGGTATTGGGCAACAGAAAATCCCGATAACATGCCAATTCAGCTGTGTAGAGGGATTCGTGCTGATAACGTGTTAAATAATCGATGTCGTAGTCGGGAGACAATCAATCCAATCACACAACGAACACTAAAGAGAGACACAATATAGATGAGGATCCAAGATCTTTATTCATCTCTATGTACTTGTACATTGGGGGTCCTCATATTTATAACCCAAAAGGGGTGAGCCCCTCCTAAAGATGGTTTAGTCTTTTGCCCATAATTAGACTTCATAATACGAATGCCCAAAGTGATTTTTTTGTCGTGTGGGAACTAGATGGCACGAGAGGGGTGCAAGCGTATGTGTCAAGCCGGGTGGCCGTGTTGGCAGCCATGCACGTCGAGCTAGGAGCGAGCGCATAATAGGTCTCCCTAGCTCGAGCCCGAGAGCGCCAGTGAGAGTGCAGGACAAGCTAGGTGAGCCAGGCGTGAGCGCACACGCGGGCGGGAGGAGTTGGTCCGAGTCATGGGGCTCAGTGTGTGGGCACGTGTTAGGAAGATAGGGAGTGAAGGGTGTAGAATAGCTATTCTAAGAAGGGGTATAGCACATCAACAGGTATTTGATTTGGATGTCTAGAAACCAAGGTGCATGAAACACTTATCCAACCTCCTACCCACCCACCCACATATACATATACATATACATATACATTCTCCACCGGAGCGTAGAATAAGGTTAGCCCACCATGCCCGACCGAGCCGCCCCTACTGAACGCGCGGCCCACGTGACACCACCGAGCCATGTTGCCCACTAACCCATGATCCCCACGCATAAGTCACACGTCCAATAAACGCTTCGACGAGGTGCGCACAGGGCTGGATGTGCCAGTAAACTACAAGAATAGAGTCTGGTAAATCTTTTTGTAGCAAAGCAGTAAAGTCATATGGATGTTACAATAAATATCTTTTAGCGATACAATACATTTTTTAGTAAATGCACAGAGAGGTTTTTATTTGTGATACTTATATCATTTTGTTACCCTCGTCGTCACTAAGCTACGGGTGAAAACCGTTCATGAATCAGAGCTTCCAATTAAAAGTTATTGCTAAAACAAGAAAATAAGCATTCATGTACGTACAAAACAAGGAACCGATCTTTGCTAGTTGGTTGTCCACTTGTCTATATTAGTTGGCTAAGATGGCAGTAAAGCCATGTGAAGGTTGTAATAGATCTTTTTTAGCGATGCAGTAAATCTCATTTAGTAAATGCAAAGAGTGGTTTTTATTTACGAGAGTTATATCATTCTGTTACCCTTGTCGTCACCAAGATATAGTTGAAAATATTTTGTGATTCAAAGCTTCCAATCAATAGTTATTACTAAAACAAGAAAAGAAACATTCTTGTACAAAATAAGGAACCGATTATTGGCTAGTTGGTTGTATACTTGTATTTACTAGTTGGTTAAAATAGTAGTAAAGCCATATGGAGGTTGCAGTAAATCTCTTTTAGTAAATGAATAGAACGGTTTTTATTTACTGACTCACGTATCACCGAGTTTATATATTTTTATGATTGTTTCATATGCGCACTGGGCTAGATGTGCCAGTAAACTATGAGAATTAAGCCCAATAAATTTTTTTGTAAGAGAGCAATAAAGTCGTGTGGAAGTTGTAGTAAATATCTTTTAGCGATATAGTAAATCTTTTTTAGTAAATGCATGGAGAGGATTTTATTTACGAGATTTATATCATTTTGTTACCCTAGTCATCACCAAGCTACCGGTGAAAACCATTCATAAATTAGAGCTTCCAATAAAAAGTTATTGCTAAAACAATAAAATAAATATTCATGTACAAAACAAGAAACCTATTATTTGCTAGTTGGTTGTCTACTTTCTGTAGTAGTTGGCTAAGATGGTAGTAAAGTCATGTGGAAGTTGCAGTAAATCTCTTTTAGCGATGCAGTAAATCTTGTTTAGTAAATGCACATAGAGCTTTGTATTTGCGAGAGAGATATCATTTTGTTACCCTTGTCATCACCAAGATACCGGTGAAAACCATTTGTGAATCGGAGCTTCCAATCAAAAGTTATTACAAAACAAAAAAACATTCATTAACAAAACAAGGAACCGATTGTTTGCTAGTTGGTTGTCTACTTGTCTGTACTAGTTGGCTAAGATGAAAGTAAAGTCATGTAAAGGCTGCAGTAAATCCTTTTAGTAAATGTAGAGAGTTGTTTTTATTTACTGCTGCATGTATCACTGCGTTTATATTTTTTGTGATTATTTCATACGCGCACGGGGTTGGATGTGCTAGTAAACTACAAGAATGAAGTCCAGTAAATCTTTTTTTTAACAGAGCAGTAAAGTCATGTGGAGGTTGCAGTAAATATCTTTTAGCGATGCAGTAAATCTTTTTTAGTAAACACACAGAGAGGTTTTTATTTGCGAGACTTATATCATTATGTTACCCTCATCGTCACCAAGCTACCAGTGAAAATTGTTCATAAATCGGACCTTCCAATCAAAAGTTATTGCTAAAATAAGAAAATAAACATTCATGTACTAACAAGTAACCGATTATTGCTAGTTGGCTTGGACCCTGTATGACATGAGCATTGGTGGATCGATTTTACTGCTGGTGTGTGTGCTCTTGGGCCATTTTACTAACGATTGCAGTGTGGCGTGTGAGGGTTTTACTGTCGGTTCCGAGGGAACGTTTGGTTGGTCTCGCGAGGGGGGTTGTGGGCTGGCGCGTTGAGCATCGCCCGGTCTATGGTGCGGCCAGAGCGTAGAATAAGCTATTATATGCTCATGCACTGAATAGCGCTACCGTACATACATACACATATTTTACTCATATTTATATATTTAAAAGTATATATACTTATATTATTATACTTTAAACAAGCACATGTGGGGCTGCACCAAATCAGATGATTTTTTCCGCTCCCCTCTCCTATGAAAAATCAAACGCAAGGAGTGGGCCTACCTCTCTCCACGATTATGCTATACACGAGTCATTCGCAACACAATTGCAAGATCGCAACTACCCCATGCAGCTTCCCGTTCCTAGCGATTACAAGTTTACACCTGCCTCCATGAACTTCCCCTCACATTTCCCATTTGTCGTTGTCTACCCATATCGTGCGCGTGTTGGATTGAGCCACGATCTCTATCATGCACGATTAGGCGATGCCAAGTGATGGCTCATGTTGCGAGGAGGGAGGGAGCACGATAGCGGTGCCTGAGAACAATGCTGTGTGGTAGCAGCTCGGTGGCGGCGCTTGGGAGCAGCCGGAACCGTGCGAGCCATATTGTAACTAAGCATTATAATTAGCATGGTTACTGCTCCATAAACAATGCAACGTCGAAGAAAGAAAACCCGTGTGAGGGTTGTTGATTGCATTCCAAATATGTCAAGTATTCAACAGTTTTTTTCAGTTTCACTGTTGACATTAATTCCTATTAAATGGTCCCTCTCGGTACTTTGTATGGAATGTTTTTCATTTTGCATTTGGTTTTAGTTTTTGCTTGGCCTAAATATGATAATTCTATTGCTATTATATTATAGGTTGATTCATAGTCCAAAACAAAAACATGTCGCACAGAGCAAAGGGCGCAGAGGCATGATAGAGGAGTGCGTGGTGACACAACACGGGTTGGGCGGAGCTTGGCTGGACGCCGCAGCGGAACTGAAGGTGTAGTGTAGTGTCATGGGTAGACATGTGCATGGTTATGGGCTTGCGTGGGCTGTGCGGTAGTTGGGCAGTGGCAAGCCCAAGCAACAAGTAATGGTTTGCATTACAAAAGAGAGTAGCAGCAACGAACGTGGGCATCGAAGAACATATGAAAAGGCAAATGCTGGCTTTCTTCCTCCCCAAGCTCTGTTCCTTCCTCTCCAATTCTTTCTTTGATTTCTCCAATCCAAATAGCTTATACTCACCAATCTGACTGCTATTCCCAATCTTTTACTTTTCTTCTCCTCAATTGTATCGACACCACTTGTATCTTGTGTTAGAGTTGACCATATTGCTTTGTCTTAGGTGTGCATCGGTGTTCATTCAACTGGGATCATAACAATTGGTATCAGAGCAATCGATTCGTGGGAGTTTTAGCGATGAGATGGTGTGGGGAAGGATTGGTGGCAGTAGCCATGAGCGACGACCTGATTCAAGCAGTGACGGTGTTGATGGAGGTGGTGCCTACCACCTATTCGGCGAAATGCCTTGTTCACATCACCGTGAGCCATGTGTTGTATCTTGTGACGAAGGAGGTGCTACATCAGATCCTCGATGCGTATGGTGTGGAAGAGATGACTATGTCCCCAAGAGCCGCCCATGCGGAGGTCGTGGTCCAGCTCTAGTCATGGCACTAGGCGATGAGAGTTCGAGATGCTTTGCATGGCCGGTGCATCTACGACGCCTGCTGTTTCCTCGACATCCAGCTGGTGCAGCTAATGCTTGACTCTACTTCCACTACGATGGCGCAACACGAGGCAGTATCCTCAGTGAGCGCCCCGAAGCTACGCTCCTTTCCACGTGACGCTCCCCTGGCATCGATGAGCCCAGGTATGAGCCAGTCTCACCGCCTTCCCTGGGCTGGGACTGGGACTGGGACGCCATTTTCGACGAGCAGAAGGATCGGTGTATGAAGATGGTGACTGAGATGTTGCACAACAGGCTAGGGCGGTCCATGTCTTCACCAACTCTATCTGATGCAATCACCCCCAATGCCATTAATGCTGCGGAAGGAGTGGATGCGGACCCGATTGCTGTTGGCATGGCCACAGCCGCTCCTCTCTCACGAGTAGAGGGGCAGCTACTCCGTGCATGGGAGATGTTCGATGAAAGGCTGATGAAGATGCACGTCCTCTCGGACGACACGCCACTACCGGCGACCACGCCGATGCCCCCCTCTGTCGTTGTCAGGGACCACATTGTGGCCTCTCTCATCCTGCGCGTAGATGCCACTCTCAACATCAAGTCGCCCACCAAGCATTCGACGACATGTTCCAACCACTATACAGGCGTGCAAATATCCACATTCACGCCGACGACCACTACGATTTCGCCCACGACCACCATCTTGGTCATACAACTGGACACTATCCTAGTCAACGCTCATTCAAGCAACCCCACTTAAACACCGAATACGGTTGTCCTATGGCCACCAGAGACAAAATGGGTCGAGAGGAATCCCTAGCCACCTCCTTCTCGAATCCCAAGCATAAGAACCGAGTGAGCCATGACCAAAACCATGGCCGCTATTCAAGTGTGAACAAGGTTGGGGTGCAACCGAAGCCCCCATGGCCAACATCTGTTGGATATACGATTGTTCTACTGGTGTTCATCAAGGGGGTACTATTCAAGTCAAGGGAAACAACATTCACTCAAGTGGGCATAACAGAAACTGAAATGATGCAACTAATTGTGATGGCATGGTGTTCTTACTATGTGCGGCTGGGTACTGGGAAACTCTGGAAAAGCTTGCAATATGTGCGGCCAATTAGTAATAATGGAGATTGGTATCCTGAAGGTGATGATGAAGTGCTTGACTAGACAACGCTAATTTCTATGGACAACAACAAGGATGATATGAAGCTACAACTCCGGCTACCGCTAACTCCATTATTGGTGAAGCTGAATTTAAATGCTATTCAGGGTGGCGACAACTGTGAGCAAGATGATCTATATAAAACAAAGATTAATTGGTCCACTCCTGAAGGCTGGGTGCTCAATGAGAATCTTGGGATTCTTATATTAGTGCAGCAGAAGCATGGTGGTGTGCTTAAGGTGCAAATTTTTTTTTATTGGAGGACTCTAGAAGGCCACGAATATATGCAGCTGATTGGCAGAAGTAGAAAATGGATTTGGCACTACGAGGAGAGTGTCATTGTCTTGCCTGATCTTTCTTTGATAGCCATCAATTCATATGGACAATTCCAGTGGTTGTTTCAGTGCGCAGGGTGGTAACAGGATTTATTCAGAATGATGAAATGAGGTCCTCTTGCATATTCATCCACACGTTCAGAGAATGTTGCACACCAACTCGAGGGACTAAGTCAAGATCAACACTCTACACCAACTGGATTCGCCCTCAGATTGTTGCTTCTAGGAGGATGTCAGAACCCGGGATTAATATCCCAGATCCTCTGTGTATTTCTGAACTAGTCCCATGATCAGTAGCTAGTTCACACAGTAAACAAATATGGTAACAAAATTCATATCACAACTTTATTAATAATGAACAGAGTTTATTACAAAGAGGCTTACAGGCCCACAATAAAGAACACAACGGAAGACGAAAATGTAGTAAGGTCCAGTGAATCTGCCACAGGCAATCGACTGGGGAAGCGGCCTAGTCGTCGAGGTCCACATCGGTAGCAAAGTCCTTCTCCTCTGAAATTTTGTTTGCATAAAGCAAGTATGAGCACAACTTCCGTGCTTGCAAGTTACACCCGTCAAGTAACAGAATGACATGCATATATGGATATAACAATAGAAAGGCTTATTGGTTTATTTGCATAAAGCAACATTTCTTTTAAATACTGGTACTAAGTTCCAAAGCAGTTATTTTATAACTAAAATTCTCAATTTTATAGTCAGATAGCATTCACACATGATTGGTGAAGGATACCCTCCTATCACATGACTTCCTGCCCAAATCTCATCTGATAAACCAGTTTTGAAGAAGTTTATTTTCAAACAAAACCAAAGTCTAACTTTGAGTAGTTCTGCTAGCATGTCCATAACCGCGGACACGGCTATTCGAATAGTTTTATACTCTGCAGAGGTTGTACAGCTTTACCCACATGACAAGACTTCTTTAGTTTGTCCGGCATATATCTATGCCACCGTTCACTACCTTTCGTAAGCGGTCTAGAGCACGTGTCGAGGCCTTTACAATGTTCTGTCTTAATGTATTTGTGCCCGCTAAGGTTTCGCTACCATTGGGTGACCATCCTCCGAAGCCCCCTCTGCGCGCTGGATGGGTCTCTCGTCTCGACCAACACCCATACCAACAACATAGCACCAATGACACTAAGACATCACAAATTATTTAGCCAAGTCCCGACCCATACTTGGGACATGTGGTGGTACGGTATGGCGTAGCATCATGCGCTTGAAGACCGGTCCTTAACTGACTTGGGCGTCTTTCCATAAAAACCCCTGGGCCTTAACCCTGACCAGATTAAGCCCGTGCATAAACCTGCACCCACCAATCATCCATCTCGCCCAAGTCCAAACCCATTTTTATTTTATTTCATTTTTCAAAGTCATAAACTTCCATAACATTCCGATGCCATGGATACCATCTAAACAACAATTGATTTCTGGCTGAAATTCCCAAAATAACATGTTTGGTCTAAAAGCATGGCTAAGCATGATTTTTCTCAAAATGCTCTAGTTCATACTATCGTATCAACTAGGTTTGATCTATGGTGACAATATGTTTGCTTCAATTCTCAAAATTGGCCATACAAAGGATTTTAGGCATAACTATATATTTAAAATAGGAATTTAAATTGCTGATATAAATAAGCATGCAGTAATAATTTAAAACAGAATATAAATAATTTGAAATAATAGGATCGAGATGATCAAGGGTATAACTTGCTCGCTTGATGAGGTGATGCAGATCACCTGGTACTGAGGTGACGTTGTTTTCCTTAACAGGTCACATAGTACTCACAAGTACTTTCCCCAGGTGTACAATCATGATGATCATACAGTCAAAATTAATCCTCTTATGTTGCTCTTCAATCGGTGTCGAAATCTGATTCTCCGAAGTCGTCGAAATCTAACGTGAAAATAATCCAAATTCAAACTAAATTCAAATAAATTCAAAAAGACAGATCAAATTAACTCCAAATAGAAATATTTTGTTTTAGCTAGCTAGGTAATAATTTTATATGAATTTACAAACTTAAATGGACTAAAACGGAGTTCGGGTGCAAAAGATATGAATTTTAGAAGTTCGAAATTACATGAAATGATAGATTTAGGGTTTACAAGAAATACTGGCCAAATGAGCTCAAAATTAAATAATTTTGGTTTGGTTGGCTAGATCTTGAATTTATATGAATTTAGGAATTTGAATCGACAAAATCGGAGTTCGTATGAGGGAGAACGAACCCCGGGAAGTTCTAAATATCAAAAATCCAAATTTTCAGATTTTATTGAATTTCTTGAATTATTTTCCTAAAGAAAATTCGGTTTATTGCGCAAGTTGACGTCATCGGCTGGGAAATCTGAATTTTGGCCGATTTATTTTTCAACCGAAAAGAAAATAGGTCACTGACATGTGGGCCTCCAAATCAATGGATTGGGTCCATGGGTGGGTCAACGTCCATGATGGACTCGGTGCACGGCACAGGACCGTGCCACGCGGCTAGGCCACGCGGGCTACCACGCAGGCACAAGGGCTGAGGTGGCGCCTTAGGTGGCGGTGAGGTGGAGCCAGGTCGGCATGGGACGCCGGCGATGCGGGCGCACCCATTGCTCGTCGGTGAACGCGGGCGATCGCTCGCGGTGAGGGCACCAAACGAGAGGAGAGTGCGAGGATCTCGGGGCTCACCGTGGTAGCGCACGAGCATGAAGGGTTTGCCGGCGGCGAGGAGTTAGGCGGCGGCGCGTTTGGGGTCGACGGTGGCGATGGGTTCCGTGGCGCTCGGGCGAGCGAGGTGAGCACCGTAGGCGTCGGGTGGCGATGCGAATCCGGTCGACGGGCGAGCGCTTAGCGGCGCCGGCAACGAGGAAGAAAGGAAGCTCGACCGTGTTTCTTCAAAATCGGATTCTGGCGAAACCAAGATGGGGAAGGAGGAGTGGTGGTCGGGTTGGAACGAGCGAGGAAGGGCTACCCGTGCTCCTTTATAGGGGCCGAGGAGGTCGGGGGCGGGAGATCGGTGGCGGAGGTCACGGCGGCGATTTCGGGGTTCCAGCGAACACACACGCGAGATTGGGGGAAGATGACCGGAAATGGGGCGGCGCGATGCAGGGGTTTTAATGCGCGCGCGGGTGCGAGAAAAGGGGAAGGAATTAGCGGCGGGGATGGAGCTCCATATGCGCGGCAATGTCGGCCGTGCGGCGCGGCTGCGAGGAAGGAGGGCGCGGGGAGAAGATGGGTGCGTGGCCATCGGATGGGGATCCGACGATGGGGAGGAGTGAGGTGACGTGGGGATTTCCTAGCCGTCCGATGGGAATCGGGCGGTGGGGAGAGATAGGGGAGCGCGCGGTTGGTGTGGGCCGGAAATGGGCCGAAGGCGCGAGGGAAGGGTTGGGCTACGCTAGGGTTTCGGCCCGAAGGCAATTTGGGGATTTCAAATGGATTTTTCAATTGATTTAATACAGATAAATAGAAAGGGCTTTAGAAAATAGTAAAATAAATCCAAAAATTATGAGAAAATTCACAGAAATTCCCTGAGTTATTTTGGACTTAAATAAAATATCCCCAATTTATAATTGGCTATAGTTTTTGCAAATGAATTATTTTGGCTTGCAAATATTTAGGAAAAAACTTTTAAAATATCAGAAAATTCTAGAAATTAATTTAAATTTTATTTTTCAGATCAAATCAACTGAAACTTCAAGAACTTCAAATAAGTTTTAAATTTTGACTTTTACAACTTCAGAAATTCAAATAAAGCAATCAAACTCTGGAAAATTCTCAGAAAAACTAGTAAAATAATAATTTTATTTATTTTTATTTTGGTAACAACACTTTGGGATGTTACAGAGGACAGCCACAGAAGTGAGACAAGAATTTAATGGTGGGGTGCATCAACGTCCTCAAAACCATTTTGATGTTGAGGGACTTCGAGTTAGGACCATTGACACCAATCCTTACCAAATGAAGGAGGCTAGTGCTATGCTGCAAAGTGTTGTCAATGGTCTGATGATCTATACCGTGGCTTAAGTGTGACCTTCCACCTACTGCTGCCTCACTTCAAGAAATCCCTTCCACCTACTGCTGCCTCACTCCAAGAAATCCAAAGGGACTTCAAGAGCTACTGAATGGTATTGAATTACCAATATTGGCTGCAGTAGCCATACACAACTCTCAGTTTCTCTCAGGGAGCTTTTGGCTTGGAGATGTTTTGTGGACACGGTGATGTTGGGTACACCAAAGGAGAAAGGTTCACTTACTTCTACCATGGGCTAGTGCAGTTTTGCATGTACTTACAAGTTGAAGGCTCAAGCTAGTAGTTGGCACGCAAGAGAATTGCATGTGCCATGGGACGCTGGTGGTTTGGAGCTTCTTTAGTCTGTAGGGTTTCGGCTTGGGAACAGGTCGAAATTCAAGGAGGGAGAAATGTGTGGGCCCTGGGCTTTGAATACCCAAACCCTCGTGTGTGTATCGTATTGATACCATGATTGGTGGCTAGTACACACAACTCCAACATTGATAATCACATCCATACATATTTCATACATACAAAAAGATTACAAAAGGACTTAACCTTAAACGATACATAATGAATTTTCATTACAAAGGCCGACCGGCCAAATAAAACTCAACTAACAACAATGCAGCAGAAAGCACAGTAATTAAACAAAAATGATCCACCGATATGCCCCATCCAATCCCACACGCAACTGACAAGGATTAAGCTCTACAAAGACCCGTCGCACTTGTAGTCGATCTCACACTAGCTAACCCCTTGGGCGTTAACCTCCTCTGCAACAAGTGGACAATCCGGTTGAGTACAAAATTGTGCTCGCAAGACTTACAATAAAAAAAATAGAGTAGATGCATTCAAGTATCAAAGAAAGGCTACTATACTAGGCAATTTTCAGCATAAAAGCATTTTCTTTGTAATAGAGTAATATGTTCCAAGGTAATTTACTAAATCTGTTTTTATTTGCTTAAATAACAGTGAGATTATAATTTAGATATCAACCAAATATCATAAATGGCTGACCACCATGATAAACTAAAGCGCATGGATTAACCCATCCATCTCATGTTACTAGTTCCAAAAATTTACCAAATTTTAACTATGAGTCTAGCAAGAGTGACTTAATAATCCAAACGGTGTCCATATTCGAGGATGCGGCTATTCGAATAGATTTAACCCTGCAGGGGAGTACATTTTTACCCACACGACTCGTCTAGCCCGTAAGCCAAACACACTACCTTTGGTGAGTCGGTCGAGGAGTTCGAGACGTAGTATTTTTCAGCGAGAAGACCCTAATGATTTGAGCCACCCATGAGATTAAGTCCCACTTAGTACAAATTGCTTAAAAATGCTAAGAGGGCTCCCAAGTTATATTGGAGATGCTAGTGTAAGGTAGTTAGTATGTGGGTAACCCCCAACATAAAAAACAGTGCTCACCCGTATATTATAGTATTGCATTGGATTCCTACGAGCATATGATCACACACATAACACCCTCACACCACCTGTGGTTCAATCCAATAAGACCCCCCCCTACTTGATAAAGCCGGCCTCAATCCAGCATGTGGAAGTACGGTTGTGCTTGGACCAACAACACAAATGCTCGGTCCTTGTTGACCCGGGCGAGACTACCACAATAACCCAAATCTTGTGCACGAAAGCACCAAACCATACGAACACTTGCCCAAGTCCAAAACAGTTTTAGTTTGCAATATTAACCTCAAATACCAGAGGAGTAACAATCTGAACAATAATTAGAAGAATGAATTGCATGTGTGTATCCCCGGTCGATGGACCATTTCCATCAACCCGTTGCTACCGAGCTACAAGCATGGCTAAGCAATTTCGCATATACAAGTAAATAGCACATACATCATCCACCGTGAATCATCAAACAGTGGGGATAAATAACTTAAGTGACAAATAACAGGGAGCAAGTATATCAAGGAAAAGAAATGCATCAAATAGGATGTAACTATTCTACTGCAAACATACTTCACAAATAGTATGCATACATATATATTGCAAATAAAGTAAGGGAGTGTCTATACAACATGCGACTGATTTTTTCTTGGAAATCAGTCACTTTTTTAGCCATCAGATGGAGATCCGATGCCCTAGATATCACCCCCACCTCTATATCACTAACCCAATCTCACTTCCCACCCTCTCTCCCTCTCTCTCACCAATCAAAGAGCATATTAGTTGCAAGATGTATAGCAGTTCTCATAAAGTAATTGTTTTAAAGGTAGTAGGAGCAACATGGTCAAGGAAGCATGCTTGCCTTGCTGGTGGTCCTCTTGCTCACTCTCGGACACGTACTCGCACACTTCCGGCAACTCAGAATCTAACGAGAAAGAACGACATCGAAAATTCAAAGTACTCAAAAATGCAAGAAATTTACACAATAGTTATATTATTATTTTATATGAATTTAGGTGAAAGAATTAATTAAATCGGAGTTTGTGTGTGAAAGTTATAGCCTTCCAAAAATCAGCAGAGAAAAATGCTAAAAATTCCACTTGCTGTCACTTTAACCCGAATTTAATTCTTTTCGTGAAATTTTTTAGAATATTGGTGGAGACAAAAACTACATGGTTAGACATAGAATAAAAATTGATGAACATCAAAATTGGATTCATCCCATTTGGAGTTCATATGAATTTTCTATGAATTTTCAAAGTTAAATGACTTTTTAGTGTAAAAATAATTCTTTTCTGAAATTTCTATCGCAATAAATACTTTTTATTCTCAGGCTGACCTAACCTCTATCAATGACAGATAGGGCCTACATATTTTCTTTTCTTTTTCATTTATTTTCTAAAGGAAAACATCCACTAAGGCATAATCAAGGTAGTCGATCTGACAAATAATGTTCAGACTCGCAATCTTCCATCTATACAACCCATCCAATAATTATACAAAATCCACCAAGTTATCGGATATGACCATGACTAAATCCATCAATTATTCTTTACTAGACTATTTAAGCTAATATTAACTATCTAACTCTATTAGTCTCACCTCGGCAAATCATAATTGTATACACTAAAATTTCCACCGATCGAAGTTTATTTGACTAACCGATCACCAACAACTTCCATGCGACTTCAAAATAACATCACCCGATCAAATAATCCAATAATATATTTAATCTAGCATCCACCGATCAACAATACACATAATCCGCTACAACGATCTAATTATTCGCATTCAACGAAATAACATTACATTATCATGCCTACGCACAAATAAGACCTACCAGGGAGTTACACCGGTCTAACCTACCAACCAATTTTTATACTTAAACATGCATAAAAATATGCCATGCTTATTACTATCTATTGAGTTACATGTACCAACCAATTCACCCAAAAGCTTAAGCTGATGAGGAAATGTGGACAATTCACTTATACTTCAACACTCCCCCTCACGTGTAGACTCCCTCAGGCCTAAAGGTAGAATAGAAATGGGCTGCAATTATTTTCTTAATTGCGCCAGCCGGGACTTGAACTCAAGAGCTCTTGACTCTGATACCATATTGAGTTGCATGTACCAACCAATTCACTCAAAAACTTAAGCTGATGAGGAAAGGTGGACAATTCACTTATACTTCAACACTATCATGCAACATGCACAACTAATATCATAATACGGTAACACAATTAACACAAAGGAATTTACCACAAGCCTAGGCTTGTGAATCGTGACCGGGCGACGTCTTCTCAGCCACTTATCTGCGTCCGCTGTAGTCGTCACCGGTCCCGTGTCTCCCTCGGCCGCTCATCCACATCCGCCATCTCAGTGCCACCGCATGCATCGCGCCGCCACAGATGCGCGCCACGCCGTCCTCCATCGCTGCTCTCCTGCCGCCGTGCGTCTTGTGCTCAACACGCCTGCCGGCACCGGCCGCCACTCTCCGCCCTCCTCGCGCGGCCTCTGCGCTCGTCGGGCCGCTCACATGCATGCCCTGCATGCATGTCCTTATCATGGTGCCGGCCCCGACGTCACCGTGCCGCAGCGAGTCAAGCCGCCGCGCCCTCGGTTTGGCCGCATCACATGCATGCATATCCGTCGAGGTGCATGCGCGCATACACTGCCACATGCACAGCTCCGGTCACCTCTCGGCCACCGTCGCACGCATGCATGTGCAGCGCCTTGACGTCGTCACGCCGCGCACCGCCAAGTAGGCGCTCGGTGCCACGCCAGCCATCACGCTCTGGGCCGCTGCCGCACTGCCGGTCCTCCTTGCTGTGGATGCCGCTGCTCCAACAAACCGTCGTCGCCCTCGGTTGTCACGGCGCGCTGGCCGCCTCGGCCACAAGCCGCTGCCAACAAACAAGTCGCGACCAAGTCGATGTCGTCGAGCCCTGCCGCATGCACTGCCTCTATATGCATGGCTCCGATACCGGCCTTGACGTTGCTGCTTTGCCGCTGGCTGCTCTTGCCCAAGCCGCCCGCGTCGCTGGCCACCTCCGGGCTGCAGCATCACGCCGCCTTGCGCCAGCCTCTCCGCGCCTCGATGCCCGTGCCGGCCGCCACCGCCTTCTCGCCTTTGCCTCGACTCTACCCGAGCCGCCTTTGCAACATGCATGCATGGATGCCGACCGCCACTGAGCCGAGTTGCTCTGCCCAGCGCCACCGCCACATGCAGGCATGTCGCCGCAGGCTCCTCTGCCACCTCCTCCACACAGCCTCATTGCCGCTGCAGTGCAGCGCCTCTGTTCTTCCCCTTCCTCTTCTCTAAAACACTCAAATGTTCATGCATGCAAAAACTAATTGGATGAATGGAAAGCTTAGGTGATAAGGAACGCGATGGTATGACATACATTAGGGGATTCTCAGTTTGTGATTGGGATTGGGAGGAGAGAAGTGACGAGCTTGAGCTTTTGTTCATGTTGAGAAAGAATGTAGGTGTTGTGCTGGAGGAAGAAAAAATGGTAGTGATGTGCTCTTGGAAACTGAAATGGTAGTGGGTGTGGCTTTGCATGTTGGATGGAGTTGACAGCGAGGTGAATAAATAAACAAAGGAAAGATGGCATGGAGGAGTGTTCTGTTGGGGAGAAGAGAGATGGTGTGGTGAGGATATGAAGTGACAGTGGGGAGGGGTGGTTCGGCTGGGAAAAGAATGGCAGCGATGGGGCTGTTCGGTTGGGGGAGGAAACGAAATAGCAGTGCAGTGAGTTGATGAGTTGTCTGGGTTAAGGAGTGAAAAGGAAATGGCAGGAAGAAAGAATGATTCGCTAGGGCAAAAGATGGGAAAATAGTTCGGCTGGATTAAATAATGAAGATGGCTAGGGAGTCAAAAGCGGTAGAAGAAGTTTTGACCGTTAGGAAAAATGGCAGCAAAGGAATGAAAGCGCAGGTGTTTCGTCACCGTCGGTCGAACCAGTAGAGAGAGCAGCGATGATAGGAATGAATGACATATGAGGATTTTTGATATGCATGCTAAAACAAAAAATCAAAATAATTTTTTTTTGCCACATCTTCAAACAATTCGATTCAACACTGCTTATTATTATTATTATTTCAATGCAACCTTTTAATTAATTTAATCTGATTTTTTTTAAAAAAATTATTTAAATACGAGAAAATTTTAAATCACAGTCAATTATTTAATAGATCGTCAAATTAAATATTAACATCCTGATTCTGAAAATCGGGATGTTACAAAATGTCATGGGCTAACATGTGCATGGTTATGGGCTTGCGTGGGCGGTGCGGTAGTTGGGCAGTGGCCAGGCCCAAGCAACAAGTGATGGCTTTCACTGCAAAGAAGAGTAGCAGCAACCAACTTGGGCATCGAAGAACATATGAAAAAGGCAAACACTGGCTCTCTTCCTCCCCAAGCTTTGTTCCTTTATCTCCAATTCTTTCTTTGATTTCCCCTATCCAAATTGCTTCTACTTCTGATTTGATTGCTACTCCCAGTCCTTACTTCTATGTCTCCTCAATTGTATCGGCACCACTTGTATCTTGTGTTGGTCTTGACCATATTGCTCTGTCTTGGGTGTGCATCGGTGTTCCTTCAACTGGGATCATAACATGTAGGCCAAGCACGGTGATGGAGGCATGATCTGAGCTGGGGCGGAGATCAGTGAGGCACCATGACGGCTCAACTTTCAGGGTAATTTTTTTTATCCGTAGTAACACACGGGCATTGAACTAGCTTTTAAACCAAAAGAATTCGTAGTGCTGCGTAAGAGCCAGCATGGGCGGTGAGTATATTCGTTGACAACCACAGAAAATGCCGCAGTTGAGCTCGACAATATTTCTCACCGAAATCTGCGAGCTGAAGGAATCAGAGCACATTTGGCCTTTTGAAATCCGTGTGCCGATTGCCGAAGAAATTGGTGCATATTTTGACTTTCGCAGAAAGCACCACCTAACGATTTTGTTTCCCCTATGAGGTAAAAAGAAAATTAATGAACCTGCAAATATCGACAAAACAACAAGTATTGTTAACCAAGGAAAATAACTCATGATAAAGTGATAAAGAGAAGATATGTTTTGACGAAAAGCCCGTGCTCGAAATAAGCGAGCACAGCTTCGATAAAGAGGAATCGACGATTCAAGTGGAGTTTTTGTAACGTATCAATAAGATAGAGCCATGCTACGGGTTGTTTGTGCCCTAAATAAATGCGGACACTTAAAAATCATTGGTGCGAGATTCGCATCAAGAAGACGCGTACACCATTGCCAAGAAGAAGAAGAAACCTATGATTTCCTTTTGGCAGCAGGAACAGGGAGAGCAGCAAAACGAACATCAATGTTCAACATTTCCTGTTGTAAACAAAATAAATACTAAGTTACTATACTGCACAAAACGAAGAGAAAATATCAAGCACAAGTTAATCTAACCTGCTGCTATCCAAAGGAGAAGGACAAAAACGTTAAACAGTTACAGAAGAAAAATGAAAAAAAAAACATAAATATCTCGAGGTCGCACAAACAAAATTACAGTTAGAAGCTGCACGATAGGTTAGGGGCTTTCTTCACACATTATGCTAGCAACACAGGTCGCATCTGATATATACCTGCGCAACCCCAAGGAAACCTAAAGACTCGCTCGCTTAATCAGCAGTATGTACAAGCAGTCTCCATGTCGAACCCGGGAACGAAGGATCCCGAATTCTCTGTGTTCAAACACCGGTCCAGGATTTCCAGCGTACATAGTCTCACAAAAAGGATATCACATTCATATCACGAAAGCGTAAATGACATTAATTAAATAATTGTTTAATACAATGAGTCGAATAACAATATCAAAAGTCAAATGATAAACACGGTGAAACATAATAATAGTGGAGCCACGATGCGCCACGAGGCAATCGTGCAGGTCAAAAGGCCTACTCGTGCAGGTCCTCACCGTCAAGATAGCGATCTTCTCTGAATAAGATTTATTCAACAAGGATGAGCACAACTTCGTGTGCGCAAGTCACACCAATATTGAATTTAAATGCATGCATAAGGTAACAAGTGAGTATGGCGAGGTTGTTTTGCATAAACAGCGTTTTCGGTGTAAATAATCATAGTAATTTCTAAAGCGGTTTATACTAAGATTAAAATCATATTTTAAAATGACAATATTACAATGTGGATAACCTCCAATGATTTAGTGAAGGATCCTCTAACACTTGGCCTCCCCCAATTTTTCATAAGGACTAACCATCCTCGGCATTTAATAAAGTGTTTTAAAACCAAAAACAATTCTAACTTTAAGTGGCCTGCTAGCATGTGCTCGCTTGTCACGGCGCGCTTGGCCGCCTCGGCCACAAGCCGCTGCCAACAAACAAGTCGCGACCAAGTCGATGCCGTCGAGCCCTGCCGCATGCACTGCCTCTATATGCATGGCTCCGATACCGGCCTTGACGTTGCTGCTTTGCCGCTGGCTGCTCTTGCCCAAGCCGCCCGTGTCGCTGGCCACCTCCGGGCTGCAGCATCACGCCGCCTTGCGACAGCCCTCCAGCGCCCTCGATGCCCGCATCGCCGGCTCGCCAGCTGCCTCCTCAGCCTTGCCTCGACTCTACCTGAGCTGCTGCTGCAACATGCATGCATGGATGCTGCACTGCCACCTGGAGCCGAGAGTTGCTACGCTGCAAGCGCCGCTGCCGCTGCATGCAGGCATGTCGCCGCAGGCTCCTCTGCCATCTCCTCCACACCGTCTCATTGCCGCTGCAGTGCAGCGCCTCTGTTCTTCCCCTTCCTCTTCTCCAAAACACTCAAATGTTCATGCATGCAAAAACTAATTGGATGAATGGAAAGCTTAGGTGATGAGGAACGCGATGGTATGACATACATTAGGGGATTCTCAGTTTGTGATTGGGATTGGGAGGAGAGAAGTGACGAGCTTGAGCTTTTGTTCATGTTGAGAAAGAATGTAGGTGTTGTGCTGGAGGAAGAAAAAATGGTAGTGATGTGCTCTTGGAAACTGAAATGGCAGTGGGTGTGGCTTTGCATGTTGGATGGAGTTGACAGCGAGGTGAATAAATAAACAAAGGAAAGATGGCATGGAGGAGTGTTCTGTTGGGGAGAAGAGAGATGGTGTGGTGAGGATATGAAGTGACAGTGGGGAGGGGTGGTTCGGCTGGGAAAAGAATGGCAGTGATGGGGCTGTTCGGTTGGGGGAGGAAAGGAAATAGCAGTGCAGTGAGTTGATGAGTTGTCTGGGTTAAGGAGTGAAAAAGGAAATGGCAGGGAAGAAAGAATGATTCGGCTAGGGCAAAAGATGGGAAAATAGTTCGGCTGGATTAAATAATGAAGATGGCTAGGGAGTCAAAAGCGGTAGAAGATGTTTTGACTGTTAGGAAAAATGGCAGCAAAGGAATGAAAGCGCAGGTGTTTCGTCACCGTCGGTCGAATCAGTAGAGAGAGCAGCGATGATAGGAATGAATGACATATGAGGATTTTTTATATGCATGCTAAAACAAAAAATCAAAATAATTTATTTTTTTTGCCACATCTTCAAACAATTCGATTCAACATTGCTTATTATTATTATTATTATTATTTCAATGCAACCTTTTAATTAATTTGATTTGATTTTTTTAAAAAAAATTATTTAAATACGAGAAAATTTTAAATCACAGTCAATTATTTAATAGATCGTCAAATTAAATATTAACATCCTGATTCTGAAAATCGGGATGTTACAAAATGTCATGGGCTAACATGTGCATGGTTATGGGCTTGCGTGGGCGGTGCGGTAGTTGGGCGTGGCGTGCCCAAGCAACAAGTGATGGCTTTCACTGCAAAGAAGAGTAGCAGCAACCAACTTGGGCATCGAAGAACATATGAAAAAGGCAAACACCGTCTCTCTTCCTCCCCAAGCTTTGTTCCTTTCTCTCCAATTCTTTCTTTGATTTCCCCTATCCAAATTGCTTCTACTTCTGATTTGATTGCTACTCCCAGTCCTTACTTCTATGTCTCCTCAATTGTATCGACACCACTTGTATCTTGTGTTGGTCTTGACCATATTGCTCTGTCTTGGGTGTGCATCGGTGTTCCTTCAACTGGGATCATAACATGTAGGCCAAGCACGGTGATGGAGGCATGATCCGAAATGGGCGGAGATCGATCCAGCACCATGATGGCTCAACTTTCAGGGTAATTTTTTTATCCGTAGTAACGCACGGGCATTGAACTAGTTTTTAAACCAGAAGAATTCGTAGTGCTGCGTAAGAGCCAGCATGGGCGGTGAGTATATTCGTTGACAACCACAGAAAATGCCGCAGTTGAGCTCGACAATATTTCTCACCGAAATCTGCGAGCTGAAGGAATCAGAGCACATTTGGCCTTTTGAAATCCGTGTGCCGATTGCCGAAGAAATTGGTGCATATTTTGACTTTCGCAGAAAGCACCACCTAACGATTTTGTTTCCCCTATGAGGTAAAAAGAAAATTAATGAACCTGCAAATATCGGCAAAACAACAAGTATTGTTAACCAAGGAAAATAACTCAGGATAAAGTGATAAAGAGAAGATACGTTTTGACGAAAAGCCCGTGCTCGAAATAAGCGAGCACAGCTTCCTCAGAAAGAGGAATCGACGATTCAAGTGGAGTTTTTGTAACGTATCAATAAGATAGAGCCATGTCATGGGTTGTTTGTGCCCTAAATAAACGCGGACACTTAAAAATCATGGCGAGCAGATTCGCATCGCAAAGACGCACACCATTGCCAAGAAGAAGAAGAAACTTATGATTTCCTTTTGGAAGCAGGAACAGGGAGAGCAGCAAAACGAACATCAATGTTCAACATTTCCTGTTGTAAACAAAATAAATACTAAGTTACTATACTGCACAAAACGAAGAGAAAATATCAAGCACAAGTTAATCTAACCTGCTGCTATCCAAAGGAGAAGGACAAAAACGTTAAACAGTTACAGAAGAAAAATGAAAAAAAAACATAAATATCTCGAGGTCGCACAAACAAAATTACAGTTAGAAGTTGCACGATAGGTTAGGGGCTTTATTCACACATTATGCTAGCAACACAGGTCGCATCTGATATATACCTGCGCAACCCCAAGGAAACCTAAAGACTCGCTCGCTTAATCAGCAGTATGTACAAGCAGTCTCCACTCTACCCATGTGCTTGTCGACAAGCTCACTATTGAGCAATTGTCCTGTCTAAATATGGTCCGCACTGGAAGGATCCAAAGGCCTACTTAAGAAGCAGCCTTGGCAACATCTTTACTTGATCGATTGTACTTCATGTGGCTCTTCACAAGCTGGCCATCGGCAAGGGCGGCGAGGAGAGAGAGCTCGCCAGCGAGCACGCTGCCAGCTACAATGGTAGCCAAAAGCCTAGAATTTTCCCCGGGTGAGTTATGATTTGAACCCTTCACACCAAGCAGGTTCAAACAAGCGGCCTGTGAGGCAAGGCAAGTACCACCTCCAATTGTGCCTACCTGAGAAACAAAAATTGAACCCATATAATATGGACAAATTACCAAGACAAATAAACTATTAATGAAATATCGTACTGTCCTCATGATGAAATTACGGATTACAAAGCACAACAGAACATCAAATGATTCAACAAGATCTTTAGGTTAGAGATTTTATCATTCCAATGAAGATATAACAGACTATGCTATAATCCACACAGAGTAGGAACTTAATCCCAATACCGATTGGAATTGAAAGGAAAAAGAATCACCTCAATGGACGACATGGTCACAGAGATGTGAAGATCATGTCCGTCGTTCACTGCCTCTAACATGGTGATACACTGTGAGCTTTCAACATTTTGTGCAGGATCCTGGCCTGTAGCAATGAATAAGGCAGTCACAATATTGCTTGCATGGGCATTAAAACCCCCTAGAGCTCCAGCAACAGCTGATCCAGCAAGATTTTTTATAATGTTAAGCTCGACAAGTTTTTCCACAGTGGTCTTAAGAACACTCTGTACAATTCCTCCTTTAATTGTAGCCTCACAAACAACAGATTTCCCACAACCTTCTATCCAGTTTACAGCAGTAGTCTTCTTGTCTGAACAGTAGTTACCTGATATAAGAAAAATTAACTCATCAATGCAAGTACCATGACAAAAAAAATATTGTGATAATAGGTACTATAATCCCAGTGCTAGCGCTGGATTGGTCCACCATTAAAATCTCATTAGATAAGATCACAACAAGTTTGCTCTGAGTGGAATGAAAACAAGCAGATTCACTGCTTTTCTGTAATCAGAGCAGTTTGTATTTTACACTTGTTTGTAACACAACAGACCATGCAATAAGTGGAATGACAAATTAAAATCCATCAAACAACATGGTCTAGAGACACAATTTGCTCAGGTTACAGCAGCACCAGATGAGGAAAAAAACTATATTGAATGCATATATCAGACACTTCTTTCAACAGACCATGCCTAACATTTCTAGTAAGAAATTCAGAATGTAAATGTTTTAGTTATCTGCTAAAAAGATACATTAGCTTCTGGAGAAAGTGCAAAATTAGCTGCAGTTTGCCATAACAAATGAAAGAGTTGAAACCAGATATGCTGATGACATCCATGTCGGGGAAGTCATCCCGCAGGTAGCCCAAGACATTCTCAACACCTTTTGACACCATATTCATTCCCATAGCATCTCCAGTACTACAGGTAAACCTCATGTAAAGGTTCCTCCCAGCTAGTGCACACCGAATACTTTGAAGCCTACCAAATCTGCTGGACCTGTGGGGATCAAACATTTTGAGTATTGCTTCTAATTGGTACAGAAGAGTACCATTATATGAAATGTATTAATTTCATTAAGAAAGCAAACCAATGGGATGTACAAAATATTAGTCCGAATTGCATAACATAATTAAGCGAGTCGGTTGTTTCTTTAATTAGTCCGGTAGGGCATAATTATCTAGTTGGTTTTGGAGTTAAATTTTTGTTTCTGGTTAGTATGAGTTGAGTCATGTTTAGTCTGAGCGCAACCAGGACCCATGTGGGTTTAGGTACGCACGTTCGGAGGATGTAAAGAATACTATAAAATAAACAAGTTGGTTGATTATCTCCAAAGAAAATTCCCCTCATGAAGTATGCATATAACTCATGCAGAACTAAATGTCTGATAGAGAATACAAGGAGGATAACAAACTTGATTTCACAATACAACCAGTGTTCAAACATTAGTACCAAATCAACAAATATCGTATAGTGACCACAGTGCCATCTGAAAAGGTTGTGTCATGTGCTACATCCAGGGATAGAAAACCCACGTTCTGCGTGCGTAGAATCGCCATCGGAGGGTGGTGGAAATGAGATCCCGGCGGTTTTTTCAAATCTAAAATCAAATTTTCAGATTTCAAATGAATTTTAAACAAATTTGAACGAATTTCGGCCAAACAAAATATGGTTTGACCGGTAACCGGTCCGGTTATCAGTACCGGAGGGGGGCCGAGATCCAACCCGGGAACGGTTAGCTGATCCCTGGCTACATCCACACCTAAGATTAGAACATGGAACCAAAAATGCACTTCTTGAAAAGCAAAATGCCAGCAACAAATTCACATTGTAATCCCAGAAAGGTGCATCATTGTAATATATAACTTCGGAAGAGTGCAAAGTGCCAACCCATGCGGCCATGCCACATCCATATACATGCAATTTTGGATGAGCACATAATTTTAGCTGTCTAGGACAATCAGGGAACAAGTTACAATTTAAAGATAAAAAATCAGATGAGATTTATAAATGCACTATGACTTTGAACTGGATGAACAATATGCCCATGTGTATAAGGTCTGAAAAACTAAAAGAAATCCACAGAGCAAAGTGGTGTTATGATCAGAAAAGGCCATAGTTGTTTCATAGTAGCGAAATAATGTGTTTGGAAAACAAAGTAAAGAAGAACATTAGGAAATTATGTAATACATGCTTAATCTAAAATGTGGGAATCATATACTAACGACAACTCAGTTTTTTTTTTAAAAAAATACTAACTACAATACAACCTACCTAAGATGCTAATTCTCAAACTTATTACCAACTCTAAAGTGCTCGTGGATTGCTCATCCATGCAACAAATAGTATGGAAGAGCCTAAGCTAACATAACCACGTGGCAATTACTTTGAAAGATGAATTCAATAGAACCTCCACAATTTCTCAGGACTTTTAAAGAATAGAAAATAACAATGTAAAGAATGCCCTAAATTATGAAACAGTTAAGCAAACAATAAACTAAAGTTAAAATAGTACTAAAAACAGTACTTGAAAAGCTTCTAAACATGAATCAACAATTACCTAGAGGTTCCAAAAATGCAAGAAGACAATTGTCTAAAGTTTCTATCAACACAGACCAACAGTGATTTAAACAGGGGCGGAGGAGCTGGCGCTGGGCCAGGCCTCGGGCCGGTCCAGCCACTTTTGGCCCAAAGTCACCCCTCACACTTGCAATGATCACAATTTCACATGGTATTTTGATGTTGGGCCTCGGGCCATTGCCCCGGAGGCCCAAGGCCTAGCTCCACCCCTGGATCTAAATCTTCTAAGAGCAGACTGACAGTTACTAGGCAGTAACAAAAAAAACTTCCAAAGAGCAAGTGATATTAAACTGACAATACACGTGTACCCTGAACCTCTGAAGGAGAATAGATCGAGACTCGCTAAAGGTTCAAGGTAAACAAAATGATGATAAATACACACGCTCTGAATTTTGAACAGCACAAACCGACAATTCATTGACATTCTCTGTGGTTTAAACGAACGCAAAGCAACAATTCAAGGTCAACGCTTCAGAAAGGTATAAACTGGCACTATTCGCATTTAGCTAGTAACCAATTGGACGAATCAGTCAGGGACGCAACTAGCGCTCGGACGTACGATGGGAAGCTCCTCATCGTATGCTTCAACGCACATCTGTACACAGCATTTGCAACAAAATTAATCCATGTGTGCAACAAAATGTGCAAATGATAAATACAATGCCAAGAAAAAATTGTGAAAAATATCAAATTCTCACAAAAAAAATGCTTGAAACCATAGTATAGAACATAGTTGCGCTTTTAAAAACTAGTTCAAATATCTCAAACAAATAAATTTCGATGTTACAACATTGCAACATTTGAAAATAACAGTGGAAACATTCAAAAATAATTGTTGCGATATTTTTGGAATAATGATGCAACAATCAAATAGTGAAGGGCTGCAACAACATGTTTACTCTTATGTAACAAATCAAAAACACAATTGCAACAAAAAACATCTCTTGCTGCAACATCTGATGCAACAATATCGCAACAATAAAAAAGTTCCAATGCTCCATGCAACATTTCGACCAACTGTTGCAACAAATTTGAGCAACGCCTGCAACAAAACGTGCCCGGATGAAGCTCGAGGTTGTTGCGGAGGTTCTGGCGGATGAGGATCATCTCCGGGAAGACGCGGTCGAAGGCGGCGTTGTGCTTGTCGATGATCTCAAGGTAGAGGAGGAGCTTCTAGATGGTGTGGTCCTCGGAGGGGAGGATGTAGCGGACGACGACGATGAAGAGGTGTAGGAGCGCCTGGCCGTTGAGGAGGAGCATGACGGCCTGCTTCATGGTGTTGACCTTGACGGCGACGCGCCCCTCAAGGTCGGCCTTGACCTAGTTCGCCATGGAGGGGGAGCCCTGGTCAAAGTGGACCAGGAGGGTGCACGGTTTCTCCATGGTCGCCGGTCACCGAGGCGGATCTGATCTGTCGTGCCAGAGCCTGGAGGGGGGCGCGTGGATCTGGCCAAAGCCTCTCGGTGGATCGGATCTGGGAGGGAAGGAGGGAGGAAGAAGAAAGGAGTGGGAGGCGATGCAGGATTGGATATGCCGAGATGAAAAAGAGAGATGTAGTGGCCAATCAGTGAGTGAAACGTACGATGGAAGAGGAGGTATCGGACGTAGGACACCTACCATTACTGATAAGGTAACCATAACACCGCCTATACTACAGTTTGCTGTTAAAAGCAATTGTACTTGCCTTATCCGGTGCATGTGCAATAAGCCAACACCCTGTGGGCTCTACCCTATCATCAACCAAATAAGAAAGGACTTGTTTTGGTGGGCAATCACCTGACCTTCAAATACCATGCAGTGCTAGCTATCAGCATCACACAATTATTCAAACAACACACGACAACCTTAAAATACACCAAAATAGTACATTTTTAGCTATCAATCGCACTATACCTACCCATTGTAAAACAAAATCATACAACACATTGAGCAATCATGCAAATAAATGGATAGTGAGGTCTACCTATTGAAGGCAGTAGCGAGCGCCTCAAAATTGGCAGGCGCCTCACCAAACGCCTTGAGCTCCGCTGCCCGCTTGGCTGAAGGCAACTTGACGGCTGGTGCGCGGGACATGGCGTCCCGGAGCAGCACGCTCACGGCGCCCCCGGACGCCGCAATGGCCCTGCACCCGCGGTTGACGCTGGCGACGAGGCATCCCTCGGTGGTGGCCATGGGGACATAGTACTCGCGCGCGTCCAGGAGCAGCGGGCCGGCGACCCCGACCGGCAGCTGCACGTACCCGACGGGCATCTCGCAGCATTTCCCCAGGATGGCCTGGTAGTCCATCCCCTCGAAGGGGAGCCCCTCCACGCCCCGCCCGGTCATCCACCGCAGCGCCTCCCGCCTCAGCCTGGCCGCTCGGCGGCAGTCCCCAATCCGCGATTCCAAGTGGTGCGACGGCAGTGCCCCGGACACCACCGCGGCTACGATCTCCTCGTCCCCGCCCTCAAGCCGGTCAGGCATTGGCGTGGGCACAGCGGCCGCGGGAGCGCGGGAGCTGTCGCCCTCTTCGCCGCCGCTGGCGGGGGCCTCGGGCTGGGCGAAGGGGACGCCGAACAGGCTGAGGAGGTACACGACGGAGGCCAACTGGCACACCACGGTGGCGAACTCGCGGCCGCCGAGGGGGAACCTGAGGGGCCGGTCCCTGTGGCTGCAGAGGCGGAGCAGGTCGCAGGAGGAGAGCACGAGCGAGATCATCGCCAGGCCGTTGGTGATCCGCATCGGGAGGGGCAGCGCGCCCCCGGTGAGGACCCTCCGCGCCGCCGCGATGCGGCCGCCGACCCGGCGCACGTCCATTCGCGCGGCTCGCTCGCCAACCAGCGCAGGGGTCGGAGGAGGCGGAGGCAGTTGCGAGACCGAGCGAGCGAGTCGGAGCCGCCTCTCCGTGTGTGTGACCGTGCTTGTGTCGTGTTCGCTGCGTTGGTCTGGGGCTTTGGGAGGCGCCGCGCATGGAATGTGCCGTGCGGGCCCCCGCTGGGGGATGCGGGTTCGCGGTCGGTTGCCTGATGGACGGACGGCGAGGAGCGTGGCGGGGGTTCTTGGTGTACACGGAAAGCGCAGCGGGTGGTAACTGGTAAGCAGGTGACCGCGGGGTTGTCTCGTCTCGAGTTCAGATGTTCGGCGTGACAGGGATCAAACGGACACGGGGCCCGCGCGGCCGACTGTTTCTTCTTTCTTTTCTTGCAAGCAGAGGACCGGGAGGTTTGGTCATACTCATATCCGCCGACGAGACGAACCAATCTTCCGTAGTATTTATACAGAGTATTTAAACTTTTCTTTTCCCTGTCATTTTTTCCATAGCACTCGCACCTATTGTATACTAATGATTAGTGAACCGTAGGAAAGTATACGTGCATAAATTTATTACACGTGTACCTCTAAGGGCTCAATGAAAATTTCTACATGTTTTATTTTTGTAGCAGTGCAAACACAAAGAGTGTGAACGTGGAGTATTTACTCAGGGATTTATGGAATAGGCGTGGTTAATGTGATGCACTCGCTAGTGCACGAGAATACGGTGTGGGATTTTAGAAGGCCCATCAGGCATAAACACAGCAGAGCATGTTTTCTCTAGTAAGCCGAAACAGGAAGTAACAAGTGTATTACAAAGGGAAACTCAAGCGCTACTAAGGCATCTCTAATAGTGTATTTATTGTCGTCTCTTAGCTATGTCACATCAATAAAATCCTACGTGGAGGAGAGAGAGAACAGGTCATATCTTCCTGAAGAGACGATCGTGCACGCGAAACAAGACATGATACATTAATTTACTCTAGTTGACATGTAGGTCCGTTTTAAAGAAAAAATATAAAATATAAGTGTTGGAGAGTGTACTAGAGACTGTCTATTGTAGATGTTATCTCTAAACATGATGTAACATATATTATAGACAAGGTTATCTCTAACCATTGGAGATGCCCTAAAGCACTAACCCGTAGCCCCTCATTAGCCTACAAGAGAGAGAGGAGTAATAAACTACAAGTCTAAAACTGCACATTGATTTACAATAGTCGACAAAAGAACAAAATTCGATGGAGACACTGCAAGAAAATAGTGTTATTATGCATAAAAACAGTCTAACGTAGAAAGGTATATACGGTTGTTTTAGTGCATATCTGTAATCCATTTGTCTTTCAATTAATCCCATTGGAATTTAAAAATCACGGAAGAAAAGTCCTCAGAGTTAACCAACAACAACAAATTTTGGAGTCTTTCAAGAGAGAGAAAGGGGTTTTCCCTTCTCTGATCGTACAACGTAGAATTAGGACCAATTATCTATCAATTGCTTATAGGTTTACATGTTATTAGTATCCTATAAGCACTAATGTAATTGACATAAAATGGTAAGTGTAATCATACAACAGTAACTCAACACACGTATGGATTCAAATTCTTGATAATTGATGTTTAATGCAACCATAAACTTGTAATAGAAGATGTATATTTATGCACAAACACTGTGATTTCATTTCAAGTCTCATCTCCTAAACCACTGCAGCTGCTACTCTATTTCGCAATTACCGCGGCTTTCATACGAAAATTCAACGGGATTCTTCACACACACACACAAAAGTTGTGTCTGGTCTTTGTTAAGAAACCGGACTCATGATCGGGAGTTCTGGTCTAAGGTGGACTCCTTATCGTAAACCCTAGCAGAGTCGTAGCCTATAAATAGGAGATATTAATCATTGTAAAGGCTGATGGATTGATGAATGAATAAAGAGAAGCAAGAAGTCTCCTACATCTTTGTATTCAATCTATTATTCTGTTCTTATGTTCTTGCATTGTTCTTACGATTCTACGCTTGTTTACGAGGTAATCGCTCGACTGGACTTGCCAACAATGGTTCCTCAATACGTTATCAGCACGATCGACTCTCCTCACATCGAAAAGATAACCGTCAATGAACGACACTCGTAAATTGAATCGTCTTTTTTCTAGATCGCTTTCAATTCTGTAATTGTTGCTTTCTAGATTATTTTCTACGGTGCAAATTCACTCTGATCTACCGCGAGCCAATTTGAAGTTGTCAGCCAAGCTGATCGGTAGATCGCATGAAAGAGAGGATGTTGATTGCACTGTAGATCGTTGCATAAATAATTAATAGTATGCATCGCATCGTATAAATAGTAACAAAAAAACCAGCGACCTGTACGGCCTGCCGGCAACCCCGCACGGGTTCCCCTTGTCACCGGCTTGAAGTCGGGACACCACCGACATCCACGTCCTAAAGCCGCACGGTCGGCCTCAGCGCCGCCCATGAAGTCGTGCCGCCACTGGCCCTCGCGAACACGCCGGTCGCCTCGCCGCGTGCCGCACCGCGTCGCCCCGTCGTCGGCATGAAGCCGAACACCCGCGATCCCCGCTTGAAGCCACCGCGTCATAGCACCTCGAAGGTCCTCCGCGTCGCGTGCTCCCGCCGCCGGCACGCCTCGCGCCGCCCGCCCCGCATGGCCGCCACTCATTGCCCGCCGTGAGTGGCGCCGCCGCACCGCCCTCCTCGGCCGCGTCCACATCCGGCGTCGGCCCCGCAATCCCGCATGCCGCCGCCTTGAAGTGGCGATCGCCTCTGGCAAGCCGTCGCGCACGCTCAGCTCCACTCGCCACCGCCGCCGAAAACAGGCCCCGCGGCGCCTAGAACCCCGTTCCCCGTAGGCCGCCGCCTCTTATGCGCGTGAAGCGCCGCCACCACTGGAAACCGGGGTAGGGGAACCCTACCCCATGCGCACTTTAGAGCCGGCTGTTAAGGGTCGACATTTGTGGGTTGGGAAAAGCCACATGGGCTGGAAAGAAGGCCCAACAGGGAAGAGAAAGAATCGGCGGAACGAAAAAAAGAGGGCTCTGCGAAAAAAAAGAGAGGGAGAAAAGAGAATCCCAATTTTGCAAATTAACCTTTGGAATTCTGAAAATTATGAGGAAGTTTCACAAATAAGGATATTTTACAAACAACCCCTCAGAAATTTTGAAAATTGCACAAAATTTTCTCTGAACTGAAATTTCACGTCTTAACGCCTGGAAATTGTAAAATTCACCGAAAAATCAATTTTCTAGCAAAAAAGGGCCTCGAGAATCTAATTTTTTGCATATTTAAACTTTTGAAGCATGTTTAACTTTGTTATTATTATTTCTATACAATTTATTTATTGTATTTACTGTTTTGATTATTTGTTATTGTTTATATTGCTTTTAATCACTGAAAATAGCAGTAAATGATGAAAAATGCATAGAAAAATACGGGATCACGAACCGGTGTTCGAAGAGCATTATGAGAATTTTGCAACCATTTTATGTAAATTACCAATAGTAATCTTATGAACTTTTTGCATGAATATGGAAAATGGTGGCATCACGAACCAGAAGTTCAAAAAACTAACCCAGCATGGCCAGAATTTGTATAGAATTTTACCAGTCTTCAATTCGGTAGTAATGTAATCACATATGAGCAGAAAATTGAGAAGACTCTCGACCTTTCACCCGAACGTGGTGCAATCCGCACGCAACTATCGTCAAGACGACTACAAGCAGTACGCCGAATTAATTGACATCATGCAAGTTGCGAAAGCTCAAGATAATATTCTAAGAAAGAACTACATCTCGCAGCCACCTAGTAACAATGTTGGCCATGAAGCCACTGCTAGCAGCTACAAGGTGATGAAGCCTCTCGCGAATGAGAGGAGCAAGAAGGGTAGGGTCGTGCGTCGCACGTTATTGATGCTTTCCAGTCTAAGAAGAAGGGCAAATGACAGCATGTGTCACACCTCGCCATTGCAGGCACAGAGGGTCCACAACCATTAGTTGCACTAATAGATGTGGACAGCCTAGTAGCAGCCCCCATCATCCCTCCTTTGGACATCGCAGCGGTCACAGCCGTAGTTGCCCAATAGGAGAAGAACGCCATAGAGTAGGTTGAGCAGAAGTTCCTGAATACTTCATCGATTCGATCTAGTGCACGCATTGCACTTGGATCTTTTATAGTAATCTGCAGTTTGTAATTGAAGCAGAATTTTGAATTATTAAATAATGGTTGCAAGCTCTAGGAGAGCAAAACATTAAATTCTTATGATGAGTCTCCAAGATTTTTTTCGTATTTATAATAGCAAGTTATATTATGATATCTGAAGTATTTTATTTATGTGTTGCTTGCTTTTGCTATATATTAATAAAGTACATTATATTAGAACACGTGTGGCGCCCTGTGGAGGAAGTGTGCTTAGCAGGTAACGGCATAATAAATACCATCCTGAGAAAAACTGAAATTTTTCTAGTTGATCAGCAAGAATACTGGTAGTCTTATAACGATCGCAAGCAACGATACTTGTATAATAGGCTCAGAAAAGACCACAATTATACTCTCAATGAGCACAACTTTGGTTATTGAAAAAGATTAGTTGTACCTAGAATCGACTAGAGCTCTCAAGAATATTTGTGCTAACGGTCTCCACGTAGATACTGGAGAAGAATATGGTAAGGAATACCTGCTCATGGCAAAGCATGAAAAAATAGAAAAATGGTATTAGAACGACTTCCTTCATTTGAAACTGGGCTATACTATACTAATTTTAAGGCACCTGTAGCCTATACTGCTTTGAAAACCGTATTTAGAAGCTCTGAACTTTTCTATCTCTGACATGATAGATTATGTTGCCTAGATCTTAGAATAATGAGAGATATAAGTAACAATTTACATGGACATAATATGAATGTAAAGAATTTCCTGAATCAGGAAGATTTTGTGTGCCCCGCATGTGCCACTGGGAAATTAATTAATAGACCTTTTGCTATGAAAGCGAAGGATGAAGTCTCTGCATTCTTGGACCGTATCCAGGGAGATCTTTTGCGGTCCTATACAGCCCCTGAAGAGCTATTTAGGTATTTTATGGTGTCCATCGATGCTTACTCAGAATGGTCGCACGTATATTTATTGTCTGAGATAAATCACGCTTTTACAAAGTTAAATCTCGCAGATAATTAACAGTAGAAATGCTTTCCCTGATCATCATATGAAGTCCATCAGAATGGAAAACGTCGGAGAATTTACTTCAAAGGCATTTGATGATTATTACATGAAAATAGAAATTAAAAGTTGAGCATTCCGTACCGCATGTCTACACCCAGAATGGACTAGCAGATCTTTGAAGAATTATAATTTACCAACTACATGTTGGGGACTCGTAGTCTTACTCGCAGCACTCTCATCAATTTTAGACAGTCGACCTATAACATCTATTCACCTATGTAACTAGCGCAAAGGTCAGCACTAAAAACTTCTCATCTTCGTAGGTTTGGTTGCAAGATTTATGTACCTATACCATCACCGTAGGGAACTGCAATGGGTCTTCTCCGAAAGTCTGGGATACACGTTGGTTATGAAACAACATCCATAATCAAGTATTTAGACCCTATGACTAGAGATTTGCATAATGTCCGATTCGTTGATAGTATATTAGATGAGGTAAATTTTCCGTCATTAGGGGGAGGAAATCAACCCCTTGATAAAAATATGGGGAAATAACGTGGCAAGCCATGGAAAGTTTAGAAGATAATTAAAGTCTAGAAGACAAGAGAAGTCCCGAAGACAATTGAAGTCCACAAGATAATTGAAATCTATGCATATGACCCGTGCACTAGTAAAGCAAATAAAGAAGTCTAGAAGATAAGAGAAATCCAGAAGATAATTGATTTACAAATATTAGTGAATCAACTATGCACCGGAGAGCGTTAAAATACTAATGAAGGTATCACTAATCCCGTCCTAAGACCTCTGAAAGGACGAGAACTCCGGTCCCTCGAATCCAAAGTAACCGGGAACGTCTGGTGAAAAAAGGATAAGAAGGACTTGACACAGCCGATCACCGAAGTTCCCTAGAACCAGAAGGGGAGCCAGTTGAGACCTGACACCGGTATGGAACCTTCAGAAAAGGTATACCAGAATTGAACATCTCCATGAAGGGAGACATCAGTATGAATGTGTGCGCACACATCGAAATTGAAAAACTAAAGGGACTTGCCCCGCAATTGGAAGCAGCGGTGAGCAAGTAGAAGCATTAGAAAAATCACCCCTTGAAAAATAGCTATAAACTTTGTGACCTCGGGAAAAATATATGAATATGACAACAACCAATGTCGACATTTACTTGCAAGGAAAATTGCCACAATCATCGATCTTGATCCAGAGCCTGCATCGCTCGCTGAATGAAAGAAAAGATCGATTGGAAAGATTGGAAGAAGGCAATAGAAATTGAATTATTCTCTCTAAATAAAACAGAGGTGTTTGTGCCTGTAAGCCGCACACCTCCCCATGTGCACCCCTATAGGGCATAAGTGAGTATTTGTTCGAAGAGAAATGAAAAGAAGTAAGGCTCGTTGCGTAAGGTTTCATTGAACGTCTAGAAGATGATAAGCATATTCCCCGGTCATGGGCAGAACTCCTTTTAGATATTTATCTCAATGGCAGTGAATTTGAAGTTGGAAGTGAAATTGATGAATGGGGTACCAGCATACCTTTATGAAATATTGGATTCGGACATTTATATGAATATACCTGAATGTATCCCTGTCCTGAACCAAGACAGAGCAAATAGAAATCTGTACAACGTGAAACTCAAAAAGTCAATGTACGAAGTTAAGCAATCAAACAGGATGTGGTATAATCGCTTGAAGCGACTTTCTATGCAAAAAAGGCTATACGAATAATAAGAATAATCCATGTGTATTTATATGACGATGCCAAGATGGATTTTGTATAATCTTAGTGTATGAAGATGATCTGAATATCATCGGAACCCTGAAGGATATTAAGAAAGTAAGCTCTTACCTGGAGTCAGAGTTCAAAATAAAAGATTTAGGTGAAAACCAAATATTGTCTAGGCTTGCAGTTTGAGCATACCCCTGAAGGAATTTAAGTACATCAGTCAACCTATACTCGAAAAGTGTTAGAAACGTTCAGCTTTGAAAAAGCATACCCTTCGAAAATACCGATAGTCGGAGATCTTTGCAGTAAGACAAAGACCCGTCTAGACCTAGAGAAGAAAGGGAGGAAGTCCTAGAATCGAAATTTCCATACTTAAGTGCATTAGAAGCACTCATGTATTTAGCAAACTGTATTAGAATGGACATTGCATTTGCCATAAACCTATTAGCAAGATATAGTGCAGAACCTACCAAAGGTATTGGTAGGAAATGAAGGACATCTTTCGATACTTCCAAGGAAGCAAAGAACTTGGTCTGTTCTACAAAAGAACTAATACCCGAATATGACTAGCTATGCAGATGACGGGTACCTGTAGGACCCGCATACAGCCAAATCGCAAACATGCTATGAACTCCTATGTGGTGGAACTGTAATTCCATGAAAATCATCTAAGCAGAGTTTTGTATCGACTTCAACGAACCACTCGAAAATAATAGCATTGTACGAGGCCTCACGATAATGTGCTTGGCTTCGGCGGATGATTCACCACATCCAGTAGTTGTGTGGATTGAATACCACGTAAATCCCACTATTATCTATGAAGATAATGCAACTTGTGTTGCAAAAGTGCAGATAGATTTTGTGAAGAATTCTCTCACAAAGCATATCAACCTCAAGTTCTTCTATACTCATGAATTGTAAAAGATGAACAAAATTAAAGTACTGCATACTAAGTCGTGTGAAAATTTTACAGATTTATTCACTAAATCACTTCCAACGTCTAGCTTTGAAAGATACATCCGTGAAATTGAAATGACAAGACTTAGAGAAGCGCAGATTTAGAGAGAGAATCTTCACGAATTCATTACTAAAGCTTGATCATGAAGATCGAGTATCCAAAGAATAAATTATGAAGATTGAATGAAATTGGGTGGATTGTACTCTTCTTCTCTTGACGAGTTTTTTCTTCTGAAGTTTCCCGGTAAGATTTTTAATATGGTAATTCGTGCAGCACAACAAAACATGTTTCATGTATTTTTTCTCTAAATTTTTCTTACTGAGTTTTTATGGAGTTTTGACGAGATATGAACATGTCGGATGAGTGCCCAAAGAGGAGTGTTAAAAAACCGGACCCAGAACCGAGAGTCCTGGCCCAAGATGAGCTCTTCATCCCAAATCCTAACAAGATCGTAACCTATAAATAAAAAACTACTAGTCATTATAAAGGCTGATAGATTGATGAAGATATAAAGAGAAGCAAGAAGTCCCCTTACATCTCTGTGTTCAATCTAGTATTCTGTTTTTATGTTCTTGTATTATTCTTATAATTCTACGTTTGTTTACGAGATAATCGTTCAGATTGAACTTGTTAGCGACGATTCCTCGACAGTTTGGCAATTGGCAAATGAGTTGGTTCCCGTAGCAGGTGGGGGCGCCAGCCGAACGCGAAAACCCGGCCCCAATCACAATGCCCTTTCTTTCCCCTCGTCGTCGTCCACACTCCACCGCCTCCCCCCACCTTTTTCTTCCATTCCACTCCCGATTGGCTCGACTTCCGCCTCCCCCCGCATCCCCCAATCCCCTCGCACGGCGCCCGAGGGAGGGGGTCGCGGCTAGCGGAGATCCCCTCCAATTCCCGCCTTGAATCCACCGATCTGTCCGTGTCCATAGTCTCCACTCCTTCCTTGCCCGATGGCTCTACAGCAGCAGCCTTGCCCGATGGCTCTACAGCAGCAGCAGCAGCAGCAGCACGCGGGGTCGGCGTCCGGGTCGGCCTCGGCGTCGAGCTCCAGCTCGGGGCTGCACCTGCTCGCTTCGCCCTTCGGGGACACCACCTACACCAAGGTCTTCGTCGGGGGCCTCGCCTGGGAGACCACCAGCGACAACCTCCGGCGCTTCTACGAGCGATTCGGGGACATCCTCGAGGCCGTCGTCATCACCGACCGACACTCCGGCCGCTCCAAGGGCTACGGATTCGTTAGTGCCCGCTCCTCCCTTGATTAACTGCTGTTGTTTCTGCTTCTAGATGTTGTTTTTTCCGTGGAAGCGCTGGAGCAGTGTTGGTTTACGAGTTACATGCGCGCAGGTGACATTCCGCGACCCTGAGTCGGCGAGGAAGGCCTGCGAGGATCCAACGCCGGTGATTGACGGCAGGCGGGCCAATTGTAACCTGGCGTCGCTAGGCCGCGCGCAGCCTCCCGTGCCCCTCGGTATTATTCTCCTCTAAAACCTCTTTGCACTAACTTGTATCTTGTAAGAGCATTTGAAGATCACTGTGTCTAAGCTCTAAGGGCTGCATTCCAGCAAATTAGTACACTGGAGTCGTGGTATGATAGCGTTGTATACCACAAACTGAATCAATCCGTTTTACCATGATGCTTAATCTGGAATTCAATTCATCCCCACTTGTCCTTCATTAAGTAAGGTAACTATGGAAATTGGAAAGGGAAGAGCCAGGCCTTCTTACTTAGGTTGCAATCACACCAAAGATCAAGACAATAATGAGCATTTCAGTAAACAGAAGTTCTAATGTGGGATTGGTGTCTATGGTGTGCATGCATTTTACTTACAAGTTACAACATGCTTATTCTCATGGGCATATCATGACCGTAAATATGTCCTTCTGGCTACCCTCTTAACCAATTCATGGAGTTGGTCATGTGGTGATAACAGTGTTCTTTCTATATGCATTGTTCTGAAAACACGCACACTCTATAGGGCGGCCAAGATCAGCTGGGTCCTACTTTGGTGTTCCAGTTCCAAGGGAATTTATGTAGGGGGTTATGGTCAGCACCGACCACTTCCACTTGGGTATTACCAAGGATTCCCGGTTCCACAATACAGGTAAGATGATCTGTGTGATATGACTCATTAACTTTTCCACTGCTACTTTAAAACAAAAGTTTCAAGTAAACTCAGCGGGTTGATGATGTATATCACTGATGCTATTTAGAACTCCCATCTTGTTCCTAGATGGCCTATTAATGACTTTCAAGTTGTTCTGAGGCAGCTTGTTCAACTTTTGGATTGAACTTGTTTGTGTTATATATGTTTTGGGCCCTTGCATTGCAAACATTGGAGAAGTATATGTGAATCTTTGAATTACAATGCCACCAACATTTTAAAGATATTCTCTCTCTTGCCCATTCCCTTCTTCCCTATTTATCACTTGGGCATGGAAATATGACTGAATGCATTTAATTTGACCAAATAAATGTAGCTGGATTATGCCTTTTTTCCTTCGATATTGAACGATTGTGAATAACTCCAAGTTGTTATAACTAGAGGTTCATGGGATAAACGAATGTCAACTTTCTTGATATGTAACAATTAAAGAGAAGTCATAACTTTGGTTATTGGGGTTCATGATATATGTGAATAACATTTTTCTATTTGTCCTGATCAATGTGGAATGCCCTATACAGTCTACTTTCTTTTTACTGGAATGGAATATGGTCTACTTTTGATATATTTGCATGTTGCCATGTTCTGATGTTCAGTTTTGTCTTTACATTGTATTTCGGTTGTATTGCTGTGGTTTTCTCCTCTACTTAATGGAATGACGTGCAATTCTTTTGTGCGTTCTCGAAAAAAAAAAACTCTGATGAGGCTGCTAAATTTCCACTTCTCATGAGCTCTACTTTTGGTGACAGTAAACAATATGCTATCTACTTAGTGTAGCTTGTACACATGCTGTATCCCTTTAGCATACTCATCCCGCTCTTTTCTCCCCCCTCTTTTGAAAATGATCTAACAATCAAATTCATTTGTGCTCATGGAGCAAAATATCACTGTTTGGAAACCGATAAGAAGTGCATTCAGTCCATTTTCTTCTTTTTGCAGTTACACTACATATGGGACCGAATACGTCTATCCACAGGTTAAAGTGTGAAAAATATTAATTTTAATATTCTTGCGCAACATAAGAGTTTTACAAAAACATCAACTGATTCTGACAAAAGGTCTCTTTGTAGGGTACATTAAACCCATATGTTGGTCAGCAATATGTTCCAATTTATGGTGTCTCAGCCGCAGCAAATACTGCTAACGAACCGTTTAGCCAATTGAGCACATCCATTTCTGGCGGGGGCAATGGTTATGTGGCAGTCCATGGTTACAATGTGCCAGGAAATCAATACATGCAGCTCACTGGGTCATACTTCAACAATACATCGCCGACACCTCGGCCTACTATTCAGGCTCCCTTTTTAGTAGGTAAGACTCCTCCATCTCACATTGTTCAGTGTTTATTAGGCCTTTTTGTCTCTTCTAAAGAAACATGCTATGCTTGGGGCCTTTCAAGTAAGCTGGAAGTTGTTTATCATTTATTTGTGTTCTGTGAGTGTGCATCTCTGATGGTTTTTGAGTTTCCATGCAATGTGACATGCTCATGTTAACCATCACAAGTTTCATGTATCTTGAGTATGGTTTTGTTCAGAACAAAACAGTAGCTGCACTTGCCTATATTTTGTGTCATTTTATGGTCATATAATTGTTTTATAAATTTTAAATTTGACTAGTAACATGACAAATGAGATCAGTAAGTATTTCAGTAGCAGTAACAGGCAGTTCTTTGTAGTAATGTTCTTTGCGGTAATTGAACTAATTACATTCACTAAGCAAGATACTCTTTCACACTGAAATTATTATGCTAACATGAGCATAATTGTCCATTTGTCTTCCCACATCTCTTTTCTACTGTTCTATGTAAGTGTTTTCCCCTTTGTGAATAATTCTGCATTACTTGGCTTTTGTAGCAGCACCGGTTCCCACCCATCCACACTTAGTCCTCCCAGCCCACTCACCTCAGTTTACACAAGCTAGTGGTTCAGACCAAAGAGCAAGCTGAACTCTGCACCCAAACATTTGTACCTCGAGGTTTGCTTTGTGTGGATTATTGTTATCTTCTTTGCTTGTTGACTATCTGGCTGTAACTAACACTATAGTCTTTGGTCCACAGGTACCCTTAGATTGCAGCAAGACTAAAAGAGCAGTGCTGCTGTGTTTGCATCACTCGTTCTTACCTGGCAAAGAAATCATCCTTGCATTCATAAGGTACGAATCTTACCGTATCGAGAAATCATCATTGCATTCATAAGGTACGAATCTTACCGTATCGAGAAATCATCTTGCATTCATGAGGTACCATTCTTATCGTATTGAGAAATCATCCTTGCATTCATGAGGTACCAATCTTATCGTATTGAGAAATCATCCTTGCATTCATAAGGTACCGATCTTATTATCTTACCATATCGAGGAATCATCATTGCATTCCAATCTTTCTGTATTGGTCTCCTGTCCTTCAGATGCACATTGTTGCAAAACAAATAATGGTAACTACCTATTGGCTGTAACTTATATGAAGTGGCACACTTTTATGTTAATTTTCACGTGTTTTTTTCTCGTATACTCATTGCTCCACTCCTTAATTTGACTAAGTTTATGAAGGTCTGCTCAATTGCTCCAACAAGTCCTCCATAGGAAATCAGGCTGGTGACGCTTTTCCAAAATTAATCTTACTTGAAACAATTCCTTGATACCAAACCAGGAAATGCATTCTTTATTTTCCATATTAGATTTATTTGGATGGGTGATAATTACATTGACGGCATTCACCATTATTCTAAAGATACAGGCTAAAGATCTGACTGAATCTTAACCAATCACTTTGCTTGTGTGAATATGTTTCCATTAAAATGTAAAAATTGTCCAGCAGAACTGTAGGACTACATTTCATGGTGATCTTTCTGTCTGCTTGGTCTGTCGTCCTGTTTCTAGATAAACACTGGAGAATGGTTTATTTATGCATGTTGGGCTGTTGTCCAGAATATGGGTGGAGCCCAAATGCGTATAGAGAATGATCTCCTGACTGTGGAGGATCCTAGGCCGGTGGGAGCGCTCGCGCACGCGCAGCATTTCTGTGTCTGTTTTAATAACACTATTAGTGTCATGTGCACATTCTCGTTTTGTTGATGTGGGTTCTATTACTGCAATTTGATTGTTACTGATGGTTAATCTTTGTGCTGAAACTTTTGCAGGTTGTCCTTGTCATGGTCAGCAGATGTACCTGGAAATCATGAAGTTGTCCCGATGGATGGGGCAATGGCCCAAGAGCAACGGTTGCTCTTGTCAGTTTTGCTTGGTTTAAATCATATGTCCTGATGGGACTGTGATCATTGGTGGAGCGTGAAGCGCTGGATACAGCATTATTGATCCTGTATCTGACAGCTCATGGAGATATAATGGATGCTGGAATGGAGTCCAGCACCCTGTAAGATTGATTAATCCCCTTGGATTAGTCACGATGACACTCAGATGATTGTCCATCTGAAGAATCATCAAGTTAGTGTGGTTGATTGTCCTACAGTTGGAGTCTTGCACAAGCCCAACAAATGTAGCCAGTCAGTCTTGTGTCTGTCTGTTGTCATTGTCATGATCCATTCCTGTGGTTCGTACTAGAACTATTCACCAAACTTTGGAGAATCTAATTACGGTGCTTCACTCAACTTACCCAGCATGTTTACCCAAATGGTAATTGGAGATGGTCCGGCGCCTGTGTCCCAACTGGTAATCAGAGCTGCTCCGCGTTGTTACCCAACTGGTAATCAGATCAAGAGGGATTCTTATCTGTGGTGTGATTGGTATCGGTACCAGAACTGTTGTTTTGTATGTCCGAGAAGTATTAATTTACTTCTACAGTGCTCTGTGCTCGGTAGTTTCGATACGGAGCCTTGTTGTACTAAAATAAAACCGTCGGATCAGAGTCCCATGATGTGGGGTCTCATCTGGATTTTTCAGAACTTTGGGTTATTATTGTCTTATTGAAACATGTAGTGTTGGTCCAATTGAGCTGTGCAGTCATGTGTATCGAGTGAACTGGGGATTCAGGGAAAAAAAAAGGTGTTTTCTGCACAATGTCGATGCTTTCTGCTCTTGAACTAGCAGCTGTTCTACCAATGTAACTTGTACGTTCATCCGATCTGCGAATTGGAAAATTGTTTGAGATTTCACTATGTCCGTTACTTGTGGCTGGGGATCGTCAAAGGCTTTCTGGTGGGATGAAGACGTACCATTGGGCAAGTTTAATCTTTTCTGCTACTCCCATTCGAACGAATGAAGAGTACAGGTAAATTCCCTTTCTTATGCAGGCCTGCCTCAATGCCTGATGCTCCTGAATCCTGAATTCCTGATACTGCTGTGGGTGCTTTCGTGGGTAAACAAATGTACAAGTCTACATCCAAGGTGTTTTGTTCTCCAGACCACCAGGGTACAAGTTATGTCAGTCATACTAAGTTACTGTATTACTGAGATGCTGTTGGGATTTGGGGGCTACAAATATGAAGCTACTGAATTCTAATGACGGCTCTTGAATCGAACACACTCCAGCTTGAATGCTACTGCAGGATTGAATCGATGGGCATGCATGGCTGCATAGCCATTTTATTCCGTAAATCCACCTTGTGAGAGTTTATGGTTGGAACAGCCATCATAGAACTCTTAGGTGGAGATTGGGATATCCAGTTTTGGTCTTGTACTTCTCGAAAAGTTCTTGCAGCGCAACAACGAATTGCCCATGGACTTCATTTATCTTTCAACACCAGGGCATAGAGCATTTTAGAATTTTAGACAAATGCATAATTAAAGCTTGTCTTCACTGTTGCAAAGCAATACAGCCATGGCTCTACTATCTTAAAAAATGTTTTCTCCTTGAGTAAAACTTCAGTTTAGATAGCAGGTTGTGAATGTTCAAAATCAGAGACAAAACTGCATTTCAATACGAGGGAATTCAAACATCTCACTATGTTGTCATGTGTAGAACGTGTTTAATCTGCAGAATGCACAGATGCCCTTATGAGCTATGACTCGGGTACTTATTGCCTCTGATTTTTCCAATTAGGTTTTACATCAAAATTGCATCTGACATTTCCTCAAAGTTTTTTTAAGCAAAATGCCCCAAAAGAGAAACTTTGTTTGACAGAATACGCAAAATGATTTTCACCTCATCAAAGGTAGGCTGAGGATTTTTCTTAACCTCAATTGGTTTTCCAACAACCACATGCATTGGTGTCGCAAAAGGAATGGGGTCCTGTGTTACAATGTGCAAGTAGGCCATGTAAACTCTTGAATGCCAGTAAGAATATTGAATTGAAATTATTTGTCAAATACACATTAAATCAGCAGAACTAAACAAAAAAAAGGGATATATAATTCAGAGTGTTACCCAAATTTTCCCCAGAAGATAATTGGAGTATATTTGATTGCTCTAGCAATCTTGACAATTAACTTGCCACCTGGCCTCCACCACTTATACACAAAGCTCTAACCGACAATAGCACAAAGAATCAGCAGTTTGAATTTCATGAATGAATTTACTATGAATCAAGAGTGTTGATGAACTTTTAGGGCATAAGAGCTGTGAAATAATTTCGCTGCATCTAAAGCATTTTAACACCAAAGTTAGATAGTCTCTTCAAGTTCGCAGCCATCCATTTTCATTAGTATTAACTGAGGGCTGCGGCGTGCGGTGCATGCCACCGAGGAGGAGAAGCCAGGGTTGCGGCGTGCGGTGCGCGCCACCGAGAAGCAGAGGAGGAAAGCGAGGGTGCCCGCAAGGCGGTCGACGTCCCCAAGGTGGACCCTCGCCGTCGCCGGCCTCGTCTTCTCCACCGGATGCAAGGGCACAGAACCCCGCCACTTTTGCATCTTTGGTTCGACTGAGCATTTTGTGACGATTTTTGTTGTGTAGATTGTTTGGATTGAGAATTTGATATGTCTATTGTACTAGCTTACATGTGTGTTCGGTATACCAAAATACGTAATTAACCGAACCAATTTAATTCAGTTAATTATGTTTGGTTTTGTATTTTATTTTGGTTAATTCGGTAGCCAACTCTCAAAAACCAATAAACCGAATGCTCACCCCTAGTTTTGACGGGAGGAAGAGGACGATAGCTTTGGCATGTGGACCCATGGCAATTAGATTAAGTTAACCTGTTAATTAGTTAGTGCTAAGTATAGATTAGTATTAGTTTGACGTGTGGGCCCACGGTAATTGGAAAGTCTAATTAGAGGCTAGATTAATGTATGACATGCGGGCCTCACCACGTAAAAATCGGTATAGACTTTGTCCCTAGATTGTAGCCCCTAACATGTAGGCCCACGGTACCGTGGCCTGTTGCATGAACTGCATCCATGTGGACGATAGAAGGCTCTTATGTTTTTTCTAATAAAAATTATGAGAAAGGAAATGAAAAATCCCAGTTGGACCTGACTTGTCAGCCACAGAGGTTTTTCTTAATGAAAATAATTGAAACATAAAAAAAATCCAACCGGACCCCACCTGTCAAGATTTTTGTATTTTATGGATTTTTCCCTTGGTTCATACAGAGCTCGTTCTCCCTCATTTAAATCAAAATGACTTTATTTTTGTTTATAAAATCATCTAAATTCTAGATCTTTCCATCATAACCAAAATTATAATTTTTGGAGTATATATGGGTTTTATTTGTATTTATTTGCTTTCAAGTGTGTTTATTCGAATCCGTTGTTTCACGCTAAAATAGATTATGACGGCGCAGAAGACGTCGTTGCTTATTCAAGACCAAGACCAAGCAACCTTTTCGCAAGGTATGTCCTTATGATTAATCATGTTGAACATATTTTTCAAATGCACTTACTTGCTTTAAAGAGTTACTTGCAAGCTTTATTTATTTATTAAATATTATGTTAAACGTTGATCTGTCAATTAGTACGTTGCTAATCCCTTCCTCCATTATTGATAATTCATTTACCTTGTCAGCCTAGGCTAATTATTATATTAATAAATTGCCCTTAGTTAATCAATAGTCACTAATAGTTGTGCTTAGACATTGCTTAGTGGTTAAATTGAATATGATACAAACATTGTCATTACAACACTTGGGACATAATATGATTCGTAGTGTGGTAACATGGGTTACCACTGGAAATATGAAAATGTTTTATGAAAAGCTGGAGATTTGGGCGAGTGGATGGTATGAAATCGGTGCAGAGATTGCACAAGAGTTGTGTTTATGGGTTGTCTCACCTGAGTCGATTAAAAACTGAATCATGTGTCGTATTTCTAAACTACCAATCGTGTAACCACAAGTCAAGTATGGACGCGACCTGACCAGATACCTTTGTTAGTTTTGGCATGACTCCCATGCATAGTAGTAGGTTGTATTTATATCGTTGAAAAGGGATGCAGATTTCCCTCACAATAGTGGGTCCCTTATTGAAAATGTAGCTCGCTGAATTGAGTATTATGTGCCCCATAACAGTCATGTCTCAGTGTTGAGGAGTTTCACCCACCGGGCGGGAAACATGTCGGAGCGAGGCATCGGAAAAGTCTTGTTATGATAATCTTAGTCACACGTCTAAGGAAGTGTGTTATTAGCTGATAATTTGAGTTGATCGTATCTTATAGATAAAGTTGTACAATTTCTAATGAGTGTATAATCTATTCAAATAGCCGCGCCTCGGTAATAGGTATTGTGAAGAAGACCACACTTGATTAGTTTTGCAAAATGTTGGTGGGAAACCGGATAACAAGGGATAACTGCAGTCTTCTTTTGATATATCTCTGCATGCATTATAATATATTATTGGATGTAACTTGAGGAGTACATTTTTGTACTTACCTTTACTTAATAAAATATTATTCAGAAGAGAAGAACTTCGCTATTGGTGCGAATCTCGGCGACTAAACCCGCTACCTCAGTCGATTGTCTGTGGTTGATTTGCTGAGTTCTACTACTTTTTCGTCTTCTGCTGTTTTCTTTTATTGTTGGTCTGTAACATATTCTTGTAATGAACTCTGATAATTATTAATAAAACGTTATAAAACATAGATATTACTATATTTATTTACTGTGTACACTATCTACTGTTTCAGTGACCAACGAAGAATACATAGATAATACTCCCGGTTCCACAATGATTCCCCTGTGTCGTCTTTAAAACCGCCTTGCTCTTGTCCGCGCCAACCGTCTTTATCACAGCATGTGCAACTCCCAATCGTGCAGCTGCGCCGACGTCGCCCACGCCGGGCGCAAATGAAGTCGTTACAGGTTCACAGTTCGCTTCCAGGTAGCAGTAGCGCAAGCGCCCACCGTGTCTTTCCAAGCAACCAACAAGTGGATTGGAAAGCTGATGGAAGAGGAAGTGATATGTAGGGCTGTACACAACGGGTTTAAACGGGTTGAACAACCCGCTCAACCCTTGGAGCTACAATAGTTTGCATGCATGCATGGTTGGTTCTTCCTTGCATAGCAATGCATCCTTTCTTCAGATGACAGCAATGCATCCTCTTATTCGCACGACAGCAGAAACATGAATAAGCACATTCAAAGCCTGTGTGTCAAAATTTGGTTTATTAATGGCAGTTTGAACAATTATTCCAGTTCGAACTCATCAACAACAAGCTCCCATAGTCCCATACGCTGTCAGAGACAAAAATGGCAAAACCTCCAAAAACTACGAAAGAATAAACCGTTGGATTGCGAGATCACTGTTTCTAATCCCAACAGTCAGATGGAACAAAAGAGAATAAGGAAACTCGTGGATTGCAACCCACTTGACTCAGAGTGGAGGTGTCTGGCCAGCGGAAGACGAAGACATGATAGCCAGCGTCTCCGTCACAGAAGACATGGCACTCAGCGCCGCTTTGAGAACATCCTGCGAGCACCCAGGCTTCACGATGCTTTTCACCTGCATGACATACATGAATTAGACACCACCAAGCGGAAACTTGTTGTCAATGAGGCATTCTGAGGGTTTCAGCTAAAATCTGTCAATTCGTGGGGTCATGAAAATTACCATCTCCAAGTATTCCTGCAATTTCTTGATCCTGCCCATGTAGTCTTGATCCTCAACGCACAGTGAAATGGGCTTCGAATCAGCACCTGGCCCTTCGAATTGGAGTGGTCCAGGGTTTCTATAGATGTCTTCCATCAAGAAACTGGAAGAATTCTGCCTCAACAGCCTGTAAAACACAAGTCCATTATAGCTAATGAGATTACATGTCTTCTTTTTACTACAGTACTAGACAGATCCATTCAGAGAAACTATGGCAAGTGTCCGAAAGTGACAAAAAAGGAAGTACTAGTTAAATATAACAACGCCTTTTTTTCTTCAGATAATATAACATGATCGACACATTTCACACTTACTCGAATGCTTTTCCTTTCAAGTCGATACTAGCCATATGCACAGCTGGCTTCCCAATTTGTGTGGCTGCAGGGCCACGTGACCATCGCTTCACGGTCATCATAGACTGATCACAGGAAAATAGATGTGGGTTATGTGTTCCTGTCATACCCATCCTACACTTGTCGAAAATGCACTGATTCACATGTACAACAAATACTGTAGTGTTATAGTGACGAATCATACCGAAATAGGAGCGGCACCACATCTCCACTTGTTCACGGGACTTTTAAGATTTGTCACAGTGGCCATGTAACCATTCAAACTAGCAGCTAAGATGTGATAACACACATGGCCCAGCACCTGAAACAAACAATATACATGATAAATCAACAGAAAAACAATATGCTATGTCAAAATAGTAAGGTGAGCTGGAACTTGCATAGGCATAATCACAGTCGAACTTTGAAGGCAGTGCACCCCTAGCTTGGTAGCCAAAAAAGTGACAGATTGCATTGAATTTTTTTCCTTTGTAAGTGCCTTCCTTCTGCACAAGTAGCCAAGAATATTGTGAACAGATAGAACTATTGCTTACTCTACAAGTAGATTTTGAGACATCCATATATGGCTCTAAATTAAACTGGCAGTTACAGGGTCCATACAAAACATACCAAACGTCTGTTTATTTCGGTCTCAACTAATTGGGCTAGAAGCTTTTCAGTTTCAATCTGCACGGATATATATGTAGAGGTGCAATCAGAAACAATAAAATAAAACAGATCAGCATTATTCACCAATAATTGACAGATTTCATGTGCTACTGTGCCTGAGAAAGTTGAGCTGAGTCATCAGATTCAGGATGGAGAAGTAGCTGCATCAGAAACACAACTGTGTTGAAGTAACATGAACTTGATGTGAGTTATGGATTTCCGAGAATTAACAAATGAGACAACACATACCTGTTTCCTAATAAACGGGGGCATAAACTCAAATAGTGCAGATGCCCAAGGTGAAAGTTGAGAAGATATATTATCAATGGAAACACCTTTACCGTGCAGGCCATGAATTTCCTACAGTCAAGTAGCTCCAGTCAGTAAAGTTAGAAATGAAAGTCATAAGACATGTAGAAAGTTACCTGAAGCAAAGCATATAGTTCAGGAATATTCTCCACAAGGCCCTCAGGAATAAGTACAACTCCATGATACTTGTCTGTGAGAAATATAATTGGAACATCCATAAATTAACATTTCAGTGATAATCTAAGGTCACATGGGCACCTCACCATCTCATAGACAAAAAAAGGAGGGGGGCAGCCCCTACCTGTTTCAGCCCTCGCCTGAACTGCATCACATATCTGCTTTGTAATATCAAAAATTGTGAGTTTTGATGCGGCAACCTCCTCACCTAGGATAACCTGACCATATGATACACAAAAATGTAAGCAGTTTTTGCGACCTATGTTAATAGACAGGTACAAGTGAAAAGCAAAGCCAAACCATATTTGGATGTGATTGAAGAGCACACTCCAATGCCACATGAGAAGCCTTTCGTCCCATCAGACGAATAAAATAGTAGTACTGCCAGAAAGAATATAGCCACAAGGCAGAAGAAATTTAACTCAGTAATTTGAATTGTAAACAGAAAAAGTTCAAAAGGCTTGTGGCAAAACTAGGGGTACCTAATAACAATACTGAGAGAAATACTGAACAAGCTTCATCTGAGCAACAATAACAAAAATAAAGCATAGGAAAACTCCAAGCCATATATCAACTCAGTCTTCCGCTAGTCCTAAGCTATGCTCATTTAGATGCACAAACTAGCATAGCATCTGGAGCAAATGTGCTGGATGCTAAACCAGTATTGTCATCCTTGAATGCCTAGGCCAAGCTAGTGTACACCCTATATGTGGACCTCTCATGTAGGCTAAAGTAAAAGGTGAATCGCCAATAAGAGCCTATCATATTATATTTTTGTTTAGTTCCTTCTGTATTGAGACTCAAAAGAGTGCTAATTTAGATCTTCCTTTGTTTCCTTTTCATTTGAATATGAGAAATTCTTTAATGCTAAGCCAAATAAATGTATTTCTTGTCTCGTGGCATTTAACAAGACAAACAAAGGAATTGACCATACGTAAATTTTACAACAGAGCCAAGAAAGTGTATCAGAATAAACAAGATGCAGGTTAAGATGCCATCTATCATGTGTTATATTACCTTCTCTGCAGACAGAGCATCAGTGCAGACATTGCTTATAAGTTGTGAGTTCACCTGTTAACAGTGCAACCATTACAAATTGCAAAAATGATAAAATAAATACTACAAAAATAACATGAAAATAAACTGATGGAATTTGCAAGTTGATAAAACAGTAACATAGCTAGAAAGGTGAATTCGCAAGTGCAACTTCAATATACCAAATCAACTTTTTGTAGCAGGTAAAGAATGCACTATATAGAGATAATGGAAGCATCATGAACTACATGCATGGCAAAGGAAGTTCCAGCATAGTAATGTGTATTCAGCAGTCCCTACCTTACATATGGTATCAAAACCAACAGTTGTCTCAACAAACTGGTTCTTAAGGTCCCCATTCAAAGTTACAGGAACACCTACAACCTGTTCGACAATAAATTGTGTCAGGTCATTTACAGACAAGGAAAGATACAAACTTGCACTGGGCACAAGGGATCCAGAATTAAAGTGCTGTTAAACAAACCCAAAAACCCTTCAATATACCTTTGTTGCACACTTTGCCTCTGCAAAAGTCTCAGCAAGTTGAGCAGCATCCGTATTTGATGTGACACCTTCAAAAACCAAGCACCGATTTAGAATTACAGCAAATGTATAATGTACTTCAATCTCAGTAGATTAATGTCACATAGCATACCTCCAATGATTACCAGAGCATCCAACTTCAAAGCCTGGCAACTAGCCATTGCACCATTGACCTGCTCTGTTGTTCTAATTTGATCCTTCGTCCGACCAAGCATATCATAACCACCTTGGTTTTTGTAGGAAGAAAGAACTTCCTCGGTGATCTCCAAAGTTTTCTGTGCAAGAAGACCATCTGTTCCTCCTGTTTCAATGAAAAAAACAAATGTGTAAAAAGCATTTACATGATTTTAATGTGTTAAACATATGTCCAAACGTCAGCTCTGTGTAGGCAAACAGGCATGCAAGAACAGGGCCACAGAGGGATTCCAGGCCCCCAGGGCACAGGACCCTCACCAAAGTTTTGTTATGTATCTGTTTTATATTTGTAATCAATATTTTGGATAACAGACATAAGAAAGACAGGTTATGTGTGGGAGCTCTTGTAGCAAATCATGTCGCTACAGGCTTTACCAAAATCTTATTATGAAATACTAGCATGTTGCAAATTTGTTGAATTGGACACGGTAACGTTTGGTTAGAAACCTTCATATCTCACAACATTTATGATTAAAGCATACAATGATGCATTTATACTGTGTTAGGTTGATCATAATATTAATTAGTGCAAACAAAGGAAACAAAAAAAGTACAAGCATATTAATTAAAACGAAAACATTGGTGACTACAACGAAAACACAAGTATGCCTAGTGTGCTCGGTTGCTTGTAAAACTGTTAAAGCACATGCTGAACATCAGAAAGTCCATTTGGAAATAATAAGTGGAAAGGCAGGTGATTGGATGTTCCTGGCACTTGAAAAAGATCAAATTACTCACCAAGAAAACCAATAAGTTTGCTGTTCGGATTGTGAGCCTTGATAGCCTCATGGAGTCCCCAAATGACATTGTGGCCTCCTGGGGACTGCCTTCCACAGAAGACAACACCAACCCTGCATCCAAAACAAATCAAACAGGTGCTTGTGTGTGTGCAAGGCCAGGGGATTCAATGTAATCTCTCCTGGCATTCGCTTATATTTTCTCTTAAATCTTCCCAATATTCTCGTAGGAATCCCTACCAACACTAGATCACTCATGGGGAAAATGATGCTCTCTACAACACTTAATTCTTATCACCATGATGATTGATGATTGCACAAGGTAAAAAAAATTATGCATGCAGAAACATAAAGATGCATATAGTAATACCTGACGACAGAGTGCTCTGATATGATGGTAACATCAGGGACATTAGCCGTCTTCCTGAGGAAATGAGCCAGGGGCTGCCCATAGGTGTGGGGGAACGCATGGCTGATCACATGAGCGCCAGCAGGATCGGCAGCAATCGCCGCATCACCATACTCCACCCTCACAGTAGTGCCCTGATTCACATAAAGTGAAGAGATTCAAAGCGTACACAAGAAAATAAATCCACAAATACACTCCTAAACAAACAGGAGAAAGGCTTATTTGATAGCGATTGCCGCGCAACCTAAACGTAAACAACTACAGGGCCCGTGAAAACTATCCAAAAAAAAGTCCATGATTGCTACAGAAGAATCCATCATTTTTCTCCCAGTTGCGACCGTCCACGACAACCCATAATAAAAAAACAACACAACAACATCAAAACAGAAAATCGAGCCTTTTAAAATCCGCGTGCGTGTAGCTCCCCGCAAGTCAGACACGCCGACCGATCTAGACTAGCGGACACAACTAGCACTTCGCAGGCGGCGTCCACTACGACTCAGATCCAGTCTCGCCACCCGAAAGCGACGGCCGCGTCGATCAGTGACAGCTGATACACCTATGACCTAACCCCGAAAAAACAAATCGGAAGTAGCGAGCGGTGAACCCAATCACCGACGGGCGACGAGACCGATCCGGCCGGCCGGCACACCAGGCTGCAGATCTGGGCCGGGAAGGCGCACAGGAACGCAATGACGCACGCACGGGGGGCAGTAGCGGCAATGGGGGGATACGGACCTGGAGGCAGGGGGGCAGCTCGGGCTGGTAGAGCGCGCGCTTCTTCTGCACCTCCGAGAGCTCGCGCGGCACGCCGTAGTCGGAATCCATCGCCGCACGAGCGCTACTCCTTGCGTTTTTTTCCTGCGCTCTCGCCGCCGGCGCTAGCTTGGATTCGTTTTGGTGGGGGAGATGCGGGATGCGGGTGCGGTGCGGGAGAGGATCTTATACCGGAGGCGGCCCCCTGCAACCCCTCGCCTCGCGCATGCCGAGTGCCAACGCGCTCTTCTCGCCGCGCGTCCTGTGGTCCTCGTTTCCGAGCTGCCTGCCCGGCATTTTTCACGATATAACATCCGCGCCCCTGGACCGGGCCCACCGGATTTGCTCTTTTTCATGGGCCGAGCCCATGAACAGCACGCTGCTCGGTGCTCGCTGTGCACTACGTCTGCAACTCGCACAACACCCTGCCGCACTTCTGCAGACTGTAAATCATAGGATTCACATGAATCGTAGAACCGTTTCTTAGTTCAGACAGTCATGCTCTGCTCTCTGGATACTCAAGGTAAGTAGCATCAATATGGTACCGCAAAGGCAATGCAGATGCAGTCCAGACTCAGAGAATGTTCTCAATCAAGACAGCGACGCGCTGTTGGGTTTTTGTCACCAAGACAGCCAACAAATAGCTTGGCAAACCAGTATTTGTAGCTCATACGTTTTTTTAAAAAAAAAAAATTTGTAGCTCATACAGTCCACTAAAATGAGGAATCGATGTATGCACAGAAATTTCGCTTCAGGAGGAGCTGCCGAGGAAGGCATTTATAAACATAGAATAATAAAGAATGTAAAGAAACTGATCCTTCATTCAGCCTACTTCCAGCTTTGTCTCATCTCTCTCTCTCTCTCTCTCTCCAAAAAAAACACGACTCCATGAAAAAGAAGTACAAGCATGAACCAGCTATAATTTATGTGTACTACTATAAACAAGAGAACAGATCGCAACGCCGACTATGGATTGCAGCAAAGTTCTAGTAGGCCAGCATGACACCACGCGTCTGCTCAAACCAAATCCTACTTCTGCAACAAAATTGTCTTAGAGCCTGCATAACAAACAGAGGACCTGACATCAAAACACGACAATTCTTAGTGTTAGAAGTAAGGAATGGCATCGCAAATCACGAACCTAGAAATATCCAGAAATACCACTGGTACAGTTGTACTGCACAGCAGCCAAAGGAAATTGAAGTGAACAGAAGCCGTATCTACACATCAGCATGCCCAAATGGTGCACGCACAAATAGCTGACCGTGAAGCGTGACAACGGCTGATGTTTGATGAGGATCGATTCTATATGGCAAATTGATAACCTGAGGCAGAGTGATCGGTTCCAGTCATATTAATGGAGTCCCCAAATGTGTCTGTGTTACATGAAAGTATTCAGAAAGATGGGATCACCTTCTTGAATGGAGTGATGCCCCAAGGATTATCAGGCTGCTCCGGGTCCCCAGTTATAACCAGACGTCCAGCAGGATCTGACTGAACATGCACCTGCACCATTTAGAACAAAAACTAACATTTTGTCTGATAAACTCTTTTGTTTGCGTGACACAGATCTCCTATGTTAAATCAGGCCTTCAGCATGAAAGGATCAATGAAAGGGTTTGAAGTGAGACCTTCAGCATGAATGAGCAAGCTTTCTCACCTCTTCACGTAGAAGCCCTGGAACAAGCGCATAGATTTCAAAGCAATCTTTCTGCAACAAAGCAGTAACCAAATGAAGCAGCTTCAGCTCAATTCCGAATGGAACTTCACTAGCAAAACCAGCTCTTAATTATTTTAAGATACCAGATTATCACTTCAAAATATTGTCTGTACTCTGTAATATTTGTGCACCATGTGATTAAACAAAATAATCTTGGTAAAACTTACAGTCTGACGCACATTAATCTTCACCCAGTTGGCAGGCTCTCCAACATCAATGACCATAGAATCTTCCCTGAAATTGAGCAATCTATTACATACAAGAACAGGCACCACAGATGCAACATCCAAATATATGGATTCTTCTCATGAGCTCAATTCCACTACAAGGTACTATAATTTTTAGGATTTTTCCTATTAAATTGCACAGTAACATATTCGGTGTAACTAATTATCCACTGATACTAAACATAACCGGGAGGATAGAATTCTTAACTGTGACATGTTTACTTTTGTACGGGACACCTTGAAAGCACCCTCTGGACTAGATGCTTTCTTCCTCTTGAGTACCCCTAAATGCGTCAGGAATAATACATGAGAAAAAACAGCATATGCATCAGTAAAGAAAATTTGCAAAGCATACCAAAGCTTTTTAGATTCTTATCACGACTTGAAAGGGGGATTGAATCTTTGTCCTGTAGAAATGTGAACATATTTACATGAAAAATAGTAGGAAAATAAAAAGTGCATGCAAAATTGCAAATAAAAGGCAAAGTTTTTTTACCTTTAAAATGTGATCTCCATAAATTCCATTGGCAAGGAGACGGTGCGCATGCCAACCCTGCATAGCACGTGCTGCAGCATCCCTTCTGACTCTGGCAGAAGATGATTGATTCACACCTATCTGCAAAACAGGAAACAAAATTGTCAAACTAACATTAGCAGCTTGCAGCCATCAACAACAAAACACTTTCGGAAATGTCACATATCTTGATGGTAACCTTGGTAAATAGCTCCCATCTTAAAATATTATGTCTATTTCAATAAAAATCTGGATCCATGACCAACACTCGGTTTCCAGCAAGAAAAAGGGAAAGAATTCAGTGACTGAATTCCCTTGGTCTTTTTGAATATAAAGATCACATCTTTCTTTTCAGTTATATTGAAGTATGTTTAACATCACATCTTTCTTCTCAACATGACTCTAATGAAAGTGCATACTGAGTCAGGAGTACCACCTAGCTATAATAAACAGATAACATTTGTTCATATTATACTTAAACAGATAACATGAGACAAAGTAAACAATACAGATGCATATTGTGTACTAAACTAAAAAGGTGAAAAAAAAATTAAAAAAAATATGGGAGTAGTAAAAACTGCACTATCAAAACAATTACCTCGCGGTCAGTACCACCAGGCTGTGGTATAGCAGATAATGGCATTTGAAGCTGACCAGTTAGAACTTTGTGTTTTTCATACTCAAGAAGCGCCTATGTTGATGAGAAACAACAGTTAACAAACCAAGAAAACCAATGCATAAATATAAAATGGAAACCCATAAGCTTAGAACAGTGATTTTTACAATATTCCATCCAAAATCTGATCAGATAGCATACGAAGCATTAAGGAAATTAAGGATTTAAAGCATTAAAAGAAATAGCATCTAAAGCAAGTACAGCAGTTTCCCTCAAATAAAAAAAAAGGAAGCATGATAGTTATACTTGTTAGCTCCATATTTATATCTGTAAGAACCAACTTAAGTTATAATGGTACAACTTTTCATTCTGCAAGTAAATTTACAGTAAAATCGAGCATGCCTATAATACCGGAAGACCTGCTTCTCAGCTACACTAGTGGGAATGCGCTAGGCCTTCCTAAAACAAATACAAGATCCAACAAAATACTGCAGTAAATGTATCACCTTCTCATAGAAAATTCGAAATGACCAAGAAACGGTAGTGCAGGTCCTGCAAAAGAATACAGCAACAACAATCAGCTGGCATAAACGGTAACATCTTCCTCCACAAACTCGCTTAACATGTATTGCCAAAAGAGAAGCTTACTTTGGTGGCCTGAAAGTCTCTCCAACTTGACGCCATAGTTTACAAACCGTTACCTGAATAGTAAAACCACTCAGCTGGAATGTTTACCAAAGAAAACTACAGCTTTTACAGTAGGAAGAAGAACAGTGGATTGTGCTATGCGATCATGCATAAAAGTGCAATCTCCTTAATTAGTTACCACCAGTGTGCTACTTGCTCGTGATTTCAGCCGTTGGAGGAACAGGTATCTTTCACGGTACAGAAAGTTTCACTCTACATTATCAGGAGCGTGTGCCAGTGTGCGTGGAAAGGAAATCGGTCATACCTGCTCATGGCCTCCCAGGTGGGCAACCTGCCTCCACAACCTGGATTCAACAGAGCAACACGCATCAGCAAGTATGTTTAGACGAGAAGAGATGGTACTCGAGCTTGAGGAGATCAGATAAACGAAAGGTGTAGAAAGATGCACACTTGAGGCAGTTGAGGCCCTTGCCGTAGAACTTGGGCGGCTTGAACTCGAGGCTGTGCTCCCTGTGGAAGCGTTCCAGCTCGGCCATGAACGCCGCCTGCTCCCCCTCCGTCCCGGAGTCGTCGCCGTCGAGGAAAGGGTCCGGCTCCACCGGCTGGCTGGCGCACTGCGCCACGGTCGAGCTTTCACCCTCCGCCTTCGGCGACGCATCGGGGGTGGAGTCGTCATCTTCATCGTCATCCTCCTCCTCCTCCTCATCGTCGTCCTCGCCGTCCCCCTCGTCGCCGTCGTGGCTCATGGCGTCCTCATCGTTGGTCTCCACCCTCACGCCCACGGTCTCCTCCCCGTCGTCGCCCCCGGAGTCGCGCTCCCCGCCCGCCCCCGCATTGGGCTCCGCCCGATCCGGGGAGCCCTCACCGTCGCTATTCGGTTCGGGGGGCGAGGGCGTGTCGCTGCCCTTCTCAGCCCTCTCGTCTGCCACGGGCACGGCCTCCTCCTCGGCATGCGGCTCGGGGCGATGCGCCTCCTCGCCGTTGGCTTCCTCGGCTCGGGGGAGGTCGCGGTCGGAACCGGCGGCGCCCGTCGCGTCGCTCATCGCGGCAGGGGAAGGGGAGGCACAGGATACGAGAGAGAGTGAACGGGCGGCTGCTATTTTCGCGGTTTGCACCGAGGCAAGAGGGGGAGGAGAAAGAGGGATGGGTGAGTCGGGAGGGTGGAGAGGTGGCGACTGGCACGGAAAGGAGAGGAGAGGGATGGATCTCCACGGCTTGCGAGGGAGGGAGAGGAGACGAGACGAGACGAGATTCTTCTTACCTCACCGCCTCGCGCCCGCGGGCCGCCTCGGCTGGGCCTGGACGGGCCTGACCTACCGTTGCCGATGCTACCCCGGCGACGGCTTAAGCCGTGGGCATTCCTTACTGGGCTAGGCCTTCATTGTTTCTAGTCCGATAAATGGCCAAGCCTTTGTATTTTTTTCCTTTTCTTTTGTTTTGCCTCTCTCTTAGCAAGGGGAAGGGGATGGCTAGGGTAAAACAATATATACAAAAGGAATTATGGAGGATTTACTATTATGAATACATGTATTTGAGAATTTATCCATCGATGTCTCATTGGTATGTGAGTTCAGACCTCGATGTCTCACTGGACCACATCCTAATGAGATATCGAGGGGTAAATCCTCAAATGCATATATCTTATAATGGTAAATCCTCAAATCCCTCTACAAAAGGTATTATTGATTTTTATCGCCTTTATAGGAACACATTTACCCACTTCTTGTTCTTTTGTAGAATAATAGTCAATGGTCGGAAAGTATGTTGTAAAGTGCATAAAAAACAAACAAATATTACATAGTCACTTTTTTTTTTGTAATTATCATGTAACTGATTTTTTCAAACAACGGCGCACTTTTTCTAACCATTGAGTTCGCTAAAAAATTAGCTCTAATAAAAAAAACTCTAATCCCCTTAGCTCACCGTGTCTTATTATTTTGATGTTGTATAAATAATCAGTAGTGTGGTTCACGCATTTGCGCAGCTATATTTGTTTCGAAGTTTGTATAAATGCTTGATAATATATTATGTATCTTATAAACTATTTAAAATTTTAAGATATCCTAAACATTGAAAATAATAATAATATCTTTAAAGAAATTACAACATGAGGAATGTAATGGAAGTATGTGTTTTGATGGAAAAAAATCATTTAGCATAATAAGTTGTAAGGGTTCTTAGAAATTAATCACTCTCTATCATGCATAGATCATGTAGCTGTATGTCCCTATTCTTACTATGTTAGTTATTTTTTTCTAAATTATATGCATATACGTGTACCTCTATTTAATCTCAAGTAATACATTGATTATATGTGGGACAAATTATCTTCTTAGTTTACATATGCATACACTGATTCACCATGGGCATACGCTGATGCATCATCGGCAACCTACCTTGAATTTATCTTCCCTCACACGGTGACTGTCTTATCAAACTGTGTGGCTTCTATCTCTTCACATCGTCACAACTTTTTTGCTTCAGCCTCCAACAATAAGCCCAAATCTCGATCGACCCCTCTCGTTGCTACCCCTTCTAATGGAATATTTTATCACATAGTTATTTTCTACTTCTTTCCATTTATTGCTTAATGCTAACCATTACGAAGTAACACGTATACACATGCAACATGAGCCAATCCTAGCTAGGACACATGTCACGCTCTCTTTAATGACCCCGCATATTCCCAATGTCTGCGCTATCTGTACTCCAAGTTTTTTTCTCATCTGTCTCTGTACGCCTGCACTTCTATTCGTATGGATGCATGCATGCACATACGCATGTATTATGTTATACATACTTGACATCCTCTTCTCTCATGTCGGACGCTCTTATTCTTCGACGTTGGACAACTCAACGTTATAGTTTCCTCATTAACCACGACGACCTCTCATCTTCACTAATATTGGCATGTCCGCTTTAGTCGTTGTCTAATGATGGTAGAGAGTGACAAATGCAACAAATGTGATGACCAAAGACATACACGGTAGGAGAACACAAGTTTTGTTTGGATAAAAAGCATGAACAGTAATACACGGGAAATTAGATGACAGTAATTGATTCATTGGGAATTCTAAAACACATGAATTGTTCAGTTCAGATGAAAGAAGTACATGATTCTGGCAAGACACATAAAGATTTTTTTCATGAGGTCCCATCTCATGTTAGATTTCTTCAAAAAAATCCAATGGATTGAGCTATTCGGAAGAAATTCATATCCTACATAATTCCTCCAATTTTCATTTGAAATGGGGCCAAGCCACTCCCAGTATGGTGGTAAAGCACTCTAATGTTTTTTAAAAGGGAGTAAAATAGTTTGTAGAAGCTTCCCCGGCGCAATACAAAGTTCATACCATGTTGGACTGAAAATTTTCCTCTCGTATCTTCTCACTTACCTCGCTCGTCCAGCGGACAGAATTGTATTTTGTATCGATTTGCATCATCTCGTATGCCCAACCAAATAAAAATGAACTTGTCTGATCAGATCGTGTTGAATTTATGCGAGTAATTGTGGACCTTGTTCTTAAACGAATTTTGACTATTCCACCCCTGGTACTTTTCTGAAATATACAAGAAGGTGCTCCAAATTGTACAGAAAACACCCAAGAAACGCTCGTTATTACATCACCCAGACCGGTACGTGTTTCACCCTTACTTCCGCGTCCTCCTCGCCCGCGTTCCTCCCAAGCGCACCGAACAGCCACCGCAGTCCGCAGATCCGAGCTCCCGTCCTCCCGGGCCACGACGACCACCGCCGGCGGCGCCCATACCCAAGCCGTTCGTACGGTAGCCTCACCGCGGCCTCGGGTAGGCGTCCATGGAGGACTACCCGGAGGAGCTGCGGACGCCGCCGCTGTCGCTCGTGTCCATCGTGGGGTGCCCGGAGCTGCACCCCTCGATCTCGGCGGCGCTCAGCTCCCAGCAGCCGCCCATGAACACGCTCGCCCTCCCGAACTTCACCAAGTCCTCCATCCTCGCCCGCAGCGCCAAGACCCGCGATCCGCTCGCGCCGCCGCAGCCCCCCGCGGGGATCCTCAAGAAGGACTGGCTCCTCAAGCACCGAACCCGAGTTCCTGCCGCCGTGGCCGCGCTGTTCCGGGCCGATCAGGTCTCCGGCGATCCCGCCCAGTGGCTGCAGGCCTGCTCCGATCTCGAGAACCTCAAGTACCTCCCCTTCATCTTTTGCTTTATTGATCCCAATTTGACGTGTGCAGTATTAGAGTTCTATTTATCAGTGCTAGAATGCAAATGGGCATTTTTTCATCTATTGAGGATTAAGGAACTCGGGAAAGCATCACGCTGTGTAATAGTAGCAGCTAGTATAGAACAAGTTCAATTCAAAAATGCTAAGTCATGTTCTTTTATTTGTGCAGGTCTGTAATTCAGGGAAGAAACACTAAATTAGTGGTGATTCTTGTACAGGCTCAAGCCGGTGGTAAGTATCCTCTCGAACACCCGTACTCCTGTAGTAATCTCTTACATCACTAAACCAATAATCATCACTTCAACGGACTGTTTGCACATCTTAGCTAAACAATGTGCAACAAATTAAGAGTTCTATTTTATATATGCCTGACTGCCTGTGTCCATGCCCTATGGCATGGAAATTGAGGCATGAGCATTCTCATAAACAGAACCTTGTGCCTGTTTGATGTTTGTCTATTCAAACCTCCAATGAACTATGGCCAGTGGCGTGCCAATTATTTTGAAGGTTTTAAGCAGATACACAAAAATATCTTGCAGATGAACTGAATGAGGACGTTACAGTTGCACTGAGAAAACGTGCGGAGATTGATTCTAAGCACTTGGTTGTGTTGGTTGAGAATGATGAAACAGAATGGAACAAATCTCTCAACAAGTTAGTTTCTGAAACCTTTCTTTTTCTGTGATTTCACTGTTCTATTATTGTTAAACAATCTTTTGCCATTTTTTGTTTTGTTGTATTTCCTTGGAGGAATGTGTGAATGTGTGATAGCTCACATGGTGTTCCATTTTGGCAGATTGAAGAGCGTTTTTGCTGAGTTATGTTCTACATACTACAAGGAGGAAGGACGAAGGATAAAGGCTCACATTGAGAAGAGGAACTTCTCTTCTGTTGAGCTGAGCATCCGCTACTGCTTCAAGGTAAGAACCTCTCTCTCATCCAATGCAGTGCTGTTAATCACTCTTAATGCCAGTGAAGAAGTGTTGCAAATAAAGAAAATCTTTTGTTTACACCTGCTTTATGATTTCAGCAGAATGTGTCAATGACTTTTCCATCTGATTCTCTCTCTTTTTTGCTGCATTACTCTGATATTTCTGATACTTACACCAGGTTGCTGTTTATGCGGAGTTTAGGCGGGATTGGCCAGAAGCATTAAGGTTCTATGAGGAAGGAATTCGTGTTTTGCGTGAGGTGTGATCACAGCCCTATTCCTTAACTGCCATATCCTTCTCAAGACTGCTAACTAATAATTAAGTAAATCAACAATTGGCATACTGAATTCTCTGAGAGTAAAAAAAAGAAGGAAAACTATGGCTATTATTCATCCGAACATCATATGTATTTATAACGCTGCATATGTAGATAACCTCCCTTGTGCAAGTGTTATTTGGGAAGGCTTAATATTAAAAAGAAAGTTATGCAAGCATCTCATACCCTAATTTAGCATACAGGAAAATTAGTCCAAGCATCCACCCTCCCCCACACACTCCATGTGTGTTTACAAGTAACATGTCATAAGCCTTCAAAATTTGTTACTGTTTGATCGATCTGCCACCCTTGCTTAAGAAGTTTCTATTGGCTTTAACACCGTCCATTGGCAATGTGCTTATATTTAGGTGATTGGAACTTCAACAAGGTTGCCTCCAACCCAACGCCTAGTTGAGGTAAAAACAGTTGCTGAGCAATTTCACTTTAAGATATCAACATTGCTGCTTCATGGTGGGAAAGTTGTAGAAGCAATCACATGGTTCCGTAAGCATATTAGAAGCTACGAGTGTGTTGTTGGATCACCAGAAGTTGCTTTTCTACATTGGGAATGGTTTAGCAGGCAGTTCCTTGCCTTTGGTGAGCTCATAGAAACAACATCCACAACCGTTCCAGAGACACTATCTCCTCGGTTTGGTACTGCTGACAATGCATTGACTGAGTGGGAATTTCAGCCAGCTTACTACTATCAGGTTCAACCTAAATCTCTACGCAGCACTACAACAGAGAGCCACTCCATATGTTTTACTTGATCACACTAGTAATTAATTTATCGTACCTTCCCTTCTGACAGTTAGCAGCAAATTACTTGAGAGAGAAGAGGTATGCCTTAGAGTGCTTTTCGTCAAGTGTAAACCTTGCCACAGGAGTTGATGGAATACCTGAGTCAGTAATGCCTTCTGTATATGTTGGCCAATATGTGCGCTTGTTTGAGCAAGGAGATACAATTTCTGTACTCCCGTAAGTTTCTCGATGCTTATTCTTAAGTGCTAACAACTCTTATATGAATACTTATACCTCACACTGTGGTTGCAGCCTTTCGGATACTGAATACACCAGCTATGCTTTGTCAGAAGCTGAAAGGTTTCAAGATACTTATGAAATAATTGCGTTGTTCAGAAAAGCTTATGACTCTTTTCAGAGCCGAGGCGCTACGAGAATGGCTTCTGCCTGTAGTGGTGGAATGGCTATAGAATATTACGCAGCTGGGGATTTTAATAACGCAAAACAACTTTTCGATGGTGTTTCTGGTCTATACCGCCAAGAGGGTTGGACTACTTTGCTTTGGGAAAGCCTGGGTTACTTGAGAGAGTGCTCAAGGAAACTTAATTCACTGAAGGATTTTATCAGTTATTCACTAGAGATGGCTGCATTACCATTATTCTATGGCAGTGGACAGGGATATTCTGAAAATAAAAGTAAGGATGGGCCAGCAGGTTCTCCTACCATTTCCAGGAGAGAGGAAATACAGCGGGAAGTTGTTAGTATTTTGGAAAGAAAACAGACACCAGAAGTTATTGATGATGGATTTAATCTTCAATTGATGGACGAATCTACTAACCTTGATATTGATCAAATAAGTCCGCTAAGAATAGTGCTTGTTGCATCTGTTGCTTTTCATGATCAATCTGTAAAACCTGGTTCGCCTCTGCTTGTCAGTGTGTCACTGTTGTCTCATCTTCCTTCTCCAGTTGTGATTGATCAGTTGGAGGTTCAATTCAACCAATCTGACTGTAACTTCGTTATGGTTAGTGCACAGGAAGATTCTTCTGCGTTGAATTCACATGTTCATGACCAAGTTGTTCAGTCTACTTCTCTTACACTGTTCACCAATAAATGGATGCGGTTGACACAAGAAGTTAAATCAGGTACTCTTCTATCAGTTATAAGTGGTGTGTTTCATTAAATGTTCATCCACCTGTTATGCAGCATGTATCGTAATTGACATATTACTATTTTCAATTGGAAAAGAAAAATCTTAGAAATTCTCCCAATAGTTATAGAAAAGGGGGTACCATCTTGATCGGAGAAAAGGAAAAGAATCTAATCCGTTTATTATATGGTACAGTTCAATTATAACAGTTGAGACATATTATTTAAAAGAGCCTCCATGACATATAATGAGAAACATATAGGTAAAGGGATATCATCTATGCAGAGTCTTAATAAGCATACTATACAATGCATACATATACCTAAGTTGGAAAATAAATCCACTAAGAACAAACACTAAACATTAATCAGGAAGGAATTGAAAATTGTGGAGGAAACAAATTCTCATTAATTAGGGAGGATAGCGATGCAATTAAGGAATTGAAAATTGTGGTGGAAACAAACTCTAACCATTAATTAGGGAGGAATTAGCCATGCAATTGTGTGGCTAGTCGGCTAGTTGTGGCAGCAAAAAAAGGGCATGTCAATTTTCAGAATTAGGTAAAATAAAGAGGAGAGCCATTTTTTGCTGCTATACTTGAAAGTTGAAAACCATAGTTGTAGCTCATTCATATTGACTCGTTCACTTTTCATAATTTATGGCTGCCTATTTGCTTCTAGATATGGGAATATTTGAGCTTTCTTCTACATTTGTTGATGCTGGTATTTTTTTCCTACCACAAGTCCTACCATAAATAATATTATGGATACTTTCTGCAGGACAGAGTGGAAAGCTGGAATGTTTGTCGGTGAAGGCAACAATAAATAAGCGTCTTGTGGTTTGCTGCCAGGCTGAAAGTCCTGCTTCAATGGAAGACATTCCATTGTGGAAATTTGAGGACCAAGTGGAGACATTGCCTACAAAGGACAATGTACTCTCCTTTTCTGGGCAGAAACTGGTCCAAGTTGAAGAGCCAGACGCTGAAGTTGACCTTGTCTTGAATTCTATTGGCCCTGCATTGGTTGGAGAGTTATTTAGTGTCCCAGTGACCATATTGTCAAAAGGGCATGCAGTTCATTCCGGTGAACTGAAAATTAACCTTGTCGATGCCAAAGGTGGTGGTCTTTTGATGAGTCCAAGGGAAGCAGAAGAATCTGAAAGTCATCATGTTGAACTTCTTGCTGTCTCAGCTGTGACCATTGACGAAGGTTCAAAGGAAGAAGTTGATAACATAAGAAAAATTCAGTACTCATTTGGGGTTGTATCTGTTCCCACATTAGGTGCGGGTGATTCCTGGTCGTGCAAATTAGAAATTAAATGGCATCGAGCGAAGTCAGTCATGCTCTATGTTTCACTTGGCTACTCCCTAGACTCAAGTGAAGAAGCAGCAGTGCACAGACTTAATGTGCACAGAAGCTTGCAAATCGAAGGGAAGATCCCCATGATAGTTGATCACCAGTTTATGCGACCATTTAGGCGAGAACCCCTATTGCTATCTAGGATCAGATCCTCAAGTGGTGATGATCAAAAAAGTTCTCTTGCTATGAGCGAGTCAAATATGCTTATCGTGAGTGCTAGAAATTGCACTGAGGTGCCGTTGCGTTTGCACTTGATGACCATTGAACCTGATGATGATGGAAAGCAGTTCTGCTCAGTGCAACAGATCAGTGGAATTTCTGATGAATACACAGTTATTGCTCCTAGTGAAGAATACAAAGGAATATTTTCAGTCAATCCACGGGCTAGCAATCCAAACTTTTATTTAGGTGAAATTTGCCTCAACTGGTCAAGAGATTCAAGCCTTGGAGAGAATCAAGATAGCCATGTTGTAATGAAACAAAGGCTACCTGAGGTTCATATCGAGGAGCCGCCACTTGTTGTGAGCATGGAGTGCCCTCCCTATGCTATCCTTGGAATCCCGTTCACTTTCCATGTAAAGATCCATAATTCAACATCCTTACTTCAGGAAATCAAGTACTCTCTTGGCGATTCACAGAACTTTGTTTTCTCTGGGGCCCACAATCATGCTGCATTCATTCTGCCGAAAACCGAGCATATTGTTAGTCATAAGCTTGTGCCGCTTGGTTCCGGCTCCCAGCAATTGCCAAGGATAACAGTAACTTCGGTGAGGTATTCTGCTGCATTGACTCCTCCAACTACAGCGACAACTGTCTTTGTATATCCCAGCGAGCCTAAATTCAACTTGGAAAAGAGCCATTCCACATCTGATGAGTGCGTGAGTTAGATTTGTACAAACTCAGATTCAGCCATCCACTCTTCTGGTGCTATTAGCTTGGCTCCGGTAAGCAAGCGAGGTATGCTACTGGAAAAATCATAAGTTATTCAGCTTTACCTTCTTGTTGAAGATGCTAGAAGCAGATTGCTGTTGGTGAAAAAGATTGGCACGATGCGATAGTTTTGGCATTCTTTTGAGTTGTTGATTTTTGTAGACCTCTTGGATTGACCACATATCTGTAACTTATGAATTGTACTCCATTGATTTTGGCTAAAGGATAATCACATACACAGGACGAGCTAGTGTAAATTAGCATCCCACCAGGCAAGTGGGGAATAAACGAGCCCCATGTCTCTCAGCAGAAGTGCAATGTTCTTTTGGTTCCCCTCATGATTCCCTTGTTTCTGTAAACTTGTGTGTTTAACTAGAGTTGATGCCTCTTTTGCTACACACACTTACTCCATTTCCTGTGTCCTTTTTTTCCTCATTGGAAAACAGCCTTGTAATTTTTGAAGGCATCGTTTACTGAAACAACTGGTCAGCACTTAAGCTTAACTTTGAGCGAGATGGAGACGTCGCAACTGCAGTCGCTGGTGGCTGCGTGCTTCGCGATGGACGCCGCGCAGGAAGAAAACATGCCGCCCCGGGCATAATCCGTCGCGTTCCGGCGGCGGCGCGCCCCATGCCAAATCATGCTTGGGCATATCTCTTGAAGCAGTTGTCCAGTATAAAAATCGCATTCTCTTCTTCCCCAATTTGCTCGCCTCGCCTTAAACACTACCACCAGCGCGTATTCACATCACGGGCCGCGCCGTAGACCTGCTTGCTTTGCTTTCTCGATAAAGCCGACACCTATCCCGTCAGAACAGCCTCCTCCCACGCCGTTCTCTTTTGGGTTTCCCTCGCGCCGACCCGACCGCTCCCGTGTTCCCGCCGCTGCCCACCGGGACGAGATGGAGGTTACCGCGAAGCAGCAGAAGGCGAAGAAGCAAATAAACCTCTTCTACTGCTCCGAGTGCGAGGAGCTTGCCCTCAAGGTCGCCGCCAGCTCCGACGCCATCCAGCTCCAGTCCATCAACTGGAGGTATGGTGCCCTCTCCTCCTCCTCCTCCTCGATCCTTTATAGTTGTCCAGTAAATGTAGTTGTAAAGCAAGAAATAACATCACAAGCAGACTTACGTTAACAAAAAATGGTAAACTTTTATTACAACAGTTAGAGCTTAACAGCCAGTTTGGACCTATGTAATATATATTACAACACAAAAGATACTTTATGACCACATACACGCCCGAGCGTAATTGAGATCTAGTACTAGTAGTCGTCACCGTCTAGTGACTCTTCCTAATTATAAAGATCACCTGTTTCCTTCCAAAGTTTTTCTGTTAGAGATTAGCAAGAGTACAACAGTTCTCAGCAAGTTGCATAGGAAATCCTACTTAACTACTTGGCAGGATTAACAAGTGATTGGAATGGTTTTACCATATTGGTATATGTGGATGCGTTACTTTGAGTTGAAAGCAGTTTAGTAATAAAAAGTAAAACAATATTAAATATGATAACATGGGTTTCAACATCTGTAAAACTCTACTTATGCCTCATATATTGGAATCACCTATGAACACAGCTTCATTAACCGGAAACACGACGTATCCGAATACCATTGATTATGCTCTGCAGAGTTGTTCAATTTTACCCACAAGATACCTCAACTCATAATGTCAAACTACATACACACAACACGATAGTGTGCGACTAAGTTGAGATAACAAAGTATTTTTATTGCTCAACCTTTCTAGTCATTACCCGGTAGGTTCTTGGACAATACAGCTATCGGGAATCCACCAGCCAACAGTGGAATGCACGGTCCGATCTTGTCAGATCGACCAGTTGTGTAGATCGTGAGTGTCCTCCGGCCCACTCTGTCCCACCCCAATCATGGCGCTCTATACAACAAAAGCAGGTGATATCCTGTAGATATTCAATCGGAAGAACAGTTTACTAAGCCAAGTTGGATATACTAAACCCATGGTTGAGCGATTTTTGTGTCTGTTACTTGACATAAGGTTCTAGTCCTTACTTGTTTCTAATGGGGAGGTGAACTAACAACCAACTCGTGGCTACCTACCTTCTTGGCCCCACCTTCGACTTACTTTTATCGAGTCTATTGGGTTGTCCAACCTCCTGGTCTCAACCCTCAACTTTCCACCAAAACCTATTGGTGTTTAGTCAATATTCCTTACCAGTATTTATAACTACATTATGTAACAATGTCGAACATTTGCTATCATTTTATGTAACTTAAATTTGTCAAGGTGAATATGATCTACAAAGAATAGGAGGTCGTGGGTGTATATAGACCTGTTCACGGGCGATCTGGCCCGAGCTCGACTCGAGCCAGGGCGGGCTTGGGACTGGATTTCCAGCCCGGAAGCCTGAAAACCCGATGAATGTGATTAAAAATATATATAAAGAAACCCTTTTTATTCTTGAAATGAATTAAATATTACTTTTTATTCCAAAAAGAATGAAAATAATAGTTTTAAATCAGAAAAAACAAATTTCGGGCTAGGCCGGGCTGGGCTTAGGCTTGCCCGTTTGCGGGCGGGCTTTTTAGGCCCAACCCAAAGCCCAGTTCAACCTGACGTTTGAATAGGTCTAGGTGTGTGTGGGTGATAGGATTTATCTGAGTATCATGACATTCAAAAGTATAATTGCAATAATAAAATAATTAGCTTAAATATGATAATGAAATTAATAATACTAGTATATGAAATACAGGCTTAAAATAATCAAACGAATGCAACTTGCCTCCTTGCTCAAAGTCCCCAAAAATCTCTGCTTCTCCTGTGTCTTGTTCGGCGTTCTTCGGAGCTTGGTCGTCGAGTCGGGACCTAACACAAAATAAAATAATCCAAATAAAATATCCAGACTCAACAAGAAGCGAGTTGGGAACAACATGAAAATCAAATAAAATAAAATCGAAAAGAAATAAAAGGAAGGGTGGTGCAGGATGGTGGGGATTTATTTGGTTCTTGATTTGGCTAATCGGAGTTGAAAATGGGATTCATGGGCTCGAAACGGTCAAAAAGGACATATTATGTCAAAAATGGGTTTAAATGAATAGAAATGGGCCTGATGAACAGTGCCAGGTTTGTACTGTTTGCAACGGATCGGATTGAATGAACAGCAATGGGTTTTGGGCCATGGGTTAGTGGATTTTCGATGAACAGTAATAGACTGGACTGGAATAGTGTTTTGCACTGTGTTGGCTAAGCCCAACACCTAGTTGGGCCTCAGGCCAATGGGCCAAGCCCAGCCTGATGTAGTGTGAGCTGCTCATGGCTCAGAGCCAGTGCGTGCTCCTGCACACCCGAGCCGGGGAAGAGAAGTCGACGGTGTTTCCGACGGTGAGCGACGACGCTAGCTGGTATGGTGAGCACCACCGTGGCCTGAGCAACCCATTTTTGAGTTTTGGTTGGGCCATGGTGGTTCGCGGAGGGGTGGTCGTTAGTGGCGGCGCACGACCAAAGCAGAGGAAGATAGCAGTGGCGTTCCAGCGAAGCTCCGGCCAAAGTGGTCGGTGCTTGAGCACCAGTGGATCGAGGGGAGTCTGGCAGTGGTTGTGGCGGTCTTGGGGTGGCGTGAGCCGTGGGCGGCGCACAGCCATGGCGTACGGTGGCGGCGAGCTATGGGTGACAGCGTTGGGTATGGAGCTAGGGGATAGGTTCGTGACGGTGAGGAGGTGCTTACGGTGAGGTTAATTGGACAAGGGCATGGACGGAGAAGGCGAATTGAAGAAAGGGGCCAATCGGGGCTTTTTGGGTGTGGCGGTGATTGAGGAAGCTGGCCGGAGTTGGAGAGGAAGGAAAGTGGTGGTGGGTTTCAGTGAGTGTTGGCAATGAGTTTGGCTCGGAATTATGTGGCTGTTATAGCCAGGAAGAGGTGGTGGCGCTAGTGGCCTAGTGAGGTGAGTGTAGCGCGTGGCGGCTAGGTGGACGGCGGGGAGGATTCGACGCTGTGAGGAGGGCGGGCTGGTGGTACGGCGGTGTCGCGGTGACGTCCCTCTGGCGCGAGGGTGCATGTTGGTGAGGCCGAACGCTGCGAGCGTGTGGCGTCGAGCAGGTGGCGAGGGGGCCCGTAGGGCGTGGCGCATGCTAGGGCGCGCGGCGGGCGGAGTTGGCACAACCATTAATGGCACAAGGGAGGTGGTTGGCTAGGTGGCGCGACACTGGCAGCCATTTGGCGCGAAGCGGGGGGCAGTGTGAGGGCGAGCGGCGGTGGGACACGGTAACTACCGGCGCGACACGGGGCAAGGAGAGAACAGGGGCATTGGCGGCTTTGAGGAAGGCATTTTCAGCAGGGGAAAGCGGGAAGGGCTTGGAGCCTTGGAAATTTCCGAATTGGGTAGGTTTTTCAAACTTGGCTCAAAACTCCAAAAACTTTTGAAATTTTCGGGTTGTTTCATAGGCCGTTTAATTCCTCTAACTCCACTCGTGGTACCACCAGGAGCTTTGACGATGGGTTCCCGAACCTGTTCATCAACAACGCGCACGACATCCGGGGGCATCATGTCGCGTTCCTGGCGTCGTTTAGCTCGCCGGCGGTCATCTTCGAGCAGATCTCCGTCATCTTCGCGCTGCCCAAGCTCTTCATCGCCTCCTTCACGCTCGTGCTGCCCTTCTTCCCCACGGGATCCTTCGAGCGCGTCGAGGAGGAGGGCGACGTCGCCACCGCCTTCACGCTCGCTCGCATCCTCTCCATGATCCCCAAGTCCCGGGGCGGGCCGACCAGCGTCGTCATCTACGACATCCACGCGCTTCAGGAGAGGTTCTACTTCGGTGACGATGTCCTGCCATGCTTCGAGACTGGGATACCACTCCTGCTGCAGCGCCTCCGCCAGCTCCCCGATGCAGACAATGTGTGTAGCTGCAGCCGCTGTCCTGTTGATCCTGTTGATTTCTATTGTGTGTTGAATCCTTATTGCTACTGCTCTGACTCCTTGTGTGTTGCGCAGATCACCATTGCCTTCCCGGATGATGGGCGTGGAAGCGCTTCCACAAGCAATTGCTCCACTTTCCAATGGTCAGCTTGTTCTGTGTGAATGATTGGATATGTTTAACTCAAGTTCATTTTAGTTTGTGTAACAAAGAGGGGGCTGTGGATGTGGAATTGCCCAATTTTAGGTTTTTCGGTTGAAAGGCTCAAATTTTCATGGTGAGCTGTTTGATTATATAGGTTGTTTGTGGAAAGGTTCGTGAAGGCGACAAAAGGATAGTTCGAATTAAAGAAGGGAATCCCGAAGGGCGGCATATTGTTATTGTTGATGATTTAGTGCAATCTGGGGGAACCCTTAGAGAATGCCAGGTATCAACATATTGCTCTATTGCCTTTTTTATTGCTTGTCATGATATTAGAAGTTAATGCTTCTATGACTTACCTTTACTTATGTTGGATTTTCTTACTTCCACATCAACAAGAACGAGAAGTGAATCCTTTGCGATGGCAGAGGGGTACAGTTTCATGCCATCATTTGTTTTCTAGTTGTTTGACAAAAAAAGTAACGCCTTCCACAATGTACATTTGATCTGAATCCATATTTGACACTATTGCCAGCACCCATCAGGCTAAGTCATGTAAAGTGGAAAAAACATTAGTTTGCATTCCCTTGTCAAACCTGGTCCTAAGAAGAGTCAATGGCATGTGAATTCTCACTCGTGTCTCTGGGTGGGTCAACTTGGTGTGCCATATTTACTCCATGTAATTGTTCACACAATTGAATTGTCATATGTCAAGTGTTAATGATGATACAGTTCATGGACTTTTGGCGGCATATGCTACTTCTGTTGCTTTGGTCATGAATATTTATTTCTATTCTATCCAATTGTATTTTGCAGAAAGTTCTGGCTGCTCATGGTGCTGCAAAAGTTAGCGCCTATGTGACTCATGCTGTGTTCCCCAAGCAGTCATATGAACGCTTCATGCCAATTAATTCTGGTAATTGGTGGTTTTTCCTCGTTCCCTATTTTTCATCTATTCAAACTTCTAGTTGCTCATTGTTTTTCCCTCTCGCAGCTGGGCCCGGCGACCAGTTTGCTTACTTCTGGATCACGGACTCCTGCCCTCAAACAGTGAAAGCCATCAGCCAACGACCTCCATTTGAGGTGTTGAGTCTTGCTGGCTCGATTGCTGATGCCCTTCAAATATGAACTTGTATTGGGATATGGGTTGTTCCTGTTTTGCCCAAATGTAAGGGTTCATTTCCAGCTCTAGCAAAACAAATAACTTGGAGTGAGCTATCTAATTATTGTAGAACCTGAAGTTTCTATGAACAACCCCATGATGTGAAAATAAAACCAGTCATTAAATGTTTTTCCGTGCAGTTCTCTGTATTCACTTCTAGAGCAAGTGCTTGAATTTGACTGATAAAAACTTGAAAATCCATTTTAATGGAACTCAAGTTTCGACCTGCTTATTGAATTTCCATCAGATTGGATGGTATAAGTTATAGCAAAAATAACATGTTGGTTGATTATTTGGTTCATTCTTTTGTTCATTGAAAGATTATTTCCTTCCGGAGTGTTGTAGTTATGCATACTTGCATTGTGCGCTTGCATGATGTGTTGTAGGTGGATGTATCAAAAGTCGAGCATGGCATCAAGGCATCGTAGTCACTGCACTCAACTCTTTTTAGCTGGATCCCAAGTTAAAAGAGTGTACTTTACTATAGAGATGTTTTTTTGGATGTCCTACTCCCTCCGTTCTTTTTTACTTGACACAGTTGATTTTTCACGGTCTTCGAGATGTGATTTTGACCACAATTTTTATAACTTTTACATTAAGATGTACTAATAAAATTATAATATTATGAAAGTATTTTCAACAACAATTCTAATGATATAATTTTCATATAGCCAATCTAGATAGTTTTAAACTTATTGACCGTGAAAAGTCAACTGTGTCAAGTAAAAAAGAACGGAGGAGTACATTCCAAGTTGTTATTGTAAGACCTACTGTTGTTTCTAATTGATTTGCCATCGAAATGGCTAAAACCGGTCCTTCTCGTCTAAAGTTGATGTGTTGGATGGGCCTAAGCTTTGGTTGCAGGGCTCTCAAATTGGGTTGCATTTGGGATATCATCATATCAAGGGCAACTTTTCCAAGAAATCGGATCAAAATTACGGAGATGTGATTCTACCACTCTGCAAATGCCATGTCATGCAGGCAAGCAACCCTTGTCCGTCTGGTCGAAGCTCCATTTTGCAGCATGGACAAGGGTGAAGTTGATGTTTCATCGGCACCTAGAATGGAATGTTCGACCAACCAACACACAAAATGCTCTTTTGAGTTTTCATGATTGGCACAGAAAAACAGCAGAAGGTACTTGCGTAATGGGTATATTTGTGGAAGTAAACAAGAATGTAGAAAAAACTATTTGATTCCGCACACTACCAACCGTGGCCTGTAGCTTCTATTTATGTCTATACACACCGTGATTACACAAGACATTAATGGCTGGATTACATTACATCAATCACCATCAATTACGTGAATCACAGATGATTGGTTCCTATGTATAAACAACTTAAACTCCCCCTCAATCTTAACCGATAGCCACAAGGTTGAGATTGCTCCGTATAACAATGAAGTGAAGGATGACTCTGCTAGTGGTTTTGTAAACACAAATGTAGTTTGATCCTTTGATGAGATGAATTGAATATCTAGAGCCTTAACTGTCACACACTCTCATACAAAGTGGAAGTCAACTTCTATATGCTTTGTACGGGCATGAAATACTGGATTCGCTGATAAGTAGGTAGTACCTAAATTATCACACCAAAGAAGTACTAGTGGTCTTGATTGAAAAATGCCAAGTTCTCCAAGAAGCGACTGAACCCAAATTGTTTATGCTATGTCATTTGCTAAGGCCTTGTATTCGGACTCTGTGTTGGATCTTGCCACCGTTGCCTGTTTTCTGGAACTCCATAAAATCAGGTTCGAACCAAAGAAGACTGCAAACCCACCTGTAGACCTTCTATCATCACTACAGCCGGCCCAATTAGCATCCGAGAAGGTGCTAAGCAACGTCAATGTGGACTTGCGCATGGTCAACCCTATGTTAGTTGTGGCCTTGAGATAATGAATTATCCTCTTAATTGCTGAGAAGTGTTCTGTTGTAGGTGAATGTAGAAATTGACAAACACGATTGACAGAAAAGGCAATATCAGGTCGTGTGAGTGTCAGATACTGAAGGGCACCAACAAGAGTTCTATATTTTATGCTTTCATCTGCAAAGAGTAAATGTTCACTATCCTTGGCAAGCTTCTCTGTGGCTGACATTGGTGTTGTCCACGGGTTTACAGTTTACCATATTGGCCCGCTGAAGTAAATCATCAATGTATTTTTGTTGAGATAGAATAATTCCCCCTGGCAATTTCTTCACTTCAATGCCAAGAAAATAATAAAGATGCCCAATATCCTTGATGACAAACTCAGTTTTCAGTTGGAGAAGCAAGTTTGCAGTTGCAGTTTCAGATGAACTGGCCACAATGATATCATCAACATAGATATGCATGAAGATAGTCAGCTCGAAATGATTGTAGATAAACAAGGATGTGTCAGCCTTGGAAGCAATAAAACCCAGATCCTATAGTTTGTAGCACAATCAAGAATACCATGCACGGGGAGCTTACTTCAGATCGTACAAGGCCTTCTTGAGCTTGCACAGATAATGTGGGAACCGAGGATTGATGAAACCCGAAGGTTGCTTCATGTATACTTCTTCTTCAAGTACACCATGAAGGAAGGCATTCTGAACATTCAGTTATCGCAGTCACCATCTGCGAGAGACAGCAATGGACAAAACAAGGCGCATAATGATCGGTTTCACAATAGGGCTAAATGTGTCCCCGTAATCAAGGCCAAAATGCTGCTTGAAACCTTTTGCAACTAGTCATGCCTTGAAGCGATCAATAGAGCCATCAACCTTCCTCTTCAGTTTAAATACCCATTTAGAGTCAATGATATTGACCCCATGAGACGGAGAAACCATCTCCCATGTCTCATTTTTTAAAAGAGCTTCAATATCTTGATCCATGTCATGCTTCCACTCTCGATGTCACAACGTAGCTTCATGAGAGGTGGGCTCAGCAGTGCATAAGAATGCTCGTCAGTCTGGGTGGTAGAATACCATGCCATCAGTCTATTGTTTGGGCTTGCTCACATTATCCTGAAGACGGGTGCGTATGGAATGTTGTCGAAGAGCTGTATAGTCGGAGGTACCATAGCCGCAGGAGATCCGGTGGGCGCAGAGTATCAGGACTGGAGAGGAGAGGCGATGATTTCCAGGCCATGTCGTGTCATGTCGAGCACATCAGCGCCTGATCCCTCGCCAAGCCGTGTGTGCAAGTCCGAAAATCTCACACCCACGCCAGCATTCAATGCTGCGTCCGCATCAGTGCACGATCGCGTACCATGTCGTGTCGAGCGCGATTCCAGAAATCGCTCGCCCGTATAAACCATGCCGAGTGCGTCATCAGCACGCGACCCGCGCCATTCAATGCCGCACTGGAGGATGCGTTGACAGCCCCCAATTCCCGGGATTGCAAGGCGTCGACAACCAATCCCGAGGCATTCAATGCCGCGCCTAATTGCTGGGATTGAGCACCGGAGGAGGATGCCATGCCTAATTCCAAACATGGAATGCCACACCTGATTCCCAGGGTAGTAGTAGCACCTGGACTCAGAGAATTTGGTCCAGAATCCGATGCAGATGGCAAGGCAGCAACGCTAGCTCCATGCGGGATATTCTATAGCTGCTCCACTGGATGATTTTCTGCACGCATATTAGTGTCCACAGGAAAAATAGTACTATCCTTCATGTGGTCAAGAGATAATAGAATAAATTGTTCAGAAATTTGTGGAGACAAAGGAATGTGTGAGTCTGCGGAGAATGGGAAAACATGCTCATAAAAAACAACGTCACGAGAAATATAGATGCGAGCAGTAGACACATGCAGGCATTTATATCCCTTCTGGAGATTACTATAGCCAACAAACGCACTGAGCTGAGGAAACCGAATTTTTAGTGTTGTATGGACGCAGATTTGGCCAACACGCACAACCAAAAGTGTGAAGAAATGTGTAATCGGGTTTGGTTCCATGAAGCTTTTCAAGGGGGGACAAATTTCCAATGACTCTTACTAGGAAGGCGGTTAATAAGATAACAAGCCGACAAGAATGCTTCATCCCAAAAATATAGCAGCATAGATGCTTGGGACAGAAGAGAGAGACCCATATCAACAATGTGTCTATACTTTTGTTCAGCCGCCAAATTTTGTTGGTGCGTATGAGGGCAAGAGACATGATGGGCAATGCCTTTCCGTCGAAAAAATTGATTTAGCTTTTGGTATTCACCACTCAATCAGATTAGACACATAGGATTTTTCGATTAAGGAGTCGTTCAACATGTGACTGAAATTCAAGGAAAACGTGAAAGACATCATATTTATTCTTGAGGAAATAAATCCACACAAACTTGCTATAATCATCAATAAATGAGACATAGTATTTATATCCTCCTACAGACCGATGGGCCGGCCCCCAGACATCAGAGAATACAAGTTCAAGTGGTGCAGCAGAAACACTTGATGATCGAGGAAATAGCAATTGATGACTCTTGCCTTCCTGACACGCAATACAAACATGATTATTCCTTGAACTAAACACAAAAATAATTTATTTGAGGCTAAAACTTGTTGAACGACACGAGATGACGGATGCCCTAGACGACAGTGCCAATCTTCATACGTGAGCTTGATTGTCGACATGGCTTGTGCAGGTAGCGGTTTAATGGGGTAAAGTCCTTTTTCACGTTTGTCGTGTAGAAGAACTTTCTTTGTAACCGAATCCTTTACAAAAAAAATGATTGGGATGGAATTCAAAGAAAACATTGTTATCGACAGCAAGACGATGCACAGAGAGTAAATTTTGAGAAGCATGCGGAACATAAAGAATGTTCTTTAGCTAAAGAGATGTAGTAGGAGTGGGTGGAATGGATAGACCACAATGAAGGATAGCCATACCTGTGTCGTCAACTGTCTGAACACGAGCACCACCATTGTACCTTTCCCGAGTCGTGAGCTTATCAAGCTCACTAGTAATATGGTCTGTTGCCCCGGTATCAGTGTACCAGTTGGGGTCAACACTATATGACGATGGTGCAGATGTCGTAGCCAGCGTCGCCATCTTTGTGTCCTCCAGCTGGAACTCAAAATTGAATTACTGATAGTATTTTGCGACGACATGACCCACCTTGCCACAGAGCTGGCAGGTTGGTTTGGCCTTCCCTTGATTATTGCGCCCACGGTCACCCTGGCCATTGCGCTGGCCAAAGTTATTGCCACGGTGACCTCCTCCTTGTCTTCCCTTGCTGCGACCCCCTTTATCCTGTGAAATAAAGTTGGCCAGGAACCCGAGCCAGAGCCCGAATAAGTGTAGTTGTCATTACGCTCCTTGCGCGTCTCGAAGGAGATCAAGTTGGAGTAGAGGTCGTCGAGAGACATCGATTCCACCCTCATGGTCACCGACGTGACAAGTGAGTCGTAGTCACTGTCCAGGCCGGTGAGGAGGTAGGTAGCCACCTCTTCGTCTTGCATCAGGTGGCCTGCCAAGGCCAGGGTGTCGGCAAGCATCTTCATCTTGTTGAAGTATTCCGCCATGGAGAGATCTTTCTTGCGGAACGTTGCCATCTCTATGCGGATCTGCATAACCCGAGCTCTGGAGTCGGTCGGGAACATAGTCTCGAGAGTAGTCCATACCTCATGAGCCGTGGTGAAGAGAATGACCTGCGCCAAAACGTCCTCTGTAAGAGATGCAAGCAAGGCGCTGAGGACCGTCTGGTCCTGCCGAAGCCACTGTTGATATGCCGGATTCGACGTCGGTTGGTCTCGATCAATTGTGGGCGCACTCATCTTTGGAGCCGCCAGGATGGATCCATCAATGTAGCCAAGAAGCCCATGACTTCGGAGAAGAGGCATCACCTGTGCTTTCGACAGGAGATAGTTCCTACCCGTCAGCTTGACACCGAGGAGGTTCATAGACGGGCAGGAAAAGCACCAACGTTGGGTGCATTGGCGTTCGCCAGGACCAAGAGAACGCCTGGGGATGTCGAACGATTTGTAGTGGAAGCCATTTTATCGCTGTTGAGCAAAGGCTTTGATACCATGAAAGTAAACAAGAATGTGGAAGAAAGTATTTGATTCAGCACACTACCAACCGTGGCATGTAGCTTCTATTTATGTCTATACACACCGTGATTACACAAGACATTAATGGCAGGATTACATTACATCAATTACAGGAATCACAGATGATTGGTTCCAATGTATAAACAACTTAACTATTTCAACAATTTGAACTTAACTTGAGTGCACCAATGGAGCACATCAACTTCCACAGAAATTGATGAGCTTGCATTAGTTTGCAGTTTGCAGATGGAATCTTGTTGTTGACAGCACAGAGCCACAGAGGGAAACAACATATGCTGCCACGTGAATGTGAAACTCCGGTTATCTACAGGCCTTGTATTCACAGAAAAATCACTTTTTTATATAAAAAAAACCCCAAATAGACTTCAAATAAACTCGTGTCATACCTCCAATAATTTGAACTTATCATGTATATCTCGTCCCCAGCAAATTTTGCAAGCCAATGGACACATGTACCAAACTCGAACTGAATAAATACAATTAGTTGGTTATCTCAGAATGGAATAGTGTGAGGTACATCTGTTTGGTGATGACTTGAACAAATAAGCAAAAGATACTTGGCCAGCCTTCTAAAAAACCACTGTGCAGCTGCTTCACATGGTTGAACAAGTTTCTCCGATCGCTGTGCAAGGCTGCAAGCATAAGGTACACTTATTCTAACACATCATGCTACCTAAACAAAAATTTAAACATCATAAGAGGCCCCAGAGAGAACACTAAGTCGTACTGCAGGCAATTTCATATATACGTATGGAACAAAGGCACACCTGCAACTGCAGCTTCCTCATAAAGCAAGGTATTACTCTTCCAAAGCTTCAGCCAGAAGGACCATGTCGGGTGTGATTGATTACTTGCAAGAAACATAGCTAATCAGTATAAAGGTGTCCATGATTCTGGCAATGTCATGACAAGAAATACTAACCTATTACCATGGGATTAAAGCTCTCAATGCTCTTCTTGTTGCTAGGTTTTGTAGCATGTTCTGCTAGCCACCAAGATTCCTCTGTTGTTGGATACTCGCAGGAGGATCTTGCATTGCCAAATAGACTTCCTGATCTCTTCACATCCTGGTCAGTCAAGCATAGCAAGATCTATGCCAGCCCAAAGGAGAAGGTCAAGAGGTATGAGATATTCAAGCAAAACCTGAGGCACATTGTAGAAACAAACAGGAAAAATGGGAGCTACTGGGTAGGCTTAAATCAGTTTGCCGACATTGCTCACAAAGAATTCAAGGCCAGATATCTCGGATTGAAGCCGGGATTAGCAGGAAAGGATGCTCAGCCACATGGTCCAACAACATTTAGGTACGAGAACACCATTAACTTGCCCTGGGCAATGGACTGGAGAAAGAAGGGAGCAGTGACGCCGGTCAAGAACCAAGGAGAATGCGGTAAGTCCAATATCTGACATTGCACGCCATCTATTTCAGATTTTCAGTATATGGGTACCAATTCCACTGAAACATGATGCAATTTGTGTTATGAGAATGTGATCAGAAATATAAAATTGATCTCAGGAAGTTGCTGGGCCTTCTCGACCGTGGCAGCCGTTGAAGGGATAAACCAGATTGTGACAGGCAAGTTGTTATCACTATCAGAACAGGAACTGATGGACTGTGACACCACCTTTGATCATGGCTGTGGAGGGGGATTGATGGACTTCGCCTTCGCCTACATAATGGGGAATCAGGGGATCAACACCGAGGAAGACTACCCATACCTCATGGAAGAGGGCTACTGCAAAGAAAAGCAGGTTGGCACAAACAAATTCAAAGTCTCAAACTAGCAATATATGTAGTTCTAACAATGGATGTTCTTTGCTCTGTTGCTTAGCCTCATTCCAAAGTCGTCACTATAAATGGCTATGAGGATGTTCCGGAGAACAGCGAGATAAGCCTACTAAAAGCATTGGCTCATCAGCCCATCAGTGTGGGTATAGCTGCAGGGAGTAGAGACTTCCAATTCTACAAAGGGGTAAAAATTGAATAACTGTTCTTTACCATGATACAACAGACGACACTATAAAGAAACAACTGACAACCGGGGATGTCTGACTGCAGGGGGTGTTTGACGGGTCTTGTGGCACTGAACTAGATCACGCATTGACGGCCGTGGGATACGGCTCATCCAATGGCCAGGACTACATCATCATGAAGAACTCATGGGGCAAGAACTGGGGAGAGCAAGGGTATTTCAGGATAAAGATGGGCACTGGGAAGCCAGAGGGCGTCTGTGACATATACAAGGTTGCTTCTTACCCTACCAAAAACGTTACAGTCTCGGGTGCCTAATTTTGTATGCAATCTTGTAATCCACTCCAAGTGTATGTGTCAGCACATGAAAGAAACATCACTCAACAAGTGATCCATAAATCTTTTGGCTCTGATGAGAAATAATTCTCCTAATAACATCGTGTTGTGCCATTTAGTCACCATGAAAGAAATATCACTCAAACACGATGTTCATCGGAATCGGGGGTAAACCAAACATTGATGGGGAGAATTGTAGTTGGATAGATACACGTGTATTGATTGTAAGCAGAGATAGGTCCGTACCGAGGAGTTACTGGACTATCTTGGATCTGCTTGAGGACGTACTCCCTCTTGAAGGTCTTGCCGGTCTTCTTCTACCAGAGCGGCAGAGCGACACCATCTCGTTGTGCGACAGCGTGTTGACCGCCGCGCTCACTGTGCACGTTGCTGATGTCCCCCTTGTCGGGGAAAATAAATTCTATAGGGTCTCGGTGAGGATCTCTGCATCCGCCGTCCATCAACCTACCGCGCGATGAGGGTGAGGGATCCAACAGTTGGGAGGCCTCTTCCAAAGAATTTGCTTTTTTTTGTCGGGGCATGAGATCAAAATGAGCCTGATGAAGAAGACGGAAAAAAAATCCTATAAAACCTGGTCCACAACTCCATCAATGTAGATCAACTCCACCGCGGACACACGTGTATTTTCACGGATCTCAAAGCGCACAACCCCATAAATCACTGATGTGAATTTTCATAAAATTGAATACTGAAGGCTAGCATGCCATGCTTTGAGATTCGTGAAAATACACGTATCACGCGGTGAAGTTAGTCTATATTGATGAAGTTGTGGATCAGATCCTAAATGATTTTTTTTAAGAAGAAGACTGCGACAAACATAACGCTTCAGCCACTTTCCTTCGCGAGCGCTCCAACGCCCACGATGCAAGGAGAGCTACGTTATGATCATCCAACGGCTTACAGTGTGTCCGATAGTTACTGTGGGGTCACTGTGTACGTCAGCTCGTTGTCGTTGCTTGAAGTTTCACCGAGCTCGTGTTCTTTTACTGAACTTCAGTTTGACTCTTTGCTTTTGTAATTCGTGCTGTAAACATTATCGGGTATCAACCCAGACACCATTGTGTGGAATGGAAGCAGGGAGAAAAGCATATTCTAGTGTTCTTAGTAGTAGGGTAGAGTAGCTAGAACTCTAGATATTATCTTTTGAATTTATCCGAATTCAAGGCCAAATTTCTCCATTTCCGGATTCAGAGATTGGATCCCGACACCCCTGTTGGGTTGATCTCAGCTAACAACCCCAAGATCCAAGGGGGCCAACGCCACTCGAGCCCTGATCGAGGGCGCAACCGACTCATATGGTTTTGGTCCCATTTACCCCGCGCTATAACAAACAGGGGACTCGTCAAGCTTTCTTCTGCACATGGTTCTAAGGCTAACGAAGCCCCAATAGATCTGATCTTCACGAGCGCTGTCGTGGGCGAAGACCGAAGACCGCCGTCGTCACCGTGACATCGCCGACCCGTCCATGCCACCTCTGCGACCACCGACGACTCTGCATCGACCGGATCTACTGGTCTTGATGGCGTCTTCAAGTTCGAGTATGAAATCTCACTTCTACTCTAAGGTTTAGGCTAGGTGTTCTTCTTGAGCTAGGGTTCATGTCGTCTAGACCAAGATCTAGCTTTAGTTTATGCCCAACAACCCCTCCTCCACGAACATGACTTGGTGTCGCCGTCGCTGAGGATAACGACGTTGTTTGTCGGGGGTGCCGGGGGGAATACCTGACCGATGGTGTTGTACTTGAAGCCGGCCAAGTAGTTTTTTTTAGAAAAACCTCTTATTTATATTTTATAACTCAATAAGTAAAGTACATCGATACTCAACTTTTATATTAAAGATTGTAGATGAACAACATGCCACCATTAAATCCTTGGGTCAATGAACGCGAATACATGATAGACTTTTTTTTATCTTCCTCGCCATCGATTCCGTATCTTTCAACGGTGTCTTAGTTGCCGACAAATACGGCAACGGTAAGTAGATTGTCGATGATCTCCATTCATGTGTAGGACCTATGCCTCGGTAACGGTGTCGTTTGTCGGAAGAAAATCATAGATGGTTTATTTGCACCCTTCTCAACCCGATGTCGATTTTCGGCGCAGACGTCGCCATCAGTCCAGGTGAATTGGTTCGATGAAACCCATCATGGGTAAATAAAATGCAGCTAAGAACTCGTCGAAGAAAAACAAAACTAGAAAATTTAATATAGAAAGAAAGCATAAGAAACTAAAGAAAACTATAGTTACTTTTGAAAAAAAAAATCAACAGTTCCCCATCCACTCGACACCAGCGAGAACGCCAGAGAAGAGGGAACAGGGATCGAAAGAGGGACAACGGAGTTGCGGGCCAGTGGCTAGAGCTCCTGGCAGCGGCTCCGTATGCCGGTCAGGCTAGGGCTCCTGGCGGCGGCTCCGTATGCCGGCCAAGTAGTTGGCCACCACGTAGGTGCTGATCGCAGGGTATGCCGTCGGCCTCGACGGCACGGCGGATGCCAGGCTTGAATGCGAAGATGGACTTGACGGGCTCCACGGTGTTGGTGCGGTCCATGTCCATCCCGAACTCCGAAGGCAGGAACCTCTGCCACCCATTGATCGATCGAGGACAGACCATTACATACATCGACGTCCGGCCCAGGGATGTAATACCCAAAGGCGTCCGGCCTACAAAATAACGTCCAGCCCAGGGATGTAATACCCAAAGGCGTCCGGCCTACAAAATAACGTCCAGCCCAGAAATATATCCCACCGACCGAGCCGAACCTCAGGAGAGCCCGAATCGGAGCTCCCCATGGGCAATCCAAATTCATGTCTCCGTCAGCCGTGATCGAGCATCCACGGCCCGGATCGGAGATCCCCATGGGCAATCCCGACGACGTGTCCTTTATCCGCGCCGTCAACCTGCTGGCTCATCTGGGCGGCTTCGGCCGGTGGCCGGCGCGATTTTTCAACGACGCCGACGCGGCCGTGGCTGGCTCTGGGAGTGGGAGCACATCACATCGGTGGGCGCAGCTAGCGTGCTGGGCTAAATAAGGATGTGGCCGCGGCGATTCTGGGAGTTCGATGACGAAGAAATGCACTACTCCCAACCGCACCGGGGTGAAGTGCCGGAGCTAAAAAAAATTTAAAGCTTGGGCAAGCCGCAAGTATCCTTGTTTTGTCTAGGTATAATGTCATTTTTATGTTATGATCGTTGTGGAACTTCATCGATACTACCATGATATGTCACCAGTAAGCCTGAACAGTTACATGAACCGGAGGAACGGTAGATCACCCATGCCGGGGTGGAAACTGGAATACTACATGGATGACTCGTGCGTTATCCGAAAGTAAGGGAACGGAGTCGAGAAGAGGCTGCCTTTCCACTGGGTCTCGGCGCCGCGCGTACGTTCACTAGAAAAACGCGCCTGGAGCAGGCTGGCTCGTCCGGCAGGATACAACAGAACTACAGAAGTCGTCGTGTTCGGCCCGTGGTCCGCGAAAGAGGTGAGCACGTAGCTAGAGGGGTAGTTAGGAAGAGCGCAACGGTGTATGTAGACATGATAACACGCGTTCTTGCAGCTGCGCCAACTTAAGTTGTAGCAGGCCATGAAGAAGAACCTGGTCGATCATCTGGATCCTGAGCACTGAGCAGGCTACTCTAGAGCCTAGACTAGAACTAGAATGTAGAATGTCAGCCGCTCACTGGAACTGGACCTTGATTTCGTCTGCTGTCCGGGTGTGCAACAAGCTGAATCGGTTAATTAGGATATAAAGCTTTTGTCTATCACGTACGCAACAAGGTCCCATGGTCTAGTGGTCAGGACATTGGACTCTGAATCCAGTAACCCGAGTTCAAATCTCGGTGGGACCTTTTTTCCTTATGTTTTTAAAAGAATTATTTTATTTTACCCCGTTTATCTATGACTACTTTTTGCAACAGAAGAGCTGATGGGTTAAGCAAGCTAGCCGGGTAGCCCAATATTTGCGGGCCGAATTTCAGATATTCGTCCGGAACTGAAAGAATATTGCAAATGCTCGACGTTGAGCAAAATTTGGATAAACTTCTCCATACTGAGACCGTGTCTTCTGTGAAGAAGAAATTGCTTCGTGAATGGATTATGGACACGAGAGTCCGTTGTTGCTTACTGCTTACAGACGGTCGAGGAAGACAATGTGCAGGGAAGGGTTGGATTTCGGTGCTCCTCTTTATATACTATAGTTCATGTGGTGAAGCGTGCGCCTCTATATTTCTGTTCACAGTTCTACTCTACCTAGTTTTCTTTGCCTGTAACGAAACATGCTCATACATAGAAGGGGGAATTTATTATTTATCCCTTGCTTAGATGGTTTTGAATATTATACCCTTAATCCCGATATAATTGTTTTTCACCCTCCGCTTAGTTTAATCCTTGATAAAAAAAAAAACCATGTTTTTCTTATTTTAATAATATTAGGCGGTTTGTCCTGTTATAGCCATGCAAAAAGACAAAATGCCCTCTCCTGACCACATTTGCTCCTCACCTGGATCCGATGGCGGCGAAGGAGCTCGACAAAAAGACATCGCTTGCTCCTCTCCCCCAATAGATGCGCTCCTAGGTTACTCCCACGCCGCTGCCCGTCAGAGTCGTCCTCGCCACCACCCGTCGGAGTCCTCCCTCACCACCGCCCGTTTGCACAATCTCCTATTAGATCTCATAGAATCATTCGTATTGTTCCGGCTTGGCCGTAAAATTCATAGATCTCATAGAATCATTCGTAGATCTCATAGACACCGTTGCGGACCCTTCCTCTTCAACAACAGATGTGAGTAAAATTTTCATGTAGCGGTGAAAGCTGTGCAGTGTGTTGTCCGGATTTTTCAGTGCTAATTAGAGGTGTCTTTCATGGTTCAGTTAGTGCAAAGGTACTCCATTTGAGGAACTTGGCATGAAGTAGTGGAATGCAGTGGCAACCTAGAGGAAGGAAGCAACACATAATGTCGAAGAAGCCATATTTTCCTGTTGTATTTTTCTGGATGTAATTAATGAATTGAATCTAAGTACTTCTACATTCCTTAGGATGTATTACTAGTGCTCCTGTTTGGAATGAAAAAGTGCTAGGTGTTGTTTGGAATTCTAGTGTGTGTACTTGAGGATGTCTTATTATGAGCTGACCCAGGGACCAGTTCTCCTAGAGTTCCACCCCCAGATCCACCCCACTACTACTGAGCCGCACCACCTCCTTCTGCCTTTGACCCATATATAGCTGATGACTTTATCCCAGTGCCTCCAGCAGACCACATTCCTACCCCATATTATGACCCTTACCCCACCATCCCTACTCCCTGTACCATCCCTACCCCACCACCATAGGGAGATGTAGGAAATACCCTAGCACCTATACCCGATTGCCCACTTCCCCACCGTTTGAGGCCAGAGCTCTGTGGTCCCCATATCACTGTGCACCCGGACTCGGTCCAAGACACGACCATCTTAGAGGAGCTTTACTGCACTTACTTCGGGAATCCCAACAACAGTCACGCAGCTGGAGGGGGAGCCAGCACCAGTTAGGGGCTTGAGGATGAGGAGGAGAGTGACCTAGAGGAGAGAGAGTCGGCGAACCCTTAGTCAATATAATCCTCCCCATGATAAACCGATGTCGGCAGGCGTAGTCTATCTGTGCTCTTGTTTTGTTTTGTAGTCAGTTAGAGTCCTGAGTAGTCTTTGTATCATCCTAAGGGTTCCGTTGATGTACTTGCCAGCTCGACCTAAGATAGGTTGCTTGAAAATGTAGGCGATGGGGCATTATTGTAAGATTGTAGATTATAGTGCCTGGACTAGAGGCATGGAGTTAGAACTCAGGCATGGACATGCTTTTCCACTTTTGGATAAGTATGGACCATACCCATAGGATTCCTTACCTCTTTGTCTGTATAACTAAAATGACCCATCGGCATTCAAAAAGAAAGCAAGTGTAATTAAAGAAAACAAATCGTCGTGTTCGGCCCGTGGTCCATGAAAGAGGTGAGCATGTAGAAAGAGCTTCAGGTCGCGTCATGTCGTGCCGGCTCGGCCCGGTCACCCCACTGTGCCATGCCGTGCTAGCCCGCCTCGCCTCGGTCAGGCCCAGGCACAGCCCAAAGCCCACCATGCCGGGGCTGTGCCGTGCCGGCCCAAGCCCAGCCTTAAGTAACTATAGACGGCGGAGGCGGTGGTGGCAACTGCTATCTTCATCCCTCTCGTGCCCGCCTCGTTAAAAGCCTAGTTAAAATTGAATTAATTGCATAAAAACATGAGCACGTAAATATTTCAGGGGAAAAGGTAGAATTTTCTTGATATTTTAGAGATACAATGTTATCGCATCGTTAAAACCTTACGTCCTAGAGTGAGGTTCCCCGAGAAAGGAAAAGAGTACAGTAACAACATACGTTAACTACTCATCAATGTCGAAATCGTTCATGCGTTCGAGGTTAGCGTACGCCTTCACGATCTCAAGATCCTCCAGTTGATGCTGTTGCTGCTCTTCAGCAAATTCCCAGTCTTTGGCGCATGTGATTGCCTCCACCATCCTAGATTGAGAGGGAGGGAGACGGCTAGAGGAGTGGGGATTGGGTTAGGAGTCGGGACTCGGGAAGTCAAGAGGCGGGTTGGGGATTGGGGAGCCGTGTGGGGAGTTGGGTCAGGCCGGGGGAGTGGGGGACGGGGTTGGTTGGGTGGATTGGGCCATGCCAGGGAGAAGGGTTGGGCTAGGCCGAGGATCGGGCCAAGGGAAGAACCATGCCTCTTTCGTGACGTGCCACCTGACAGGCCGGGGGAGTGGGGGACGGGGTTGGTTGGGCAGGCTGGGAGGATTGGGCCAAGGGAAGAACCATGCCTCTTTCGTGACGTGCCACTCGACAGGCTGTATTCTCAGACTCAGCTTGGCCCATCGTTTGTGCTGTGCCGACCCGGCCTGCCACATGGGGTGTTGTGTCGTACCGACTGGGCCTCGGGCTGGCCCGAAGAAGCACGGCCCAAGTCCTAGGTCTAGTATCCTGAGCACTGAGCAGGCTACTCTAGAGCCTAGACTAGAATGTAGAATGTCAGCCGCTCACTGGACCTTGATTTCGTCTGCTGTCGGGGTGCACAACAAGCTGAATCGGTTGATTATGATATAAAGCTTTTGGTCTATCACATACGCAGGAAGGTCCCATGGTCTAGTGGTCAGGACATTGGACTCTGAATCCAGTAACCCGAGTTCAAATCTCGGTGGGACCTTTTTTTTCCTTTGTTTTTTTAAAAGAATTATTTTATTTTACCTCTCTACCGACGCACTTATGCTTGACTAGCCGAGTAGACTTGCAATAATATTTCTGTTGATGAGTGGGAACAAATAAGATGCCAGTCCCCTAATCCAAAGAGATGTGGATCATATACTGATGTTAGTAGTTCACTGTGACAGGTGGGTGTTACACACTAATTTTCATTTTTGAAATCTAGAGAGGAACTTGACTATGTACCTATGGTGACCCCTCGAGAAGGCTTGGTGGCAGCTGTCTCCTATTGGCAGGAACGGAAGAGGAAAGAACTAGATGGCCCGACCATGTTTACTTGGTTGGCTGTAACAATTGGGATGTTAGCTGTGTTTTCTTCTGCTTGCCTTCCACCTGTTGGGCCATTGAAACGGGTGCTTGACATCCACTTATTTGTTTTGCGTTCATGCTGGTGATTCGGCTAGTCTTTGTGGCAGCATTTGCGTTGCATGCTGCTGAAGCTGTGTATGCGTGGTTCTTGGCAAAAAAGGTTGACCCAAGGAATGCGTTGCTACAGGTTGGTTTTGGCAAACGTTTGCCCTGGGGATCTTTTCTCTCCGATATCTGCTTAAGAGAGTGAGTAAATTTGTGTTGTACTTCACGTACTCTTTGGAAATTCTGTAACAGTGGTTTCTAGATAAAAAAATACCTCAGCAGATGGTTCTTTACTGCTGTAAAAATCCCATTCTGACTGAGGTTTATGTAACATTTGAGATGCGGCGTGGGCAGAGCCAGCGACTTCTCTGAGAGGTATCCTGCAATGCTTTACATGAATTTTGCATGGCAGGGAACCAAAGGTTGCAGCACATCAAGTACATATCAGACGGCATTTGTTTTGCGAGGTCTGTAACTAGTCATTGTTAGGTCAAATGCGATCATTCATCGGGCACAAATTTGGAGGGGAGCTGAACACAGCTCGTTTTCCTTGCGTGCCAAACTGCCAATACATCATCAGAATTCAGAAAGTCTGTCTTTGCATGTACGGAATGGGAATAAAGCTGGGGTCTTTGCTTTGCATCTACCACCGACATGTGAACTGGAAACCCTGGAACAGGCAACATTACAGCCTGATGGTCGAGTGACGACAGGTGAGTAAGTTAAACTGCTGCCATGAAAAAAAAAAAAGAGCTGCAGTTGTGCCCCTCCACTCGGCTGATTCTTCTACCCACCTCGCCAACCGACCTTGCCCTTCATTTAATAAAAGTTGGTGTCGGCGAGAGGACGCAACCGATAAAGAAGAGAGTAGGTGAGGGCCGAGTGTTCTATCAGAGTTGGACTTGTGAACTGCAGCTCTGTACTGCAGGCCTGCAGCCGCGCAAACTGCCGAGTTGTGGCCTGTGCGCTGCCTTCTTCCAAATCACATTTTCTCTTTACCAACAACCGCAGGTGCTTCCCTCGAATCCCAACTTTTTTTTGGGGTCGAATTGAACGTTACCCGCATGGAACACGTGGTGTAAGGTTAGGCGTCCTCTGACTTCAGCAAGAAATGTCCAGAAACATTGAGAAAAAACATTTGAGATTGCCTTTGTACGCATGAAACCTAAGCAGATAATTACAGGTAGTGAAGTGTACGCATGTAGTTTTAGTTTTTCACTGTCTGAATGATGTTTGTGGAGGTACAATCATGCATGCGTTGCAATGAAAAAAGAGCATAGAGTCCGCTGCTGAAAAGGTCTACCTTAAAAAGTCGATGAGTGCCCAAAACATAAACAGTTTCGGTAGGAAGCAGGAACATTATTACATGCGCCACCAGACTGCCATTTGGATGATTCTTCCCCATGTTCTCATGTGGATCCTTTTGCTTTTGGTGAGCCTGCAGTTGCCTAGTGTCAATTTATTTGAGTAAATGCTAATCAAACACAGACACAGAGGCTCCGTTGAAACTAGCAAATGCAAACGGGAGACGTTGCATCCTTACAAAAGAAAGTTACATCTACGAGGAGAACACAAACTTATGATCTTTTCTAAATGTGCCGGGACGGGATAAGACTTATTCGGCTATTCTCCCTCACGTTTTAAATTTGAGATAGAAATGAGACTCGAACTTAGGTTGGTGTGTTCATAAACTTGTATGTCACATTGCATCCGAATAGAGTTCTCAACTTATGATCTAAGTAGTGCAATCAGAATAGAAGCGAACATAAACCATTTGATCCTAGGACACTAGCAATGCTAATTTTCATAGCATTGATCCAAATGAACATGGCTTTTTACCACACTTTGGGCTTGTTTGGTTTGACCGGAATCTGCCACAACGTAGCCAGAGATGGGCAGGCAGTACGCCACTTGGTGGATGTCAAAGACAGCAAGCAGGTAGTATAGGCACACCGCACCGGCAGCTGACAGTCTGACACCCATCATTTGCCAACACGGCTCCAGTGTATCTGAGCTGCCTGACTGAAAAAGAAAATACAAGCTAGCCAAAATGTTGAGTTCACATCGCCTCCCTGTAACATGTCTACGAAGCTTTCAACTACACACTTCGTGGCCCCCTAATAAAACCAGCCTGTCCAGACAGAGCTGCGAGACAAACATAGCGCCATCACATACACATTCTACGGCTTCCTGTATTCTCGCCGAGCGTAAGAAGAGGAGATCTGGAGAAGGGAGAAGAAGAAGGCCATTGCACTTGACCTCCTCCTCCTCTCTTCTTTCTCTCTCTATCCTGCTTGCCTGGTTAGAGTCGAGGGCGCCATGGACACCATCCTGGAGAACATCCAGAAGGCGAGGTTCTTGCCGACCAGGCCGCTCAAAGACGAGCTGCCCACCTTCCAGGAGGCGGCGGCGGCGGCGGCGGCAACATGGAAAGCCACCTTATGGGCCTGAGGAAGAGGTTGTCCTCCTTCTCCGTCAAGATCCAGCCCATCTCCTCCGCCTCGGCCGAGTGGGCGTTCCGGCGGTCCAAGTCGGCGCCGTCGCTCGGCGCGTTCGCCGGCGGCCCGCTGAAGCGGTGGTGGGATTGGGGCGTCGGCTGGCTGCTGTCCAAAAATCCCGGCTTCGCCAGCGACCTCGAGATGAACGAGGAGGAGGTGGCCGCCCTCGGCCGTCAGAGCAGGGGCAGCTGGGGCCACATCCTCTACAAGATGCGCTGCGGCGTCCGGCGGCTCGTCGTGTCGCACTCGCTGCCGACGACGCAGAAGCACTCGCTACCGACGACGCAGCAGGTCCAGTGCAAACCGGCGACGTTCGCCTACACACAGAGCTTCCATAATGGGCACGCAATGGCGCATTAAGAGCATTGCAACTGTTCTTTGGGGGAACAGCAAGACTAAGGGATGGTCTCCATGATTGGGATCCCTCTAAATGGAGATGACGATCGAGAGGCTCAAGAAGAAGATTCAGGTCTCAGGTGAGATCGATGGTGAAGGTGCAAGACCATTCTGTTTTGTGTAGATCTAGTGTACGTCCGTATAGAGGCCAAGTGTATGTTCGTTCTTTCTATTCTTTTGGGTTCGTTGGGCGATGTAAATGTTTGGTTGATTCCTTATGTTTTTGCCTCCTGCAGTAAATAAAGCTAATGCAAAATCGTGCTCGTCTGTTCTTGAGATGCCTTTCAGACTTTCAGTTCAGATCTGAGTTAGCTTTCCAGTTGATACCAGCTAACACCCGCCATCTATCAGTACATGCATTTGCTAATGGTTTATGCAGCTCAAATTAGCTGGTAAAGCTAACAATAATTTCAGAAAATGAAGGTGCATTGTTAGACTGTCGATTTATCAGGAAAGGAGACAATCAATATCAAGTTTGCATCAATTCTTCGTTAGTTCGGCACACATTCTTGGCCCCATTGTCGTGCGACGATTTTCGAGGAGATTTACTGTATTCTCGTTTAAGACATTTCGGCAAAAGACAATAGAGCAGACAATAGCAGTAGTCGTAATTTGGAGTATAGGTGAAGCGTCACAAGTGAACAGGTAAAAGGTCGGAATCTGTCAAATGTGTTAGATGTGCAGTGTGCACCACCAGAAACGAATGGTTCGGCGGTATTATGATATGGAGCAGGCAGTGGCACACATGAATTCAGGCAATGTTGTACTTGTGGTGCATGCCTGCAGCTTTGGATGGAGAAAGAAATGGACGCTTACCACTGACATACGAGTTCTGAATCCAACAAAACTATCCATATTTCAAACAGAAAATAATACTCGATACAAACAAGACAGTATGAACAAGACAATGCAGCTTCGTACTGTGTACGATTATACGAATTCGGTAAGGCGTAGGGGTGTTCATTCGGTATTTCCGACAAAATACAGTTCGGGTATTTTTCAATGGAACACCTAACCCAATCCCAAGCTCTCCTTACTGGCCCATGGAATAGGCGGCCGAACTCCTCCAATCTACTGGGCCTCCAAATTACGGCCCAAATCCTAACAAGCTTCTGTATGCGAGCGTCACGGCCCAGCCGACGGACGCTAGGCGCCAATCCGGTAGCCCCGTAGCGGCCACCCGAGTCAGCAGAGCCACGCTTTCGCCTTTGCTTTCTTCCTCGCCTTTCCCTTTCGTGTAGTACCGAGCAAGACGAGACTTTCCCAACCCACACACAAAACCCCCAAACCCCAAGCGCGCAGGGGCGCGCACACATCGCAGTCGCACACCACCCACCCACCCATCCATCCCCATCGCAATCCACGCGCCCCGAGCAGCCATGGCGAAAGGAGGAGCAGGAGGAGGGCAGCGTGAGGGCAGCGCCCTGAAGACGGCGGTGGTCGTCACCGGCGGTCTCGTCCTCGCCTGGATCACCGTGGAGGCCGCCTTCAAGCCCTTCCTCGACCGCCTCCGCGCCGCCGTCACCCGATCCTCCGACCCCGCCCGCGACCCCGACGAGGAGCCCGCCCCCACCGCAGCCGAGCCGTCCGCGCCGCCGCTCCCGACCGAGGAGGAGGAGGAGGGCGAGAAGAAGAAGGGTGACGACAAGGAGGTCAAGCTGGAGGAGAAGGGGGAGGGGGCCGTGTCCGCCAAGGCCGAGTGAAGGAGGCGGCGGCCCGCACCGTCTGGTTCCGCTTCTGAATAGTATGCTGTGAATCTGTTCTATGATTTTGGACCTTGTCATGGATGATGCAATGCTTGAATTATAATATCAGCATCTGCATCTTTAGTACTCCTCTCAGCCTACCCGTGTGTTCACATTAGTTTTCACCGTTTACTACATGTCCTCGATGTGATGCTATATGTTTGTGTGTGTGCTTTCAACCCTATAAGCTGCTTGCTTATGCTATTGATAAGAAAATGTTAGTGTAACATAGGGGCTCTTCAGATCTTGCAGCTGCAGGCGCTTCAGTCATTTCAATGCATTTGCTATTCTAGTGTAAAACAATTGCGAGTGTTACTTCCTATTTGTAAATTTCTAGCTGATATGCCCATTAGGCGAGAAGAACGCTAGACATTTTAGGTCATGAGTGCCACCCGCTGTATGTGGCAATACGGTGCACCAGCCAGTTATTCTGTGCTATTATTCATACTGTGAAGTGATATAGGCACTTTTCTCTGAGTGAAGTAGGCCCCCATCTGGTTCCGCTTCTGAATGGTATTCTGTTGCCTATTAGTTCTGTTTCTATGCTTTCGGGGTATCAGTGTGTGTCATGGATGATCCAAAGTTTGGATTCTAATATCAGTATCTTCATCTTTTAGTACTCAGATCAGCCCACACATGTTGTTACTGGTTACATTAGTATTTGGTATATGTTATTGATGTGATCATATATGTTTGCTCATGCGGATCCTTTTTTAACCCTTGAAGCTGTTTGCTTATATTACTTTAATCTCAGAAAATATTCAGATTGACATAGGGTGCTTCTGGTCATGTGGCAAGAAATGGTTCAGTCATTTCCATTTCTAGCTCAATTGTTGAACCATTCGATATGCTAGCATAAAACGATTGCCCAACTCCCAATGTTACTTCCTATATATAATTGCCTGATCTGGTATATCTAATTGGTGAGGAAGACAATTGACATTTTGAGTATTAAGTTCTGCCAGTTATGTGTGTTGAGAAGTTGCAGCATTGTTTTTATCCTTTCATTCATGCGGTAAGAGATATGGACACCTTCTCTTGTGTTGAAAGGTAGTTCATAGGATGACAAAGCTACTTGATTAAGTGATAGGGTCGAGGCAAGTTTTCCTTGCAAGATTGCTACTACGAACGGTTGCAAGTTTGCAACAATGACATCCTCCGCCTCAGCTTTGTGCGAGACCTATAAGTAAATTATAGATTTTCCATCTGTAACTTTCGAGACCCGGACTTTCCTATGTTAGTGTTATCCCTTTCGAACTAAATGCTATTGCATACGCCTTGAGTTTGAGGAGGGTGTTAAGTGTAGTAGTGTAAGTATGTTTATGTTAGGGGTATATGTGGTATTGTAGTGGTAATTTTGGTTGTGAAATTTGGGCCTTTGGGTGTGAATTTTTGGGTGATTTTTGGATCATGTTGCGGTGGATGTTGGGGGCTCTGGGGTCCTGCCGCTGGCATCCTGGCGTCCCGGGCCGAGTCCGGCGAGGAGGAAGCGGCAGCGCTGATTGGGGTGCTCCTGGCCTCCTGGGTCTTGGCTGTCCGACGAGGAGAAGCATTGGCGCTGAGTGGGATGGAGTGCCGCATTTGCCAGGAGGTGTGTTTCTGGCTCGGCTCGTGAGGGCTCGCGAGCCGGCTCGAGCTTCCCTACGAGCCGAGCCACCCTTCTGGCTCGTGTTGAAAACGAGCCGAGCCGAGCCAACTTTGCATGCGAGCCTGGCTCGAGCCAGCTCGGCTCGGCTTGTTTCCAGCCCTACCCATGGGGCAGACCCGCGCATGTATAGCACTCTACTTATACTTTCATTCTCGTTTCGTGTAAAAGGGTTAGCCTAGAGATGCTACTTTTGGACTCAACAGACATCAAATGCTATTACAACTCACTTTAGACAAGCAATGTGAGACTAATCCCACTATCAGAACTTCATATGGACCGCACTTCGAATGGACCGAGGTATTACACTCACCCCCTCTTAAGTGGAGACGCCATCGGTAGCACGCCGTATACATGGTAAATTCCTATAACCACCCCTTGGTGCAACCTCCGTGCCGTGGGTACCCGCTAGTGGGCCCACACACATGTACCTGTAACACGCTTGCCCAAAATCCGCTCTGTAACACGCTAGCCCAAAATCCGTTCAATGTCCATCCCAACTATTCAATGTCCATCTTGGCTATAGGGTGGACCCGCATATGCATAGCATCGCACTTACACTTTTATTATCTCTTCATGTAAAAAGGTTAACTCGGAGATGCTACGTTTGGACCTAGTATGCATTATATACTACTACAACACACTTTATACAAGCAATGCGTGACTAATCCCACCATCACAACTTCACATGAGCCACACTACAAATGGACCGATGTATTACATGTCTAAAATTAGCTCTTGATGTTCTCATTCCAGCCAGTGCCTTGTCCTCGTGTGCATGGTGAGTGGAAAAAGAGTTTGTCGTTACTCTCTCTGAAACGTGCGCCACGCGGCTCGCACCACATGTTTTTTTTTAACGGTGCTCGCAGTGACTTCAATTCTCTTCTATATGTGTATAAATCCACCGTACCATCACCGTGATGACTGATGAGTCGCCCCACAGCGAAGAGTTATAGCAAGATCCTTTTGGTTTTGACCACCAGGCATCTGTGAGGCATCTGTGGATGCCTTAACTGCTACCTAGGTAAGCGAGATGGAGAGCAAGCCGGCGATGAGCAGCGGCTCTAGCTCTGTGATGATTGCGGCAATGCCCCCCTCCTCACCGGCGACGGTACCATGGAGGGCACTATCGGCCGTGCCAGGTCAACATGGCACGACCGACTAGCGAGCGGCGCAAAGGAGCATTAACGACATCAAAATTTCTGAAAATATACAAGATTACATTGCAAATTTTCCGTCCCTGGGCCCACCGTTGACCTCATTGCTCCTCTCATGCCACTGCAGCCCGTTTGGGCGCATGTAGGTGCCACTACAGTCGACGTCACAAAATATGACTTGTGTTGATGGGTTGCTAGCTATCGATTATCGACATCACAAATTTATTTTATAGCTCGTATATTATACTAAGGGCCTGTTTGGTATGGCTCTGCTCTAAGTTTTTGTAGCTCCAACTCTACCTTCACTCTTGGATCCACTCCTATGAGAAGTTAGAGCAGTCTGAGGAGATGTTTGGTTAGAAAGTTGACTCCAGCTCTAGGAATGAGAAAGATCTTTGTAAAAAGACAGCACTACCCTCGTTTTTGTGACTTGTGATCTTTTATTCTTCATGTTGTGCTTTTATTTTTATTTTTTGGACATCTGGAGTAAGAGCATTGTGCTTTCCGCAGATGTACAAATTTTTTTGGCCCCTGCTAATCAATCTGATTACAAAAGGTAGGACTATTATACATTGTACTAATGGTCATATCCTGTTCATGGTGAAATATAACGCTGTGTTTGGTTTGTGTTCAATGTTCGCCAAGCCAACATCCAGTGCTCAGCAACCTATTGAAATGCCTGAAGTAATAATGAATAGATTGCGTATCATCGTCGTCGTCATTTGGTTATCTGCTTAGTAAGATCTGATCTAATAACATCATCATCAAGACACACAAACTCGAGGGCTTCATCCAAACAATTTCATTCGTACCGAAATCGACCATTAGATTACAGAACAAGGCTCCCAACATGTATTATAACAGATAATTTTTAAGATATATGTCCATGCTCATCAGCACTTCAAGGGCCAACTTGCAAGATAAAAAGACATGCTAATACATAAACAGAGTTCAGTACACAAGTGGTGCTCAAAGTAGCTGGAGAAGTGAGAGAGCGGACACGACACAACACCAGTCATGGAAGCAGCAGTATCTTGTCGATGTGGGAACTTGTTTCCATCAACTTGTGAGCTTCAACTGCTTCAGATAGAGGGAACATCTTGGAAACCACTGTCTTCACCTTGCTTGCCGCGACAACGGGCCATACATTTTTCTCCACCTCGCTGACGATCGAAGCTTTATTAGTAAGGCTTCTGCCTTGCGAAGTCCACGCAGTCCAGCAATTGCACAAAATCATGGAAATTCAACCAAGTGCTTAGATCAGTGATAACATTTAGGAATTGTACAATCACATAAAGCAATAAAGCAAACATTGACATAAGACTGTAAATAGCAAAACGGCTGAGTGAGAATCACATAAATCTAGAGGGGATGTTATTGCCTATAGATCAATGCAACCTTGTATGGTCAATCGCCTGGCAAGCACGACTGCGAGTTCACTTCACTCTGATTGCCTCTAGATACTCATCCAGATAAAATGCTAATGATAAGTGAATCTAGCCCAATTGGTGCTAGCCTGCCGGGGTAGTATTCCATACTCCCTTTGAGTAGGCATCTTTTACTTTGCTATTTTTCAGTTAGTCAAGGCATGTCAAATTTGTTGTGGCAAAAGAGATCCTAGTGAATGCTCAGATTTTTTATAGGCAATCACATCCTCAAGATTCCAAGAATAAGCAAGTCTAGTGAATTTCTAAGCCGTTGTATAGTCCCGTGACGGAGTCATGGAGAACAAACAAAGAGAGCTTTCTTACGAGGAATGATTCATCGGGGGAGAGGTGGCTGGTCATGAAGACAATCAACCAGACGGTGCAGGCCACCTCGGGTAGGCCTACCGCGTCGTCGCTGAGATTCCTCCAGATCGAGAGCGGATGCCCCACCGAACCACCACCTTCTCGCATACCCACCGCCGCTAAGCAACACGCACACTGCAAGCGCATACAAATGCACAAAACCAATCACAATAGTAGCAAAGAATCACATGGTCGCCGACGACCCAGCCATGAGGACGTTGGGCCCAAGTGCGAGTATGTTGCCGAGCACTCAAGCCCCGGGTAGGGAGAGGCGCCAGCGGGCGGAGGGTGGCGGCCTTCCCGCTGGAGCGTGTCCGCGTGGTTGACCCCGGTGGAGGTCACCTTGACGAGCACCTCCCCTTCCCCTGGCGCCGGAGGTCCTCCACCTGCGCCTCCAAAGACTCGCCACTCCACGTCCCGCTGGAGCGTGTCCGCGCGGTTGACCCCGGTGGCGGGAGGTCCTCCACCTCGCGCCACTCCATGACGCAGGGGCCACCGCGGAGGAGGAGGGGACGCCGGGGACGGAGAAGAGGCCGCGGAGGCCAGGGAGAGGACGAGGACGTCGGGGAGGAAGAAGTCGTCGTTGCCCTGGTCGCCGCCACCTCTCCTCTCTAGGGTTTTCTCTCGGACGGGAAGGAATTGGGGACCGGGAGAAACACGTGCAAAGGGGTGGGAAGGGGGTGCGCCGGGCAGGGGTGTAATGGAGTGGCAAATTGCGGGTAATTTCTCTCAACTTCTAGGGGTGTTTGTCTTTGTTGCCCTACAGCTCCTCACTTGGAGCAAGGTTTTACCCGCTCTCGAAAATTGTACTACAACCTACTCCGCTCCTGGCAACTCCAACTCCGAAAATTTTCTGAAGTTACCCCGTTTGGCACGGCTCCACCTATTCCAACTAAGAAGCTGGGAGTAGGAGCTATGCCAAACAGGGCCTAAGTATATATACTGTATAGTAGTTTGCATATCACAATTTTCCGACGTTTACTATTGGAGAGGGAGAAAATGGAATTCAACTGTTGGGCTCGGGCACTTGCACTGAGCTCTTTGCGATCCACATGTGGATCTTTTTCTTTGCGGCCGCATGCAGGACGCCCATTGCCGTTTATCTTTATTGTTAGAAGCCCACTAGCGTATTGCTTCATCTGAGAAAGACCAATAAAGCGAAAGCCCAACCCGCAGTGTTCCGCGCCGAATTGAGCCTACTTGCTAGGTTGGTCTTCCTGCGCGGCTACGCCACTTCAATTTTTCTGATCGACGCGGCGGACGCGGTAGCACTACTGCACTGGCGTTGCCGAGCAAGCCACGGCCGCGTCGTCATCGACGATTCGGCGAAAGCGCTCTAGGCTTCTGGCTAGTGCTTGCCTGGCATTGGCTTGTACACGTGCCTCACCATATGAGTGAAATAAACGATGGCGTTGCTAACTCGAACATTAAAACTCATATTATATATGAGTTTGTGAGTAAACACGAACACGTCATTGGGTTCGTCGAGAAAACAAACGTCGTTCAATGTTGCGTGGGCCGTGAATTGGATACGAATGAAATAAAGTGGTCTTATATGACGGAACCGCTAGAGATCTGTATTTGTGTTTCAGGCGTATTTCGATGTGTGTGACCATAATTGCACAGCGTGTATATGTGTCGTCAGCTCAAGGATGTCAAGTAGACGATTTAAAAGTTCAAATTCATAATTAGACAACTTGAAGAGTTCGATCCTTTTTTTTATATAAAAAAAATAACATTCAGCCTGCTAACAGCCACTTGAATCCTTTATGTGGGCCGTTTTAGTGGGCTACTGGGCCAATAAGCCTATAAGCGTAACTCTCTTGGATCCGAAGACTCAGAAGTCGGGACCAAAGCACAGTTGGCAAGTTTTTTTATTTTACGAAAAGGCAGCAGCGTGGCTGATCATATTGATAGACTGAAGAAGAGACAAAAACAAAAAAAAGAAAACTACAAGCTATCACGTAAGCTACTTCTACAAGCTATCTTAAAAAACAAAAATAGAGGAAAAAGCTACTACTACTAACATCACCCGCACCTGCTCACACTATAAGTTTGTCACTCACACAACACACCGAGGAGGAGAACAACGACAGCCAATTGACCTAGACATGGGGTATTAAAACACCCAACTTGGCAGCACCGGTCTCCACTCGAAGTGCAGCCTCATTCTTCACCTTTGCTCGGCTTGCACGCGTACCAAATCGTTGGGTTTTGTTCTGCAACCTCGCAGTGTAGTACTGTACATTGCCGGCATGAACAGCGCAGGCACGGCAGCTAATTAACTACCAGAAAGGCGCATCTCTCATCGTTTGACATTAGCGAAAACGAGGGCGTGTCTTGCTAAAAACAAAACTGTAACAGCCTTCTCTGCCGGCCGCTTTAATTATTTTCTTCAGAATATACGAAATACATCACTGTTACTGCACGTCCAAGTTTCATTCAGCCCTGTTGCGTCGTTGCGAAAATGATCCTGTCGTAAAGATACAGGTGCGATTCAAGTCCCGAAAAGATGTGCATTCATGCTATATGGTTATGTATCTCAGTCCTGACATTGATAGCAAATTGAATTGGAAGTCGATTAGATAGCACTCCAAACCTCGCATCAGGCCCATCTGTAGTACAGTTGTTTGCGTACAGTTTGCGCACGATCTTTTGTTACATTAGGATCACATGGAATAATTTTGCCCTGTAAATTACGTTGCTCTTCCAACAGTTGCGAGCTCGATGACTGCCAGTGTTCACATGCGAAACACATTATCAGTACTGCTTGCGCCAACAAAATCCTAATGCGAAAATCACGCGCATGGCACGAAGAGAATGTCCAGTCCCAGACGAAACAAAGCCGTCGACAACAAGAACGAGCGGCAAGCCGGCAGCAACCAGCATCCTCACACCCATCAGACACCACAAATCTCCATCCTAACTATAGGCAAACACTTGACTACCAATAGGCCGAGATAGAACAGGGTACTACTGCTGGACCCGGCTGCTCCGCTGCCATGCCTGTCGAATCATTAGAGCCGTCTACTTCGCACAAACGTACAGCGGTACTGGTCCCTTGTAAACTGTTGGGAAACTTGTCGTCTGGCCGGCCAATCTTGGCTTATAATGGACTCCTTATCATTTTAATTTATGTATAAGGGGTTTTATTCATTATACGTATTGGTCAGAAGAGGAATAACGAGAGAATAAATCCTTCATAGCTGTGCCTATTTTATTTTTTTGTACTTGTCCGTGTACGATTCATCTTCCTTTACGACGATGATCATTGGACTAAACTCGCCGATACATCTTCCTCTACGACGATGATCATTGGACTGAACTCGCCGACCGTGGTTGCATAACACAAAAGTCCCTCGGCGCAGCCGGGCCCTGCTCAAGAGCTGATTTTTAACTTCCACGGTCACGAGTTACGACACGAGAGCAGAGGGGGAAAAAATCCCAATGCGTGAATCGTTTGGTTTCGCGTCAAGATCAAGACTCGATAGGCATGCAGGCCTAGAAAAGAGAATGTCAGGGCTCAAGGTTGATGACAAGAATCTCGAGGACTGTACCCCGACCCAAAAGAAAGAATGTCAGGGCTCAAGGCTGATGATACGACTCTTGTTGATAGATTAGCGTCGATCTTATTAATCATTGATGGGGCTCTGCTACAGTGAATCATGCAGAAAAGTACATAAAAATTTTATATAGGTTTAAGCATTCTCTTAAGAAAATAATAATCTTACTCCTGTGTTTACTGTATTGATTGTGTTTACGGTAAGAATGAAGTCACTAAAAGTAGGGTTTAATCCTCTCTTCTTGTCTTGTCGAGGCATTTTGTCGTTTAATACAATACGAACATTTAAGGGCAGTTATTGTCAGAGACAAATCTCCCACGTCGCCTTGCGGTTATATCAGGGATAGTGGTTTTAATACATGTAATTATGTCAGGAATAACGACATATATTAACTACTATGTGTATCAAATACAACACGCAAATGCTCCTAGTCGATTGGGCACTGTCGACGATCGAGTCGCCGATCTTACGAAATAAAAGGAAAAATGGCACAAGACTTTTTGAGAAAGAATGGAACTGCTCTTTTTATATGAACTGGTTGTTGCAAGGGGTGCCTACGATTAGGCGGTGGACTAGATCTAATTACACTGAATGTAGCGCTAGTTTTCTATATCAAGCTTGAAACATGAATCCAATGCTAATGCATATGCTTTAATCTGATCTCCCCTCTGACTCCGATTACTCCGTCTTTAAATAACTTCTGAAGAGATGGCAGTTACTCCTGAAGAGACGTCTGTTGTGAAATGATACGACTGGTCGGAGCGAGGTAACAGTTAATGAAGTATCAACCGTTCTATGGTTGAGTGTCTCAACCATATGGTAGTTGTTATCAATGTCCGTGGTTTGTATAACGTCGTGTGGCATGGGATATATGATATGTGTTTCATTTATCACACGGTAAAGAATATTCCTGGAGTTTGATCCAAATATTAGTTCATAGCTTTTACGAGCAGTTACCTGGTCGAGGCTAGGTACAAGACCTCGCCCGACCAGGATATCCATTCAAGTAACCTCTGCAATCTTAACGACCAGATGTCGTTAACCTTAGGGGTTACGACCACGAAGATATATTATCTTTTATCACGTATTAAAGGAATATATAGTGATTTTAACCCTCGTCACTTTGAAAGTTGTACTAGATACATTATTATCTATAATTACTGTAGATAAGTAACTTAGTTAATCGAGGATCGCTAGATCCTGGTCGACTCTCAAGGACTGTACCCCGATACGCCCGGCCCCCGGGCGGGTCTGGGATAGGTCGACGCATCAATACTTAGAACAGTGCGAGTGCTCGTGCTCGTGTAAGAATACGAGTTGCTGCGAGTGCGAGTGCGAGTGCGATCGTGAACACCTATAGGAGTAGCTAGGCAACTGTTTCTCCGCACGCACTGCGTTTCCAACGTGTAAGTGCAGTCGCGTGGGTGCGCAATGCATGAGTTGTGCTGTGCGTCCTGTGCTCCGATGCATACTGGACACTGTTGTCCGGAGAGGGATGGATGGCACCGGCCGGTGACTTTGAGCGCCGATCGATCCGGCGACTTTTCATATTTTTTAGGGGTGGGTACGGTCCAGTTTAATCCAATGGATTGTTGATCTGCTCCTAAAATTCTGGTAAGATGGGACAAAGGTGCAGCCTAGTAAAAAAATTCGGTCCGAAGGGCTAATTAATAACCTATTGATTCGTTGGTTTGAGTGGATCGCCCCCAAGGGCCTTCTTCTCATTGTCTTGAGCATCTCCTCTTGCATGCACCTCTGCACATCTACGACAGCTTCTTGAGCATCTCCTCCTGGACCTCCACCTGCACAACCACCCAAGATGAGAATATGACATTAGCAGCAAGTAAGAACGGAAAAAGGAACCAGAGCGACTGAGAAGAAGGCGGCTGGTGAAGTAAGTTACTTGCACGAGGAGGTCCTCGAGGACGGTGAGGTTGGAGGTGGTGGTGGGAGCCAAGGCGGCGACGGGAAGGGGGGAAGCGAGACGGACTCGGGGAGGAGCGCGCAGCGGCAGCACTGGAGGATGACGGTCTCGGGGGACGGCATTGGGTAGAGGCCGCAGGGGCGCTTGTAGATGAAGCCGTCGTTGCAGATCTCTCACTCGTCGCCTGCGCTGACGGCGGCCACCATTGGCCGGGGCAGTCTAGGCGTGGCTGCGTGAGGAGGGGTTCCGGCAGTGGTGTGGTGCCGATTTGGTGCGGGGCGGGGAGCGTGCGGTGGCGGTGGGGATTTGGATTTTGGGATTGGTAAGCTTGTTCGTTCATTGCACTTCTTCCCCCTAGCAAGCAACAGCAGGGCCGAACCATATGATCCAAAGGTTCCCATGGATCAGGGGAGGAATGCCAAAGGGGCCGAACCATTAACCGGAACCGGAACTCTAGACACAAGGGTCAGTTTCAGGGTCGAACTGACCCGCTCCATTCCCACCCTTAATATTTTTCAGCGAGCTCTGTGCAGAAAAGATGCGTGGATGGAGCCCATTCGACGGGTGTCCCGGATCTCATCTCACGAGTCACATCACATGAGAATGAGGGCGGGATTGTAAACTTGTCGGGCTAAATACATGATTATCTAGCTTTGTATAATCAACTCTTATAAGTTTTTCATTGTTTTCTAGAATTTTGCATAAATTCACCTGAATGATTTTGCAAAAAAAAAAAACTACGGAGTCAATTGAACCCGCAGGTTTAAGGTGGCTCGCCGCTGATTCCGAAGGGCCAACGAATGAGAATATTGGCTAGCCAACGAATGAGAATATTGTCCTAGCCACGCACATCAATTCTTGCATAGTACAGTGATGGGCTAGCTATTTAGTAGTAGCGCCCATTTGCAGGACAGTTGAGGCTCGAAAGCATCGTGTACTAGCTCGTCCTGGCATTGGTTTCCAAGATCATTGGCGCGGATAGTTTCCAGCCACACAAACGCAACATTGTTAGATTTGGATTTGCTTTCCGACGCTCACCACAGCCTCCACGGCCCAAAGATTGGACCACAATGTGACGATATAGCTAAGATGAAGTACGAACCAATCCGAAAGAGCATAGATATCGGATGCGATCTTCTTCTCTGCAGCGAAGAGAGAACAAAACAAGGATGCTGTCGCTTACCACCTCTTCTTGTGTGTGGATGAGTTTCCACGGAACCCGCCGGGACAGTCTTGGTCGAGAAAGCAAGCAAGCATGCATCCCAGAAACGAGTAAAGCAAGGAGAAAATCATGAGCGCCATGTCGGGAAGACCATCCCATCTACTAAAAAAAGTTGCCGTTCGACGTTCAGTTATTCTGCCATAAGCACCAAATGGTTTACAACAACACGCAAGGGACGGAGAGGTGACGCCGAAGCAATGACAGACGCACACAACACGGCCATGTCATGGCCATGGACACGAACAACGACGACGACGACCACCGGCCAACCTAAGCCGGCGACTAGAAGGCGGAGAAAAGAAGGGGAAAAAAAAGACAGAAATGACCAAAGCCACGGACGCACTACCTCCACAGGCATGACGCGCCTGCCCGCCTACTTGCACTTGATGGCAACTCTAGCAATGGCACTGCAATAGCCTTCCTTGTGCCCAAATGCCCTCTCCTATGTAAAGACTAATCATACGTAGGTAGATGGATGGATACTTGGTAGGACGATTTCCGGAGACGCTATCTTCTCTTCCTGAATTCTCCTCCCATTCCTGCGGTATGGTATGGATGGTGATCTGAACCTTGCGGTTAGAACTTATTGTACCAGAAGACGCCCTTGCGGTCCTCGGACTCGACGTAGATGCACTCCTTGGCCTCGCGCCACGTCGCCTGCGCGACCGGCGTGGGGTCGAACTGGTAGTACTCGCCGAGGATGGGCCGGATCGCCTTGGTGGCCTCCATGGCGTGGTAGTGCGGCATGGTGGAGAAGAGGTGGTGCGCGACGTGCGTGTCCGTGATGTTGTGGAACACGCGGTTGAGGATGCCGTAGTCGCGGTCCATGGTGGCCAGCGCCCCCCGCAGCCAGTCCCACTCGCTCGAGTCGTAGTGCGGCAGCGCCGGGTGGGTGTGCTGCAGGTAGGTGATGAGCACCAGCCACGCGTTCACGATCAGCAGCGGCACGCCGTAGATGCGAACCACCCACCAGAACCCGAACGCCGCCGCGAGCTTGTAGAGCGCAAACGACGCGGCCAGGACGCCGACGTCCGAGATGAAGATCTGGACGCGCTCCCGGTCGTTGTAGATCGGCCCGTAGGGGTCGAAGTGGCAGGCGAAGCGCGGGTACGGGCGGCCGGAGACGTTGAACGCCAGGTACAGCGGCCATCCGAGGGTGAGCTGCACGACGATGTGCACCAGCCGGCCGATGGGGTTGTTGTACACGTAGGGGGTGTACCACGCCATCGCGCTCTTCTGCTTCGGGACGAACACCTCGTCGCGCTCGAGCGAGCCGGTGTTGGAGTGGTGGCGACGGTGGCTGTACTTCCACGAGAAGTACGGGACGAGCAGCGACGAGTGCAGCACCAGGCCCACAATGTCGTCGAGCACCGAGTAGTCCGAGAAGGCGTGGTGGCCGCACTCGTGCGCGATGACCCACACGCCGGTGAGCACGCAGCCCTGCGCGATCCAGTAGAGCGGCCAGGCGGCGAGCTGCAGCGCGCTCGGGAGGGCGGGGTTCCCGACCAGCGCGAAGTACAGGAGGGCCGCGACGATGATGAGGTCATGGACCACGTAGGAGAAGGACTTGATCACCGAGCGCTGGAAGCAGTGCGGCGGGATGGCCTTCTTGATCTGCCCCAGCGCGAACGGTGGCTTGTCCGTCGGCGAGCGCTGGACGGCCGCACCATTGCCGGCACGGCCGAGCAGCTCCTGCTTCTCCCTCTCCTTCTCCGTCATCCTGCCTCCGGCACCCATGTTGCTGCTGACAACACACACACAGGTGATCAGAGAATGAGAATCAAGAACACTAATATACTGAGATCAGAAGGTGCCAATCAAGAACAATATTATAACGGCATAATCCAGACTGCCATGAACAAAAATATCTAGCTAGATGGGTATAATTTACTTTTATTCTGCGGGTGCACGACAGAAGCCTCAGCACAAAAAAAAGGACGGTACGAGGGGGTCTCCGCCCACGGCGGTGGGAAAGGGGAAGCACATATTCGGCCATTTCACATCAATATTATGGGTGAATAATATTATAATATTGTTTTGCAGCTGTCCTATCATTTTAGAACGGTACTGTTTATAAATACTGTAACTATGATGTAGCAATCAATCTCATCCGTTTTTTTGTGAGTTCGGATCCTTGAAAATACTGTTCACCGTCACATTGATGCGATCCCGCGGAAAGGTAGCTAAACACGATAAATTATTCCGAGATGACACTGCAAGTTGGGGATCGCAGCATGTGCGACAGTGGGAGCCCAATGGCATCTGTGGCATTCAGATTCGCTTTCGAGTGCGTGCATCGTAGCTTCACATGTACTGCTTCAGAGCCGGCTTAGCCCATGCTTCTGACTAACCCCACAAACAAGTTAACTGTACCTTGGCACAGTAAAACGCAGGATGGTGCAGTAAAAGTAAGCCAAAGATGATCGATTAAACAAGTTAAAAAAAAAGGAGTAGGTGCCGTGACGTTGCCTGCTATTTGACTACTACGGAGTAATATAATTCCCTCGTGAAATATGTGCTGCAGTACACATAATTGGATAACTTACTTCGTCCTAGTCTGAACTCTGAAGCCTATGAAAGAAGCACACGCCGGGGACGATATACACACCAGAAACGTGTGCAAAATAAATTCATCACAAGTTTGGACACGTCCTACTAACACACACATCTGATGATTTTTTTAAAATAATATTATTTTAAAAGAGATTTACAAAAATAAATAATCAAAAATTTTAATTACAAAATTAGACTACTATCGCTATTTGACATGACGACATTGTCCTGTACAAAACTAGGCTATATCCTGGCCAGTACATTTTTGATTATTTTCAACAAGGAGGTGATGCAAATCTAGAGTGTATAGTTGTATGGTTACAATGTGGTTGGTTATTTCACTGGCCATCCGACCTGGGAGCAATTTATCAGGGCCGCGAACATTGATAGGATGAAGGGAAAGATTGACCGACGACAGGTACGACATATCAGGAACGACGTAGGCGAAGCAGAAGCAAGATATCGTACGAAGAAGTACTCTATTTGTATGGAGTTTAGACATACCTTCAAAAAATATCTTACGAGAAATCCACAAGATGAAACAGACATCGGCAGTCCGGACGGCACCGTGGGGACCTCATCCGACCGCCCCACTCGAGGAGGTCGACATGACGGATATTGAGGTCGCGACCACAGAAAAAGTTCGTCTTGTTGCAATATGTGGTGGTTAATGGTTTGCAATATCATTTTGATTTGTCGAAGAAAAAAAATATGATGACGTTGTGCTAAATGTTTTCTAATATCAGTGTGATTTGTCAATAAAATATGTAAGGACGTTGCGTTGAATATTTTGTAATATCATTGTGATTTGTTGACAAAAAATGTAATGACATTGTGCTAGATGTTTTGTAATATCATTGTGATTTGTCCACGAAATATGTGATCGAAAATAGACAATAAAAAAATAAACAGAGATCCCTATCACTAGTTGAAATGGTCAGGCCAATTTCATCATTTCAAATGACGACAGTAGGCTGGTTTTGTAAAAAAAAAATCGACTATTTATTTCTGTATTTTTTAAAAAAATATATTATTATTTCAAAAAAATTAAATATCTGATATGATAACGTTCTCAAATCCTACCATACATATTGGACGGTCAATTCTAGTCCGAGGAAATCGTCGCATCCCAACGAGTGGTCAGTTTTGACAGGCAAACATACAGTAGACCTATTCAGAGTTCAGAGACCTACCAATACTTACAGAACACACTGTCACCGCAGGTAACAGTACCTGAGACTAAGGAACAGGGGTAAAAAAACTAGGTGTACTGCACGCGATCAGCACGTTATAACACATCCTCCACTAGGTGGATTCAGATGCTCTCCATCGGCTTAAAAGGCACGAACGTGGCGTCTAATCTCCCACGGCCAAGCATAATACAGCCCAGACAGAGACGCAGATTTGATGCATTGGTTCTGCTGATTCGAAGCATTAATTTTGATAGGCGGATGAGGGCGTTGGTTAGGTCCGCTGCCTTTTAGAGGATGAGGGCCTAGGAAGCGCACATGCGGTTACCACGGCCGTCTACTGGTAGAGTACAAGAGTGCTATCAAATATCAAACAGCAAGTTGCAGCGTGCAAATCCAAGGAGAGGTGAAGGACCAACCAGCCCTTGCAGTCGAAACCTGAGTTTCGGACACAACTAGCTCTCTATGCCCCTGTAATTCCAAATTTAGCCCTTTTATCTTCAAAATTCCATTTTTAGCCCCCTGGACGCGCCTGCTGCCGCCCCCGACCGCAGCAGCAACCTGCTGCCGTCCCCGATCGCAGCAGCAAGGTGCTGCTGTCCCCTACCGCAGCAGGTCGGGGCACTGTAGCAGCTTTCCCCCAAAATTCATTTTAGTATATTTTTTGCAGGAATTTTTAAATATAGAAATTAAGCTCAAAAAATTATGAAAAAATTACACAATAAATTAAACTGTATAAGGAGCCTGGGAAAAAAAATTCATAATGTTTGGACCTCATTTTCTATATTAGAAAATTCCTACAAACAGTATAATTAAATGAATTTTAGAGAAAAAATACTAACTTATTAAATTCTGAAAAAATTACACAATAAATTACACTGTTCCAGGAGGCTCTACAAAAAATTTCATAATTTTTTGAGCTCAATTTCTATATTAAAAAATTCCTGCAAAAATATAATAAAATGAATTTTGGGGGAAAGCTGCTACAGTGCTACAGTGCCCCAACCTGCTGCGGTAGGGGACAGCAGCACCTTGCTGCTGCGGCCGGGGGCGGCAGTAGGCGCGTCTAGGGGGCTAAAAACGGAATTTTAGAGATAAAGATGCTAGATTTGGAATTACGGTGGCATAGAGGGCTATTAGTGTCCAAAGTTCTCGAAACCTCACCCCCACCCAGATCTGCTGATCCATGCCGTTGTGCATTTGTGCAAGTTGCTGGTCTATGGCTGGGAATGGCATAGATAAAAATGGGTGAAACAGGCCTTCATGTGGGGCCTGGAATCCGGTGCCACCCTGCCGGCTTTGCAGGCTGTGACCACTGCAGTTTGTACCTTAGCGCGGACACACAGCCGTGGCCTGACGCTAGGCATGCTCAGTTCTAAATAACCTACAAGAAAGGGAAGAGACAATCGCCACCGTCCAAGCACCGGGAACAGAATCTGACGGTGGCGCGTCGTGAATCACGATGCCTTGTCTAGGTCAAGCCCCCACCCACCCCGCGCACGAGCAGCAGTCGCCGCCGCCGCCGCCGGCGGCTCCCAGAGTCCCAGCGCGTGAGTGAGATGCGAAAAGAACGGCCTTTTCTTTCTCTTCTTTCTTCTTATGTTAGTATTCCAACCACTGGAGCACGAGAAGCATATGCCTCCGCCGGTTAGGTTCCATTGGAAAAGAGCGATTTTTTTATGTCAGCGACGACGACCACAGCGACAACTTGCCTCTTTGAGATGTTCGTTTACCAGTGCTGAAAGGCCAATTGGTGTGTGTCGTCATCGTGCCCCCTCGATACTCAGTGAGAGAAAAAAAACGAGGAATTAGAAAACAAAGCATTGTTACGGTCGAACCCCAACATGAGCGACCTAAACTTAAAGCAGACGAAAGGAAGAAGGAAGCTTTTGGGACAAAAAAGATGTAAAGGTCACAGCTTTCCCAACAAAATTAACGTGAATTGCGAAATACTGCCAAAAGGTGACATTGCAGGTTCCTAAAACGAGTGGTAACGGCAGAGGAACAGAGATCAGGGGCCTAAATGCACACAGAAATATCTGAATATCACCGGTCGCTAAATCCTACAGATCCGATCAAGAAACACAACAAAATCCTCGTTTAAATTTCTTTGCAAGAACCATAAGGCCCACACAAATGCCCGGCTGTGAGATCGACGGCGTGCTCGGCAGCGGCCACAACGGTAAATCTCCAGTATATTCCCCCAATCCCCACCATTCCCCACAGACCAAACGCGCCCGAATGAAAAAGAAACAGATTCCACACAACTCACATCGCATCAAATGAATCTATGGAACAGTGATACGGGAAGGAATCACAGGAAGCTAATGCGGGTACCTGAGAAGGGAGGCAGAACCGGGGGGCGGAGCGGACACCGCGCACGCACGCACCCTCCCTGCCCTTTTCCTCCTACTCTTGAGGAATTGACGAGTGGTTTATGCAGGGGATGGAGGACAGGAGGAGGCCGCCTCCGAATCCACCGGGGGGAGGCGCTATTTAAAAGCTCCCCGAGCGCCCGTCCCCACCGTCACGCGCCCCTCTGACGCGTGGGCCCGGCGGAGCAGATGGGACGCACTAACCCTCGTCGGAGCCTGGGAAATCTGGCACCGTCCACGTGTCGCTTTCCGTTTCGCGCGCGCTGGGTCCCGTGGCCCGCATCGTGCGGCACGGGCCGCGGGCCGTCCGTTGCTCCCATCCGACGGAGGGGAGCTCGTCGTAGAGGCCGTAGGGGATCGACTGGAGATATTGGCAATTTTTTTGGCCCAGACGGGATTCCAGTTTTGTTGCGGGGTTGGTTAATGGTTAGCGACTTGGTGGGGAAAATGCACCGGTAAACGCCTCTTCTCAGTAGAAGATAGAACATCTCGGTAGCTAGATCATTTGTCCACTTGACAACGTATAATATTAGTCACTGGATCGTAACTGGGATGGCCGGTTTACGTGTATGCTCAGTATTTGCATCAAGCCATCGATATCTTAATGTGATGCTCCTGTGGCTCCTATGCACACAACGTAAGTTCATGAAGATATCTCCATGTGAAGGCAATCGAAAGCACGTGATGGCGTGCCCTGGATTGGATTGGCGCAGATCGCCCTCATCCAGTGCATGCGATCAATTAACAAGGAACCAATGGCGCTTGATCGTAGGATTGAAGCTTTCCCATCGTACACTCCTCTTCATCGTCGGATCTAACATGAAAGGTTCGATCTCAGCTATCTGATCAGACACAACAAAAATCGATGAGGCACCATAATTATTTAGTAAAATTACAACAAATTCCAATCCGATGGAACAAATACACTTTACAACACTGCAACATTCTTTCTCAGGGCTACAACATTTTCTCTCAAGTCGCAAAAGAAAAAAAAAAAAGTCGCCGATGATTTACTATCGATCTTATGAAATAAATGTTGGAAACACTACAATTGAAATCATACAAGAAGATACAAGGGTTTTTTAAACAGGTTCAGGCCTTCTACGGAAAGAATAACAACTCTACTCTGGTGTTCTTGTATTGAATAAGTTTACAGAGTGAAACAAGCCATTAAAACTGTCTAATGGCCTCTATGACTGTATGTTCTGGACCTCTCTCTGTGTCTATCGGCACCGTCCCTTATAAAGCTTCTGAAAGGGTGGCAGTTGTCATGCATCAGGAGGCGCCTTGATGGTTGCTCGAATGTGCACGTCGGTTACAGTTGTTGTCAGAGAGATATCCTTCTGCACGTTCGTCATGCGGTTATTACCAAAGACAAAGAGGATTATGTGCGGTTATGTCAGAGATAAAGTGCATATGTATTAACTACTACGCGTGAATGAGTACAGTGTATAGGATCCCTAGTCACAAAGACCCACATGTCTGTGGGTCTTATCGACCATAGGGTGGTTGTAAGTTAACGTAGTTGTACGGCCATAAGGTGGTCGTAATTGACCTTACGATCATAAGGTGGTCGTAATCTTCCATGGTCATTGTAGATACTAACAACTGTGGGTATCTTCGAGGGTGATTCATAATACCATTATCCATAATGAATATTACAGATAATTAGTTTTATTAATTATCCTCGTGAAATTGAGAAATCTGGATACTATTGGCCCCCACACCGTCCAAATTCCTAAACTAGCCCCCTCACTCACGAAATTCTGAATTTAGCCCCTCGACCACTGCTGCTGTCAGTACAAGCAAGAAAGTTGTTGCCCTCCCCACGCAAAGACTAAGGTGCTGCCTCCCCTCAAACATGAGGTACAAGGAGAGAGAAAGAAAAGTGAAAAAAAAACATTTTTTTTAAAAAAAAATCAGAACATTTCAAAGAAAAAACTTGGAAAATAATTTATTTAAATACTATAATATTTATCATGAATAAATATATTTTTTCAAATTTTTAGAGCTTAATGCAACCTTGTAAAAATTCAAACCAAGTTGTAAAGCGCTTGTTGTTAATGAATTAAAGTAAGAAGAATAAATCTTCAAAAACAATGTTAGAAATTTTATCTAGCTACTAGATCATCCCAGAAACACCTCTAAAAATTTATGTAAATTTAGGAATTTATTTGCTATTTTTTCGCTCGGTCAATTTTGGGGGGTTTGAAGTTAAAATAGTTATCCTAGTAACGTTCGGATTGTACGAACAACACTTTTGGAACGTTCGGACCGTCCGAACATCTCTTTTGGGCTGATCGGACCATCCGACCAGACCTGGCTCTGATCGGACCATCCGAACATTAATTATCCACTAAAAATTCATTTGACTTCAAAAATTCATATCTAATTCAACTCAACTCCAAATCAATTAAAACCAATTTTGATATTTTTCATTTTAAATGAACATTATTTTAAAATAGGTTTAAAACTTGTCTCTAGCCCAAAAAATATAGTTTTTGAAAATTGGTGCTTAACCGAATTGTTTTCACACTAGAAAATGATTTTAACTTTGAAAATCCATAGAAAATATTTCTAGACTCCAAATGAGTTGAACTAAGTTATTTTGGTCTTATAATTTTATTCTATATTTATCTATGTAATCATTTTATCCACTACTATTCTACAATTTTTTACAAAATAATTAAAATTTAATGAATAGTAACCAAAACACTATTTTGAGTATTTTCTAAAAAACTGATTTTCAAATTGCTATAACTCTCACACATCAAATCCAAATGGAATAATTCTTTCACCTAAATTCATATAAAATCTTAACCTAGCTACTGTAGAAAATTCATATATTTTTGAGCACTTTGAATTTTATGGTATTTATCGGTGTTTATTCGATGTCGTTAATTCTTTAGAGTCCAAGTGATCGACGTAGAATGAATAAAATAAACTTTAATTAAATTCAAAATTTTCAAATTGATCAGCAAGTATGATGTGTCGGGAGGCTCCACAAAAAAAATCATAATTTTTTAAGATCATTTTCTATATTTAGAAATTCCTCTAAAAAAATTAAATGGATAAAATAAACTTCAATTAAATTCAATTTTTTTATTAAATCTTTTCATGTTCCAGTTTTTTTTTGGAATTTTTGATTTTTTTGGATTTTTTTTTGATTTTTACAGTTTTCTTTTCTTTCTCTCTCCTTGTACCTCATGTTGTGGGGAGACGGCACCTTGGTCTTTGCCGGTAGGGCAGCAGCACCTCGGTGCTACGGTGGGGATGGATGGCAACCCGACGGCGGCAGTGGTCGCTTTTTCGTCTCACCTTGCACTCCCACGACAGCAGGTGGTCAGAGAGGGCTAAATCCGGAATTTTGTGGGTGAGAGGGCTAGTTTAGGAATTTGGGTGGCATAGGGGACCAATAATGTCCAGAATTCTGAAATTGAATCCTTGTGAAAAGTATTGTCGATGTAATAAATCCCAAACTCGATGTAATGAGTATAGATTCCTTAGTGCAACAAAACATACCTACTGCACAAAAATAACGAAAAACGGTGTTACAAATAAAGAACCCAACGACAACAACAAAAACTGAACTGTGGCACTTCTCAACATCCGAGAGATAGGTTGCAACAAATTTTTTCGCTTCATGCAACGAACTGAAAAAAAGTGTTGCAATAATCCGGGAAATGCCAGCACCTAACATACTAAAGGAAGAGGGCGAACAAAAAAAATGATGTTATAAAATGATAACATTTGAAAATAGTAGTTGCAGCATTTCAAATCACCTATCGCAACAATAAAACAAATTGCTACAACAAAAACTCGAGTAACCCAGGCTTGGCCTCAAATGATGGTGTTGGCACGCTCGATCAACCTTGGACTATAGGATAGCGCCCAAGCATATGGAGAAGACTGGGCGCCATAGCCTAGCGCCACCCATCGCTTTCCCATTGGTGTTCGTACAAGGTAGATATTGATGCAGGCGGGGTGCCCGATCTTTCGATAAGATTGATAAATATCGATTTTGGTGGAGGTGACTCTCGCGATCCGACTACAACCGTACGACGACGCTTGCACCTTAGCAATTGTTGAACCAACTCTGAGACGTTATTGACCGTGCTGGAAGCGTGATCTGTTGGAATTGAGCACTTATATGTTAAGGTCCATTCATTCCATTAATTCCAAAGCACGCAAAGTCGAAACTGAGTAGTCAAAACTCAGAAGTCAAAACTGAGTAGTCGAAACAATCCGGTTGGATCCTTAGACCAGTGTAGTCGTAATACACTAGTCGAAGCTGTAGACTAGTGGTCGAAGCTTTAGACCAGGGTACAATAAGGATCAATAAACACCGCTTAATGACTATTAATTGGCTTTGAATTAGTGGCTACCAGTGGTTCATTATGATAGTTACCAGAGAGTAATTGTCTCGACTACCAGTGTTTTATTATGACAGTTACTAGAGAGTAATTGTCTCGACTTCCAGTGGTTTATTATGACAGTAACTAGAGAGTAATTGTCTCGACTATAAGTAGGATTTAGAGATGTCCATATCAAACAACTATCAATCCCATTCTTCTTCTTCTTCCTCTCTGTTCTCAAGTGTTGGAGGGTTGTGTTGTTTGAACCAAGTTGTCCCTTCTCCTCGGTGTGCACCGGGAAGGAGGGTGAGCGGTATCTCCGAACCATTTTCGCAGAGTTCACCTGCACGGGGCAGCAATAAGGTTTCTGGGCAGCGCAACTGTGCAACCGCTTGCTGCAGTACGACGTCTACGGTCTGCACTGCTTCCTATTCTTCATCGAGCCTTATTGTGAGTTGGTCGTACAACCAGTTTATTCTGCTATAATCATATTATTGAGTATGTTTAGAATAACAATGAGTAGCCTGTTGTTAGTATCGATTTATGCATCACTAGTTATTAGTGATCTTTGCCTTATACTAAAATTTGGAATTAAAATATTGTCCACATTTTCAACACGATCAACCAGAACACGAGGTTCAATTCCTACGAGCAATCGAAGAACTAGGAAGAATAAAATATTGGCAATCTGATATTGTAAATAGAAATATAGTGTAGATGGTATTGAAAAACAAATATGGGATCCCGAAAGCTGTCTTGACAGGTCGTCTGACACAACTGAAGAACAAAAGTTTGCACAATGACTAAACCTAAACTCAATGAAATTCGAGTTCTAGCAAAAGGAGGCGGCGGCTCCTATATGAGGAGACAACCAGGGGTGGCAGCCAGGAAAGTGGACGCATGCCCCTTGGGATACAAGGCCCATGGGCCCAAGAAGAGGTGGCGCAGCACCCTTTTGACTCGGGCTCAAAAAATAAACATGGATTGTTTTGTTGATTGTGGTCAGCTCGGATGGAATTTGAAGATGTAGTTGGATCCGTTAGAAAGTAGACTTGATAAGCTTTCAATTAAGTCCAAGAACATCCCAAACGGAGTCTGTATGAAGAAGTTACAGCCGTTTGAACTTAGTGCTCTCGTAGTAGTCCAAATTCGAATCTAGAACGAGTCCAACTCGGACTCTTGCTTGGCTCAGACCCAAAGTGATGTGATGATCTCTATTATGCCTTCCATGTATGTCCATAACTCCACATGCCTCTCCTTGGTACTTTCTCATGTTCCTAAGCACAATTAAATTACTTGCATCAGGTAGCAGTCTATTCTTAGTAATATATAACCCTGTGAACGAATTCACCTGGTAATTAAGCTGGCGAGTATGAGCTCTACTAAGTGGTTCTTGAAACACTAATTGTGGATGAGTTGTGTGTGTAGACGCGGTTGTATCCAAGTTAGGGATGTCCTCATCAGATATGGTGCCCACCAAGGAGCTTAAAGCCCATCTGGAAGCTCGGAGAACGAGACAGAGCCACCTGTGAACTCAGAGAAGGGGCCAGCCACTGTGCTTATGGATCAGTAATACTCTAAGGGTATTACAAACGGTTTTTAAACCGTCTGTGATAACCCTTATCGCAAATGGTTCTAAGTTAAGAACCGTCTGTGATAGCAAGATGGTGATCTCATAAATAGGTCTCCTTCAGTTCATCACCATTCTCTGATTGCGCTATAAAACAACGTAATCAAAGAATGCAGATGAACCAAAGCATGGATATTTATGAGAACAAGATTATCACCGTGCAATAGAATTTGGCGCCATGTCGATCATCCTGCAATAAAACATGACTTTTAACAAGGGCTGAAACCCTAGCTATCCATCAATCAACACAAGAATTAGAGGCATCAACAATTAATTTCACATGCACAAGCATCAAGATTTACATGACCGAAACCCTAGCCATCTATCAATCATTACAAGAACTAGAGGCATCAACAAATAATTTTCACACGCACAAGCATCAAGATTTACATAACCGAAACCCTAGCTATCCAACAATTTTGTAGTTTCAGATCCAAGCATCAAGGAAGAGGGGTGGGGATCGGATAGGGAATATCACCGATGATGAAGGAGAGGCGGCGGCAGCGTCGTTGTTGTGTCACCGTGGCATCACAACCGGAGGCGGAGGAGCTCACGGCAGTAGTCGGCGTCGTCGGGGGACGGGACACTTCGATCGGTTTGGGAAGGCGGCGCCAAGGAGGCGGCGAAATCGATCTGGAGTCTGGAGTAGTGGGCGCATGCAGGCAGTATATATAAGGGGATTTGGGTAGCGGAACCGATCTGGAGTAGTTGAGAGGTTGCGACGCCGCTTCGGTTTGAAGGTTTGAATAAAGGGGGCAACCAAATCTAGAGGGATATAAGTGGGCAGCCAAATATCACTGACGGTTTTTAATATAAACCGTCTGTGATGAGTTAATTATTATAGACGGTTTGTATTAAACACCGTCTGTAAAGTATCACGGAAGGTTTTTTATATAAAAAAACCGTTTGTGATATTTAGTAATATTACATACAGTTCTTGTTAATAACCGTCTATGATACTTCAGAGACGGTTTTCAACATAAACCGATTGTGATATTATCTCTCCACACACGGATTTTAGCACAGCCAGTAACACAGACGGTCGCTAAACCAAAACCGTCTGTGATTGTATTTAATACTGATAGTTTTGGTCAACCGTCTATAATAAGGTATTCAATATTAGCCTTTTTGTAGTAGACCTCTAACGAGATGGAGGTATGAGCAAGAGAAAAGCATAGTGACATACATCACCAAGCGATCGAAAGAAATGAGTGAATGGACAGAGAGTAGCGGAGATTGCTGGGGATGGATACGAGAGTGGAGTTGGTTGGATGAAAATGAGCCACGTCTCCATCTGGAGCGTCCGTTTTGCTTGGACGTCAGGTTCGAAGTGTTTCCCATTAACCAAAGCTCAAAGGTCATAATCCACTTTGGCCTTTGGGTAATCTGCCATCTTTGTGTTTTCCGGCATCAAGGTATAAACTGGGAATCGAGTCCGGACCCATGCCCACGTAAAAGTGTATTAGAATATCCTGCAATAAGATACACGAATACGAAGAAAAATGCTCAGTGTTTTTTTTTCGTCGGGTGGTATGAGTAATTTAGCTTGGGCTACTTCCTCGACGTACACTCAAACATGGTTAATGGTTGGAGATATTTTATATCGCAGACGACACCTCACTAAATATATTATACTCTGTTTGGCTCATTTAGTCACTAGAGTACATTCGCAGCAACTTGTGTGTGCCCCCATGTGCTAGAAACACCTTTTTACAATGTTACATGATCCATCCATTGACTGTTTGTATTACAAAATGCAGTGATAATGTAGCACGATCTGCTACATCTATGTGCCGATATCCTTGTCTTCTGCATGCAACTTTGTGTGAATTCTATTGATATCTTAGTCACTAGTGCTTGCTTTAGACCCTTCTTTTTGGATCGAATGTCATTGGGCTCATCTCATCTGCATTAGCCATGGTAACGTAGATGATCTGCTTCAGCAAACAAATATCCGGGTCGATATGATCTGCCAATGGATTAGGTGGATTAATTAGGTATCTCTAGATGCAACTGGTTAGAAATTATGTACAAGATCTACTGATTAAACTTAGCACGGATTAAACTTGGCACGGACTGGAGACGAACTGCGCTTCAAGCGATTGAAAGTCACATAATAGCTATCATTTTTTCGGGGTTTGGTGCGCTGTGTTCAACCTAACGCATGCATGGATAGACCCGATATGGCGTCGTGCCTGCCCACAGGTAGAGACATGAGGAGTGCGTGATCTGCGTGCTGGGACTGATCGAGACATAAGGAGTGCAATTTAGCACGGAGCTGATTTATTTCGGCTTTTTTTTTAATTAACTGTTTATTCCAGTATTTTTAAAGCTGATCAAAGTGTTCCAACCAAGTCATCCCGGTCAATCATTGTTACCTGTGCCAAAAGCAATGGAACCCTGTGTCAATAGTGCTGGTGTTGCCTTGTGGAACGGATCAATTAGGCACGGTTCGCGACATGGGAATTTTGGATATTTTTTTCGTACAAAGTTCCTGTAGAGGGCGTCTATTTCACGTGTTTTGCGCCGGAAGGAAATTGGCCGCCGTTGAGGCTGATGGGGTGAGGTCATCCCTCCATCACATTTTCTTCCGTTTGCGCCCATCTCTGCTGCGCTCTCAATAAGTTTTTGCTGGTTTTTTTGGGCGAAAGTATATATAGTTGTAGCAGCATATAGGCCCCTCGAGGGAAAAAAAACAGTAGCAGCTAGGGGCGGAGGCAGGATTTGAGCACGGATGCCAAGTAAACAATCACAAAACAAATATTGTAGCAATATTTGTAGATTCCAGCGGAGTGTGGATAGGCAACGTATATTCGACGAAACAAAATAAAATTACAAGCATGTTGATTTGCTCCAACATAGCATCGATAACAAAGCACGACGACATATGTTTGGTTGTATTTAATTAGTCGTAATTAATTTGATCGTAGTTAATTAGTGTATATTAATTTATTGTCTGTATTTAATCGTATTTTTAAATATCTAGTAATTTATCGTCATTATTAATTTATTCACTAATAATATGTGTCTTTCATCTCTTACAAGTCATGTCTTTACCGGAGCTACTAGAACCCTTCTACGACGAGCATCACCGGAGACGCGTATGACCCTCCACCCCTCATGCTCGGTCCGAGAAGTATTACGGGCAGCTCGATGCTCGCTACGTCACAATCCTTCGGGACACGAACTTGTTACCCTTTGCAATGGTACTCTTGGCGGACACTACTTCACCCTCGATGAAAGTGCAATGGTACTCTCGGTCGAACACTACTTCACCCTCGATGAAAGTGTGATGTCGGTATTTGTCGACAGGTGAAGACCTGAGACGCACACCTTTCACTTTTTGGTACGGAGAGATGACAGTCACTCTTCAGGATGTCTTATTCTTGATCGGTCTCCCGATCAGAGGTGAACCACTTGTTCCAGGCCGTCCACCGACGGACTGGAAGGCTCGGTTGGGACATCGGTTTGGCATACCTGTCCCAGACCGCGCCCGTGGTGTCCCTCAGACATGGCTGAGGAATTTCAGTTAATGCCCACCGGATGCACCTAACGAGGTTGTTAGGACGCACCTCATCACTTACCTTCTTCATCTCTTCGGTTAGACCCTGTTTCCACCACACAGGGCGATTGGGTGTACCCCAGCTTCGTCCGCATCGTCAAGTATTTGGCTGACTCAGAGGCTGGGGTAATGCCCCAGTACAATTGGGGATGATCTGTCCTTTGCACCACATAGGGACTATGTGACGCTTCGTGGCGCGACACTGATGTGAAACCGGTCCTTATCATCTGTTACATGTTCCAGTAGCTATGGAGTTGGGAGCACTTCACTGTTGGGCGGCTCTCATTCGGGAAAGTAGTGCACCCGTACCCCGAGGTGCACGACCCGATAGATGGGCCAATTATGGGCTACAGGTGGATTGCTGCCTAGTTACGTTGGGTCAAGGATAGGTCGGCAATGTGCTGCTCGTTGTTCCACGATGAGTTCGAGTCGTTGCACGACAATGACATCATATGGACTCCATGTAGCCCATATTTCGTGAACACGGTAGCGCCGCACGGACTGTTCGTGCCATGCACACAAGACGCCGAATTATGGGCGATGACCTCACACCTAGTGTTTAGCCATATGGTGAAGCCTTACACACCACAGCGCGTAATGTGACAGTTTGATTTCTACCAGCTTATGCCCCCTCTTGGCGGCTGGATCCTACAGCGAGGCGTCCACTTGTGAGTAGAACTCCATATGAGTAATATTTGCATTTCATACCCACATTCCCTATTCTAACAACAATCATTCTCGAATGTCGGCAATCGTGGGTGGGCCGACATGCTGAGGACTAGCAAGCAGTCCAACATGAGTGGGTTACGGCTTGGATAGAGATGACGCATATCGAGGTCCTACAGGCGAAGAGACCGTACGACGTACGGATATACCGCCATGATGGCCCGTCCTCCACCAGAGTGTCTGGAACAGGTGATGCACTAGGAGAGGCTCTGTCACTCGTTCGATCAATACAATGCCTCGTGGCGTGACGACACCGTTAAACACCGACAATCTTTACTCGTTTCATTGATGATGTTTGTGTTGTTTGTTACCGAACATGTGTTATCTGTCATTTCAGTTCGAGCGGATGCAGCAGATCGCAAGCGCATCTGTGACTGCCATTCGCATCCCAGAGCACACCATACCAGGGCTTTTGAGCACTTTGAAGTATATCTTCACGAAGTCGAAGAATGTAATAAAGAACATGAGTTGTGGTCGTTCGAGAGATGACATACTACACGTCGTGCACGGAGTGGGCTGACCGTGCTCACTTGCTAGGTTGACACGGCTTAGTCGGACCGGCGGGCGTCCTAGCGCTCCTAGTCGGTCATCTGCACTACAGATCTGCGGAGAGGTACGTTATGTATAACTCTATGTCGTGTTTTTTATTACGCCTTAGGTTGTGCTAACATCATGTCGTCTTGATGCATATCTTCTGCCATCTGCAGCCTGTACTTAGACTAGCGCTCCCTTCGGTCATCCGCACTGCACATATGGGAGGTATGTCATTTTTAGTTTACGTTCCGAATTTTTATTTGGCCTAATATCATTCTATCTTACAACCTCCAGTTGAGCTCAGGGGTGACAACCATCCATCAATCGATGAGGAGATGCCCATCCCAGCTACTGCCAGGGTACAGTAGACAGCGCCAGGGTTTGGACCGTGGCACCCGGGGCACCCACTCTTGTCGTACGTTGGCCATTCCATAGTACCGTACGAAGGGTAGAGCTCCTCCAAGGTCGCTGGCACATCGCATGGTCAAAGCCAGAGCTCGTCCGCACGAAGGGGTTTGCAGACAGCGTACCTAGGGGCTAACAATTTGGGTGTGGATTTCTTGATTCTTTCATTACTGACATGATTGCAAGTGGTAACCAGTTTTGCATACTCAGTTGGATGACATTAACGTTAGACAGAATCAGCTGGGCTAGAGTCAACTTACTGGTGCACCTCCGCCCACTCAGTGGTCTCCATACCCCTCCGAACTGATATGCGATCTCTGGATCGGTTAACGTATCCCACAACATGCTCAATGCAAAACCAGGACACACACGTAGATGCACACGCAGTGAGCAGTGTGTTGCTCAAACGTGTGAGACATATTGTATTACGTGTGTAATTGCACTACATAGATGTTATGCAGTTTTGTTGTGCTATATTTGTATGCATATTATGTATGTTATATGCATATTGTCGGAGTTGATCGGTCGCAGATTCACATGAAATTAGAAAACTCGAGTGTCAACATTTCAAGTGGAGTTGCATTCTAAAATTTCATAAGCAAAATTGATGACATTTCAGAATGCACATTGTGATTTGCGAATTACATGCCTTGTGCGGTTTGGTTACATGCATCACAAATGGCAGCATGCATAATGGAACAAACCGGAAAACACTTACGATACACGCGTGGCATTTTTGGAATCGGGAAAAAAGAGGATCGAAACTACTCTTCCCATTGCAATAGTGATGAAACCGAAGGTCCGATTGTTGGTCCGATCCTTCGATGAGAATGATAAGTTCGGTAGGCGTCGCTCAACTCTCACGATCCTGGCTACGAACACGCAAGGCTCGAAATCACGCAATCGCTGAACTGATTGACAAGTCGTTATCAACCGTGCACGAATACCCGGATGACCTGACCACGAAGGTCGATTCCTGTATACACCGAAGAAGCACGCAAGAAAAAGATAAAGCAATCTGAAATTGCAAATAAGAATTGAAATATTGAATTGAGTTGGGATTCTAAAGCAGTATTATGGTTGGTCTAGTCGACACAAGCCAATACACGAAGTTGCAACAAGGCTAACTTTTAACTAAACAAAATCCAAGAAAACTAGAGGGTGTGTCCTCCTTAAATAGAGGATGAGGGGCCACAAATCTAAAAGAAATAGCGAAGTGAGACTAAAACTCGTGATACTGTTCATGTGAACAGTAACCACACCCCTAGGTGGGCCGTAGGCAGATGGACCAAGTTCAGTATGATTACAAAACTCAGATTGGCCCAAACAAGTGATATGACGTCTTCTTTTGATGATTGCGATCAGTCAAGAAGGAATTTGGAGGTGAGGCTGGATCCATTGGAAATAGGACGAAATAATCTTTCAATCAAGTACTCGTGGACCTCCAACGAACTCTGTATGTGAAAGTTATGCTTGTTTTAAGTTTGTGTTGTCAGACTGATTCCGGAGGCCAAATTGGATTCCAAAACGGGTCCAGCTCGAACTGCTTGCTTGTCTTGGACCAAAAGTGACATCGTGCTGCACATATATATATATTTCATCATTTGGTAGCATCATATAGTTCATATAATATAAAGACACTCCTAAAAATAAGCTCACCTGATAATTTAAGTGAAGCGTACGAGCTCTTGTACTTAAAACAGTAAACATAGCAAATATGGTTGTATCCATAGAGGTCATGTCCTCATCAAATAGCCTCTTCCCCTTGTCTCGGGACTACCTACGGTGGCGGCAAGTGTCGAAGTCATCCATGTCCTACGATTCCATGATATAAGTAGACCATATGACCTAATACATAACCAGGATGCAAATTGTACATAACTCAACTCTTCGATATGGAGTCCGCCTGGACGATTGGAAACGCTACGACGACCGCTGGTCTCAGTAGCAGGAGGCTTCCCCATGTCCATAGCGCATTGTTCCCGGTCGTACTTACCAACCTGTTCGGGGGTCCTCCACCACCACCTGGTTGTCTTGGGCTCCTCTGGTGCATTTTCAACAGGATCAGGTACGCAAGGTTTTCATCGTTGAAAGGTCTCGGCTCGTATCGCGTAGTTCAACATTTTATTTGTGTTCGATGAATGCCCTATCGTAAATCTCCGGGCCATCGATCCATTGAAGAAGTTGCAACGCATCTCGGGCTGCCATTACACATACATGAAGTTAAAAATTTGTGGAATTTAACGTAGGGTGTGAAAAATCGATGTGTACATAAGATTCTCTTATGAGGATGTTCCCACACGTGTAGTACGCCCGGGCGATGGTGGCCGATTGTGTCGATTGAATGATCTTCATCGGTTGTTCGCACACACATTGCGGGTGTAAAAACTCAGGTGCTACCAGCGCATCCTTTATTGAAAAATCTGGGTAGGGTTTAGCTCTTTTCGCAAGCCACTTGCGTTTCTGCAATATCTTCGCATAAAAGTTTGCCGACAAGTTCGACATATTTTGTTGTTGCGTACAAAACAAGGGCGAGTCAGTTTGGAACAAATATAATGTCGAGATACATACGTGTTAATAAAGAATGATGTAAAGATATGCACAAATATGAGCAGACTACCCATTTACATGACATAACGGTCCCCGTACAGGCAGACAATACAATAAATTACAACACTGAATGATGATTAGACGAGTTCGGTCTGTTGAGACAATCATTCATGGAGTGCTCAAAGGTCTTGCATATCCTACACTTTATCGTGCAGCTCAGGCCCCCACGCTGGCTGTCAGCCATGTCATTCCAGAAGCGTTGCATTTGTCGTCGTCCCTCCCCAGTTGAGTTCAAGGCCTTGTTTGGGCCACATTGCATTCTGTCCATCTAAAGATCTCTATAGTTCATGTCCAAACCATACGAGTAAAATTTTGCACTCCATGTACCGAAAATGTGATGCATGTCGTAGTACTCGAAGATATACGGCGTAGACATCTGCCTCATTTGCGCACACACCTTGTACACATGCGAGCATGGCTTGTGCAGAGCTTCGGCTTGTTGCAGGTGCATGTAGCCACATTACCTAGGGTGCATGCATATTTTCTTTCCCCCTTGGCACGACTGTTGACATATTTTTGCCGCAGCCTGATCTCATACTTCCTCCTGAGGCCACCGATCACTCGGATGTCGTGCGTTTGGGCCTTCTGCATCTTCCGGTCCATATATTTCTGCATGTTCTCGGACCACTGTTTCCCTTCTTCCAACTGTCGCCTCACTACAGTGGCTCTGTTGATGAAGTAACCGGTCGTGCGAGTCCATGTTTCCTCAACAATTCGCGGTGATAGGATGGCACTGCACACCTTTGAGCACACTTTTGTACACCTCGGACATATTGGTCATCATAATTCCGTACCTCACACCGTCTGTGTCATAGAGTAGGGATTATTTCTCCAACTCAGGAGCGTGGAGACTAATCCACTGCATGAAACTTATGGTGCTCCTGGATTGCCCGCTCACGGCCTGCTGTCCCTCCTATGCCTCCAGAGGGGACTCCCTTGAATGCATCGGAGTCTGATGTTCGAGATCTGTTCAGATGGACTCAAACTTTCACCTATGATTCTCGAGGCATAATACCTTGAACATCTCCATAAGTTCCTAATTGCGGAACCGCGTGAAGAAGTTTGATGCAAGATGCCTCAAGCACCACCGGGTTTCTATGTCGTTCCACTGGTGAGGGGGTTCCATCCCATTCTTCATGGTGTTTAGAGCCGACAACAACCCAGTATTACGGTCTGTGATAAGGCATATATTGGACTGGTCTCCTGCAATTGTCCACTTCACATTCGCTAGGAACCACAACTAATTGGATGTGTTCTCATTCTCTATAATGGAAAAAAGCATCCGAGAGAAGCTGGTCATTCGTGTCAACCGCTACCACGGTGAGAATGGTGCCCATGTACCTCCCTGTGAGAAAAGTGCCATCCATCGTGAGCATAGGATGACAGAACTTGAAGCCCTCTATGGCTTGGATGAAAGCTCGAACACCTAGTCCAGTATAAAGCAGTTAGGGCCTCCATCAGCATCTTTACTTTCAAACTTGTTTATGTATGTGCCAGGGTTTGCTTCGGCAATCTGGTGAAGCATTCTCGGCACAAGGTTGTACGCCTCTTCATATGTCCCGTACATAGATTTGATAACCTTCCGTTTGGCTCATTAGACATTAACTAACAGATTGACGATTCTCATAGTAGCATCTTGGGGAAGATGGACACGTCCTCCGTAACTAGGTGGCTAACGAGGCTTACCACATATGCGGAAGTCATATTTCGATGCTGCCACAGCAGCTCACTAAGCTCGCAAGTATGGTCAGTTACCGTCTTGACCGCGAAGACTGAGCCGAAGAACTTTGCTCGGTGAGCACTGTCCTTGCTATGGTAGCCTTCCGCTATGCACTTCACTGTGTAATATCCTGGGTTAGACTGGTACACACGGCTGATGGACAAAGTGTATTGTGCTATAGTTTCCTGCACGACCGCCTTGCTAGGGAAGTACTACCCAACTAAGAGGGTGCCAGCATCAAACCCCCACTGGGACCCTTCTTCTTGCGGCAGTACGAGTGATTACACTGCAGTATCGTCAAGTCTGGATGCCACGTACGACACCTCCGAAGTCACAATTCCGTCGGTAGGACCAGCACCCTGGGGTGCGTCCTCCTCACTACCATCCGAGCCTAGGCCAACATTCTTGTTGGACTCCAACCCGAGATGCTGGTTTAGTAGATACTCGTGGCAATCAATGCGGGCCGACCATTACAGTCCCGCCCCCCTCATTTTGCATAAAATCATGTACAACTCTTCTCTTGTGGACTTCCTCAAAACAGCACATTCCATGCTACCATCTTCAAGCTTCGCCTGTAGTTGCCCGCTTCTCGAGGTACCAGCATCATCAAAGTTTCCCGCTGGCCTACATATGAAATTCACGTACATCATCGACTTCTCGTATATCGCTGCCTCGGGCTGGGAAACAATCTGCATGTACTAGCCCCATGCTACGCTTCCATTCACCTTAAGAGGCTCCTATACACCCTGCCCTTCCCTACTCGTGTTGGTGATCGTCTCGATGACAAATTTCTTCATCGTTGGCTTCGTGTCGAACTCCCTCCGGATGCAGCTTCTAAGCTCGTGAATATTCATCGCATCAAGCCCTCTGCCCGGACCACCTTGTACTGGCATATTGATTGGTCCAACCCATCGTGTTTGACCTGTAAGAGATCGTCGCTATAAAACATTACAAAGACTTACATGTTTGAAATTACCTAAAGCTACAACAACCTGACTTATAGTATGCAATATAACAAACAGTGCATGTAATTAGCACTAATTAATTAACTGCACCCTATTATTTACATGAGATTATTTCTTCAATTACCACTAATTAAATAGGACTAAACAAAAAAGTACTAATTAATTACGAGTAATTTATTTGCCACTAATTACCCATGATACAGATAATTACGATATATTACATACAAGTGAGGCATTAAATTCAAGTAATTAAATACGAATAATTAATTAATTAGCAATAATTGGATTGCTTATCAATAAATTACTTACGAGTAATTCATTATATATAAGTAATTCCCACTAAATTAATTATAATTAATTAGTTACCACTAAATAACTATGCACCATTAATTATTCACAATCAATTATATTTATTTAACTAAGATTAATTGATTACAACTAAATAGTGATTACTAATTTATTTATGCCTAATTAATTAGCACTAATTAGCAACAACTAAATTAATTATGAGTATTTAATTACGGCTAATTCATTACGAATATTTCAGTAATAATTACTTAATTATGACAAAATAGTAATGACCCACTTAATTATGAATTACGATGAAATTAATTTGAAATTAATTATGACTAACTAATTGCGCCTAATTATTTAGAAATATTTAACTAAGAATTAATTAATTAGGACTACATAACAATGACTATTTTATTTACGGCTAATTAATGACGATTAACTAAAAACGACTAAATTAATTATGAGTCACTAATTATGACTAATTAATTATGAATATTTAACTAGCAATTACTTAATTACGACAAAACAGTAATGGTTCACTTAATTATGAATAATTAACTACGAGTAAATTAATTACGACTAACTAGTTGCGCCTAATTAGTTACGACTATTTAATTAAGAATTCATTAATTACGACTAAATAGTACTAACTAATTTATTCACGCCTAATTACTGATGATTAAATAACAACGACTAAATTAAATAAGAGCAACTAATTGCGGCTAATTCATTACGGATATTTAAATAATAATTATTTCATTATGAGAAAAGTAGTAATAACTAACTTAATTACGAATAACAAACTACGACTAAAGTAATTACGACTAACTAATTGCGCCTAATTAGTTACGACTATTTAACTAAGAATTCATTAATTACAACTAAATAGTATAATTTATTTACGCATAATTAATTACGGCTAAATAACAACGACTAAATTAAATAAGAGTAACTAATTGCGGCTAGTGAATTATGAATATTTAACTAAGAATTATTTAATTATGATAAAATAGTAATGACTAACTTAATTACGAACAACAAACTAGGACTTAATTAATTATGACTAATACCTACAAAAATAATTACCTCATCTTACTCACTGCACTCAACAATCTCTAATCGACAGCAAAATCACAAGTACCTTGCTCGCCCAATTCTCTCTACCTCACGAACGCAATTTTGTAGTGACGACAAGAGAGAGCGCAAGAACGAGGATGGTAGTGAGAGCGAGAGCAACGTCGATTTTTATCGCTGCGACGAACGTAATTTACACCGACCGCAGGAATCGATCTCCCACCCCCACGTGGCTCTCCTCTGCGTCGTTTGCATGCATGCGGAGGAAGCAATGAAATGACGGATGAGATGGGAGAGAGAATATGGCGCCAAAAGCAACCGAAAGTGGAGGGGAAGGCGAAATCGTGCCCAGGGGCCGAGGGACACTGGGTCGCGACCGTCCGCGTGACAGGTGGACGAGTGAGGCGCGTCCGGGCTAGGGAGCTACGGACAAGCGGTGTCTGAGGTAGGGTGGTGCGGACAACAGACAGGTGGCCCTATCCGGGCCATGGAGCTACGGCCGAGGCGGAGTCCGAGCCAGGGTGATGCGGACAAGGCGACGTTCGGGCCACGGTGCTGCGAACTAGGCGACGTGGCAGCACGGGAATTCTCCGGGCCACCCAGGATCAACGTAGATGTCCTCTGCATGCGGGGGCACGGACGTGGAGACATGTCGACGGACGATGTGTCCGTTGTGCCATTTTTTATATTACGACCGCGAAAGCACCATTTTTGTTAATCAAGCCCCCAACTGTGCCATTTAGGATAGAAACTTGGAAGCTGAGCCCACAAAAACAATCGATATTTTCATCATTTCGATTCAAGGTGGTACCACACTCTAGTCTAAAAGGATGGTGCATTACTTTGCTGTTTTCAGCTGTACGCGGCATTAATTCACTGTCATTGAGAACTATTATCACCTTCTGTACAGTGTACACTGTTGAGAAACCATGGGCTCAGCCCATGCAGCCGGCCCATAGATGGACGCTCTAGCAGGGTCTCTAGTGTATAAATAGGGGGCATTAGTCATTGTAAAAGGCTGATCATGAGAAGAGTAATAAAGAAAAGCAAGAAGTTCCATTATATTTTTGTGTTCAATTTACTATTATGTACTTGTATTCTTGTATTATTCTAAACGATTCTACGCTTGTCTACGAGGTGATCGTTCGGACTGAACCCGTCAGCGATGGTTATACCACGTTATTTTTAGATTGGTTAGACAGCATTTTGCTTTCTTTTGATAATGTTTGTTTTGTTTTGCATTGTTTATCATGTTATGCATGGACTGTTTTAGTTTAGTTGTTTTGGGCTTTTCCCATAGTAGGCCCGGAGATTAATGTTGCTGCTCTGGGCTTGTCTGGGCTAATTCACCTCGGGTGTTTTGGGCAGTCTGTTCCGTTTTCTTCCGTTCCATTTTATATCTCTTGTCCATAAATCATCTCATCTAGTCTATCAAGGAAAAAACTACGCACCGCAACATAGAACGAAAAGAAAGTTGGCGGAGAGCATGGATGCTGGCGACAAACCAAAAGTGCAGGCTGGTTTTTTCCCCCACACTTTTGACTTTTGAGTTGTCAAAATTGTGTCCAACATCATGGAGCCTGCAGTTCTAGCTGAATTCCTGAAACACCCCAAACTCGTGAGTTTGGTGCATGCCACACTAACATCAGAATGAGTAACAGCCGCACTGCTGTGCTACTGGGCAAGCCGCAGGCCCAAGCGAACCAGCTAGTCGTATTGATAGAAGGCTAGATGCTCTGTACGTGTCATCAACGGCCGCGACGCGTGGGAGAGTGGCGTGACGGGTGGACGACGACGATCGGCGGTGCATGACTGCATGTGAGCCGGCCACGGGTGGCAGCGACGCACCAGCGGTGGAGTGGCTTGCCGCACGGGCGCGCGCACGCACGGGTAGCCAAATATAATAGTGTGGAGAAGGCGCGTGCGCCCATCAAGTGGCGTCAGGCGTGACGCTAAGTGAGCAATCGACTGTGATTCAGTTTCGTATACTCCTTGACTCTTGTTTTCTGCTTTATATATGTATTATTGTAGTTGCACGGTTGTAATGGACCGAATAATCCTATGCTTGTAGTCTCTCCTCGTATAGTAGATTCCGCCTTTATGTGTTTGTGATTTTTCCGTAAGGATTTTTCACGTTAAATCTCTGTGTTCGGTTCCTTTTGATTATCTATTTTTCCGTGTGTTTTATAATAAGTGGTACCAGAGCTCCAGATTTGAAATCCAAACCGCTGCCCCCAGGAGGAGGCAACTCTCGAGGGCAACCATCGTGCGGCATCTATGCGGGATTAATCATCGGCATTTTCTACTTTGTCTCATACGAGTTATTGCAGCATGATCCATTGCAGCCCATGTAGAGTCTAAGGTGGAGTTGTGGACTTTCAGTATGAATTTGTTATCAGCGTATAAGTGCAATTTTGGCTGCTTATGGGTGTTATTTGATTGAGGAGACTTTGAATAAAAAAATAACGTCCGTTGTGAGAAAAACTGAATTTGGTGTTTCGTTTACCGTTTGGATATGCTGCAATTTGGATTGCTTACGTGACTGTACAGAGACTTTGGCAACATTAATTCTCAGGAATTTTATGACACCTTGATGGCAGCTAGCATAAAGTTTTGCTGTTTGAAAGTGAATTTTGTTTCAATTTCAGTTTGGTACGAATGATTAGGTGTAATAAAGAGTTTTGTCTTTTGCATGGATACTACAACGTTTCTCTAGTTGTCATCACTCGGTATCAGGAGTCTAATGCAGTTTCTACTCCATTGACAGCACAAAAGGTCCTTTCATTTGGACAATTTTACATGACAAATTTTGACGATATCATAAATTTCAGTTACTATTTGAAGTTGCCAGTTTGATGTGCGTGATGGTCGCACATGCAAGTTGCACTTTCAGCGGGCATTGTTTGCCGAGTTTTGTGTTTCAGGTGAAGCATGTCAAATATCCATGAAATGAGTTCTTCACTATCTATCCAGTGCGACAGGTGATGTTTTAGCTTATATCGTTTGATGATTGAGCATTTGTTTCAGGAGCTTAGTTGCACAGACTCGCATTTTGTTGGAGTTATGAATTATTGAAGACCTAGATTTGTTTGTCTGCTTTTGTTGATAGCTGTGTGTTTAGATCTGCTGATGGATTCCTCAATTTGGTTTCGTGAGAAGCGTTTAGATAATACTTCCAGTCTTAATGATTGAGATTATTCCGATTGACTGCACAAGGTCTATTGATGAAGACTTCATTTAGTTTCGATATTTCGACTACAAGAGTGAATTCATCTCAATGTGAAAATTGTCAAAGTGTGAAACGAATTCTTCATCATGTCCGTGTCGATACGGCGCCAACCGATGCCAGATGTGGCGTCGAGTGGTGCCAGTCGTGGCGACAAGCGGCGCAACCGACACTGATTCGGTTTCGTGTTCTCTTATGACTCTTCTTTACTATTCTATATGTGTACTATGATTGAGATACGCCAACCCATGCTCATAATTTATCCTCTTAGTGAATTCCGTATTCGTGCATCTTAATGTTTTCCTCGATGGTTTCCACGGTACCCATGTTTCCTGTTACTTCGATTCTCTACTCTTTTTTTGCCGTACATTTTATAACAAAAAAAACGAGTTCTCGATGCGGGTAAATGAAATTTACTACTTGGATGGATCAAAATTCAGAAGTTCGAGTGTTCACTGTTCAGCCCACATCCATCCATACATAAGTACTTTACAAGAAATTAAACCCTGGACAGAGAAATAACATGCATGGGCCATCCAAAAATCAAAGGTTGTTACGTGCAAGCTGACGAGATCTAATAATTATTAATTAATTAAATTATTTATTTATAATACAACAGTAACTTTAATAACCATCAGAGATACCTCTTATCGTTAGCTTACAATGATAAAGGAATATTAGGATTACTTCATGGTCGTAAGGTCTTCTACGACCATCTTATGATCGTAAGGTATGCTACGACCATTTTATGACCGTAAGATTTACTACGATCACTTCATAATTGTAAGATCTACTATGATCACCTTATGGTCGCGAGACTTTCTACGATCAGATCAACTACGACCACTCTATAGTTGGTTGTATTCGTAGATATGCGTACTCAATCGACTAAAGACTTTGTATACTGTGCTTATTAACACGTGGTAGTTATACACGTGTTGTTTGTCTCTGACATAACTGCATGTAAGTATCTTTGTCTCTGGCGTAACTGCACGATGAACGTGCGAGAGTCTTACTAACAGTAACCGCCACTAATGTGCACAATCCGTCAACCGTCAAGGCGCCTCTTGGCATTTAATAATTGTCATTCCTTTAGAAGCTATATAAAAGGCAACATCATTGGACTGAGGAAGAGACGAAACAAGAGATGAAAGTTATTAGTTTTAGTTTCGGTGGCTTCTTTTTACTGTAAATACAATCAATAAAAAGCACAGGAATATAGTTGTTATTCTCTCCGGAGAAAACTTGAACTGTCTTTAAAAAATACCGTGTTTCTTCCTGCATAATCTCGATCATAATTTCACTAGCATTCATTTCATAAGATCGATATTAGGACTTATATTCATTTTATAAGATCTATATTAGAACAAGCCCTGTCATTATTATTACTACGGCAAGTCAATTGCCAGCCCAGTACGTACGTATCTAAACCAGAATGCCGTGAAGGCCAGAAGCCTAAACATGCACATGGACCTTCCTCCTCTCCTCGCCGCTGTCGAGCTTGATGCCCTTGTACCACATCGCGCAAGCGACGTACACGGCGAGGTCGATGAGAGAGAGCGCGGCTAGGAGGAAGTAGAACCTATCGAGGTGGCCGGAGTTGAGGTTACCAGGGATCCACCCGGGCCGCTTCTCTCCGGCGGTGAGGCTGGTGACCACGCTCACCAGCATGATGCTCACGTAGTTTCCCAGCGAGATGGACGCCATGCACAGCGAACTGCCGAAGCTCTTGACGCCGTCCGGCGCCTGCCCGTTGAAGAACTCCAGCTGCCCCACGTACATGAACACCTCCGACGCCCCGATCAGCGCGTACTGCGGCACCTGCCACAGCACGCTCAGGGAGCTCGGCTGGTCCGGCGCGGCCACCCGCCTCAGCCGTTCGACCTCGACCACGCCCGCCACCACCATCGCGGCCATGCCGATGACGAGTCCGACGCCCATGCGCTGCAGCTCGGTCAGCCCCTGCGGGTTGCCGGACAGCCGGGACATGACAGGTACCAGCACCCGCCGGTAGATGGCGATGAACGCCAGCACGCTGAGGATGTCGAACAACGACATGCTCGCGGCGGGCACGTGGAACGACCCGATGTTGGTGTTCATGGTGGCGCCCTGCTCAACGAACAGCGACGCCATCTGGGTGAACACCACCGAGTAGACGATGGTGCACAGCCAGATGGGCAGCATCTTGAGGATGCACTTAACTTCCTCCACCTGCGTCACCGTGCAGAGCCTCCACGGGTTCTTCATGTTCTCTGGTGCGCAGTACTCCTCTTCGGTGATGGTCGCCGCCTTGTCAAGAAACCTGCAACCAATGAACCAGCACACGCCACAAATAATGCAGATTAGTTGGATATCTCAACTCAACGCTCAACAATTCGACGCTTGAATCAAACAACCAAAAAACACCATTGTTCGAGAGAGGTCTTCACCTAAGTTCGTCGCTGTGAAGGATCTTTCGAATGCCAGAAATCTTAGACTCGTCGCCCTCCACCTCGTAGAGCAACTCGCCGCAGGGCACCTCGGCGTGCCACTTGCGGAATGCGGCAACGAACACCTGCGCAATGCGGGTCAGCGGGTTGCCGCTCGGCTTGAAGTGCCGGTAATTGGGCGTGCCGAGCAGGAAGAGCACGAGGGCCAGCGCCGCCGCGGCCGCCGAGACCCAGAACCCCATGATCCACTTCCCCGAATCCTCGTAGTACACCAGCACCGTGTTCGAGAACAGGGATCCGACGTTCAGCGCCAGGTAGAAGTAGCTGAAGAAGGCGACCTTGGAGCGCGCCTCCTTCGGGTCCGTCTCGTCGAACTGGTCCGACCCGAACGTCGCAATGGAAGGCTGGTAGCCTCCGTTGCCGAACGCGATCATGTAGGTCGACAGGTAGAAGAGCGCGACGCCGACCGTCGACGGCGGGTCGCAGTGCGCCTTGAAGGCACCGCAGCCGGAGGGTTTCATCAGCAAGAACCACGACGCAAGGGACAGTATCACCAGGCCCTGTTCATAACAACAACACACAGTTAAGTGAGATCGATCCAGCAACAGAAAGGACCAAAAAAACAAGTTTGATCGATCAATGTCTCCGAATGATCGTACCGTTACATAGATCATCTGGAAGACTGCGCATGTCATGTATCGGCCCCAGTAGGAGTCGCTGAGGAACGCGCCGATGAGCGAGAAAATGTAGACAGTTCCGGTCCATTTGCTGATGCTGTTGGCTGCCTCTGCGTTGTCCTGGTGGAGCACCCTTCGGAGGAACACCACGAGGTTCACCCCAACACCGAAGAAGGCGCAGGTCACAAGTCCGTAGTTAACTGCATCAGGAGCAGGAACGATCGAGTCAATATCAAATTCTCACCCAATTCATACCGGTTATAGAAACTGATGTAATGCACCCCAAGGTTAACACATAGTTCAACAAGAACCAGTCTTGTGGAATTTGGGCTTGTACAGGTTTTAGAATAAGCAGTGTGTTAGTGTGTTACAGTGTTACAGCCCATGCAGAGTAAATCAGAATGAGGGGGGCAAAACATAGTGGAAAACCTGAATAGTACAGTACTGTTTTTCCAATGGTGGATCACCCCCCACCACCACCACTTTTGGCTGCCATGCAACTACAAGCTAAGGATGCTTGTCGAAGGGCCCAGTTGCTGGGAATCGGAACTGCATTCAACTCAGACAATATGTAGGAAGATGCTTGCGAATGACAAGCCACAGCAATGAATTGATAGTTTTGTTCCAAAGTTATTTACAAACTGAACCAACAAACTAGCTAGTACAGGGAGTTAGGAGTTAATTTCGTTCCCTTCAAAAAAAAGGGTTTGCTAGGGAGTACTTGAGTGTTTTTTTGGTTTGTGAGTACTTGAGTTTTTTTTATTTATATTATGTTTGGTGATATCTCATGAGGAAAGGAGGCAAAATGATCTCATGCATTGAATCAAAATCTAAGAGTTCAAAATTTGAGTACTAGTTAGCAACAAAACACTCAAGTACTCCCTAGACACCCCCAAAAAAGGAGTAAATTTCATATTGGGTGTCCAAGAAAAGCACTTCACCAATAGTTGATCTCTATTTACAAACGCTACTTTAATAGGTAGTATTTGTGATATATGAAGAACAAAAATTAGCTTTACCTAGCAACAGTATGGAAGATTTCCATCTCCCAGTGGCTGCTTTGACTGCTGGGTTTCCTCGTCTGTCCATTGACCCATCTTCAGTGATGGGAGATATCCACTTCGAATCGTCAGTGGTTGGAGCCATCACCTTGTTCAGTGAGTTTTCCGGACCCTCACCTTTCGACCGGTTCGTCGATAATTCGGAAAATAAATTAGAAAATACTAAAGAATAAGAAATTGTAGGATCAATTTTTTTTAGTTGTTTTTTTTTTAAAAAAAAATGTTCATATACTCCTTGCAAACATAAGAAGACTTAAGTTCATCTTTATTCATATAGTCATATGGAGTTGTGGACAGCTGCCTGTTCATGTATTCAGGGGAATATTATAGTGACCGCGTAGCATTGTACAGGAGTACTGATATGCATTTTAACATAATTTTATTCCAATCCCTACATATGTCTATTGTCATTTTTTTCCTGTCGTTTGAACTACAAATATTTGTCTCTCTTTTGATATCAAATGTTCTCTTGTTTGCTACGCTGGATCGTGCAACACAAGTAAATTAGTAGAGCCTGTGTGTGGGCGGAAATATGTCCCATACGATACTGTACCTTGTTTGCTCTATTCACTCCTGCAGATTTTCGAGACGTTCTTCAGTTTTTCTTTGTGGAAGCCTTGAAAGGTAGCAAGATTTAACCTGCGAGTATACCTAGCTCATGTCAGCGATGAATCAATCGTCCATTGCAAAAGCATAACTTACTTTGCAAAAATTTGGCTTTGGTTCCTCATCTATCAAGTTCTAATTAACCCCCCCAAAAAAAAAAACCAAACCAAGTAGAGACATCTCCAACAACGAATTAAAAAGAGAGTAGAGACGATCACGTGTCGATCATCACAGCCATGCACTGTCACAATCTGATCTCTGCGTGTAAATAATGCGTAGGCATGCTACCATCAAAGGGCCATGCACAGCCTAAAAAACGATTCTATGCCATGCCATCCACCGACAGCCCCCCAGTTTCTTTAACTTCTTATGGTATCAAAATAAAGGGTTTTGCTAATTTTAAGTTGCCTGAAATTTTCTTAAATTTAAGTCACTTGTTGTGATCATTGGATTTATGTAGAGATTTGTGTGTCATATGATTGGATATTGATCCAATGGATGTCATATGATTGGATATTGATCCAATGGTCACAATAAGTGACTTAAACTTAAGAAAATTTCAGAAAACTTATGAATAAACAGTCCCCAAAATAAAACACCCTTTCTTATGCGTAGCAGCACTGCAGCAGCGCTCAAATCTAGCCAGTCCATTACAAAAGGATGAAAAAAGAACCGATCGAAAAGACGATACGAGAGCCGACACACGATACACGTAACGTACGCACGGTAACACGGGCAACATCCATCATGCACATGCTGATATGCGTATATACCTTCGTTGATGAACCCTCCGGTGCGAGCCCGCAGCTTCTTCTCCGGCGACGGGGACGACAAGCGCCTAAGGAAGTAAACCACCACCACGACGGGAGCCACTACCACCTCTAGCCCGGACGACACCTGGACGACGACGCGGCCGGCCAGGCCTCCAGACATTTAACAGAGCAAATTAAGGAGCACGAGTAAATCGTGGCACGTACAGCGCGCTGCCAAACTCTCGCCGAACGCGTACGCGCGCGAGTACGCACGGTGGTGGCGCCCCCCCGGGCTGAAATGATCGCCTCTCCTACTTACCGTCCGGCGAAATTAGGGAGACGGGAAATGGAGCCGGTATGCATGTGCGGTGTATGGGTGGTGGTGTGGCCGTGTATTTATGCTGGACGCCGGGAGGGAACCTCGTGGTCGTGGGGGCGAGGCTGCAGGCGCGCAGCGCGAGTGGAGTGTTGGTGGCTGTCTTCGTTTTCTCCTGCGCTGCGCGCGCGGGGGGAAAGTGAGCCGACCGACCGACACATGTGGCAGCGTGCATGGCCCGTGCCAGCTGTTTTCTTGACCCCTTTCCCCCGAACAAAACGGAGATCTTGTGAGCTTGGACTCGGGACGACGGCCTGGCCACCGGCAAATTACGGTGCGGCGCACGTACGTGACATGAGGCCGTGCGTATGCATTGGCACGAGGACTTGTTTGCCAACCGTTCGATCGATCAAAATTGTTTCTGTTAAGAACAGGTATATAGCAGATGTACCCAACGGTTAGAGCTAGTGTGTAGCTAAATTGAATTTGACTTCCGCCTTACGAGAACTGCGTTAAATAAATGCTACTCCGATATTGAGCTTGAACATGCTTGACTTCATGCGCTCCTCAGCGTAATTTGTGTTTCTCGTTTCATATTTTTCTGTGTATCATTTACAACATACACCTAGAGTAATTTACACAAGAGAAGACAGAGTGGGAGCTCCTCCGCTCGACGTCGGCGAGAAGCCGGAGAGGAGACAGAGGAGGGGGTCTGCCAGAGTTGTGGACAAAGAAGCGTGGGAGGGGAAGGGGAAGCCTAGCGGAGAACCAGAGAACTCTTACTTAAGCGAGCGACACCGTAACAAATGCTTGTTGAACTTGCACACCGCAACCTAACGGAAGAAAGCCTAAAAGTATGGCAAGCACGTCACTGTGGGTGTTGGTGCGATATGATGGAATGGCACCGCGGCCAAACCAGTACGGCTGTACGCGATCGAACGCAGTTTTCTTGATTTAGCACGTCGTGCTCCTCGTACGCGCTGCCTAGGGCGCAGACGTCCTTGACAAAAATTACGGGGTTGGTCGTCGGTTAGATATGAAATCACATCAGCGTGACAAGTACTACGCATGCACGCTCGTTGCAAGTTGCTGCAGATATACTGAGCTTTCCCAGAGTTTTCACCTTGCTTTGCAATTTTCAGCACAAATTAATGTGAACGTTTCGGGCCAATGCGTACAGTGGCGGAGCATGTAAATAAGTATAGGGGGAGCCGGACAAATATGACGTTTTTTCCCCATACAATACACTTGCTAGAAAGTACAGAGACCGGTTGTAATTTGTATAAAATATTTGCCGATTGTGTATGCATTACCAAGTTCCATATTTTTATTGTAAGAAATTATTTTATCTGATAATAACACTAGATCGGTGTTACCTACGAACTTGATTGAGGAAGTAATACGGTAGGAAGAAATGGTTCTGCCAAAATCTTATTCGGCGGAAATAAGAAGCTAAAACAACTAAAATCATTAGATAAAAATGGAACGAATCTGCTAAGCAATATTACAAAAATTAGCATGTCTTTGCAACTTGTGAGATCAAGATTTTCTGATCTTACTATCTGCATGCAACATATTGTGATATGTACTAGTACTACAACAGATAGAAGAGGAAGACATATAGGTTTATTCAAACTTAGAAGTGGTCCAATTTTTTTTAATGGTACATGGGATGAGATTTACAAAGTCAGTTTCTCTCTACTATCAAAAAAGAATAATGAGGTCTAATGTAAATAAATGTATAGATACAATATAGTACATGCTTATACTTGAAGGAGTTCAAATACATACCATTTTTTGGCAAAGAAAATCAAGGATGGTAAAGAGTTTTGGCGGGATGGGGAGAGCCATGGCCCCCTTGGTCACCCCCTCGCTCCGCTACCGAATGCATATCATTATGCATGGCTTTCGACCAAGGCCGTACCTAACATTTTAGAGGGTCTGTGCTAAAAATTATTGTCATGCACTGTATATAGGAAAAATTAACATCAATATTGTCGATATTACTATTAAGGTAGCACGTTCAACATTAAAATTGTCGATGTGACCTCACCAACATTATTATCAAAATTAATTTCTAGAAAACATTGTTGAAAAAATAGAACACCACCTATATGCACAATGGTCCATTGCTGCGAATAAGTGGCGTAACACCAGAGCCCAATGATGATGACGTGCAAAGATCAAAAGTACAAAACAACAACACAAGCTTGAGAAGAAAAACTGTGTGTTTGAGATCTTAAACTCACAAAGAAACTCACAATAAGTGATAGCAACGTCAAAGTGAGAATTTAGTAGGGAAAAATTAATTTTGCTTACGATAACTAGAAGACGCTAGTAGCCGTGTTTGTGCAATAACAAAAGAAAATGAAGGGGGAAGAGAAACTTAAAGAGATCAACTTTTACTTAATACCAGGATTAACCAATTAATGATAAAAGGTTAGATGAAAATAGCCCCTTAATTAGTGGGGCCGTTGTGGGGTTGATCATCCTACGCACCCTCACCACCTGCTCTCGACGCAAGTACCGCCGACCCCCAACGCAATTCCTCCGTTGCAGCACTACTACTAGTTCAAGAAAAGTCGCTGTATGTCACGTACTCAAAATGTCGACACCCATTTCTTCTTTTAAAAACCATACACACCTGACCAGAGCTGCGTGTCCGTACAAGATTCTGCTGGTTTAAGAAAATGCGCAAATGTACCGTTCACCCTTAAGAAAAACGTTACACCGCACACGTATCCACCCATCTGGTTATGGTACGTAGTAGTACATACACGTACGTACGAAGCTAGCTAAAGTTCCTGCCTATTTGCGGCGCAGCTCACGACTCGCGGTGAGAGAGTGCTCTGTAGAGTTGTTAAGAGTCCAAAGCAAAATCGATCACATATTCACGTCCTACCTACTTGGTGCAAGCAGGGGGTCAATCGTGTCACATCATCGTACAACGAATCTTGCACAAAATACAAGTAGGCAGCGTCGCTTCGCTCCTCGTATGACCAGCAAGCACTGGCATGCGTTGAGTGGTACCAATACGGACAGGTCTCGCAGCCAAGTGACAGCTTTCTTTTCTTGTCGTCGCCTGCTTTAGATAGACCAGGAGAGGTCTCCGTTCTTTGCGCCTACCAAAGCGGAAAAAAGATCAGGTGAATAGAGCCAAAAGTGATAAGTTATCACTGGATCCAGGTCACTCTGTGTGTTCCTCCTGGCTCTTGCTGCTGCCATCTTATCAGCGTTCTGTGGCTTTGTTGGAGCTGGGTGTTTGCGTTGCGCGCGGGCTCTCGGCAACTTTGGTGTCCTCTGCTCCTGCCAAACTTTTGTTGCTCCTCCTGCTTGGAATCTTCTCCCTTGTTGCAAGTTGCAAAGGAAAAAGAACTTGTTGGACAGGATGCAACTGATCAGGTTGGAAGAAAAGGGCAGAGGAAAAGATTGCGCGTGAGGTGTATCTGATGTCGACGACAGCATCGTGCATGCATCATGGACTGAGAGCAGTCCAATAGCAGGGAAAAGAGAGAGACCAAAGGGGATGAACTTGTTATTTCGAGCGAATTACGGTTATGTTTGGATCATCATGCGTGCGTGAATGCTTTGGAACCCGGCAACCCGCGGTGCATTGAAGACTTGTTTGGTTGCTTGCTACGTGTGGCCAGCATAAAAGCCACGGTTGTAATGAGCAAATTGTTCACCACAAGCCTGATGGTATCTTTAAAACTTTGTGTTAATGACAGGTGAGGTGCAGAGATAAGAAAGGTATAAGTATAACAAAGTTTTCAAGTTACCAAACTCAAATGTGGTAATTTGTAGGCCCTAAAAGATATTTTAGTTGAGATTTGTTGTAAACTATATAAGTTGACTGTAATCCTTGGTGTTTTTCTTAAAGTGAAACCATCAAGCACTAGTAGTTCTGTAGCATCACAGCTGTGGGCGATAAGATTGCAGCTGTTATAGTGACTGACACCCCATTTCTAGCAAAGCACCCTGCCATTGTACTGCGAACTGTTGGCCACTTTTGCTGGACTCTGAATGACATGGGATCTCGAGATTGATGCTGATAGCCGTATAGGTAGCCTTGCCACGACATGAGAGGCCTACATGGGCAGAACTAGGGTCCGCAGATCAAGGACAACCAAATGACCTAACAGCTCACGACTCTCGACAAGAAATGGCCCATGAAATGTGTGGGCCTGCAATTTGAGTCTTCTGAACGGACCTGGACCTAACCATCCATCAAGAGGCCCATGAGACCAACCAATTGAGTTGATTGGGCTATTGGTATGGGAAAAGGCCCACTTGTCAGGGGCTCACGGCCTGTGTATCAATTACTACCGCAACCACCCCAACCAACACCAGCCGGAGTTAAGGAAGAAAAGCCCCCGAGACCCGACCGGACCAGGCAGATCAAATCGAGACAAGGAAGAAGCAGCAGCGAGCTAGAGCCTAGAGTGGACTGGCCGGGATGGAGTGGACGACGGTGGAGACGGGGGACGGGGCGAAGCTGAGCGTGCGGCTGTTCAAGCCGGCGGCGGGGGTGGCGGCGGTGCTGGTGCACCCCTACACCATCCTGGGAGGCGTGCAGGGCCTGCTGCGCGGCATCGCCGAGGGCCTCGCGCGGCGCGGGCACCGCGCCATCACCTTCGACATGCGCGGCGCCGGGCGGTCCACCGGCCGCGCCTCACTCACCGGCTCAACCGAGGTCGGGGACGTCGCCGCCGTCTGCCGCTGGGTCGCCGAAAACCTCAAGCCGCGCGCCATCCTCCTCGTCGGCTCCTCCGCCGGTAGGTTAACTCCGCCGATTCCACCCCAAGACGGCACTCATATTTCATTCTCGCTCTCCAAACATGTTCAGTTTGCCTCGAGGCGAGATTCAGTGAAGCCGCACATGTAGAGGCCGCTGTGGTGATCAAATTGACTTAACAGTGAACTCTTCTGGAACTGTATTTGATCAAATGGAGTATGCAATTGACAATTAACCATCATCTGGACCTGCAAGCAAATAGGAATAGGTGGTGTGTTGCATCAGAATTGAAAGGTCAGACTTTTGGCCTCATGGAGTTTGGCTTCGGATATAACATGTTCTTATCATTTCGGTGTCTCTCAAGTCCAAAGATCGAACTAGCGGCTTGGTATTACTCATTGATTTGTGCTTGGGGCTTTTGGATAGGTGCTAAGGAGTAAAGAACCCATAAGAGATTATGAGGTTTCAAGGGCAAATTTTCCCTTTTGTTTGGGTAGCCCCAGCCTTCTCAGAAGTGAACTTTCTTGTTAGGTTACTACCACTATTTTTCAGCAAATCCTCACTGTAGGCAATATAAGGTAACCTGGAAATTTTTTCAACCTATGTACACAAGTACACTTGTTGCATCCAGATGTGCTATACCTATTTGTGGCCATTCTTATCTGGCCTAAAGATTAGTTGTGACTTGTGAGTAATGAGATGTGCTTTACATCTTGCTATTCAAACCTACTCGACCGACCTCTACCCAGTGCAGCTCCCTAATCCCCTTAACATTTAAGGGTCTTAAGATTTACTTATGTCAACACTGTGCACAGTAGTTGCAACTAAATACAGGTAAAAGTACTTGTGTTGTTGCGCAAAACAAAATCTTGGATCAGGACTGCAATGAAATCATTCTGCATACAAGTTATCTTCGGTCATTCATGCAGCTATTTAATCATGTTTGGTCATGCATCTCACTCTAATTTCCTGATACAGGGGCACCGATTGCAGGGTCTGCAGTTGATAAGGTTGACCAGGTGGTTGGTTATGTTAGCATCGGGTACCCATTTGGTCTTATGGCCTCGATCCTATTCGGCAGGCATCATGATGCTATCCTCAAGTCTGAGAAACCAAAGTTATTCATCATGGGAACTAAAGACGGCTTTACAAGCGTGAAGCAGCTGCAAAACAAGCTCAAATCTGCATCCGGACGGGTTGATACGCACTTGATTGAAGGAGCCGGACACTTCCAAATGGAAGGTCCTGCTTTTGATGCCCAGATGGTAGATCTTATTGTTAATTTTATCAAATCTTTGCCCAAATAGCATGAATTGTAACAGTGTGAAGTGCGCAAAGATTGTTGTGATGAACAAAACATGCTATTTGAATAGTGCCTTCATGGTGTGTGTTTTCTCATGTTGTATGTGTACACTGGGTGTTGTGTTCTAAATTCTTATCCAATCTTGATTTCTTTTTGAAGCCTAGTATAATCTGAGTTTTAGATGCAGCTACGCAGGCTGTACAGAAAATCTTTTTTCCATCATGACAGTCATCAAGCTTCTATTTGCACTCCTATAATGTCGTCGACTTAAGATGCTGGTTCCGTCATGCTTGTACTGGTGAGTGATCACTATCCTTACCAGTCCAAAATTTGTACTGACATTATGATAATGGAACCCAGCATGTTACATGTTTCAGGTATGGTTTCTGTCTCTCTCAGTCTAAAATTGTTTTTAAACGATAGCTGTAAATACTGTTGATCTCATGTTTTGTTTTTTATTGTCAGGCCGGTGGCAAGTGGCCTTCGTGATGATGGATGGAGACTAGAAACTTGAAATGAACAACGCTGTTGATCCAAAGTATATCCTTCTCGCTGTTGATCCAAAGTATATCCTTCTTCCCTCGGAACCATCTCGGCTGGACAGCGATAGATTTAGCTCAAAAGATTAGGTTCTGGGGAATTTCATAAACCTGTATGATGAGCAAACCGGAGAGGCGGAAGCATGCAGTGTTACTACCCTTCCTGCCGTTCTTGACCCAAAATACCAGCTAACTGCTAAGCATGCAACGTGTTGGGCTTGCATAGATGTGATTATCCTGTAATTTGGTATTTTGGTCTGTACCTTGAGCATTCAAAGCTTTTGTGCCTGCAAACGGAGTGAATCTGCGCTGCCATCAAGGTTGTGGTCCTAATTTGCCTCGCTTTATTTGCAAAATCTGCATCTCAGACTGTGTAAATTGTACCCAGCTGATGTGATACTGATGAAAAGCACATGCAGAGGCAGGGATAGTGATGAAACACGCAGGCTTCCCTTGTTCATCTCATGCATCCTGGAGCAGGATTGTATGTTTGTTCGATGACAAAAGATGTCCAACTGCAGAGGCCAAATACCATTTTCTCCAAAGCATATATGGAAAATAAAACTCTGCAGATAGTAGCAGGAGAAATCTTGGTAAATTTCTGTAACAATCACATCTTTATTGTACTAAATTAGTGTAGAATGTACAAGCGTTCATAAATCAGGTTTGCTCAACTAACAGTTGTCAAAACAAGCATGCCCAATTCACAAGTTAGTGGTGCTATCCTCAAGTCTGAGAAACCAAAGTTATTCATCATAGGAACTAAAGCGGCTTTACAAGCGTGAAGCAGCTGCAAAACAAGCTCAAATCTGCATCCGGACGGGTTGATACGCACTTGATTGAAGGAGCCGGACACTTCCAAATGGAAGGTCCTGCTTTTGATGCCCAGATGGTAGATCTTATTGTTAATTTTATCAAATCTTTGCCCAAATAGCATGAATTGTAACAGTGTGAAGTGCGCAAAGATTGTTGTGATGAACAAAACATGCTATTTGAATAGTGCCTTCATGGTGTGTGTTTTCTCATGTTGTATGTGTACACTGGGTGTTGTGTTCTAAATTCTTATCCAATCTTGATTTCTTTTTGAAGCCTAGTATAATCTGAGTTTTAGATGCAGCTACGCAGGCTGTACAGAAAATCTTTTTTCCATCATGACAGTCATCAAGCTTCTATTTGCACTCCTATAATGTCGTCGACTTAAGATGCTGGTTCCGTCATGCTTGTACTGGTGAGTGATCACTATCCTTACCAGTCCAAAATTTGTACTGACATTATGATAATGGAACCCAGCATGTTACATGTTTCAGGTATGGTTTCTGTCTCTCTCAGTCTAAAATTGTTTTTTAAACGATAGCTGTAAATACTGTTGATCTCATGTTTTGTTTTTTATTGTCAGGCCGGTGGCAAGTGGCCTTCGTGATGATGGATGGAGACTAGAAACTTGAAATGAACAACGCTGTTGATCCAAAGTATATCCTTCTTCCCTCGGAACCATCTCGGCTGGACAGCGATAGATTTAGCTCAAAAGATTAGGTTCTGAGGAATTTCATCCTCTATGAGAACCTGTATGATGAGCAAACCGGAGAGGCGGAAGCATGCAGTGTTACTACCCTTCCTGCCGTTCTTGACCCAAAATACCAGCTAACTGCTAAGCATGCAACGTGTTGGGCTTGCATAGATGTGATTATCCTGTAATTTGGTATTTTGGTCTGTACCTTGAGCATTCAAAGCTTTTGTGCCTGCAAACGGAGTGAATCTGCGCTGCCATCAAGGTTGTGGTCCTAATTTGCCTCGCTTTATTTGCAAAATCTGCATCTCAGACTGTGTAAATTGTACCCAGCTGATGTGATACTGATGAAAAGCACATGCAGAGGCAGGGATAGTGATGAAACACGCAGGCTTCCTTGTTCATCTCATGCATCCTGGAGCAGGATTGTATGTTTGTTCGATGACAAAAGATGTCCAACTGCAGAGGCCAAATACCATTTTCTCCAAAGCATATATGGAAAATAAAACTCTGCAGATAGTAGCAGGAGAAATCTTGGTAAATTTCGTAACAATCACATCTTTTATTGTACTAAATTAGTGTAGAATGTACAAGCGTTCATAAATCAGGTTTGCTCAACTAACAGTTGTCAAAACAAGCATGCCCAATTCACAAGTTAGTGGTGAGAATTGAAGGACAGTAACTCAGTAAGGACCTGACATCAAATCAAGAGCAGTAAGTACATTTTCTGTGATGCTTCAAAACGCATCTCAAGATATACGGTATAGAGATACGGTACTGCCATTGCACTAGCCATTAGCACAGATCCTAGCTGGGTACTTGATATATCTAAAGTCACCTTGATCTAAATCCATACCAAAGCCAGAAACTGTAAAAGAAGATGAATTCAAATTAAAAGTAAAGCCAACTCGGTTTCTCTCTTTTTATTTCTTTATTTACTTCCGCTGCAATTTAATTTGTTTATAATTAAATTTGGCCGTGCGGCCCTCTTATGCAAAAAATTGGACTATAAGGTCATATTTGTTGATGTTGTAATAATATTTCTATTATTCTTGTATATTGTGTATGGATGTGATGAACAATGTTGTTTGGATATGTACATGTTAGCTACTGATTCTTGGGAGCTAACATGAGACACATCCGAGAACTCAAAATCGTTCTCGTTGCATGTTAAGTGTTGTGCCTCCGGTGCAATCATTTGGCTTGAAATGGATCCAATTTCGTGGTTGCCACAGCGTGGTTTCTGAAGTGAGAAGATCGATTGGACCAAGGGGAACAGGGAGGTAAAGGATAAGGATTCGACCACAACTGTTTTTGGGACCACCAGTCAAAAGCGGTAGTATCACACCTAAGGTGCGCTATTACCGGATGGTGGTAGTACCGACAGTAGACCACGGTATTACCGTTTTTCTTGAAAAGGTCAGGTGCTGAACAGAGATACAAATGATCCTTAATTATAACACTTAAATGACTATTCTTCAAGATCATTATGCATGAGATAGACAATATAAACCCAATTAATATAGTGTTTATCATATTAGAGAATTTCGAGAAAGATTTTAAACTAGTTTTCATAAGAACTTCAAAGAACTCCGAATGAAAGCAAATAACATGAGGCATGAGTTTCAAGCAACATTAGAATGATCTATGACATTTAACACATTCCTCAATTTGCAAAACCAAGTTTGTCATATAATGATTTGGTGATAAATCAGGTTTGCCTCATCTATAACAATTGAGCACATCAACTATCCGCGGAAACAAATTTGGCTTCGGTGGTAGATAGAGCTATGGAATTTTGTTTTTTGAATGATCATGAAACTAAAGATCTTTCTAAGAATTGACAACTATCCGAGGTGTTTTTTTTATCCAATTTGCAACCCACATAATCGAAATCCGAATATCTAATTAAATTAAATTTTGCACTTTTGGGATACCATAAGCCAATGGTTGAGGAATACTTTAAATATCCAAGAATTCTTTTCACAGCCACTAAATGACACTAAATATGATATTGGGTCTAGATGCGGTAAGAGAAAGTAAAGTATCAATCATTGATCTATAAAGTTTTAAATTTATTGGTTTACCTCCTTTATTAAGGTTGAGATGACCGTTGGTAGCCATGTGAGTCTTTATGGGCTTCGTGTCTTTCATGCCAAACCTTTTAATAAAATCCTTCACGTATTTTGTTTGGCTCGCGAAGATCCCATCTTTGAGTTGCTTGATTTGAAGTCCAAGAAAAAAGCTAAGTTCTCCGATCATGGATATTTCAAATTTTCAACATCATATAACCAAATTCTTTGTAAAAATCTTGATTAGTAGACCCAAAAATAATACCATCAACATATATTTGACATACAAAGAAATCATCATCTAAAACATTTGTAAACAAAGTTGAGTCAATCTTTCCGATTTTGAATCATTTTGAGAGTATAAAATCTCAAAGACGTTCATAGTATGTTCTAGGAACTTGTTTGAGGCCGTAAAGCACCTTGGAGAGTTTATATACATGATTCGGATTTTTAAAATCTTCAAATTGGGTGGTTGCTCAACAAACACAAGTTCGAATATTTTTCATTTAAAAAAGCACTTTTAACATCCATTTGAAATAATTTAATATCAAATCATGATGCACAAGCAAATAATATCCAAATGGATTCAAGTCTAGCTGTAGGAGTAAAAGTTTCACCAAAATCCAAACTTTCGACTTGATTGAATCCTTAAGTGACCAATATTGCCTTGTTTTTTACAACCATTCCACTTTTATCTTGCTTGTCCCTAAAAACTCATTTTGTACCGATGACGTTATGTTTCTTGAATCTTTCCACCAACGTCCAAACGTCGTTTCGAGTGAAGTTATTTAGCTCTTCGTGCATTGCATTCACCCAATCCGGATCGATGCGTGTTTCATCTATGTGTTTTGGCTTAAGAGAAGAGACAAGAGTAATGTTCACAAAAAAACAACTCGAGATCGAATTTGGACACCCTTACTCACATCACCCAATGTTTGATCCATTGGATGGTCTTTTGCAATTGCATTGTGAATCTTTTAAGGTAAGTTTGGTGGTTGTTCATCCTTCTTGTCATCCACTTCAACAATTTGAATTTGGTCCGTCGTGAAAGAGGTAGAAGGTTCAACTTGAGTGTAAGATGGTGAGTCATTTAAATCTTCCTTTGGCTTGATATCGCCTATTTGCATATTCTTCATTGCTTGCCTTAATCCTTCATTACCTATATCATCCAAAAAATTTGCCCTTCTTTCATCAAATTGTACATTATGAGTATCTTCAACTAAATCGGTGTTTTTGTTGAAGACACGATATGCCTTACTATTTGATAAATAACAAAGTAAAAATCCAACATCACATCGACTTTGAAATTTTGAAAGACGAACATATTTTCTCAAAATATAACACTTGCAACCAAAATCACAAAAATAGGAGATGTTCGGTTTTCTTCCAACAAAAAGCTCTTAGGAAGTCTTTTTCAAAAGATAATGCAAATAAAGATGATTTATGGTATGACAAGCGGTATTGATTGCTACCACCCAAAACGATCGGAAGTATTATACTCATCAAGTATTGTCATGACTATTTCAATTAATGTTCGATTTTTTCTTTCTACAACTCTATTTTTGTCCGGAGTGTAGGTAGTGGAAAGTTCATCACAAAAATCTTTAATTTTAGTGTTCTTGAACTCAAAACAATTATTACTACAAATTTTCTTAATTTTGAAATCAAAATCATTTTGAGCCCTTTTAGCAAAAATTTTGAAAATGCTGGAGGTTTTGGCGTTGTCATGTAGAAAGAAGACCCATGTATATCTTGAGTAATCAACCACAATGACTAAAAATAGTTATTTTCACCGATGTTATTATAGGTTATTGACCCAAACAAATCCATATATAAGAGTTCTAATGCTCTAGAAGTTGACATGATACTCTTGTAAGGATGAGAGTTTGCAACTTGCTTTCCCGCTTGACAAGCGCTACATAATCTATTTTTCTCAAACTTCACATCTTTCAAGCCAACCATTAAGTCATGTTTGAAAAGCTTTTTGAGTTGAATCATACCTACATGAGCGAGCCTTCTATGCCATAGCCAACCTAAGGTGGTTTTTGCAATTAAACAAGTTTTCAAACATGAATCATTTGAAGATAAATCCACCAAATAAAGATTGCCAAAATAAAATCCTTTGAAAGCTAAAGAGATATCCTTTTTATTTTAAATAGAAACACCTAGTTGAGAAAAGTTGCAAGTTAAACCAAGATCACAAATTTGAGCAACAGATAACAAATTAAAATTGAGTGATTCAACTAGAGATACGTTAGAGATTGAAAGGTCATTTGATATAGCAATTTTACCCAATCCTATTACATTTCCTTTGCTATTGTCACCGAATGTGATTTTGTCATTTTCTTTTCCATTTTTGAATGTGGTGAACATTTTTCTATCCCCGTCGATCTTATAGTTCACTTACAAAATAAGAATTAAGTTATTTTAGGTAACCAAATTTCTTTGGGTCTTTGGATGTTAGTAAGAAAGGTTCTGGGTACCTAAATAGCTTTTTTTGCGTCTAAAATTAAATATAGCAATATTTTCTATTTTCTTTTAAAACCTCACGGACTTGTAAATTTGCTTCTTACCTTTCTTGGGAATAAACCCAAGTCCTTTATTAAATGAGCACCTTTGCTTACTCAATAACTTGTTAAGGGTAGCATTTTCCTTGAAGTATCTTTTCAACCTTTTGCTTAGCTTGGTGACTTATTCTTTTAATTCATTGTTTTTGACAATGAGCAATGGATGACAAGATTTAGCCATACTAGAGTTAGAATTAATTTTAGAGCAACATGACATGGCTAATAAATCATCACAAGAAGTGGAAGTACTAGTCATAGAATTGATGTTTGGAGTAACTTCTACACTAGGCATCTCATTTATAATATCACAAGTAATTCCAACATTTGAATGAGACTTGCTAATATCCTTTAAAAGAAGCGAGTCATGAGCTTCTTTTAGCTCTTCATAAGAATCTTTTAGAGAATGATACTCTTTCTTCAAGATCTTGAATTTTGACTTCTTCTTTTCAAGGTATCCATTTAATTCTTCAAGCATATCTATTAATTCATCATATGTAGGTTCACTATCATTGATGGATTTTACCTTGTCTCCTTTTACCATAAGGCTTATAGGAGTGGAGAAGAGTGGTGACGCTTCCTTGATAGCAATGTCGATAAGTCCTCTCGTCTTGGAAGATCCGTCATCATCGGAATCGAAGTCGAAATACTCCTCATCGGAGTGTCATTCTCCAACACATGCTTCATTCTTGCCATCTTTATGAAGCTTCTTGAAAAGCTTTTTCTTACCGTTGAATTCCTTCATCTTTGATAACTTGGCCTTATCATCATTCTTGTTTGGACAATGAGAGGCATTGTGCCCTTTCTCATCGCACTCATAGCAACGAATATTGCTATAGTGCTTGTTGTCGTTGGAGAATTGTCCATTTTTGTTCTTGTCACAATTAGCACTTTGGTATGAGCGTCTTCTCATGAATTTATCCATTCTAACAAAACTTCATGACTAGCCAATGAAAATACCAAAACCTCATATGAACATCAGCAAGGAACCATAAATAAATCTCTTATGCTTGCATGCAATGCATATGTCAAGAATGCTCTTTCTTCCTTCTTTGCAATTTCTGGTAATGCGGAGTAGTGCATCCGTCAATGCATACTCAAGCCTGTGCCCTCGGGCACAGGGACCTTATGCCCACACTCAACGAGTGTGGGGACCCATGCCCGTCCAATACATGACGGGGATCTCGTGCCCGTCCAATGTATGACGGGGACCTCAAAAGAAATAATGCTTGGCTACCACGTAGTCCAAGATTCAAGAATGAATGCCACGATGCAAAGAACTTCGTATTCTCAATTCAACATGAAATAATAATAATCATCGGCAATATCATAGATATACTTTCATAAGTAAACCATGGCAATTATCATGAATATAGCACCACAATTCACCCAACACTGCTTGCACTTACCTCAACCGTGTGACAGATGACGACGATGGGAAGACTCTAACCCCGGTTCTCACCACCACCTGGCATCCGTAAAGTATACTAATAATACCATTCAAAAGTACTCAGCATAGCAATGAAACAAAATGAAATCAATCGCTCCTATTCGCAACCCGAAACTTTACCGATACACTCTAGATACTAGTCTGTCCAAACAGACAACCATCAAAGAAAAACCATAACTTTTGAGTCAAAACTCCAAAAGTCATGAACCCAAATTCCCTAAAATCTACACATGCATATCTACAACTTCTCAGGTGACCAAAAGATCAAATTATTCCATTTCAGTCTTTGTTTTTAACTCCGAAGACAGTTCTATCATCTTCGGTGCTACTGACTTAGGAATTTCGTATCTTTTAATTGGTACATCCAAACCCACTGTTCTAAGACAATCTAGAAACTACAGAGAACTAACTTCCTTAATAAATTTATTACAATTTCCCCATTGTGCAACAAAGGTTGCTAACATACTAGTCTTTCTCTACTGTCCACAACAGAAGGACGAACTACAACATTAATTTCAAAAATTCATATCTTTCATTCTAAATGTCCAAAAATTATGAACTTGATTTCTAGAAACATCATAAAGTTATCTACAAAACTCATGGAGATTCACTGACCAAATTCATCAATCTCTAGACCCTAATTCACAGAACTACGCTCGTTGCCCGAATCTAGAGACTGAATAAGCACCCAGACTTGCAAAAAAACATAACTAAATCATTATCCAACCAAAAATTGCGAATTAATACTTTCCCGAAAGCCATCGTAATTTCCACATAACTCTAGGAGGCCAAAACCTCTAATTTCACACTGAACAAGACATAATCTGCCGAACAAGACGACTACATAATACCGACTCAATCTCAACAGGATCAACGAATCACTAAACGACACCATCTCCTCAAAAATACTTAAACTAACAACGAGGATTAGAAATATTACCCTAGAAGACACAAATGACTCGCTGGAGATCCCCCATGAAGAACTCCTTCTTCCTTCTTCATCCTTCGTTTCATCACTTGATTCCGCTTTTGCTTTGAAAGCGGTAATCTTTTCTTGTAGGACGATTGCCCCACGAGCTCCTCCTTGTCTTTGTACAATACATTGGTTATGAGGTTACCCAAGAGGCCGGTTTACGTCATCCTTGGCAACGCGGATGAGTTGAGAAATATAGTCACCAACATCTCATATTTCTCTAGTAAAGCCCTAAGCATTTTTCGCACAACATCAACATCGGTTAGATTTGTGCCAAGGCTTTTGAGCTCATTTACAATGTTGTTGAGTCTAGAATACATCTTGTAAGATGATTATTTTGTAGCATCTTGCAAGGAAAAACTGGTTTTTTTTTCTACCACATAGGACAAATAAGATGATTATTTTGTAGCATCGATGCTTAATTAGGCATCGGTGCTTCTGTATATAACTATATCTAATTAATAGATAATACAACATTTAAACATCTACAAATGAGATGCTTGCATTAGAGGTAATGACTTTTATACAGGTGTTTGATGACACGATTATATTCTCTCTTTAACACTTGTGTATAAACATCTTGCATTGTACATGTCCTAATACCGAGCCGTTCAAATGTATGAAGCCTGAACAAAGTCCGTTCAAATGTATGAAGCCTGAACAAAGTTACTTGGTTAATATCATGAACAAACGGTTGCTCTCTGAAATCAAACAGTTACAGAACATGGTTCACCTGGAGACAATTCAGAAAACTGTGGGATCTCAATATGGCCTTGGAGACATGTCAGGTACTCAGATTGCCAGTTGTTGGGTAACTAGTGCTATTGGCGTTAAACGTCCGCCAACATGGAACAAAAATCCCATCATGGTAAAAGTAAACCGCGTCCCTAGGGATCCTTCTTGTTTTAGTTTTTTGATCTAGAAAATGGCAAGAAGCCAAGAACTCTCTCCCTCCCTCCCACTTTTCAACGGTTGGTAGACTCTAAAAACGTAAACAAACAGCAAATGACTCCTCAACAATATATATATATATATATATATATATATATATATATATATATATATATATATATAAAGCCTCGAGAAAGGAACCAAATCTCTCTCTCTCACCCCAGCCGGTGCTGCTGCCCCAGCAGCTCTTGGAGCTCAACCATCCAGAGCTCCAGAGCACTAGCTGTTCATTGATAGAGTCCTCCTACTTCCCACACACCACGTCTCAATCTTTGTTGTAACCTCCCGATCCGCGGTACTTCTGGCATCGCAAACCAAAGATTACCACCGATCCATCAGATACCCAGCATTTCTTTTCCTCTAGCACCGGCAAAATTCAATCTTTTAGCCACTAGACTTGGAGAAATGAGGTGCATGATGCTGCTTGGAGTAGACGCCAGCTTTACGGAAGGTCAGCTTGTCTCTTGTCATCCATCCACTAATCGAAGAAATGGTTTAGCTGTTGAATCAGTTCCTGTTCCTGTTTCTTGTTTTTATTCAGAAATTATTTTGCAAAATGAGATGTTCTATCTGTTTTGGTGTATCTTGATTAGATGCGTATTGCTTGCTATTTTATATAGCTTTCATCTTGATATTTATGTTGCTTGATCAGAATTTATAACTTCTTGATTTCCATGGATCTCAATAGACCTTGTAGTTCATTCTTCTCTCCAAACTCCAAGAACCCAATAAGATATTAGATGTAACATCATGTTCTTGATACTACTGCAGATTTCTAGCATATCTTTTGGCTGGATTTTAGCATCAGAAGGTATTGCTGTGAAATACATCACTTCCAACAAGCAATCTGATAAATAGAAGCAGCAGTTTCAGTAGAGCTTCCAGTCCCAGTGATTGCCTAAACCAATCTTGCTACTGCTGTGAGTTGAATCAATGGGTAGAGGAAGAGGCAGACGAAAGAAGCTAACCATTGTCAGGAGCCATGAAGAGAAAGGTAGCAGTGGTGAAGAAGTTATGCCTGCAACAAAGAGGAGGGGAAGGCCCCAAAAGCGCTTCGCCGATAAGATCGATCAAGCAGATGTTGAAAACTTTGTTGATGGCGATGACCAAGAAGGTGACGATGCCAAGCTGAAGGCATCAATGCTAGAAAAGAACAACACTGCAGCTGCTGGTAACAAGAGAGGCAGACAGCTGAAAGAGAGCTCCAATCTTGTCCTAGAAGAAAACAATTCTAGTATTCGATCAAGCAGTGATGAATCAACTAGGACTAGCGGATTCAGGCAGAATGGAAACCGGCGGAAAAGCAAGCCCCGGCGAGCAGCGGAAGCAGGCCTAGAATGCAAGTGAGTCATCCATACAAGTTTCAGTACCAGTTAGTCTTCAAATTTTGTCATTGTCGTCTTTGGTAGTTCCTCATTGCTGCAAAATGTAAACAAACGTGTACGGATTGCCGAAATTTGTGTTTATGTTGATGCAAAATGTATGAACTAATAGTACACCTACCCTGTTCAGCTGTTCTAGGCTGAATAGTATTTTGGTCTGCTTGCAGCAGACTTTTACTTCACTACAGCTAGTGATACTAGCAGAAATTCTTGCGATTTTGATTCATGTGGTGCACCTTCTTCTTTGCTTTCTTATTGTAGTTTAGTTTGTTGGTACTAGATTCCTGGCCTGCCAAACTGTGTAGAGGTGAAAATGGAGATGGTTTTATTCTAATCTGATTAGTGAATTTGAGAAGGTTTTTTTTCTGGATGAGAATTATATATCCAAGTGATTTTATCTCTATTTGGAACGTATTCTGATTTGATAAATCATATCCACACCCAAGAAAAAACAAAACAATCAGCTTATATATATATATATATGCAAATGCAAATCCGAATCCGAATCCGAATTTGATTGAGGATTGTTTATGTTGGGTTAGATTCTATCAAACTTTATAATCAGAATTTTGCGTCGAGGATAGGAGATTCTGTATGGGCTCATGGCCTTTAAATAAATAGACATTCTAATTTCCCAATAAGCATAATTTGATCCATCAAATAGAGGTGCCTTGTCTATTGATATACCCTCACTAGCCATCCTTTCTCTCCTAGACGGTTAAGCCTAAATAAAATAGAGACCAAGCTCTGATACCACTTATAGGATCAAGAATGACCGACTAGAGGGGAGTGAATAGGAGGTTTCTAAAAATCTAGTGCTCTAATTAACAATTTTAACAAGTATGCCTTAACACAAGAATTCAAGTACAAGACAAGAATTATATTCCAAGCTTTTTACTAGGACACCCCAAGATTATGACAACACTAAAAATAATTCTAGCTAAGCAATTCTACACAAGTAAGAGCTAGAAATATAAATGAGAAGAGTAAAGCTAAGAGAAAACCACCATGAAGACAATCAATGTTTTTTCGTGGTATCAAAGACTTGTTGGTTTTCACCAATCCACGTTAAGGTAAGTCCAAACGGATTGGACCAGCTCCACGAATTAAGCCTCAATACCTCGATTTCACTAAGGTCGCTCTTCCTACACTCTGGAGATGGTGAGCACCGAACCAATCACAATATTTGTCGAGCCTCTTCACACCCTTCTTGAAGAGATCACTGTGCTTGCTTGAAGATTATCAAGCTGTCTAGGTACCGGCAAACACCAAGAGTAATAAATCGCAACGCTTGCTTGAAGATTATCAAGTGCCAAGGGGATCAACTAATGATGCATATGCACTTGAATGCTCTCAACTACCTCAAAATGTCAAATATGATCAAATGAGTAGTGGAGAGTGCACCAAAGGCTCAAGTGTATTCAATGAGGTCCAAGGTTCTGAGCTTAGTGCTGGTGAGGGAGTATTTATAGCCCCAACCAAAAATCCGACCATTTGAAGGCTTTTCCTGAAAAATTCAACACATGAGGTACTACCGCCATTGATCGGTCGGTAAAACCGCAATCACTATTCAACAGTTGACTGTTGTTCATTTAATGCTTCTAAACTAGCCATTACAAAAAGGTACGGTACTACCGCCCAGCGGTAATACTACTTGGCTAAAACGGTACTACCGATTTCCAGAGGATAAAAGAATCTCTAAAACAAGCTTTCTGGAAAAAAAACATACCGCCATGTAAACACCAGTCCTACCGCACTACGGTAGTACCGCTTAGAAGATGCGGCCATACGTTTTTTAGGATAGAAGAAACACCCAAAAAACATGCTCTTTGGAAAATATGTATCGCCAACTAGAATTCGGTCATACCGCATTGCGGTACTACCGTTTCTCAGATGTGGTACTACCGATTTTTACTGAACTTTTTTCATATGCAATACTGAATGCAATGCATGACATTTGGTTGATCAAGGTGGCAGTGTTCCTTCTAAACACTCTTATCTAGAGTTACCACTTACACAATGTAGGAAAACTAGAGCTAATACCGGAAAGCCTCCAGTCCCTTTTGGCTTTGAGCATGATATTGTAAGTTTTATCTCATATTCTCATATCTCACCTACATATAAAGCATTCATTGCATCTCTTCAGACAGTGCATGTTCTAAAGAATTGGCGAGCTACTAAGCAGGATTCTAAGTAGAATTATGCTATGAAGAAGAAATTTAGTGCACTTCAAAAGAACAAGACATGAGATCTTATTCCACTTCCAGCAGGAAAAAGAGTAGTAGGATGCAAATGGGTAGTTATGATTAAGCAAACTTCTGAAGGCAAGATAGAGAGATACAAGATATGGTTAGTTGCAAAAGGTTATAATCAAATATATGGGATAAACTATGAAGAGACCTTTGCGCCAGTGGCGAAGATAAACACAATAAGAATGTTGATCTCCGATACAACTAACTTCAAATGGCTCCTACATCAGTTGGATGTGAATAATACTTTTCTGCATGGTAATTTATAAGAGGAGGTATACATGAAGATTCCTCTAGACTTTGAGAACATGCAGACTTATGGGAAGGTGTGTAAACTCAAAAGGTCTATATACAATCTGAAGCAGTCTCCAAGAGCGTAGTTTGACAGATTCAGGCGTGCAATCTGGAGTATGGGCTATTGTCAGTGCAATGAAGATCATACTATGTTTTATAGGCATAGAAGATCAATCACTATATTGGCAATCTATGTTGATGATATTGTGATCACTGGAGATGATACCGAGGAAATCAAGTCCTTGAAGAAAAGAATGGGAGAAGCATTTGAGATGCAAGATCTTGGAACTCTTCGATACTTTCTTAGGATTGAGATTGTCCATTCTTCGAATGGTATAGTTCTCTCCCAGAGGAAGTATGTCCTGATCTGCTGGTAGAAACAGGTATGCTTGGGTGTCGTCTTATAGCTTCACCTCTTAATAGGAATCATCAAGGAAAAGCTCGATGGTAGAATGCTGAAGTTGGAGTATGTCAAGTTTGGTGAATAGTTAGCTGACATTTTGATTAAAGGGCTAGGTCCTTGTAACATCCTAATTTTTTGAGTCTTAAAATCCTTTGATTAGTTAGTAGGGAGAAAATTCACCATTTGGTTTCTATTTGAATTTAATTCAAAATTTTAATATGGACTTTTAGTATCAAAACCATTTAATGAGAATAATTCCAACAAGAACAATTATCAAAACTATTTTATTTGGGTTCTATGTGCTCAGATATATTTTCTAGATTTTTCTAGAATTTTTCTGAGTTCATTTGCTATTTTCTATTGTTTATTTGAATTTCTAGTATTTTCTAAAATAGAAAACCCCTAATTTAAATCTCAGATAAAGTCTTGAGCCGAAACCCAACTCATCCAACCCACTCCTATTCTCTTTTGGCACAACACCGCGTGCGACCCAGCTCGCTCGCGCGGGCGCTCCGTCCCACTGACGCGTGGGGTCCACGCGTCAGGTTTTCGTCTCCACCGTGTCTTCATCTCCGCGCGCTCGTCGTATTCATTCACCATTGTTGCACCTTGAGGTCTCGTCTGACAACTAGACTTTTCCATCTAAAACCCTTCTAGAAAATGCGTCGAATCTTATCTCTAGCCTCCCCGCATCCGTTCGAATCAAAACCAAACCCCGAATCTCTTTCTATCCCTGTTTTCTTTGCAAGATCGTTTCGGACACGTTTAGGTCTCTGCTGCCATTACACCTCCCATGCCACCCCGGACCTATAAAAGGCACCCTCGGGATCGCACCGCCGCCCGCATCAAAACCCCCCAATCTATTCCACCCCGAGAGCTTCAGCGCCACCGCAATCAAGCTTTTAGGGTTTTGTCGCCACCGAGCGTTTTCTTCATTTTCCTCCGCCGCCTCATCGACGTTGAGCATGCCACTGGGTTCCCCGTCACAAGAGCAACCTTCAGGGCCCTTCGTCGTTGCCAGTTCGCAACCGGAGCCTTCGTCCAACAAAACCCGAAGGCCTCCACCACTTCGAGTTCGCCGCCAGCTGCCACCGTCGTCCTCTAGCCACCGCAAGTACACGGGTGAGTTCACAATAGTGTCCTCTATCTCATGGTAGCACCCACCGCCGACAAACCGCCATCAAACGCCAACGACCATTGGGTCCAGTACCACCGTCGTTGTCGAGATGACATAGCATGCCACGTTTGCGCCAGATCAGCGGCCACGTCGGTACATGTGCGCGCGTGTTGTCTCGTGTGGCGCCAGATCAGCGCCCACGTGTGCATACGCGTGGCGAACCCCTTCCTCAGATCTGTTCGGTTTGGTGGACTTGGTCTGCTATGAACCAAGCCACTGACATGTGGGCCCCACATGTCAGATTTTCTGTTATTTCTTTTAAATTTAAAAAATCCTTCGTTTGACGTCATCATTGCACAATAATCTGATTTTTCTATTGAAGAATAATTCAGAAATTCTGATAAATCCTATTTAGGTTATTTTCTTTAGATTTGAACTTCCAAAGCCCATATCTTTTGCATTCGAACTCCGATTGAGCTCATTCAAATTTCTAAATTCATCTAAATTCGAGATCTATCTATCTGAGATTTTTATTTAATTTTTGGAGTTGATTTTCTTCTCTGTTATTTATTTATTTTGTTTATTTGTTTCGTTTGCGAGTAGACGTCAATACTTCGGGAGATTTTGGAGAAGAAGGAGTTCACCAAGACTAAGACCAGTATCTAGATCTATTTCAAGGCAAGTCATACCTTTGATCATGTTAAATCCCAATTTTCAAAAGTACTTTGTTTCAAAGTATTGCATTTTACTTTAAGTCGGTGAATTGTGTGCTAAGGTGGAACTGTGTGAATGGGAATATTAGTCTGTGTGTCATAGTTAGAATTTGGAAGTCTTGCCTTGGTCAATTAAGGGCTTAACTTTGTGTGCATTGAACCGAGACTTACTGTACGACCACATGCCTGGTATAGGACGGGTCTAACTTAGTAAGTTATGGATTTTTGGCATTGATTACTCAGACTGTAGGTTAGGCTCTGTGTAAGGGTGGAGGTGTAAACTACCAGGTAGTTGCATCGCGGGACGGTTCACTGCCTCCCTGTCCAATGATGTGTGTGATGCTAAACCTCTGTGTTTGGGTTGGTATTACGGGAAAGCACACTGGGAGTGTCAATATTGAGATGAAGTTTTGGAAAAGTTTTGTTATGGTTAGTGCTTGCAACATTGATCGTATCGTGTGGGTAAAGTGTACAACCTCTGCAGAGTGTTAATCAATCTATTCGAATAGTCACGTCCTCAGTCATGGATATGCTCGGGGATTTCACACGAGGGGTAGATTTTCATAAAACCTTGGGAAGGGACAACTGTGTGATATAAGTCATATGACTGTGTGAATTAAACTGATTAGATTGGTGTCCTTTGTGAAAACAAACTGTTAAACTATATTTGTTTTGAATTATGCTTTCAATCTATTATTTATATTCAATTGCAAATATTATTTTTATGCAAAACAACCACAGAAGCCATTTTCTTTAGAATAAGTCTGCATCTATAAATTGCATTATGTGGTATGTCTTGCGAGTATGGTTGTGTACTCACACTTGCTGCAAACAAATCTACAGAAGAGGAGGAGTCATCGCCTGTCTTTGAGAAGGAGTTCATTGAAGGTGCTGAACATTATGGTCTTGATCCCAATTAGTTGCCTGTGGTGAATTGATTGTATCTCCGCTGAAGTTACTTTGTTCCGCTGCTATTTTATTCTCTATTATCCCTGCGTGGCATAATAGTGTAAACTCGAACATAAGGTCAAAACTATTATTTGTTATTTAAATTACTATTTTATGTTATTAATCGCTTGTGTGGATCGATGTTTATCTATGTTGTCACTGTGTGCACTAGTGTGATCCTAGACTAGTGTATTATACACAGAGGGTCCAGAATTGTATTTTTGGGTCCCAACAGTCCTAACGAGGGTGCTACAATATGTAACAAGGTGAGCATGATTGATATCTTCAACTCATCTTGAGGGAGAGTATTGGTGAGTTAGTATTAGGAACTAGTAAGGAGTCGTGTTAGGGTAGGGTCTAATCTTATATTAGAGTCGGATTCAATCTTTAGATTATAAATAAAGGGTGTTGTGATCCTACGAGACACACACAACAATTCCCCAAAACTTCTACATCTAACATGAGTCCAGCCTCTATCAAAAATCTTGTACTCTATTCATGTAGAGCATCCAAACGGCACAATTGAACAATTCTTGCGTTATAGAATTCCAAAGGATTCGACTGTATGTGGCACCTAATCCCTGTAATTTTCCTATTCCTACATTTTTTAATTTCTGTTTTCGAAAGATACCCTAAAAGTTAAAAACTGAAAGTCTGAGAGTATGTTCAATGCAGGTGCTTAGAGAGGTGCATAGCAAAAAAAAAAACTGATTTTTTTTCTACCACATAGGACAAATAAGATGATTATTTTGTAGCATCGATGCTTAATTAGGCACCGGTGCTTCAGATATAACTATATCTAATTAATAGATAATACAACATTTAAACATCTACAAATGAGATGCTTGCATTAGAGGTAATGACTTTTATACAGTGTGTTTGATGACGCAACTATATTACATTTAGCACCATTTACGTTCTAAATATAGAAGTAGTCATCTCACTAAGTTAAATACAAAAATGATAACTTATCCGTACATCAGATGGTAAGGAGGATTCTTCTGCACTTTGTCTCATAATTTTTAAAACATCGAGCTAAAAATTCTATTCGATACGTCCTGTGACCTATCCTCAGCCTCAGTCCTAGCAGCCTAAGTCCTTTGGCCTGGCGGTCAGGCCGGTCATGGGCGACGATCTGACCGGCACAGCTCTGATCATTTGCTGGCAAGGCAGCGATGATCGTGAGTTATGTCATTTTCATAGGTTTCAAAATGCATATATGTTGCATACTGTGTGTTTTGACTAACGTGGGCTAAGTTACGAAGAATTTATATTCAAAATCGAATTCTTGGTCTATTGTTGTGGAGGAGGCTTGGAAGTCAATAACAGTCAACGACGAGGATGATCGGGACTAAGCTAGGAGAGCTAGGGTCCAAAACAATAAAAAATATCAGGTGAAGTCATTGGACTCAAGCATAGAGAAAGATGAACAAGGATGACTGAACGGGAAGTGCGGTGCGACATGTTGCATCAAGCGGTGCGGGGTCGGTGCAAGTCTGAGCCACTGTGCGACGACACATCGCTGAGTCTGGCCTAGGGGCACGGTCATGCCCTCAGCCGACCATTTAAATTGCATGAACAATATTTTTTATACTATTTGAAACATATGTACAACACTATTTGAACACTTTATAAAATTTAGCCAAGAGTACTTTTTTATTTGATTTTTTTCTTGATTTTTTTACCTTGCACTCGCAGCTTCAAATATACTATCGCATGTACCATAAAAAAAATCCACAAATTTTTTCACATGAAATCACGGCGCAACATAACACACGTAGCTTCAAACTTAGGTATCAACCGTCGCCATCGCCACTCTTTGCTGGCCTCAGTGGCTCGGTAAGTCGATGGACGGTGCATGTGAAACACTATTTGACGAGACGGAAGCGGCAGACAGTAGTACACCATCACCGGCTGCGGCGGTGAGTAGTGATACATCGTCACTGGTCGTGCCAATATTCTCACCCGTGTGCTACATCAATTAGTCTGAATCTTATAATTCTTTTTTCCCGTTTTCCAATTGTCATTAACATAATCGGCAAATACACTAAGATAATTCCCCCTAACCCGACTATTACATATGTCCGAGGTCAAATCTATCGAAATTGTACAGATACTAAATAGTTCTTTTAATTTATTACGACGTTCATTATAGTATTTAACTAGATCCCTGGTTGTTATCTATCTAGAAATGGTAGAAAATCTAGGATTATATGTAGTCTTAATGTAATTTTTAAAAGATTTAAACTCCCATGGTTTAAAGGTAAATCATCTGAAGTAATTAAACGACAAAAATATTGGCGAGCTACCTCAGGACTGTAGTCCCAGCTACATACCGTACCGTCGGGGTTGCACTACTGCTGCGTCTGCGTCATGACCAATTATTGTCTTGCTTTACATCTTGCACCATGCCTAAACAAGTGCTCCGTTACACTTGAAAACTTTGTAGACAATTTATGTTTACAAATTTTACAAACAACATATTTTACCTGAACTCCTTGTGTGCCTGACTTGGTTGTCTTATCGAAATCATCCTAAACTCCCGGTGTACTCGACCTGGATCTCTTTGTTGTGGTGCTTGCAGACGTATATGCACTCGTTACAGCCTGATGATGGTATTGCTACTTCTCTTGCGGTTGATTTGAGGCCTCGAGATTCTCGAATGTTGCAAGATTCTTCAGTGAGATTATGTAATCACCAATAGCTAGGGGTGAAAACGAATCGGAAACGGACGGATAATGACTTTGCCATATTTGTTTTCATATTTTTTTTTCTCGGATCCGGATACGAATATGAATACCCCAGATACGAATACGAATAGTATCGAATACGAATACGGAGCGAATACGAATCGAAACGAAACGAATACGGACACAGATATTTTTCGGAACATAAAAACCCCTTAAATTGTATGCCAGAAATTAACGAAAACATATAACTAATTTATTTGATGTAAACATTCATGAATTGTTCATATTTTCAGCAACCACACATAACATTGGCACTAGCAAGTTACATTAACTAGTTCATCACAAAATATAACACTTAGTTTACCATATTTAGCTCATAAGTCATAACTCACAAAGTCATCACGCATTCGCACTTAGTTCATCATATACATAAAATTTAGTTCACACCAACATCGATTAGACTGGATGGTTAATCTATACGCAAATGGGTGTAACATCCCAAAGTATGTTACCAAAAATAAAATTAATAAAGTTATTATTTTATTGGATTTTCTGAGATTTAAAAGAGTTTTCCCGGTTAAAAGGGAAAATAATAATAAAATAAAGTCAATTATTTAATTTCCTAGTTTTTAATGTAAAAAATAAAATTTATTGATTTTTCTGGGATTTTATTGGATTTAAAGTGAAAAAGAAAATTTTAATTAATTTATTGAATTTTCTGGATTTTAAAAAGGCTTTTCCTATTTTTAGAAATTTAAAATAATTTATATACAAAAATAAAAAACAAATTTAAGTTGGAATTAATTTTATTAAGTTAAACATAATTCATCGAATTTCTGTGATTTTTTCTAGGATTTTTGAACTCTATTTGCTATTTTCTAAAAGACTATTTGATTTGTTGCATTTTTTGAAATTCAGAAATCAATTAAAATCTCCTTTTCTCTTTTGGGCTGAAATCCTCTTTTGGGCCGAAATCCGGATATCCGGACTCCGTCTTATCCGGATAATCCGTATTCGTTTCCGTATCCACCGGATAGCATGCCTACCGTATCCGTTTTCGTTTCCGACAAAAAAATCCGAATTCGTTTCCGATCCGAAAACTATCCGAGAAAAATCCGATCCGAGACATTCCGAATCCGTTTTTTGTCCGAATCGGTCGGAAACTATCCGATCCATTTTCACCCCTACCAATAGCTAAACTATCCAATTTCTATCACGAAAATTGCAAATCGAAAATTACTCTATTATTTATTTCATCTTAGTATATCAAATATGAACAATGAAAATATTTTAAAAAATAGTATTGTAACTCTTTTCCTGACTTGCAACTAGATTTTGAATTTTTGAATATTTGGCATAATTTTTTAAAAATTTGCAAAATTATCACAAAAGAAATATAAATTTGCACAACATAATTCGAAAGAAGAGACTAAAGGATGGATGGGCTCTAGACGAGGAGGAGGGGGTATGGTTCCTATTTATAGAAAAAAAAAAGGATTTTATTTTATTTTTTTCGTGTCGTGCTTTCACATGCCTAATCAAGCCTAACTATTATACACATGCTAGTCGTGCCATACCAAACTCAATACTATTTAGACCGGGTCGGGCCGGGAACGAGGCCGGTGTGTCGCCCAAGAACAACCCGTCCGGTCACACCGTAACTGGCCAGGCCATGTTTACGTAAGATCAATAGTCCGTGCCGTTGGCCTGACCTAATAGGACCCCTACCCCACACGGCCCCCGTCCCCGAAAAAGTTTTCTAGCCCGAAACCTCCTGCCGTCCGCCCCAAAATCCCAACTTTTGTTTCGCCTCCGCCTCGGCACGCGGCCGCCGGCACACGCCGCGCAGCGAAGGTTTCCTCAGGTAAGCAACACTCTCTAATCCCCACTCGACCCGCCTCCCAAACCCGACGCTTGCCGCACGCATCTCTCCAGCTCCCACCCAAATCGAGCACACGCTTCTACCAGATCTCGATCTCGTGCTAGGGTTCCTCGGCTCACCGGCTCGAGCGCGCGGTGTTTGCTTTTTGTGCAGGAAGCGGAGAGGAGCGGGTGAGGGGGCGATGTCATCCGAGGAGGACTCGCCGGTGATGAAGACGGTGAAGGGCGCTGTGACGGGGCTGGCCGCGGGGACCATCTGGGGCACCGTCGTCGCCACCTGGTACGACGTGCCACGGGTGGAGCGCCACGTCGCGCTACCGGGCCTCATCCGGACGCTCAAGATGTGCGGCAGCTACGGGGCCACCTTCGCCGCCGTCGGAGGGCTATACATCGGCGTCGAGCAGCTCGTGCAGAGCCAGCGCAAGAAGCGCGACTTCGTCAACGGGGCCATCGGCGCCTTCGTCGCCGGCGCCACCGTCTACGGCTACAGAGGTTAGATGCTCTTGCCGTATTCAACAGATGCACATGTGCCTTGGTCTGTAGATTCTTCTGGTCATTGCTAAATGGGTAGTGAATAGTGATATACTAGGGTTGTGCTATCTCCGTGTTTTTAGGATCGATATTGATATGCAGACATCTGGTATCAACTGGGATTGTGTTATACTGAACATGATGAGATGATTCACACGAATTGGCCTAAATAGCAGTGGAAAATAAGACGCACTAGGATTGAATGATTCAATAGCATTTCCTTGCGCTCCAAAGATCACCAACATTAAGTTATAGGATGTTTATTACAATCTTAAGTACCTTAGAAGTGTCCTTTTCCTTTTGTGAACGATATTTGGAGAAACACGTGATTCAAATAAGATTCTCTTGTTTAGGAACCACTACTTAGATGTCTGGAGCATTTTGGATTGGTTCATCCTAATTTTGGATGATGGCATAGTTTATGCTCCTATATTGGTTGGCTTCTGGTGACTACACAGTAGGAGTTATTGTGTGGACAGATACGGGTCAAACATATATTTCCATTATACTTGCTTTGATTCTGCGAGATGGGTTCCCTGGCTTAGATATGATCTTATTGATCTTCATGGCTGAAGGTTCACCCAAAGAAGTATTTAGAAGTCAATAAGCTTTTTAGCCATCTTATGATACTCATTTAGATAAGGCTAAACTAGACCTAATCACCGAACAGCCCATTAGACTTATGGAACTTGTTTGCATCATGAGATCATTACTATCTCTGTCTGTTTATCATAAACAGTATAATAGTATGTCCATCTACTTATTGGCTGATTTTGAGTGAATTTTACTCATTTTAAAGTACTTCAGATTTGAAGTTCAGTTATCTGATTTCCTTAACTGCCTGGAACTGTGGATCCATTCACCATTTCACCGTCCTAATTGAGAGCAGCAGTTTTTCATAATGATATTATTGCTATGCTTATATGTTGGTTAGCTTCCCATTTGGACGTTTTATTTAATTTTATTTATTTCTTGCAACTTGAAGAACATGAGCATAATTAGTCCAGATCAAGCCCCTCGTTCACTTGGAGATGAGAAATTCAAACCCATGAATTTACATAATTATTGCTAAGAGATCCTGAACAGAAGCGCGATATTGGGTCTAGTAACAAATAGTCAGACATGATATCCTTGTAATGCCATTGCCCCTTGGTATGATCCATGGTTATTAAGTCGGCAAGTCGCCACTACCCTCCTAGTGACCGATTTGCCGACTAGTCGACAGGTACTGTACACAACACACACAGCACATCACACAGCCAGCACACACACAACACAGCCACACACAGCCATCGCACCACGCAGCCACCACACACACACACCCATCACACCACAGCCACACACATCACGTAGCCACAGGGAGAGGGAGCAGAGGAGGGTGATGGCAATGGGGAGAGGCAGAGGCACTCGGCGTAGATCTGAAGGGGAGGCGTAACGACGAGGCGGAGGTTGAAGGCGTCGAGGAGGACGGTTGGGTGTTGCTGGACCTAGGATGAAGACGAGGCTGCTCCGGCGGCGCAGATCCGGAGGAGGCATGACGAAGCAGAGGCGCTCAGCGCTGATCTGGAGGAGAGGCACGATGAGGCAGAGGTGCTCCGGCAGCGCAGATCCGGAGGAGGCGCGACGATGGACAAGGCGGAGGAGCTCCGACGACGCAGATCCGGAGGAAGCTCCCACGGCCAGAGAAGGCGTGATGATGCAGTCATGCGTGAGGGTGAGCCCCCGACCGCCCTCACTCCCTCACTCACTCCCTCTTTGCCACTGCCTCTGACAGTCGGGCCCCACGTCTCAGCCGGCACAAGTCGAGTCAGCACCTCCAGTCGGTCTTTTTCTGGCGACTTGTTGACTAGTCGACAACTTGATAAGCATGGTATGATCTTACTTCATACCTCGATAATAGTTCCCTGTGAATCTATTTACGCAGAAGTATATGATCTTACTATGGTGTTTTACTGCTATCACTTTCAGTCAGATATACGATGTCCCACCTAGTGTCAACATTATCCTTATCAAAGCTTGCAAATCCAATGGTTATTCCTTGGGGATGTGTTCGGTCATATTTGATTCTTTATCATATTTGTAATAGGCTACTCTAGCTTTTCACACTCTTTTGTTCACTCATTTTATTCGTGTCTATGCTTCGGTATATTGGGTAGCAAGACTGATGTATGTGTTAATCTGGAAACACCCAATTGGCAGGAAGGAGCATTCCGTCTGCCCTCACTGCTGGTTGTTGCCTGGCATTCACGTCATCTGCGCTGGACATTGGCGGCAATACTACTAGAGTGGACAATGGCAAAGAGTACTATCCGTACACAACCGAGAAGAAGCCCGCCCATTGATATAAGTTGTGGACTTGTAGCACAAATCTTGCAAACCATCAGCTCGGTGAATTTTGAAGCTGATGCTTGCTTTTGTCTATTTTGGTGATGCACTTAGTTCGTTTGCAAATCCCGCGTAACCTCTTGTGCTTGAGGGACCAGTATAACAGACTCAGAATAAATCTTTAATTTGCTTTTGCGTGATCATTGATCACAATAAACGCCTGCTACGCACTGTACTGCCTTGAATTGTTTGTTTAACCGACGTTGACAGCCTCGTACAATATGAATGCTGAAGTTTTCGTATTGAGATTCAGTGTCCGTATGGCATTATAGTCTGGAAATATGAGTTGTACATGCTTGTGTAGTTTTATTAGCCTGCTGTGCCCCTTGGGCCTGAAACTTGTACGACCTCCAATGCCGGAAGACTGGAAAATATCGGCACTTTGACGGTGCGTGGTATTCGGATGTACCAGAATAAATCACTATAGTAGGTTACGACTCAACAGTGGCATGACCCAAAAGAGTTGATTTAAAGCGTGCGTCAAGACGAATTACATCGGAGAAACTGGACTGACGGTGTCCTCCGCACGACTGCGTGTTCGTGGGATGTGAAAAATCCGTGGCTGGACAAATACCCACAGGATAAGGAGAATAATTTGATCTTTGATAGGGCCGTCGTCAACTAGGCAGTAGCATGTGTTGAGGAACCGTCGCTGGCGAGTCCAGTCCGAGCGATAACCTCGTAGACAAACTCAGAATCGTAAGAACAATGCATGAACACAAGAACAGAAATAAGAGATAGAACACAGAGATGTAGGGGGACGTCTTGCTTCTCTTTATTCCTTCATCCATCGATCAATCTTTTACAATGAATAGCACCCCCTATATATAGGCTACGACCCTTCTAGGGTTTGGGATGAGGAGCCCACCTTGGGCCAGGACTCCAGGTCCTGGGCCCGGTTTCTTAACACTCCCCTTTGGGCACTCATCCTTCATGTCCATGTCTCATCAAAACTCCATAAAAACCCAGTGGGAAAAATTTGGAGAAAGAGTACATGAATCATGTTCTGCTATGTTGCACTGATTGCCTCATTAAAACCTTAGCAGAAACTTGGGAAAACTTCGTCAAGGAAAAAGAGTACAATCCACCCAATTTCATTTAATCTCCGGATTTACCTTTTGGGTACTCGATATTCGTGATCAAGCTTTAGTAATGAGTTTGTGAAGATTCTCCCCAGATCTCGCACTTCTCTAAGTCTCATCATTCCAATTCCACATATGCATCTTTCAAAGCTAGACTGGAAGTGACTTAGTGAATAAATCGCAAGATTCTCACATGACCTAGTATGCGATGACTTTGATTACGTTCATCTTTTGCAATTCATGAGTATAGAAGAACTTGGGGTTGATATGCTTTGTGAGAGGATTCTTCACAATAACCCATCGCACTTGTGCAACACAAGTGTATTATCTTCATTGATAATAGTGGGGTTGGTGCGGTATTCAATCCACATAAGCTGCTTGGATGTAGTGAATCATCCGCCGAAGCCAAGTACATTCTCGTGAGGCCTCGTATAATGCTATTGTTTCAGAGTGGTTCGTCGAAGTCGGTACAAGACATTTGCTAGACGATTTTCATGGAATTGCAGTTCCACCACACAGGAGTTCATAGCCTGTTTGCGATTTGGCTGTATGCGGGTCCTACAAGTACCCATTTTCTGCATTGTCATTCATAGTTAAGTCTTTGTTCTTTTTGTAGAACAGACCAAGTTCTTTGCTTCCTTAGAGGTATCGGAAGATATCCTTTATTCCCTGCCAATGCCTTTGGTAGGTTCTGCACTATACCTTGCTAGTAGGTTCCCGGCAAATACAATGTCCGTTCTAGTACAGTTTGCTAAATACATTAGTGCTTCTATTGCACCTCAGTGTGGGAGTTCCGGTCCCAGGACTTCCTCCCCCTCTTCTCTAGGTCTGAACGGATCCTTGTCTTGCTGCAAGGATCTCCCGATCATTGGCACTTTCGAGGGGTATGCCTTTCCAAAGCCGAACCTTTCCAACACCTTACGAGTGTAGGTTGTGAGATGTACTAATATCCCTTCGAGGGCATGCTCAAGCTACAAGCCTAAGCAATATTTGGTTTTACCCAAACCTTTCATTTGGACTCGACTCGGTAAGAGCTTGCTTTCTTAATATCCTTGGGGTTAGGTGATATTGAGATCATCTTCATACTCTAAGATTATACAAAATCTATTACGAGATCGTTGTATAAATACACGAGATTATTCTCATTTGTTCGTGTAGCCTTTCTTGCATAGAAAGTCGCCAGCGATTATACCACATTCACTTTGATTGCTTAAGTTCGTACAATAACTTTACGAGTTTCACATTGTACATATTTCTATTTGCTCTATCTTGGTTGGAGACGAGGATACATTGGTATCTTCATATAAATGTCGAATCCAATATTTCATAAAGTTATCTTGGTACCTCATCCATCAATTTCAATTCTAATTTCAAGTTCACCGCCATTGAGATAAATATTTAAAGGAGTTTCGCCATGACCAGGGAATAGGTTTCTTCGTAATCATCTTCGGATGTTCGGTGAAACCTTATGCAACAAGCCTTGCTTCTTTTCATTTCTCTTTGAACAAAATACCCACTTATGCCCTACGGGGTGCACAAGGGGCGTGCGACTTACGTGCCCAAACGCCCTTCTTTTATTCGGAGAGAATAATTCGATTTCTATTGCCTTCTCTCAATCTTCTCAATCGATCTTTTCTTTCATTCGTGACGATGCGAGCTCGAATCAAGATTGATGATTGTGGCAAGTTTCTTTGCAAAGTAAATGTCGACATTGGTGTTGTCATATTCAAAGATTCTCCAGAGGTCATAAAGTTTATAACTATTTCTTCAAGAGCGATTCTTTTAATGCTTCTACTTGCTCACCGTTGCTTCCAATTGCGGAGCAAGTCCCTTTAGTTTTTCACTCCGATGTGTGCGCACACATCCATGCTTGATGTCTCCTTCATGGGGATGTTCAATTCAGTATGCCTTTCTGAAGGTTCCATCACCGATGCAGTCTCAAGCGGCTCCCCTTCTAATCGGGCACTTCGGTGATCGGTGTGTCAAGTCCTTCTTATCCTTTTCACCAGGCGTCCCGGTTACTTTGGATTCGAGGTCGGAGTTCTCGTCCTTTCGAGGCCTTAGGGCGGGATTAGGGATACCTTCATCGGTATTTCAACCCTCTCCGGTGCATTGCATACGAGCACATGCTACTTGGTCACGCTCTTCAAATCACTAAAATGGTTAGGCAGTTGATTCGCTAATACTTGCAAATCGATTATCTTCTAGACTTCAATTGTCTTCTAGACTTCAATTCAATTATCTTCTGGACTTCAATTATTGCCCGACATTATTATCAAGGGTTGATTTCCTCCCCCTAATGACGGGAAACTAATCTCATCTGATATACTATCAACGAATCGGGTATTATTCAAATCTCGAGTCATAAGGTCCAAATACTCGATTATGGATGTTGTCTCATAACCAACGTATATCCCAGACTTTGGAGAAGACCCATTGCAGTTCGCTGTGGTGGTGGTATAGGTATATAACCCTTGCAACCCAACCTGCGAAGATGAGTAGTTTTCGGTGCTGACCCTTGCGCTAGTTGCTTAGGTGGATGGATGTTATAAGTCGACGGTCTAAAATTGATGAGAGTTCTTTGCGGCGGATGCGTGTCCCCAACACATAGTTGGTAAATTACAATTCTTCAAAGTTACGCTAGTCCATTACAGGTACGGACATGCGGTACAAAATGCTCAATTTTAATTCCCATTTTCATGCAATAATCATCAAATGCTTTGAGTGAGTTCTCGGGCGTTGTCCATTCGGTGGACTTCTCATGATGATCGGGAAAATATTTCTAGTTTAATTATCTACTGAGATTGGCTTTGCAAAGCATGATTTCTGTGAGACAATAAACATAGTGCGACCATTCAGGAAGCTTGATGAGCACTATAAAATACCTCAAATTACCCTTACAGGGGCTATATAGTACCGCAAAAGGTCTCCCTGGATACGGTCCAGGAATGCAGGGACTTCATCCTTTGCTTTCAGAGCAAAAGGGTCTAGTAATTAATTTCCCGGTGGCACATGCGGGGCACACATAGTCTTCTGATTAGAAATTCTTAACATTCATATCATGTCCCTGTGAATTGTTAATTATATTTCTCATCATCCTAAGACCTAGACGACACAATCTATCATGTCAGAGATAGAAAAGTTCAGAGCTTCTAAATACGGTTTTCAGGACAGTATAGGCTGTAGGTGCCTTAATATTAGTGTAGTATAGCCCAATTTCATATGGAGGAAGATATTCTAATGCTATTTTTCACTTTCTTCACGCTTTGTAATGAGCAGGTATTCTGTACCATACTCTTCTTCAGTTTCTACATGGAAACTGTTAGCATAAATATCCTTGAGTTCTAGTCAGTGCAGGTACAACGAGTCTTCTTCAATGACCAAAGTTGTGCCGTTGGAAGTATAATTATGGCCCTTCCCGAGCCTATTATACAAGTATCATTTCTGCATCGTCGTAAGACTACCAAAGACTCTTCTTGATCATTGGAAAAAATTACATTTCTCTTAGGATGGTATTCGTTGTGCCGCTACATGCTAAGCACACTTCCTCCATAGGGCGCCACACGCATTCTAATATAATGTACTTTATTAATATGTAGCAGAAAAGCAGGCAACACATAAATAAAATACTTCATATATCAAAACGTAACTTGCTATTATAAAGTTGGGAAAATAAGTCTTGCAGGACTCATAATAAGAATTTAATGTTTTGCTCTCCTAGAGCTTGCAACTATTATTCAATAATTCAAAATTCTACTTCAATTACAAGCTGCAGTTTCTATAAAAAGGTCAGAGTGCAATGCGTGCCTTTGGATCTAATAAGCGAAGCATTCGAGCATACGCCTAAATCGGCTCCATGCGATCTTCTCCTCTTGGCGACTACGGTAGTGGCGCGCGATGTCAAAGGAGGGATGATGGGGCAACTGCTGGGCTATCCTCATCCATAAGTGCAATTAATAGGTGTGTGTCCTGTATGCCTTCAATGGCAAGGTGTGACACATGTTGTCATTTGTCGTCTTCTTAGACTGGAAAACATCAATAATGTGCGACGCACGACCTTACCCTTCTTGCTCCTCTCATTCGTGAGAGGCTTCATCACCTTATAGCTGCTAGTAGTGGCTCATGGCCAACATTGCTACTAGGTGTCTGCGAGATGTAGTTCTTTCTTAGAACATTATCTTGAGCTTTCGCAACTTGCATGATGTCAATTAATTCGGCATACTGCATGTAGCCGACTTGACGATAGTTGCGTGCGGATTATACCGCGTTCGGGTGAAAGGTAGAAAGTCTTCTCCATTTTCTGCTCAAAATTGAAGACTGATACAAATTCTATACAAATTCTGGCCATGCTGGGTCAGTTATTCGAACTACTGGTTCATGATGCCAGTCATATTTATATTCATGCAAAAAGTTCAAAGGATTACTACTGGTAATCTGCATAAAATGGTTGCAAAATTCTCACAATGCTCTCCGAACTCCTGGTTCAAGATCCCGTATTTTCTATGCATTTTCATGATTTCTTGCAATTTCCAGTGATTAAAAGCAATATAAATAATTACAGATAATCAAAACAGTAAATACAGTAATAAATAGCATAGAAATAATAATAACAAGAATAAATACGCTTCAAAGTTCACAATATGCAAAAATTTGGATTCCCCAGACCCTTTTCTGCTGGAAAATGCCTTTTTCAGCAAAAACTGCAAGTTTTAGGGGCTAAAACGCAAAATTTCAGTTCTGAGGAGAATTTGCGCGCAATTTTCATATTTTCGGAGGTCCTTTATGCAAAATTTCCTCATCGCAATAAAATCCTCATAATTTTCATAATTTTTAAGGGACTTTATTGCAAAAACAGGATTTATCCACCGCCTCCCCCCTTTTTTTCTCTCTCCTCCGAACCCCTTTTTTTTATTCGGTTTACTGGGCCGATTCACCCGGCCGATTGGGCCGCTTTCACACCTAGGCCCATTTGCCTATTCCCTTTTGGCCTACGGGGGGGCAGCCCACCTAGCCGCTTCAAGAGGTTCAAGGGGTAGGGTTTCTCCTACCCTGTTGAAGGTGCGCGGCGCGCCGATTCCTCGGTGGCGGGGTGTTGCGAGCCACGGGCGGGCGGAGCGGCCGGCGACCGGCGGCGACCGTTGTGGGCGGCCGTTGGTGGCACCGCCATGCGGAGGCGGCGGCCGGAGGGCGCGGGCGCCGCTACGAGCGCGGGCGATCGAGGCCGGGCGGCGTGGGCTCCGGCATAAGATGGCGACAGCGCAAGGCGGCGGTGCGAAACCATGGCGGCGGCCCTTTAAATGCAACGCGGGCGGGTGGATCGCGGCGGCAACGTGGCGTGCGGCGGCGGCTTCAAGCGGAGGCACCGCTACGGATTGCTTTCGCGGCCGTGCGAGGCGACCGCCGAGGCTTCAAGCGGCGGTTGGAGCCTCCCTTCTTCTTTTTCCTTACTTGCCGTGGCTCGCGCCGGCGCGGCGGTTCCGGCTCCGGTGGCGCTAAGCGCCCATGCGGCGGCTGCCGCGTCGCGAGGCGGCGGGCGCGTCATTGGGTTCGGCCGTCGCGCGCGGTGGCGCCGCTGTGTCTGAGAGCAGCGCGGGGTGGCTCCGCGATTGGCGCGACTTCATGCCGGCGACGAGCGCATGTGGTTCTGTATTTTCCACTTGCTTTTCTTGTTCCAATCTGAGATCGAAACCGTTGTAGATAGGTCATGTATGAGTATCGTCAATTGATCTACCGTGGGAATTGCTTACGATCCAGATTGATGCTCATTCAATCTAGAATGATTCCGTCAGGTTCCTTCCAGAGCTCCCGTGTTCTTTCTTTTGATTCAATCCCCGTAGTTTCATATGAGACTAGGTATCATTCGTGTGCTCGCTTAGTGAAACATGATACCGTGATAACCCCATGATCTCCAACGATGATCATTAGGCCGGCGGGGAAGGTGCGCGGAGGCTGCGGGCTCCGGCATGGGCGGCAGGCGCGGCACGGGTGGCGCGGCCACGTGCGTGTGGCCGGCAACACAGCTTCAGGCCGATGATGCAAACGGTGCGGCCGTATGCAGCGACATGACGACATGCGGGTGTCGGCGTCGTTTTTCCTTTTCTTCTTACTGTTCATGCAACAATCTATAGTGCAATCAACAATCACTCTTTCATACGATCTACCGATCAGCTTGGCTGGCGACTTCAAATCGGCTCGCGGTAGATCAGAGCGAATTTGCACCATAGGAAACCAATCTAGAAAGCCAAATTTGCAGAATTGAAAGCAATCTAGAAAAACGATTCAATCTACGAGTGTCGTTCATCGACGGTTACCTTTCCGATGCGAGAAGAGTCGATCGTGCTGATAACGTGTTGAGGAACCGTCGCTGGCGAGTCCAGTCCGAGCGATAACCTCGTAGACAAACTCAGAATCGTAAGAACAATGCATGAACACAAGAACAGAAATAAGAGATAGAACACAGAGATGTAGGGGGACGTCTTGCTTCTCTTTATTCCTTCATCCATCGATCAATCTTTTACAATGAATAGCACCCCCTATATATAGGCTACGACCCTTCTAGGGTTTGGGATGAGGAGCCCACCTTGGGCCAGGACTCCAGGTCCTGGGCCCGGTTTCTTAACAGCATGTAGGGTTGGACATAGATTTCCACCCAACATCATCAAAAAAATATCTTCAACGTGTTATGGCTCTTGGGCCAACGTGGTCAAACAAATTAGTATAGCCAGTTTAAAAAAAGTTTAAAGACCTAAAGGACGAACTGGATACTGACTCACTTAACAGTAAAGGTGAAGGCTTAGCCATTTATCTCATCAGTAGTCTATCATTGTCACAACAATTGTCTTCACTTTCGTTATTATTATTATTGAACCCGTCCTAAGAACCCCACCAAAAATAAATAAAAATCACTGCCACCATGTGGACGTGACAATTCTATGGGGGTAAAAACTCGAATCACCCTAGAAGCCCAAAATTGTTGGCAAAAACAACTATTCCGGATGCTGTTTCTCTACAATCTCTGCTTTGATTTCTGCTTCTTCAAAGACGTCCCTAATCCTACAGGAGTGCGACCGTCGGACTTAGCGGATGGCTCGTTGATATCCTTGGCTTCCGTACTAGCGCCGTTTGGGGTAGGCCCGTTCGACTGCTGCCCTTCAGATTCAGTTGTTTGAGTGTTCGCAGTGGCAGAAGTAGCAGTAGCGGAAGCAGCCGAGTTGATAAGCTTGAGAATTTGAGCTAGTTCAGACGCACTATTCGCAGCAGGTCCATTACGCACATTAACGCCTCTGGCAACAGCTTTCTTCCGAGCTTCTGCGGCTGCTCGAGCAGCTCGCTCGTCAACTCCTCTTACTCGAGGAACACCTTCTCCAACTACTGCAGCATTAAGTGATCTGTTGACATTTGCCGATCCATCACCAGATTGGATCGCAGCTGCCTTCATTGCTTGTAACAATCCAGGATTTGCCTGTCAAATCAAAAAGGTAAGAATTGGATGGCACCAAGAACACGTATAAACTACGAAGATAGATATTTAAAACTCAATAGATATTTAAAACTTAAAAGTAATATTATACTTCATCAGCATTGATATTCACTTCCGGGAAAAGCCAAAAAAATGATAGCAATATTGCATTGCCTTTTGACATGAGCAGGTACTCAAGGACTAAAATAAGTCTACAAAAATAGCAAAATAAAATAACAGAAGGAACATGAACTGGATTGAACAGTACTGCGCCAACATGCACGGATCATATACAGTTACGGGAAGAATCCAATTCCTTTTGAGGGGTAGGGACTGCATCTTGTAAGAACCAGAGTTACAATAAGATTATGCACTCTCAGTCCCAAGTCCCAACTTCCAACTGCCGGTCCATCAATCCAATTTACAACTAGGAGTGCCAGATTAGTGTTGCCAACAGGGTTCTAGAAATACTGGTCCATTTTATGTTTTGAATTTGAAAATGACAAAGATCTAATGAAGGGAACTTGGGCATTAGCCTCTAATATGCACATTTATATGGAAGATCATGTTTAGGTGGTTCAACTGGACCAGTGTTCCAAACGAACACTAGCATCCCGAGATCACACGGATAATAATTTTCCCTCACAGGATTGGAACTCTCAGATCACAAGATGGCATTCTCACATTTTAAAGGTGATTCTCATGAGAGGTATAAGCTAATTAAAAATTATCTACCTTCTCTCTTTGGCGTATGGCTATTCTGGCATTCAAGTGGGATGAAGTTCCAAGGCCATAATAGCAATAATTGCAAAGTTGCAACTAATAAGTTTACCTTCAAAATATCAATAGCAGTACCAGATGGGTCAGTTCCCCGGCCTTTTTGCTTCTGGGCATTAACCTGTGCAAAGAAAAAAAAACTTTTATCTTCAATGCACAATGAAAAATGATTTGGCATGGTAGGAAGGGGAAGGTATGCAAAGAAAAAGGGAAAACACCATTTTTCTACATTTCTTATGGAAATATTTTGCGTTGCATTTATTACGTCTTATATTAGTAACGTACAAGAATGTTGGGAGCAAAAGAGAAGCAACCCTAGAAAATTTCTTACAGAACATGACAACTCATACAACATATATACAAAATTATGTGACAAATATTCATAATTTATTGCTCTTCCAAAGATAAATAGGCAACATATGCCATTGTATTGTTATGATTCTGAAAAGTATCATGCTAATCAACGATACCATTTGAACACATACCTGCTGTTCTCGCATCCTAAAAGTATGCAACCAATTTTCTGAATCTTTCGTTCGTGAATCATCAACCCCTAATTGTTTCACCAGTATATCATAAGTCTTCTTTTCATGCTGCCATCAAAAGCCAAAATATCAGTTCAATATTTTGAAATGTTGTTTTGCCAATCATTTTCCGTCAGAACTAACCTGAATTGAAAGCTTGTATGCACCCATACAACTGAATGCAATGGCAAGAGCATGATAGCATACTGCTGTTTGAATATGATCTGGGCCTAGAAGCCGCTCATTCTTCTTAAGTGCTTCCTGAAGATACCTAAGAGCAGTATTCATATTGCTGGCATCCTGGTACATCATTGCAACATTTATAAGAGTTGCCGCAACATCCGGATGATCAGGACCTGATGCTAAACTTAGCAAAAGCAGTGTGCGGGACATGTGCCGCAGCGCGAGTTCAGTTTGATTGAGCCCATGATAGAACAAAGCCATGTTACCGTAGCTGAAAAAAGAAAACACAAGGTTAGAAAAAAAATGTTGTAAATTTTATGTGTTGTTAAACTAATATCACAAACATAACATTAAGGAACATGTCCAAACCCATGTTTGAATACCAACAAGCTGAACACTGTTCAACTAATTATATTGTTTGGAGGAAGGAAATACCACTAACTCAGCAGCAAAAAGTGCAAAATCCATACAGGATTTTAACAATCTATTGTGCTTCTAGAGCTACCAGAATGTCCATAGTTACATTTTCTACAAGACTTAATTGCTTTACAGTTGAGATCTACACAGTTGCTTTAAAATTTTCATATAAATGATGGGATTCAGAACTGACTAAGTTCTTGCAACAATAACAAGAAATTCAGTTTTACACAGATAAATTTATGATTTCTTGAATTGTAAGGACAACATCAAAATTCATAGCACAAATAAAATTTAAAAAAGTACATGCCTGTGAGCTGTATCAGGATGATCTAGGCCAAGGCATCGCTCATTTATGATAAGTTCTCTATGTTGCTGCACAATTGCTCCTGCTGTATCACCGGCATGGTACAGAACCATAGCGAGGTACCTTTAGCCAAAATAAAACAAATAAAAAAAGACAGGAGTTTCAATACGAATAAAGTATGTGAATAATAACAAAAAACAAATTGTGGAAAATGCCAAACATCTGAACTCTTCTGTGTCAATCTTCAATGTGCCTTACATATTCGTCATTGAACATGTGATAGAACATTATATTCCTTATGTATTGATTATCTTATCATTTTATGTAACAAACATTTCAAACGGTAAAATAGTAGAGGACATATAGCATATAGCGTGATCTACACAATTCTGGAAATGCAGTGTAACATATCCATCTAGGAGGTTCAGGTTCTTATCACATGCATCTTCCTCATGAAAGCAAATACTAGTAAAATAATCCTGTATCAAGAAGTTAACGTGTTACCGGCAACAGTTTGCAGCATCCTTGTGCATGGGACCAGTGATCTGCAATTTCAATAGTCAGAGATAAATGTCAGAAGTTGTGAACATTTCATGCTAAGATAGCTGTGTTGTGTACCTGTTGAAGCAGCGAAAAAGCTTCAGAAAATAGTGCGTAGGCCTCATTCAGTGTTCCCTAAAATGCATGAATCAAATTTTCAAAAATCGGTTCATTAAAAAAATCCATTGAAAAATTGGACAAGTCGACAACAAGATCATATCGGAAATATGTACCTCAGCCATCCGAATTTTCCCTGCTTCCATAAGATTCCTTGCATCAGTACATATAGGAACCGAGTGCTTGACAACTGGTTGGAGATTCAAGATATCTGAAGGTTGGAATGGAGCTGTAGCAACCAGATCGTATTTGCGAGCAGCAATTGTTATTCCTACCTGTTACATGCAGAACATGTGACAAGTGACCCAATTTACTGAATGTACAACACGACATGACAATGATAATTTTGAAAGGCATTCTATACTACGGAGAACATGTATTCTACATGCAGGTAAACAATTCACAACAATGCACAAGAGCATCTCCTTACAACCCGAACTACTAAGAAATTTCTGAGTGAATACCAAACCAATCATCATCTGATAAATACAAGTATCACGTAGGGCTGAGCAAAGCTAACCTTTTGGCAAAGATTGCGGAGAACCGCAACTCTTTTAGCCCCAAGCCTTGCATCATCTGGCACTTCGAACTAAATAAATTAAGTCCATTAGTGATGGTGTTCAAATACAAACCTGAAGAACTGAAAGAAGCAGCAACCGTCAGTACCTGATATTTATGTTTTGCGAACTCCTTAATGTTGGCCCAAATTCCATCAGATGTTAAATGGGAATATGTTGATAGACCCTTTCTTGAAGAAGCTGCATGGCTCGATTTCTGGCCCTTGGTAGATTTATGGTTTTGTGTATTTTCATGACCCTAATAAATTGAATATTTAAAAGACTATATTCATTCATTACAGTTAACACACCAAGCAGTAATTACAGGATCCACATACAAAAGTTCCAGATCTACTGGTGATAGTGTTGAACTTTAAAGTGCATTTATATCCAATGAGATTGCTTATGCTTGGGATAGCATACCTTCTGGGTTTTCGACTGCGTGCTGACAACGCTACCTTTTGTGGAAGCAACCAAAACTTTGCCAACAAAACAATTTAAGAAATGAGCAGTAGCTGGCCCAATATCATGATCTGGGCTTTGCCACAGTATTTCCTGGAATGAGAAGAACAACAATGGTTAACAAACAAGTACCCTTACACTAATAACTGGGTTAAACATTGAAACAAGGAAAGCTATGCATTTTGAGAGTTCTATATGACAGAAGGAATTTAATGTGAATAATTATCTTATAATATAAATATCAGAACTGTAAGCCTAACCACAAGGTAGATATCACAACGACATGCATCCTTCATTAGCATTGCATATAAACAGTATTAATTGGTGTTCCACAAGGATATGTTCATTTCTAGCATGACAGACACAAAGCCATAATATATGTATGGTTTACATATTCCCATATTTGATCAAATTGTAACACAAACATTCATATATGATCCATGAGAGAACTGTCGTGCAACTAGCCAGACAAGAATTCCCAATGTCATAAATATAAACAGCTGCAGTTAGCATAAAGAAGATAGATACATCACCTTAACAACATGCTTTGCGGACCTAACAATTATCTCAGCAGAAAACAAGTCCCATAAATGTGGTAAATGTTTGATCATGCCTGCAACCTGAGAGAGGAATTATGTCATGAACTTAATAAATGCAACACAATGTTTTCACATTCAGCGGGATCAGTTCAGAGACTCACTTTGCCCAGATACCTAACATTTATCCCATTGCTATGCAGCACATCGGTTAAACTTTGACCATCCATAGGAGAGACATCAAGAGAGCAAAGATCCTGAACAAACTTTGGGATCACTGTGTCTAGAAGATATGAACCAGCCTTTTTAACCAACGCTTCATCTGCTGCAATCTCCTAAGAATAGTGAAGAGTATAATGTTATAAAATTGGGATAGGGGTATAAACAAAAGAGTAGTTCTAAAACTAACCTCTGGACTACCAGCGAGCTTGTACTCTGTGAACACATTTGGATTGAAAAGGATTTCAGCAGTTGAGTCATTATGTTCAGCAGGTCTAGGAGCAGAGCATTCATCAGACACGTCATGTCCTTCCACAGAAGTAGCCTGAATTAACGGGAATAAGTTTCCACTTTCCAGCTTACATATGTGCAATTAATTTAGGTGCCTTTTATTAGATTTCAGCCAATTTGATATATGAGTGCACAGGCTCATCCAACTACCATAGCTGTTGGATAAAAATGGCAAAAGTAATTTGCTTTATGCCACAGTAGAAAGTAGAGCTATAGATAAACAAATTATGATCATGCAACTGCAAACCAAGGAAGATATAAATGCCACTAAAAACATGGCAACGTTTTTTTGGTTCTATGACAGGGAAATGACATATTCGAAGATTTTTGTGTTTTGGAGTGACACGTCAAAACTATTTTCCAGTTGCTTATTTAAAAATGCATGTTTTTGAACAAACATAGCAAACCTTCCCTACACAGAAGTAGAACGACAGTGAGAACACATTCAGCACCAACCGTAGCATCAGAAGTACTTGCAGATTGGTCATTAGATTCTCTCAGAGCATCTGGAATTTTCTGCGTAGAGGATTGCTTTACGGATTCAGCCTGCCCAAGATAAAGATATTACAATTGTGTACCAGTGAAACACAGAATCCTTTTTAAAGAAAAACTATGCTATCAGCTGACCTCAACAAATGCGGCTACAAGTTCAGGCCTCAACACACAAAAGCGGTGCTGTAGTCCAATGAAGTTAGAATCTCGAGGAGTCACTCTCATCAGATCCAAAATATAATGCCTACAGAGTAGAAAAAAGGCAAACAACTATGTCGAATAAACTGGCAGGAAAACATTAACGCACTTTACTGTAAAGGGGAAAAAATAACAACAAAATCACGAGCAATGACAAAAAAAGAAAAGGAAAGAAAAGGAAAGCAACATTGGATATTTTTGACAGTTCAAGCATGCGATAATTAAATTAGGGCAGCTCAGAATGCACTATTAGGTTGTTTACACATTTAATGTTTCTCAAAAAAGGCCACAAAAGCTCAACAAAACTGATGTGGATCAAACGACCAAAACCGCATCAATTTGTGCTATTAAATCAGAAAAAGAGGCTAGTGCTAATTTGGTTGATAATTCATTCCTAGTGGGAAAAATACTTGTTAATACCGAGAGGCGGAGAGGGAGGTGTGGGAGGACGGCAGGGAAGACCATGGAAGCATAGGGACAAAGATGGTTGTGAGTACTTGTGTGCCGTGCCCAACGGCGCACCAAAAAGAAGTTTCAGGCCAAGAGAGTAAGAATGTCGCAGAACGTAAAGATGGCAATTATGCACATGTGCTCACAGGTGCAGTGGAAACCCTAGCTGGGTGTACACAAGTGTGGAATGTGCATGGGCGGCAGTGCATAAAAACAACTTCTGAACATGTGGGAGAGGAGCCAGTAATTGATGACAGCTTGAGCCAGGAAAAGAAGCCACCAAGCCAGGAATTAAAGGGCACAAGCCGGGAGGAAGAAGCTACGGTGCTTACTCCAGTTTTTATTTGGATTGGGACTATATCGATCCAAATCACATGAATTAAAGTAAGAGTCGGTTAGCTCTTTTATTTAGTCTGAGCTGTGTGCATCAAAATTAAATTAGTGAATTCTTCGGTGTGTTGATCAGGAGTTAATATTTGGACTTAAGAGTCCAGGTCGTGTAGTAGTCTGCCTTTGGCCCATGTGTGCGTGTGTTTTAGGCCATATAAAAGGCCAGGGGCAATGCCCTTTTAACTAGACTATTGATATTGCTGATTTTTATCTCCAGAAAAAAAAACACCATTGTTGGAGACGCATATCATGCCTCGAGTTCTTGGTGAAACCAATCTAAGGTTTCAATCTGTGTTGTGTGGGATCAAGGCCATTCGTTCTTTGGATTGCACACTGAATTCTTTCAGGAATTTCCTCACTTCTCTTCGTGATCAACTGTTGGTTCGGCGGTGGAAGAATTCAGGATGTGGTCTGCATCAAGTTGGCGAGTTTATTGCTGATAGATCAAGTCACGGTTCAGTTATCCCTTACTGCTGTTTGGTCCTCCTGAATTGGTTTTTTATTCCTATTAATCAAGTTGAGTTTCCTGCTGATCCTTGCTCGTGGAAAGATTCCCAATCTCATAGCTGCTGTTCCTGTTGGACGAGAGCTACTTAGTTGGTGACTTGTCTAGATAGTGCCTTACTGCTGCCGCACTATTATCTGCTGTTTGGCCAATTAGCAAGAGATATTTTGCTGCTACTTTTCATCTCATTGATGCTGTTACATCGGTTACTTGGATTGGAGGAGCTGCTGTTGAGGCCTAAGCATACACACATACGCATCCGACATTTCTTGCACAACTGAACAGAGAAGTTCCTGCTATTTGTTCTAGTACCGTGAAAGATTGGGCACAAACATGCGTCAACTAGGTCATTACCCAGTGTTGCCAAACAAAAGGCCTTAAGAAACAAAGTAAAAAAAAAAAGGCAGCAATTGCAGAGCATTTCAACAATCACACCGAAAAGTAAACTAACCGCAATGTTTAATTTAAAGTAAGAACTACCTGTCATCACTTCCAACAATTCCCTTGCATTCGACTGTAGCAGCTAATTTTACAGGATTGCCAGAACCATCCAAAACCACATGCTCCTTCACATGGAGCCGCTTTGCAGCCTCAAGTACCTAAAAAAGCAGGCCTTACTTTAGAGTTTAAATGAAGATATTAACACAAAATAAAAATAGTTTAAAAAAAGATTTTAAAAAAGGTGATTATCACATGGCACATAATGAATACTGTGCTGTATGGAAAGGCCAGAGAGTTTATTCATTGCCACTAAGACTTTAAGACTAAGTATGAATGTATGATCGCTGAACCTTTCTAGTACCTTCTATTGTTATTCCATAATTACCTTCGACAGAAAATCAAAGTGCCCCAGTCAGGCAAACTATACACATTACATAAATATGCCCTTCGACAGAGAATAAAGTGTGCACCAGTCACGCAAGCCACACACATTACACAAACATGCTACAAACATGCTTGACAAAACTTGATATATTAGGAAAACTAGACAGATAGTAGTCAAGCGGTCCAGCCATAAATCATCATCCATCAGCATGACAGGTGAATCAACAACAAAGTAGATACTCAAAAACTTGCGACAGTGAAAATAGTATTTCAGTAAGCAATACTTAGTAATTATAGCATGCAACTTTAGCATCGCTGCTGGTAATCTCAATAAACCTCCCATCATTAATCATTATATTGAGCAAGTAAACCTTAATCAACATAACAACCAGTACATTTTAACAACCAACCTGACAACACTAGCAAATTCTTGTTCGAACTGGACAAGATGTCTAGAGGTCATGCAACAGGACAAACAGTCCACTACTGAAGAACATAAGAAGTTTTGAGTTCATACAGCAGATAAAATAGTACAATCTTGTGAAACAATGTTTTGCTTTCCTGAAGAAAAATGTTAACTGACCTTCGAATGGAATGATTCGTTCCAAGATATCTTCTTGCCATTATCGACAGAACCGTACAGAAGGGAATCGGACTTGTCTCCTTGAAGAATACCAGGTATGATACTCTACAATTCCAGTATAATTGCTAAGGCACATTAATAAGAACTTAGCAAAACATTTGCATCATTAAAACCAATTCGGGGAAAAAGTTGGCTCAAATAAGGATACATGTGAAAGAGCAAAATACAGAATGCACTTATCAAACTCTAAATATCATCAGCATCAGTCTATACTATAAATCACATAGTGTACTCAAAAAATAAAATTCGAGTAGTGATCTCGTAAGAAGAAGCACAGGCATAGAGAGTGTAATGTACGCTAGTACATCTAGGGTTGCAAGTGAGGCGGGCCTATCCGCTAAGCCGCTAGCCTGCCCCACAAAAATAGCCCACTAAACAGTCCGCAACAGCCCACCAAATCATAGCAATCTAAAGCAGGCCAACCCGCATTGCCCGCTGGGTCATACCTCACCCGCCGAGCACCAAGAGAGTAGTAGCAGCGGCAGCGACAAGGAGATGCACGAGTCCCTTGGCAATGGCGGCAGCACTCCTCCGCTACCCAACGGAAGAGCGGCCAGCGGGCTGCCTCGCTCCCGCTTCGCCCGCGACGGGCCGGCTTCAGGTTTGCGAAGCTCCTGCTTGGAGAGGACATGTCTGGCACCAGGAAGGGTGTCTCGTCGACGCTGGCGCTATCGAACGCCATCACGAACCTGGCGGTGTCCGTCTTCGGCGAGCACCGCAAGCTAGAGCCGATAGCGCCAGACACCAAAGAGCGGTGGAAGGAGGTCGGCTGGCTGCTGTCCGTCACCGACCACATCGTCGAGTTCGTCCCCACGCGGCAGACCTCCTAGGATGGCACAACCATGGAGGTACGCAACAATCTCCTGCCGTCGTGCGTCGCGTGTCCATGAGCACGCAATTCAAAGCACGTTCCTGCCAAGATCGATCAATCTTAATCTGCATGCCTGGTGTTCCTATATTTGCATATCATGTCGACGGCGCAGCGCTGCGACCTGCAGATGAACATCCCTACGTTGCGCAAGCTCGACGCCATGCTCATCGTGAGGGCTACAACGATCGATCCATATATACACACATTGTGCTCGATCGAGCCAGCGGAGGGGCTGTCGGAGGTGACCCGCAAGTGGCTGCAGTACCAGGAGTGCATGAACCAGGTGCCCAAGGCGGCCATGGCCATCAACCCACCAATCGCATCTTTCGGGCTAGCGACAGCCGCAGAAGCCTACAAAAACACAAAGCGGCCTGTGCAGGTGGGGGTGCGGGCTGTCGCGACCTGTGCGGGGTGGGTTGCGGGCTGTCCGCAGCCCGCCCCACTTGCACCCCTAAGTACATCGGGGTAAACACCATGGGAGGGAGGTCGGACGGTGACGACTGGAATAAGAAAGCGCTAGATGAAGGGGGCACTAGTTGGGTAGAGAGACTTAGAACAGCCGGCCAAGGAGGAGGTACAACCGGGAACTATAGACTCAAGGGACTTTGTTAATTCATCTTTGCTTAATGAAACCAGTGTGTCTTCTCATCCTTAAATAGATGGAGGCCCTAACAACAGAATCCTATCCTAACAAGCAAACCTAATTGAACGGACTACTAGATAACAGATAGGATCAAATAACAATTGAATCCTATCCAAACTACTTGAGCGTGTTCATCTGCTGCGGCTGTTGCCCATCGCGCGTCAGCTCCTTGGGCTCGTACAACCGGCCGCCGGCCAGCCAGCCATGCACATGACAAAGAGATTATTGCACTTAATGTGTTCAAGCAAAACTAGAAGGCAGTGAAATAGCGGAAAAACATGATGTAAACAGGAAAAGTATCTAGATATGCTATAAATCAGTAACTGTTTTCTAGACAAACCTGAGCTACAACTCTGTGACCTCTGTAATCAACTATAGCCATTGCAAGATTGTAAAGCCCAGGAATATCAGCTTCTTGGTAAGCCTTAGTTCCTTTTAAGTCATTGTTAGCAGAAGCATAGGTCGCCTGCTCACTGTCTGCTATTTGTGCCTCTGCAGATGCATCAGAACTATTGTCCAAAACACCATCAGGCTCTTTAGTTTTTGAAATCGCTCTTCCACCCGAATCTGCATGGTTCCCATCTGACTTAGCCCCCAAATCAGGCGAGGAGACTTTCGCACTTTTACCGGACCCATTTTGGCTGTTTGGCTTGTGGTCCTTTGAAATGTGTTCATAGTCAGAGTCAACAGCAAAACTAAAGAAAATATTGTTGTGGACATACCTGAAATATATAAGAGCAGAGGTAAGCATCTCTAGATGGAAATGAAACTAAACAACCTTGCACATCATTCACTTCAAGCATGACATACGAATTAAGGATATATTTTTAAATAGGTGACTTGATATAAAATTATATTGTGCAAACACTTAACTAGCTGCTATCATCATGCAAACTCCATATGCTTCTGCTAACCAATGACATTTTGGATGTGCTAGATTTCAGTAGACTTAGGACCACATGGATGAGCATTTTGCAAATAATCCCTCCGATCATATACGAGTGATCCCATAATCTCGGGTCTTTTTAAATAATCGCAACAAAATCTCATCCATGTGATGTGAGCTTGCAAGATAGCACCTGGCTATTGGTTTACACTAGATACTCCCCCAATTATACATACACATCATTCACAGATCTGCCCTAACAATCTAAAATAGATATGTCACGTGGGGAAAATACTACAGGAGGCGCAAGCAACCAGGGACCCTTCCATCTACGTCTGGTTCTTCCGAATCATACAAGCAGCAGGATATCTTTCCATCTACGACTGATTGATCCGAATCAGAAAAGACTAGATTTATTGCTTATCAATTAAGAGATGGTATAGGATACCCCTTCCGGGTATTTGGCAGGCTAGATTCGTATCCCTTCCGGAGTCTTAGTTAGAGATTGATTGTTAGGCTATATATTCAGGAGACTTAGTATCTCCAGGAAATAATAGAGAGAGTTATCAATCTATTATCTTCCTCTACTTTCTCCTACTGCCTGCGTCTGATCCCTCCTTGCGCATCTCTTCTTCCCCAATCCCTATCTTCCGTTCACCACGGCTCCTGGCTACCGAGGCCCTGGGCCAAAACCGCAAGTTTGCCATACGTACAGGTTATGCTCCGTGCCCGGAGCGTGACAAGCTGCTAGATGAGCTACACGGGGCCAAGTTCTTCACCAAGCTCGATTTGCATTCCGGTTACCACCAAGTGCTCATGCATCCGTCCGACAATGAAAAGACAACGTTCCGCACTCATGAGGGCCTGTTCGAGTTCCTGGTCATGCCTTTTGGCTGGACTAATGCACCAACAGCATTCCAAGCTCTAATGAACGAAGTCCTAGGTCCTTTTTTGCGTCGCTTTGTCTTGGTATTTTTTTTACGATATCTTGATTTACAGCAGCTCTTGGGCGGATCACTTGCATCATGTTTGGGCATTTCTCCGGCTCCTCCGTGATAACTATTTGCTTCTCAAAAGATCCAAGTGCCTTTTTGGGGTCACATCGGTCGCATACCTCGGGCACGTGATTTCAGACGAAGGAGTGGCGATGAATTTCCAGAAGGTCCATGTTGTGCAGGATTAGCCGGTTCCTCGGTCGGTTCGCAAGCTACGGGGATTCCTAGGGCTTTCGGGCTACTACCGCAAGTTCATCCGGGGTTTCGGAACCATCGCAGAGCCCCTCACTAAACTCCTGAAGAAAGAGTCTTCCCTTGGTCCGACGATGCAACACATGCTTTTGCTGCCCTCCAGGAGGCCCTATCAACCGCGCCTGTACTCTAGTTGCCTGACTTCACAACAACATTCATCGTGAAGTGCGATGCCTTGGGCTCAGGATTTGGCACCATATTGCATCAAGAAGGGGGACCCGTGGCTTATTTTAGCCGCACGATTGCACCACGTCATACAAAGTTGGCAGCGTATGAACGAAAGCTCATCGGTCTGGTGCAAGCAGTTCGTCATTGGCAGCCATATCTTTGGGGAAGATCGTTTTTGGTACAGACTGACCATTACAACTTGAAATATTTACTAGACCAGCGTCTTTCTACAATTCCACAACATCATTGGGTCAGCAAGCTCTTGGGCTACAATTTTCGTGCGGAGTTCAAGCCTGGGTGACAAAATATTGCCGCTGATGCTCTCTCACGGTGTGATTCCGATACCGGCACCTTACTCGCACCGTCCACACCCACTTTTGCTATCTTCAATGACCTGCGTCATGAGGCTGCCAATCCCGGTTCCGACCTGGCCACTCTTCATGCTCAGGTGACCTCTGACCAGCTTGGTTCTCCATGGAGCATCTCGGATGGCTTGGTACTTTATGATGGTCGTGTCCATGTGCCCTTATCTTTCTCATCCTTGCAGCAGATTCTCCTCACAGCCCATACAACGGGCCGTGAAGGAGTACAAAAAACCTTACAACGTTTGCGTTGTGATTTTCACATAGTTCGTATGCGTTCGCTACTGCAGGACTTGGTACGCACCTGCCCTATGTGTCAGCGTAACAAGTTTGGAACAACTACAATTGGCCAGGTTGCTGCAGCCGCTTGAGGTGCCAGTTGACAAATTTCGCAATCGCTACCCCTCGTTTCAGCTCGAGGACAAGCTGTTTCCCAAGGGGGGGAGAGATGTCATGTGGAGGAAATACTACATGAGGCGCAAGCAACCAGGGACCCTTCCATCTACGTCTGGTTCTTCCGAATCAAACAAGCAGCGGGATATCTTTCCATCTACGACTGGTTAATCCGAATCAAGAAAGACTTGATTTATTGCTTACCAATTAAGAGATAGTATAGGATACCCCTTCCGGGTATTTGGCAGGTTAGATTTGTATCCCTTCCGGAGTATTAGAGATTGGTTGTTGGGCTATACATTCAGGAGACTTAGTATCTCCAGGAAATAACAGAGAGAGTTATCAATCTATTATCTTCCTCTACTTTCTCCTACTACCTGCGCCTGATCCCTCCTTGCGCATCTCTTCTTCTTCCCCAATCCCTATCTTCCGATCACCACAGCTCCTGGCCGCCGAGGCCCTTGGCCAAAACCACAAGTCTGCCATACGTACAGGTTACGCTCCGGCATGGGGCGTGGCAAGATACCACTCTTTTCAAACTTGACTCTTGTCTAATTTAAAGAAACAATCTCCCTGAAACACTACTTTTTCCATGTCTTGGTTGGAGAGAGGAACCATTGGAACATGGGTAGGTTCAGGAGATTGAAGCCCTTGCCTCCACAAGGTTTCCAAGGTCATCAACTTTAACTTTAAACAAACTCCCAAGAGCTTTGGATTCAAACATCCATATTAAAAACTATGGATAGCCATACACATATATATACCCTTATTGCTTCAATACCACAAATATGCCTTGATATTAAGCAGTCTGACTTCAAAGCAGAAAAAAGGAATAGAAATTCCATTGGGATTATTTTGCTAACAGTATGATATTTAAGGCTTACTCACATATGAAAACATTCTGGATCAGTTGGATTAATCGGAGGTATACATCTATTAATGACACCAACTGCCCCTTTTACCGCAGCATCAACAAAATCGCATGTCACTTTATAGAGTGCCCTGCCACGCAATATCCTACAATAGCCAAAAATAGTGACATTGTAGTTATAAAGTAGGCAATCCAGAAAGTGTGATGGTAAATAAGAACCTTTCTTGAGGATTGCTATGAGGAAACTCTCGGCAGGACTGCAATTCCTCATTCCAGTCCCTCTGCATGCCAATCAATTCACTACCATATGACAAAACAACAGAATCTTCAGCCCTGGCTGCATCCCTTTTATGTTCTGTTATACATAAAATTGTGGAGTGCATTAAGGTTTAGTATAGCAGAATCATTATTAAACAAATCAATATCAAGCATTATTAAGTGATTTAAGACATAAAAATACAAGGGTGAGAAGCTCCCAGGCCAAGCTCAGCTGCTCACTTTCTGGAGGTGTACTAGATAATATGGTGATCATGGGAATGTACTGAGAAAGTTACCTGGCACGGGATAAGCTCCCAACCAAGAAGTCACTGGGAGCAAGGCCTGAACATTCTCAAAAGGATGGGCTGATGCTTTGCGACCCAAAACTTCACGAAAACCTTCAAAAGATTTGTCCAACTGTCACTATAGAAACATAGACTAGTAGTACAACGCATTACAGATACACTCCAGAGTAATGAAAAACCTTTCTTAAACTTGGCGCTAATTTTTTGTAGCAAACCGACTAAAGTGCTGGCCTCCTGAGCTTGTTTTGAAGGTCTTGGGTCCAAAATACTTCCATTGCTAGCGTTCACATAAAAAGATTTGGAACTTCCTGTGATGCAGTACTTGTTTCCTTCTAATGTCACAACATCAATATAAATGAGATCTCCATGTAACCTGAGGAAACAATCAACAATTGTTAATTCAGCAAAAATCCAAATAGCGGGTGACAACCTTATATAATGTTACCAGTGTTAGCCCTAACCCTATAACGCACATGTGAAGAAAGTTAAACAGAATTGCAACATCAAAGCTCAATGACTAACAGTAATTTGGAGCATTCGTAGCATATCCCGACAAATATATGCAAAGCAATATAAGCCAGGATAGAATGAAGAAGTTAAACAAAGACCCAGCATGGTTAACCAAGCTTAAAACATTAAGAACAGCAGTAGGAATGAAAAAAATACTGAATCAAGGAAACTTTAAGGTGGTGGATATGGTACGTACATATTTTAGGTGCAAAAAGGTTTAAAACTTTTTTTATCCCTTAACATTCTCCCCACTCCCATTTATAGGATGATCACTGGATGGTTGGAAAAGTATGTGTAAAGTGATAAATTACATACACATGCACGGATGCACCATACTAAAGATAAAATCCACCTGTATTCTTCCCAGTGTTCGAAAAAAAGGGTAACCTACTTGATCAGTCACCCAACTCACCCCCAACTTTAGCAACTATACAGCCTAACCAGCCAATTACAAGGAATCGAGAACGTGCCTATTTCTTGAATGAGGCTGGTTTTTGGAACAATGATTCTTCCAGAGGCATACAAAAATAATGAGACAAATATGGGGAACGTAATCAGAAGAGTTACCTCCTATAACTCGGTGGAGGATTGAATGAAGAAAAAACAATGCTGTCCACGCATTTGATTTCTGATGGTGCAGATGCCAACAAATTATTGAGAGCACCAGTAGTGTCCTCCATGAAATTTAAACCATCAAGCTCCTGATTAACACTTTTTCCAGCATCTGCTTGCCGGGGGGAAGCAAATAAGATCTATATCAACATCAGGTTGTATTGAAACTTGTGTGCAAATCATAGTACTACTCGGTAGTCAGTAACACTGCTGGTGGTATTCCTACTAATATAGAATGTTATCAGCAAACCTACACATCAAATGAAGAACAAAATCAAGTACCTGCAATTTTTCCCTGTGCAGACTCTTGCTGCAGAGCCAGGGAAGTGGATAGCGATACATGAAGACTAGAAAGAGATAGTAATTCCCTGACACGGTGGATATGCGACCTAATAGACCTCTCATCATATATTGCTGAAAAAACATTTTTTGCAGCTCAACTGTATCAAATTCTCAAGGGAACAATGAAAATAAGAATCTATAAAATGTCTATATTACATACCAGCAACCATCTCCAATGAACAGCCGCCAGCAGTTATATCTGTAACCTCAGAAATTTCACTGTAGTCCTCTAACTGGTGAGTTGAACCATCTTTACTATGCATTATCAAATCGTAGCATGTGTAGAAGCAAGTTTCAGGAGCATCCAAGAGGAATTGTTTCACATCGATGACAGAATCTCCAGGGCTTAGCTGTAAGTAATAGCACAATATGATTACAAAAAACCAATAAAAACCGAGAGATAAAGACAGCACGATTTTTTACACTGACCTGCAGCTCTAGCTTTTCACCTGATTGTGTCTTAACAGAAACAGGGTAGAGATGAAGCTCTCCTGCTTGTGCTAAGCAGCTTTCCTTGTTAAAGAAGTTGTATATCCAGGAAAATAAAAAGAAGAAATACTAGAATGCACTTGCATAAAATGTTACTGGCCAACTGTAATTGAAGATATATGGGTGCACTCAATTTCAGTTCAAGGAAGTTGTTGCTATTCAGCTAGATAATTCTTCTCATGTGTCAGTGTTGTAAAATGCATATCATCTGCTAAAAATTGAGCTCGACTAGACAATTCTGCATGTGTTACATAAATACCAGAGACAAATTTCTGCTAATTCTTAATGCATATCCAGCAGCATTAATGTAAGCAAACAGTTAACGGCAGCAGCATACAACATGCTATTCATTCAGGCGTAGAAAATCACACTCGTCTAGTCTCACTCTAAATTACTTCATCTGTAAAAGTACTTGTGCCAGTTGTATCCTTCTAAAACCCAACGTTACAATGCAACCAGTTATTTCCAAAAAAGGCTACACTTTCTTGAATTGATGTACCGCAGGGCACCTTTTCTAGTTTTACGACACAGATACGGTAGCGCTATCATCATAAACAAGCGGTTGCCTCACCTTCAGCTGGCTTCTTTGCAGCCTGCGCGGCCACAGCCGCATCCCCCTCCTCCTTCTCGACATCTGCCGCACCGCCCTCCGCAGCGGCAGGTTCACCCACTTCCCCGTTCTCGGGCTTGGCCTCCTCAACTCCATCAGTCAACGGCACCTTCGGCTCCGCCGAGACGGCCTGGCTCGCGCCCTGCGCCTTCCCCTTGTTCCTCCCGCCCTTCGATTTCCCCGCCATATTCCTGCCCAAGCCACAAAAAGCAACACCACCAAATCCAATCAGCCGAACCCCCGACACAACCCACAACACAGCAAAACGCAACGATTCTCCCCCCCCCCCCCCACTAAACCGCAACCAGACCAAGCACCATACGGACGCGCGATCTGAAGCGGAATCAAAACCCTAAACCCTCGCCCAATCGACCCCGAGTTCAGCGAGGCGCGCCAATGGGCTGGACTAGACACGGATTGATAGGAGATTACGGGATTGGATTGGGGGAGCGAGAGGGACCTGCCGCCTGCGGCGCGGAAGCTTCGCCGCTTCCGGGAGAGGAGAGGAGGGGAGAGGCGGCGCGAGGCGGAGACGAGACGGGAATGATTGGCTTTGGAGGCGAGGGGCTGTTTGAGTAAAGTGGAGAAGGCCGCTGCCTTCGCCGGCCGCTCCTTTTATACGGGCGAGCGGCCCCCCTAATCCCCCGTGGCCTCTGGCCTCTGGGTAAGGCGCTCTGCTTCTTTTCTTCTTCTTTTGTAAGTCCTTGCGCGCACACACGGAGGTGATATTTCTGCGTTTGTAGGGGTAGTTTTGGGTAGTCCGCTTGGGAAGCCACATCGGTGTGGGGTTTTGGGGGTTGTTAGGGTTTTGGGAAGGTTTTAGGCGGCTTTAAGACCATCTATAATGTGTGAGTTTAGTCAGTTCAATAGACTGGTTTAAGCGCTGAGAGCCGATTCAATACATTGTAAACTATCGATTCAAAACAAAAGTGTATGAAGCCGATGCAAACTTTACATCCGAATACAACTGAATAGAATAATGTCTTTATTGGGTAGTTAGTCGTTACATTAAGTTGATTCGTCGTTTGCATTAACTCTTCTTTTTTAGCTGTTGCCTTCCCAACATCTGTTGTCATCCCACGTCTATGTGAACACAATTCTAGTTCACAACACAAGCATTTCATTCCATCAAACAAACATGGATAACTCAACATCTTCAAGTTTTACAAACTTGCTCAACTCTTCAAACTTCTCAAGCCAAGATCAACAAAATAGCAGCCCATACAAGCCAAGGACTTCTACTTCAGATCAGATCGAGCAAAAGAGAACAAAGAAAGAAAGAAAAGAAAAGAAAAGCGATGGCGGGAGCTTACATGTCGATGAGGTCTTCCTCGTCCAATCTGCTGGCTTTAGTCCTGGTTTTCTTATTGCTCGAATTTTCTTACTGCTGGTGGTGGCTTCTTGGCTCTTATCGCTGCCCTTACAGCTCGCCGATGCAGCGCTCGGCACGTCTGCTTACCATACGCCTAGCCATCTAGCTGGTGCTACAGATAGGGCTGGAAACGAGCCGGCTCGAGCCGGACTCGTTATGGCTCGGATGAACAGTAAGCTCAACTCGGCTCAGCTCGTTTTGGGAACGAGCAAAAAAACCCGCTCGACTCGGCTCGGCGGTGGGCTCGAACGGGCTCGCGAACCTCGCGAGCTTGAGCACTGTGCCGCCACACCTCCTCCCTCATTCCAGGCTTCCAGCCAGCACAGAGAAGCCCACTGATGCCCCAGGCTCCTCCTCCCCTCCAGGCTCCTCATCCCCTCCGCGGCTCCGCCTCCCCCTCCCCCGACTAAGCTCCTCCTCTGGTCATCTATCTCAGAAGTCATAACGGCTTTGGTTTGCAGCGAAAGAAGTAAGAACAAGTAAAAAGAATGATCCAACATGAAAATCACAAAATCATTTGAAGAAGAACATCATCCACGACTCCACGCCTACAAAACACAATCGCAATCCACATGAACCACATCTATGATTATGATTTACGAAGGTCGTCGAGGAAGCTCCGGTCGGCTGTGGAGCACTGTCGCCGAAGGAGCGCCATTCACCAAGGAGCGCCATCGTCGAGGAAGCTTCTGGGTGGAGAGGGCTCAGCGGGGCGAGGCCGCGAGGGGGAGGGGAGGCGGCGGCGGTGGTGGGTGGAGCTAGGGAAGGGGCGAGAGGAGGAGAGGCGAGGCGGTCGGTAGAGGCTGGCGAGAGGGGGAGGCGGCAGCGGCGGCGGTGGAGGAGCTGGGGAGGAGGCGGCGGTGGATGTAAGATCGAGGAGCCCGACTAGAGGGGGGTGAATAGGCGTTTTAAAAATTCTATGCGCTAAAATCGATTTCTAAAGTGGAAGCTTATAACAATACAGTTTTGCACAATTAAAGCCTAAAACAACTAGGTTCAACTAAATGCACCAACAATACAAGTCAATTGATGAATATTACAATTAAGCAAAGACTTGTAAGCTATTTAATTCTAGCAATGTAAAGCAATAGAATGCAAACCACAAAGACACGGTGATGTTTTACCGTGGTGATCGAAGACTTGCCGGTCTCCCCTAATCCACGTTGAGGGAATGTAACAGCCCTAACTTAGGGTTTGTATTTCAAATGTAAAATTTTGAGGAGAAATAAAAACTTTTGCTGTCTCGTAAAATCATTTGGAAGTTTTCCAAATTTTCCCTAGCAATTTCCAATTTTTAGAATTTAATTCTTGTGATTGGAAATTGTTGTCAGCAAATTCCTAGCCTTCAAACTTGTGATCATCCTCTGCAAATAATTTTCCTATCATCTTGACCATCCTAGCTACCTCTCTGAAAAATTTCACAATTTTTAGATTTTGGTTGCTATTTCAAATGGCCAAGTCAAACCAGTTTAGAAATCTGGTCAAACCTCTGGACAGCAGCTTGTGAATTTTATTGGGAGAAATACAGTGCATGAAAATTTCTGGAAAAATTACACAAGGTTGTCCTCTGTCCTAGCAAGCTCCCATAAAAATTTCAGAATTTTTGGAGCTCGGGAGCTATCTCTAAAAATTCCACAAACCCGCTCAGCCTTTTGAAATCAAATCTGAAATCACTGTTTATCGGGCTCGAACCCAACTCGAGCTCGAGTCCGACCGCGCCACTTGACTTGGTCGCACCTCCTAGCTGCACCGCGCGAGCCCGATGGCTATCATCCGTCCGATGAAGATCGAACGATCCACGTCGCGTGCGCAACCGACCTGTCCGAATGCATACATCGATCTCGACCGTTCATTTTAGATCCAACGGTCGATACATTCTGGGTCGAGTCAAACCACCGGTTCGCACCGCGCCGACTCCGGCTCGCACCACTTCGCGCTATCAGCGACATATGGGTCCCACTGCCGTTCTTCCTCGCCGACTCGCGCCTCACCGGAGCTCGCTGGCGATCGCGCATGCGTGCCACGCAGCTCGTCGCTGCCACGCCGGGGACGCGTGTCTGCCTCCAGGGGATCGCCTGAAGTCCATCTACCTCATAGGGTCGTCCATTCCTTCTCGCAGCCATTCTTGCGCCCTCTCCGCCCATTTCTTAGCTTCGGCCGGAGAAAAACTCGAGCGTAGCGCCGCCGTTTCTGAGCCGCCCTTGAGCCAGCGACCGCACCATCGTGTTCCTCTTGCCTCGCCGCCTCCATTTTGCCTATTCCGGGTCCTTGGCGTCCAGTGGATCGCCAAGGGCGGTATCGTCGTCTCCGCCTCCGGCGATCTCGACCCCGCGAGCTTGCTAGTGCTCTGGTGAGTTTCTAGCTTCGACACTTAGTCCCTTAGGATCGCATTGATGCACTGAGTCTAACGGTGGGCTTGTTTCTGCCTTTTGTGCATCGTTGCGGGCGTCGACCAATTCTTCTCAAGCTCGGTTTCGCGCCGTGGAAATTCCGGTCACCTCGGGCTTTCTTCGTCGGCGTTATCGTGTGCTTCTTGCTCCGGTGTTGAGTGGCTTAAGCACACCTTCCGAGTCTTCTAGAAGCCCGTGTCGCCTTCTCGCGTGGGCCGTGCTTTCTTCTCCGCTCCGGTCGTCGTGAGCTCATCTCCGTCGACCATCGGGCTCCGCGTCACCGTCATCGAGTTCGCTAGGTCCTGCGAACCCGAAGGTACCACTCTTTCGCCGAAACCTCTGGTTTGCTAGTTCGGTTCGCGCCGCGCGCATGCCGTGCCGTCTTCGCCGGTGAACCGCCGGTGATGATTTGTTTGACTCTAATCATGTCTACCTTGAGTCTCTGTCTTGTGGGCCCTATTGGCTAATCCCGTTTAGAGAACCTTTAATCCAGCCCGTTATATTTCCCTCTGAGTCGCTGTCATGTGGGTCCATGTTGTCAGTTAGGTTTGTGTAGTTCTGGTTATGCGTGTTCTCTGTTGGGAAGCGTACTTCTCTGTGAGAGTGTTTTAGGTTTGCACCTTAGTAAGCCGAAGACGTATTCTTTGAATACGCCTTCGACGTCACTTTAGGCGGGTGCGCTGTCCTGGTCAGCGTTCGCGCGGGCCCGCTGTCAGTGGCTGGGGCTTACTGACTGGCGGTAGAAAAAGTATTCATTGCTTTAGTATTTCTGGTTTATGTTTTCTGTTGAGCTGTTAATTCAATCAAACTTGTAAAATGTATAACTAATTCAATTTTTATCCAAATTGCATGAATCCAGTGCTGTTTATTTTCATTTCAAATGTATTATTTACTAAAATTAGTTTCATCCATGTCTCTGTAGCAAAAATCTGTTAATTAATAAAATGATGTTTTATGTATCTTCTAGATTAGAAAATGCATATCTCTTTCAATATTTGTCCAAATCCAGTGAAACCAATTTTGTAATTTGTCATTTTTAATGTACTAATTATTAGGATAGGTTATATACACTGTTTCTGTTCATGAAAATTTGTTAAGTAATTAACTAGTGTCTTGTTGTGTTTTTAGCTTAGAAAATTCATAGGAAATTGCTAATAACTTAAAATGATTTGTTCTCTGTTTCTAAAATTCTGTTATTTCATGCTTAGGCTGCTGTGTGAGTTTTGGCTTGTTTGATGTTGTTGAATGTTTGAGTTTTGTCGGTGTTATTCGTTCTTATTTGCTGTTATGTTCGATCGTTAGGCTTCGATATTTGCGGCAACCACGAGGACGATCCTCCGCAAAGATATTGAGCAACAAAGATCCAGCAAGCGCTTTGATCATGTTTATCCCAGTATTTTAAAATTTAATATTTTGTTTCAGCTGTATGTATGCATTGCTTAATTTGTGTTAAATTGATTAGTTGAATCCGTAGCTGCATATCCTGTAGACAAAATATTGATCTCTACTACCTGAGCCTAGGTTATTTGTCGTGATTAGAGATCATTGGATGATCTCTTGTCACTTAGTAGATCCGGTCAACTTGCTTAGACATGCTTAGCTATCGGTGAATCAAGCGGTTATCGACTTTAGTCGGTAACCTTGATCACACAAAATTTACTATAGCTTTATGTTTTAGCTTTTCTGCTATGTTTTATTGCAAAACTAAAAATGAAAACAAAATAATTTAGACTTGGGCACAATGGTATCTTTGGTGTGATCTGTTGGGTGTATTGGAAAGGTGCCCGAGTCGATTAAGGACCGAGTTACTTGCGCCACCGTCTCGAGCATTTTGCGTGCTAACCACACTAGAGTATATGGGACCTCTCTTGACCTAGTACTTTGGCGTGTATTGGCTCCGGGTCGCAGGAGGTCGCAGGAGGGACGGAGGTGGGAGCATGGTAGTTGTCCGAAAAGCTTTATCCTGAGTGGGTAGTTGTCTTTTCGGCTTTACCATGTAAGCGTATGGTGTTTCTACCCATACGAGCGCTCGGGTTGATACACAATATTGGAAACAGATCTCGTAGGACTTAGTCAGGCGCATACCTTGAAGTGTGCTTTGGCTTAAAGGCGGTCTGAAGTGTGGGTACATTGGTACACCCCTGCAGGGTTAAAACTATTCGAATAGCCTCGTCCTAGGTTATGGACACGCTCGGATACGCCCCCCAAGAACTAGACTACAACATTTAAATTAAAACTTGATGGGTGGTACGAATCTGGGATTCGTGCTATTGTTGTGGTGACTATTGGGATAGTCACTTCTAGGTTGTTTATCTTTCGCTTTTGTTATTATTATCCTTCTTGTTATTTCAATCTTAAAATGAATTGCAAACTTGCCTTTAAAATCAGTATTATATTATTGCAAATGAAAGTTGGCTTTATGCAAATGAAACATATGGCCTCCACTAAACAAGCCTGCATGTAGCATATGAACAGTGCGCTAGTTCACACGTCGATCTTGCGGGTACAAAGACAATCTTTGTACTCGGTGCTTTGCTTAATGTTTTTGTTGCAGAGGAAGGAGGTGAGCCTCGGGGCCTCACTTCGTGAGTGTCTTTGTCGCTTCGTGGGTGACGACTAGTCTTGGCGGTCGGTCGGATGCCTTGTGGGTTGAAGGCACACGGATTGGCTTTGTTTATAGCCATCTTATGGCACTTTTGCTTCATTGTCTTTTTGTTGTTATTTGTGTATCTTGTGGCGATCGGCCATTGTCATAATATCTTTGCTATTTGTTTATCTTCCGTTTGTAGTGTAATGTTTGGACTCTATGTTTTGAATGGAGTTCTTGTCTAATTTGTAACGAGGTGCGTATCGCTTTGCGAAGTATACATATCTCGAGATCGGTTTATTTGATTTGTGATGCTAGGACCAGGTGGTTGGTTAAGCATTACAAGCCACATAAACTGGGGTCCTCACAGGGAAACCCAAACCAATTGAGCCAGCTCCACAAATTAAGCCTTTCTGCGAGGTATCAACACCTTGCTCCACTAGGGTTGCTCTTACTCCACTCCGGAGATGACGAGCACCAAACCACTCACAAAACACCGGGTCTTCTCACAAACTTCGCTTGAGAAGATCACCGGACCACGACGCCTCTACGCCGTCTAGGTGTCGGCAAACACCAAGAGTAATAAGTCAACCCCCTTGCATGACTCTCACCACATGCAACGAATGCACAAGCTCAAGTGGATACGAAATCCACCTCTAGATGCAACACATGTAACTAGAGACCTCTCTCTTTACTCACAAGGTGCAACACATGCAAAATTGAGAGAAGAAACTCACACTAGCTCAAGAGAGTGAAATAAGATGACAAAAGTTGTCCCTCAACCGGTCAAAGGGGTATTTATAGCCCCCACAACAAAAACTAGCCGTTTGGAACCGTTACAGCCCAAAAACTAGCTGTTACAGCATTGGTGCGGTACTAACGCAATACAAACCGTGGTACTACCTTTTCTCAGCAATAGTACCGCTCTTATAAGCGCGGTAGTTCCGCGGCTCAATTTCAACACAGACAACACTCGGTAAAAAGGTCATAACTTCATTGCTTCAAGGCTTGCTATGACTTCAGCATGAAAAGCATGTAAAAGCTTCGGTATGAAACCTGCTCCTGCTGCCAAGACCTTGCCCTGTCATTTCTGATTACAAAACCCCTACCTCCGTTACCAGAGTTGCTATAAAAAGAACCATCACAATTCAATTTGTAAAAGAAACATGAGGGTCCCATCCATCTTGCTTGGCTTCGGGTTGTCGGGACTACTAGAAAGGTCTGCAGTTTGTCAAATTAAGCACAGAAAAAAGACACTGAACTACAAAATCTCATCGGTGCTCCTCCTATATTCACCGGCAAGTCGGTAATACCGGATTTACATGGTGGTATTTATTTTTCAGAGAGTTTGTCTTGAATGGTCTTTCTTGAAACCCCAAATTGTCGGTATGACCGCTGTGTATAAGCGATATTACCACAAGTCGGTAATACCGATACAAGTAGCAGTATGTTTTTAACAGAGAACATGTTTTGGGGATTATTCTTGAATCTTGGAAACCGGTAAGACCACAAGTGAAAAGAGGTATTACCGCAAGTTGGTAGTACCAAAATCTATTGGTGGCATGTTTTTAAAGAGAGGTTCTCAAGGATCTGGTTGTAGAACAGTGGTCGAAGACACTGGTCGTGAACAGTGGTCGTAGACACTGGTCGCAGAACAGTGGTCGTAGACACTGGTCGAAGGCGGTGGTCGAAGACATTGGTCCAGTTTTCACCTAGGCGCTAGGCGGGCGGTGGGTGGCCGCCTAGCGCCTAGGGCGCCTAGGCGGGGCCTAGTCGGCCGAACAGAATTGCAAGCATAATCGCCTCTAGCATCAGTCCAAGCAAGTGAGATGAATACATAATAGCAAGTTTATGTATATGTTACATGTATATATGTATATCAGTATATGTATAATTATGTGAGAAGAGATGTTACATGTATGTATGTACGTGTAATTATGTAAGAACTAAGAAGAGATGTTACCTTGGTGGCTCGGTGATGCAAATATATTTGAATTTTGAAGACTTGATGTAATGACCTTCATGAGTTGATGACTTGATGCAATAAAAATATAATTCAAACAAGTAACATCAAATAGTTCAAACAATGAAACAAGTCACAAATGAAACAAGCAAGGCAAATATAAATAGTTCATAAGGTCTCACAAATAAAACAAGTAAGCGAAATATAAATAGAGTCATATGATAATTTGATGATCAAATGAGTGAATGCCTATTGACTAGTCATCTTCTTCCTCATAATTTTTGGTTGGAAGTACTTCTTCTTGATCGGACTCATACTCAATTTCCTCCTCATTGACCTCCTCCTCTTCTTCGGTATCGGACTTGAAATCTTCTTCATGAAGTTGTCTCACTCTTACGCTCTTACGAAGTTCTAAGACCTCATTAGCTCCACATGCTTCTTCAATTACCTTCCATGTAAGCCCCGTAGCAGGCTCAACATCTTGATCATCATCTCCGCCTTCAATTAACCACCCTTGAGCTTCATCTCCGGTGTGTGACTCCTCATATGCCTCCTTTGATTCTAGGAAACATGACCCTAGGCTACAATGCACACACATGTCCATGATGCTCCTCCTTTTCTGATCAGTCCATGCATCAGTCATAATAGAGCACCCAGTCTTGGCCCTCTCTTCTTCATGGTCCTTCAACAACCTTTTGGTTCTATCCACTTCCTCATACAACAACTTCTCCCGCACATCGTGTTGAGAAGGGCGAATAAAGCCAGGGCCAAAGCGGCCAATGGCTTCACACATTTGCACAAAGGCATCATTGTTGATGGAGTTGAAAGATACACCTGAAACATGCAATAATTATACAATGTTACTTATGTTAGTAAACAACACCAGGATGTCACTCGCATATTATTAGTAGACATTACAAGAGTTGCAAGTGAATACCTGATTCATAAATCCACCTAGCAACATATTGCCTTGCTTTATGGAGTCTTTCTTTCCAAATAGCGGCACTAATTGCTTGTTGTCGTAGTTCTTTGGAGCTCAATGTACTAGGATCAATAGGCATTGCAAACTTATCCATAGGCCCCAACTTTCGACGTCCCGAGGATCCTACATCTTCAAGTTCAAGATCTTCATCACCATCACCGGTGATATCATCATCAATGATAACTTCATTTCTAACTTCTTGTTCTTTTTCTTTCCTAGTCTTTCTCTTAAGTTGTGCCTCCTCGATTGATTTGATACACTTCTCTTGATCTTCCTTTGTGGACAAAGGGCATTTAGCAACATTGCCCCTAATGTGAGCAATATGTTGTTTTATCCTATACACTCCTCCGGAAACAATTTTATTGCACAACTTGCACTTTACTTTATCCATATTATTTGGATCAATCAACACTCCATACTCCCACCCTATATCTTCGGATTTCCTTTTAAGGGTATCCGTAGTCACCTCCACCGTGGCCATAGCGGATGACATTCTACAATTCATGATGAACAATTGTTACAAACTTATAAATTGTAAGTTACAATCATAATAGCTACAATGCTACTTGCTAATTGAGTAATTGACTAATGAAGTGTGCTACTCTTTTGCTCAAGACTACTACTAAATATTAAACTACTAATAAATCACACATTTAGTACACTACTACTACTAATTAATTACTAATACAAGTATACAACACTCATCAGATACTATTACTATAGTAGTACTATACTACTACTAAACTACTAGTACTCTTGTTAAACAAACCTAAACTACTCTACAAGCACTAGTACTACACTACTAGTCTACTACTAAGTACTACTGCTAATTGCTAAAGTGCTAAACGCCTAAACTACTACTAAACTACTCCTACTCGGCCACTACTACTAAGTACTAACTAAACTACTACTACTCGGCCGGCCGCTACTACTAAACTACTACTACTACTCGACCGGCCACTAGCCCACTACTACTACTCGCCTACTCGGCCGCAGTCTCGCAGAGCGCACAAGAGGCGATGCGCATGGCGACTGGCGAGGCGCACGCGGAAGGGGAGGCGAGAGGGCGCAAGGGGAGGCGAGGCCGAGAGAGGCGCGAAGAGGCGACGCGAGGAGGCGGGCGGCACAGGGGCGGCGGGAGGGTTGGAGGCGCGACGACGATGGGGCTGGGAGGAGGCTGCGCTGCGCGCGGCGACGGGGCCGGGAGGAGCTGCGGCGGCGGCGACGGGAGCCGGGAGGAGCTGCGCGATGGCGACGAGAGAAGAGGAGGTGGCGGCGCGCGCGCGACGGAGCAACGAGCCGAGCACGAGGGTTTCGGCGAAGGTGAGAGCAACTTACCTCTTTACTGTTTTTCTTCCCGCCGCGCTTCCCGCTACTGTTTTTCTTCCCGCGCGCACCAACCTCTGCCAGATCCGCGTCGGGCCGCCCAGATCCGCCCAGCCTCTCGCCGCCTCGGACCGCCTCGCGCCGCCTGGGGCCGCCCAGCTCCAGCTAGGCGCTCGGCCCGCCTAGAGCTCCGACTGGCTGTAGGTCGCGGCGGTGCCCTTGCGCCCAGCGCCTAGGGGATCACTGCATTGGTCATGAACAGTGATCGAAGACACGAGTCATGAACAGTAGTCATAGACACTAGTCGTGAATAGTGGTCGTAATACCTGATCGAGGACCTGGTCGAGGACCAATCGGTTTGACCGCATTTGTTCAGCGGTATTACGCATGGCGGTAAATACCGATCTTTCTGACGGTATCTTTTTTTCAGAGAGCATGTTTTCTTGAAATTTTATCGAGCTCTGGAAATCGATAGTACCGATATAGCCGACGGTATTACCGTTTTGCGGTAATAATGATTTCTATTTGACAGAAGTCCCGAAAGCCGAAACCTCTCCAACGGCTATGTCAGATGCATTCAATGAACAACAGTCGGCCATTGAGAGTCAGTTGCGGTATTATCGAGCTTGAACGGCGGTATTACCGCAAATGCTGATTTTGTCAGGGCTTCGACTCTAACGACTAGTTTTTGTTGGTGAGGGTTATACATACCTCCCCATCTGCCTCCAGCAGAAGCAGTTGAGCTTATTCACTCTCATTGAATACTTTTGAGGTCTTAGACACTCTCCACTACTTATTTGCTTTGAATTCTCATTTTGAGGTAGTTGAGAGTATTCAAGTGCATTGCATCATTAGTTGATCTTGTTGGCACTTGATTCTTTCTCAAACTAATACTTGGTATATTACTCTTGGTGCTTGTCGGCACCTAGACGGCTTTGGAGGAAGGTTGCACGGTGAGCTCTTAAAAGAAGATTGTGAAGAGCCCCGGTAAGGGATTATGAAGTGGTTGCGTGCTCACCATCTCTGGAGTGGAGGAAGAGCAACGATAGTGATCGAGGGTGAAGGCTTAATTTGTGGAGCCGACTTGACTGGTTCAAGCTTCCTCAACGTGTACTAATAAAGACCGGCAAGTCTTTGATACCACAGGAAAAACTTCATTGTCTCATTTGTGGTTTATTCTTGTCTTTACTCTTCCGTATTTACATTTCTAGCAACATATTTGTATAGAATTGCTTAGCTAGATTTGTATCTAGTTTAGACATAGTTCATAAATTGTTATTTAGTCGAAAAATTTAAAAACCTCCTATTCACACCTCTTTAGTTGGTTATCATTGATCATACAAGTGGTATCAGAGCTTGGTCTCTCATTGATTTAGACTTGACCGTCTAAGAGAGAAAATGATGGCTAGTGAGTGAATTGCTATAGGAAAGGTTCCTTTTTTATGGTTCTAATTATGATTATTGGAAAATTAGAATTTATATTTATTTAAAGGCTATGAGTCCGAACATATGGAGAATCGTAAATTAGGGTTACGTTACGCCTCTTGGTCCACTATATCCCACGAAACTTGAGGGCGTAATGCTCATTTAGATGCTATTATGTGCTAATCTCCAAAGAAACATCTTCATCTTATTTGGATATTTAGTACTCCATATTTTATTCCATGGGAAAGCATTCCCCTACCCTGAACCCAAATTGCCCGAACTAGCTGTTAGGGGTGAAAACGGGTCAAATATGGGCGGATATTGCTATTCTCGTATCCTAACCCATATTTTTACCTTGGATTTATAGTCAGATACATATACGAATGCGGTTTTTTTGGGATACGAGCATGGGGCGGATGCGGATTGGACTCAAATCCGTCAACGATAACTTGACGGATAGTGTACACATAAAGAAAAGATATAACTTTGCTAACGAAAGTGTCAAATTATAATACCTATTAGAGAATTATTTATCCTACTCAACAACATAAACACAATCAAATGTAAATTCATATTATATATTTGCTAATGACTAGAAAACCATAGAGGATATTAAAGGATATTGGTGTTTATCGGATATTCATTTTGTTGATTTATTGAATATATTTTAGATATCCTATAAAACACGGATACAGGTCAACCATAGAGGATATTAAAGGATATTGGTGTTTATAAAAATATATTTCAGATATCCTATAAAATACGAATACGGGTCAGATATTACTCTTCTCATATCCTAACATGTATTCCGTGAGATTTTACGGATACAGATATGAATAATATCATATGTGGGTCAGGACTAAAAAATGGTACCCCGGACGGATTTTTTTTGTTACGGCATCGGATCGGGCGGGAATTATCCACACTGTTTTCACCCCTGCTAGGTGCACATCTACCCATTCTTAAATCCCTTAACGTGACACACAGTTTATAAGCAGATTTAACAGTGAAAAGCCCCTTCGGATAAGGGTGCCAGGCTGGGTTGTCTTCCATCTGCTCGCACATTCGGATTGACTTGATATGCATCATATCTTTCTCACAGAATATATCATCAATAAGTACTTCATCTCAATTACCAGTATTTGGATCAATGAGATATGAAACTTTATCAACAATAATTTGCCCCCGAATTGTAATTGGATGTCTAGTTGATTCTCTTGGAATCCTAGGATCATTCCATATATTAATTCGTGTTCCGTCTCCCACTCACCACACTACCCCCTCCTTCAGCAGAGCTGCTCCTTTTAAAATACTTCTCTAGGTGTAGGATATGCCCGATTTAGATGAGCCGTGGATAATATCTCCCTCATAATGATATTTTGCGCAGAGAATGGTGTCACGCGAGGAGTCCGGGCATGTTAGCATTCTCCAAGCATGCCTTGCCAACATAGCCATGTTGAAAACATGTAGATCCTTGAAACCAAGTCCTCCTTTCTTCTCTATTCTTGTTAGACACTCCCAAACGATCCAATGTATTTTATTTTCCATCTTGCTGGCTCCACCAAAATCGCCCAATAAGAGTGTTGAGCTGATCAAATAAGGCCTTTGTGAGATTGAAACATGACATCGCATAAGTGGGAATAGCTTGTGCAACCGCTTTGATCAGAATTTCTTTCCCCGCTTTTGACATCATATTTTTTCCACCCTTGAATCTGATTACAAACCTTTTCCTTGATATATTCAAAAGTTTTCCCTTTGGAATGCCCAACATGCATCGAAAGACCAAGGTATTTCTCATTAGGAGCCTCCCGTATCACTCCAAAAGGTGCCATAGCGACCTGTTTCTGATTTCGCAGGGTGTTCTTGCTGAAAAAATTGTAGACTTCTCTCTATTTATCATTTGGCCCGAACAATCTTCATACAAATTCATAATATAGTTGAGCTTATTCACAGCTAATTGGTTAATCTTCATTAAAATAAGAGAATCATCGACAAAGAAAAGGTGAATTACGCAAGGTGATGCAAGATAGATCTTAAATCCTTCTATACTACCATCTTCTCCATCTTGTTTCAATTGTGTGGACAGAGCCTCGGCACATAAGATAAACAAGTATGGTGACAAGGGATCGCTTTGGCGCAGCCCCCGTCAGGGAACAAACTCTTCATAATATTCTCCATTCACCTTAACACGCTAAGAGATTATAGTGACACATTTCATTACCAACTGGATCCATCTCTCCCGAAATCTCAATCTCCTCATCGTGCTTTCAAGAAAATCCATTCCACCCTATCATATGTTTTGCTCATGTCCAACTTTATAGCTGCATTACCATTCGTGCATGTTCTCCTATTGTGCATATAATGGGTCATCTCATATGCGATGAGGACATCATCTGTGATCAGCCGGCTTGGAACAAAGGCACTTTGCGAAGGCGAAATGATATCCGGTAAAAATTTCTTCAGTCGGTTTGCAAGAACGTTTGAGATCAGCTTGTACACGACATTACATAAGCTATTGGGACTGAGATCTTTTAACTTCTCTGGAGACTTAACCTTTGGGATCAAAACTACTGTTGTTTCATTCCAACCTAGCAGTTTGTCCCCTCCATTTAACACTACCAACACCTCTTATTTTATCTGATCGCAAAGCAAATTCCAAAATTTCTTATTGAAAATTGAAGGCATGCTGTCGGGCCCTAGCGCTTTCAGGTCCCCTATGTTGTCCAAGGCAGACTTGACCTCCTCGCCCATGAAAGGTTGCAACAAGGAGACGTTCATTTCTTGTGTGACCACATGATCAACACAGAGAAGGCTTCCTCCGAACGTGTACTTGCATGAGAAGTGAACAAACTTTTGTATTCGTTAGCAATACAACTCCTTAGGTACACTCTTTCCACCACCATGTCATTCTCCTCCTTCGATTTTTTTATTGCGTTCACCCTCTTTCTCTCTGAGGCAAAAGCATGAAAAAACTTTGCATTGTGCCCCCCCTTTGTTAACCACAAGGTAGGAGCCCGCTGCTTCTAGTATAGATGTAATTGGTCCTGCAAGCACTCAAGCTTATACCTCAAAATTTGTTCCCGCGACACAGCTTCTTGTGTAAAATCTCTTCTTCGACGTCTTTCCAATTCTTTCTTCACCTTCTTTATTCTCTTGTCAAGATCCCCTAAGATGTTTGCATCCAAAACCTTCAACTCTGATAGCACCTTTCGTTGCGCTTCTTGCATTGAACCAGCACTCGATAAAAAAGCATTTCCCCACGACATAAGCTTTTTCCCACAACAAAAGCATTTTGTTATTGTGTCCACCCTCTTTCTCTCCAAAGCAAAAGCATGAACAAACTTCGTGTTGCGGTCCCCCTTTTGTTAACCACGAGGTATGAGCCCGCTACTTCCAGTATAAATGTATCTAGTCGTTCAAGCACTCAAGCTTAGACCACAAAATTTGTTCCCACGACACAACTTCTTGTGTAAAATATCTTCTTTGGCATCTTTCCAATTCTTTCTTCACCTTCTTTATTCTATCCTCAAGATCCCTACGATGTTTGCATTCTAAACCTTCAACTCTAATAGCACCTTTCATTATGGTTCTTGCACTGAACCAACACCCAATAAAAAAGCATTTCCCCACGCCTCTTCGACTCGCTCTTGGCATTCCTCTTATTCTAACCATTTTGCTTCAAATTTTAGGGTCACACTACCTCATTGACCACGGTAGACAATTGTAGGTTCCCCTCCTTCTAGAAACACCGTTCGATGGTCCAAATGATAAGGATCACCGTTAAATCACTCTAACCAAGGAAATTTGCATCTCCGATCTTGTGTGTAGCAATCCAACCTTTGTGTTCGTGTTTTGTGATCTGATGACCATAAACACAGTGTGTGTTTTTTCACATCATCACTTCACAATTGACAAAGCTCAGGTAAATTAAACTAACACAAAGCTTTTTTAAAAAGCAAAGATAACACAAAATTATGCTTTGTTTGGATCTCCTGTTTTAACAAAACCCGATTTTGTAAAACTGATTGTATGTAAAATCTTGTTTGGGTCTTCTAACTAACACGAGTTTGACTAAAGCCAGTTATCTTTAAACCCAAAATTCTGGGTTTTAAAAAAAACTACTAGGAGCTATTTTTATCAAAATGTGTATATGATGTACTTGTTTCATAGTTTGTTAGCTACGCCCGCATCTAACGCTTTTGTGAACAAAAAATTCTTGAGTAAACAAAAATGGAACTTCTATCATTTTTTGTTCCATATGTTGGAGCACTGAACCATCTTGTTCCATCATGTAAGGTATTGTTGGAATGCTAGAAAGTGTACACACATACACACTATTTTGTAGCCGAGTGTAGAATAGTTATTCTACAACCAGCCAGCCCACTGTGCGTGACCCAAGCCAGGTGTGACGACGTGTGCGTGCAATCCCATACGGTCGGCCCACCAACTATAGTCGGCGAGCCAAAAACGTCCGCACCCCGCACGACACTCGATTTTGACGGTAAATAATATGAGACGTGACAGTAATTCGTGAATCATTTTACTGCCTTTTTTGCGGCACATGACTTTTTTTGAGCTCGTATATTTTATAGTAAAACATAACAGTAAGACTGTAAAGTTGTTATGTGTTTTACTGCCTTTATTGTGGCATGCGACTTTTTCATTCTTGTATGTTTGATAGTAAAACACGACTGGTAAGACAGTAAAGTTGTAATGTGTTTACTGTTGAATCACAGTGAGGATTTTGTTTTTACGCTCGAACAGTAAAGTTAAGCAACACAATGCGATAAAATTATACGTACAAAGTAGTAACAAATAAAGATGGCATCTTTTTTTACATATATTACGGGTTATTCGGCCAAATAGCATGGTCGGTCGCTTTTGTTTTTATGTACATTGCTTGATTTAATACAAAAAGAAGGAAGGCCCTAGTGGCCAACGTAGGACCCTAACATAGTCCTAAAGCGTTCGTAAGCTTGCTTGTGGGCTTCAGCGGGAACAAGATCGAGGAATATGTGGCGGTGGCGAGTCGAGCTTGGAGCCGTTAGTATTGAGGGTACACATCGACCATGTGCTGGAGGATATCTTCTGCCTCTACCACGCTATCGGTATCATTGTTCCTCGCGCTCAGCTCATCAATGTATCCATCATACATCCGGACCAACTCTTTGACATGATGCACACAGTTGGTGAGTGTGACCTCGAGCGCGAGGTTTGCCCACTAGACGTCGGAGACCAAGCCATTGGTTCGGCTGAGGAGGAGATGCAGTCTGCGGATGATTGGAGACACGATATCTGGGAGACAGGGAGTGGAGATTGGAGGAGGTCGCAGACTACATAATGGTCAGTAACATTGCTAAGGGTCCGATCAGAGAGGTTATCGTATACAAGGGTAAGGTAGGCTAGAACTACCGTGGGAAGTTGAGAGGAAGAAGAGCTCAAATGCATTTTTTGTTTACTCATTTGTGTGGAAAATAATACGGTTTTTTTTTTGTGTTACTTGGTTACGGATGTCCATCCTTATAAGTCGTAGTAGGGGAGACGAAGCAACACACCAGACAACCGAAGCGACATCGTATGTTTTTTGTTTTGGAGAAGAAGAGACTCATTGGTACCCATGTTTTCAACAATGCACACGTGAACATACAAAACAAAAAAGAGCAAGGGTAGCACAGTAAAATACATACCCCCAATGTAGTAAAACATGTTTCGCACGTAGTAATTTCAAACAAATTAGAAGTTTAGTAATTGCTTGCGCATTTTACAGTAAAAGAGCTATCACATATCATTTTGTAGTAAATGTCGAGCGGGCAGTACAACGCAAGTCCGTGTGGTAGTAAAAGCGCATCCATGAAGAGGTAAAACAATCATTTATAAAGTAGTAATTCTTTTTTTATCGCATTTTCAGTGTTATTGTATCATCTTTGTGTTTAGCCAGTAAAAAAAGAAATTATTACAGTAATGTTATATGTACATAACAGAAACAACAGGAGATAAAAATTCTTAAATATACTTCGGCCAAATAGTGTGGCCAATCGCATTTTCTTCTTCTTTTTTACATTACCCGATAATAACAAAAGAAGAGAAGAAAAGGGAAAAAATAAATGAGACTTTAGTGGCCAAGGCAGGACCCTATCGCAGCCCTCAGTCACTCGTAAGCCCGCTTGTGGAGTTCACTGGGGGCTGGATCAGGGAATACATGGAGATACGCCTCCACCCGCTCCTTGGCGCTGATCAAGTGAAGGAAGTCTGCCAACGATTGTCTAGATGTTCATCTCTTTCATGGTCTCGACGCCGTCGATCTTTCATTTTGCCTATCGATGTAGTCTTCGATCCTCTAGATGGATGACTCAATCCACGTAGTTCGTGAGAACGATCTCTAGGATGAGGTTGGTTCGCTGGATGTCGGACACAAGGATATTGGTCCGGCTTAGCAGAAGATGCAAAGTGCATATGATTGCAGATACCCTCTCTAGTAGACATGGTGGCGGAGCATGGAGGAGGTCGTGGACATAATCATGGTCCGTAGCCTCGATCAGGCTCCGCCAAGACAGTTGATTGTATATGAGTGGTAGGTAGGTTAGAACTATCATTTGCAGTGGAGCAGAGAAAGAGCTGGGAGTTATTTTTGTCCCTTTTTTGTTTGTGCTATACCTTTTTCAGAGTTTTACTAAGGGGGAATGCTTTTTTGGGGGCATCTTGCGTATGCACTGCTTCGCAAGCTGATGATATGTTATATTTATAAGTCGTCTGGGGGGAGATGAAGACACGCATCGGGGGAGATGAGTGGAAGTGTGTACGGTTTAAAAGTAAAGTCTTTCTTTCACGTATGCAGTAATTCAGTATTAAAAATATACGTTAGTAACATTATTGGCGTCGTACAGTAAAACAACTACCACATATCAATAGAACGAAGTTGACCAATTGATCGTTGCGTTCTCTTAGTCGAAAAAAAGCAATGATCAATATAAAGAAGACAATAATAGATTATGGTCAACACAATAAACAACAAGCACTAATACCACGTGATATTGCAGTAAGAGAGTTCGAATATACAGTAAAACATGCAAGGTGAGCCGAATAGTGAGCTTTGTTTTCCAGTTAGCAGACGCTCCATAGTAGCACACATACGACAATGCAATAAATAATTTACTAAAATGTAAGTAAATAATACTACTATTCAGCATGTATCGCTGTCATCTGACCTTGCAGTAATTCAATATTAAAAAATATGTCAGTAACGTTAATGTCGTCATACAGTAAAACATCTACCGCATATCAGTAGAACGAAGATGACCAATTGATCGTTGCGCTCTCTTAGCCGAACAAAGGCAGTGATCAAGATAAAGAAGATAGTAATAGATTATGATTAACACAGTAAACAACAAGCAGTAGTACCACGTGATATTGCAGTAAGAGAGTTCGAATATACAGTAAAACATGCAAGTTGAGCCGAATAGCGAGCTTTGTTTTCCAATTAGCAGACGCACCATAGTAGCTCACATATGACAATGTAGTAAACGGTTTACTGAAATGTAAGTAAAGAACACAACTATTCAACATGTATCGCTGTCATCCGACCTTGCGAGAAGATTGTCGTCGGTGTCGTCCTTTTCTGATTCGTCCCCATGAATCAGCTGGTGGCGTGTATCGGACCTTCTCTTCCGTGCCCCCGCCTCCCTCTCCCCCTCCCCCTGCCACTGCTACTCTTGGCCACTCGCCCTTTGTTTTGGGGTAGCGTTCTGCTAGCACTGTTGTGATCAGCTTTCAGCCGCATATGCTGCATGCCCTCGTCATCTTCTTCCCCACTGGTGCAGAACCTTGCGCTAGTTCATCATCGGCCTGTTTGCGACCTTTGGTCTGCGACAGAGGAGGCGCTGATAAATTGATCGTATCACCACCTGCTTCATCGGGCTCAGCGATCTCCTTAGCCATCGGGCCAATGCCGTTGGGTAGTATCAAGCTGTATTCGAAGTGCCTTGAGGACCTCTATGGCTCTATCATACGCAAGACTCGATCTGCACCCTGACCTCACCAAGCCCATAGCCTACGTCAGTAAGGTAGTGTGCCGATACATCTTAGTCATCCCATTGGGTTCGACTTGCATGAGGTCGCATCTGTAGTATGACACATCTACCCTAGCATTCTTCATGTACCTACAGAGCACGTAGCGACTGGGGATACTCTCGACCTGCAAGTGGGTGAATGCCCACACTAGGTGCTCATAGAATAGCCCTACGTGGTGGTAAACCGAAGGTGGATTAACAATAAAATACACTATCGATGATAGTAAAATGACTATACACCATGGACAGTAAAAGTGTAATAGACAGAACAGTAACTACCAGCTGGCAAATAAATAAAACTACCGATTTGCTCCCAGCGTTTTCATTCATAGCCGTATGTACATGTTTCCTCTTCGCCCACCACCTTGAAATCGTGTTGCGACCACGCGAACATCGTAGACCGTTTCCCATTAGACACGAGGGATAGGCCATCTCGGGTTATGCCCGCCCTTATGCGGAAAGCTTTACTAGAGAAGTAGGTTTCCTTGTACTCATTGAATATCACAGGCGTGTACATCTTGCCTAGCTGCTCGTCGAATAGGAACAGAGTGGCTCTCACCGGCTGGATCTGAGAGCATGCAAGATGGTATATGTTATGAAGAAGGTACAGAAACGACATGAAGTAACAACATACATGGGTTGTAGTAAAAGAAGGAGGGGGTGAGAGACGTAGTAAAAATATAGCTAACATTAAATCATGGGAGAAATTGAAGTAAGTGTGTATGGAATTCACAGTAAACCTATATTTTTTTATCTACGTACCATGGAACAGTATGTCTCTTGAGCCTCGGAGTATTTCTTCTTCTACAGCACACGGTGCATCTTCCTTGTGAATTGGTGAAGCGAAGTCATGTTATCCACGAAGTTTTGTTTCACCATCTTGTTCATACTCTCGCTTCTCTGCGTGGATGTCATCCTCCCCTAATACACATCCTTGAGGTACATGGTGATCCCCCTTTCACCATGGTCATAGAGGCTAGCAATGGCTTGGCTCTGTTCGAGGTGGTACTCTCTCACCAGATTCTCCCACACATTCTCAAACTCTCTAGGAGTAAGCAGATGGTTTATGACGGAAACCAAACGCTCCTTCATCCCGTCGTGCTCCGTGTATAGCTTGTTCAAATTCTGCTTGTACTTATTCAGCATGTGCCACCTGCATTGTAACAGCCCTAACTTAGGGTTTGTATTTCAAATGTAAAATTTTGAGGAGAAATAAAAACTTTTGTTGTCTCTTCAAATCATTTGAAAGTTTCTACAATTTTCCTAGCAATTTCAATTTTAGAATTTAATTCTTGTGATTGGAAATTGTTGTTATCAATTCTTAGCTTTCAAACTTGTGATCATCCCTAGGAATATTTTTCCTGTCATCTTGATCATCCTATCTACCTCCTGATTTATTTCACAATTTTTAGATTTTATTTGCTAATTCATATGGCCAAGTCAACCTAGTTTGAAATCTGGTCAAACTTCATTCAGCAGCTTGTGAATTTTAGTGGGAAAAATCTAGTGCATGAAAACCCCTGGAAAAATTTCACAAGGTTTTCCTCTGTCCCTAGTAGCTACCATAAAAATTTCAGAAATTTTTGGAGCTCTGGAGCTACCTCTAAAAATTTCCCAAACCTTCTCTGTCTTTTAAATCAAAAACTAAAATCATCGTTCCTCGGGCTCGGACCCAACCTCGGGCTCGAGTCCGACTCGCACCGCTTGGCTCGGTCGAACCAACTAGTTGCACCGCGCGCTCGATGGTCGTCGGCCGTCCGATGCGATCGAGCGATCCACGTCGCGCGCATGCAACCGACTGTCCGAATGCATACATCAATCTCGACCGTCCATCTCGGATCCAGCGGTCGGGTGAAAATGGTCGAGTCAAACCAGCGGTTTGCGCCGCGCCTTGACTTCGGGCTTGCGCCATTTTGTTTCGCATCGACGGCGGGCCCTCTTGTCGGTCGTCACCTACCTTCCGCATGAGTGCTAAGTCGCGGCGACATCGCGCATGATCGCCACTCGCCTCGTTGTTCCGTCACCGCTTCCGGTTTTCGCGCGCATCACCTCGGCGCATCTTCCGCCGAGAGGCCATGCCTGCGCGGCATTAATCGCCCACCGTTCCTTTCACAAGCTTGTCGGCACCGTTCTTGAGCTCGCCGGTGCGGCGTCGCCGCTCGTTTTCCTCCGCCTCATCCCTACTTAAGCTCACCCAAAGCTCCTCTTCCTTCTTTAGACACCATTAAGCAATCCCCTATCAACCATTGCTCCTTCCGAGCTCAATTCATAGTTGTGCTCGAGCTCAGTGCACGATCGTGCCGCCACCGCCGTGTCAACACCACAACCGATGAAGCTCATCTTCTCCTTTTCGCGTCGGATCGTGTTCGGACTCCTATCATGTCTTCCCCTCAACTAATTTGAAGTTTTATTCGCGGGGGCCGTTGAATTTTGGTGTCCTCTTCTTGGCCGAAAGTTGGGTCCTTCGTCCTCTTCTCGGTGAGTTAGTTCCTAGAGCAATTGCTCGCGCTAGCTTCCATCTAGTGCACTCACCGAGCTACCTCCATCTCTCTTTTCCTCTATTTTTGCTCGGGTTGTTCCTCCTCGGTGACCCCTTGATCGCCGCCGCTGGCTCTCGTCGCCGGGCCATCTCCGGCAACCTCTTGAGCTCCGCGTCATTCGGTGAGTTCTGGTAACTCATCGATGCCCATGCGTCGCTAATTCTTGTTATGCGCCTCTGCAGTGCGGCCGCGCCTTATCACCTCCATCGCCGCCGCCGCGGCTGCCGCCGCGCCGCCTCGGTGCTTCTCGCCAACCGCGACCACCATCGCCTTGGTGGTCCTCTAGCAACCCATTTTGCCCGTCGCACGCCCGCGCCGCCACTCCTTCATCGGTGTCGAATCCGGTCCGAGCCTCTCTGTTCTTCCTTGTGATCCTCGTTCTTTGTTGTGGTGACGATGGGGCCCACCTCTCTGAAGCTTTGTAGTCAGCTGCTTATCATGTTTATGATTGTTCATTAGTTCACTTTCATTGCATGATCAAAATTGGGTGTTGGAGGTTTGAAAGCATTTTAGTTCTAGTTCTCTGTTTGTTCCCTGTTGTCGTTTTTACATTGTCGATGGCGAAAATTGGTTTCATGCTTATGCTATTTAGGTCCTGTTAGACTTGATAAATTGCTTAAGAAATAGTGTTTGGTAAGGAATTATGTTAGTTAGTGATTCTAGATTTTAAAACCCTTGTTGGCATGAGTGATCTAAGAAGTTGTTATTGGAACTAGTGGTTGTCTCTGTACTTATTTTTCCTACTTTCACTGGTGTGGTAAGGCCTTGTAGTGATAGCATACTGTTATGGTTAACCTTCCAATATGTTGGCATGTTGCTTAGGTGTATTAGTAGCTGAATTTTATTAAAGCCCAAACTTAATTAGAATTTTATGTAGCATCTCATAATTGGATACTTGACTAGTTATGCTTTCAATAACTTCTTGTAGATTCTGTGCTCTCACCACAATAGTGGTTTTAGAATAGCTAGCTGTTTTTGATGTGTTAACTGATAATTAAATAATAGATGTGCACACAATCACCATCAAAGTCCATCAATGTTTAAATCATATAAGAAGAGTGATTTTGTGGTTAGCCTGATAAATAAGTGAGTGGGTCTCTGTAGCAGTATCTGTCATTCTTTTGTGATAGTCTAGCCTCTGTGTATAAATTGGTGTTTGTGTTTGATTATTTGATTTTTGCCGGTGTTATTCGTTCTTATTATTTGCTTTGTTCAATCGTTAGGATTCGATATTTGCGGCAACCCCGAGAACGATCCTCGCAACATATTGAGCAACAACGACCAAAAGCGGTTTGATCATGTTTATCCCAGTATTTTAAAGTCTAATATTTTGTTTCAACTGTATGTATGCATCGCTTAATTTGTGTTAAATTGATTAGTTAAATCCGTAGTTGCATATCCTGTAGACAAAATATTGATCTCTACTACCGAGCCTAGGTTATTTCTTTGTCATTAGAGGTCATTGGATGATCTCTTGTCACTTAGTAGATCCGAGTCAAATTGCTTAGACATGCTTAGTATCGGTAGAAATGGGCGGTTATCGACTTAGTCGGTAACCTTGATCACACAAAACTTTCTATAACTTTATATTTCAGCATTTCTGCTTTGTTTGATTGCAAAACTAAAAATGAAAACAAAAATGATTTAGACGCGGGCACAATGGTAAGATTGGTGTGATCTGTTGGGTGTGACTGGAAAGGTGCCCGGGTCAATTAAGGACCGAACATCTTGTGAGTTTTTGTTATCCAGCATTTCGCGCTAACCACACTAGAGGGTATGGGACCTCTCTTGACCTAGTACTTTGGCGTGTATTGGCTCCGGGTCGCAGGAGGTCGCAGGAGGGATGGAGGTGGGAGCATGGTAGTTGTCCGAAGAGCTTTATCCTGAGTGGGTAGTTGTCTCTTCGGCTTTACCATGTAAGCGTATGGATTTCTATCCATACGAGCGGCTCGTAGTTAATACACAATATTGGAAAAAGTCTCGTAGGACTTAGTTGTGTCTTGCATACCTTCTAAGTGTGCTTTGGCTTAAAGGCGATGCGAGGTGTGGTGCAGTGGTACACCCTGCAGGTTCAAAACTATTCGAATAGCCTCGTCCTAGGTGATGGACACGCTTGGGTAAGCTTATCGAGAGTTAGACTACAACATTTAAATTAAAACTTGATGGGTGGTACGAATGCGGGATTCGTGCTATTGTTGTGGTGACTATTGGGATAGTCACTTCTAGGTTGTTTATCTTTCGCTTTTGTTATTATTATCTTTATCGTTATTTCAATCTTAAAAATGAATTGCAAACTTGCCTTTAAAATCAGTATTACCTTATTGCAAATGAAAATTGGCTTATTGCAAATGAAACATATGGCCTCCACCAAATAAGCTCGCATGTAGCATATGAACAGTGCGCTAGTTCACACGTCGGTCTTGCGGTACAAATACAATCTTTGTACTCGGTGCTTTGCTTAATGTTTTTGTTGCGGAGGAGGAAGGTGAGCCCCAAGGGCCTCACTTCGTGAGTGTGTTGCCGTTTCGTGGACGACTAGACTTGGCGGTCCGGTCAGATGCCTTGTGGGTTGAAGGCACACTGATTGGCTTTGTTTATAGCCATCTTATGGCACTTTTGCTTCCGCTGTCGTTCTTGTTTATTTGTGTATCTTGGCCTGTCGGCCTTTGTCTGTAATAACTCTACTATCTTCCGTTTGGTAGTGTTGTGTTTGGACTCTATGTGTGGAATGGAGTTGATGTCTAATTTTGTACCGAGGTGTGTATACTGCTTTCTGGGAAGTATACATATCTCGAGGATCAGTTTATTTGATTTGTGATGCTAGGACCAGGTGGTTGGTTAAGCATTACAAACCAAATAAATTGGGGTCCTCACATGCATAGCTGGTACTGTGTGTGTGGGGGGGGAAGACGTGGGGGATGGCAAACGCCATGGCCGGGTCCAGATCTGTAGTATAATAAAATACATTAGGCAGTAAAACGCGGGTAGAGAAGCAATATTTTTTTACCAAAATTGACAATACATTCGGACTAGATACAGAGAACACAGTAAAATACACGTGCGACCGATAGTAAACTTGATAGAAATATGCAGTGATTAGGTCATAACGGTATGTGAATCACCAGTTAGCATGTAGATGGGGTCATTTCCATCCATGCAAGTCTGGAACGTCCTGAATAGCCACTCAAAGGATGTTGCCTTCTCATCATGGAGCAGCGCGACGCCGAACATGGTGTTTTGCAAATAGTAGTTGGAGCCAACAAACATAGCCAGAGGCATCTTGTACCAGTTCGTTCTGTAGATAGTGTCGAACGTGACGTCTCTGAAGTCAGCGTATTCCACGCGGCAGGTCGCGTGGCTCAAAAAGATGTTTTTCACAATGATCTCATCATCCACTTGTATGTCGTAGTAGAATTTGTCGTTCTGCAACCAACACTCTTTGAAGAAAGCCATCAGCTTGTTCACATCGTCGATGTGATCTGCCTTACTGGGTTAGTCAGTACAAATGGACGGTAACTAACGGTAAATATACACCAACATGACATTAATAACGTGAATAAGGAAAGGATGGTAAATTGTCACAATCAAACAAGTAAAGACAACGATAGGACACAACAAATCCTAGCGAGTAGATGGTTGTGTTCCAACACGACCCGCTTGATGCATACGGAGCCATCTTTCGGGCTCTTATGCAGCTTTACAAATGCCCTGCACCTAATCATCTTTGGAGGTCTTGCTACGTTCACATCCTTCTCCGGCATGTAGAAATCGTTTTCACCCTCCAGAGTGCAACAGAACTCTTTGATCGTTTTCCTGCTCTTGTCCTTTCTGACGCCAAAACCAGCATGTCGCGTGTACCAACAGTAGAACTGGTAAACAACACCCTCATTATCGAACGCCATGCAGACCTGGGGAACCATATGGTCGGGGACGTCCTCATCCTAACATCAGTAAAACATAGTTACCACAGTAATATACAACCGAAAATAAGTAAATGACTCTAGATATAACAGTAAAATATTAAAGAGTGCAAAACACAGTAAATGGATGATATACTGGTAGTTAAAAACGCATGCTAAGATCAGTAAAACACACATATGTGGGTGTACTTTCGATTGGCGTCGGGTGTCCTCATCTCTCTCGGTGAAACAGCGCGGGGGTGGGGGCGTGAGGACCAGGGCGTGGAGGAGAGGATCTCGGTTATCGGGGGGCTTACAACGAGGGGTATGACGCTTACCAGTGGCATAGCCATCTGCGTAGAGAAATCTGGGTCATTCGCCGTTCTGCCGGGCATGGCAGTACATGTCGAGGGGAATCCGCAAGCATTGGAGAAAGATTTGACCGACACCGGCGACGGTGAATGAGCACCGCCAAGCTGGGTTTCTCCACACTCGCGGGGAGGACGTCCTGTAATCATTGTCGTTGGAAGGGAGTCATTGGAAGCGATAATGACCGGGCGAACGTGGGGAGGGGGGAGGTAGGGGCAGATCTTATGATCGATTACGTGGGGAGCGCGTTTAGTGGGATGCACGAGACCGCCAACCTTTCTTATTGCTTCGCGCCACGGGAGGAAATGCGGGTGCGTTTTTTTTTGTCCGAACGAACGGGGATTGAGTGGTCATATCGACAAGTTTGTCTTACAGTAAAATTCAGTTTGGTGTGAAGTAAAACCAGTCAATAGGTTCAGTAATTAGATTCATGCAGTTATAGTAATTCAGCAGGGAAAAAAACAATAAACATTGTTGAACACTGTAAACGGGCGAGAGGACAGTAAATAATAAGTGAGTCGGTAGTAAAATTAGTTGGGTACACATGAGTCTACCGGTAGGTTTGTTAACATCGCACGAGTGATTCTTTGGTTTTACCATCTATTCCAGGAGTAACAGTTTTTTACTGTCGATCTAGGTGACGTGCGATCTTCTTTTTACTATCGATTTCACTGGCAATCGTTTTGATAATTTGTTTTATTATCAGATTGCGCGATACTGAGACTTTTACCACCGATCACATACGGGAGACACGGGCGCTGGCGTACCGCGCGTTCCATGGGGGGATTACATATATATATATATATTGTAGCCGAGTGTAGAATAGTTATTCTATGCCTAGGCAGCCCACCGCGCGTGACCCAGGCCAGGTGTGACACGCGCACGCGTAATCCCATAGGGCCGGCCCACCAACTGCAGAGGCGACCTAGAAACGTCGCGCCTGCGAGGTCTCAATTTGACGGTACATATCAGGTGTCGTAACAGTAATACACGTATCCCTTTTACTGCATGTTTCGGGGGACACAGTTTTTTTTCTGAGCTCCTATGTCGGTTAGTAAAACTTAACGTCGTACACAGTAATCGACTTCCCTTTTTTACCACTGTGTTTTGCAATCTCTTTTTTTACAGTAAAAAGTTAGTGTCAGGATAGTAAACCCTTGCTATCTTGTAAGGTAGTTGCGTTGGGGTACCGAGTAGGCCTAATGAAGTAATCAAGCATTTGTAGAATAGTAAACAGTTTCATTTAGACAGTAAACGGTTTCACCGTAGACGGTAAACACAAATTCAAACCGGATATACCGTGAAGGCAGTAATATAAAGCATGACACACATTAAATTGTTTCATCGTAGACAGCAAATACAAATTCATTCGGGTTTTCTGATTTTGTATTTATATGTGTCCAAACAGTGTGGCCAGTTGCTTAATACAAAGATTTTAAAAATAGAAACCTAAATAATCAAAGTTTTTCTAGTGGTGGAGGTAGCCCGCTATTTCCGTCTTTAAAACTTCATAGGCAACGTAATTGGCATCGGGCGGTTCAGGATCAACGTTGGAAGCCCGAAATACACCACCCGCTGACGCGCCCATTCGAGTGTCGCCCAAAGACACTTCGACTGAAGAATTAAGTTGAATTATGCCCATAAGCTCTCTTCCCTTGCTCGAGGGGTCTCGGCAAAGTAGACTCAGTCGCCCGCCTCCTTGATGAAACAATCGAAGCGACGGTAATCCTCCAGGAGACATGCAACGTCATTCTGGAGGACCACGTCGATGGCAAGGTTAGCTCATCGGAAGCCGGAGACCACCTGAAAGATGCAACTGAGGAGCACGTTTAGACGGCGAAACGTTGCCAACACGTGCCCTGACACAACCTCTAATGGAGGAGGGAGGACACTATTAGTATAGTGCCCCTCCACAGCATCCGCCAGCGCATGGCCAGAGAGGTGCTCGTGCAGAATGGCCAGGTAGGCCATCAACATAGGCATCAGGGGAGAAGAGTGGGTCGCCATTTTTTTTAACTCTACTTGTTTTTGATGGTGGGTGCAAAAGAGAGCAGAGTAATGTGATAATCCATCTTTCGGTGGCGGATGATCATTTTTATAAAATAAGGAGTAACGTCAGCGTGAAAGATGAAAAGACGCATCGGGCTTCGGCACTAATGCGTTTAAGGCATCGCAACGTTGACAGTAAAAACGTACTCACAACCTAGTAAACCTAGTCGACCATACAGTAATTTAGAAAACCAGATGCATAATAGTAACGTCACTAGCACCATATAGTAAACGCATCAAACTATTATAGTAAAAGTATGTGGCAATAATATCAACGTAATATGCAGTAATTGGTGCCAGCGTTTACTGCGTATAACCGCTTAGTTTTTTTTTCCTTTTTTTGAACGAGCACAGAAGTCTCGTATATTACGTGCGTGGGGGCTGCATGGTTCGGGCTATTCACCCGCACTACAGCAAAACGTATTTTCTCTGTCTGGCAGTGCGCTCAACCCTCAAATGAATGAAAAAAGCAAGGTCCCCGCCGAGCTATACCGGCCCACATTCCCTTTAGTAGTAGAGGCGATCTTCGTTTTCAGCACCCTCCAACCCACCCACACCCCTGAAGGTTAGGGAATACGACAGTTTCTTTTTTTATTGCGTCCTCTCTCGCAAAGTGGGGTTTTCTAGGGCTCCACACAGTTTTTTACCCCCTTTTTTTTCATAATTTCTCGCTATGCTGGGGTGATTTCTTCCTCCCTATTTTTTGGAACATTTTTTGGGATAGTTTTCATATTCAGATTATAAGTAAAACAACTCCTCACATGTAGTAATTCATAGGATCCACTTTTTGTTTATCTCCTTCGCTTTTTTGTATCACCGCTCTGGCAGTAAAATGAGGACAATCGGTGATGCACCCTCTAAAGTAAGGAAGATCACCATCGAGGGAAACCAATTAGCGCTAGAGATTTACTGTGACCCCTCCGAACCTGAACCCACCGCCTCAAGAGCAGCGGGCGTATCTGTCGCACATGATCGCGTGGTTGTTTCTTAGAAGAAATAGGAGTTCAAGAAGAGGAAGGCAGTGGTGCCCGTGGCAGAGGGCGTCCACGCGCTGTCACCCTCGCGATGAGACTGCCTACGAGATTGCAACGATAAGTTTATGCACTTATAGTAGTAAACGCGCGACATTTGTTACAGTAATTCGATAACATCGTAGATTGTTATCTTTTCCCTCGTCGCCTCAAGGATAGTAAACCTGAGTCATGAATGCAGTAATTAGTAAGCATGTCGTGTGTAAAAATGATGTTACATCGAATGCAGGCTCCGCGCGATGGGAGGAACGGACCTTGGACGACGTGCATCAGGTGCGCTCCCGCACTCGTCGTCGCAACCATCGGTGAGCTAACGATAGAGCAAGGGAATGAGGTTAAGGGGATGGGGTTCGGCAGTCTGTTGAAGTTCAACCTCGAGGGTTTGGAGAGGAGGGGTATACTATGTTTGCTAATGGACAGGATTGACCTAGTCGAGATGGTCATCAGCACCGACGTAGGTGGGCAACCCCAGCCTATAAAAAGAGAGTGTCTTGTCTCAAGAAAAAAAAAAGACATAAAGTGTTTCCTTTAGAAAAAATGTATTAATTTTATTTCAAAAAGAAACAAGTACAGATTTAGCTAATGAATATCACGGATGAAAAGTTTTTATCAACTTCCTCATGTTCCTACAGAGTTGAACTCAAATTATATCCATCTATAGTAAGTCTTACATGATTTTTTAAATAAAATAATACATTTATTAAATAGAATTATAGAAACAAATGCCCATTTAATAAAATTACAAAATGGGCTTCTGTCGTCATTTGAACTGACGACATGCATATGTTGCCAATTGAATTGGCGACAGGAGTTCTGTCGCCAAAGAAACAGTGTTTAAAGACTTGTAGCCATTTGGAATGGCGATAGATATCAAATCACCATTTAAAAATGGCTACTCAAATGGTGACAAGTTCCTGACGCCAAACCAAACAGTGATAGGAGTTTGATTTTTCTGGTAGAAATAATTAAAATAAAATTATATTTATATTTTGAGAGCATGCGGCTTCAAAATTCACAGGATTTTACTAAGTTATTTGATAATATTTTATAGTGCTTAAAGAAGCTGGAGTTTGTTAACTAGGTGGATATATGTTAATTGCACCCGAGTTGTGGACGACCGGATCTGCTCCTCCTCTACGGTCAGACAATGCTTCGCTAGCTCCTCTTGTCCCCTCCTCTTTTCCCCTCTTTTTTCTTTTTTTTTTTCCCGTATTAAAAGTGAATTTTGATCGATTTTTTTGGGATCTTTTATAGCCAAGATTATGTCACCATTTGGAATAACGACAGGAAGCTGCGGGTCCCTGTCGTGTCAATCGCCATTTGGAATGACGACTGAGGCCTTAACTCCTCTTTTGTTGGGCGACAGGGCTCCTGTCGTTAATTCAAATGATGATAGAAGCACATTTCTGTAATTTTATCAAACAATCATTTATTTATGTAATTCTATTAAAAATAAATTATTTAAAAAAAATCAGTCTTACAGTCGTCACCATACACAGCTTACGATATGCGGACCTCGAGTGGCGGACATGCACTTGATTTCAGTGGCCAAAAAAAAAGGTACAGTACTTGAAAATTTTCTTCTTCAGCTCAGCATTGTAAACTTATTTTAAGTAATTGCAGAGCTGGAAAGCCACCAAACTCACCAGTGTTCTCCCATTGCGTGCGTGACTGCAACCAGCCGGACTGGGAGAATCTTTATCCAAACCGGTTCCGTGAGCACCCGGTTTGCTGTTCCGGCCCCGACTCTCCCACTTCGGTTCCTTCACGCATCATTTCTCCCTCTCGTTCGCTCGCTCGCTGTTCCACAATTACACTTCCACGCTAATACAAGTGCGGGCTTCCCGATCTGATTCCCATCGCATTTCGACGCGCCACCGATTTTAAGTTTTAACTCGACTCTCCCGCCGCCGCGCAGCCCATGGACCTCCCCGTGGTGGATCTCGCGCCGTACCTGCATATCGCCGGCGGCCCGGCGCCGGCGGAGGAGGAGAGGGTGCGCGCGCTGTGCGAGGCGGTGAGCGCAAGCCTGCGGGACACGGGGGCGCTGCTGGTGAAGGACCCCCGCTGCTCCGCGGCCGATAACGACCGCTTCCTCGACGTCGTCGAGCGCTACTTCGCCCGATCCGACGACTCCAAGCGCCTCCAGGAGCGCCCCCACCTCCACTACCAGGTAATGGCCTAGAGGTAGTGGTACCTTTCTCCCTTTTCTGTTTCCTAGACGAATTTCGGTGTGTGATTTGGTGGGATCGGAGGCGAGGATTTGGGAAAATTGAAGTCCGACCTGCTAGGATCAGTAAACTTAGTTTGTTGGATCAACTTCTCCGCTATGATCCGTTGCACTGTAAAATTGTCATGAGAATTCAGACAGTCAATATTCTTTTATCCAACAATTGTGCTTAATGTGTTGTACCTAAATCTGTCCCCGTTGTGACGATGGATTTTGATTCTTGTTTTAAACGATAAGGTTGGTGTGACACCTGAAGGTGTGGAGGTACCTCGCAGCCTTGTCGACAAGGAGATGCAAGACAGGATCAAGAGTATGCCCAAGGAGTTTCAGCCAGCCACCCCTAAGGGACCAGACCCGAAATGGCGGTACATGTGGAGAGTGGGTCCTCGCCCCGCGAATACCCGCTTTAAGGTTGTGATTTTCACATGATCCTTTCCATTCGGTAGAAGTCCTGAAAATGCTTCGTGTCATATCGGTGATTTCGCTGTGTTGTGTGCTGATATGAAAGTTAACCTTGTTTAGGAACTGAACTCGGAACCTGTTATCCCCGATGGGTTACCTGAGTGGAAAGAGACGATGGATTCCTGGGGTTCTAAAATGATCTCTGCAATTGATGTACACATCTCATGCTTAGCACTATTTCTGAATCAATTATTTTATGCACTCTATGTGTGGTTTTGCTGTATGATACTGATATTCAAGTTGGTTGTGTCATATGGTTATGTAGGTTGTTGCTGAGATGGCTGCAATTGGATTTGGCTTGCCAAAGGATGCATTTACCTCTTTGATGAAGGAGGTAATGTTGTAATTCTCTGCACTCACTTGTTATGTCATACTCCCTCAAGTCACTCTTCCAGTCACAAAATAGTGACGTCCTATGATGCGTGCAGTCAAAATGAAATAATTTTGACCAAACATGTTGCCACGAATGTATGGTTTGGATATATGAAAATGATGCGAGTGAACTTGTCATGAAAAATACTTTCATAATATTTCATTTTTATGACTTTTTTATGAATATATGATGATAAAACAGAGTGGTCAAAGTGGCATCTTAATATCTTATTGATTTTGAAGAGTAAATAATGTCACTCTTTTGTGACCGGAGGGAGTAATGTATAAATCTATTTGAAATGCAAGTTCTTAAAAATAATGCCAAGTCTCAGCATTGTGTTGACTTGGTAAACTGAAAATACCTTAGTGGATTCTAAGGTGTAGTTTGAACATATGCAGTCTTATAGGTATTTTTCAGCTTGAAGTTCTGCAATCATCTCATTGGCACTGCTCAACTATTCTTGTGTTTCAACAGGGACCACACCTCCTAGCACCAACTGGAAGTGACCTGCAGCGTCATGGTTCTGAGGGCACTGTTTTTGCTGGGTTCCATTATGATCTTAATTTCTTGACCATACATGGTCGAAGTAGATTTCCAGGCCTGAGCATTTGGTTAAGGAATGGTAAAAAGATGGAGGTGAAGGTCCCTGTTGGCTGCCTTCTCATTCAATCAGGGAAACAGGTTAGCTTTGCCACTTTTACTGGATGTATCTTAATTTAATGCAATATTCATGGTTCGATGAGGGGATATATTTCTGCAAATTAGTAGGGGTCAACTATGTCAGTTTGATGATATCATCCTTAATGTTTTGTACTCAATTCTGAGTACTGGTTTTCATGAATTTGATGCTGTTGTCACCATAGAAATCAAGCTTTAGTTTCATTTTTTAGTAATCTCTAAAATATCAAACACTTATGTCATCCTTAAAGAAAGCACTTACGTGGGAAGTGATAAGCAAGTGAGGCCTTATTTCTGGGAACTTGGGCGTGTCAGTGAAACACACACAAAAAAAAAAATGTACGCCTCTTCACTAATTAGATGTGTTTCTTTCTGTACAGCTGGAATGGCTTACAGGTGGTGAGTGTTTAGCTGGAATGCATGAGGTAGTGGTAACCAAGAGAACACTAGAGGCTATAGCATTAGCGAAAGAGCAAAACAGAAGCTTGTGGAGGGTTTCATCAACAGTATGTTCTCAAATCCCTTTCTGTGTTTGCTAAACTCATGAGAAGTTTCCAGAAGTTAAGTTCTACTTGCTCTGGTGAGCTATTGACTAACCCGTTTGTCTGCTTGTCTAATTAGTTATTTGCACACATTGCTTCTGACGCGACACTTAAGCCATTGGGCCACTTTGCTGAAACACCCAATGCTAGTTATCCGCCAATCAGCGCTGGGGATTATGTCGAACAGGAGCTCTCGGCGATTAATCTGAAAGGAAAGAATGGATTCTAGACATCATGCAGACTTCCAAATAATTTGATGACTCGTATATGATCAGAACGGGAAATGCAGTAGTCCAAGCTCATACTTTTATCTTCATACCCGGATGCTCACATACTGAGGGTGCTTCTGCTATTACCTATGCAACCCTTTTATGTCCATGCAAAGTATGTTCATTCAATTCTATTGTTAAGATAGAATGGATACTCTGTTGTGTACTAAACTTACATCACTCGTGAACATCAAATAATACTGTTTTGCATCCAAATGAAGTGTGAGAATGATATTGGCCTTGCTATCCATGAGTGCCATCCTTAAAAACCATCCTGAAGCTGTTATTCTCCTCCTAATGCAATCTGCAGTGTTTAAAGTAGAGCTGAAACTAAACACTAACACTATTTCACTGGCCAAAATTATACTCGACTCTACGCAATAAGATATTAAACCACAAGGTGCTCTTTCTCAGCACAAAGGCACTCATCGAAATCTACATATCTACAGCTACCCACTGAGACCTCCAGACTTGTCACTTGTTCATCAGACCCAGTTGTTGGGCAGCGAGAAATTGTGGAACCTGAAGGATGTGTCCCCAGCAGTGTCCCTCCCCTGCATGATCCCCGTCTCACCTTCTGCCTCCACCGGCTGCTCGACGCACGCCAACGAGTTCTGCCGCAGCAGCTCGGCGAACGCCGGGAACGGTTGCTGCGGCGGGAATGGCTCGTGCGGGCGAGCCGGCACGTCGGACTTGCCGTCCCACATGAGCACGTGGAGAAGGATCGGGCGCAGGGCGTGCCGGTGCAGGGACAGCTTCTGGCTGAGCGAGACGGTGTCGAAGCAGCGGATGGCGCCTGACGTGGACACCATCCACGGCAGGACCTTGTTGCCCGACACCCTCGAGATGACCAGCAGCTTGGACGCGCTCTTCGCCTCCCGGTAGAGGTCGCGGAGCCCCGATCGCGTCGACGGAGCCTGGCGATCGCCATCGTCCTCTATGACGGACGAGATGTAGAGGAAACCCTGTCCAAGAGTGATTTCAGTTCAGACGCGTGATCAAACACACTTGCAAATTGCAATAGAACGAGAGAAGTACGTAGCGAGCAAGACGTGTTGGCACTTGGAAAGCCAACCGTACGTACCTCATCGGTGCGGCTAATGGCGAAGCCGAGCTTGGCGTCGCCCTCCTCGAGGGTGATCTCCACGGGCATTTCCCCGGCGGCGGCGGTGTACCAGACGCGCACCGCCTTCACCACGCCGATATCCACGCCGTGATAGTCCTCGAACCCGTAAAGGCTGGCATTGGCGAGGTTCGGGAGGTCAGCCAGTGACCCCGAGTTGACCGTCGCGGAGGCCGTCTCGCCGGAGATCTGCACCAAGAACGTCGCGTCGTCAGTAAGGCACGCGTGCGCTGCACAGAAACATTCGTATGGGTCTGGCCTTGACGTGACCTTGGTGAGGAGGGCCTCGGTCTGGACGTTGAGGAAGGCGATGGGCACCCCGGACGCGTGCGAGGAGAGGATCCAGGCGTTGGCGCGGGCCAGGGTGTCCTCGACGGAGTTGTAGCGGGAGGCGGCGCGGTCGAGCGCCGTGGGGAGGACGAGTAGGGAGAGGAAGCTGCTCGAATTGGGGATTGGGAGCACTTCCCTCATCTTCTTCTCCCACGGGTAGGCCACGTAGCCGTCCTGCAGCTGCGCCTTGCTCAGCGCGCACACCACCCTCGCGCTCCTCGACCCTGAACGCACCACGGCCAGTGCCCCAATTAAGGCCATAACATTAGAAACCAAGAGGAATTCTCATGGTTGATGTGCAATTCTGCGTTAGTTTTGCTCGTATTGCTAACCAGCATTAAGAATTTTGAGACATGTTTTGGGATGTGACTGAGGAGGTAGAGTCAACTGGGGATCTCCGATCGAATTGCATTGAGAAATTTTGAGACAAAGTTTTCAAGTCGAAGGAACACATTCAATAATCAGCAAGTGGTGCCATGTATGAATGGATCTAAATGCCGATTCCATTCAACGTCTCTTGCCTGGAAGTACGCATCTTGATCAACGGAGCCAGAAAATTTTTACCATATAGTTCTAACTAAATATAAAGGGATGCCAAGTAGAAATATTTTACTATCTACATGAGCAAATTAAGAACTATATCAAATTAAAAACTATACATATGATTTTATCAACTATGGAACTAGGTGTTCCACTAGTCTACTTGTCTCCGTCCCTGACCTAAACCACAACAAATTGGTGTTTTTAGTACTGACAGAAGCAAAACATTGCATGTACACTTCCCAGGATATATCTCACTGGCCAATATCTTACGATTGGACTGGTAACTACCATGATTTGTACTAGTAAGCTATCATAGGTTAGGTTATTGATTTCTACCACCATTACTTTCTCGGCGACACGCTTACAAACGGAAGAAGTAATTGGGGCTAGAACCGGCTATTTCATATCTGGTTAATAGTGCTCCACAGAATATGCTCAACTACCAAGCATTGCACATTTGCAAGCATGCATCATCTAAACTGGACATATGGATGGCCATATTATAATTTGTGCAGGCCATGTTGGTCTAGAAACTTCCCAACAATAGCAGTCCTAAACAAAACAAGAACAACAGCTCTTGCAATCCTCTATGGCTCTATCCCATCACACCCAGGATATTCCGATCATATCCCTAGACACACGACGAACGGAACAGGCCTTGTATTATACTCGCAGAAGTGACCATTTCTGACTACGTAGCCAGAAGGCCCAGAACCGATCCAAGTATATGCCTCGCCTCGGCACACTAGTATGCTACAAAAAACAATCTCGTGATCGAAGTATCGAACACGCCAAATTTTCCTCTTGCGATCGAGAGAGAAAACGATAAAGTTGGTGTCATCTATCAAGCCAGCCACCTGCTCGCGCACAGAAGCAGCATGCAGAGGGCGCAGCTGCCCTATCCTTTTTCTAAAGTCCAACCCGGCGTGTAACGAAAACTCAGTCGCGGACTTTTACTTTTCTTCCCTAGCTAGCTAGAGTTCGCACAAGCGCAATCAAGTTGATGTACGGACCAAAAGCGCATCGAAAAAAATCTGCATCGAGATGAGGGACATGGTGTCAGTGTGATGGTGGCTACGTTACCTCGGATGGCCACGCACTCGCTCTCCATGCGGTCGACGAGCCCGACGGCGTAGTTGGGGTCGTGGATCGACCGGAGCACGTACCGCCGGCTGCGCCCGACCATCCCCATCCCGCCGCCGCCTCCGATGGCGGCCTCCTGCGGCACGATACAGGCGTGCATGCTGGCGGTGGTCGCCGCCGCCGGCGGCGTGGGGGGCAGCAGCTCCCCGTCGGCGACCAGCTGCTGCTGCGCCTGCGCCTGCGCCTGCCCGTGTGCGGGGCGCCGCACGCGCACCTCGACGGACGTGTCCCCGCGCTTGTACGCCGCGTGCAGGAGCTTCTGCACCGCGGCCCGCCCGCCCTTGAACGGCGCGGCGTGCGCCTCGGCCCCGCCGCGGCCGCCGACCCCGATGAGCAGCTCCTCGACGACGTCGCCCGTCTGCACCGTCTCGCTGCTCCCCGGCCCCCACTCCTCCGCCCTCGACCCCCCCGCCACGCACTCTATCGCCACCAACACCCCCGCCCCCTGCCTCCGCCCGTACTCCATGGGCATACCTCTCTCTCTCCCTCCTACTGCCTCAGTACTTCCCGCAAGACCAACCGAATCAGCCGTGCAGTCTACCTATCTACACACGGGGAGATGAATCTAGCTCTGTTGACTCGCGCGGATACTACCACCCTATCATCATCACAAGCTCGGAGCAGCCAACGCAGATTCTTGGGACCTCACAGCGAGACCGCGCGCGAGAGGGTAGAAACACCAACGCTTTTGAGGAGAGCAAATGGGAGGTGATAGATAAGAGCGGGGGTTAAAAAGGCTTCAGTATTTGGTGTCCCTTTCGCCCCGGACACCGACCGCGGTGGCGCACCGGACTTCCGGACAGCTTGTAAAAGAATTTGGTGTGGCTTGATTACGTTATCAGCAGCGGATGGCGTGGGGGCAGGTTAGGCGTGGACTTGGAAAGTTGGAATTCGTCGAGCGGCGAGGCGGCATGCGCGCGCGCGGTATCTCTGCTGATCGGGAGATCGCGGGCCGTCCGATAAGAATTTTATGGGAGGGTAGTGATAGGATCGGTTTTCGCTGATTACAGAAAATTTTGGCGAAATTTTGGACGAAATTTTTGAATTAAAATTCGAATTTTTCAGACGTATCGATAAAATTTATCCAAATTTTGTATTTGGATAAAAATTCAATAAATCTGTTTTTTTGCCTGGTATATTACCAGCAAAATTTGGGTGACAAATTTTCCATGATTCGGTCGCCGGTCGCCGCTGCATCAGTATCGTTAACTCGGGAGTCCGCGCAGTCTGGAAAGGAATTCCGGATTCCGCCGCTTCAAACCTCGTCGTCCCCAATCGTTTGTGAATTGTGAAGCCTCTTCTCTAACATGACATTTGCTCCTGATTTGCATATTCCAATAGTTCTAGTCTCCTATCTAGGGACGAAGTTTTGCTCCTGATTTGCATATATTCCAACAGTTCTAGACAAGTTTCGTTCCCTACTCGAAGCCTTTTCTCCTGATTTGCATATTCCCATAGATCTAAAGGAGACACGCGATGCCCATGCCCTTGACCGATTCAATGATTCCCGTTCGTCAGGTCTTCGCTATCATGGCTGACGTTCTCATTGGAGTATCTAAAGATAGCACCGAATCCAAATATTCATTTACAGGTTGACATGGATTCACGACGTCACCGCGCTGAAGGAAATTTCCAGTAGAGCGAGCTTGTTCTTCAATAATTCTTTGCCCCTACTCCATGTATTTTTTTAAATGAATCTAGCGTGCGGTGTTGGTGTTACTTCAGCGACGGATAGATTCACCAATCATGAATAAGCAGTGCACAATGATGTGAATTCAATAGAAGCTGCGATGTCATGAAAGAGAAACATACAGTTAGCTTATTCCTAGGTGACCACTTCATACAAGTAATAGCCAAGATTTGTATCCCTTACACGTAATCGCTGATGGAGTCTCACAACCGTTCGCCGGCCAACGGCCAGTAATGGTGGTGAATGTACTACGGCACGTGATAATGCGTGTCATGGAAGAGCGGTAGGGGAAAATAGTGCTGTGTATTATTGAGAAACAGATAAAATAACCTTCTTCGTTGACCTAAAGAAAGTAAACTATGACATGCATGTTTACTGGCTTGTCGCTGTATAGGCCTCTAAACAATACTATATATCCCTAAAATTATTACAGTTAACTGAACGAAAGAAAGGGGATATATCTAGCGCACAAGTGCACAAGGTTTTGGTTTGGGATCAAATCAGTATAATTATTTTTTGAAAAAATGGAGATGCAGTCTATATATAGTATGGTGTATCACCCTTTAAATTTGAGCTTCAAAGTTAGAGCATGTGAGAAGAAAAGATAAGTTTGCTATGAATAATACCATTTGTCTTTTTCTTTCCTTTTTGATTCATCTTTTGGCAGAATTTTCTCATTTTGTTACTCTCAACGTGGAATGAATTTGAACTTGAAATTTCATATAAATTTCAAAAGTATGTATATTTTTCCCCATAATTTTTCATATTGATTTGATGTCCAAACCAAAAGTATGTGCTATTATCTCTTCGTCTCAGTTAAGAGTATCGTCAGGAAAAAACATTTGAGATTGTTTTTTTTTCCTGGGACTACAATAAAATCACCGCAGCAGATAACTTTCAGTTTTTTATTTTTAATTAGAAGGCTAGAAATGATATGATGCAACGATATAGTTTGTTGGAAATTGGCCCATATGAGTTAGGCTTATTTTCTATAATTCTAAATTATTTATGGTTTAGTACCATATTGATAAGGTAAGGTGGATGTAATCTGTAACATCCCAATTTTCAGAGCTTAAAAATCTTTTAATAGTTAGTAGGGAGAAAATTCACCATTTGGATTTTATTTGAATTTAATTTCAAAAGCTTAATATTGGACTTTACAATAAAAAACATTTAATGTGAATAATCCCAACATGAACAATAGCCAAAACTATTTTATTTGGGTTCTATGTGCTCAGATATATTTTCTAGATTTTTCTAGAATTTTTCTGAGTTCATTTGCTATTTTCTATTGCCCATTTGAATTTCTGGTATTTTCTAAAATAGAAAAACTATTAATAATCTCAGAAATCCTTTCGGGCTCAATTTCCAAAACCTCGCCCATCCCACCAGGTATGCGCCCATCTCCGCCGGCCATTCGCCGTGCGCGCCTCCTGCCATCGAGCGTGTGGGCCCGCGACGTCAGTCTTCGCCGCGCGCTCTTCGTCTTCGCAAGCGCGCCGCCGCCCATATGTTTCCAAACTCAAGCCCGTACGACAACGCATCCTTTCCAACTGAACCCCTTCTAGAAAATGTGTAGAATCTTATCCCCAACCTCCCCGCATCTTCTCGGATCAAAATCAAACACCGGATTCGTTTCTATCTCCGTTTCTCTCTCGTGCTCGTTTCGGACTCTTTTAGGGTTTCCACCGCCGCACGCCTCCCTAGCCTCCCGGCCCCTATAAAAGGCACCCCCGGGACCGCTTTGACGTCCGCATCAGAACCCCCAACCTTTTTCGCCGCTTAAAACCCTAGCGCCGCCACAACTTGAGCTTTAGGGTTTTGTCGCGGCCGGTGTTCTTCTTGACCGCGCGCCACCGGTGACACCACGCCTCGTGGAGTGCACGCCGTTGTCGCCGTCACCACGGCTACCTCTGAGTTTTCGCCGCCTGCGACCACGGAGCCCACGTCCGACAACAACCGGCACTCCGCCTAAACCTCGCCGCCGGCATCGACGTCTCCGACCACCGCGTGAGCGCACCCACATGTGCGCAATAACCTCGGGCTACGTCCCGCACCACTCACCTCGAGCACCGCCGATCCCCGACCGGCCACGTGGCTCGCCGCCACATGCGGCGCTGCGTGTCGTCCCACGTAGCACCGTGTCGGCGACCGTCGGCTCGCACGTGTACGCCGAAGTCGACACGACGCAGCGGCCGCGCACGTGTCGTGGCGTGATTGGTCGGCTTCGAGCCCGTGTGGCGATCCACGGTCTCCGAAACCCGAGGCTCGGTAGACCTAGTCTACCGTGAGCCGAGCCACTGACATGTGGGTCCAACATGTCAGGCCAAATGTCACCCCGTCCGAACGTCCTCAGCTGACGTCAGCGTTGCGCAATATACTGATTTTTCTTTAGAGAAATAATTCGGAAATTTCAGAAAATCCAAATTAGGGTTTCTTTTTAGATTTAAACTTCCAGAGCTCATAACTTTTGCATCCTGACTCCGATTGAGCCCATTCAAATTTCTAAATTTGTCTAAATTCAAGCTCTATTTATCTGAGATTTTTATTTAATTTTTGGAGTTTCTTTTGCCCCTGTTATTTATTTGTTTTGTTTGTTTTTGTTTCGTTTGCGAGTAGACGTCGATTCGTCGGGAAATTTTGTGGAAGAAGGAGCACCCCAAGATCAAGACCAGTACATAGACCTTTTCCAAGGCAAGTCATACCTTTGATCATCTTGAACCCAGTTTTCAAATTACTTTGTGTTAAATTATTGCATTCTACTTTAATTATTCATTTAAATGCTTTGGGCATAGTTATTATCCAAATTGCTATCACACTTTGGCCTTGTATGTCATAATTCCTTGTCACCCTAGATTGGTTATTAGTTGGTAATATCATAGCACCAACGTGGGTTGGTTAGATCACGAGTCACGATTGCTTAGCCATGCTACGAGTCTCACATCATATATAAGTTGCAAATATTAATTATGACTAAGTGACTATGGAACTTTGTGTAAAACTGTGTGCTATGTGTTATTACTTCGTGATGGCATGTGTTGCACTAAAACCAACTGGGTGGTAAAGGATTTAGACTGAGGCAAGTGGTGGAGATGAAGTTTCTGAACTGTTTTGTTACGATTGGTGCTTGCTACACTAGTTGTATCTTGTGGGTAAAGTGTACAACCTCTGCAGAGTGTTAAACAATCTATTCGAATAGCCGTGTCCGCGGTCGTGGATATGCTCGGGGATTTCACACGAGGGGTAGTTTTCATAAAATGCTGGGATGGGAGCTGTGTGACCTTGATCATATGGCTATGTGAAATAATCTGTTTAGCGGTGTGTGTCTTTGTGAAAACAACTGTTAAATTAATATTATTTATTTGTTTTGAATTATGTTTTCAATCTATTATTTGTATTCAATTGCAAATGTTGCTTTTATGCAAAAGAACCACGGAAGCCTTTTTCTTTGGAATAAGCCTGCATCTATACATTGCATTCTGTGGTATGATTTGCGAGTACGGTTGTGTACTCACGCTTGTTGTAAAACTTGCGCCCAAACCTACAGAAGAGGAGGAGTCTACGCCTGCTTTCGAGGAGGAGTTCGTTTGAAGGTGACTTCGTTAAGGTCGGATCCCGATCGGTTGCTGTGGTGAATTGGAGGATCTGCTGGAGTTATTTCCGTTCATTCTTTGTTTTATTCTCTGTTAGCCTGCGTGGCTTAATAAGTGTAAACTTCGACCATAAGGTCAAAACCCTTATTTGTTATTCAAACTAATCGTTTACTTTATTTATCGCTTGTGTGGATCGATATTTACTGTGTTAACCACTGTGCACTAGCGTGATCTGGACTAGTGCAATACACAGAGGGTTCTAGAATCGTAATGCAGGTCCCGGCGAGGTGGTATCGAGCCATCCGATCAGTAGGTCTTGACCTTTGTTAGATTGGCCGTCTTTAGAGTGTCCAAATTATTTTCTAAAGGAAAAATTAACTTGCAAAGTTAATTGATTGCTTAACTCTTCTCATGTCTCTCTCACCTCAACTTTTGCTATAATCTCTTCTCTCCCATTGTTTTAAAGTTGCTCTTACCTGTTCGTCTGTCTTGACAGATGCCTCGTCTTGAGCTATGGTGGCGCGACCGGAGGGTGCGCTGCCGAGCTTTGGAAGTTGCTCCGTGTTCTTGGAGGATTTGATCGTCCGTTGCGTCGGCAACAAGCGGACGGTGAATGGACAAAGCGTGGAGTGATTTGTCGCTGACGATCTACGGGGAGGAGCGACAAGGCGAGCCAACCTTCGCGTCTCGTGAGGAAGATCACTTGGCCGGAAGGTATCCGGAGTCGTCACGCTTGGCCATGCTTCAGATCGCAACATCTACGCACGGAGCTTGAGACACCGTCTTCCGTTACCACCCGAGCTGCAGTGTAGACTTGCCAAAGACGCTACCCGTCCCACGAAGGAGAGAAACGCTACGGTGGTGCACCTCGCCCGATTCGTGGGCGCCAGAGGAAGCTTTGGAGAGAACCATCACGGAGTGGATCATGTCTATGAAGCTTTGCGAGAGTCAAGAGAAGGTCGTCACTCGCAAGAGATCCTCTACGACCAAGTTCCGAAGAAGAGGAAGACCCGAGGAGGATTAGAAGAAGATCCGGAGGAAGGTCCATTGATCGAGAGGATGATGCGAGCGGAGGAGCCACCGAGCGGTTGCAGGGAGCGCTGTTCTGCTGCACTAGTTCGAGGCATCGGGATCGGTTGCCAAGATGCCGGCTCACTTCACTTCCGAGTCTACAGCCGTCAGGAGCGTCGCCACGGTTGTGGAGGCTTTCTTGAGTAGTTCGTTTTAGGCTTCAGTTTTTCAGGCTTACCCAATTTCAGTTTAGTGAGTCGCCCTTTAGGCGGTAGTTTTGTGTGCTTAGGTCGTTGTTTCTTTTTGTGTGCGAGTATGAGCTGCAAAGGCCATTAGGCATTTGTTGCAGCCATGCTAAGACCCTAAGTAATAAAGGTATTTCATTTGAGTTTCTTGAGACCCTAAGTAATAAAGGTATTTCATTTGAGTTTCTTGAGACCCTAAGTAATAAAGGTATTTCATTTGAGTTTCTTGAGCTGTGTTTTGTTGGGTTTAACCTACCCTCTGCTTAGTTCTAAACTTATCTTGTGCTTGCTACATTATCTAACCTATGGAGCTTCGCCAGATGGTTCAAACTCGTCAGACTGCTGCTAGTGGTTCCGGTACCCCAGCACCGAGAAGCAATGAGCAACCAGCCGCAGGAGCAGTTCCGCCACAAGCACCTCCAATTGACTTGCAAAACTTTGGAGCTTTCATGGCAGCACAGACTCAGCTGATGAACACTATGATGACTCAGATGCAAGCTATGAGCAACCAGGCTAACAACAATAACAACAATCAACAGTATGGAGCCCCAGCTGCTCATGGTCACCATGGACCATCCAAACTTGCAGAATTTATGAGGACTCGTCCACCAACATTTTCCGGACACGTCTCTCCAGTGGAAGCAGATGATTGGCTCAGAGTTATCGAAAGGAAGCTGCTGATCACCCAGTGCAGCGATCGTGAAAAGGTTCTGTATGCCACTCACCAGATGGAAGGCACCGCTGCTGAATGGTGGGAGAACTTTTGCGCCGCCATGAGGCGCCACGGGATATCACACGGAAGAATTTTACGCGACTTTTAGCGATATCACGTGCGAGAAGATATTATCGATCGAAGAAGGATGAGTTCGCTCTCAAGCAAGGAGCTATGTCAGTGTCTGACTACCTCAACAAGTTTTCTCAGCTAGCTCGCTACGCAGCGGAAGATGTAGCCACGGACAAGGCTCGTCAGTCGCTTTTGAAGGACTAAACAACTGGACTACAAGTCGGTTTGATCGCCCATACTTTTCACGATTTCCAAGAGTGGTCAACAAAGCCTTTGTTTTGGAGGACAAGCGCAAGGAACGGAGGATAACAGTAACGCCGGATGGCTCGGCAAGGAACCATCAATCACAAGAGAGCAAGAACGGTGCGGCCGCAGTTCAACGAGTTTCCACCTGACTTCGTTGAGCACTCGCACCAACTTCAAGACCCGTCCACCGCCGAACTTCCGCAAACTCGCACTGTCAACCCCAATCCGAAGCAACAACAGAACGCACAAAGGTGCATTACGCTGTCGTCAGCCAGGACATTTTGCCAACCAGTGTCCGCAAAGGAGAACAATCACTCAGTACGCTTCAACCTTGGAGCTACGCCGCCCAAGACACCAGCGCCAGGCATCAATCAAGGAGCGTCACAAGTTGCCGGTCAAGCCGGAGGAGCACCACAGTCCGTGATCAGAGGCCGTGTCAACCACATCACACTGGAAGGAGCCCAGGAATCACCGGACGTCGTACTGGGTAAGTTTCTGGTTAACTCAGTACCTGCATCAGTTTTGTTTGATTCTGGAGCTTCGCATTCATTTGTTTTTCTGGAATGTTTGCAACCAAGAATAATTTAGAAGTTATGCAACTTAAGCATACTCTGTTAGTCCAGTCGCCTGGAGCAGAGCTAAGTACTAGAGTGGGATGTTTAGGAGCTAAGTTACTCATAGCTGGAGTTGAATTTCTAGCCAACCTAATTGTCCTAGACACCCAAACCCTAGATGTCATTCTTGGCATGGATTGGTTATCCAAGCACAAAGCCGTGCTAGATTGTGGCCGAAGAGCCGTAACAGTCGAGGATGCTAAAGGAAACAAGGTAGAGTTTCTAGCCACCTCAGTTCGTGATGGACATTTTCTAGTAAGCAGTTTGAAGACCCTTTCCTTGGAAGAAGTACCGATGGTCGTGAATATCGGATGTGTTTCGGAAGATTTACGGGGATGCCACCGGATCGTGACATCGATTTTGTCATCGACCTAGTGCGAGGGACAGCACCAATTTCAAAGAGACCTTATCGGATGCCAGCCGATGAATTGGTAGAGATGAAGAAGCGATAGAAGAACTTCTTGAGAAAGGTTTCGTGAGACCTAGTTAAATCGCCATGGGGAGCGCCAGATCTTGTTTGTCAAGAAGAAAGATGGAAGTATGAGGATGTGTATTGATTACCGTTCTCTCAACAAAGTTACCATCAAGAACAAGTACCCGCTACCCGGATAGATGATCCGTTTGATCGGATGAAAGGAGCGAGTGTTTTCAAAGATCGACCTGCGATCGAGGTTACCACCACTAAAGATTTGTCCTAAGGATATCACCAAGACCGCTTTCTCAACACGGTATGGGCATTATGAGTTCTTAGTCATGTCCTTTGGTCCGACTAATACCCGACATACTTCATGAACATGATGAATAAAGTATTCATGGAATATTTGGACAAGTTAAGTAGTTGTGTTCATTGATGATATTCTAGTGTACTCCAAGTCGGAGGAAGAACACGCAGAGCATTTAAGGATAATCTTGGAAAAACTCCAGAGCATCAATTGTATGCCAAGTTCGATAAGTGTGATTTTGGAAGAAGGAAGTTGATTTCCTTGGTCATGTGATGACAAACCAGGAGTAGCGATTGACCGGTAAAGTTAAAGCGATATACATTGGGAGCAGCCCAAAGCGTAATTGATTCGCGATTTCTTGGGAATGGCGGTTATTACCGCCGTTTCATCGAAGGATTCCCATCGATTGCTAAGCCTCTTACGCAATTGTTGAAGAAGGAGAAAAAGTTTACTTGGACTCCAACTTTGTGAAGAAAGTTTTCAAGAGTTGAAGAAGCGTTTGACTCGGCCCGATCGATTCTGCGCGATATTCGCAAGGATTTCGATATCTATTGTGATGCTTCGCGTCAAGGATTAGGACGCGTCCTGATGCAAGAAAGAAGAGCGGTCGCTTATGCGTCAAGGCAGTTGAGACCTCACGAGGAGAATTACCCTACTCATGATATGGAATTAGTGCGTAGTGCATGCTTTAAAGATTTAGCGTCATTACCTCATCGGTGTCGCTGTGAAGTCTACAGATCATAAAAGCCTAAAGTACATCTTCACCCAGTCAGATTTGAATATGAGACAGAGAAGATGGTTGGAATTGATCAAGGATTATAATCTTGGAATCCACTACCATCCAGGAAAAGCCAACGTAGTTGCAGATGCACTAAGTCGTAAGAGTTACTGCAATGCTTTGGAAGTAAAGGAAAGTTGCCCAGAACTGTGTGAAGAATTTCAGAAGCTAAAGCTAGAAGTTGTGACCGAAGGATTTGTAGCCAATTTGGAAGTACAGTCTACCCTGGAGAAGCAAATTCGTGAAGCACAACCAAAGGATCCCGTATTGTCAGAAATCAAGGTCAAAATGGCAGAAGGGAAATTCAAAGATTTCACCAAGGATGATCAAGACATAGTCTGGATTAATGGTCGTATCTTTGTACCAGACAATTAATCTTAAAGGAGGCCCATGACTCAAAGTATTCGATTCACCACAGAGTACCAAGATGTACCGGGATGTTAAGACTAAATTTTGGTGGCCAAATTTGAAGCGAAGTCGCGAGTTCGTTGCCTTGTCGACATCCGTCGGAAGGTAAAGACAGAACACGAGACCAGCGGGTTTGCTGCAACCACGAAAATTCGGAATGGAAGTGGGAAGAGATCGGAATGGATTTTATCACGGATTACCCAAGACCCAATCGGGTTCGATTCGATCCGGTAATAGTTGATCGTTGACCAAAGTCGCCCATTTCTGCGATCAAAACCATGTACTCGGGAGATCGCCTTGCGAGTTGTACATGGCGAATTGTCGGTTTACGATGTGCCCAAAAGATAGTGTCGGATCGAGGATCCCGTTCACCTCGTTTTTGGCGAGCTTGCATGAAGCATTGGTACCATCGAATTTGATCGCGTATCATCCACGACGGATGGACGATGAAAGAGTTTATCGAGATATTGGAGGATATCTTTGAGAGCTTGTGCTCTAGCTAATCTTGCCGATGGGATAAGAGTTTACCGTATGCGAATTTTCGACAACAATAGTTACCGAGCTAGTCGCAAATGTCACCATTTGAAGCCTTGTATGGCCGTGTCACGCCGAACCCGTTGAATTGGTCGAAACTTGGTGAGCGATCGATTTGGTCGGACATTATTCAGAAGCGAGAAGAACAAGTGGCCATGATCGAGAAAGATTGAAGATAGCTCGATTCGAGCGGAAGAGCTATCGCGATAATCGTCGTCGTGACCTCGATTTTGAACACGAGGATTTCGTTTATCTTGGTGACCACGCTCGGAGGTGTCAAAGGTTTCATGCCAAAGGAAGCTTGCCCTAGGTATGTTGGTCCGTTCAAGATTTTGGAACGCCGTGGAGAAGTTGCTTATCGATTGGAGCTACCACGATCGTTAGCGAGTACATGATGTCTTTCATGTCTCGCATTGAAGAAGTGTCTTCGTGTGCGAGAAGAGGAAGCCCGTTGGAATCAATTGATTTGAAGGAGGATCTTACCTACAAGGAGCGGCCGATTAAGATTTTGGATGTCGCGAGCGCCTCACGAGAAAGCAAGGCTGTTCGTTTTGCAAGGTCGGTGGAGCAACCACTCGGAAGGAGAAACAGCGTGGGAGCGTGAAGAAGAGCTGGCCGAGTTTCCTAGCCTTTTCTCTAGCTAGCTTTGAATCTGGTCGAGATTCCTTTAAGGGGAGGTTTGTAACATCCCAATTTTGAGCTTAAAATCTTTTAATAGTTAGTAGGAGAAAATTCACCATTTGGATTTTATTTGAATTTAATTTCAAAAGCTTAATATTGGACTTTACAATCAAAATATTTAATGTGAATAATCCCAACATGAACAATAGCCAAAACTTTTTATTTGGGTTCTATGTGCTCAGATATATTTTCTAGATTTTTCTAGAATTTTTCCGAGTTCATTTGCTATTTTCTATTGCCCATTTGAATTTCTAGTATTTTCTAAAATAGAAAAACTATTAATAATCTCAGAAATCCTTTCGGGCTCAATTTCCAAAACCTCGGCCCATCCCCTTCGCTGTGCCGGCCCATCTCCCGCCTTGGCTTGCTTGCGCGTATCGCCTCCCGCATGATGTGTGGGCCGCACGTCAGTCTTCGCCGCGCCCGGCCGTCTTCGCGCGGCGCGCCGCCGCCATGTTTCCAAACTCAAGCCTGTACGACAACACATCCTTTCCAACTGAACCCCTTCTACAAAACGTGTAGAATCTTATCCCCAACCTCCCCGCATCTTCTCGGATCAAAATCAAACACCGGATTCGTTTCTATCTCCGTTTCTCTCGTGCTCGTTTGGACTCTTTTAGGGTTTCCGCCGCCGCACGCCTCCTAACCTCCCGGCCCCTATAAAAGGCACCCCCGGGACCGCTTTGACGTCCGCATCAGAACCCCCAACCTTTTTCGCCGCTTAAAACCCTAGTCCCGCCACAACTTGAGCTTTATGGTTTTGTCGCCGCCGGTGTTCTTCTTCGAATTGCGCCGCCACCGGTGACACCCTGCCCTCGTGGAGTGCACTGCCGTCATCGCCGTCACCTCAGTTACCTCCTGAGTTTTCGCCGCCGCCCGACCCGCGGAGCCCGTCCGAGCAACAACCGGCACTCGCGCCTAAACCTCACCGCCGGTATCGCGGCGTCTCCGACCACCCGTGAGTGCACCCACATGTGCGCAATAACACGGGCTCGTCCGGTACCACTCACCTCCGGCGAGACGCCGCCGTTCGCCGTTGTCGGGCGGTCCAGAGCACCGCCAGTCCCCGACCAGCCACGTGGCTCGCCACCTCAGCGGCCGCGCCTGCGTGTCGTCCCACGTAGCACCGTGTCAGCAGCCCGTCAGCTCACACGTGTACGCCGAGTCGACACGGATCGGCGCCCGCGCTCGTGTCGCGCGTGATTGGTCGGCTTCGAGCCCACGTGGCGATCCACGGTCTCGAGCAGAGGCTCGGTAGACCTAGTCTGTGAGCCGAGCCAGCGACATGTGGGTCCCACATGTCGAGCCAATATCACCCGTCCGAACGTCCTCGGTGGCGTGGCGTTGCGCAATATTCCGATTTTTCTTTAGAGAAATAATTCGGAAATTTCATAAAATCCAAATTAGGGTTTCTTTTTAGATTTAAACTTCCAGAGCTCATAACTTTTGCATCCTAACTCCGATTGAGCCCATTCAAATTTCTAAATTTGTCTAAATTCAAGCTCTATTTATCTGAGATTTTTATTTAATTTTTAGAGTTTGTTTTGCCCCTGTTATTTATTTTTTTATTTGTTTTTATTTCGTTTGCGAGTAGACGTCGATTCGTCGGGAAATTTTGTGGAAGAAGGAGCACCCCAAGATCAAGACCAGTACATAGACCTTTTCCAAGGCAAGCCATACCTTTGATCATCTTGAACCCAGTTTTCAAATTACTTTGTGTTAAATTACTGCATTCTACTTTAATTATTTATTTAAATGCTTTGGGCATAGTTATTATCCAAATTGCTATCACACTTTGGCCTTGTATGTCATAATTCCTTGTCACCCTAGATTGGTTATTAGTTGGTAATATCATAGCACCAGCGTGGGTTGGTTAGATCTGAGTACGATTGCTTAGCCATGCTACGAGTCTCACATCATATGTAAGTTGCAAATATTAATTATGACTAAGTGACTATGGAACTTTGTGTAAACTGTGTGCTATGTGTTATTACTTCGTGATGGCATGTGTTGCACTAAAACCAACTGGGTGGTAAAGGATTTAGACCGAGGCAAGTGGTGGACCTTTGTGTGACATGGTGGTCTATGTGGTGGGAATGATAATCTTTGTGACTTAGTTAGAAAATGGAAGTCTTGCCTTGGTCAATTAAGGACTTAACTTTGTGCGCCATTGAATCAGAGCCTTCTTGCGACCACATGCCCGGTATGGGACGGGTCTAACTTAGTAAGTTATGGATTATCGGCATTGATGTTCAGTGGATAGGTTAGGCCGTGTGACAGGTGGAGGTGTGACTACTTGGTGGTTGCATCGCGGGGCGATTCGTCTTCCCCGTCCCAATGTGTGTGTTATACCAATTCTATGTGAGCCGTATAGCGGTTTGTAAGCACTTAGGAATGTCAATGTTTGAGATGAAGTTTCAACTGTTTTGTTACGATTGGTGCTTGCTACACTAGTTGTATCTTGTGGGTAAAGTGTACAACCTCTGCAGAGTGTTAAACAATCTATTCGAATAGCCGTGTCATGATCATGGACATGCTCGGGATTTCACCACGAGGTAGTTTTCATAAAATGTTGGGATGGGAGTGTGACCTTGATCATATGGCTATGTGAAATAATGTTTAGTTGTGTGTGTCTTTGTGAAAACAAGCTGTTAAATTAATATTATTTATTTGTTTTGAATTATGTTTTCAAGGAAAGATACTAAGATGGATAAGGAATAAAAGATATTCTTAACTTAAACTTTCTGAAAGTAATTTGATAATTCCAAAATATTTTGACTCGGAGGCTCACTAACTCTAACGCTTTGTGCTACCTCTAACCTCTGATCAGTATGGCTCACGATACCAGCGCTGTAGGGACCCGTAATTATCTCCTTAAGACCAAGATTAGACAAGATCTTAGGGACATAATTACGGATCTCCGGTAAATGAATTCCAATTTAACTCTATCTAAGTGAGAGGCTTATCCGAATACTAGAGCCTCAACGATCATGCGCGCTGCTCCTTTGCGAGCACTACATGATTGTCGATTCTCTTTTGATTCAAAGCACTATACTTAGTGAATTAAATGAGAATCCATTAACAACGAGTATGACTTATATTGGCTCCCAAGATCAACGACCAATATATTCATACTCTCATCCAACGTTGATTACATCCATACAACGCATACAACAAGAGATGAAAAGACATACTGCATAATAGTTAAGGTCTACAGCTTATTACATACGGCCGACCGGCCAAATTCAAAATAAAGTATCAAGTAGCAGCGGAAGCAAATAAATAAAGCAAAAGACCGTGAGTGGTATGCCCATCACCCATCGGCAACCGATGGGGTTAAATGGTAGCACACTACTCGTTAGCGTCACCCAAGTCAACACTAACAAGATCGTCGGTCTCATAACCTTCCTCACCGAAAAAGTCGACAAACATCCGGTGAGTACAAGTGTACTCATAAGTCTTACACAAATAAAAATAGTTATGCATAAAGGTCATTCAAAGGATGGCTCATATTGGTTTAGTTTTGCGAAGAGACGCAACAATTAACATCCTACACATACTAGTTTTCCTTGTGCCCATTTAAAATCAGATTTGAAGTAGAAGTAAAGCATATAGTAAAGCATTTCAGTAATAAACAATTGAATCATACAAGGACCAAGTGGCAGCCCACTTTGATGTACTAAACACATGAGCGTCCGTTCATGGCGAATACCAAGTTCAACCACAATTTTAAATTAAAAGTCTAACAATAAGCGACCACAAATTTCAAGCGGTGCGTCCATAACGTGGACACGGCTATTCGAATAGATTTATACCTGCGAGGGTGTACTACTTACCCACACGACTTGATTAGCGTAAGCCTCCGAGGCCTGCGAAATAGCACACTTCCTATGGTATGCGGCGGGTAAATCAAGATCTGATCATTTTCAAAGAAAGCCCTATTGAGCTAAGTCCCCCTTGTGAGATGGTTCCTTGCCTAGTACAAGCGTCGGATAGCACTTGCTAGGGGCTCACAAGTTATATTGGAAATCTGATGCAATCAAAACAAAAGAATTGGTGCTCCCTTGCACACTATAAGGATTACATCGGCTCCTCAAAGAACATAGGATTTCACGGTCGCTATGCCCCTTACACCACCAAGGACTTAACACAATAAAACCCTCCCCCTACTTAACCATACGGCACCCATACACCACGTGTGGCAGCACGAGTGTTGCTTGAGCGATGGTACCCAAAGTTCGGTCCTCAATTGTCGGACAAGTCCTTCCACTTACCCAATGCTCGTGCACAAAGCACCATCACTAACCAACACTTGTTCGGACCAAATCTCATTTAAAAATGACAAAGTTTAACTCATAAAACAGCTACAAAGATCTGAAGTAAAAACATAACGTAAGAGTTGTGTGTATCCCAAAACCGCCGGGTTATTCCCGACGATCGAACTACCGTATCTAGACTTGCATGGCTAAGCAATTCTGCAACCCATAATTCACACATCCTATCCTAAGCATATAGGAGTTGGCATAATTCAAGATTAACCTCAAGCATAGGACATAACTATACTACACATCACAAAAATATTGACATAATCAAAATAGCATGCAAGCAATTATCATTGCACTATCTTAACCAAAACTGGGATCAAATATGATGCAAAAGAAAGTTCAAATGATGCTTGCCTTGCTGATACGATAAGCTACTCACTCTCGATCGCGTAAGTGTCGATATCAATATGCTCGGGATCTATATTATAACATCCAATAAATCTGAGAAGAGCAACTCAAAAATCAAAATGCTCAAACATGCATGATTTTTTCTACAGTAGTTAGGTCATGATTTTAGATGAATTTAGGTAAAAGAGTTATTCCATTTGGAGTTATGAATTGGAAGTTATGCCATTTTGAATTTCAGGTTTCGATATGCCTGTTTTGAGTAATTTAATTACGAAGTGAAAATTTGTAGGGCAGTGGTGGGGTAAAGGATTACATAGGTAAATAGGTAACATTAATACAAGTCCAGAATAGTTGAGTTTGTCCCATTTGGAGTTCTTATGATTTAGTTATGTAATTTCAAAGTTATCAGCCTTTTATAGTGTAACAATAATAGAGTAAAGATATATTTTGCTAAAACACATTCTCTGTGACAGAGGCAATAGGGAAACCATTTTTAGAAATAAATATACTGAAAGTAAAATTACGAGTTGGTTTCATTGTTTTGGATGCTCCAATATTTACTTATGCATTTTAAGGATTTCGCCCATTTTGATTGTAAAGGTAATGATTTTAATGAATGTATTCCCAATTAAAGCCCTCACTACAGAGACACGTTTGAAACTATTTTTCATATTAAGTCTATCAAAATGTAAATTTCAGTGGTTTCGTTAAAATTTGGAGTTGAGATGAAATAGTTATGCATTTCTAAAGTTATTATCAATTTTGGTGTACAAATATACTGATTTCGAATTTACTAAAGTATCTACTACTTTTCTTACAGCGCTTCCCACCAAAGCCAGCGACTTGGGGACCGGGACAACACTATTGACCCGATCGTGTTGGCTCGGTCCCGCGCAACACTCTGAAGCGTAATCTCGGATCGTTTCTTCAAAACTCTAAGCGTAAAACCATTCTAAGCATGTTGGGATCGTTTTCTACTTAACAACGTGCTCTGTAATTTACGCATCCACTTATGGCCGTATGGCCCACATGTCATACTCTACAAACCTCTATTTATCCCAACCGTTTTCTAAATGAGGCCCACATGTAAGCAAAAATGGAGACGGGATGGAAACTAGAACGAGAAGGAATCACGCGGTGACTTACCCCAGAGAGCTTCAAGCAAGCCTCCCTCTCCTCTGTCAACCGAGGAGAAGTGAGAGAAAGGAGGGTTGCGGGGTGTTAAAACCGAGAGAGCGTTGGGGTGGGTGCGGTGTGCGGAGGGAGCTCGGGGATAGGCCAGCGGGTGCGGTGAGGTGATGGCGGCTCGGGGCGTGGCGGCCGCGTGGAGAGGAGCTGCGCGGCGTCGGCTGAGGAAGAAGAAAGGCGACAGCGGGCCCGCGACGGCAGCGACTTCAGGCGGAGGTGATGCACCACTCGTGGTGGTTTGAGTCCGTTAGATCGAGATCGGGCGGATGATATTGGTGGTGGCATTCGGACGGATTCGGCGGTTGGCGAGATCGGACCATCGGATGAGGATCTAACGGTTGCATGCGGCGATCGTTTAGGTGGTTTGGTGAGTCATGTGGCGAAGTCGGACTCGAGTCCGAGAGAACGATGCTAGCCGGTCGAGGTTGAGTTTGGTGAGAATTAATTTAGATTTACCACTTTGACGAGCCTCATAAATAGAAATAAATTTCATAAAATCATGAAATAATTCGTGGGGTTCTGGGATGATATAGTTCCCATAAAAATTATAAAACCCTCACTGTTCATAAAATAGTTTGTGATATTTAAATTCAAACTTGTTGTATGTCTATGAATGTTGTTTGAATTTTAATGAGGTTCAAACTAGTCCCAAAAATTTGGGAATTTTTTATTAATTCTGATAATTAATGTAGTATTTAAATAAATTGATTTCAGATGATGGTCACAACTATTTATTCTTGATTTGAAGTGGAATCGAATCTTGATGTGTATGTTCACCTCAAATTAGATTTTCCAAGTACAATATATTACGAAATGATTTGAGTTTGATAATGCTTGTTAGTGAAATACATATTAATCCAATTTAATTAGTTGGGGCTGTGACACGGCCCGCGAACCCGTCCGACAACAACGAAGCACTCCGCCTAAACCTCGCCGCCATTACATCGCGGCGTCTCCGACCACCCGTGAGTGCACCCACATATGCGCATAACACAGGCTACGTCGGTACCACTCACCTCCGTGACGCCGCCGTTCGCCGTTGTCGGGCGGTCGAACAAACGGATCCACGACCCGACCACGTGGCTCGCCACCTCGTGGCGCGCTGCGTGTCGTCCCGTATGCCGTGTCGTGCCGTCGGCTCACGCGTGCGCCGAAGTCGACACCGGAATCGGCCGCCGCCACGTGTCGCCGTGATTGGTCGGCTTCGAGCCACGTGGCGATCCACGGTCTCGAACCCGAGGCTCGGTAGACCTAGTCTGCGTGAGCGAGCCAGCGACATGGGTCCCACATGTCGTGCCAACTGTCACCCCGTCGAACGTCCTCGGTGACGTCGGCGTTGCGCAATATTCCGATTTTTCTTTAGAAAATAATTGGAAATTCGAAAAATCAAATTAGGATTTCTTTTTAGATTTAAACTTCGAGCTCATAACTTTTGCATCCTAACTCCGATTGAGCCCATTCAAATTTCTAAATTTGTATAAATTCAAGCTCTATTTATCTGAGATTTTTATTTAATTTTTGGAGTTTGTTTTGCCTGTTATTTATTTGTTTTGTTTGTTTTTGTTTAGTTTATGCAGTAGACGCGTCGATTAGTCGGAAATTTTGTGGAAGAAGGAGCACCCCAAGATCAAGACCAGTACATAGACCTTTTTCAAGGCAAGTCATACCTTTGATCATCTTGAACCCAGTTTTCAAATTACTTTGTGTTAAATTATTGCATTCTACTTTAATTATTTATTTAAATGTTTTGGGCATAGTTATTATCCAAATTGCTATCACACTTTGGCCTTGTATGTCATAATTCCTTGTCACCCTAGATTGGTTATTAGTTGGTAATATCATAGCACCAACGTGGGTTGGTTAGATCTGATCAGATTGCTTAGCCATGCTACGAGTCTCACATCATATGTAAGTTGCAAATATTAATTATGACTAAGTGACTATGGAACTTTGTGTAAAACTGTGTGCTATGTGTTATTACTTCGTGATGACATGTGTTGCACTAAAACCAACTGGGTGGTAAAGGATTTAGACTGAGGCAAGTGGTGGAGACTGTGTGACATGGTGGTCTATGTGATGGGAATGATAATCTTTGTGACTTAGTTAGAAAATGGAAGTCTTGTCTTGGTCAATTAAGGACTTAACTTTGTGCACCATTGAACTGAGCCTTACTGTATGACCACATGCATGGTATGGGACGGGCCTAACTTAGTAAGTTATGGATTCTCGGCATTGATGTTCGGTGGATAGGTTAGGTTTGTGTGACAGGTGGAGGTGTGACTACTTGGTGGTTGCATCGCGGGACGATTCGTCTTCCTGTCCCAGGGTGTGTGTTATACCAATTCTATGTGAGTGGTATAGCGGTTTGTAAGCACTGCTGGAATGTCAATGTTTGAGATGAAGTTTCAGAACTGTTTTATTACGATTGGTGCTTGCTACACTAGTTGTATCTTGTGGGTAAAGTGTACAACCTCTGCAGAGTGTTAAACAATCTATTCGAATAGCCGTGTCATGGTCATGGATATGCTCGGGATTTCACACGAGGTAGTTTTCATAAAATCTTTGGGATGGGAGTGTGTGACCTTGATCATATGGCTATGTGAAATAATCTGTTTAGCTATGTGTGTCTTTGTGAAAACAACTGTTAAATTAATATTATTTATTTATTTTGAATTATGTTTTCAATCTATTATTTGTATTCAATTGCAAATGTTGCTTTTATGCAAAAGAACCACGGAAGCCTTTTCTTTGGAATAAGCTGCATCTATACATTGCATTACGTGGTATGATTTGCGAGTGCGGTTGTGTACTCACGCTTGTTGTAAAACTTGCGCCCAAACCTCTGAAGAGGAGGAGTCGCGCCGCTTTCGAGGAGGAGTTCAAAGGTCGACCGTTCGTTAGGTGCGGATCGATCGGTTGCTGTGGTGAATTGGTGGGATCTACGCTAGAGTTATTTCCGTTCCGCTGCTGTTTTATTCTCTGTTAGCCCTGCGTGGCTTAATAAGTGTAAACTCGACCATAAGGTCAAAACCCTTATTTGTTATTCAAACTAATCGTTTCCTTTATTTATCGCTTGTGTGGATCGATATTTACCTGTGTTAACCCTGTGTGCTCTAGCGTGATCCTAGACTAGTGCAGTATATACAGAGGGTTCCAGAATCGTAATTCTGGGTCCCGACATAATCAACATATAAGGTGGAGTCATTGTCACTCCTTGAAACATGTGACACATGGATGAGGGTGGCACGAGGAGGGCTTTGGCTAAACACACGCTTGACAGACTAAATCCACCTTATTTTTTACTGAACCATGCATATCTCTCTCTGTTTGAATGAGATTCAAATGTGATGATGACAGACAGTTACCAGTGGGTAGTGGGTAAATGACTAGTTAAGTGTGTCAGTTACCAGTGGGTAAATGGCTGATTAAGTATGTCATTTACCAGTGGGTAAATGACTATTTAATCAGTCAGTTCGCAATCTGCATCTCTATATGACTATATATATATGCCTGAAGACGTCCAGAGCATAGCACGTAGAACAATAGCCTTCATTCCTTCTTTCTTCCTTCTCAAAACCTATGCTGTTATATTGTGCCGTCTGAACCTCGCCGACTCTTTTTCTCGACGTGCACCGTGAAGAAGGGGAGCCGTATCTCCGAGCCGTTGCTACCGTGAAGACCTGCACGGGGGGCGGCAATAAGGTTTCTAGGCAGTGCATCTGCACGACCGCTTGCTGCACTACGACATCTACGTTTCTACACTGCATCGAGTCTACGCTGCTTCCTGTTCTTCATCAGACTCATCTGTAAGTCTATCGTGTGATTAATTGACTTGTTTACATCCTGTTTTTCATATATTACGAAGTACAATAAGTTGCCTACTGTCAGTACTGTTTTATGTATTATTAGTCTTTTGTAATATTTATCTTCTAATAAAATCTGAAATTAAAATATTGCCCCATTTTCAACATAGTTTGCCTCTACTAAGGTATACCACGTTCCAAGAAGATAATATGTCGCTACGAGATCGAAAGATTGCAGTTTTGCTATATGAGGCGCGAGGCACCTGGTTGTCTAAAACCCAATTTTCAGGTTTGCACATGGAAATAACCGTGTTTTTTCTTCTTCTGAAAGACAAATAATATTGGCTTTGTCAATCTAGAGTGTACTAGAGCCGATCTCAATCATATTCAAACATTCTCTGAGTTGATCCGATCAAGATCTCGTGTTTTGCGAATGTGAAATTAACAAAGTTCATTCCAATCGAGCATGACCCTATTTGAGTTTTCTTCCAACTAAGCTTGAACCCAGTTTCAAATTCTTAGCAAATGAACCTATCTCCCTTTTTCGCCATGGTCGATCGAGAGCGTTGATGCACCATCCAACGGCATATGCAACGTGCAGGACAAGGGACAAAAAAAAAAGAGGAGGAAAAAGGTGCCACCAGACAAAGCCAAACGCCGCAGTCCCGAGCTCTCGAACCCGAATGGCATCCGCCTCGCCGGAACCCGCCGCTGCAGCCGCCTCCGAAACCGACGGTTCCGTCCAAATCCGTCGCCTAGAGGTCGCCGACCGCGAGAGGGGCTTCCTGTCCCTCCTCTCCCAGCTCTCCGCCTGCCCGGACCTCACCGCGTCCGAGTTCTCCACGTGCTTCGCCGAACTCGCGACCCTCGGCGACGACCACGTCATCCTCGTGGCCGAGGACCCCGCCGCCTCAACTGAGCGGCGGATCCTCGCCACGGGGTGCCTCTTCGTGGAGCGCAAGTTCCTGCGCGGCGGCGGCAAGGTAGGGCACGTGGAGGACGTCGCGGTCGACGCCGCCGCGCGTGGCCGGGAACTCGGGCTCCGCATCGTGCGCCGCCTCGTGGATATCGCCAAGGAGTCCGGCTGCTACAAGGTCATCCTGGACTGCACCCCCGAGCTGTGCGCGTACTACGCCAAGTGCGGCTTCGTGGAGAAGGGGGTTCAGATGGCCATCTACTTCTGATCCATAGGTATACGCAATTATGCATTTCTATATCTCATCGCGTCCTTACCTTTGGCTCTTATAATTTGATCTGGAGTTATTTGGTATCATTATACTGTCATTGTGTGTTCGTGATTGAGAGCAAAATTTGTTGTATCCAAACTTTCGTAGGTTTGTGTGGTTGATTGGGATAATTTGTAGTATAGATTAGGAAACTTCCTACTTGCAGTCAATAGCATTGTCAACCTGGCTCAAGTGGATGCTATGATTATTCGTCTGTGTTAGTGCTGAAAGAAATGCATTATATTTGTTGGTGGTAAATATCTTGTTCTGAACAATATGGGTAGTAAGTCATAATACCATAGTAGTATTTGGTAGGAGAAGCTAGGGTGAATCAAATTGTTCTACTGCATTTGTACCAAATTAGCTAACATAGATACAGTCATGCCCAGTAGCATTTCTATACCTGGAGTCATTTTTGATGTGCAGTTAACAGTCTGAACAGTGTGCAGTGATTGGTGCTGAAAGATGAGCTTTTGATGCTGAGCTTCTTGTGCTTTTGCTTTTAATAAGTGTATCAATTGATGCGCCATGGAAATAATCAACATGCATTACCCTAAGATTTGGGACATTTGGTGAAGTGCATGCGTCTGAACCACAGGTTGAATTTGATGCTGACTCTGACAGGTCATTTTAACTTCTTTAGCATTCGGAACACCATCCTATTGTAGAAACTGACTAAATTTCTTGCTATATACAGAAAGGTTATTACAAATTAATTTTTTACATCACGTGAAGATTTATCATCCTTTAATATTTGTTCCATGGAATTTCGGGTTTTAAAGTTTCATGGAAACATAAGTCTTGCAATCTACCCTTGTTCTACTGTACTGCCGGACTGTTTCAATTATCAAATTTAAATTGAAAATTTGAATTTAGCCATTTTTTGCCTGTTACTACTGCCCAATTTGATTGGCTTCCAGTCGGTGTTGGTGACTGGTTTTCTACCGGACGGTTTAATCATCAAATTTAAATTAAAAATTAGAATTTAGCCAGTTTTCAGCATGTTATTGCTGCCCAATTTGACCGGTTTCCGATCGGTTACCACGCGGATACTCAATTCAAATTCAAAAGCTAAATTTAAAACCTTTTGGATCGACATTTTTTACCGCCAGAGCTGTATGTCGGGTAACCTGTCGGTTACAACCGATATTTTTATCCTTGACTGCTATTACACCAAGTTTTTTGGCCTTGTTATCAATAATCATGATGTTTCATTTACTGTTGTGAATTACTTCAATTTGGCTTACCAGGATTGCACAAAGGGTTAGATATGATTGTTTCAGCGTCTCGTTGTCCAATAAGAATTGACTACATTTGTTGATTCTCAAAAAGGAATTTTTTTTACTATTTATGCTTCCCATATTATCATTCAGTATTCAAATTTGTTGAGTCGTGCTCTATTCTGCATCAAAACTCGTACTGCTACAATTTATTTGGTGTTCTTTTTTTGAATTTACAATTTAATAATTCCGAGATCTCATAGTTCACTTCATCTCCTTGTCACAGGTAATTCATTGCTGATGGTTGAGGACATATTAATTGCCGATAGCACGTTTTTTCGATAATCCAAAATGTCTTATTGTCGGCGGGGTGCATGTCTTAACCATGCGCCGTGATATTTGACTACTACATTGGACCACTGAGAAGCTTCCTTGAGCTATAAATTCTTTGCCAGAAGAAAATAAACCTTGAAATATTATCATGCTGCGCTCCTACTTCCTAGTTCTACTGTTCTTGTTATGTTTCTTAAGAGGCTTCTTTTTTTGTCTTCATTTAGATCAGATGTTCAGACGAGACGATACACCTTGATATTATAATGCTTAGGGTATCTCCAATAGTTAGAGACAACTTTGTCTATAATATATGTTATATCATCTTTAGAAACGACATCTTCAATAGACAGTCTCTAGTACACTCTCCAACACTTATATTTTATAATTTTTCTTTAAAACAGGTTTACATATCATCTACTAATGTATCATGTCTTGTTTAAGAGATGACCTGTTCTCTCTCTCCTCTACATAGGACTTTGTTGACGTGAAATAACTAAAAGACGACAATAAATTAAAAGACGACAATAAATCCTACATGGCGTTGTGCCTGTGGTGGACAGCTGGGGGCGACTTTATGCCCAACTCGTCTTTCACCGTCCGGAGAAACAGGACCGGCATTGCAGTCAGCAACTGAGCACCAAGCAGATCAGAATTCAGGCCAGTGAGGACATTGACAGGCACGAGTTACCCGTAGAGCCAGCACCACATGACGGTAGCGTTCCAAGAAGGCAGGAACGCACGACCAATTCAAGCAACGAAACCCAGAACCTGTACAGCAAGTCCCAAAAACACCCGAACAATTCATGCTCGTCGAAATTGAGGCCAAAATACACGAGTATCCAGCAAATACATCTGTTCAGCAAATGTCAACAAAAGAAATACCAGCAGCACTTAATTTCCGGTTTTCAGCCCTCACATCCTCCATATGGTAGATCTCATTATATCATACCCTCAATGATACCAGAAAACGGGAACCAAGCACCAACTTGAACCCACATGTACTATAAGAAGCAATTAGTCGAGCTCATAACTGATACTATTAACAAGTAATTTCTTACGCTCAAAAGTGGTACTGTAGATAACAACTCGGCAAACAAATCAAAATTTCAAGCGCTTCAACGAAATAAGCAACGTCTCGAATCTTCTATTACATAAGTCATCAACAGTAGATAACAAGAAGCTAAAGCAAGACTTCCAAATTTGCTCCCAGCAGAGATGCTGCCTGGAGTTCTAGCTGACAGAAACCATGGAAGGTTTAGTCCTCTTCCTCAACAACCTTGGTTCCCAAACCTTTAAGACCTTCTTGGGGGATCTCAGCAACTGTGACCAGAGAGTAGAGTTCCTCCTTGGCGTCCTCCTCGTCGTTCCTCTTGCGGGCAATTCTGACACGGACTCGCCTTGGGACACTTCGGATACCACTGCTCCAGATGTGCTTGTTGAGCTTCACATCGATGCGGACATCTGTCGTGCTCATGGCCTTCTGTGCAAATTTCCTGATCTCCTTGATGGCATTTGGTGCCTTCTTCTTGAAGGTGCTGTTTATCAGAAATTTTGTGTTACCATTACTTCATGGTTAGTGAAATAAACCAAAACAATATTCTCAATTCAACTATACTAGAGCAAGCCTTATTAGTAATACACCTACAAGTAGGATACTAGAACTTGTAATGAACAGAGTTTTTGTTAATGAGACTATACTGCAATGTTACACCACATTTAACCAATGTAAACATGCTAACAACTGTCGAGATAAAGCAACAACACAAAGTAGGTAAATTGTAATTTTAGTAAACAAAGGCACGGCAAGGCTAGTTGCAAACGGATGTAGTGCTATTATCCACACAGAACATATGGCAGTATATGACCAGGCAGCGTATCTATGAACAAGCAACCAACCAGATGAACATGTGTAATATGATACTGCATTAGAAAGAATCTACACCATGCCAGGTGTAAATACAAACAATGCTTCAGAAAGTAGTATTCGTTTCAATGTAGCGCCCAAATGGAACACATGACATCATATGAAGGCAACATGTGTAACGATGAGAATCATCTATGTACCGGGCATGTAACTGTATCAGTAACAACATTTAAAGACAGATACCTGACTATGTCCGGGCATAATGGACCAACTTATTAGATCAGATAGCAAAATAACACAAAACAAATCACCAAAACAGGTACAGGAATAAGAACCATCTAGTGAAGATTTGACAACATCAGCAGAAACAACTGGATAGTAGATAACAATCAAAGACAATGCAAAATATATCCTAATACAACAATAAACCAGAGAGCAGACACCCCTTTCAGAAATTTACTGCCCAAATGGAACACATGGTAGCATAACAAGAGGCAAATAAGTGTAACGATGAGCAGAGTCCACCTACCGGGCATGTAACTGTGTGCAGCCACAAGATTAAAAAGGCAGACACCTTACTATACCCGACTAATACCTAAACAAATAGCTCTAACAACAACACAATATCTACATGTCACTAGTTACCGAGCAAAACCAAGATCGACACGAACAAATATGTGGGATCAAATACAAGAGCGGGATCCACAAGAACCAAACACCACTCGGTCATATGATCCCTACTGTAATTTAGCTGGCCTGAGGATATCGATCCAAGCAGGTGTAACAACCATTCGCAAGCCCACAGAGTGCTCGCGGGCAGCAACCCTCCGCACCAGCATCCACACGAATCGCGCGATTCCAACGCCATGGAAACACCCCTTGAGGCGCGTAGCTAACACCTAATTCGCGGATCTACTGAAAGTGCAAGGGCTGGGAATGGAAGAGAAGAGGGGAGGGGATGATACCATCCGTGGAGGCGCTTGTGGAGGTTGATGGTGTACTCGCGGGTCACCACCTCGTCCTTGCGGGTGCCGGCGGCGCGCTTCTTCTCCGACATCTTCCCGTCCGCCGCCTTCGCCCTTCTCCTTTCTTGGCTTTGAGGGAGGCTGCGGCGATAGGAGATAAACCCTAGTCGCACCCGCCGGGGTCGCTGCTTTATAGCGGCGCGAGTTAGGGCTCGCTCGCGTATTGAGCCTCTTCGCGCAGTTACGAAACGGGCCGTGTATTCTACAAACGGCCCATTAGGTAGGTCCTTTATATTGTGTTTTTTATCTTCTATTTTTTTGTATTTTTGGTGATGTTTGTCCCTTCTTTTCCGTGACGCTTGAGAGAAGTTTTCGTAGGATCGTGCACATGTGCTGCACTGCACAAACTATCAGTGAAAAAAAATGTGCTGCGTGGGCTCCACCTATCATCATGTCACGCGGACAATACTACCGGTAAAACCGTGTTAGGATGTTATTTGAACGCAAAGTTCGCATAGTTAAGCGTCTAATTTTATAGTTTAGGATGCTATTTTATAGTTCGGATGCTGAATAGGCTTTCGAACAAAATTTAAGATGTCATACGAACTTCTTCCAACGGAAAATGAGGACACGAGAATAGTTCGTTGAGGAACCGTCGCTGGCGAGTCCAGTCCGAGCGATTACCTCGTAGACAAGCGTAGAATCGTAAGAACAATGCATGAACAACAAGAACATAATAAGAGATTGAACACAGAGATGTAGGGGGACGTCTTGCTTCTCTTTATTCCTTCATCCATCGATCAAACCTTTACAATGAATAGCACCCCCTATTTATAGGCTACGACCCTACTAGGGTTTGGGATGAGGAGCCCACCTTGGGCCAGACTCCGGTCCCCAGGCCGGTTTCCTAACACTCCCCCTTGGGCACTCATCCTTCATGCCCATGTCTCGTCAAAACTCCATAAAAACCCAGTGAGAAAAATTTGGAGAAAGAGTACATGAATCATGTTCCGTTATCTTTGCGAATTGCCTCATTAAAAACCTTAGCCGAGAAACTTCGGAAAACTCGTCAAGGGAAAAGAGTACAATCCACCCAATTTCATTTAATTTCCATGATTTGCTCTTTGGGTACTCGATCTTCGTGATCAAGCTTTAGTAATGAGTTTGTGAAGGTTCTCCCTGACTCTGCACTTCTCTAGGTCTCATCATTCCAATTCCACGTCGCACCTTTCAAAGTTAGATCTTGGAAGTGACTTAGTGAATAGATCTCAAGATTTTCACATAACTTAGTATCACGATTACCTTAATTTCGTCCATCTTTTGCATTTCATGACCATAGAAGAAATTGGGGTTGATATGCTTTGTGAGAGGACTCTTCACATAACTCATTTGCACTTGTGCAACACAAGTATATTATCTTCATAGATAATAGTAGGGTTGATGCGTATTCAATCCACATAGCTGCTGGATGTAGTGAATCATCCGTCGAAGCCAAGTACATTCTCGTGAGGCCTCGTATAATGCTATTATTTCGGGTGGTTCGTCAAGTCGATACAAGACTCTGCTTAGACGATTTTCATGGAATTGCAGTTCCACCACATATGAATTCATAGCATGTTTGCAATTTGACTGTATGCGGGTCCTACAGGTACCCGTCATCTGCATTGTCATTCATAGTTAGGTCTTGGTTCTTTCTATAGAACAGGCCAAGTTCTTTGCTTCCTTAGAGGTATCGAAAGATGTCCTTCATTCCCTGCCAATGCTTTTGGTAGGTTCTGCACTATACCTTGCTAGTAGGTTCCCGGCAAATACAATGTCCGGTCTAGTACAGTTTGTTCAATACATGAGTGTTTCTATCACACTTAAGTATGGGAATTCTGGTCCCAGGACTTCCTCCCCCTCTTTTCTAGGTCTGTACGAGTCCTTGTCTTGCTGCAAAGATCTCCGATCATTGGCATTTTCAAAGGTATGCCTTTGCAAAGTCGAACATTTCTAACACCTTACAGTGTAGGTGACTAATGCACTAATACCTCTTTAGGGGCATGCCCAAGTCGCAAGCCTCGGCAATATTTGGTTTTCACCCAAATCTTTCATTTGAACTCAGACTCGGTAAGAGCTTGCTTTCTTAATATCCTTTAGGGTTACGATGATATTCGATCAACTTCATACACTGCGATTATACAAAATCCATTCCGGGATCGTCGTATAAATACACAGAGATTATTCTCATTGTTCGTGTAGCCTTTCTTGCATAGAAAGTCGCTTCAAGCGATTATACCACATTCTGCCTGATTGCTTAAGTTCGTACAATGACTTTCTGAGTTTCACACTGTACATATTTCTATTTGCTCTGTTTTGGTTCGGGACAGTGATACATTCAGGTAACTTCATATAAATGTCCGAATCTAATATTTCATAAAAGTATGCTGGTACCCCATCCATCAATTTCACTTTTAACTTCAAGTTCACTGCCATTGAGATAAATATTTAAAAGGGAGTTCCGCCTATGACCGGGGAATAGGTTTCTTCATAATCATCTCCTGGATGTTCAGTGAAACCTTATGCAACGAGCCTTGCTTCTTTTCATTTATCTTTCGAACAAATACCCACTTATGCCCTACAGGGTGTACAAGGGGAGACGTGCGACTTACACGCCCAAACGTCTTTCTTTTATTCGGATAGAATAATTCAGTTTCTATTTCCTTCTCCCAATCTTCTCAATCTGATTTTTTCTTTCATTCAGCGAGCGATGCAGGCTCTGAATCAAGATTGATGATTGTGACAAGTTTCTTTGCAAAGTAAATGTCGACATTGGCTGTTGTCATATTCAAATATTCTCCCGAGGTCATAAAGTTTATAGCTATTTCTTCAAGGGGCGATTCTTCTAATGCTTCTACTTGCTCACCGCTGCTTCCAATTGCGGGGCAAGTCCCTTTAGTTTTTCAGCTCCGATGTGTGCGCACACATCCATACTGATGTCTCCCTTCATGGGGATGTTCAATTCTGGTATGCCTTTTCTGAAGGTTCCATACCGATGCAGTCTCAAGCGGCTCCTTCTAGTTCTCAGGGCACTTGGTGGCCGGTTGTGTCAAGTCCTTCTTATCCTTTTTCACGAGCGTCCCGGTTGCCGGATTCGAGGGACCGGAGTTCTCGTCCTTTTATTCCGAGGCCTCGGGCGGGATTAGGATACCTTCAATGGTATTTCAACCCTCTCGGTGCATTGCTTGCAAGCAAATGCTACTTATTCACACTCTTCAAATCACTAAAGTAGTTTGACATTGATTCGCTAATACTTGCAAATCAATTATCTTACGGACTTCAATTGTCTTCTAGACTTCAATTCAATTATCTTACGGATGCAATTATCTTACGGACTTCTCTATTTGCTTTACTAGTGCGCGGTCATATGCATAGATTTCAATTATCTTACGGACTTCAATTGTCTTCTAGACTTCAATTATTTCAGACATTATCATCAAGGGTTGATTTCCTCCCTAATGACGGAAACTAACCTCATCTAATGTACTATCGTAATTGGGCATTATACAAATCTCCAGTCATATGGTCCAAATACTTGATTATGGATGCTGTCTCATAACCAACGTATATTCTAGACTTTCGGAGAAGACCCATTCCAGTTCGCTGCGGTGGTGGTATAGGTATATAACCCTTGCAAACCAACCTGTGAAGATGAGAAGTTTTCAGTGCTGACCCTTGCGCTAGTTTTATAGTTGGATGGATGTTATAGGCCGACGGTCTAAAATTGATTAGAGCTGCTACGAGCAGGACTGCGTGTCCCCATCATATAGTTGGTAAATTACAATTCTTCAAAGTTCTGCTAGTCCATTCTGGGTGCGGATGTGCGGTATAGAATGCTCAACTTTAATTCCTATTTTCATACAATAATCATCAGATGCCTTCTGAGTACATTCTCGGCGTTGTCCATTCGGATGGACTTCACGTGATGATCGGAAATTATTTTTCAATTGTTAATTATCTGCGAGATTTAGCTTTGCAAAAGCATGGTTTCTCATAGATAATAAACATACGTCTTGGTCATTCAGAGAAGCATCGATGAGCACCATAAAATACCTAAATGACCCTTACAGGTGTATAGGACCGCAAAGTCTCCCCTGGATACGGTCCGGAATGCGAGGACTTCATCCTTCGCTTTGAGCAAAAGGTTTAATAATTAATTTCCCGGTGGCACATGCGGGGCACACAAAATCTTCCAGATTCGGGAAATTCTTTATATTCATATTATGTCCCTGTGAATTGTTAATTATATCTCTCATTATTCTAAGACCTAGACGGCATAATCTATCATGTCAGAGATAGAAAAGTTGAGCTTCTAAATACGGTTTTCAAGGCGTTATAAGTGCAGTGCCTTAATATTAGTGTGGTATAGCCCGTTTCATATGGAGGAAGACATTCTAATGCTATTTTTCACTTTCTTCACGCTTTGTATTGAGCAGGTATTATGTACCATACTCTTCTTCAGTCTCTACGTGAAAACTGTTAGCGCAAATATCCTTGAGAGTCCTAGTCGATTCTGGGTACAACAACTCTTCTTCAATGACCAAAGTTGTGCCTATTGGGAGTATAATTATGGCCCTTCCTGAGCCTATTATACAAGTACCGCTGCCTGCGATTGTCGTAAGACTACCAGCATTTTTTGCTGATTGACTGGAAAAATTTCCATTTCTCTCAGGATGGTATTCGTTGTGTCGCTACCTGCTAAGCACACTTCCTCCATAGGGCGCCACACGCGTTCTAATATATATGTACTTTATTAATATGTAGCAGAAAGCAAGCAACACATAAATAAAATACTTCAAATATCAGAACATAACTTGCTATTATAAAGACAGAAAAATAAGCCTTGCAGGACTCATAATAAGAATTTAATGCTTTGCTCTGCTAGAGCTTGCAACCATTATTCAATAATTCAAAATTCTGCTTCAATTACAAACTGCAAGTTTCTATAAAAGGTCCGAGTGCAATGCGTGCACTGGATCTAATAGGCGAAGTATTCAGGAACTTCTGCCTAAATCGGCTCCATGCGCGATCTTCTCCTCTTGGGTAGCTACGGTTGTGGCCGCTGCGATGTCCAAAAGAGGGATGATAGGGGCTGCTACTGGGCTGTCCATATTCATAAGTGCAACTAATGGATGCGAATCCTCTATGCCTGCAATGGCGAGGTGTGGCTCATGCTATCATTTGCCCTTTTTCTTAGACTGAAAAGCATCAATAACGTGCGATGCACTACCTTACCCTTCTGGCTCCTCTCATTCGTGAGAGGCTTCATCACCTGTAGTTGCTAGTAGTGGCTTCATGGCCAACATTGCTATTAGGTGGTCTGCGAGATATAGTTCTTTCTTAGAACATCATCTTGAGTTTCGCAACTTTCATGATATCAATTAATTCGACATACTGCATGTAGCCGTCTTGACAGTAGTTGCGTGCGGATTGCACCGCATTCGGGTGAAAGGTAGAGAGAGCCAATCTTCTGCTCATCCGTGGTTACATTATCATAGAATTGAAGACTGATACAAATTTTATACAAATTCTGGCCATGCTAGGTCAGTACTTTGAACTACTGGTCCATGATGCCAGTCATATTCATATTCATGCAAAAAAAAATCATAAGATTACTCTTGTAATTTCCTTAAGATGGTTGCAAAATTCTCATAATGCTATTCGAACTTCGGTTCATGATCCGTATTTTCTATGCATTTTCATGATTTATCGCTATTTTCGGTGATTAAAAGCAATATATACAATCACGGATAATAAAAAGCGATAAATCACGATACATAAATTGCATAGAAATAACAATAACAAAGTTAAACATGCTTCAAATGCAAAACCGATTCAAAAATTGGATTCTCGAGGCTCTTTTCTCTTGGAAAAGGTATTTTGTGGCGCAAGTTTGGGGGCTAAAGCGAAATCTCGATTACGAGAGAATTTGCGCGTAATTTTCATATTTTTAGGGTTTTCATAAATTCTTTATTCGCGAAGAATTGAGCGCAATTATGAGAACTTGAGTTCTTTTGCAAAATCTGGATCCACCAGTGCCACTCCCTTTTTTTTTCTTTTCCGCCGATTTCTTCATGGGTGGCCTCCATGGCCCACCCCTACCGAATTAAGAGTGAGGGGTCTTCTAGGGTTTCTTGCCCCACCCTTACTGTCAAGAGGTGGCGGCGGCGCGCGCAGATTGCGCGAGATCCGGCGGCGCGGGTTGGCGATGCGGGCGGTGCGGTTGCGGGGAGGAACCGAGCTCGGTGCGGCAGCGGATCGGGCGGCCGGCGGCGGTTCGCGTGGGCGGTGCGGCGGCCGGGTGGCTCTGGCGGCGGCGGCGGCGCGGCGAGTCGGCGGCGCCGCTCCGTGCCTATGCAACGATGGAACGGCGGCCGGGCCGTTGCGGGGCGGTCGCGGCGGCTCTGGCGTCGGTAACGCCTCTCCCTTCCGCCCTTTTTTTTTGTCTTCTTCGGATGATCACGGCGTCGGCGGCTTCTGGCGGGTAGTAAGCGGCGACACGGCTTCCTTCCGTGGCGCATGCGAGCCATCAGCCAGCGCGCATGCGGTGGTTCAGCGCGCGGCGCGGCGCGGCGGCGGCGCCGCGCTGCGAGGCAGGCGGGAGGTGAGCGGGCCGCAGCGGTAGGGAGGAAAAACCGGCGTGGCGGGGCGCGGCGCCTTCTTCCCTCTCTCTTTTTCTTGCATGTGCGGTGGTGGCCGGCGGATGCCGCCGGCGGCGTCGTCGTGGCGGGTCGTGGCGTGCGTGCCGCCGGGTCGCGAGGTGGGGGCGTGCGGGGCGAGTCGCGGCGGCGCCGGCTGCTCTTCATGGCATGCATTTTTCTTGAAAATCTCGTTCATCCATGCATGTATGCGATGCAATGTGGTGTATCTGAGATTGCAACGGCGCGCTTCATGCCGATATGTGCATGCTTGCGCGTCTTTGGCGGCGTGCATTATCATTGCCTCGTGGCGATCGTGATGGCGGACTATGCCGGCCGTAACGTATCGCGGAGTAGTGACAACAAGCTTACGGCGATGTCGTGCACATGGTGTCTTCCATGCGATTGCATATACTACCATACGGTACAATCATCATCTACTCTTTCGTGCAATCCACCGATCGGCTTGGCGGCGACTTCAAATCGGCTCGCGGTAGATTAGGCGGATTTGCACGTGAAACCAAATCTAGTAAGCCAAATTTGCAGAATTGAAAGCAATCTAGAAAAACGATTCAATCTACGAGTGTCGTTCATCGACGGTTACCTTTTCGATGCGAGTAGAGTCGATCGTGCTGATAACGTGTTGAGGAACCGTCATTGGCGAGTCGATCGGCGATTACCTCGTGACAAGCGTAGAATCGTAAGAACAATGCATGAACAACAAGAACATAATAAGAGATTGAACACAGAGATGTAGGGGGACGTCTTGCTTCTCTTTATTCCTTCATCCATCGATCAAACCTTTACAATGAATAGCACCCTATTTATAAATTTACTGGCCTCTTAGGGTTTGGGATGAGAGCCCGCCTTGGGCGGGACTCGGTCTGGGCGGTTTCTAACAAGTTGAACTTGAATTCAGCTTGACATTGAGAGTAACGACTAACGAGCACAGAAAGCATACGACCGAGCAGAAGTAACAACAGGGTATGGTTGGGGATGCCGTTGGGCAATTTCCTCTTATAAAAAGCAGTAGAGTAACTCAGTATCAGAAAAGATTGTGACACGTCCCAGTTTCTGCGCACTACAACAATCAGAAACGTGAAACTAAGCAAGCTGATTAGCCAGATCCAAGAAACACAGATATGCAGCTCCAACTCTCTTTAGCAATACAGAAAGCTTCTCAGAATTTGCAACACAGTGCTGATCACTGATTCCTGAAACATATCTGCATAGCGTTTTTCAGTCTTTAGCAGAACTGGTGCATAGTAGTACTATTGAGGACCATTGCCATACGGCAAAACTCAAGCAGTGCACTGGGATAGTTCACTGAATTTGCAACGTGCAGGATATGTGTAACCAATAGTTAAGCACATCTGCAGAATGTGTTTCAGTCTTCAGCAATACTGAAACGTGAGGCTATTGAGGGGCCAATACCATACATGCAAAGCTTGAATAAAAGCAAGAACTGGTATACAAAATTCAGTGGATTTGAATAAGTGTGCTTCTAAAATGCTTCACACACACAACTAATTCCCGAATCCTTCCTGGAGATAATAGCGCATAGTCGTGTAACTTTAAAACATCACTGCAATAAAGAAGGAACAGTTTAGAATTCAGATAATGCCCTTTTATATGCAAATGTAGTCTTCACACGCAGAGAAATGTTAAGAGTCAAAAATGCTGACAAGCAACAACACAAAGTAATGATCAAGCAAAGAAGGATAGTGAGAGGCCATGTGTTTGCAAAATTCACAGGCAGAGCACAAACAAGTGAAAAGCAGTGTGTAAAGAACTGTCTGTTTTCATGCAAAAAACACACACACACATACTCTGAACTATTCCTGTTTGAGTGTTTCCTGAACTAGGGTTGCCCATGACCACACTGTTCCCTACCACTGAGAACTAACTAGATTTGTGCTCCAAGAGAATTAAATCATTCCACGTATCTTTGAAATCCAGCAAATGAAATAAATATCAGAAGAAAATTGGATCTGTTGGAAAAGATGTAGACATGTATGAAACATGTATGAACACAAGAAGACAGCAAAATGTAATATGTGATATGGGTAAGAATCTAAAATTCTTAAAAGCTATAGTTTGTAATATGTGATATGGGTAAGAATCCAAACTTCTTAAAAGCTATAGTTTCATTATATTCAATCCCAAAAGACAACGCAACTAAATTTAAGTTGCTCCATTCCCCCCAATTCCAAGGATTCAACACCCAGATAGCACATTGTTAAGAGTCAAGAACACAGCAGCACAAATATCACTGTTATTTAAGCTGTGGTCAGCTTACCTCAATTCTTAACTTGACAAAGCTTAAGTCAATCAACTAAAACTAATTCAACATAACTACTTACCACCCAGAGATCAAACAACAAAACATATGACCTATCCACCACCAGATATCCAAGTTAAGTTTACATTAGTCCAAGAATCAACATCACAACAAAGAAACAGAAGAACAACCTACGACATAACAACAGTAATATAACTATCTAAGAATGCAAGGGTGGTCAAAGAAAATTACAAGCTAAATCTATCAGTTAATACACACAAGATTTAGATGAACCAGGGAAGCCAAACTCGCATAATACAATTTCGATACTAGTTGAAGAAACCAGCACAACATGTGCCGTGGATTCTTACCAACCAACCAAATAGACACATCTATGTTAAAATCACAGAATTAACTCATCTCCCAACTTCAATAACAAACATACCAATATAATTCGCCTTCCTCAGGGATCAATACAGCTATACAGCCATCAAAATAGCATCTTTACCCAATTTGTCAAATTAGCGCAGTCAGCACTAGTGATTTCATAGCGCTTATTAGAGGAGCTTAACTAGAACAGGCGCAAAATTTTGGTCAAAATGGTTCCACAGACAACATAACAATTAAGTCTATGATCACAAGCTTTATTCCATTCAGGATTCAGCTCATCGTTTCATACAAAACGAAGGGAAACTAAAAGAAAAGCCTACGAGGCGAGGTCCGGCCGTGCACACGCAGCACAGATCGAGCTAACCCTTCGATCCGATCAGATCAAGAACGGCTCAAGAAAGGGGGAGCAAACCAGACCAAATCAGACGGCGGAGGGTGCGGCGCCGGCGGCCTCGGCCTCCAGGTAGCGGCAGATCCGCTCGACGACCTCCCTTCCCTTGGCGCTGTTCTGCAGGAACCTCTCGGCGCAGCGGTGCTCGACCTTCTCGGCGACGGCAGCGAGCGCCGCGAGTGGGCGGCACCGGATCGTAGTCTCCTGCCTGAACTGCGTCCACTCGTCGGGCAGCTCGGGGTGGGGCCGGTAGGTAGACCGCTCCTCGACCTCGATGAGCCCCCGAAGGCTGACGTTGCGGACAACGACGTCCATGGCGCGGCGCGGGGCGTCGACGAACGAGGTCTCGACGCAGTGGCAGAGCGCGGCGCCGGAGGGGGACGCGGCGGCGGCGGGCAGGAGGCGGCGGAGGATGAAGGGGAGCGGCGGGGAGCGGACGGTGATGGAGCGCGCGGCGTGGAGGCGGCCCTCGGCGGGGTCGAGGCGCCGGTGGAGGGTGTGGACGTCGGCGACGTGGGAGAGCGCCGTGCGCGAGGCCGGGTCCGTGAACTTGCGCCACGCCGCCGCCGTCACGCGGTCCCACGGGTGCCGGTAGACGTGCTCCTGCGCGTACACCACCATGGCCGTTGGCTTGTGGGGTGCTTTTGGCTCCAAATTTCTTTCTTTCTTGCGGCGAGGGTTTGTGCGGTGCGGTGCGGTGAGGGGTGGGGAGGTAGAAATGGGGAGACGGAGGAGAGGCGGATTTTGTAAGCCGTGCGGCGGCCGCGGGATTGGAGAGGAAGGCAAGCCCGAACCGGACGGTGTGCAGAGCAGGGATTAAAATCCCGGACGGTAACCGCCGGTTACCGGCGGTTACCCACCGGAGGATCCGAAACAAAAACCGGAACTACAATGTCCAAGCCCGAACCGGACGGTGTGCAGAGTGGCTAGCATGTGCTCCGTCCCCCGTGTCCCTAGCGTAGAGCTGGCCAGGCCGGCCCAGGGCACGGCACGGCACGCACGGCACGGCGTGCACTATTTATGAACTGTGTTGGCTCGACACGATGATTCGTGTTGTGTTTGAACTGCTACTCTGGCATAGTGGGTTGACCCGATACGGCACAAGCCCAGCTAGCTCGGCACGGCTCATCTGGCTCGCCACCGAGGGAGGGAACCGGGAGGATCGGGCAACACGACGTCGGCGCGGAGGAAGGTGCCTGCGCGAAGGGAGGAGGAGGAGGAGAGCCAAAGAGGAGAGGAGGCGAGGCGCGGTGCGACGCCGGCGCCGAGGAAGGAGAGGAAGAGGGAAGGCGGCGCGGAGGGAGGCAAACGAAGGGGAGTCAGGAGGGGAGGAGGTGGTGCAAGCGTGCGGCGCCGGTGCTGATGGAGGAGAGGAAGAGCCGAAGAGGGGAGGCAGCGCAGAGGGAGGCAGGCGAAGGGGAGCCGGGAGGAGAGGAGGCGTCAAGGCGAGGCAGTGTGGCGCAGGCGCTAGGGAGGACTGGAGGAGAGGAAGAGGGGAGATCGGGAGGCGGCGCGGGCAGGGCAAGGGGCGGGGAGGAAGAAGGGCAAGGTAGGGGCAGCGTGGCCAGGCAGCCGGGCAGGCCGCAACAATCTCGTGGGTTGTGCTTGGCACGGCACGAAACGAGTAAAATCCGACTGTTGGGTGTTTTTGCTTATTTTTATCGTTTGGATCTTTAAAAATAGCAAAAAAAAAATCCAAAAAAATCTATAAATAGCCATCATACCCCCCTCATTCAGCACCCCTCTATTCCTCATTTTCTCTTTGAAATTATGTTGTGCAAATTTAAATTTGTGTTGAGCTAATTTGGCAAAATTCAAAAAAAATATATCAAATTTTGGAAATTTCAATTTTCGGTAGCAAGTCAGCAAAAGTGATACAATTCTATTTTTTTGCATACTTTTATTTGTTAGTGCTTGCTATGGTAAGATGAAAGCAACAATAGTGTTAGTTTCGATTTTGCAATTTTCGTTATGGACAATTACGACAGCTTTGCTCTTTGTGATTACGGACTTTCACCGGAGGAAGTTGCATCTATGGATGTGGTTGCGGCTGCTTCAAGCCAACCGGAAGGGCAAGGCGGATTTCCATCATCAGGCTCCACGCCAACCAGAGTAAAGAGGTCGAGATCGTCTACATCGGGAGTGTGAAAGAATTTCGACAAGACAGATAAATAAGGTATCGTATGCTATTTGCAAAATTTATCATAGTGAATTGTCTGCAAGGTCTACGGGTGGAATGGAGCACTTACTTAGATATGCTACAAGATGTAAGGCCAAGCAAGGATTGGTAATGAGGCAGATGCAGCTGCAGTACAACCCCGACGGTACGGTAGTAGTTGGAACTACGATCTTGAGGTAGTCCGTCAATCTCTCTGTCGTTTAATTACTTTTGAGGATTTACTATTAAGCTTTGGGGAGTCTACTACTTTTCAAAATTACAATAGGACTACGCATAATCCTATATTTTCTTCTATTTCTAAACAGACAACAACTAGGGATCTAGTAGACAACTACAATGAACGTCATAATAAACTAAAGGAACTATTTAGTATGTGCACATTTTTGTAGCCCCAACCTCAGACATATGGAGTGGTCGGGCTAGAGAGGATTATCTTAGTGTAATTGCTTATTATATTAATGATGATTGGGTAAAGGAGAAGATAATTATAGCTTTAAAATTAATTGATGTAGCACACACATGTGAGAATATTAGAGACTATATTATCAAAATCATGGAAAATTTTGGTCTTACAGACAAAATATTCTCAATTACTTTAGACAATGTTGCTTCAAACTCTAGGGTCATGGATATTCTTACTCCAGTGTTGAGTACATACGTCGATTCCTTCTTGCTACATCAACGAAGCGCTTGTCATATTATTAATCTTATAATCAAATGTGGTTTGAAGAAGTTGAGTCTGTATATTAAAGCTTTTCGCGATGCATTTCTTTCTTGAATAATTCTAACATAAAAATAACACAATATAAGAACTTTTGCAGAGCGATTGGTGTACATCCAAGAAAGTCCGGTTTGGACATGCTGGTAAGGTGGAACTCTACTTACGTGATGCTTAAAAGTCTTTTACCATATAAGAGCATGTTTTCTGTTTTTATTCAAACCCACTATCAGAGCACTGGCGGTAGTATACTATTGACTGAGCAACATTGGTTCGTTGCAGAGAAGATACTACAGGATTTAGAAATTTTTTATGAGGTCATTGTTGTTTTGTCCGCTGTGTACTATATAACACCTATTATTGTACATAGTATTTTACAGATTGCTACTCAATTGAAAATGTATGGAAATAACTTAGTTTTACGCGATGCTTTGTTGCTATGAAAACTAAATACCTTAAATATTAAAGAGAAATCCCTTATCTATATGCATTTGTATTTCTTTTAGATTCTAGAGGTAAAATTTATGAATTTGGTAGTGTACTTGATCTTATTAGTGATGCTACAGGGCTATACTATACTAACTATATTGCAGAAGTTTGTTTTGGTTATACGAGGTTTACCAAATGTATGAAAATAAGTTTCGGGGAGTCCGCATGCAACGACCTCCAGTAGCCCCCCTCAAGTAGCAAGATAAATATGTGGAGCAATATCTTCGATGACTCTTCCTCCAGATCCAGGTTTTCTTCTTCTACACGCTGCCTGCTCAGCTAAGACCCACAAAGAGTGGAGAACTATCCACCTATTTTGACAACGATACGGTGGATTTCAGCTCAGAAGGCTTTGAAATTTTGCAATGGTGGTAAGCCCATAAGTTAACATATCACGTGTTATCCATACATGCACGTGATGTGTTAACTGTTCCTGTCTCGACGGTTTCATTCGAGTCTGCTTTCAGTCTTTCTGAAAGAATATTGGAGGAGAGAAGAACAAGTCTCACAAGTGAGATGGTGGAGATACTTCTAACTGTGAATGACTGAGAATAAGTTGATTCACAAACACAACACTTTGTGAAAAATCCACAGTTGTTGGAGGAGTTTAAAAATTTGTACCTAGACAATGACTCATAGAACAAGGATGTACGTAGAGCTATAGGTTGTACTCTTTTTCCTTTACCAAGGTTTTCTCATATTGAGTTTTTATTTGGCAAATGTGTTAACAAGGCAGCCATTTGAACATTAATAAAGCTATTTATTATATTTTTAATATGCTTGTCTCTTTTTTACAATTTCATATCTATTTATGAATTCTACACAATTTTCTATTTTTTTGTTTTTTCCTCATTTTTTTCCGGGCCTAACGGGCTAAGTGGGCCAAATCAGACCATCGGGCTAAATGGTCTCGGCCCAACCCGGCACGGCACGACAGGCCATTGGGCCATGCCTGGGCCGCCTCCCCGGCACGTGGGTCAGCACGACAAAGCCCACCTAATAGCCAGGCCACGATGGGCCATGCTGAGATGGGCCGGGCCATGTCGGGACGCCCGTTTGGCTAGCTCTACCCTAGCATTTTTCCATGTTCCGCCACATGTTACGGTTAAAGCATCTTGCTTAAAGACCACCTTCACACTAGAGAGAACGTAAAGTGATACCTTATTGTTACATCCAATTCATAATGTGTTGTTTGGCCAAGTTCTAGCTCCGAGCTTCTCGGCAGAAGCCAGAGCTACCCAACCAAACAGTCCTATGATGTTTGGTTTGAGGGACCTTACGGTGAATAGACTATTTGATTCTACCTCCGATCTTAACTCACTTGTTTGGTTTTGAGGAATGAAGTGAGGTGGGGTTCCTTCTCTCCCTTTAAAATGATATTAGCAAAAACAACGAATGAAAGAAGATCGGAGTCGTGAGCGGGAAAAGCTAAGACCGGTTATGCAGAGAGGAAAAAGCTTGTATTTCTCGCCTTGGGCTTGATCCAGGTGAGGAAGAATTGGAGATTGAATGACTTTGCCGAGTAATCTCTCTTTTCTTAAAAAAATCTAGCAGGGCTCAATCCTTTAGTGAAGACCATATGTATGTAACTCTACAACCAGGCCTACTACTCTATTTACGTCAAAACACCGTTTTCACCCCTGTTCAACTTAGAACTGGCACGAGTGTTGGTACGTCATCCCTCATAAGCACAAGTTTAGTATAAAATGAGAAATAATGTCATTTCACCAAAAATCATGGAATGATATAACAATGAACCAATTCATCCTTAGATGCAGGGGCGATTCCAGCAGGGGGCTTCATCAGGCTTCAGCCTACCCTCCACGGCGCTGGACCCTCCCACCCCCAACCCACAACCGTCCGACGGCCATTACCGAGGGTCCCGAGCAGCTACATCTGTTTTGTAGGAGGAGGAAGAAAATGATATGTGAACCTTTGCCAAAGCCCACAAGGCCCAACTGCCTCACATCCATCCCACGTCCCCACCTCCACACCTCACGTTCCCTATTCCAAAATCCAAACTTCAAATCGATTGAGGAGTGGAACGCACCCGAGGCCCAAGGCGGCTAGCAGTGGCGCAACGATGAGGATGGAACGGGGGCGGAGGAGCCACCGCCGGTAATCGAAGGAGATAAGGGCCTTGGCGGCGGGTTGGCAGCGCACAACGCAACAAGGCGCTCAGGCACAACGTTTATCCGCACGAAGAATCTAGGATGGAATGGGCGGCAGCGCGACGAGGCACGACCCGACGAAGCGGGGTGGTGGGGCGGTGGACTGGCAGTGGCCGAGGAAGTGATTAGGGACGTTGGTGCGATACGCTGCGCCCGTGTCGAGAATGTTAGAACGATGCACAGGTTGAGGCGAGTTGGGCCAATGAAATGGTTGTACATAAGAATATATAAACAAAAGTCCTAATTCTATGTGTGGAAGATTCAAGGCGTTAATATAAACATATAGATCGGTTAGAAAAAGAACTAGCTAAGAAAAAAAACATTGTTGTGCACTGTATGGTACGAAGGAATAAAGTAGTGTAATATAGCTAAGCAAAATAGAGATATCGGTTGTATATGCATGTACACTAGCAATATATGTATGTACACAGGTGCCATGGTGAAGCCAAAATACCATTATGGTGGCAGACCTGAGGAAGACATGCACATTTAGGCCACGTACATGAAATAGTATGAACCCTTACGAATTTTTCATGGGCTGTGAGTAGCAGTTCTAGTAGGATCTACATATGCTTAGAACACTAACTTCATATATATATATATATATATAATTCATATATATATATATATATATATATATATATATATATATATATATATATATATATATATATATATATATATATATACCTATTTTATTTGTGAGGGACAATAGCAACAAAAAGATCAACAGAGCAGATAGATTAGGATGCCTTGGGGTTGCTTTATATTCTTGCAGCAGCTCTGCGGGAACAACAAAGGAAATGAATGGTAAGTATCCTAAGCGAATAGCGGAAAAAAGAAGGAAAGACAGGAGAAAATACAGAGGTGTTACTGGTGAGTTAAGCCCTTTCGTAGCTCATCATGTAATTCAGGCCTCTAAGGGCAACATTAACCAACAACTCCACTCGACAAAAATATAGGAAACCTTGTGAAAGCTGGGTAGAACACGAAGGCTCTGTATAAGCGGTTCTGCATAAGAGCAAAACATAATAACAGTAAGCTGAAGGCCACCTCATCAATACACAAAAATATATTCCAATTACCAGAAGAACCAAAATAAAATGAAGAGTCATATCATAGAGAAACTGGCACAGGCAACATGTAAGTATCGAAGACAAATAAATCAATTTATGCAGACAGTTAGTAGCGAAATCAGTTGAGAAATAGCGCTTAAGATTGAAATCAGTTGAGAAGCACAACAAGTAACAAATATAAATGTAGTTGGAAGGGAGAAACACTTCCTGATCAACCCACTATTACCTTTCTTTACAATTAGGAGGGAATGCCTCAGTTTCATGAACAATCGATTATTATGTAAGACTGAATTTCTTTTTTTGGAGCATCTGAGCCAACCTGATCAATTAGCTTGGATGAGTTAATTCCATACAAGTATACATTAATAGCTCCTTGTCGGACCCGGGAGTAACACTCCCAAATCCTTTGTGTATTCTACACTAGTCCATAGAACAGTAGCTAGTGTACACAATAAACAAATATGATAACATCCATAATTCACACAACTTTATTAATAAATATCAGAGTTTATTACAAGAAAAGCTTACAAACCAACAATAAAGAATACAACAGAAGACAAAGAAGAAATAGTAGAGTCCAACAAATCTACCACAGACAATCGACTGGGGAAGCGGCCTAGTCATCGAGATCCACTCCGGTAGCGAAGTCCTTCTCTTCTGAATAATATTTTTTAAAGTAAGGGTGAGTACAAAAATATACTCCGCAAGTTACACCCAATAACAGATTATAATGCATGCAAGGATATACCAAAGGAAGGCTTGTATGGTTATTTGTGCAAAAGAAATATTTGGCATTTAAAATACATTTACTAAGTTTCAAAGAAATTTAAATTATATCTAAATTTGAATTTGATTTTAAATGTCAAGTTAGTGAGGAGAAACCTCCATACACTTCTGGTGAAGGACTAATCTCCTTACACCAAGGCTTTTTGCCCATATTTCCCCATTTGGATAAACTATCCAAAATTATTTGATAAAATCTTTTGAAATCAAAACCGAAGTGTAACTTTGAATGGCTTTGCTCAGCATATCCATGACCGTAGACATGGCTATTCGAATAGTTTTATACTATGCAGAGGTTGTACAACTTTACCTATAATAGATAATCATCTTGTAATATCCGTTGGACACACTTCCGTATGTGTGTGACTAATTAATTATCACAAGACCTTTACAATACATCATTCCAACGTAGTTATGTCCGCTAAGGTTTTACTTCCTTTGGACTAAACCATCCGTCGAAAGCCCCCTCTTGCGCCATGTGGGAATAAATAAAAGTAGGCCATTCTGACACCCACACAACTAGATGGCACAACTATGGTGGAATATTGTAAATTATTTAGCCTAACCTGTCTCACTCCAAACTTGTGGTAGTATGGTGGAGCTTTGCAAGATGCGGCTCAAAGATCGATCCTTAACCAACTTGGGCGACTTTCAATAAAACTCTAGTCTCGATCATAGAAATGAATCGATCCCGTGGATCAACTTGCACCATCCCAATATCCATTTCGCCCAAGTCTAGACCAATTTATTTTATTTATTTTTAAAATCATTTATAAACTTCCATTACACACTAATGCCATGGATAAATAGATACATCTTAAATTCAAAGTTTTTTTGGTTGTAAATTCTCAAATCAAGTATTTCTAGTCTAAGCATAGCTAAGCTTTTTTTTCTTCTAAAATGTTCTAGTTCATACTATTGTACAAACTAGATTTTATCTAAGGTAACATGGTATGGATATTCAAATATCAAAGTTTGGCTTTACAAATGTATTGGGATTAACTGTAATTTAAAAATGGGTATTTAAATTACATTGAATAGAAATAAGCATGCAATAATAATTGATAATAGAATTTAAATAATTTTAGATATTGTGATCAAACATGATCAAAGATGTAACTTGCTTGCTCAATTAATTGTTGTTCTGAAACAGCGTAGAAATCCGACTATCCGAAATCGTCGAAATCTATACGTGAAAATAAGTCAAATTCAAACAAAATTCAAATAAATTCAAATAAACTCTAAATTAAATAATATAAATGGAATTTATAATATTGAATTTATATGAATGTAGAATTTGAATCACTTGAATCGGAGGTCGAACAAAAGAGAACGAGCTCTCGGAAGATTGAATTTCACATGAAATGATAGAAATAGAATTTATGGAATTATTTTTCTAAAGAGAAATCCCTTTATTGTGTCATGATGATGTCAACAAGGGAATTTAATTTTCTGGCTGAAATATTTTCCTACAGGAAATAAAAAGAGTCACTGACACGTGGGCCTATGTCTGTGGACTAGGTCCATGGCATTGTGCCTTGGTCCCAGTGCACGAATAGTGGCTTTGCCACGCAAGCATGACACGTGGGTAGCCACGTAAGCAAGGGCACTGAGGTGGCGTGACGTGGCTGTGACGTGACGGGCGGGTGGAGGTGGCGCACTGGCCTGGTGGTTGCTGGCGAAAGGCGGCGCGAGCAGCTGGCGGCGAGGGTGTCAAAAGAGAGAGGGGATAGCATACGCGGCTATAAAACTGAGCGATGCGCTCTCATTCCCCCACATTATAACCATTCCGCTCTGCATAGAGAGAGAGGATCGATCGAGCGAGATGCATCACGATTGGCCAAAATTAGTTCTGATTTTGCTGTCAATTCGAGGGTATTTAGAGAGTGTTTAGCGGTCATTTTAGTATAGTTAGTTTGACATCAATTGAAGATCTTCTAGATGAGGTAATTTCTGTTGTACGGCTATGTTTATGAATCGTGTAGTTAGTGTTAAAGTATTTAGTTGTAATTAATTACCTGCAGTTAGTTAGTCATAAACATTTAGTCATAATTGAAATAGTTGTAATTAATTAGTCGCATTTTATTTTGCAAATTAGTTAGTTGTATGTAATGAAGTCGTAGTTAATTAGTCGTGGTTAGTTGGTCATATTTTTTCACTCGCAGTTAGTTAGTCGTAATTTTTCACCCGTAGTTAGTTAGTCGTATTTTTTCACTCGCAGTTTGTTAGTCGTAATTAAAATAGGTAACTAAAATAGTCGTATTTAATTAACATAATAATTTAGTCATAATTAATTAAGCTTCATTAAATTACTCGCGGTGCGACCTGAGAACTTCAACGCTGGAAACCTTATGTACCTGACCATATTGAAAAGGCACCGAAGGACCCCAGGACAGCAGGGTGGTGGTGGAGAACCCTCGAACAGAAGCTGATTATGACCGGGCACATCACGGGGGTGGACAAGGGGAATGCACTACTGAGACCGGCGGTTGTCGTAATGTTTCTCGTTGCCCGGGCGCACTCCATATCGAAGAGGTGAGTTATGTGCAATTTGCATTTTGATTATTTATTTGGTCTTACGTTCTACTAATATCATTCAATCGTTTAGCCCGTCTCGCAGAACAGGGTTTCCTTCGAGACTGGCCACCGCCGCGGGCAGTCAGGAGACAAGGGGAAGTGACCGATGCGCCGTCAAGACTAGTTTTGATCATCTTTTTTAATTCTATAAAAGTCGTGCATGTATCGTAGGTGTTTTTTCGTTTTTTTATTCGTGCATGCTGTCGTTTCTAATGCATATAACCAATTGCTGCGCATCATGTAATTCACAAATTACGTTATGAAGTCTCTCAAATTTTATTATGAAATTTCGTTAATTTCATTTTTCAAAATTTATTCTCTAACTTCACATGAAATGACAACGGACGACGAACTTCACATGAAATGTTGAAGTCATTTTGTGGTGATATTTTTGCACTTATTTCGGAGAAAAGGCTAGATTCGCTTTCTTACTTTGCAATAGTGACAAAACGGCCAAAAACTCGATACAGTGAGGTAGTACGAAACGAGAAGGAAGGGGGGCAAAGATTTACACATAAGATTGTGAATGCAATTTGGTCCGGAGAAATTTGGAAGCTGAAGCCAAAACTTGGGCCGACCGCCACTTTTTTTTAGGGGGCCTCAAGTGAGCCGGAGCGTATTGCCACGATTACGCTTTGCACTTGACCGGAGACAGAGTAGACTTTTCCGAGGCGGCCCTCTAAGCAGTAGCCGCCGCCGCCGCGCCGTCGTCCTTCCCACTCTCAAATGGCGATCTCCCACCTCTCCCGCTGCCTCCTGAGCCCCACGGCCACCGCCGCCAAGCTCCTCCCCGCCCCGAGCCTTCCCAAACCACACGCCCATGGACCCAACCCCCTCCTACTCCTCCACCCCCACCGCTGCTTCTCCACGACCCCAGACACCAATCCCAACCCTGACGCCGCCTCCACCCCCGCCTCCCCGGAGTCGATGCGGCACCAGGAGATCGAGGGCCCCACGGTGGAGCGCGACACGTCGCCTCTCGCCGAAGAGACGAGGCAGGAGCTCGATGCGCTCCGCCGCGCCGTGCATCGCCTCAGCGCCTCCCTCGCGCTCCTCGGTGGGGCGCACCTCGCCGCCGGCGCTTGGATCGTCTCTGGCGCTGCGCCCGTTGGGGTGGAGTCCGTCGCAGCGGTGCAGGGCGTGGCGGCGTTCGCGTTCCCCTTCACGGCAGCCTTGGTGCTGCGCCGCGCCATCAAGCCCATCGCCTTCTTCCAGAAGATGGAGGCCAACGGGCGTCTGCAGGTGCTCACGCTGTGCCTCCAGGCCACGAAGAACGTTAACCTCATGCTGCTCCGGACGCGGGTGGTCGCCATCTCTTGCGCTCTCGGGGTGTCTGTTGGGTCCGTAGCTGTGATCTTGACGCGGTAAGCTGAAGCTGAGCTCTCCCAGAAAGGATGGTTAGTATCAGTATTGAGGAATAAGAATTCACTGATGATAGGCAAGTAGACTTTAAACTATGAAATTTTGGTGCTTTTGGATGTCAAACTGTGCTTAGTTTTGGTGTATTTACACGGGACCAATGAAAACGTAATTTGATTGTTTGAAATGCTGCTAGTACAATTAGGGGTGCAAATGGAGATGGAACGGATAATTCCCGACCGATCAAAAGCTTACGGAGCGAATACGGAAGAGATAAATGGTTATTCGGTACTATCCGTGTCCGACTCTCCGAGGAAAAAATGCGGAATAGGATACGATATAAGTGATATCCATTCGTTCGTATGTATCCATATTTCAGGTGGTATGAGAAAGCCTGTTGTGACTTCACTTAGGAACATGATAAAAGATAGGTGGGTTGCTGCATCTGAGAAGGTAAGGGGTACCGAGTGTTTTCCTTCAACATTTCAGTGATTAGTCTCTCCGTGTTCACTCTGATTGCATCTCTACTGTCTAATGTCTTGTGTAGAGGTGCAAAAGAAGCGGATAATATCCGTCCGACCGATCGAAGGCTCGCAGAGCGAATACGGGATAGTGAAATGGGTATCCGATACTATCTGTGTCTGACTCCGATTCGATAAAAAAAAAAAGGAATATGATACAGGATGAGCGATATCTGACCATATCCGCTCCGATTGCACCCCTAAGTACAATGGTCTTTCAAAAATAAATGTTGCTAGTACAATGATATTCCTCTTTTGTTATATCAAAGTATCAAACCAGTTGCAGAATCCATCATCTTCCATAGATTTTCGTTGAACCAGCTCCATGTTGATATCTTGTTTGTTAAATGCTAACTAGGCGGCTATAATGGCATATTAGATCCCAGTTGTCTACTGCGTGACTCTTATTGCTGAACTGCGTTTTGGAACCTTCATGATTTGGCAACTTGGATATAATGACCTTACATTAAACAACTATTGTTTGCTGGTGAGGTACTGAGGTGAGAGTGGACTTGCAAGTTGCTTGTCTAGATATGGCTTCAGCCTTTAGTTCAAACTTCAAAGCTCTGTTTCGAATTTTGATCAGTCAGTTGAGTTTTATCAAGGGTGGTTTATGATATGTCAAGGAGTAAGCTATGTTTTACAAGATCTCAAGGAATTGTAAAATAAGAGTGTATCGATAAAAGGTGGTGAATTTGAGGTGCTTTTGGGTGATGGAATGACCATGGTTATATTAAATTTACATCTTTTCAGTAGTGTTGCACTGTTGCTCTTGTTGTTTCCTCTGTTATAGTTACATGAAGACATGCATCCATTTTTAGTAGTATTATGTTTCTCTTCCTTTTAGTTTCTGTTTTGTTTTGTTTACTCTATGTCCAAGGATAGATACATGATTTGTTTGCCTTCCATTTGATCAAGTATTTTTTTTTGGTAAATCAGCTTCAACTTCATATCTTATTGGTGACTTAAGCAATTTTTTAGGTCTAGCTTGCCTACTGCATACTGTAATTGATAAACTGTGTTGGGAAATCTCAATCACTTAATGGATCTGATCCAATTATCTCACACTGAATTGTTACTGGTTGTTGATGAGTTGGTTATTAGAGATGGAATTGTAAGGTTCTTTTCTAACTAAGGCTCCAGTTCACAGCTCAGTTTGGCAATGAGCAGAGTAATTAAATGCAGTTACTTCTTGACTTTTACCTAAATGTTCCCTGTAAACACTGTTGTAGGTAGAACAGCTTGAGTTTATCGATGGTTGTTGATTATTCTTGCGTGTCCACAGCATGAAACTTCACTGGTACCCAGTTGTTAGCAATGTTGGCCTGAAGTCCTGAACTAAATGGTTGGGTTTAATTTTTGCAACTTTAGTTGCTTTTAGAAATTCCTGAGTAGTATAATTGAGACTTCCCCATTCTCCTGTCATGCCCTGATGTATCTATCAAGCAAAGTTTAGCTTTACGTACTTTAACACTACATCACAGTCTAACCTAATGGTGATCAAACAAACTGTGTTTTTTTTAACACTTCTGCCTAGGGATTTAAATAGGTGCAAAGAACACATTGTAGACTATAGGGGCCTGGGTGAAGATTTCTATTTGACTACAGTTATACAGATTTATACTTTACAGGTCTCTTGGTACCTGAGAAGTTAAGATTGATTGCAGACAAGTGGTTGAAAATCTAAAGAAATAGAAATAGTCTGGTTGCATAACAGGCCATTGTAAACCATGATTTCCGGAAAGCAAAGCTGATGAAGTCTTGGACTCTTTCATCAAAGTCTACAGATACACTATAGTGCACTCTATTTAAGTTGCAGTTGTAACTTAGGTCCAAGTGGCAATGTTTTGTACAGAACACACGTCAGACATCCCTATTAGTTAGGTTTCGTAGACTTCATGCTCCTGTCGTTGGATAGTGGTATGTTGTAGGCTCCAATGTAGATGTAATAACCTGTCACCTTTCTTTTGGATTGTAAAGATTCACTTGCATTATTGTCCACTAGTAGATAGGACTTAAACAGATGACCTAACTAAATTAGCTTTGCTCTGAGCAATTAGATAGGCATTGGCATTATTGGTGCTCTTTTGTCATTATAAATAGGCATTTGGTGCGAAAGGAGGATGCACATCACTCACCTCCAGCTTCCCAGTCCATGAAGTTTAAAGATCTCTTTTCATCTTTCATTCTGTCAGGGGGCTTGAGGAACCACTGAATGGGAACCCTTAATTATCGGCAATCCATGTAGTTCTTCAGCCCTAGTTTGTTGCTATTCCAGTTGAGCTTAGGATCAAGCCTATGGAAGCATTGCCATTTTTTTCTTCTTGCACTGGGATGGGGAAATCCTTATGTTACTGGTTATCATTTCTTGACCTTGCAAGGCCAAGGTACTACTGGCTAGATGCCTGGGGGCGTGGTGTCTGGTCCATGAAGTGTGGCTCTTTTGTTGGGTTATCTGCTCTTCTGAGCTCTTACCTTACATCTGGGTTCATCTTCTGTTTCCTTAATGTATTGCTTATGAGTGGTGACCGATTCCTTTCCAGCTGGTAAATTAAAGCATGGTTTCCCTGAAACTAAGAACATGTATTTGTTTCTGAATCTGGTGAGTGCTACAAATGACCTTCCGCTGTGTCTATTGTTCTCTAAAGTGAATGCTTAGAAATCTCTTGTGGCCATGCTCAATCACATGGTGCTTACACCAACATTAAGAAACATCACACAAAAATAAGTGCTATTAATTTGCCACTGGGGTTACCACGGGGTTTGTTGGAACCACCTTTTCTGAGCTTGGACCTTTCTGGTGTGTGCAAAGTGCAAAGTAGCGATGGTCTGGACTTAGAGTCATGTATCGAGATATCTGTCCTTGTCTTCGGCTTCAGAGAGTATCTCATCTTTTTTAGTGTGGTTGGATCTTCAGTGCGTATCTCATCTTTTTTAGCGTGTTTGGGTCTTCAGTGTATCTCATCATCTTCTTCTTCTTCTTCTTTTTGGTGTGGCTATCTAAATTATTACCTGCGGAATTACCTTTGTGCCCCAAAATTTGTGCGACTTGTATACTGTAAGATTGATATTACTCCTTCCCTTAGCCAATGTTCTCGAAGGAGCAAGGCGCTAGTCGAGCGGTGGACTAGCACCTAGTGTCGCCTAGGTGGCCGACTCAAGAGGAGGCCGACAGGAGGCATGATTTAGTGGTAGGACCAGTAGCACATATAGAAGGGGAGCAGAGCAGGCTTCGGCGATGGGGAAGTAGAGAGGTAGCTGAGTAGAGCTGAGGGGGGAGAGCAGAGCAGAGCGCACAATGATGGGGAAGCAGAGTAGGTGATAGGCGATGGGGAAGGTAGAGGGAGCCGGCTGCAAGCAGGGGGAGAGCAGAGGGGGTAGCCGCCGGGGGGGGGGGGGGAGAGCAGAGCGCACGACAGAGGCAACTACGAGTGGGAAAGCAGAAACTACATAGCAAAGCAGAGCGCCGGCGAGGGGGGAGAGCAGAGCAACACAAAGGAAGGGTGAGCCGGCTGCTGGCGAGGGGGAGGGGGGGGGGGAGCAGAGCATACCCCAAAGCAACGGGAGCTCGGTTCGGCGTCGGTGGAGGCAGGTTAGGCGTCGATGAGTCGGATTCGGCGGCTGAGGTGTTGGCGTCAACACAACAATTGAGGTTCGATGGTCAATTTTATTTCCCTTCGCTGCCTACAACCGCCTCCCCCGCCTCGGTGGCCAAGGCGGCCGCCATGGAACGCCTAGGCCCTGTGTGCACGCCAGCTCGTGTAGGAGTACGTGTGTGATTGTGTGGCGTGCCAACGAAACAAGATGGATCACTTGAATCCCACCGACCTACTCCAACCATTGCCAATGTCGGAGCAGCTATGGGTAGCTGGGGGAGCTTGTTAGTGGACTCATTGACTTGGTTCAAAATTGCTTCAATTACCCTCGTTAATTGGTTAAACATATTTAGTTTGAATGGTTTGAAAAGGGCAGGGTCTGATTTATAAACGGTTTGAATAATCTTGTTCTATGCGATAAGACTAACAAAAAGAGATCAATACTGACTATGAAAAGGGGGACGCCAAGGTGCCAGCCGTCGAGCAAGCCTTGTTGGAGCGCGACCAGTTCCTCCATGATGTCCGTACATGGCTCCTCCAAGCCCGAGAATATGCCAAGCTATATACTACGAGTCTACGACAACCACCATCGCGAAGTGGTCTAGGTGCGGCTCTTACACCGCCCTGCTGCCGCCATGCCCGACCACCACAAGGGCAAGCTTGCCCCACGCTTCTATGGACTATACAAGGTGCCGCTGGCTCGTACTGGGGACGTCGGCGTACAAGCTGGAATTGCCAGCCGGTGCACGCATCCATGACGTATTTCATGTCACCTGATGCTCCTCCTTCGCTACCCACCTTGCTGCACGGCCGGGTGTTGCCCCAACCTCAACGTGTGGTGCGCAGTCGCCTTGCTCGGGACGTTTTGCTGCTGCTGGTTCACTGGGAAGGCCAACCTGCGAGTGAGGCTACTTGGGAAGACGCTGATGACTTCAGGAAGCGCTGCCCGGCGTTCCAGTTCGAGCACGAGCTGTTTTTCGAGGCAGGAAGAGATGTCATGTGGGGAATTCGGTACAGCCGAGGAGGCACAGGCCCACGGCAACTGCCGGGGCAGAGAAGGCGCGGCAAGGCTAGGCGCCCTTCTTGGCGTACAAGACCGGGAGGCTAGCGGTGGCATTCGGCAGCCGGTAAGACTAAGCTAAGATTAGTTCATATATAAGATGGTCTGCCGCACATTGTTTTGGTAAGCAAGAATAAAGCCTCATCTAGCTCCTTATCTGTTTTCTCACCTCTTTTCTCTCGTGCGTAGTCCTCGATGTCAAGGCCCCGAAACCTTGTGGTAGACCATCGGTCAAGCAAAGGCCTGTCGTCTCCCACAGCTACCGGTTATTATCTCAGTCTCGAGGTCATAACACTATATATGTTAATTTTACCGAGAATTGGTATTTCACGGTTGTTGTCCATTGGGGAAATCGGTTTTTGCAATATTTGCACTCTCTACCCTTACTTCAATACAGATATGCATGGTTATTTTTCATTAACTTCTTAAATTTGGTGCTTTCTTAGTATGTATGTGCCAATAGCTGGTTTTGACTAATATTGTGAAACGGATGGTGGACTTTACTCATGGGTTAGTGCCATCATCCTATCGCACCTCTTTAATTACTTCTTTTGCGAGCGGATGTAAGTTTTGTTTGGCTGAAAAAACAGAGAAGCCCGTTTGGAACACATGATTCTCACAGGAATTTGGACGTGAGTTTTCCTACAAAACTCTGCAAAATTTATGTGGTACTAATTTTTAGTTAAGAACTATAATCCCTCAAAATGTTTATGTTAGTGAATAATGCAACAATACAAGGACGAAACGAGTTGCAATCTCATCTAGATGCAAGCGTCAACCCACTTCCTCTAATCAACCCATTACCACTGTCATACATGCGAAGATTCTCCTCAATCTCAGACACGTAACTACTCCTCCAGTTCACAAAAACAAGTTATTTTAGACATCAACACGTCACTAAAATACAAGTTTGATCACTAATTACTATTATGAGGTATCTATAAAATACAATAAAATTATAATATTATGAAAGTACTTTTGAAGACAAATCTACACATATGATTTTAATGTATCTAATCTAAACATTTTAAAAATATCGATGAACAAAGTTTCTAAAGTTGATTACATGTATTTCAAAACAACTTGTTTTTGTCAACCGGATAAAGTAAATGACATGACACCAAGACTTGAATAACCATCAGGACAGAATCCAAACAGATTTACGTACGCTTTGGTTCAATCCAACCTTAAATTAATCCGAACAAATGACAAACAATAGTACAATATCCATCCCTCTCTCGAAGGGAAGAACAGAATAAGGAGGCACCACATTAAACCGGTGCATCAATCAACAACATCAATTCGTCAAAGGAGGAGAAAAGGAAAGGTATTAAAATCAACATAAATCAAAACACACGCATCGATGATCGATCGGAATTGAAATGCACGCGCGTGCTTGGATTAGCGTAGCCATATAGGTAGTACCTCCCCTTCCTCTCTTCCTCCTCTGCGCAGTGAAGGCGGTGGCTGGCTGGCTCCGCTCACTGCAGGTAGTAGGCGAAGAACGAGAGCACGGTGGCGCCGAGCGCCGCGCCGAGGGCGGGGGCGACGGCGGCGGAGGCGCTGGTGGGGGCAGGAGCCGGGGCCTCGGCCGCGAGGGCCACGGTGGCCGAGGCGGCGACGAGGACGGCGCAGGCGATCTTCTTCATCTCCATATCCCTTCTTGATCGAGGTGGCGGTCGACTCGGAAACGAGATGGCGACGGGACGGAACGGAGGCGAGGAAGAAGGGCTCGGCGATCTGCCTGCTGCTGGTTCTTGGATGGCTCTGTGCCCTTGCTGCTTGCCTGAGGAAGGATGGGAGGGCGGGGAAGGGGATTTATAGTGGGCTAATTTTGGGGGGGTTTGAGATGAGTGGCCGCCGTGTGGAGGCGCGCGCTTACGTGCGTGCATGTGCATGGGAGGCGGGCGGGCGGCCGGGCGGTAATCTCTTGGAGGGAGAGGAACGCCGAACGCGTGGAGTGGTTGGTTAGTTTTCTCACCTTTGAACGGGCCCTTCTAGCTTAGTAAGCAACAAGCACGCGCGTTTGCGTGGTTTAGTATGGTTAAACTTGGAGTGCTGCCATTACAATTTTGTTTTTCTACGCGAGTTTGGGCCTTATTTAGTAGTAGTACATGCAACATTTTTATGCAACCATTGTAGCTATGGATCACTCAGACAAACGTTTGATCCATTGTACCTCGATCTGTTAGTTTTCATGGGTGGAAAATCATGACAAAAACCAAAAAGAATTCAAATACTGATAACTATCTCATGATGTGCGGCGTGAGTGGGGTGTGCGGTGGTGTGCATGGCCATGTACTCTATAAACATACTGTGATTCTTAATTAAAAGAAAGGGAAGATGTTCACGCTTCAGAAATGTTAGTACTGACAGAGTGTAAACCGTCTGTTAGGTATATTTGAAAATTCGTCGGTCCACTTTATGTGCTTCTCTTTACAATATATAATGATATAGATTATACCAAACACCGTGTTTTAAGAAGCTGGCAAAAGGATCTCGACAACTTAGTTCAACTTGCTGTTATGATAAGATTAGTTCAACTTGCTGTTATGGTAGGAGAAAACTTATTAATCATTTTGGTCGTGCAAGCCTGCAAAATACACAAAAGCCAATTCAAATCCATGGTGCATCAATCCATGGTGCATCAACGCTGTCATGGGACCCATAAACTAGCATGCCAGCTCGCCAATCAACAATGTTCTATGGCGATGGGTCCAATTGTACCACGTTGTCACCAATGATTTTGCGTTTTCGCTCCAATGCCAAAAACACGTGGCAGAAGGCCTTTTCCGAGTCTCTGATTTCGGCTGTTTTCAATGAAAAATAAAAAATAAATATCTCTTGGAGAAAATTTTTGTTCGAGTTAAGAATAGCTAGCTCAGAAAATCTGTCCACGAGACCACGAATCATGTACACGCAAAAACTTGTTATACACTCCATCTATTAGGTAGCCACTTGCAATGCCCCCCATCGACGTGGCCTCTTATTAACCCGAATTTTTATTCTGGTTGATTGGTTTAATTCTACAACCATCAATTAATACTCCAGATCATGCAACGAGCTCACCTACAAAGGTAACAGGTCCTCAGTTTGCAGCGTTGAGTTTATTTAACTCTTTAGCTAGTCGAAAACTACTCTAATTAAGCAAACCCTCCATTTAGTAGGCACGATTAAAGTCCTGTTGCCGACATCAGTACGAGTGTGCGACGATCGATCGATCCACGCTTTTATGGTGAAACGAGGGACAGGCAGATTCAGAAGGCACGCTCTTCATTCTGATATGTCTACCCGATCGGGCCAACAAAATCTTGCTTGCGCGGCGCGCCGCTCGCCGCGAAGCCCCGCAGCCGGCCTTGGCGCGCGCCGTCACGAGCCGCCGGCGCCGCTCCTCCCGCGCGCCGCTCCTCCCCGTCGCGAGCCCGCCGCCGCCCGCCGCCTTGCAAGATCCGGTTTTCTCGGATAAGAGGAGCCGGATGAGCCTTAGGGTTAGGGTTTTTTGGGTTTTATTCCAGCCGCACCCGTGGTCAGCCGTCCGATCAGATCGGATGCGATTGGACGGCTGACGGTCCTCCGGCCGATTTCGGCCCAAAGGGAGAAAGAGGCCATGGGCCGGCACACCGTGGGCCGAGGCCGCGCATGTATGGGCCAAAATGAGGAATTGAACAGTAAATTCCGAAAAGGAGTTTTAATGTTTTTCAGAAGCTTTTTTGAATGATTTTTGAATGCAAATTGAATCAAATTTCTGAAAATTTTTGCACCAACGTGTTAATTTTTCCATAGATTAAATGAGTACAGTAAGAATGCTTCTGAGTATGAATTATTTTAGAACAATTACAGTTTCATTGCAAAGTTAATGTTGATTAATTTTCATTATTAAATTGAACCAACGGAGAATTTAATTTTGAAAAATAGAGATAATTTTCGATAATTATGGTATTGTTATTTTCGACCAACGTTGATAATAACGAGATTATAATTTTTAATTGTTGTTTTATGCGTTATTTCTATTTACGCCAACGGTGATGTAGATTTAATGCATAGATAAAATTGTTTTAAATTGTATGTCGTATTTTTGACCAACGTTGGAAATAAGGCATATAATTTTGTTGTTATGTTCTCACTTTACTTGAACTATTTTTGATGGATACAACTTGATGAGTTGTATCGAGAGATTCCCACTCTCAAAGGAGATAATTATGGAGAGTGGAAGAAAAGATAGACTTAGCGTTTATCTTGGTGAGGTGGACTGGGTCCTCACTCTGATCGTCCCACTGAGCCTATGGCACCAGTGAGGATCAAAATGAGGATGATCTTGCTTGGCGAGAAAAGATAGAGGATCATGCTCCTTACGGATGTCTTATGACCTTGAGCATAAGAAATGGACCACAACCAACAAGAAATGTTTGGTGTGATAAAGAACACGATTGAGCTCGCAATTGTGGGCTCAATCGCAGAGTGTGACACTCACACAGAATACCTTGAAAAAATAAAGAGTCGGTTCATCGCTCTTCAAAGACATATGCTACACAAATTGATTAAGCGACTTGTGTGAAAGGTACTCAAGCGGTGGCATAAGAGAGCACATACTAAGGATGAGCAACTTGGCATCCAAGCTTAAACCAATGGATTTGGCTCTCAAGGATGAGTTCCTTATTCACTTGATTTTTGCTTCCTTGCCAGAAAAGTTTGACACCTTTGTTGTCAATTACAATATGCAGCCCGAGAAATGGGACTTAGAAAAATGCATAGCTATGTGTGTGCAAGAGGAGGAAAGATTTAAATCCTCACATGGTGGTTCTATCAACTATGTGAAGGACAACAAGAAAAAGAACTTCAACAGTAATTTCTCCTCAAAGAATAAGGGAAAAGCCAATGTCCATCAACCTCAACAGAATAAATTTGCAGTAGACAAAGATCAGTGTCTTCATTGCAAGAAAAAGGGACATTACAAGAAAGATTGTTCCGATTTCTTGAAAATGATTATGTCAAAGAAAGGTGAAGACATTATTACCTTCATAAATAAGTCCCTGTATGTACAATATTCAAAATCTACTTGGTGGATTGATTCAGGTGCAACTGTTCATGTTGCCAATAATATGCAGGGATTCCGTTCGACGAGGAATACGCAAAGAAAAGAAAGATGCATTAAAGTCGCAAATGGAGTCAAAGTGAAGTTGAAGCCATTGGCGATCTTTCATTAGAGCTAGTTGATGGCTTCACTCTCTTACTTAGAGATGTTCTTTATGTTCCCTCTTTACAGAGGAATTTGATTAGTGTTTCATGTTTGGACAATGATGGTTATGATTGTCATTTTGGAAATGGCAAGTGTGAAATAATGTTTAATAAAGAATGTGTTGGTCTTGCCATCTTACAACATGAGCTTTATTTGTTATCATTATGTGATGATGTGAATGTCGTATGCGATAAAGGGAACGCCGCGTGCGAGAAAGTGAATGAATCCTCGTCTACGAATGTAAACAGGAAACGAAAGAGAACTCTAGATGCGTCGTCGAAATTATGGCACTGTCGTTTAGACCATATTTTGAGGGGGAGAATAGAAAGACTAGTTAAGAATGATATTCTTCCTCCATTAGAGTTCTTAGACTTGGAACAATGCAGAGACTGCATTAAAGGAAAATATGTAAAGAAAATTAAGAAAGACGCCAAAAGAAGCACAGGAATTCTACAAATTATTCACACAGACATTTGTGGTCCTTTTCCTGTGAAAAGTGTGGATGGATATGACTCGTTCATAACATTCACGGATGATTACTCCCGTTATGGATATATTTATCCAATCAAAGAAAGAAATGAAGCCTTGGATAAATTCAAGATATTTAAGGCTGAAGTTGAAAACCAACACGATTTAAAGATTAAGATAGTCCGATCTGACCGTGGGGGGGAGTACTACGGTCGACATACCCCATATGGACAAGTTCCTGGACCTTTTGCAAGGTTTTTACAGGAAAATGGTATAGTAGCCCAGTATTCTACACCGGGCGAACCTCAAAGAAAATGGAGTAGCCGAAGACGCACTGCACTCGATGGATATGGTGCGAAGCATGATGAGCTATTCCACACTGCCATTGAGTCTATGGATGGAGGCGTTGAAAACCGCCATTCATATTCTCAACAGAGTGCCTAGTAAGTCGGTGCCCAAAACACCGTACTCGGTTGTGGGCGGAAGAGTTCCCTCACTAAACCACTTACGTGTGTGTGGGGAGTCCTGCTGAGGCTAAAGTATTTAACCCAAACCTTGGGAAACTTGATCCCAAAACAGTAAGTTGCCATTTTATTGGCTACCCTGAAAAGTCAAAAGGTTTCGTTTCTCTGTCGACATGGATATACAAAGTTTGTAGAAACGAGACACGCTGTCTTCTTAGAGGATGAAATGATGAGAGGAAATATGGTAGCTCGTGAGATTGACCTTGAAGATAAGCGGGTGTATGCACCCACTCCGATGATTCAAGAACCATTCTTCATACTACTGCTGTGCATTGCACCGACGGTGCAAGATCTTTGTGGTGCAAAGACTGTTATTGTTCCTCCTGTGGCAACAATGAATGAGAATGAGGAACCTATTCTTCAGATCCTATAGAACCCATTGCCACGGATGAGGGGAGCAAATGACCTCAAAGCAGAAGATGTACCAAATGAGGAGGCCCCAGGAGGTCTCAAAGAGTAAGAAGATCACTATTTCGATGATTATCAGTTTATCATACAGAGGAATTTCAAATGGAGGATGATCCCACCTCATTTGAAGAAGCCATGAGAAGCGAAAATTCCTCAAAATGGCTTGAGTCCATGGAAGAGGAGATGAGGTCCATGAAGACTAATAAAGTCCGGGACTTGGAAATTATTCCTAAAGGAGCCAAAACAAGAGGGTCAGAAATGGGTCTACAAGACAAAGCTTGACTCCCAAGGGAATGTAGAAAGATACAAAACGCGACTTGTGGCAAAAGGCTTTACGCAAAGAGAAGGGATTGATTACAATGAGACCTTTTCTCCAGTCTCATGTAAAGATTCCTTCAGAATCATAATGGCATTAGTAGCACATTATGATTTAGAGTTACATCAGATGGATGTAAAGACGACATTTCTTAATGGGGATTTGGAGGAAAATGTTTACATGGCACAACCGAAAGGTTTTGTCGTGGAAGAAAATGAAAGAATGAGATGCCGCCTAAAGAAATCGATTTATGGGTTAAAACAAGCTTCAAGACAGTGGTACTTGAAGTTTGACAGTACAATAAGAAAATTTGGGTTTAAAGAGAATGTAGAGGACAACTGTGTTTATGCAAAGTTTAAAGATGGGAAGTTTATCTTCCTAATCCTGTATGTGGATGATATCCTCTCGGCTAGTAGTGATGTCATGCACTCTTGGAGACAAAGAAGTTTTTGTCCTCAAACTTTGATATGAAAGATCTTGGTGAAGCTTCGTTCGTTCTAGGGATCGAGATTCACCGGGATAGAAACAAGGGGATATTGGGACTGTCACAAAGGCATACATAGAAAGTCTTAAAGAAATTTGGTATGCATAAATGTAGTCCTTCACTGCACCTATAGTCAAGGCGATGGATATGGGGATTTTCAATCCCCGAGAACGATCTGAGCTCGATCAAATGAAAGCGGTTCCATATGCTTCAGCTGTCGGAAGCTTACAGTATGCTCAAGTATGCACACGCCCTGACTTAGCATTTGTTACCGGGTTACTTGGCAGATTCCAGAGCAATCCTGGAATAGAACATTGGAAATTGATAAAGAAAGTTTTGCGTTATTTGCAAGGAACAAAATGCCTCATGATGACATACAGAAGATCGATTCACTCCATATAGTGGGGTATCTGATTCGATTTTGCGGAGATGATAGAAAGTCTACATCCGGATATGTGTTCACTCTCATTTGGAGGAGCTATATCGTGGAAAATCTCAAAGCAAACCGTCACTACATCGTCCACAATGTATGCCGAGTTTGTAGCATGTTATGAGGCTACGGGGCAGGTGAACTGGCTAAAGAAGTTCATACCCGCTTTAAAAGTGGTTGACGACATCAATAGACCACTTAAGTTGTACTGCGATAATGAATCCGCAGTAACGTATGCCCACAACAATAAGTCAAGTGGTGCTGCCAAACACATTGACATAAAGTACTATGTTGTGAAAGATAAAGTTCGGGATCAAATCATAAGTCTTGAGCATATAAGTACCGCAAAGATGTTAGCGGATCCGTTTACTAAAGGCTTACCACCAAACGTGTTCAGAGAACATGTAGCCGGCATGGGTTTAAGGGAAAGCCTATGATTCCTGGACTAAAAGATGGCCCAAAAGATTAAAGTAACTATTTCAGAACAGAGAGGTGTATTGTAGCTGTTGAATCTATCGGCGATTGATCGTGACGATGAGACATGTTCTATGCACTAATCTGTGATGGAATGTGTAAAGGCAAAAGTAGTTAAAGATAAAGTATAGATTGAGATCAAGGGGGAGAATGTTAGAATGATCTCAGGGCTTTTGCCCAACGGCTCCGCCTCCCCTTGTTCGCGCCGATCGGGCGCCCGATAATAAGTGGGTGGGCCCTCATCGCCAGCGCCATATAAAAGAGAGGTGGGGGCCGGGGCGGCATGAACGACGGAGTTCACCGTGTCGTCACAAACCCCACCTACAAACCCTAACCGATCTGAGGGTGGCGCTGGAGTGACGGGAAGTTCCACCGCCTTCGTCATCGAACGCCGCCGCCGTTGCCGTCGTCCTTCTTCGCCGACCTCCGCTGCAGCCATGGCCGGCTCCTCCTCCTCTACCTCCGACGGTACACTCTCACTCTCCCCTCTCTTCCCTCTCTCGGATCTAAACCCCAGTGCAAAGAAAAACGAAGAACAAACAGATTCGAGAGACGACCGATCGAGACATGCCATCGTGCCGGAGCTAATTAATCGAACGTCCGCGACCACGAGCCGAGTAGTAGAATGGGAGAGAATGGCGCCGATATCGATCACTGTTACGCCGGCGACTGGCGAGATGGACAGCCTCCCTACCTGCAGCTGAGCCCTCTCTTTCGATACATCGTGTCCGTACGCATGACAGATTGATGGCGCCGATTCGCTCCGTTCAGTTCAGACGCTTGGAATTCGTGCGGCTCTCGTTTCTTCACCGGCCAGTGCCATGTCTGTGCCTACACTGACACACGTGTTACGTCGACCAGAACAGATTAACTAGGTCGTAGGTAAGGAAGCTCCGTGAGTCACATAGAATTTTAGTTCTCTGCTTGCTATACATACGTCGACGACAACTGCTGAAGTATACTGTTCGTCTTTAGGTGAACCAGTCAATACATAGAACCTGATAAGCTAGAAAAGTATTGCGCACAACATGAAGTAGATGCAGGAACACATGGACGAAGAGATAGACATATTTGTCACGTCCCCCTTCAGGTCGGGGTTAGGACTTTAGCTGTACCTAGAAGATATTTCGAGGCTTCTAGCTAGGTCGATGTCTAGCTCCTCTCTCTCTCTCTTGCAAGGGAAGGATCCATGAAATGAATACAGGTGCCATGCACACTTCATGATCACACGTTTGGTCTTCCTCGGTCTCTGTCCAAAATATACGTGCCATCTTCCACGGGACAAGTGCATGGCGCCATGGCACGCTTGCCATATTACTCCTCCACTGCTCAGAACGTTCGCTAGCTTGATCGTTTCCTTAGGCCTGGAGCATGCATACGGTCGCGGCACTGAAAAACGTTGAAGTAACCGCGAAGACTTTGGGACCCTATGGCAGCCGTAGCCGGACTGGTACGACCCCCTACACCGCATGTGCACTACTTTTATTGTATGCTCCATGGTAGGTGTACGCACGCACGCACGTGTACGTGTACGTGTACGACAGCAACCCTTGACCCTGAGAAAAAGCGTCGGAAACACGCCACTCTTAACGTATGTACTTACTGCTAGTAATTCACTACGATCAATAGGGGGTGCGTTGTTAGTGGCATAATACTCGTATGATAGCTCGTTAATTACGGCTGTGATGTGACGGATTACACGTACGCTTGGCATTGCATGGCGGTGGCCGAGTGGTGTGGTTTTGTCGGTTTGGCTAGCTGGTCTGTGAGTTTGAGCCGTGCAGGGAACGGGAACGCATTGCGGTTGGGCGCGCGGCAATCAGAGAGACTGGGTTGTGTGCGTCAAACCCGAGGTGGGGATCGCGTGCGCGCGCCGAGGGCGCGGCCTCCCCACGCCACCTCGATATATACCCCCTCCCCTCGTGCCGCTCCGTTTCACCACTGCTAACTCTCCCTCTGCCTCCCAGGCCCTCCTGTTAACTTAGCCGCGCAGCCCGTAGCCACTAGCCAGCCTCGCCTTTTCGCTAGCTCGGTGCGTGATTTTGGCATCCGCGATGGCTTCTCGCGCTGCGGTGTTGGCCGTGGCCGTGGTGGCCGTGCTGTTCGCGGCTGCGTCGGCGCAGGAGCTGGACCTGGGCGTGCCGCCCGCGCCGGCCCCGGTCACGGGCGCGGCCGCTGGCTCCGCGGCGTCGGCCCTGGCCGTGGCGTGCTCCGCCGTGTTCTCCATCCTCGTCGCTGGTGGGCTCATGCAGTAGGCGGTGGTGCATGGTTCGTCGTTGCTGCTCCGGGGTTGGACCCGGTTCGTTTTCGTGCTAGAGAGTAGTACTAGTGATCGATGGTGTGCCTTTGAGTGGCCGTTGTGTTGTGTTATTGCTTATTCTTTTGTATCATACATTGCTGTATGTATATCTCCTCTGATGTGTCGTGGGTTCTATGAATAAAGATGGATGTGGATCTCTCACCTCATTCGTCATTAGTTTTGCAGTGTAAATGTTCATTTCCGCTTGAGATCTTTCTTGCAACGTTGACATCATTCTATTGTTTTATGTGCTGCATAATCACAACTAGCAAGTCTGCATAAGGGGGAAATACATTCGCAATCAAATATGCGTATGCTCATAGCCAGAACTGAACCTACACGAGGCTACGATTGCGAGATTGTCCATGGCCTTTGTCGAATTTTAGATTGAAGCCGTTGGAGCCTCACGCCTGTAAGGTTGAATAAGACTGAACTATTGTGACCTTCCAACCCATGTGAGGCCCACAGGCCATTGAAAGGTCATGTCGAGCCAAAGCCGAGGCCAACCTTCACAAAATTCTGGAAGCATCTCTGCATTAGGCAAATTTTCCTTTTCTTGGTCATACAACCAAAATTATGTAAGTTGATCCGTTTGGCCCGAACAATTTTTTCCCTCGACAGATGAACAAAGTTGAGAAACCAGAAACGAAAAGGTATACTGTACAGAACCATCAATAAATAGGCGAGATAATGATCGAGGTGATGTTCTGTTGTTCTACTGGAGTTCTGGCAACACTAAAGACAACAAAAGAACGCTCCGAGCTGATCAGCGGCGGCATGATATCTTTTCTGTTGTCCTCAGGTTTACAGTTCCTCTTGTAAGCTTGTTGGAGATTTCCGGCGGCAAACTAAAAAAAAAAACAGCATCGAGTAGGAGATACAAAATAGTAAGAATTATGGAAGAAGTGTGCGTAAGCTAAGACGTGTTCAAACCACAAGGGGGCTCTGTTTTAGCAGTTGAGGATTACCTGTGTATTATAAATTGGCAACAACCACAAACTGGGGAGGAAGTTGTGGTTTCCGAAGTGCCTCGATTTGAACTGCTTCCTAGCTTCTGGATGTTTTGAATGTTCAGTAGAAAATAAAATTCAGAAATCAGAAATGCCTGGTCAGAGAATTGCAACCACTCAATTTATTTGGAGGAAAATGGCATAGAAGGAATTTCATTCAACCAAAAGAAACCTTACATTTGAGATATATGGTTTGGTGTCTTCCCTAAAGACGCAACCGGCTGAGCAAGTACGACAATCTGGAAGATAACCAGGATTTTCTATCAGCAAGCGAAGTAGAACTTATAAAATTGCATAGGGATAGAGAGTACGAACCCAATACTTCTGATAATCGCTGCACTTCCATCGTCAGGACGAAGTTCAATCTTTGCCACCTCTGCCAAACGCCCATCGCTGTACGCGTGCTGGAAAGCATACAACATGCAGGAGTCAAAACCAAAGAAGCAAAAGAGCATCGGAAAACTGACAAGCTACCATTGCAACGAAAAAAAGAGTAGAGAACCCCTACAGAATTTATCTTGAACAGCTCATTGCACGAGTCAAACTACAACGTTTCTCTTCCAAGGTCATCTGACCAGGGATTAAAATCCCGGCCGGTAACCGCCGGTTACCGCTTACCGGAGGGGGGCCGGGATACGGGGTCCCGACCGGTAATCCCGGGCTGTTCAAATTCAAATTCAAATTCAAATTCGAATGGTTTTTAATCAAATTTGAACGAATTTCATCCAGAAAAAATCGGTTTGACCAGTAACCGGCCGGTTACCAGTACCCGCGGCTGGCCGGGATCCATCCCGGGACCGGTTACATGACCCTTGCATCTGACAGTTGCTATTTTCCAGAACCACGGGCAGTATCCTCAATTATCACTAATAAATGATAACGATTCACCATGCAAATGGACCGCACTTTTGATATGCATATCATTCAGCTTAAACTTTTCAAGATTCCGTATTTGCCTAAGCTAGCACTGATTGTGGGCAGCTTAGTACTGCACTCTGATGTAGAGGAGCTAATTCAAACTACAACAAAGTATATGCGATAAACTCGTCATCAATAGCTATAAAATCATCGCCTAAAATATTTTAATTACTTATTCAAATGGTACTGTGCATTACTCTAGAGCACTGAATCAAACGAAGAGAAGAGGCATGCAGCTGCTCATATTTTAGTTGACAATTCACACGTAATATCAAGTGTATATATCTATATGACATGACAAATTCACATGTCAAAACAAAATCAGCATATCTATACCTTGTAAAAACAGATACTCCCAAAGGGGCAAGTGTCCCTTCCAAAGTCAAAGTACTTACAATCAATAGACCTGCAATAACATATGCGCAGCTTAGATAAACACAATTGAATCAACTTCTGCTCTGACAGAAAGTACAAAAAAATCATATCTCTAGCATATGTTACTCCCTCCCGTCACAAATACATGTCATTTTGGTTGGACATTGACATGGTCTCCAAAACGCAACTTTGACCACTAATTTCTATAGTAATATAGTTATAACGCCGAATGAAATTATAATATTGTGAAATACATTTTGAGACAAATCTATACATCTGATTTTCATGTATCCAATCTACATAATTAAAAAGATATTGATAGCTAAAGTTTTGAAAGTTTGTCAGTACGTATCCCAAAACAACATGTATTTTTCACCGGAGGGAATAATAAATAAGATACATGTGCCACTTGTAGGCAATTGAAACATTACTTCTGTCATTTTTATCAATCTGAGAATCTCCATAAAGATCACTTAAGGGATGTGCCCAGTGGTAAGACTAAATGAAGAAGAAAATATCTTACTTGAGCTTGGCCTTGTAACCGTCAACAATTTCCTGTTTTTCCTCCTTCGAGAAGTACCACATAACACTAGGAATGACATAGTATGAAATCTTGCGGCATATTGGACAAGCCCTGACTGTAGAGTCGACATCCATACCAGATGTAGGAGAACTGCTACGCCACTTCCTAATGCATGTGATACAGAAGGAATGATCACATTCGGATAGAATTCCAAACCTCCTTTCTGCTGCTGTGGGCTTTGAAAGCACACGGTCCATACACACACTACATTCGATCTCTTCACTTTTTTTCAAGGTCTCAAGACGTCTATTGTTTCTCTTGCATAGCTTGATATGTTTCCCACTTTCGTTGGGACGATAGGGATGCAAGCACTGTTTTCCACAGGTTGTGCATAGATCTCCATGCATCTGAGGGCACTCTTCCCCATAAGGACAAGTTCCAGCAGCAGCAAAAGAGCAAATTGGCCGATGAGCAGGTATGAGGTATGATTCATTTTGGGCAGTTTGGTTTGATGACCATTTGTTGCCATCCTCTGGCATGCTGTCTTCATGAAAATCAAATCTCCGCGCAGGTTGATGTGCAGAAAGTGCCGATGCAGACTTGCCTATCTGCTGTGTTTGGTTGCTTACATCTGCTTGGCATTCCCTGCATTGAGGACGTCCAGAAGAACTGAGAAGCTGAGAAGAGTTGGATGCTGCACGTGCTGTGGTAGTTGATGGCGGGGGATGGTCACAAGAAACTTCGACGTGTTCATATCTGCAATGGCTACCATAGGAGCACACACCTTTCTGGTAAAATGTGCAAACCTGTGTGAATAAGCATCAAAATAAGAAACACTAGACTTTGTCATTGTAAATTGGGCAGTGAAGGTAAACTGGTCTGAAGTTTACTAAATATGTAAGTAAGTTACATTATTTGGTTGAGCATTCAAGTCATGGGAGAATTCGCAGTAATCTCCTTTTAAGCAAGCTCCATTCGCGAAGAACTTGCAGATGAACCTGATAAATATACAAAACAATTATGTCATATATATATATATATATATATATATATATATATATATATATATATACAGAATAAACAGACCTGTATGTGATTCCATCAACATTGCATTTTCCCCTAAGGCAGAAAAATGCAACAAAGACAAAAGCAATTATCTTCATAGATTTTTTCCCCTTTTTCAATTATTTTCTTAAAGTAACAAAGGAAAAATCAGAAATGAAGTTGGGAAAAGGGAATTAGCTGAACAATTTCTTGAATTGACTACTTCCACTGATTAGTCAAAAATCTAAACTCTCATGAGCAATAGAGCTTATGAACTCCACCTGTTTCTTATCTGACCATTAAAAGGATACCACCATCAATTACTGCTATGCTAGGCCAGCAGATACAGTCCTAAGTCAAGAGGAGATACCTAAGTTAGATAAAAACGTACCAGAAATGCAAGGTTATTGGTTACTCTACCTTTCACATGCTTCAAAGAAGCATTGTATATTTGTATCCCACCACTGTGTCTCTCATGTATTGAGAACTGGCGGCGAGCCAAGCCTAGTTTATTCTTGTTCCTAGTACATTATTATTTTTCTCTCATTCATCTCATGGTCATTTAGATCATGAATTCAGGTATAATTGTCAACACCACTCTCTTCCCTTGATGTCGGTGCATGGGTACAGGGTTTTCCCCTGACCTTCGTCCTCTTGTTCAAAAAAAATCACCTCCCCTCCCCCCCCCACCCCCACCCCCACCCCAAAAATAAAATACATCCAGCAGTTGGGAGGACTATTATAGGCGCAGTGCTACAGCTGTATCCGCAATAAAACTTGGGCAGTCGAATAGATAGCCCAATGATCAACACATAGTGATGCACAGCGAGATCCATCCCCACACGTGCCCTGGTGTTTCCACAACCACGACCAAACGAAATAGTAAGCAAAGGTGAAAGGTCTCTCGGAGCTTAATTCGGCCACATCGGTAGTTAGAAACGGCCTGAAATCTAAAATTGTATGCTCTCTCCAGCCAATGCCATCTTGATTACCACAAATCGGCAACAAACAAACAGCATCCTTACTCAAATCATGACCTCCGCGCTTGCACTACCAGTTCCATCCACGCGACGACCGCAGTAGAAAGCTACAAGCTAAATCCAACCTAAAATCGCCACACCGGCACAAACACGATCCACCTCTAAGCTTAACGACATCGCTCGAATCGGCGGTAAGGCGCCCTAGCTAGATAAGAGAGCGGAGGAATCGTACTACCTGTTCGACATGGCCGCCGAGCCGGATCAGACCCCTGACGGAATTGAACCGCACAGGGTAACTTCGCAGGGTGCGAGGGCGACGCTCCACCCTCGCCGCCGAGTAGAAGCGCCCGCCGGCCGGACGCCTAGGGTTTGGCCGGTGCCGTGCTTTGCTTCGCTCCCTTTCGTGCCCTTCGCGCTTTCGCGGCTCGGCTTTGTGGTGGTGCCGATGCGGGGAATGATTTCTTTTCCTAAAAACGGGTGGGCGGGGCGGGGCGGGGCCGGGCTGGGAATGACAGTTCTATCCCTGGAACGTGGGGTGGAATGGCTGAGGAGGTTTGGGGCATAAGGGTAAAATGTGCCGCGGGGGAGGGAGGAGAGCGTGGCGCTATGCTCCCGCCGGATCGCGTGGGCTACCGCTTTGCGGGGGCACCGGCCAACGTGACTACGTGAGCTGCCTGTGATAAGGAGGCGTGACGTGATTAGGGTGGCAAAGCACGTGATTCGTCGAGGACGGAAGCTCTCGCGATTCTTTCTATTTTCGTTGCGGTAAACGGGTATTGGGGTAACACTTGTGGATCTAGACTAAACTATCCCTTGATCAACTATCACATGTTGAGCATACATGCATGTCGAGCGGCGTTAATTTCTTAAATCTTAGCGGAGTAATGACGTCCTAAACAGAACGTGTTAAACACTCCGTCCGTTCAGAATTATATAATATTTTAGAAAAACTTTATTAACTTTGATCACTAATATATATATATATATATTATTTATATTGATCATGTCAAAATAATGTAATTATATTAGTCATAAAAAATAGTTTCATAATATAATATTCTCATATTATTTTATAAGCACATTTATATACAAAATAACTATCAAAGTTGCATGTTATGAATAGTGTTAATGCCCAAAACGTTTAACAGAGGGAGTGCTAGTCTATATCCATGTATCACATTAGGATGCCCGTAAACATTTCTTGCTTGAAGTTACTCTGTTAACTTTCACGTAAACAGTATCGGGCATTTACCCTTGTCAAAAGGTAGACATCAATTCATTGCTTTAGAACAGGTGAAGATGGCTGGGCGCTTTAATTTGCAGTATGGTTCAGGCGCTCAGCACAGTGTTGGTCTGCTTGGCCCGACATGGTTTCTTTTAAGCCCAAATTATTACTCTTGACTGGTCCAATCTATCTCCAAACTAGATTAGGCCATAATTTTACTAATTATTTTTATTGAAACCGATGCCTTCTCTGGCTAGTTTGGCCCAAATGAAAGATGGCTCGATTAAGCCCTCGGTCCAACCCCGAGCTTGTTAGGAATAGGGCCCATCATGTCATTGTGGTTACATTAGATCGGGCTACTGCCTACTGCGCTTAGTCCCCTTTGAGCCTGCCTCGAGTTTGAAAACATATTGACTTCATTTTTATTTAGGATAAAGTTAATTCGACACCTGAACTTTTGTGAAAGTCTGGATTTCAACCTTCAACTTTAAAATCGGATGTTTGACCCCCCCCTCAAGTGTCAAAACCGTCTAAATTTCACCTCTAAAGCTGTTTTCGGCAGTGGTTTATCACATATACACAACATCACTAGTTTTCGGCTGGTATGGCAGTTCACTCATCCACCACGTCATCTAGCTTGTCCACATCACCACAAATCTCTCTTCTAATCCCCCCTCTCTCTTCCTCCCTCAAACCTCTTTCTTCTCTACCTGCAGCTGCAATCACCGCCTCCTCCCTTCCCCTATCTCCTCTTCTCCACTTCTGGCACTGGCAGGGCCGGGCCATGCTTGCCGGTGGCCCCTGTCTCCCCAAGCCACTCCTCCGTTGAGGCCGACCACTAGAAACGCATGAGGCGTGCTCCCCCCAACCAAGGCCTCAGGTCACCAGCGACCGTCGGCAACTCCCTGCCATCCCGCACCGTTAGCATTGGGCATATCCCTCACGCAGCCACTGTCGTTGTTGTGTCCTCGACTCCCTGACATCGTGCGCCACACGGCAGGCACATGCCGCTCCATCCAATCCTGCTATCTATAGCGCCACGCCATGTACGGATCGGAAGGCCTCCGCCTTGTCGTCGAAGGCTATAAAAGCCAATGCAGTGCAAGCACTCCACCATGCCACACCACCTGTGAGACCCCGGTTTATTTAGCTTGTAATACTTAGCCTTCCCTTGGCCCTAGCATCACAAACAAAATACGCCGTGCCTCGATGGACATATGCTTCCCAGAATTGCAGCACACATACATCTTTACAAAAGCATGCATCAATTTCATACATCACATAATAACAGGTCTAGCAAAATACATACAAAAATAGAGTTATTACAAAAGAGCCGACCGGCCAAATAACATCAAAGTAATAACAACAACGGAAGCAAAAGCGCCATAAGATGGCTATGAACAAAAGACGACCTGGTTAGCCATAACCCACAAGGCAACCGACCGGGCCGCTAAGCTAGTCGCACGATCCGCAGCAAAACTCACATAAGTAGGTCCCTTGGGGATCCACTTCCTCCTCTGCACACAACAAGCAATGCAGGTGAGTACAATAATGTACTCGCGAGACTTACGAGTAACAAGCCTATACATAGCTACATGAAAGCTGAAACAAAGGAGATGGTTATATAATTAATTGGACGCATAAAGCAATTTTCATTTGCAATAATGTAATAGATTGAAGGTAATTTGTAAATTCTATTTTTGAGCATTGAAATAACAGTGAGTAACAATAAATAGCAAGTAACAACCTAGAGGTGACTAACCCAATAACCACCACAACATAGCACGAATCCCCAATTCGTACCACCCATCAAGTTTTAATTAAAATGTGGTAGTATAACTCTTGAAAGACCTCCCCAAGCGTGTCCATTACATAGGACGAGGCTATTCGAATAGTTTTAACCCTACAGGGGTGTACCAATGTACCCACACTTCAAACCGTCTTTTTGCCACAAAAAACACACTTCCGAAGGTATGCCGGCACGGCTAAGTCCTACGAGACGTTTTCAATCTTGTATATTAACTACGAGCCACTCGTATGGACCGAAACTCATACGCTTACATTGTAAAGCCGAAGGTCAACTACCCTATAGGGGTAAAGCCTCCGGACAACTACAATGCTCCCAAACACCATCCCTCCTGCGACCCCTTGCGACACGGAGCCAACACACGCCAAAGTACTAAGTCAAGAGAGGTCACATTCCCTCTAGTGTGGTTAGCACACAAGAATGCTTAGTTTAGTGTAACAAGATGTTCGGTCCTTGTTGACTCGGGCACCAACCATTCACACCCAAAAGCACACCATCTTACCATTGTGCCCAAGTCCAAATCATTTTATTTTTATTTTTAGTTTTCACAATTAAACATAGCACAAAGGCTGAATCATAAAGTCAATAATAAGTTTGTGTGATCAAGGTTATCGACTAAGTCGACAACCGCCCATTTCTACCGGTAGCTAAGCATGACTAAGCAACATACTCGAAAACTACTAAGTGACATGGGCACATCCAATGAACTCAAAATCACAGCAAGATAGTCTTAGGCTCAGTAGTAGAGGATAAATATTTACCTACAGATTATGCATCTAATAGGTCAACTAATCGACATTAGTTTAAAACAAGATAGCAATGCATACGTAGAATTTGCAAACAACATATTAGAATTTGAAAATAATAGGAGCAATATGATCAAATGATGCTACATCTGCTTGCCTTGCTGGTCTTGCTCTTGCTGCAGAGGGGAGCTCTCACGTTCAAAAGATTCTTCGCACCCTAACGCAAGAACGCGAAAAACCCGATAAGAACGAAGAACATCAAACAAACCTCAACAACAAAAATCATCCAAATCTCATAAAATTTACACAGCAGCAAGGATAAGATTTTAGACAAATTTAGGAACAAAAATTATTCAATTTGGACTAAGCATGCAAAAGTTATAGCTAAAACAATTTCTCTGAGCCTGAAAATTCAACTAAATTAATTACTCGTATTGTTCATGGCATAAATATCTAGAATGATCTAAAACCTAAAATTTTTATGGTAGGTATAAAATGGTATTCTAAGGATAGCAAAGTTGAGTTTACATCATTTGGAGTTAAAATGAATTACTTATGATTTTTCTAAGCCTTGAAATTAGGGTAATACATCTTTCAGTAATAAAGACCAATGCACAACCTATGCTATATTAAAGTACAATAACAGAGGGTTTTAACCAAGTTTAGTTTGCTCAGTTTGGAATCACAGAGGAATATTTATGCATTTTCCAAGTCCTAATGAATTTCTAGACAACATGTTATGTTAACAAGTTAATACAGTTCATAACATTTTCTGCCACAGAAAAGTGCCTAAGTTCATTCTCATATTAAAGTTCATTTTATTACAGAGCTAATGCAATTTGAATCACTCAAAAAGGAGCCAAAATGATAAAGTTACGCACTTTTAAAATTTAAAACACTAAAATATTTAGAAACATTAGAGCTCTCGGGGTGCTCCAACAGAACCAAACCCAACGGAGAGGTCGTGCCCGTTGATCTCGCATCACACGGTTACGATCCACGGGAGCACAGTGCCCGCGCGAACGCACGCTGAGGAGGTCTAGGTCGTCGAGATTGAATCCAATGGCCTCGACGAAATGAAAGCACAACGCACACGAAGGATCTCCTCGCGCGCTAAGGAGGTCGTGACCGTCAGATCCAGATCTGACGGTCCAGACCTACAAGGGGAGGTCCTAAGGAGTAGCTCTAAGGAGGAGGTCTGGGACGGTGAGATCTGAAGGAGGAGAGGTCTCGGCGGCTAAGATTTACATAGGAGGTCTTAACAGCCAAGATCTCAGAAAGGGAGATCTGAGGGGAGGTCCTAGTGGTGTAACATCCCAATTTTGAGCCTTAAAAATCCTTTGAATAGTTAGCAGGAAAAATTCACCAATTGGATTTATTTGAATTTAATTCAAAAGCTTAATATTGACTTTGCAATCAAAAACATTTAATGAGGAGGTCCTGGGCGCTCGGGATCTACGGAGGAGATTCTTGGTTCCCGAGCCGCCGTCGTTGACGGCCAAGATCAAGATTGGGGAGGTCCTCTAACACAATGTTTGAACAAAGAGAGGTCTAGACAGTTCAGATCTCCACTGGGAGGTACTGAATGGTCGAGATCTACCCGGGGTGTCGTAAGGGCTAAGACTTGTGGAGGGGGGAGGTCCTGAGGTTTTCTTTGCAAAGGACCAAGGGGTGGTCTTTTGCAAAGAGGACCCCAAAGGAGGTCCCGAGGGTGATCTTCACAAAATAACCATGGAGAGATCTTTTGCGCACGAGGGGTGACCTAAACGGCTAGGATTGAACCAGGGTGGTCCTAGACAGCTAGGATCTAAACTAGGGGGAGGTCCTGCGACTAAGGTTTCACATAAAGGAACCTAAGGTCCAGATCTAACCTCAAAGAGGTCCCAATGGCTAAGATTAACTCTAGGAGGTCTGAGGACTTGTCGAAAATATGACAATAGTCCGAACGCCAGACTTTGCCCGCCGGCACGTCGCCGGCGACCAAGGCTACGACGGTGCGAACCAATTGTACCAAAATGAGCGCAATACTATTGCGAACACATCGGAGGCGCTCTCGACGGCGGAGCTGGCTTTAAACGCCGACAAGCCGGAGAGGGGCGGAGGAGCATTTTCGGCAAAAACCGACAACGACGAAAAGCTCCGCTACGAGCTAAACTAACTGGTCCTTAAGTACTACGGGACTATTGCGAACTCATCAGGGCACAGAGGAGGTCCGGAGGAACTCGAGGAAGCTCTGGCGGCGGAGACCGACGCCGGAGTTAGGGAAGACACGACGGCAAGATCTCCTGAGCAACCAGAAGCAAAAGGAATGGTAAGGATGACATCACAAAGGTCCTATGGAGGTCCAGGAGCAACTGATTGAGAGGGGGAGGTCCTTACCGGCGTTGAGGACGAGACGACCGTCTGCGGCCGCACGAAGGCGAATCCAAAATTAGTTGCCTCCTGTTAAGGCAAACCAAAATGAGATTAGAGGGAAAGCTCAAGATGATGAGAGGGACGAGGGGACGCCAGCAATCGAAGAAGGAACCACTGGAGCACCGTCGGCGACAGGGGCTCCAAGGTTCAGCAATGGCGGAAGTAGGAACTCTGGTGATTTTGCGCACACACGAGAAGGAGAGTTGGGGAAAAACAGAAGGGTGGCAAGGAGGTTCCAGAGGAGGAGCTCGGAGGTGCTCATGTAGCTCGGGGGTCCACGGCTGCGCAAGGACTGAGGTTTAATGGCGACGGGACAACAGGGCTCTGCCGTGCGCGAAAATGAGGGGAGGAGCAGGTAGAGGTCAGAGCCAAAGCTGACACAGTTGACAAAAGGGGAGGCTCAGAGCCGTTGCCGGGCCCCACGAGGTGACCAAACGCCGCATTGCTCACCTGCCACGGCTCGCACGCGCGGTACGACGCGCAAGGAGGAAGAAGAAGAACATAAGGAGAAACTTGGGTAGGTCGTGAGCGCTTGGATCGAACACGGGCGGCTGAGATAGAACCAAACCTTCGGAGGTCCGGAGTGGCGGGAGGTCTGGGGCGTTGGATTTTAATCCAACGGCTCGTACACGAGCGCTCAAGACCGAGCCCGAGTGCGGAGTTGGACCTGGCTCGACCGAGTCAGTTGGCTGGGTCTGACTCGAGCCCGAGTCTGACCAACCCAAGTTTAGGGTTTTGAAATTTGATCTGAACTTTGGGGACTTATTTGAGGTAGCAGAACAACTCCAAAAATTCTGAAATTTTTACAGGAGCTTGCTAACTTAAAGGTTAACCTTGTATAGAATTTTCAGAGGTTTTTATGTAGTGGATTTTCCTTCAAAATTCATCAAGGTTCTGAGCCAAGGTTTGACCAGTTTTCAATCTGGTTTGTCTGGCCTCCAAAAATATTCAAACAATTTCCAAAAAATGTGAAATGTTTTAGAGAGGTCACACACCAACCCTAGAACTTAGGAAAAATATTTCCAGGTGATGACCACAAGATTTGACAAGAATGCTTTTGAAGGGCAAGGTTTTGGTCAAAGTGACTTGTGACTTTGTATTTCCATAATTCCTTCACAAGACATACAAGAAAATACAAGATGTAAGAAAAGTTTTTAATTTCTACACATTTTCTTACATTTGAAACACAAGTCCAAACTTGGGATGTTACAGCGTGCTCCCCCCAACCAAGGCCTTAGGTCACCAGCGACCGTCGCCAACTCCCTGCCATCCCGCACCGTTAGCATTGGGCATATCCACCACGCAGTCACTATCGTTGTTGTGTCCTCGACTCCCTGACATCGTGCGCCACCCGGTAGCCACATGCTGCTCCATCCAATCCTGCTATCTATAGCGTCGCGCCATGTACGGATCGGACGGCCTCCGCCTAGTCGTCGAAGGCTATAAAAGCCAATGTAGTGCAAGCACTCCACCATGCCACACCACCTTTTTCCTCTTCCACCCCCGTTCTTCCCTCACTGAACCGCTGCCGACGCTATTACCGACGAGGTGAGCTCCACTTCCATTGTTTCCCCTTTTATGAAATCGTCCAAAATCTATTGTCCTCATCTATCTTCTTCCAAAATTGAGTCCTTACCCGGCTTCCCCACTACACTGCGAACCCGACGCACCCCTCCTTCTTCCTCCTCATGGCCAGGAACTCCCTGCCGGCATGCCACGGCCACGTCTGCGCCGCACAACCGTGTATGTCGATCTCCCTCCGCGGTTTATCTCCAACCTCACCACCCACGTCAAAACTTCTGCCTCATCTCCGTGAATCTCATTCCATCCTCGCCTAAGCCCCTTCTGTCGCTGGAGTTCACCTCTGGTGAGGCCCTCTTTCGCGCCATGGAGGCCACTATGGCCAACTCTTCTCTAGCATTCTCGGCTCCCACGGTCGCCACGTACGGACTACCCTAGTTGAGGTGGTGCTTGTGCTCGTGTTTCCTCCCTATTTACATCGCCAGAGCCTCTTTATCTGGCGAGCTCATCTTCCCCTTGCGACCACCTCTACCCTCCATTCCAGCTGCTAGAGCCATCCTCGTCGTCTTTTGCCACCAAAAATGGCACCGACACGTCCGGGAACACATTGAGTGCTCAACAACGTCGAAGGCAATGGTCGGGTGTGGCCGGTTATAACATCCTAAAGTTTTGTTTCTAAAAATAAAAATTAATAAAGTTATTATTTTATTGGATTTTCTAAAATTTAAAGAGTTTTATTGTTTTTTCTTGAAATTGCTAAATTTTAAAAGTCAAAAATAAAATTAATTGAGTTTTTATTGGTTTTAAAGTTAAAAAGAAAATTTTAAATAATTTCTAGATTTTTTGGATCTTAAAAAGGTTTTTCCTATTTTACAGAAATCAAGAATAATTTATTTGCAAAATTAAGTACCAATTATGAGTTGAAAATATTTTATTTAAGACCAAAATTACTCAAGGAATTTATGTGATTTTTTCATAATTTTTGGACCTTATTTACTATTTTCTAAAAGCCTATATTATTTATTACATTTTCTGAAATTCAAAACTCAATTTAAATTCTCTTGGCCGAATTCCTAAATTTCGGCCCGTTTTTCTTCGGCCAAGACACCCCCGCAAGCCCACCCGGCCTCCCTTCCCTTTTCCTCTCTTGCCTCACTTCCACGTGGGCCCCACCCGCCAGCTCACCCTTCTTCCTCCCCTCCTCGTCCTACCTCCGGTCGCCCCAACAGAGCTGCCATTAGCTCATGGCCAAGCTCCCTTGCCATCGTAAATTCCGCCTCCTTTCCTTACACGATTGTGCGCATTAAAAACCGCACATCACGCCTCGCCTATTTCCGACTTCCTCTTTCTGTTTCCACCCTTAATTCCTCAATCACCACCGCCAGTTCGCTTTGGTCTTCTTGTGCTGCACGAAGCCTCGACCGCGCCCTATAAATGAGTGCCCGGCCGCCTCGACATCCACATCCCAGCGTCCCAACTCTCCTCGCTCCTCCCTCACCTAGCGCCCGGAATCGCCATTGGAACCTCGTCGCCCTAAGCTCGGATTTCCTTCGTTTCCGGTGCGGCAAGGCCTCTTCATCAACCCCGACCACCTCTTCGAGTTCGCCGTAGCTTGTTGTGTCTCATGCGTGCGCCATCTTCGACCAAGGGCCACGGGAACATCGCCACCCCTTTTGCCCTAACTTTGCCCCGCTCAACTCCTCGTCGCTAGCCAAAACCTCACGTCCTTGAGTTTCCAAGGTAAGCATCAGGTTCGTTAGTATCTCCTCTTTCCATTGATGACCTCGCGAGAAGCTAGCTCACCGTCGTTCACCGCGCAAGCCTTGGTCCCCGAGCACCACCACGACGGGAGCTGAGGTTGCAGCCATGTGGTGCCACCTGGCGCCAGGTCAGCGCCACATCATTTCTCTGGTCTGCATCACCACCCACGTGGTAGGTTGCGTCAGCACTGCGCAAACCCTAGCACTGTGCTGCAGACTAAGTCCACCATGGACCTTTGACCAACCGTGGACCTGGTCCATTGACCAGGGCCACTCATCAGTGACACAAATTTTTCCCTTTTGAAAAATAATTTGGTCAAAATTCATTTTCCAACCGCTGACATCATCATGATGCAATAATCTGATTTTCCTTTAGAAAATTAATTCCAAAATTATGAAAAATCCAAATTTCATCATTTCATGTGATTTTCAATCTTTCGAGAGCTCGTTCTCCTTCATTCGAGCTTCAATTCAAGTGATTCAAATTTTTAAATTCATCTAAAATCAAGACCTAACTAAACAAAAATTTCTTAATTTGGAGTTCATTTGAATTTTGTTTGAATTTGTCTTATGTTCGCGTATAGTTTTCGACGACTTTGGAGAACCAGATTTCAACGTTGTTTCAGAACAATAACTAATTGAGCAAGGAAAGTTACATCTTTGATCATATTTGAATCCGAGTATTTTAAATTATTTAAATTCTGTTTAAATTATTACTACATGTCTATTTATATCCAGTTATTTTAATTCTGTTTTAAATTAATAGTTATGCCTAAATCATTTGTAAGGCCAATGTTGATATTGAATCAAACATATTATCACCCTAGATAAAACCTAGTTGATATAATGATATGAACTAGGATCATTTGGAAAAATTATGCTTAGTCATGTTTAGACCCAAAAGTATTTGATTTGGGGAGTTTTCAGCAAAAAATCAAATATGGTTTTAAAAATGTGTTTATGGCATTGGTGTGCCATAGATATTTATAAATGGTTTGAAAAGCAAAAAATGAAACTTGGTTTGGACTTGGGCGAAATGGATAGTTGGTGGGTGTAGGTTTATGCACGGACTCAATTCAGGAATGGTTGAGGCCCAGGGTTTTATTGGAAGACGTCCAAGTCAGTTAAGGACCGGTTTTCGAGCATATTTTCCTAAGCCCTATCATACTACCACAAGTCCGGAGTGGGAAGGACTAGGCTAAATAATTTACAATGTTCCACTGTTAGTTGTGCCATTTTGATGTGTGGGTGTCGGTTAGACAGTATTCCCACTTGGCGTAAGAGGGGGCTTCCGGTGGGTGGTTAGCCCAATGACAGTGAAACCTTAGCGGCACAAGAGGGGACTTCTGGTGGATGGTTAGTTCAAAGGAAGTGAAACCTTAGCGAGGCATAACAACGTTGGGATAACGCAATGTAAAGGTCTTGTCATAATCTCTTAGTCGCACACCTTTGAAAGTATGTGAGCGGATATTATAAGTTGATTATCTCTTGTGGGTAAAGTTGTACAACCTCTGCAGAGTGTAAAACTATTCGAATAGTCGTGTCCACGGTCATGGACATGCTGAGCAAAGCCACTCAAAGTTAGACTTTGGTTTTGATTTCAAAATATTTTGACAAATGATTTTAAATAGTATCCATCACCATATTTCATATGGATGTTATCCTACTATAAAACTTAAAAATTTATTAAATAAATTTTAATTATAGAATAACCGGAACTTATAAAGAAAACATTATTTTATGCAAATTCCACGCTATAAGCCTTCCTTTAATATATCCTTACATGCATTATAATCTGTTATTAGGTGTAACTTGCAGATCACAGTTGTTTGTGCTCATCCTTGCTTAATGCAAATAAATTTCAGAGGAGAAGGACTTCGCTATCGGTGTGGATCTCGACGACTAGGCCGCTACCCCAGTCGATTGCCTGTGGCAGATCAGCTAGACTCCACTACTTCTTCTTCGTCTTCCGCTGCGTTCTTTATTGTTGGCTCGTAAGCCTTTCATGTAATAAACTCTAATATTTATTAATAAAGTTGTGCGGTTTATGGATGTTACCTTATTTATTTACTGTGTGAACTAGCTACTCATCATGGGACTAGTTCAGAAATACACAGAGGATTTGGGGGTGTTACTCCCGGGTTCGACAGAAATGGTATCAGAGCCATATTGACGGTAGGTTGTGACCTAGTTAGAATGGTCGTTAGTTGAAAAACTTCAAAACATATTTTACATAACAAGAAAAATAATTTGTTCTCTCCTCATCTTGGTCATCTATCTATTCTTAGCTTCTTCATAACAATTCTTCCTTATCTAATTCTCCCTTCGCTATTTCATAATGTTAAATGGATACTCTTTCCCTTGAAAATCTCTATAGATGGTCAACACGTTTCTTACCATTACGTTCAAGACGACAAGATATGAAGCTATCTAATAAGCATCGTCATGCATGAATCGTTGAAGACCATGAGCAGAAGTTGCGATGTCAGCCCAACCATATAGTTTAAGTTTGCTTAGGCTTATTCGGTGTATTGAGTCGTTTCACCAGCTCAAGAGTCTCGATAGATAGAACGATGTATAAACCTATTAAAGTTTTTCTACAAAGCTTTTTGAGGTTGTTATTTCATTTGGGAGTGTTGTTTTGCTTTATCCCCTTAGTTCTCCTTCATTGTCTCTCCCCTAAACTTTTGTCTCCTTCCCTAATCCTTTGGAGTAACCGACAGATGGTGCACACTCGTCGTTCTGGAAGTGGAACAACCCCAACAATATAGCTGGAAATGAAAATACTCCAATTCCACCACCACCCAATGGATCAGAATGGCAATAGATGATGGCCAATCAGAACCATCTGATTGAACTACTTGCTCAATCCATCAACAACTATCAAACTTAGCAAGTTGCAGCTTTTCAAGCTCCAACTCCTTCTCCGCAATCCAGATTGTCAGAGTTCATGAGAACACGATCCCCTACCTTCTCCAATAGCACAGAACGTATTGACACCGATGATTGGCTCCGTGCTATCGGGAAGAAACTTGTGTTCTTGCGCCCGTAAATAAAATATTTAAACAACTACCCCATCTATCAAGACATGATTAACCTTGCAGTTATTAATAGTAGGCTCAACGGCAATAGGGAACCTACCTGGTCGAGTCGAAGGAATGGGGTAGTCTTCTTTGCTGAAGGAGATTATCGTCTCCGACCACCTTGATTGTTTAGTGGCGATCGAAGGTTCGGTAAGGTTGACCTCCCGCTCCATGGCTTCAGATGACGTCTAGACTCGTACAAAGAAGATCCACCAAAGATTACGTCGACAATGTGTTGAGGTTCTTGGTACTCCATTTCTTTGTCACCGTCTTTGTCCTTCTTGGAGCTTGTCTCTCCAAGTTCCTGTATCGAGGGGAGTGGACCTTTACCTACACAATAATTCTTATGCTTCTTTTGCCAAGCACAGCAGTTGCGCAAGTCATGTCCTGCTTGCTGGTGAAGTGGATACCACTTCTTGTTTTTCTTGTACTCATTGGTTGGGATCTTTGCCTTGCCACTACTGGCATAATCTTTTTTTTCCCTTGGTGAATCTTTCAGGAACCGCGAGAACCTACTTATCGTTGGGTTTATGGTGTCTCTTTTCTTGAGAGCTTTCCTTTGCTTCTTTTCTGTTGTATCTAAGCCAGGTTGGGGGATCTTATCTTTTCGATCAATGGCCTCGTTCCACTCAATCGCTTCGCTGGCAGTTGCGTACTTGTTGGCCATATCGAAGAGCTCGATAGTTGTTCGTGGCGGATGTATTGCTAAATCCTCCGTAAACCTTTGATTTCTTAACCCTGCTTTGAAGGCTTGAATGACAGAAGATTCTGTAACTTCTGGTATTGAATTACGAACCTGGCTAAATCTTTTGATATACTGCTGGAGAGTCTCATTGGATTTTTGCCGGATCCGGTGGAGATCGTCCTGCTTCCCAGGGCAGTCGTACGTACCCTGAAAATTTACAATCAGAAGGTCGCAAAGTTGCTCTTAAGTATAGACTGATCCGACCAGTAGGTTGAGTAACCACGACCGGGCTGATCCTTCTAATACCGTGGGAAGATAGTTAGCCATTACATTTTCATCACCACCAGCGGCTCTGATGGCAGTAGTGTATCTCTGGAGAAATTCTAAAGGATTCTGAGTTCCATTGATTGGATTGTCGGTGCTCCGGTGTCTCGATTCGATCGTGGACATTGATAAGACACCTCCGACTACTTGCTTGATTCAGATGATGTCGAAGATCATCAGGTCCATGCGATTGCTCCTCTCGACGAAGTGAAGGTGCGATTTTTTGGAATAGCCTTCTTCCCTCATGACTTCTTGGTCGGAATCGCTGAGGCGGTCTTGGTATCAACTAATCTTCAACACAACCATGCTGGCCTCTGCTGCGGGAAGAATGCTGGGATGAAGTCATGGTCTGACTTTGCGAATGCCTTCGTTCCCGATATGCTTATGTGTGCTGCATAGTCTGTTGGATAATTTCTTATACCTAACCTACAAGTTGTACAAAACCCGGAGTCTATGCTAAAACAGGGTCAGAAGTATTTAAAATATCTCTAACTCACTGCAAGTTTGTATCGTTGCCGAAGGTTTTAGAGGATTTCTGCCAGAAGAAGGCGTCTGATGGCCTAAACTTCCCCCCGACCTCCTAGTTGGTCTTGCCTGGTCCTTACATGGGATGGGGCAGAACCAGACGAATTAACTGATGGACGTCCATCAGTTCTGTTACCTCTGGTATTTGGTGCTTGACCGCTCGTACCATCTCCATCATTATGTGGTGACGAGGCAACATATGGAGGACCGTACACAACATTTTGATCTGTATCTCCGATCGCGTTGACCTCATGCCTCCAACAGTGATCTTCTGATGAGCTTCCATCGTAATCGATGGAGAGCCTTTTCAACGCATCTGCGAGAATCTTCCATGACGGAGAATGGCCGGTAATCAGTACTTCTTGAGGTTTTTGTAATGGTCTCAGTCTGATCCGACGGATTGCCGATCGTATACTGAGCCTTATCATCCCTACTTGGTCTATGACCATTGGGGGTTTCATCGACACCGTCAGCAGATGTCGGTTGACTCCTGAAATTGCGAGAAGCCGTCGGTGAGTACCTATCAACCATGATCGCATCAAAGGTATATTGATCCTTGAGTAGCGGTGTTGAATTTTCGTCACCTTTTTTGCCGGTCGAAAAGTCTTTGGGTGTTTCGAACTGGTCGGAAGCACTTCCTCTGAAACCTCCACTGGTCGTAGCGGTGTATCCTCATCCATCCGGTCGATTTCGCTAATATCTGCGATGGGCGAATCGGCGGAGGAGGAGGATGATAATGAGACTCTGTTTTCTTGCATGGCGCGGATGCATGCGTCCAAGTCGAGGTTGGAGTAGTCCGTCAGGTCGAACCGGTTTTCCTCGTCCCAACTTCCTGCCATAACCGCATGAGCAATTACCAGTGAGAAATGGACAAGGACTTGATGAGCAGAGAACTTCTTCCAGAAATCCGCGCCTTGTTCCCCACGGTCGGTGCCAGCTGTCGACGATCAAGACGTCGATCTTACGATATGAATAGAGGAGAATAACACGAAATTTCTGGGGAGAGAATGAGACTGCTCTTTTATTAATATGAACTGGATTTTATAGAGGATGTCTTATGACTAGGTGGTGGACTAATCCTGTTTACACTGAGAACAATGCTTGCTATACTACAATATCGGACTTAAAACATGAATCTGATGCTAATGTCTATGCTTCAATCCGATGTGTCTCTTTTCTTTTTTTCTTCTGCTCCGTCCATGCTCCATCTTTAAATAGACCTTGAAGAGGTGGTAGTTGCTTCTGGAGAAGATGTCTGTTGTAAAGCGTCGCGACTGGTCGAAGCAAGGTGACGGTTGATGGAGTATCAACCGTTCAACGGTTGTATGTCTGTGAAACACTTAACTGTATGGTGATTATTCATCAGTGTCTTAGGATAAGGGACGTCGTGTGGTATAGAGTATGCGCATGTGTTCCACTTATCACACGGTATGGAATATACCTAGAATCAGTTCCAAATATCAGTTCATACCTTTTACGAGCAGTTTATTGGTCGGAGGCTAGGCACAGGATCTTATCCGACCAGGGTACCCATTGTGTAATCTTTGGAATCCTTACGACCAGTGAGGTCGTGAACCTTAGGGGTTACGACCATGAAGACATATGGTCTTTATGTATTAAAGATAATATATATATAGAGGTTTTAATCCTCGTCAACGCTGGACGGATCGAGGAATGTGATGATTTGGGGGCTCTCTAGGGTTTTCTCCTGGCTTCTTGGGCCAGCTGGGCGGCTGGGCCAGCCTCAATGCCATGGGGCTTTGTGGGCTAGCGGTAATCAACCCACGAGCCGAACGTGCGGCTCGAGCTCAACTCAAAAATTTTGCGAGCTAAGCAAGAGGCTCTGCTTGAAAAAGCCACAAGTCGTGCCGAGCCAAGCTGAGTCGAGCTTAGTTTGAGCCGAGCTAGCTCGTGAGCATCGAGTTGTTTTTCCCACGCTAGCTGTAGAGCAGCGCCCGACCTATAGTGAAGGCAAGGGTCCATGGAGGAAGCTGGCTGGTTGTTCAATCGACCAGTCTGTGTCCAAGGGCATTGGCATGACCAACGGAAATGGTCGTTGGTGCCCGCTACACAACGTGCTAGACCATGATTTGTGCAATTGCCATACTTGGCAGAAGCGTATGGATGACTTTTACTCGAGTAAAGGGCCAATGCCTACAATACCCAAAAGTGATGGTCCCAATAACACCAAGATACTGACGGAGATGAGCAAATGGCGTATCAAAAGCTCGACAACCATGTCAATGTCATCTTTGAAGGATCTACTGCCTATCAATCAAAAAGGCAGTTTCAAATCCACATAGAAGGAGGTCAACAACATCGACACTCAATTAGGGAAGCCAAGCTATCCAAAGTGGTCAGATGTAGTCCTGACCTTCAACAATACAGGATGTTTAAAAGGTATGTCTACACCTTGTAAGCTTCCACTGGTCGTTTATCCTATAATAAGTAATTGCAGGGTAGGAAGAGTGCTGGCCGATGGAGGCAACTTTGTGGGCTTGCTTTTATAGATGCTTTGGATGAGATGGAAACACCTCATTCTAGAATAAAAACTAGTCACAAACCCTTTCTTTGGGATATTACAGGTCCTTCGATAACTCATATTGGTCAAATAGTACTACCAATAACATTAGGAGATTGTAACAACTTTCGAACAGAGTTAATTACATTCGAAATTGTAGACTTTGAGTTAGTGTATAATGTCGTCATAGTTAGTCCTTTCCTGATAGAATTTGTGGCAGCTACTCATCACGCCTACTAGAGTATCAAAATTCCTAGTCCGAAGGGTGTCATCTCTATGCAAGATAATCATTCTACTGCACTCAATTGCGATTGTAAATCTTAGATATTGTTGATCAATTACCATTAAGAGATCTTAATGATGTATAAAAGTTGAACAATCCTGTCAATGCAGAACGACTGAAGGCAATTCCTTAGCTGAATGAAAAAGTGAAGCAAGTCCTGAAAAGTTATGATGACCAGTCCAAGGTAGTACGGATTGGGTTAAGAATGAATGAGAAATAGGAACTCGAGCTCATTACCTCTCTTCGGGCAAATGTAGATGTGTTCGCGTGAAAACCAAGGGAGATGGTCGAGCACAAACTAGCTATATGGCCTGACAAACGATAAGTGATGCGAAATCTCCAGCGATTTGCTCCTGATCAGTAAGCAGCCATTAGGCAAGAGTTGAATAAACTCTTAGACGTTGGCTTAGTTCGCAAAGTCGACCACCCAGATTGGTGTTGGTGACATACCCTAAGAGCCAACCAGCAGAGTTTTTTGTTGCTTAAGTTGACTGGAACAGTAAAGTTAGAATTACAAGAATTGCTCAAGTAATTAAAGCAAAATTTTTTTGACTTGCTCTTTCAGTCTTGAAATTTCTACATCTTTAGATGTATCCTTGATGGTCGCATTTCCCATGAAAGCTTTAAAAAGGCCAAGCATTTTTGTTGTTTTCTACAAATATGATAGTAAAAAGTCAGAATTTTGCTATCTAATTAAGGATCAAAGGGATTAAATAAAGACATTTGTACCTTGTCATTCGAGTCTTTAATCTGATCCTCCAATTCACTATATCAAGACTCATCTGGTATAGTTTGTTGGTCGACCCTTGCTTTTGAAGAATTGGTCGGAGCACCTCTTGGTTCAAAGGATGGTCTCCATGCCACCACAACACCAATTATAGAAGTAAGAGTAGGAGAGGGAACATTTTCCTATTCAAAGACCAAGATTTCTCATTCACAACACATTTGAAAAAGTAAAGATTACTTAGTTGCCCAGTGGACTAAATAGTTAAGTCCTGGCCAACATCTTGGTCGGGAACAACTTCAATCCTTTCTTCGATGGTAGGAAAAACTTCAGTGGTCGGAGCATGTTCGACAACCACCTCAGTTCGCCTTGTTTCCTCTTTTGCTGGTGGGATTTGCTCAACCACCACTTCCACAGGAATGGAGGCTTATTCGATTGCTTCTGCAGGTATCTGTCTTAGGGAGGTTGGAGCATTCTCGACCACTTCCTCAACCGCCACCTCAGGCACTATTACCTCCTCCAGGCTGGTTTACGCTAACTCAGCTATAGGAGGAGTAGACAGTGGCTCCTCTCTGGATTCTTCAACTTCAACATTTGAAATAGGAGAGGTGACCGGAGGGATGATGCAGATAAAGATATTTATCTAAGTAAACATTACAAAAATTAAATAAAGAAATAGTTAAGTTAAATTACTTACTCGAATCTAAGACCAATATCAGTCTCAAAAGAAAACAAGATGTCAGTGGAAACTAGTGTACCACTGCCGACATCGGTGATGTTAACACTATGACTACTAATACTATGTTCTCTCACCAAGATGAGGGGAGCTTCTTCCTCCTCCTCAATCTCGTCTTCCTCACCCTGAACATATGGGAATAAAGAAAGATACCTATATGATTGCTTTGAAATAATAACTTTTCGTTTTCTCTTGCGCATGTAGGTCGCAACCTTCGCCAACTTTTCTTGAGCCCGGGGCCGGTCATGGATGCATTTTGACTGGATAGTAGGGAGGATGCTAGTCGTCACTATTGCAACCTTGCTACTTGACGACGCTGCACTGGTTGGCACAACATTGGTTGTCGTAGCGCTGGTCTACTTAGCAACAACCAAGGCACCTACGGAGACTACTGTAGAAGGTCTTTCCCTGGTTGTCGGTCTTTCAACCACGGCGTGCATAGACTCTGAAGTAGTGTTCTTGGTCTTCTTTGCTAGTGGGGCTTAGATACTAGATCTAGACTGATTGGTACCCCTCTTTCTGCCATGCATCTAAAGAGAAACATAAAGTATATAAGTTACCATCTTAAGAAAAAAAAATCAAGATTAAGATTAAAGTTATACATACCTCTATTCGTTCATTTATGAACTTTAAAGATGCCCCAATTAGGCTAGAAGGCTAGTTGTCAAAGGAGATATGCTCTAAGCCATCTCTTATATTCTTCAACATAGTTGAAGCACTTTCTTCGACCACCTCCTCTAGCAGTACTAAAAGCAAAAAAAAAAAACTCAGTAATGCTTATACTACAGAGTCAAACAATTTGCTTTAAAAGAAACTTGAAGAGTAACATACCTCCAGAACTATCCTTGGCTGGGTCGTAAACCCCTAAGTCGTGGATGATTTTCCAACCAGAGAGTCCGACAGCTAATTGCAAGATGATTGCGTCGAACAGTCTTCCCTCTTCTGCTGTCAGCTTCAGAGAGGCCTTCTCACTCTTCACGTCCTGAGTAGACCAGATCAAGGAGGACCTCCAATATACTTCAGGCGACTACCTCGAGGGACTTTGGAGTAGAACCACTCCTAGTAGTCCCATCATGTATCCTTAATAGGGAGAGGGGGATATTTCTTGGACATTTGGTCGTGTAGCTTTAAATAAGTGCTACCAAAGAACCCCTGACCTCTATTATTATGGGTAAATTGATAAAATGGCGAAAAAGATGAATGGAGTGAGGAATTGTAAGGAAAGCTTCGCAAAAATGCAAAAAGACACTAAGAATTATAATAGAGTTTGGTCCAAGATGAAAGAGTTATATTCTAAAGTACTTAAGGATATCCACTAAGAACTCACTTTCTGGCAAGCGAAAACCTAATTTCACAAAACAGGCGAAGAGAATGATCTGACCTTCTTCCGGAATTGGAGCCGCTTCATTGCCACAATGACTCCATTTGATTAGAGACTAAGCCAGGAGATACCCTTGGTTCTCTGTTCTCGAATCTTATTCTCAGAAAGAGTTGAAGTACCTAGAATCCCCATGATCAAAGATCAAACGAAGATTTTTTTGGAGATGAAGAGAGTTGGAAACAAGAAGAATTGGAGACAAAGATACTAAAAGGTGGGAGACAGAGATTGCAATGAGAGCGAAGTAACAATAAAGGTAAAAAAGAAGTCTTTTGTCCCTTTTTACCACAAACCGTTCGCCTACTCGCTGCAACCTTCAGATACAGTTTCCAAGAAAACAATAATCTTTTCCTTTCTCCACATTTTCATTAAATGTTTGGAATAATTGTGCATTATCAAATCTTATCGATACACGTTCCAAGGCAAGAAAGCCTTAAGTAATATTCTTTATTTTCTTAAGCCATGGAGGTTAGCTGACGAGGATTCTTGACCAGATCAATATTTTCAGTCATAGTCTTTATCAAAGTAGGCCCACATATTATAGGTTAAATCTATAACGGTTATGAACCTACGATTAGTACTTAAAGGAAGTCCAATCCCTTTACTATGACCAAACTAGTTGTAACCTAGTTTAGGCCATGAGACGGCCAACCATGGACACTTGACGACTAGTCATATGGTTTTGGGTCATCCCTGACCAGCAAACTGGTTGAGATATATGGCAGTTTCCCACTTGACTAACATGGGAGCGGTTATTGGCGATATGACAACTTACGATATGTCAGAACCCGGGATTAATGTCCCAGATCCTCTGTGCATTTCTGAACTAGTCCCATGATCGTAGCTAGTTCACACAGTAAACAATTATGGTAACAAAATCATATCACAAATTTATTAATAAACAACAGAGTTGATTACAAAGGAGGCTTACAAGCCCACAATAAAATAAACACAGCGGAAGACGAAGATGTAGTAGGGTCCAGATTAATCGCCACGAACGTCGGATAGGGAAGCGGCCTAGTCGTCGAGGTCCACATCGGTAGCAAAGTCCTTCTCCTCTGAAATTTTGTTTGCATAAAGCAAGTATTTTCTTTAAATACTTGTACTAAGTTCCAAAGCAGTTATTTTATAACTAAAATTCTCAATTTTATAGTCAGATAACATTCACACATGATTGGTGAAGGATACCCTCCTATCACATGGCTCCCTGCCTAATTCCCATCTGGATAAACCAGTTTTGAAGAAGTCTTTTTCAAACAAAAATCAAAGTCTAACTTTGAGTAGTTCTGCTAGCATGTCCATAACCGCGGACACGGCTATTCGAATAGTTTTACACTCTGCAGAGGTTGTACAGCTTTACCCACATGACAAGACTTCTCTAGTTTGTCCGGCATATATCTATGCCACCGCTCACTACCTTTGGTAAGTGGTCTATAGCACGTGTCGAGGCCTTTACAATGTTCTATCTTAATGTATTTGTGCGCTTCAAGGTTTATTGCCATTGGAGTGGCCATCCTCAGGAAGCCCTCTGCGCGGATGGGTCTCTTGTCGACCAACACCTATACCAACAACATAGCACCAATGACACTAAGACATCACAAATTATTTAGCCAAGTCCCGCCCACACAGGACACGTGGTAGTACGGTAGGGCGTAGCATTATGCGCTCGAAGACCGGTCCTTAACTGACTTGGGCGACTTTCCATAAAACCACGGGCCTTAAACCTAACAGTTAAGCTCGGTGCATAAACTGCACCCACCAATCATCCATCTCGCCCAAGTCCAAACCCATTTTTATTTTATTTTCCAAGTCATTTGTAAAACTCCCATGACACACCAATGCCAAGGGTACAATTTAAACAATAATTGATTGTTGGCTGAAATTCCCAAAATAAACATGTTTGGTCTATAAGCATGGCTAAGCATGATTTTTCTCAAAATATTCTAGTTCATACTATCGTATCAACTAGGTTTTATCTATGGTGACAATATGTTTGCTTCAATTATCAAAGTTGGCCATACAAAGGATTTTAGGCATAACTATACATTTAAAGCAGGAATTTAAATTACTGATATGAATAAGCATGCAATAATAATTTAAAACAGAATATAAATAATTTAAAATAATGGGATCGATATGATCAAGGGTATAACTTGCCTTGCTTGATGAGGTGACGTTATTTTTCTTAACAGATCACCTTAACAGAACGTCTGGTGTTGAGGTGACGTTGTTTTCTTAACGGTCACCTAGTACTCACAAGTACTATCTTCAGGTAGTCCAAGTGTACGATCACGATGATCATACAGTCAAAATCAATCCTCTTATGTTGCTCTTCAATCGGCGTCGAAATGTGATTCTCCGAAGTCGTCGAAATCTAATCGTGAAAATACGACCAAATTCAAATAAAATTCAAATAACAATTCAAAAGAACTCCCAATTAAAATAATTTGATTTAGTTAGCTAGATTACAATTTTATAAAGATTTTGCAACTTGAACCACCCAAATCGGAGTTTGGATGCAAAAGATATGAATTTTAGAAATTTGAAATTACAAGAAATAATAAATTAGGGTTTAAAGGAATTATTGATCAAATGAACCCAAAATTAAATAATTTTGGCTTAGATGGCTAGATCTGATTTTATATGAATTTAGAAACTTGAATCGACGAAATCGGAGTTCGTATGAAGGAGAACGAACCCCGGGAAGTTCTAAATATCAGAAACCCTAATTTTCAGATTTTATTGGATTTCTTGAATTATTTTTCTAAAGGAAATCCTAATTATTGTGCAAGATGACGTCAGCCCTCAGGAAAATGATTTTCGGCCGAATTATTTTAAAACCAAAAATCACTGAGTCGCTGACATGCGGGCCCGTGGTCCATGGACCACGCCCACGGTTGCTCAAATGCCCACGGTGGGCTCGGTCCACGGAACAGTGTAGGGTGCGGGTGTGCTGGCGGTGCGAGGTGGCGTGGCGCCACGTGTGTGGCCATGTGGGCTCTGATGCTCGCGTGGCGTTGATGAAAGATCTAGACCCGCCATTATGTGTTAATGGAGTTTTGGTGATTAATGATAAATCTAATTAGGAGACTAACACTTTTTATTGATATACATATTGTGTAGTCTTATTTGGATATAAAGGTGAAAATCATGAAGGCATGCAAGTGTGAGACTAACACTCCTATTGTTATATCAAGTTTAGTCTCAGCTTGGATATAAAAGCAAAAATCCAAACAGGTATGTATTCATTAATGACAAATCTATTTGTGAGACTAACAATTCTATTGATTATTTATTGCTTAGTCTCGTTTGGATATAAAGATGAAAAATGCAAGAGGTATGCATTCTACTTCCTCTTATTATATCTTGTTGTATTCATCGGATCCAAAATATAGGTTAAACTCCACCAAAAAAAGGTTAACTTGGATATGTGTATATGTTTCCTTTGCACATTTGTGTATGCACACATTTAGGGGGAATTCATTCTATATTTTGTGGTTTCATTAGTATTGATCCATATTCTCTTTCCACATATATTAAGGATCTTTACTTTGAAACATATCTTTGAATATATTTAACTTGTGTAGTTAATATATTCATATGAGTATATGAGAACATATGAAACTTGTGTAGTTCATAGATGTTCATATATCCTTGAATATATTTAACTTGCGTAGTTAATATATTCATATGAGTATATACAACTTGTGTAGTTTGTATACACTCATATTTGGTATATATAACTTGCATAGTTCATATATACTCATGACCTTGTTGTTTCATTAGTATTGATCTTTGTGATCTACTTTGAAACATAACTCTTGAGTATATATATAACTTATGTAGTTTATATATACTCATACCAATTACATTCAATTACTTGCTATTGAAGTGGTTATCATAAATTACCAAAGAGGGAAAGATTATGGTATCTTGTCCCAACCATTATGAGTTAATGGTATAATGTGGTAATTAATGATAATCATATTGTGGAACTAACGTTTCTCCTTGAGATGGATAAATAGGTTATGTTCCGTGTGATTGAAGACTTCGGATGATGTCATGAGTTGATCATCATCAAGTCAAGTGTTTGAAGAAAAAGAATATCGTCATGAGTTGATGATATCAAGAGAAGAACATCATCATGTGTTGATGATATTGAAGTGAAGAGCTTGGAGTAAAGGAGATGATCATGAGTTGATCATCAAGACAAGAAGAATTCATCATGTGTTGATGGAGGTCAAGTGAAGAGTGCATCATGAGTTGATGTATGTCAAGACTTGAAGCAAGGACATGCATCATCAAGCTTCAAGTGGTTGCGCAAGGAAAAGGTATGACTAGCTAGGGCTAAGGATGTGTTCCTAGTCTTTTACCGGTCTTGGTGTTTGGTTGTAGACCGGATTGCTAGCATAGGTTGCCGTACTATTAAGAGGGGTCTTGATTAGTAGTTTGAGTTAGTCATGTGTTGATAGCTCATTGTGTTTGCTCTAGCTCAACTTGACATGTTGCCTATATTTGCGAATGCGTTTTGCAAATAGTTGTGGCTCATGGTTAATCCTTGTAGCATGTGACTTTAGTTTGCGAATTTGTTTTGCAAACAATTTAAGTCCATGTACCTTATTCCTTGTGGCGTTGATTCTAAAAGTTGGCAAATGTGTTTTGCAACTTGTTGAGAATCTCGCTTTTATCGTTGTTTGCATCGCTTGTCAATTGTGCAAATGTATTTTGCAAATTGAGTTGAAGCGAAGTGCAATTTGTAGTGTGATTATAAAAGTTGGCAAATGTGTTTTGCAACTTGTTGAGAATCTCATTTGAACCCTTGCTTGCATCACATATCAATTGTCAAATGTGTTTGCAATTGGATTTGTTTTGGATGCAAGCTGCTCTCTCGGAAAAAGCGGTAGTGCGGCATGTACTACGCGGTATGACCGCATCGCGGTATGACCGATGGTTCCTTGGCGGAACTACCGCACTGTTGAGCATGCGTTGCTCGTGGTGGTGCGGTAGTGCGGAATGTACCACGCGCTATGACCGTGGTGCGGTAGTACCAGCGTTGGTTGACGGTATGTTTTTTCGAACCATTGCGCCGTGTGCTTTGGGTCCTCTGGAGGTGCGCGGTACCGGCGTTGTGTCTGGCGGTACTACTGGCATGCGATCGCACCGGATTTTGTATGGCGATGCGTATTTTCAGAGTATGCATTTGGGTTGAGTTCGAAACCATGGCGGTTGTACCGCTCGTTAGGTGGGTATGGCCGGGCTATGCGGTAGTACCACATGTTAGTTGGCGATCGTATCGCGCAGGTGCCCAACGGCTAGTTTTATAACCGTTGAGGAGGTGCGGTCGTACCACAACTTAGTGGCGGTAGTACCAGCTTGGCAATGGCGGTCGTCTGCTTCGGTACATGGCGGTAGTACCGCATGTGCCGATTTTCAGCGAGTTTGCCTCAACGGCTAGTTTTTGTGTGTGGGCTATAAATACCCACCTTGGTCGTGTGAGGGAGAGAGAGCTGAGCCCCATTGAGTTTCTTTGAGCTAAGAGCAAGCCTCTCATACTCTTGTGTGCATGTGTTGCACTTAGTAAGTGATTGAGAGCAAACCCTAAGTTCATGTGTTGCATTAGGTTGTGGATTGCTTATCCATAGAGCTTTGGCACTTGATTGGTTCAAGTGAAAGTTGAGTCTTGTTACTCTTGGTGTGTGCCGACACCTAGAGCGGCGTGGAGCGTTGTCGTCGGTGATCTTCTCAAGTGAAGCTTGTGAGAAGACCAGGCGATTTGTGAGTGGCTTGGTGCTCGCCATCTCGGAGCGGAGTAAGAGCAACCCTAGTGGATTGGGGTGATAAGTTCAAGTTGGAGTCGGTTCAGCGGTTGAACTCACTTAGAGGTGTTGGTTCGGTTGGAACCGGTCCAAGTGGTTTGGACTTACCTCGGAGGTGTTGCCTCGCGTTTTGGAGCCGATCCAAAGGTTGAACTTACCTCAACGTGGATTAGGGGAGACCGGCAAGTCTTCGATCACCACGGGAAAAATATCGCCGTGTCAAATTGTGGTTTGCATTTTTGAGCTTTACCTTATTGCAATTTACATTCATATAATTAAGTTGCTCATCTATTGTGTATGAATGATTGCCTAGCTATGTGCCATTTACATTGCCTAAATTGAATTGCTCATAAGTTCATGCTCAATTGATTATTATCATTAGACTTGCATTGTTGGAGCACCTAGTTGAGACTAGTGGTTTTTAGGTCTTATTTGTGCAAAACCGTATTTGTATTAACTTCCGCATTAGAAATCGGTTTTAGCGCATCAAAGTTTTAAAACGCCTATTCACCCCCCTCTAGTCGGCCTTCTCGATCTTACAGTTGACATGGCGATGAGGTGGCCTGTACATGGGCGAGCCACGTCATCAAGACCGGCGGCGCTCTCGGTTGCGAGCTCGTCGGCGATAGGGGCTCCGGTGAGGGGAGTGGGTGGTACTACCCGAGAGAGAAGAGAATGGGGGTCACGATGCTCACCGTGGCGGCGCTTGGGGACGAAGGAATAGCCGGCGGCGACGTGCAAAAGCGGCGGCTAAGATCGGGTTGACGGCGGCGACTAGCTCCGGTGGGTCTCTGGTGAGGGCGAGGCGCTCACCGGGACGGCGGGGAGGCGACGGTGCCGATGGTGTAGGCGGCGACGGCGAGGAGGCGGTGTCGGCGCCGGAATCGGAGGAGAAAGGGCATGCGGTCGGTGGCGACTAAAACCCAAAATCCGGCGACTAGCGGAGAGGAGGGGAGAGGTGAATGGTGGTGGCGGGGTGAGGAGGGCAGTGCGCACCCGGTGCTCCATTTATAGGGGCCGGAGGAGGTCGAGGGCGGAAGATCGGTGGCGGAGGTCACGGCGGCGATTTCGGGGTTCCGGCGAACACGCACTCGAGATTGGGGGAAGATGACCGGAAATGGGGCGGCGCGATGCGGGGTTTTAATGCGCGCATTCACGCGGGCGATGGGGGCGATAATCGCGGCGAAGACCGAGCTCGGTGCGGCAAGAATGGCAGAGGCGCGCGGGGAAGAACAAAGAAGAAGGGTGCGGGGAGAAGAGGGGTTGTGCGCCGTCGGATGGGGATCTGATGGTGTGAGAAAGGCGGTGTCGCGTGGGGGCGAGGATGTCGTCTGATTTAAATCCAACGACTCACAACGAGTGGGTCGTTCGGAGGTTCCGGTAGTCACGATGAACCTTGGCCGTCGGATGGCGATCCAACGGATGAGATGCGTGCGGGGTTAAACACGCGGGAGAACGGGATGACGTGGGGGAATAATAGCCGTCCGATGTAGATCGGACGATGCAGCGAAGAGAGGAGAGAGGCGCGGCGGCGAGGCGGGCGAGTGGGCGATGCGTGGGTGGAGAAGGTGGGCCGGACCAGAAGATTCGGCCCAAGGCAATTTAGGGATTTTAAATGGATTTTCCAATTGATTTAATACAGATAAATAGAAAGGGCTTTAGAAAATAGCAAAATAAATCCAAAAATTAAGAGAAAATTCACAGAAATTCCCTCAGGCATTTTGGATTTAATTAAAATATTTTCAACTTAAAGTTGGCTATACTTTTTGTAAATAAATTATTTTGGCTTTGCAATAATTAGGAAAAAGCTTTTAAAAACTCAGAAAATTCTATAAATTAATTAAGATTTTATTTTTCAGATAAAACGAAATGAAACTTCAAGAAATCCAAATAAATTTTTACTTTTGACTTTTAAAACTTCAGGAATTCAAATAAAGCAATTAAACTCTGGCAAATTCTCAGAAAAACCAGTAAAATAATAATTTTATTTATTTTTATTTTGGTAACAACACTTTGGGATGTTACACGATAGTTGACTAAGAGACGTGATGGTTTAAGACTCAACTGAGGAACATGCGTGAAGATAAGAGATGCCTTTAGTGGCATTAATTGCCACCCCTTCAGTAACTATAAAGGGGCTGCCCACGTATTATATAATAACATGCTCATCATTCAATATTTTCATATACTACGATCATTCAATCAACTCTATAACATTCCCATTGTGTTCTTATACATTCATTGTGTCCATGGCAATAAAGGGGCTTCGTTTATATTGTACTCTCATATCATTTTCCTGGATAAGCTCGATAAGGGATCTCGTGTTTTGATCATCGACAGTGATTACCTGCCCTTTGTAAGTAACTCGCATGACCTCACAGATATTAGATTATTCTTTAAGCTGGGAACATACTGAACTCCTATCAATGTGCGATGTGCTCCATTATATATCTCTAATGTAATTGTTCTCACTTTAGTAATTGCATACACCTTGCAATCCTCTAAGTGACAAGTTCCATGTGCCGGGCGTAGAGATCCTTCGTCAAACATCTCCCTCGCTAAACATATATGGAAGCAACAACCTGAATCTAATATCCATCTATAAGAAGTACATGATTGACTGACGACTAGTACGTCTGAATCATCTTTCGCTACCGCTACTGAGCTTGCTCCCCTCATTTGCTTCAAACTTGGACAGTTCTTTCTCATCTGACCTTCCTCATCACATAGGTAGCACACACGTGTGCCCTTGATTTGGCTCTTCTTCTTTCTGTGACTTTTGCTTTTGCCTTCAACACCTATGACAATCAATGCTTGATCACCCGAGGATGAAGAATATGATGGCTTCCTCAAGGACTCCGCCACCAATAGATATGTCACTACCTCATTGAAGTTGAGAGAGCTTTTCTCGATGAGAATGTTCGTCACTAATTGCTCCCATGATGGTGGTAGAGATGACGCCAATATGACAACCTTGTTGTTCTCCTCAATTTTCTCATCCACACTAGTCAGCTGTGTGATAAGCTTGTTAAAGACATTGAGATGGTCAATAAACCGTGTGTCTTTCTTCATGCGCAACCTGTATAGTTGTCGCTTCAGCACCCATCGGATTGTTAGATACTTTGCCATATACAATTCTTCTAAGTCACTTCTTAATTTTTGGTGAATTTTCCTTAATCACCGAGTAGTTCACCTCATCGGAGAGACATAGACGGATTGTACCGACAACCTTCTGCTCCATCACCTTCTATTCTTCAACGGACGTCTTTTCCGGTTGGTCCCCTTCAATAGAATCGATTAACTCTTGCTAGGCAAGGACACCCTTCACCACACATTGTCACACGCTGAAATTTCATCCGTCATCAAATTTCTCCACTTGATTCCACATCGTCGACATCAATCTTGATTTTGTGGCACTTGACATTTTGTCGACGTTCTTGTAAATCTGATTAATTCAGTTTTGACTCTGATACCATATATTCTGATACCCCTTCTTATGCGCAGCAACCGAGATCGGATCAGAGTTTATGAGAAACAATACGAGTGTGCATGGTATCAAGAACGAAGTATATGAATCTCACAGAGAGAACCAAAAAACAACAACAAAACAATCACGATGAGAGAAAAAGATTTGGCGAAGCCAACTGCAAATTCTTTAATCACAACTTCAAAATAGTACAAGGTATTGTCGCTCTCTCATAGTCCTCTCGAATATTTTAGGACCATCGAATCCTTGTCCTATACAAGAATCTAGTGTTAAAGAATAACCTAGTATCTAATCATCTCGTGTACCTCTTGCTTTAGATGAGTTGGTTTGTTGCCCTTATGGCTTTATATAGTGCTCCTAGTTTTTACCATATTATGATTCATATAGGAATCTTTGTAGCTCACTTCTCCAAGTTATAGTTTATTAGTATATGAGTCACTCATGCCCGGGAGAGTTTCTTCATTTGGAGCGTGACTTGTATATAAAACTAATCGAATTTCTCGCGTAACTACGCGGATAGGTACAACAATACATTTATATTTCAAAATATAGTTGTATTTGTCTTATAATTCTAATGTCTAGGGCTGAATGCCATGGAAATTTACATCTCCCCAGGCCCCAGGTCGGTGACTTTTCTTTGTCGAAGCATGCTCAGTTTGATGACTTTTAGTGCCTTTTATTTGCATTGACCCATGTGTTTATTTTTCACTCCTTTTTTTTCGACGAGACCTATGTGTTTAATTGCGACCTTCTCGCGTTTGGAAAACACTACTCACAGATCATCACAAATTTGATGTCTTCCACCTAGCCCTCACTTTCACATTTGAACTTTCCATGACGCCATAGGAATATACCTTTATTATGCAACGACGACCTCCCAAGAATAAACCTAAACCTCGCACCAGACAGAGCATCAACGACGCCCCTTGAGAACGAGAATGGACGGTCGAAACTAAAACGAAGAAGGCTCACAAGAGAATAATCAACAGTAATAATTGAGCAAGCTAAAAAAAGGGTATACTTTTTTAGACAAAAAAAGAGGGTATAATTGAGCAGCAACAATACAGCCTAGCTGCTGACCATCCAGAAAAAAAAGGCACCGTTCCGTGATTCAACCCACTTGCACGTTCCGCACGCACCAGCCCATTCACACGCCGCCGTCCCGAAATCTCGCGCTCGCCCGATCTGACCTACCATACACGACGCTATGCTACCATCCTTTTTTTAAACGAACCCCCCCGTCGATCCGCCGTCCAACAACCCAACACCGCAGCTAACACCAACCCTGGTCAGCAGTTGACGCCCTTCCACTGGACGAAACCGCTCTGTGGTGCTCATCTCTTCGCATCGGATCAGCGTATCGAACGAATGGAAAAACTCGGCGTGGCCCGCCCCACATGGCCCACCGAGCGAGCGGAGCCGCCGATCGACCAACCCCGGCCGATCCGACGGCCGAAATCTCCTTACCCGCACGGAGCCCACCCCTACGCGCGTACGCACAGAATCGCGCAAATCTCCAGCGCGTAGCGGCACGGCTCTGCTGCCTCCGCACCGCAGCGGCGGAGGTAAAAAGGCACGCACCGTTTCGAAGAAAGCCTCGCCCCTCGCGTTATATACACCCCCTCCTGGCTGCGCCTCCCTCTCCTCTGAAAGATCGGAGGAGCGCAGCCGCCGAGTTTGGGAAGCCCTCGCCTCGCCTCGCCTCCGTTTCCGACGGGTGAGTTGCGTCCTGCCAAGTTTCTCGCCCTTTTTTTCCGGCCAGGCCTTTACTTCCCTGCCTATTTGTGGGATTGGTCGAGCGCGCGTCGTGCTATATATAGATCTGCCTGGCTGTTGCTCCACCAGATCCATTTGTGTCGTTTCGTTTCCCCTGTTCGTTCGGGTGGTGGTGGCAGTCTCGGGCTTCAGGGTTCAGATCGGGTGCTCCTTTCCTCTGGTAAGGAGGCTCTGCTGTTGGAGTAGTTGGTCTGCTCCCTTGTTCGTGAGATCTGTTGCGTTTCTGTGAAGATGTACGTTTCTCTTGTGTTCTCATGTGCGAGTTGGTTTAGAATCTTTAGATCGTCGTCGCGTTTGCTTCGGAATCTGTAGATCGGGAGGCCACTGGTTGGCTGGGGGCAAGTGGGGCAGGGAGGAAAAAAGGTCGCGGTTTGAGCTGGTGTTCTTTCCGGTGACTTTCGTTAGATCCGGTCGTATCGTGTGCCGTCGGATGTTTGATCTGATGGCGGGCACCCGTTCCAAAAAACGGGAAAACGGATGAATTTTATTCGATTTGATCTGTGCCACTGTAGCATACGTGTGAAGAAGACCCTGATCCCGATTTCTATGCATCCGCGTGTAGATTTGTTGCCCTGTTTTGTTAATGTCACGTTCGTAGGTTGTCTGCATAAATTGAGAAAAAAACTTTTGCTGAACAATTGAGAGGCGTGGCTTGCTCATGATTTGGTGGTACTCGATGTGTAAAGAAGTTGTGATCCCTTTTGCCTTGAACCAACGAACCGTCCTGGTTGGAGAAAGCACCAAACCTTTGGGCCACATGTGTGAACTTTTGATAGTGTATCGAGATGGTGATGCTGACTATTGTGAACAATCGTTCTTATTCCTGTCATAGATCAGAGACGCATTGCTCCTTTTCCTAGTACAAGTTGAGCGCATCTTTTACTGTTTGAGATGATGTGTGTTCTTTAAAAAATAAATGTATGGTACTGTTAGAGATCAGGAGATCACAACATTTTTTTATGCATCTTGGGTACATCGTACTGTTGTAGATGCACTTGTTTAAACTTGTTGTTCGGGCCTGATCTAGTCAGTGTAGTTTCAGTATACCAGTGTCCTATTGAATGTTGTTAGGTCTACGTGTATTCTATACGTGTGCAATGATTGTATCTGTGAGTTTGAGGAATGGAAAAAAAATCCAAAGCTAGCCTAGAGTTTCCATTGAATCTCTCCTAAAATAACTGTATTTAGCTACAATTGTATAACTATGCTCTTGTTAATATGTGTCCAAACTACAAATTAATATACCCATTGCATCTTGTGTTATAAGTATATTTGTATGGGACTGTAGTTTCTAGCTCTCTAAAAATACAAAATTTTGTTTGATAAGTTATATCCAGTGGCAGATCTTGTGAGTTTTGTTCAGGGATGATTTACTCTGTTGCGAAGCCTGTCTCCTAACTTTCTATTGTTGTGGTTAATGTTGCAGGACATCATTTTTAGTTGGTGATGGCGGACCAGGCTAACCAACCGACTGTCATTCAAAAGTTTGGTGGTCAGTTCCACCTTGGCTCAAGCTTCTCTGAAGGTGTACGGGCTCGTAACATCTGCCCTTCAGTCTCATCCTATGAAAGGCGCTTTACCACAAAGAACTACATGACCCAGAGCCTTTGGGGTCCTACAATGTCTGTCAGCGGTGGCATCAATGTCCCAATGGTGTCATCCTCTCCAATCTTTGCTAATGCACCGGCTGAGAAAGGTGTCAAGAACTTCGCTGTTGATTTCCTCATGGGAGGAGTGTCGGCTGCAGTTTCGAAGACTGCTGCAGCTCCGATTGAACGTGTGAAGCTGCTTATTCAGAACCAGGATGAAATGATCAAGTCTGGTAGGCTCTCAGAGCCATACAAGGGTATTGGTGACTGCTTTAGTCGCACAATCAAGGATGAGGGTTTTTCCTCATTGTGGAGAGGGAACACTGCTAATGTGATTCGCTACTTCCCAACTCAGGTAACCCACCTTTCTTGAAATTTGTGATGCTTTTCAGCAGATGTTTCCATATATTTTATAGTCAGTGTGATAGATAGTGTAAAAGTTGATCTTAAACACTTGAATGATGAATGATATCCTGGAATAGCTACCCTAAGTACTTGAACAGTGCATCACATGCTGGTATCTCAATAGCTTGCGTAATGATGTTATGATACTTAATACAGTTCCCTCCTAAACAATCGTATGCATATGCTTTTGCAATTGCAATTGTGGCCCCTAATTTTTGTTGGCATGTTCTGAAATTAGTCTAGGAGAGTTGGTTCTTATTTATATTTAAGAAATTGTGGTTGTCTTTATGTTCTAGTATGCTTGTACCTATACCAGCATATTATTGTTACATTCTTTCCTATCAAAGTACTTTCTTGTTCTAATGGCTCTGTCCATCTCCTAGGCCTTGAACTTTGCATTCAAGGATTACTTCAAGAGGCTGTTCAACTTTAAGAAAGACAAAGATGGTTACTGGAAGTGGTTTGCTGGCAACCTTGCCTCTGGTGGTGCTGCTGGTGCTTCCTCCCTGTTTTTCGTGTATTCCCTTGACTATGCTAGAACAAGGCTGGCCAATGATGCAAAAGCAGCCAAGGGGGGAGGTGATAGGCAATTCAATGGCCTTGTGGATGTTTACCGCAAGACTCTCAAGTCAGATGGTATTGCTGGGCTATACCGTGGATTCAATATCTCTTGCGTTGGAATCATTGTCTACCGTGGTCTGTACTTCGGAATGTACGATTCTCTGAAGCCAGTTGTTCTCACTGGTAGTCTCCAGGTTTGTTCTTAGCTTTCTCTCAACATTCAGTTGTACTTTTGGATCATGACTCTTTTGATCCCATCCTTAACCTATCCATCTTCATGTGTATGTAGGACAACTTCTTTGCGAGCTTCGCTCTTGGTTGGCTGATCACCAACGGTGCAGGTCTCGCATCTTACCCCATTGATACCGTCCGCAGAAGGATGATGATGACCTCTGGAGAGGCCGTCAAGTACAAGAGCTCTATGGATGCTTTTTCCCAGATCCTGAAGAACGAGGGTGCCAAGTCCCTGTTCAAGGGTGCGGGTGCCAACATCCTCCGTGCCGTTGCTGGCGCTGGTGTGCTCTCTGGCTATGACCAGCTCCAGATCCTCTTCTTCGGAAAGAAGTATGGCTCCGGCGGTGCTTAAACGAAGAAAAATGATGACGAACAAGAGAAGTTTGTTCCCGACCCTGCCCTGTCAGGATCCGGTGAATTTTGTCTTTTTAACATCGAAAAATAATAATTCATGTAGAGGGAGAATTCTCCCAACATTTATTTTTGGCGGAGAACCTTGTCATAGGTGGAGGCATCCATCTCCAAAACATTTACCATCTTAGGGTCGAGTTTGAGTTGAGTCTGCTCCCAGCCAGCCTTGTCTATCGGGCAATTTTCCGTCCATCCTTGGTTAAAAGTCGAATGTTTATTGTTCGTCCTTCTATTCTAGTTTGCAATGTTTGAGTAATTTTGGTGATAGGGTGATAGCATGTGTTGCTTAGACAGAAGAATTTCACATCTCATTCCTGTGATCCATTGTCTTAGTATTTTCACTTATCTGAAACATTCCCAACGTTTTTGTGCTTTCCTACTCGTTGGGGTTGCGGATTTGAGCTGTTCTCGTGAATTGCCTGCGTTTCAAGCAGGCCAAATATGCTGGCAGGGGTATTGCACGTCTTTTAGAAAAAACCTGAAAGGAATTAGTGGTGAACCAATCTAATCTAATGTAACCTCAAACTAACGTATAGCGACGACAATGACAAATTTCGATGGTAGAAACGATAATACACATGTTTTGAGTGACAATAACAAAATTTTCCTTTTTTTAACCATCCCTGAGGTCGTCGTCCTGCTGAGTGCAAGGATCGTGGTGCAATTGTGATGAAAGAACTTGTGTGAGTTGAATGTGCTGGCAGGTTTTGTAGAGGTCCATGTAATGCTAAAGGACAATGCTACGGTGGGGACATCCGATACTAGCATTCCGTTCGTACGCTCGCATCTACTCACATCTACGTCTACGTATCCACCCTCAAAAGTATCAGATGCTTCTTCCACCCAAGTACTGGCCACTTCGCTTTTCTCACATCTCCTGCTTCTACTATCTTCTTTAACTTACTAGATCAGATCTCTCTCTCTCTCTCTCTCTCTCTCTCTCTCTGCACATGGCCATGGTCAGTTAGTGCTTGGGCACTCCACCTTGCTCCTCTCTCCTCCCTACATCTCTCGCTGCACCGAAACCATGGCGATACCGCCGATACGTCCGATCCCACTCCTACCACTTCACGTTACTCGCTTTCCCTACCCCTGCTGGCGTGACTCGCTTCCATGCTCGGACACTTCGTCCTCGCCATGACTATCTTTCCTCCCAGCGATAGTAGCTCACGCACTCTAACCTCGTCCTCACCTCCACTATCTCCTTCTCATGTTTCCCCCTATCTCCCTCCCGCTCCCTTTCTCTCTATATATATGCACTACCTTCACCGTCAAATTGCACCGCCGTCCATTGTGGTTTTGTCGTTGCCAACCACCAACCACCTGCCCTCGATGCGTAGATTCTATTTTTGCCCCTAATTTCCACTCTAAAACCTCGAATGAACCCCCCTTCTCCCATCTTAGATGACTCCGTCCCCTTAGTCCTTGATGACACCACCGGGTCCACCACATAATCATCATTCAATAGCTGGTCACGCTGACACCCCTCCACTCCCACCCGCGTCGACGGTGGCATCAACCCCACAGAGGTCATCAATGGCACTAGATCTGGAAGACCCAGATGTTGCGAGAGGTCATTCAAGTTGTTGCACGAGGTAATTTTAGAAGTTGTATCTATTTGTTTTGATTGTTGTAACAACAAATTTTGAAATGTTGCAGATATTTCTCCGGATTGTTGCAACACTTTTTTTTGAATTGTTGCATGGTGTTTGATTTTGTTGCAATATTTTCGCTCAAATTTTGCCAAAGAGGTATTTGTTGCAATTGGCACTTTGATTTGTTGGTCTCTATTTGTTGCACCAATGAATCAGTGCTTTTGTTGCATCGAGTTAGGGATTTATTGCACCGATAATATATTTGTTAAGTCTTGAGAGAATGTTGCAACGTTGTAACACATTTTTTTGGAATCGGATGTAAATTTGTTGCAAACTTACTAAATAATTGTTGCGTATCACCAATTTTTATTGCATCAGATTGAATAGCTGAGATCAATACTTTGAAGTTATATCCGATGGTGGAGAGGAGCGTGCGATGGGATACATCTTATTCCTAGTCACTCCCCACTTGTTGTATTATCCTTCTATTCATTGCGTGTAATATTGATTTCTTGAGAGAGAAATCACGAACAGTACCGGCTCAAAAATCACGAACAGTAGCATCTTTCCTTGTCTTGTGATGCAATGAACACTATCAGTATTGTGACAAGCCGTTAACTGAAGAAATTATTGGATGTATGTGTGATTCTTGGTGGTAAGGAAATTCTTACTTGATTTTATACTTACCTTGGGATGCTTCCTTGTAATGCAGTTAATGTATTCCAGAAAGCAAGAAAGTTAAGTATTATTGCTGTCTATTTGGCAAGATCACAGAATTGAAGAACGGCCCCTGTATTGTGATTTTTATCCACCATTGGCAAAATTTTACCTTCTAGTATCACTGCACCATGGATCGTGTATAGTTTCGTTCCTCCCTTTAAAAAATTACAGCACTGTCTCATGACTCAACTGATAGGAAAGAGTCTCATTACTTGTATTTTCTGTGCTTGTCAGGAGAAGACGAAGAAGTCAAAACCTTTTCACATGAAAAGAACTTGGTGTTCTAATGCGCCGGATATGAGCTAGAACTCCAATTTGTTGACTGCTGCGTTCAAGGAAGGGAAAATTTGTTCTATGCCACTCGCTATTTTGGACTTTTGGATTATGCCATTGCTTTTTCTTATTTGGTTCCATGCCACTAAACTCGGAGATTTCTTTGGAAAACGTCGTTCGGACGAGGTTAGTGCGCATTGACTTGGTGTAAAAGACTTCTTTGCCCTTCCAAATATGCTGAATTTCCAATCAGATGCCATCCCAATTATTTCCCATTTTCTCAAGGACGCCGACGGGATCCCATGCCGGCTAGTTGCTACGGATACATCGGGTGTGTGTGCACAGGGTGCTTCGACGCTGACGTGGACACCAAGGCCGAGCTCGGGTCGCATCATCATCAACGTCGTGCTTAGGTCGCGCCACCGCTGTAGAGGGCAAGCTCCAGCTGCGCCACCATGCATGAACCTGCGGCGCCATCGTGGAGGGCAAGCTCAAGTTGCATCCCTGTTGTGCACCGGCACGAGCTCAAGTTGTGCCGCCAAAGCAGGGGAGTTTCAATCGAGCCATCTATGCCTTGCTCGGGTCGTCGACGCCGCCGTGCTGGGGCTGGGTCGCCGCTGCAGGCGAGCTTCGAGGCTGCCGCCTCACCAGATCAACGTCCCAAAGACGCTTTGGCAAGTACGTCACCACGTGAGAGTGCTCACCCGGTGGCGCCAGCGGTGTCGGCGAGTCGACGAAGGTCCACACGGCCGGTGCGGTGTGCTAGAATCACACGTGACATGCGCACCGGCGGCGGCGCGTGGATGACAAGATCTTGTTCTCTATGTGTGTATCAAGTGTGCGAGGCCTCGCGATGCAACAGATGAGACGTCAGACAACCTCGTCGTCTGGTGCATGTGGAGTGCGGCAAACGACGATGTGAGTGAAGCGGTGTACGCTAGCACTTGCCGAGGCGCGCGCAAGGTGCACGTGGATCGGAGGCACGATGGAGTGTTGCATGTGTCATTTATTTCTTTGTGCATGTAGAAGGTGTGTTACATCGTGCGTATATTTGTGTCATGATCATGCATGTAGGTGAGTCGATGCATGATACATGTGTGTGCACATGAGTTCTTGTAGGTGTGTCCAAGTTCTCATGTGTGTAGCTCTAGTGAGAATCTCGTCGCCGTCTAGTTGTGTTACAGACAAAGATAACGTAGCAAGGCTCTAATCACGCCACCGCCCTAGTGCTTGAGCTAATTGCTCGATTAATTTGAAGTTGCTCTGCTCGATTGCGGCAATGGAGAATGAAAGATATTTTGGTAGTAAAGAAAGAGGGGGAAGAAAGAGGAAGGGCAATTCCGCCATTTGGAGAAAAAATAGTTCAGTAGTGGCATTTTTCGAAGAGCTTTGTTAGTCTAGTGGTACGAAGCCAATTAGCTAAAAAGCAATGGCAAAAATCCCAAACTGGCGAATTCAGCATATAACCAATTATTCCTTCAAGCATAGTTGGTGCAGAACTGCAGACCGAATCGTCAAGCTGTTGGTGCATTTCGCAAAGTTTGTAAATTTGATTGTAAATCACTGCATGTAAATGTGAGTGGAAATCAGTTTTAATAGGAAGAAAATCTATTTGATCCCTCCCCCGATCTATCGTTGTTGTTCGTCTGCTTTGCCCCTAAATTATAAAACCAGATATTCTACCATGAATATACAAAATCGGAGTAAATAACCCCATATGTGATTTCGGATACGATTTTGCCGTCGTGAAAAATGACATGTCTGTGATATGTTGATAACTCAGCAAAATAAAATAATATATAAAAAATACTTAATCCAAACGCCCCACATGTCATCTAAACGCCTCTTCTTCCTCAACTCTTATTCCCCCTCTTTCCATCCTCCGGCCAAGCTGAGCAGCACCAAAGCACTATCCCTCACTGTCTCACGCGGCACACGTGGACGCTGCAGATGGGGCTAGCCACACTGCTGAGCCGCTGGACGTGTGTGACCACGCAGGACGGACGTAGTTGATGACGACGACTTCCGATGCGTGGCTTGCAGATCCGACGATGTTGCGGCGGAGCTACTGCTGTGCAACATCTGCAACCGTGCCTTCCACATCTACTGACTCCAGACTCATCCTCCCACATGTCCCACAAGCAACGAGTTCTGCCTGTCGTGTGGCTCCTCGTCCAAGTCAGTCTACCGCAAGACAAGATGCCCAAGTGTGTGTACCACTGTAGATGATTCATTACATTAATGCAGCCATTTGTGGCTTGCCAAATTTGCTTGTTTGTTCAACTGGGTATTGTTTTTTGCTGTCAGACAAATACCGTGAATTTGTTCAAGATCCAGCAGAGGCTGGTCGCAGCCAAGATGCTCGCATGAGCACTTCGCAGTTGTCCCCCTTCTGATCTAGCTGTGAAGCAACGCTGCCACCGTCGTCGTCCACAGCCCGTAGAGCATGCCACCGCCGCAGAGCAACACCACAAGCACGACGTCGGTGGTAGGGCTGTGGTGGAAGCAATCACCCTGCTGTGCGGAAGGGAGGGAGAGGAATTATCGCCTTGCTTCGCAGAGGGAGGGGAGAGAGAGGATGAAGAAGGGTATTTGGATGACATGTGGGCCCATTGGTTAAGCATTTTTCAATTTTTTTTTGCTGAGTCATCACCACATTGGCAGCCATGTCACTCGCCATGGTGGCAAAACTGTCTCCGAGGGTTATTTGCTCCGATTTTATAAGTTGACGAGGTAGAATACCTGATTTTATGGTTAAGGGGGCTAAACGGACAAACCATCAAACGTTAGGGTGTAACTAGATTTTTTTATTGAACTAGTAGGGTGTCCGTGTGTTACAACGGAAACCTTAATGCCGCACCAAATATTATGCATGTTATGTGCATTCATAGCGTGAAGCATTACAAAATAATGTAACCCTAGTTGTTGGAAAATAGAATGTGAGCTAGCACTCTGTGAAGCAAAAGGAACATAACGTAGAATGTGAGCTAGCACTCTGTGAAGCAAAAGGAACATAGACGTAGTTGCAGGAAAGTAAATCACAAGCTTTAAGCATAATTAAATGACAAATCTAAAAGAGGGATGCATTGGATAATAAAGTTTTCTCCGAACACTCAAACGGCCTTCTTCTTGCGTAACATGCCATTGCAAGCTACTATCTCCTGAGGTCCAATATTATTAACATGAATTCAGGACGGCAACTCTCAAATTACTCTGTTACGTCCGTACAAGTAAATGTTAGACCTGGCAAATAGATGTGATGTATTTTTTCACAAATACAAAACAACTATTGCTATTTCCTCCTAGTTCCACTTTGTGATACCATTTTTGCGAGATATCTTGTAAGAAAACATTTCATCTTTCAACAAAAAAACCATATTAGCTATCAATAACAAATCGTTCATATCAAAGTGCTTTGCCATGGAAAGTCGTTAGTAGAATAATCGTTCATATTAATACCTTCTACTCCCGGGTGTAGTTACTCCCACCTCTGATATATCACCTAAAAGAATTTGATATACTCCTTTATCACTTTGGGTATACTCATATACTAATTATAAGATACTTCAATGTGAACCACATGAAAAATTATACATACCACCTCTGAAAAGGTGTAAATACCACTTAGATGGTTTTATATACTCGTATACTACACATATATATTCTCGGTTGCGTAAGATATTCCCTACATTGTGAGATACGGAGTAGGGAGTAACTACTTCCAGAAGTAGAAAAAATGTTATATATATATATATATATAGACACACACACTCCTGCTTCGAATATATCACTTAAATAAATATATTATACTTTTTTTTTATCATTTTTAGTATATTTAAATACCAATTATAAGATACTCTGATGCAACTTGATTGAAAAAAATTTATTAGAGCCTTTTATTTTTACTATATACCCTTTTTCATATATAAAAAAAATTATATACATAAATTTTGCTATAAAAAGTGGATTTTAATGATTTTTTTTCATAGAACATACTTTGAAGTATCTTATAATCATTATTAGAGTATGCTCGAGTTGATAAAGAGGTATAATCATACGATTTAAATGGTATATGAGAAATGAGAGTATGTATTCCAGGAATATCATACCATTTTCATATATATATATATATATATATATATATATATATATATATATACACTGAGCTGTAACATTTTATCGAAGAAATATGTGAGTGCATCAGATCCTCAAATTTGCGAATGAAAATTTTGATTTGCTGGTTCTGCCCATCCATGTATATCCTCAACAAAATTACGCCACGCTTCAGCCAAACGATGTAGCGATATCCAACGACCAACGGCTTAAGAGGAAGGAACGCCCGCCACACGCTCCGCGAGCCAAATGGCGACTCTTTCCGCTCCCTTGCTCCGTTCCCACCACCGGCACCTCCTCATCCGCTCCTCGCCTCGCCGCCGTCCAGCCGCCGCAGCAGCAGCAGCTTTCCCGCGTGGGTTTCCTCCCCTCAAATCCCTCTCCTCCTGCAGGCTTCCACACACCGCTGCCCGTTCCTCCTCCACCGCCTCACCCTCGGCACTGGAAGCGGCCGAGGCCACAGAAGAGGCGGCCCGGACCGAAGCCGCCGAGAAGGAGGAGGCGCGGGTCGTGCTCCCCACAAACGAGTCCTCCGACCGCCTGCTCCGCATCCGCCACACCGTAATACTACTACCACCCTCCATTTCTCCGTCCGTTTACAGTGCTCGAACTGTCATACTTTGGTTAATTTGGTCTCATCGTACAGTTAACCATTCATTCCGTGCTCAATTCCTCAATTGATAGTGTTCACTGTTCAGGTGTCGTAGTGTTGGTTAATTTCGGTCGCATACTTGTTGCTGTAGGGTGCCCATGTGATGGCCATGGCAGTCCAAAAGCTGTTTCCCAACTCCAAAGTGACCATAGGCCCCTGGATAGACAATGGCTTCTACTACGACTTTGACATGGAGCCCCTAACGGATAACGACCTCAAGAAGATCAAGAAGGAGATGGTGAGCCTGCATTACTGTATCTGAGCATGGGTGGATTGAACTAGGGTGTTGGGTGAGGGATTTGACTTGTTTACCACGGTATGTTGGCAGGACCGGATCATCCGACGGAACCTCCCATTGGTGAGGGAGGAGGTGTCCAGGGAAGAGGCTCAAAAGAGGATTGAAGCACTTAACGAGCCTTACAAATTGGAGATTTTGGACAGCATTAAGGAAGAACCAATCACAATTTACCACATTGGTTAGTGCTACTATTTAATTGGAGCATTACTTGTCTGATGCCTTTTAGTTGTTGGTTGGCGGATTCTACATTCATGAGGGCGAATTTGGTGTGTCATGTAGGGGAAGAGTGGTGGGATCTCTGTGCCGGCCCTCATGTCGAGTCTACTGGACAAATTAATAGAAGAGCTGTTGAGCTTGAGTCTGTTGCTGGTGCTTACTGGAGAGGTGATGAGAATAACCAGATGCTACAAAGAATATATGGGACTGCATGGGAAACTGAAGATCAATTGAAGGCTTACATCCACTTCAAGGAGGAGGCCAAGCGCCGCGATCATCGACGACTAGGTCAGGACCTTGATCTATTCTCCATACAGGTATGATCTTACTTCTGCAAGTTTCCAACCGCCAGTTGATGCTTCTCGCGTATTTTCTATAATCGCCAATTCCAACACAATATTGTCCATATTCTAGTGGTTTAACTTTACTACTTTATGGCATATCTCCCTCCGTTTAGAAATGTACGCCGTTTTAGAATTTAAGTGGTCAAACTTCGTTAAGTTGGACCACTAATATGCACAAAACTATTTGGATTGATCATATGAAAATTGTACCATTATATTTGTTATGAGAGATACTTTCATAATATAATATTTTATATTTTAAACTTAACACATTACTGTGAAAATTGATGGTCAAGGTTACTTATTGCCTTGGAGACCGTATCTTGTCTAAAGCATCATACATTCTTGGACAGAGGGAGTAGCTTATATGCTGTGCATAGGTGATCTTCTTTTTATTAGTAGTGACTGTAGCCTATGAATTTTTAACAGGAAGATGCTGGTGGGGGTTTAGTATTCTGGCATCCAAAAGGTGCTATTATCAGACACATTTTAGAAAACTCATGGAAACAAATTCACTTGCAACATGATTACGATCTATTGTACACTCCCCATGTTGCAAAGGCTGATCTATGGAAGATTAGTGGGCATATAGATTTCTACAAAGAGAACATGTACGATCAAATGGACATTGAAGATGAGATGTATCAACTTCGGCCCATGAATTGTCCTTACCACATCTTGGTATACAAGCGAAAGCTACATTCGTACAGGGATTTTCCTATCAGAGTGGCGGAGCTTGGAACTGTCTACAGATATGAGCTATCTGGCAGTCTGCACGGGCTATTCCGTGTAAGAGGGTTTACACAGGTGTTTCCTTCCTTCTGATTTCCTTTCACATTCTTTCTGATGGCATCATAATGGTTTCGTGTTTGCTGTGATCAGTGGATAAATATTGTACATTGTAAAAGGTGCTGTTTTTCTTCTGAAATAATCAAGAGTCCATAGGGAGACGTTTTCTTCTGTCTTAGAAAGAAAAGGCAGAGGTCCCAACACCCAGTTCTGTGTGTTGGTTTTCAAATTCTAGATATGATACCCCAAAGTTATGGTTACTAATATGATATTTACTAACAAGTCTCGCACATGATGGCTGTTACTAGTTTTAGTGTGTGCAATTACATTATTAGGTTTTTTTTCGAGAACGCGCAAAAGAATTGCACGTCGTTGTATTAAGCAGGAAAAGGGTTTACAAGTTTAAAACAGAAACGAACATCGGACAATTACATTATTAGGTTGATAACTCTTCTTGGTATTGTTTTAAAATAGGTTTATTTATGCAGGATGATGCCCACATATTTTGTTTGGAGGACCAGATAAAAAATGAAATTAGAGGCGTTCTTGATCTTACTGAACAAATACTGGGACAGTTTGGCTTTCGTTATTATGAGGTAAACCTTTCAACCAGGCCTGAGAAATCTGTTGGCAGTGACGACATATGGGAAAAGGCAACAATTGCTCTGAAAGATGCGTTAGATGATAAAGGCTGGGAGTACAAGGTTGATGAAGGTGGAGGTGCTTTTTATGGTCCAAAAATTGATTTAAAAATTGAGGATGCTCTTGGAAGGAAATGGCAATGTTCCACTGTGCAGGTGAAAATTATTTTTTCCCTAGGAAAATAAGTACTTGAATTCTTTGAAGAAAAAATGCCATATGCTGACGTTCTATTTTCATATATTATAGGTTGATTTCAATTTGCCTGAACGGTTTGACATTACTTATGTCGATTCAAATACTGAGAAAAAACGACCTATCATGATTCATAGAGCTGTCCTAGGGTCTTTGGAGCGCTTTTTTGGTGTCCTCATCGAACACTATGCTGGTGATTTTCCACTTTGGCTTGCGCCAACCCAAGCCCGTATTCTACCTGTGACAGACAATGAGGTTTGCTTCGTTTACTTGGCATTACTATTTTGTAGATTGTGCAAAACACAGAGTAAAGAAGGCATTATCTATCTGAACAACCCAATGGAAGCCATCAGCATACTTTTGCATTTGATCCTTCTCGGTTGATTTTATTGATGAGCATAGATTAAATTTGTTTAGAAAGAATTCTAGTAAAATTTCTTTTCTTATGTTACTTCCCTTTCTATGTGAGAGATATTCACAGGTCACAGACATATCAGATGTTTGCCTTTCTTAGCATTAATTATGGAGCATGACATCTTCGTTTCATATTTTCAGTTGCAATACTGTAACGAGGTGGCCTCTGATCTGAAATCAAGAGGTATTCGTGCCGAGGTGTGCCATGGTGAGCGTCTACCAAAGCTAATAAGGAATGCTGAAACACAGAAAGTGCCGCTCATGGCAGTTGTTGGTCCTAAAGAAGTTCAAGCCAAGACCCTCACTATCAGGTCCAGGCATAGCGGGGAGATTGGTACTATGCCTGTGGATGAGTTCATCGGCAGAATTCAACTTGCTGTTGTGAACAAATCTTCATTCTGTGATCCAAAAGAAAATTGACAGCTGAGGTCTGCAAGAGCAGATCCAACAATTTTGTGCATAATTGCCATCGCCACATTCTTCTTTTGTACATAGTATCTGAAAGGGGGGCTTAGTTAACAGTTTTACACTACCTGGTCCTGATCACTGTTATCAGCATAAATGCTTGCCCTGCCCCCATATAATGCCGGTGATGCCATTTTATTGCAACTTTTCAGCTGGACCTGTTTATAGTTCCTTGCATAGTTACATTGATATAATCATACAAATGCTGTGATTGCAGTGTGCAAATCATTGGCATGTCAAGAATCTTCAGGTGGCGAGAAATCTTGATTAATAGTTGGTCCCCGACCAGGCCCGGTTAATGGGCTAAAAGCAGGCTGGATAGGCAGTCAAATTTGATGCTACAGTTGCCTGCTGGACAGACAAATTGTAATTTGTTCGGGAGGCCTCTTGCTGCTGAAAAGTGAGGAATTGTTCAATGCTCAGCCGCAGTACTGCAATGAGTTGGCATCAGAGACCCCAATTGGTCGAGCATCATACCCCGCATGGAACGGTCTATTGTGCAGATCTCTGATTGGTGCGTGATGGACGGGCCCAATATAACTGGACAAGTCGACAACACCTGAGACAAAAATCGGCAGGGTGGACACTGGGATAGGTAAGTTCCCAGCCGGATCTTTATTTACCCCCATCAGTAAGATCCAGCAGGGTAAAGTAAACCAGACCAGATCATCAATTCAATCTGTAGTGAATGGGGAATTTCTACCACCACCTTGTAGTATCACCAACGCTCAATGGTTACTAGTTCATTGAGACAGAAAGGATAGTTAAATCATTTGATTAGCGTTAAACTGGACCCATATCGTTGTGCATGCAAGGAACTTCGAAACCAGCAAGGGTAGCGGGCTAGCAGCATCGCCTTAACTAACGCTACAGTTGTACTAGTGCTCCCAGAGGTTGCAGCGGCAGTCGTGACCATCACGTTGTCTCCACTGCCTCCCTGGCATCCTCTCATTCTCATCTCCTCCCCCCCGCAGAGAGAGGAAATAAAACCTAATTATCCTCTCTGCCCGGCTGCCATTGTTGGATCCAACCATCTCATCTCCCTTCTCTCCCTCTCTCTGCTCCGCGTGTGCGCGCGCCCTCTTTTTGGAGCTTTGCGCTGCGTTCCTTTCTCCCTGTCCAAATCCGTTTCGACGTTTCTCGCGTATTCTCTCCTTTTGGTGCCCGGCCTCTTGGTATCTGATCAGCTCCTTTGTTAGTCAAGGCTGTATTTTATTTATTCTTCTAACGGATGTGCTCTCGCTCCTCTCCCTCCCTCCTCGCTTTTTGCCACACTCCCTCTTTTTGTCTCCGCGCGGTTCGGTCGTTCTGCCCCGTGCAGCCGTTCTTGGTTCTTGGTTGACGCCATTGTGTGTGAGCTGTGTGCACGGCGGTGGTGCTGCGGTGACGATGTCGTCGGTGGTGGAAGCCGTCTCCTGCTCCAAGGACATCGCCGCCGGGCCGGAGGAGGCGAAGGAGCGGATGGTGGTGGTGGCCAAGAACGCGGCCGTGGAACACGGCGACGGCGGGGCCCGTGCCGACGCCGTGAACGGCAAGTGCAGCGAGGCGCCGCATTGCCGTAAGGACGACGGGGAAGAAGACGACCAGGACGAGGAGAAGGTCGCCGAGGTCATCGACCTCGGCCCGAGGGTCAGCATCAAGGACCAGCTCGAGAAGGACAAGGTACGCATAAACGCCATTGCCTGAATTCTTCCTGCTACTTCTGCAACTGCATGTTGATGTTGCTGTTGTTTCATTTAGTAGTATATGTCGATCAATGATGCATTTCTTCATTTCTTGTTTGCGTTTCATGCGTTTGCAGGACGACGAGAGCCTGAGGAGGTGGAAGGAGCAGCTTCTCGGCAGCGTGGATTTGAACTCCGTCGGAGGTAAACTCGCGGCACGAAAACGTTTTAGCCAAATCGTTGCTTGCGTTTAGCTGGCTCGTCCTTGCGATCTTGTTTAATGGCACCAGTAGGGCACCGGCACATGCAGGCTGCAGCAGTTTGGCATGTGAGCACCGCCTTGTCAAGATGGTCCCGTGAACTGCAACTTTCCGTGCTTAACCCGTTTCATGGCTATCTATCCATGACTATGCATCTGCCGTGCATCAGGTTCGTGTTGTGTTGTAGACTTGCAGTACCATAGAAAACAGAAGCAGAGCAAAGTAAAAGGTGGTGGACTCTGTGCGTAGGCAGGCAGGCAGGGCGGCCGGCCTGTCTTTTCATTCTAATCATTTCAGAGAAAAAAAAAAGTCTGGAACCATATTTTTCCTGAATGCACTGGTTTGGATGTTCCCGTACTTTGCCGTGGATGGTTATATTATTGTCTTTTGCAACAAATCAATGATGGTGATGAATCCAGGTTCCATGAACAATAGCTGGATACTGATGTCTTCCTACCCTGAAAAGTGGTATATATGGGAACGATTTTGCTAGTTTTAAGTTGTCTGAAATTTTCTTAAATTTAAGTCACTTGTTGTGATCATTGGATTTATGTAGAGATTGATGTGTCATATGATTGGATATTGATCCAATGAATGTTATATGATTGGATATTGATCCAATGGTCACAACAAGTAACTTAAACTTAAAAAAATTTCAAGTAACTTATGAATAGACAGTCCCATATAGAAAATAATGCATTCTGATTGTTGTAGTGATAGTTATGTAGTAGTAATTCTTTCGGTGCTTTTAAGATCAGCACATTTTGTAGGGCATAATCAAGTAAAATCTTATTTGTTTTCTTCTTCTCCCACCACACCCCTCCGCCGCTGTCGCCGTCAACGCGGCGGCGGCGACGGGCCTCCCCTCCGCACCTCTTTCTCTCCCTCTCTCTCTCTCCAAGTTCCAGTTCCTTTTCTCTCGAGATCCGTTTCTGTGGAGGTTCTAGATCTGTTTTTTCCTGGCAGATCCAAAACGCCCCCATCGTCCTCGACTCCCTCCCGGCGGCTCCATGCCGGGGAGGCGCAGGGGTGGCGTATGGGCGCGGCGGTGCGAAGGGCAGCCAGGTCCGAGGCGCTGCGCGGGCGGCGTACGTGTGCATCGCGACCGACAGCGGTGTGGCGCCGTGTGGAGGTGAGTTGTGCGCCGGTGATCCCGTACGGGACCGCGTTCAGGTGGTGGCGGCGGCGCTCCCGTGCAGGGGCGCGTTCAGGCGGTGGCGGCTTCGTTTGCGCGCGGTGGCTCGTTGGCTTCCGGTCGGCATTAGAGGGCTAGTGCGGGCAGCACAAGGGCCGCGTGCAGGTGGTGCGAAGGGCAGCCGGTGCGACGGCGCGAGGGGCACGGCCGGTTGCAGGCAGCGTGGTGGCACAACCGTTCTGGATCCGAGTTATGGTTCTGGATCTGTGCTTTGGCGTTGGATCTGGACGACGGGAGACGGATCCGGGTGGGTTTTGGTGGAGATGCGGCGTGTGGCCAACGGTGGCCGTCGGCCTCCTTTTCGTGGAGGCTGCATGTGACCGTGGCTTCGCGGTTGTGCTAGGCTGTGGTTCATGGCTGCATTGGACAGTGGTGACGATCTAGCCTTAACTGGTTGGATCTGGCATCGATGATGCATTGCGGTGTTATCTTGGAGCACCGGTACCTGCTTTCCTGGGTGAAAACCCTCGACCAGGCCTTCAGTGGTTGGATCCGGCGACGACGACAACGTACGGAGTATTGATCTTGTCTTCACTTGTTGGGTCAGATGACGAGCGTCGTGTCCTTTTTGAAGGCGTTGTCTTGGAGCACCGGTATCTGCTCACCGGGGTGAATACCCTTGATCTGGCTTTCAGTGGTTGGATCTGGCGACGACGACGTACTGAGCTTTGATCTGGCCTTCACTGGCTGGGTCAGACGACGAGCGTCGTGTCCTTCTTGAAGGCGTTATCTTGGAGCACCGGTTTCTGCTCACCAGGGTGAAAACCCTTGATCTGTCCTTCAGTGGTTGGATCCGACGACGACGACGTACTGCGTATTGATCTGACCTTCACTGGTTGGGTCAGACGACGAGTGGCGTGTTCTTCTTGAAGCGTTGTCTTGGAGCACTGATATCTGCTCGTCGGGATGAAAAACCTAGATCTGGCCTTTATTGGTTGGATCTGACGACGTTTTTTTGTCTCTCCTTGGAGGCGTCGCTTTGATGACTTGACCCTCAAGCACCTTGTTGCACATCTATTGTTCAGATGTGTTGGTTGAAGGAGAAGCTAGTTGTCGCCGGCGGCGGGCTGTTCCTGATGCTGGTCACAACATGACAATTTGTTTGTCATTTAGTTCTTGGTCTGCCTTTTGTAAGCTGATTTATTCGTTTATAATAAATTATGGCTGTGTGCATCGTATAGTGCAGAGGCCGGGAGACTTGCACTTCCATTATCTAAAAAAAAGGCATGATTCAAGGAAACCTTGCTTTTAAGTTTATAGTTTTAGACTAGTGGTAAACAAATTTTCATGTATGTGCTTGTTCAACCAAATCCTCCTTCCTGGTTTTAGGAAGATCATTCGGCATCTGCCTGTCTTCCATTAGAATTAAGAATTCAAAACAATCCATCCTGAACTTTTTGGCCATTTGTATATACGCAAGAATATTCAAAAGTTGATCTAGGTCTGTTTGACTCCGTTACACTTAATCGCTGCAGAGACATTAGAGCCGGATGTCAAGATCATGAGCCTGTCCATCCTGTCGCCCGGCCGGCCTGACATCTTCCTGCCGCTGCCGGTGGAGCCCAACGCCAAGGGGGTGTGGTTCACCCTGAAGGAAGGCTCCCTGTACAAGCTCAAGTTCACCTTCTCCGTCAGCAACAACATCGTCTCCGGCCTCCGCTACACCAACGCCGTCTGGAAGACCGGCATCAAAGGTGAAATGGAACGACCAATTCTGCACATGACACCCCAGTCAGTGTATCCCACACGCATAGGATTCACGATCTGCTCGTTGCGCCGTGCAGTGGACAGCACCAAGGAGATGCTCGGCACGTTCAGCCCCCAGCTGGAGCCGTACACGTACGTGACGCCCGAGGAGACCACCCCGTCCGGCATGTTTGCTCGGGGATCCTACTCTGCGAGGACCAAGGTAAACGGATGGCACAAGCTTACTCATTTCAGATAGCAATATGGTACAGGTACATCAGAGCTCAGAAATGTGACAGAGGAATGTGTGTTTGTTTTGACAGTTCCTCGACGACGACCGGAAATGCTACCTGAAGATCAACTACACCTTCGACATACGCCGAGATTGGCCATCGAGCTGAGTTGAGCCCTTTTCTGGGCCGAAATGTGGCCACCAAATAGAAGCGAGGCGTCGGCAGTGAGACCCGCTGCTTCGGTTACTGTTCCTGTCGGAGCAGAGTCGAGTAGTGGACTTTGCTTCGTTTGCATTTTACCTTTTCTTTTTGTATGGTTACCACTAAGGTTCTCATCACGTGTGCGTGTGTATATTGTTGCTTTGTTCGGTTGTTTGTTGTGTTAACACCGTCATAGACACTTGTCAGGTCAGTCATTCTGTGTGTGGTGTGTGTTTGGGCTTTTGTCGTCAGGATCTTGTTTTTGAACTGCCTCTTGAGTTCAGAGCAATGCAGCTGCATTTCATGTAATGCATTCGGATCAAATATCTGGCGCTTTCTTTTTTCATTGTTGGAATTGCTCTTCTGACCTTGTTTTGCATGCGAATGGAATTTTTTTTTCAGTTTCACCCTTTTGCGTTCTTACAGGGAAGGCTAATTTCACAGGTCAGAAGTTTGAGACTCCCGTTCTCCCGGATAATTTAGGGTACAAGTAGCTGGAGAGTAACTGGTCCCCAAATCCCCAGTAGATGCATCTGGTCGAGGCTGCAAAACGGCCACATCTTTATAGAGAAGCAGCAAAAAATTTACTTGGGTGCAAGCAGCTTAGGACTCCGTTGTGAGTTCACCTAAAATGTTTCAGTTCACTCCGATTGTTACACTGTTTCAATTGTGTTGTTTCAGTAATCGCTGCTGTTTTTATCACTTTCCAGCTTGTAAATAATTTTTTTAAAAAAGAATTACTGCTTATGCTATAGTATACTGTTCTAATATCACTGTAACATTACGTTGGAGCAAATCACAAAATCTCAGCATCACCTTGAAACGATTCGTGTGTTTTTAGATAAGAGCAAGTTGAGTAATTCGTGTTGCACCCGAGTACCAGTGTGCTGCAGCCTGCAGCAGTGGAACATGAGCACTGGAGGTAGTGTCAGAAAAATAGCTCAAGGCTCGCGAGCCAATTTAGCTTAGGCTCGTAATATTCTCAAGCCGAGCCAAACCTCTTCTCCGGCTTGTAAAATTTCCAAGCCAAGCCAAAGCTGCTTGCGAAGCTTGTTGTCTCATGGGCACACTGCCTCTGCCCCCCAAATCTCATTCCAATCACACACAGCGACACACCACATGCACTGCCTCCGCCCCCAACACACATTCCAGATCGAGTCCAGTCCCACCTTGTTCGCCGCCTCGCCCTCAGGTTTGCCCCCTGTCCTCTCCGCCCCGCCCCACCCCCCTCCTCCCCCGTCCTTCTTCCGCCGCCCCACACGATGTCCCCATCGAAACCGGTGAGCTCTCTTAAACCCGCCCGCTCCACATCATGTCCCACTATGTCACGAGCAAAAACCCTCAGTCAATGGCCCAATCCCTCCACAGGAGCACTACGTCGCTGTCTTCTTCCCCAAATCTGACCGAACCGATTGCCGTCGCCGCCATTTTTGCTCAAGTGAGCTTCTCTCTAACTCCCTCCTACAAGAGCACGCTCACACCTCCATCTTCCTCTCCAAACCTCGGATTTGAAGCTTCCCTCTCCAGGCCCCATCGCCGCGAGGAGCTAGCCACGCCACCTCAGGTTGCCACCTCGGGTTGCCGCCGCCAGCCCACCTCAATCCACCTCCATCATCACCCACTACTCCGGTGAGCTCCCTATCACCTATAGATGCTTGTGCGCACCATCTTTTCTCCCCTCTCTCCCTCCAACGCCGTCGCCCCTTTTCTCCCTCACTCCCGCCCGCCATGCGCTACCATAGACCCACGTCCTGGCGTTGTTACCCGCAACACCGCCACCTCTAGCCTCCTCTCCCCCGCGGGAACCCATTTTCGAGATTGTTGATTCCTCTCCACCACCCCTTCGCTGCCGGCGAGCGTGCCCCTCCCTTCTTCCCTCTGTTTCTCTCTCTTACTCGGGGCCACTCAATTAAGAATGGTTTAGAGGTTTTATGACAGTTTGGCTCGCGAGTTAGCTCGAGCCTACTTTTGAGCTAAGCTGAGTCAAACTTCTGACTCGTTGTTTTCACGAGCCAAGACGAGCCGGCTCAGTTTGGCTTGTTTCCAGCCCTAACTGGAGGTGTCGTGGGCTGGGCGTACCGGCGGACGGCTTGGCTAGGGGAAGCAATTTCGGTTCGCCGGTCGACTCGAGCAACCCCGCGGTACCGTCCGCGCGGGTCGCTTGCCTGACCTATCGCGCGCGCGTCCAATTTAGCCGTGAACTCCGCGCAACTTCCTAATGCGACTGCTCACGCCTACGCGAGGGCGACATGGTCGCGCGCGCCCGCCGGCTCACGCTCCATCTCCGCGACTTTGCGCGCACCGTGTAGCATTCGCGGTACCACCGGTCGGTTGTGCTAGGACGTGGTGATGTCGGCGTGGGAAACGGACGATTTTTGTGGCCTGTTCGGTTGCGTGCCTCCTCGGCTCGGCGCATGGGTCGGGAGGCCAGGTTAACGGTGTGGTCGGTCGGTTTACCCTTGGCCCAGTTTGTTCGGAATGCTAGACAAGCCGGCCCAAGTGGCTAGGATAAATGCCTCAGCACCCGCCTGGCCTAGTAAACCTCAGGCTTGGTGCTGCCACGCACACGCATAGATAGGCCCAGTGATCTTCTAAAAAATCATCATTTGAGCTGCTCGAGCTAAGAAAAGATGTGGCTTCACGTGAGCAGAGTAAAATCCTCGCGCCAGAAAAGTCGCGAGTGTTAGGAAACCTTGACCTAAGGTTTTTTTTTGCAAATACCTAAACTGTCCCAAGTGACTAAGTGAGTTTAGGCTATAAATATAAGCCAATATTATAGAGAGAGATGATGATGAATAAAATAAGATTTACCCTTTCTCTCTCACATAGAGGTGGCTAAATAGATCGTATCGGCCCGAAGCACGAGACTGTTGTCTTGACCTAGGCATGGTATGGCCTGACCAGACGTGTCGTGCTTAGATCGGCACCCGGCCCAAATAGTCACGACGCGGCACATTGTGACACGCTTGGATTCGGTCGAAGATTACCGGAGACGAAGATTGGTTCGAGGGCGGCGCGGACGGCTCCGAGGTAGATGGTGGCGACACAACGAAATCTGGCGGCTTCGCGGGGAGATAGAGGACAGGGTTCAGCTAGAGCAAAGAGGAGGGCAAGCGGGACTCGGTGCTCCAATTTATAGGTGCGAGCGGGGAGTGGAGTGGGCGCCGATGCGAACGGGATCGACGACGTGGATTTCGGTTCCTGCTTTGGGAACTGAAGAATGCAAGGGGCAGTGAAGGCGCGCAGTGATGACGGCTTGAATACGGTGGTGATGGCGACGGTTTCCAGCTGGGACGAGCATAAGCGGCGTGGAGCTGCGCTGGTGGTGTGGCCTAGGAACGGCTTGGCGTTGGCACCATGTGAGGCAGAGCAGAAGCAGAGCCAAGCAGAGGGGGATGGGCTGGCCGGTTGGGAGAGAAGAAAGAAAGAAATGGACTGGGAGAGAAAAAGAGACGAGCTTGGCCCAAGAAGTTGGAATGAAATTTGAATTGAGATTTAGATTTGAGTTTGGAGAGGTTTCACTATATTTTAAATTTTGAATTTCGGCCGAGTTTTGAATTGATCTGGAATTCAGAATGAGATTCGAATTTGAACTTCGGATTGGAATTTGAGTTTAGATTTTAATAACGGCAAGAACTCCGGATAAAAACCAAATACTTTGAAATACTTAACTTAGTATAGTTTTTGAAAGACAAATAAAATTGGGATGTTACTCAACAAATGCAATGCGATTTGCGTATGCAATGTACCTTTTGTTCTATTCTATTTTTTTCACTGATTTTTGGGAGGAGATTTTGGCGAGGCATATGCATTTAACGGTATTCTCCTAAGGAGGAGCGTTACGAAGTCCTTGACCTAGTGGTGTTTGTAGGTAAATACTAAACTGCCTCTAGTGGGTTTAAGCTATAAATATGAGACATTATTGTAAAGAGAGACGATGATAAATAAAATAAGCTTCACCATTTCTCTCTCACACACTTATGTCTCCATTGTATTGTGTATTTTGATCTACGTCAATATTGCAACGACTACCGAAATTTAACAGTGAGCACGTTCAGAGTTCAGATTGCTTCCTCATCTCGTCGGTCGCACGTGGTCGGATGAGCAAACCATCCGAGAAATTTTATAAAGGGGAATTCCCATCTGGCTAAACCTGCTGCTTTCTTTCGCTCTTGCCGTCACATCATGTGCCATAACATTCCGCTGGAGTTAGGATCCACGTTAAATAAGCCAAGGGATGTACTGGCGATTCAGCTGTGCCGATCGGCGCGATGCAAGTACTCTTTTTTTTTTCTTGCCTTCTTTCCGTTTTGGATCCAAGGAAAATGACTTCACATGTCGATTTTTTTTGCCGTTCTTGTTTGTTTGGTGCGCAAGCCTGGCGATCTGGAATTTTCGGAAAATGAATGCATTGGCCGGACGCTGGAAGCCTGGAACGAACGGCGACGCAGAACGATTTTTGACAGAAGGAACACCGGTGTCAGCTCGTCTGCATACGATATTTCCTTGTTTACCGGGCACCTCCTAATTTCCCCCAAGGGGTCTTTAAATTCATGCATGACGCATGACATTGTTGAATTGCTCGATCATGCGACTCTTACTGCAAACACAAGAACGTCACTTCATGATTTATTGCTTCCGTTCAGTTGCTTCGGTTAGAATCGAATTAATACTTATCCTTGGCTGTAAATTCTTTCAAATCTGAATATCTCGAGCTTCTCCGTCTACGCTGCAGATAAATGCGCTGCGTGTATAATACGTGTGCGCACAAATGAGCCACGCGTGTTCGCGTGATGGGTGCATGCGCGGCGAGAGCGTGGATTGGAGGACATGTGTTTGTTCTGACGCGAATAGTAGCGAGTAGCAACACGCCAAGCCAAGGCCGGTGACGCTTTCGGCAAAACATAAAACCCAGAAAAAAATATATTATATGACGGGGACGCGTTGTTAAGCGGTGGACCAAATCGATGTGTCGGCTCCGTTTTGCTCAAGCCCTGAGGGAACAAATGGCCGGTCTTTCGATTGCAGATCGGAATGACACCAAACATATTTACGGACAATTGAAAAGTATTATTTTAATTAAATTATGGTATAATGGCTATTTTGCGGAAACAAAATAGACATCTTAAGTCTAAAGATTTGACTTACATTCAGAAGAACCAAAGGTTTTCATATGAAAGCTTGAATGCGGTCGCAACCATAACACGTTCTCCAATGTGTCTTTCAATCTTCTAATATGCCTTTTGATGAAGATTTAGCATGATTGAGCACACAACGTACTCAGCAAGTCACATATGAAAACTATTTAACTACATGTCAGGAGTTCAATGGATTGTTAGAGTTTACCATATCAGGTATATGCGAATGCAACTTTTGAGTTAAAGCAATTTGTGTTTGAAACAGTAAAATCATACTAATATGACATCAGGTTTACTCAACAATTGCAATTACCATCTTAACATATCAAAATATCTACTTATGCCTCATATATTAGAATCATTCATGAACACAACTTCATTAACTAGAAGCATGATGTATCCGAATGCCATCGATTATACTCTATAGAGTTGTCCAATTTTACCCACAAACATACCTCAAATTCATATTGTCATGCAATATACACGCAACCTGATAGCGTGCGACTGAATTGAGATAACAAGACATCTCCACTGCTCAACCTTTCTAGCCTCTACCTGATAGGTCCTTAGACAATATAGCCATCGAGAAATCACCGGACAAATAGTAAAGTACGCGGTTCGACGCTGACTGTTCCTACCGTTATGTAGTTCAGCAAGTGTCCTAACCGGACCACTCCTGACTCACTCCAAACCGCGACTGCTCTATACAACAAGAGTAGGTGTCATCCTGTAGACTAAGCTAAGTTGGATAAACCAAACATGTGGTCAAGCGATTTCTGTGTCTTTATTTGACACAAGGTTCTAATCCTTACATGTCTTACAGTGAGGTGATGAACCAACATCTAACTCGTGGCTGTCCATCTCTTGATCCCACCTTCGACTCATTTTTATCAAGTCTATTAGGTTATCCAACCTCCTGATCTTAACCCTCAACTCTCCACCAAAACCATTGGGGGTTAGCCGATATCCTTTTTTTAGTATTTACAAACACATTGTGTGACAATGCCGAACATTTATTATTATTTTATGTAACTTAATCTTATCATGGTGAATATGACCTACAAAGAATAGGTGGACTTGTATGTGGGGTGATAGGATTTTATCTACTTATCATGGTATTCAAAAATATTATTTCAATATTAAAATAACTAGCATAAATATGATAATAAAAGTAATAATATAAGTACATGAAATATAAGCTCAAAATAATCAAATGAATTCAACTTGCCTCTATATCCGTAGTCCTTGATTGGATATATCTCTCCTGTGTCCTGATCAATAAAATCGGGTTCTAATATGAAAAAAATCAAATAAATAAGTTCAGGCTCAACAGGAGGCGAGCTGGGAACAATATGAATTAGAGAAATTAGGAAAGAATTGAAAAGAAAGGTGGTGTGGGATGGTGGGGATTTATTGGTGCTTGATTAACACTACTTGAACAAATTGTGATCCAATGGTGGGGATGGTGTAAAACCGCCGATAAGTTGGTCTCGATAAAACCATTATCACGTGATACTCGACTACTCGACTTCACAGACGGTTTTACACGAACCGCTCAGGATACTCGACTTCACAGACGTTTCGTGTACATAACCGCTCAGTGATATCGCATTCACGCACGGTTTTTTTATAAAAACCGCTCGTGATAGTTCATTACACTAACTACATTTTTACTAATTTTTGGTTTGCCTCAGGAATTGCTAGCCATGCCCTCTGAAAACAAGCATGCAGAAAAACAGATACATCACAGATAATCAATTGTCGAGAAACTCAATCTGATCATTACTCAAAATAAATTACAAAAGATCACATTTGTTCAAGTATTGTTACAAAATAAATTGGATTACAATTGAGTCAATTGTTTGCAGGTGATTGAGAAGTGTCGGCGGGGTGATGCGCTGGGTCGGCAATGGAGTGAAATTCTCCGGTGTCCTTAATTATCTCTGATATGATAAAGCTGCAGAGCTTCCCTCGAATGTCCTTGATCTCATTCGCAAAGAGTCCATCTAATTGTATATTCAAGGCCTGTTGCTAGTAAGAGTAAAGTGTTAAGCATATATATTTAAATTTATAATTAGGAAATAATTATTTCGAGATTCACAAACCTCGAGATCCTTCTTCCTAGCTCTAATGATTTGCTCCATATGATGGCAAACGTAGATTGAACATAACTCATCATTTTTTTGCTGGCGGCACTGCAAAAATAGAATTACATATATCAGTTCGAGATGCGTTATTATGAAGTATGATATAGGATTATCGTGTTGTAGCGCGTACCGGAAATTTTGTCCTGTGTGTTAGTTCGGCGCTCTTTCCATCGTATATTCCTTTGTTGGCAACATAGTTGATGAACGACCTACATGATTCCAAAAAGTTATTCTCAATCATTTCAAACTAATGAAGACTAAAATAGAGTTATGTATGAAGGAAATGAGTATACCTGTCGAGTATTCCTCCCAGAATGTTGAAGTTGTGGTTATTGTGGATTAGGGAATCAAGGTATATCACATGGTTCCTCTTTGGTATGATGACTAAAAGGATCCAGTGGTACTTACTCATGTATGTCATTAAACATAAGTTCGTGCTGCGTATAAAGTACAAATAAAATTTGTAGAGCAAGTAGTGACACTTACCCCTGGTTGTAGGGCACCACGATGTACTTCATGTTCTGGTGACGAAGCAATGCCTGCGTTATGTATTTCTTGACGAAGGACGAGTCTGTTTGGATGGTTTGCAATGATACCACATGTGGGTCGAGGAAACTCACCGGTTCTTTCCATTCCGAGACATTTTTCATCATATATCTATACATAAAAAATGAGTTGTGATATTTATCGGTATTACGTGAATGTAGAACTTGATTGTATGCACTTACAGTGTCCAACATCGTAGAAGCGAGACGTCAAGGCCAATGAGGTTGAATAGGTCATATAAGTCATTGAAACCCACGACGAAGTGGTTCGTCCCGTTGAAGAAATGCTTATACTCGTATCTGACGGTGATTCTAGTATCGCACCCCTCCTTTTGGGTCTTATCCAAGTACCAGGCATGCAAAGCCTGACAAGCATATCCAGCACGCCCTAATACTGCGTCAGAGCACAACGGTTTTCCGATGATGTACTTCCCGAATATTCCCGACTTGCCGGACTTGAAAGGCGCCTTAACGTTCGTCAATTTCGATTTGGTCTTAGGCATTAGCAGCGTCTTCCATTTCAAAGAAACTACTAGAGTTTTGCTACGGAATAGGCAGCTTTCACGTATGAAATCGGTTCTTAGCATCAAATCTAGCCATTTGAACTGGCTAATTAAGCACGTAAATTTCAGATGCTCTAAAGGGTTATAGATTGTTACCCTCGAAGCTCACGACGAAAATACCAAATCTCTTGAGATTCTCTCCTTCTCCCTCCCTTTCTCCTCTCCTTCTCCTCCCCTCCCTCTCTGTCGGCGGCGCAGTGGGCGTTTATCTGGTGTCGGCTCAAATGGGAATGGGCAGGGGGTACTCCAGGAATTTATAGTGCGAGGATATCACAGACGGTTCAAAATATGAACCTTCTGTGATATACAACTATCACAGACGGTTTATAAATAGAATCGTATGTGAAATATCACGGACGGTTCTATTTCTAAACCGTCTATGATACGGGAGATTATCACAGACGGTTTCTAAATAGAGCCGCCCGTGATATTTCATATATGGTTCTATTTATAAACCGTCTGTGATACGGGCTCATATCACAGACGGTTTATTAATAGAACCGGCTGTGATATTTCACAGACGGTTTTATTTATGAACCGTCTGTGATATATGCCTATCACAGTCGGTTACTAATAAGAACCGTTTGTGATAGACCGGCAATACAAATGCCGCGTCCCAACATACCCAACACAGACGGTTCCAAATGAACCCATCTGTGATGGTGTGTCTACTATAGCCTGTTTTGTAGTAGTGTAAGTTAAGTGGAGTTGAAATGTGATTCACGGGTTCGAAACGGCCAAAATGGATATATTATGTCAGTGATGAATAGTATCAAGCTCGGATGAATAGTACCAGGTTTAAGACTATTCATTATCGGGTTCGGGTCGAATAGTAGTGGTCTATTGAATAGTGTCAGGTCAACACTATTCACAGCGAGGCGGGTTTGATGAACGGTAATGGGTTTGGCTGGTGTTAACGGGCTGAATAGTAATGAGCTTTGAATAATGCTAGGCTTACATAGTGGAGGACAGTGCTGGACTGATTTGGCTGATGGGTTTGGCTCGTTTTCAAGTGAGCTGGAGCTCGCTCCCTATGGCGGCCGAGCAGAAAAAGGGTGGCAACGGGTATTTCGCCAACAGTGGTGGTAGGCGGCAGTGATGGTGCGGCAAGCACCTCCGAGTGTAAACAACCCATTTTGGGTCTTTCACCAGCGGAGGAGATCCAGAGAGGAGGAAGAGCACACTTGGTGGCGGGAATGGCACACTCGGCGTACTCCTCAATGATGGCTAGTTAGGGATAGTGGGATCTAGTGGCGCAGAGGTTGGGGTGGCGATATCTACCGGCGAGGAGGCTGGGGACGACGGGATCTGGTGGAACTAGTGTCAGGGTGGAGAGATCTGTCGGTCGAGAGGCTGGAGATGGCTATGAGGCGGGACAATGAGATCCACTGACGGCGATAACCACTGGCGGCGAGGGCGGGACGGTGAGATCCATCGTCGTCGACCAAATTGCTTGCTCCACCGCGTGAAGAGGAAAGAGAGGGAGGGAGAGAGAGAGAGAGAGAATATGCAGTGGCAGAGCCCACTTCTACTGTGGTGCTATGTACTTGTACTTTTCCCCTCCTTTTATGTCACATCAGGGTTATCCAAAATCCATAAAGAAACGAAAATGACAGTGTTGCACGGATCTCGGAACATAACCAACGGTTATGATAATGGGTTCGTATGCACGTAGGTTCATAAAATCCTCATCTGTTAGGTATCTATAAAATTTTGGGAGATTCAATTATTTGCCACTGTCAAAGATATGCAAATTCAGGATTTGCTACTTGTGTGTCTATGACATGTGGCTCCGGGACCCAGATATCATTCACACATAGAGTGATAAATCCTGAAATCCACATCTTTGTAGTGGCAAATAACTGATTATCCCTTTAATTTTCGTGAAATTCTTGTTCTAAACATGCCTTATGGCCATACCAAATATCAAATAAATTTTTGAGGAATCTCACATGAAACAATTCATTTTCTACTGGAATTGGACAAATATCATGTGTTCCAAACAGAGAATAAGTCACAAACATCTATTTAAAATATCGAAGCATTGTATTAGCCGTCCGAATTGTCTGAGCAGAACATATTTAAGGTGCTGCAAAACTCTGTGTCAAATTTGAAGCTAGCTTCTTCCCCCAATAAAAGTGTATCAAAAGTCTACACTACATAAGATGGTTATGCAAAATACGAATTAAGTATACTTAATTTTTAAAGTAATAAGCATCTAGCATTAGTCCACTAAGGGCATCTTCAATAGTAGCAATCTCAGCCGCTTCTTATCTGTCATGTTATTCAAAAATCTAGTTAGAGAAGAGAGGATGTGAAAAGAGAGAATGTGTCATCTCTTATATAAGAGACAAACTAGACATACAAACTATCACAAATGGTGAGTGTTAAAGGGGATAACTTGTGTTTAAAATGAATGATTTTATAAATAAATTGTTAGAGATGATGTCTCTAAAGTCATACGTAGATAAGTTAAAGCCTTTAAAGACAATTCTAAAAGATAAACTATTATACATGGTCTAATCTAAAAACAGCACTGTACTTTCTAGTTTCCATGTATACTATTTCAGTTCAGCCCCACAGAAAAGCAAAAAAATAAAAATTCAGCTTCCTCCATTTGTTTACCTTTTCCAATGTCTTAACTCTTAAGTCTTAACCCCGAGGAAACCTAAAATCAAAAGACGAAACAGAAGAATAAACAGAAGAAACCGACCCACCCTTTCGTCTCCACCACTTCCCCTGCCCTCCCGCCCCCACGAAATCTGGAAAACCTGGACGCCATTGCCAACCTTTTCCCTCGAGCGCAAGGAAAGCACACACCGGAGAGGAGGAGGAATCATCTTGAGCAATTCGGAAGGTATCTCTTCTCCGCCCCGCAGCTCATCGTCCTTTCCGTCGCCGCGCCGCCCCCTATCCATGGCGCGGGCGCGGACGATCTCCTCGTTCTTGTCTGGGGTTCCGAGTTCCGACATTTCTGATCTGAAATCTTCTTCTTGTTGTTCCCGCAGAAAGAGGAGATGTCCGGATTCGTGGGTGTCGTCGTCTCCGACCCCTCGCTCCAGGGGCAGTTCACGCAGGTCGAGCTCCGATCGCTCAAGGCCAAGGTGACGCATCCGAATCCACGGTTTCTTTGGTGTTTGCTCCTATGGTCCGGAAACCACAGTTCTCGGTGTTTCGTCTATCGGTTTCATTGCAATTCTTGGTTTTTAGCCTTTTATTTTGTGGGGTTGCAGTTTTTATCTTTGAAGAGAGACTCCGGCCATGTCACCACCAAGAACCTCCAGGGGCTGATGAAGAAGCTGAGGGGGCTCAATGAGGTAGTCTCCGAGGAGGATATCGCCGCCTTCTTGTCGGAGTCGTATCCCGACAGCGACCAGGAGATTGAGTTTGAGTCCTTCTTACGGGTACATCTCGGCGATTCTCAGAGTTCTTGATTGGTACTGTGGAGAGGAAGAGAGAGAGTGTCTGTGTGTCGTTGTCTTATTGATTTGATGGGAATGGGAAATTTGGTGTGATGTTTTTGTAGGAGTATCTAAATCTGCAAGCAAGGGTGTGCGCCAAGGAAGGTGGTGGTGGCGGGCCTGGTGGCGGCAAGAACACGTCATCGTTCCTCAAGTCCAGCACCACAACGCTGCTGCACAATCTCAACCAGGCGGAGAAGTCATCCTATGTGGCGCACATCAACACTTACCTTGGTGAAGACCCATTCTTGAGGAAGTACTTGCCAATCGACCCGGCCGGCAACCAGCTGTTTGATCTCGTCAGGGACGGTGTTCTGCTCTGGTGAGATGTCTTTCTAGCTAACAAATACAGGGTGCACGCCCATTTACTCTTTACAAACAAATTGCCCGCTAGTCCTATACTCCTATCTGATGTTTGTTCATTTATGGATCATTTGCTCAGTAAGTTGATCAATGTAGCTGTACCTGGGACCATTGATGAGAGAGCAATAAATAAGAAAAGAGTTCTTAACCCATGGGAGAGGAATGAAAATCACACACTGTGCCTCAACTCTGCAAAGGCCATTGGATGCACCGTTGTAAATATTGGTACACAAGATTTGGTGGAGGGAAGGGTATGTCATGTACTCCCCTATTTTAAGTCCTTTCGTAACTCATGATGCAGTGTAATTGATGTAAAAAATTGCTGATGTTTTTTATTTAATTGTGTCCTGTACAGTGCTGACTAATGTAGGTACCGAACACAATGTCATTACTTGTCTTGTCTTTCTATGTTTGTTCACTATAATCACTTAGCAGTATTTCGTAGGCAGCATCTCATATTTCCTTGCTCCTTTGCTGATTGCTGCATGTGCTCTTCTCCTATTCACTTCTCCACGTGTTATGGATGTTTTCAGCCATCTTCTCTTAGGGACTTCAATTTTTCTTCCAATTGTCATATTTAATTCAAGCAATTCTCTATAAAGTCAAGTGGTGACTTACACAAACTTATATTGTTTTGCTGGCAGCCTCATTTAGTTCTTGGATTGATATCTCAAATCATAAAGGTAAATATTGAATTGTGTTTTGCGTTTTGGGGCAATTCAATGGACACACTATAATTTGAACTCCTGCTTCATCAAATAAAAAATTGTTTGTACTTACCATCAGATTCAACTTTTGGCCGATCTGAATCTCAAGAAGACACCCCAGCTGGTGGAATTGTTCGATGACAGCAAGGTAAATAAAAGCATTTTTTTCCTTATAATTTTTTAGTACACCTTTGCTCAGAGCAAAATTCATTTTATTGATTATTTTGCAGGATATAGATGAAGTGTTGAGCTTATCACCAGAAAAGATGCTACTTCGATGGATGAACCATCATCTGAAAAAAGCTGGCTACAAGAAAACTGTTAACAATTTTTCTTCAGATGTGAAGGTGCATATGACAACAAAATATGTCACAAGATATACTAACCACTTGTTTATGTGCAATAATTATATAAGAAGCTGCCCATTATGCTTGATAAATCTTATTGCTGCATTTGATTTTTATTGGCAAAGCAATAGCTGGCTTTGCAACATTATTTATTAACCACTTTATTCTATTAAATCCCTCAGCTGAATTCATTTCCCATCTTATGTAATATAGGAAAAGTGTGTCGGACTGTACTTAATCCATCAGAATTGCTTTCTTTTCCATGCTTCTATGCTTACTGTTCAACCTCCGATGGTCACACAAGTTAGTTCTGTACAGGATGGTGAAGCCTATGCTTACCTTCTAAAAGCTCTTGCTCCAGAGCATTCTCCTGAAACCACATTGGAGACTAAGGATCCCAGTGAGAGGGCAAAAATGGTACTTGAACAAGCAGAGAAGTTGGACTGCAAAAGATACTTGACTCCAAAGGATATCACTGAGGGCTCTGCCAATTTGAATCTTGCATTTGTTGCACAAATATTTCAGCATCGGTAAGTACGATTTTCTTGTTCCCCAAAAGTACAATTTTTTTTTATATTATCATTAAAGTCATATGAGCTATTTTCCCCATGTTGCGTCACACTCACATTAAAAGGTTCTTAGCTAGCTGGTAATGATTTGATAATGTTATCTGATCATCACTTGAATGCTACTATTCCATGGTGCGCAGGAATGGTTTAACTAGTGACACCAAACAGGTTACACTCACACAGACAGCAACACGTGATGATGTTCTAGTATCTAGAGAAGAAAGGGCCTTTCGGATGTGGATCAACAGCCTTGGGGTTGAAGCATATGTGAACAATGTTTTTGAAGATGTTCGCAATGGGTAACGAGATTACTTGAAAGAGCCTCGTGTTTATGTCTAAATGAGTTGATAATTAATATATGTTCTCATGCAGATGGGTACTTCTTGAGGTACTTGACAAAGTTTCTCCAGGGTCTGTCAATTGGAAGCTGGCATCAAAACCTCCAATTAAATTGCCATTTAGGAAATTAGAGAATTGCAATCAAGTTGTAAAAATTGGGAAGGAGTTAAAGTTTTCATTAGTAAATTTAGCTGGGAATGATATCGTGCAGGGAAACAAGAAATTGATTGTTGGTGAGTCTGACTGCATCTATTCTTTTCATTGGTTGCTAATGGATTGTCGTCTTTTTTTTAGGAAGGAACTAATGGACTGTCCTTAATAACTTGTTCATCACATAATTCAAGTTTTTGGTGTTGTCTTTCAGCACTTCTGTGGCAATTGATGAGATTTAATATCCTTCAATTGTTAAATAGACTGAGATTCCACTCCCAAGGATCCCAAGGAAAAGAAATTACCGATGCTGATATACTAAACTGGGCCAGCAGCAAAGTGAAAGCATCAGGAAGAACATCTCGGATGGAAAGTTTCAAGGTGCTTTTAATTTCCATAGCTTTCAGTTTTCGTTTCTTGACAGAAAACTTCATTTGCTCATTTTCCCTTTTTTTTTCTCCCTTCAGGACAAGAGCCTATCAAATGGATTGTTCTTCCTTGAACTTCTTAGTGCAGTACAGCCGAGGGTTGTGAACTGGAAAGTTGTTACAAAGGGGGAAGATGGTCTGTTCTTGGCGGATATTGACATTCAATTCACTATTTCATGACCTGATTTCTGACTGATTATATACATTTTCTTTATAAATAATTAAAAAAATGAACCATAGCATTAGCTGATCAACAATTTCTTTTTGCAGATGAGGAAAAGAAGCTAAATGCTACCTACATCATTAGTGTTGCAAGGAAGCTTGGATGTTCTGTGTTTCTGCTGCCAGAGGACATCATAGAGGTAAAGAGCCATTGCTCGGAAATAGGGATCTGACACTGTAGTTTAACCATCGAAGATGAATTAATGCCTAGTACGCAGCATTAGTTGTTGGGGCACTTCAGCAGTTTATCTGGGATCTGAGCTAAATACTATACTATCATCATCATGTGCTAACAATAAATCACATTTTATTATTAGTTCATATTCTTACGTTCTTGATGTTTCAACAGGTGAACCAGAAGATGATCCTAACACTCACTGCTAGCATTATGTATTGGAGCCTACAGAAACAGACACAGTCACAATCTGAAATGTCAGAACAATCAGAGCCATCTAGTATGACTTCAGATGCAGCTTCTGATATTGCTTCGGAGGATGCTGCTTCAACAACAGCACCATCTGAAGGAGAAGAGGTGAATTCGTTGTCTGACAGTTTATCCAACCTGACCACAGATGATGCTACTTCAAACGCTCCACCTGCAGAAAATGGAAATGATGTGGTAGTATCCTGATGATTATGGGGCTGCACAACATTTCCTCCCTTAGCACTATCCTTTTGTTTTTATACAGGAATTAGTGCTTTCATGGTGCCCAAAGTTGTTGCTACCAGAAGTGAATTTTTTTCCTACTTCTGCCTACTTTTCAGGTAGCCTGGTATGTACAAATACGGATAGATATAGGTGCCGTTTGTTCATTAAATTTTGCTCAATACGATAAAAGAGGGGGAAAAACATACATAGGCCACCGTTTGGGCATTTCCTGTAATCTCTTTGGTATACTTTGATGTCATAGCTCCTTTACTCTTTTGTATCTTGTCGGTCAATGTGTTGAACCTTTTCTTTTCCGGACTAGTCAACATGTACGGGTTGGCCATTATCGTTTGTAATTTGTTGCTACTCTGGACCATTCATGAGCTGTACATGACATACTTATGAGATTTCTGTTTTCTCCAGGAATTCCTGTGCATATCGTTTTGTACATGACATACTGAGGAGATTTCTGTTTTCTCCAGGAATTCCTGTGCATATCGTTTTTTCCTCCCTTTGCATGCCATTTCCCCCGGACAATTTGCAGTTCGGGTATGAGCAGAGCAGCAACTTAATTCTTCTTGTTTTTCTGGAGAAGGGTGGACTATTTTCAACTCATTTCGCATGAACGATGTTGCACTTCTGTCATGCAACAGAGACCGGCCGGACACTTCTACAATAGTTTCATGAACCTTAGAAATTAGAATTAGCTGATTTTTCTCCAAAGAAAATGGAACATCAGAACATCAAAACGAGATGATGAGTTGCTATGGTGCGTGTGTACGCCTTGCAGTTGCAGCTAGCTGCTTTTAGCAGGCTATACATAAATACATATACAGGGCCAACGTCACCAGAGGCTGAGAGTGAGAGGCTCCGTGTCATTTCTACTCTTTCTTCAAGACGCAGCTGCCTTGCTGCCGGGACTCCATAGCAGCCACCGCTTCTTCCTCCATTGCAAACTCTCCACTCTTCCTAGCATATACACTATGCAAGTCAAGCTAGATGCTGACGCTTCCTCCAAGTCCAAGAGCTTCTCGTGTTCGCCATTGCCAACTTCCTCCTTCGATCTGCAGACGATGGGAGGATAGCTGATATGGCAATGTGGTGGTCGAGAAGATGAACCAGCCTATACGTATCAGCGGCATACAAGGGCAGGCCAGGCATTTGATTTCCTACCTATTTCTAGCTAGCTAGTTTCTCGTTCTTCGCTTCAGCTTTGCTTTGCAGAGACATTGTTGCAGATGCTGTGAATTAACCTCTCGCATTTTTGGATGATGGGCTACCTTGGTTATTGATCTGTATCGTTTTCCTGGGAAAGAAAGTTTCTTCTACAAGAGCGCAAAGTGAGGATTTCCTGATGGTGATTTTTCTGCTTCTCTTTTTTGTGCGTGAAATCTTCTTGCTTGTGATTATGCATCGAAGGCAGAACGGTGTACAGTAGTTAACTGAATTCTTGTGCTTGTTTCATTTGCATGCTGCTGAAACAGCGCGCAGCATACTGTTCAGTACCAGGGGCGGAGCCGGTTTTTTTTTGGCAAAACTCGTATTTTAGTGATATTTTAAGAGGATTTTCATGAACTTTTGATCTAGTTTCGAGCCATTCGCCAGCGGCCCCGAGTCTCTCCGCCCCTGTTCAGCACTGCAACTATATAGACGACTACAGTGTGTCTTCCGGGTAGCATGATAGAAGAACCAAGAAACAACTTTACATACAAACAACCTCTCTCGTTTCCCCCCTTTCTTTTAAAATTTTTACTGACATAGTAAGAACAAAATATGATACCAAAATCTACAATCAGTTTGTTGTAGTGCGAGTTGAGTATATTGACCTCTGCAACATATCTAATCTACCGTGGATATGAAGACGCTGTACTTTCCCAAGGAAAAGATGCCTCCGTAGCAGTAGCACTGCCAAAGTGTCAAAAGTCTGGATTTAACCGGTTGCGCTAACTATAGTAGCATGTGTAAGTACAACCTTATCACATTCTTCCTCCACTGGAATTGCTCTTTGGCATGTGTCTTACGAAGATGTATAGATAGCTTCCCAGACCAGAAACCACAAGATTTCTAGGGAATCATCATCTCATCACTTGTCCCACCAAATATATTGCGCAAGATCCGCACATGCAGTCGTCGTTGTCTGGTTCCCATAAATTGCGGTCGGCTTATTAGTACTTGCGCAGGCAGGCCAGGACCAGCCTCTCAGGGGCGGAGGCAGCTAGGTGCAGACGTGCAGTTGCACCCTATTTTTTTAAGGAAAAAACAAATATATACTAGGTATAGTATGTATGGTACAGGGGACGTTCCCTTCCTCCTCCTTAAAAACTCTAGCCACCACCAAACAAACCCCCCTCTCCTCCTCCCTTCCTCCTCGCTGCCGCCGGCCAGCTAGTGGCGGCAGCAGGGTTTCTTCTTCTCGGTGGTGGTGCATGATCTGCATCGCGCTCTCGACGTTTGTCTGCCGATTTTCAACGGTGTGGACTTTCGTTGGGGTTGGATCTGGTACCCTTCTCTGTCGGCTCGTCTTCGGGCGTGGCGATCCGGGGCATTTCTCCGTCGACTTCTTTCGGTGGCGCCTTCATCAATGGCATGACGACGGAGGTGGAGCGGTGTAGATCCAGATTTGGCGTAGTTGGTAGAGATCACCACGGCTCGGTAGCGGTGGCTTGTGCGGCATACGACTCCTCCCCGGTGGACGGCTGTTAACCGACCGACGCGTGGGCTACGATGGACGTAGCCTTCCTTTGGTGCTGGCGGCAGTTGGCTGTTGGGGATGCTGCAGACATTGTCTTGGCGATCTAGCCTTCATTGGTTGGATTCAGTGACGAGGTCGTGCTGTGGCGTGGTCTTGGAGCACTGGTATCTTCGATCTGGGGTGAAAACTCTTGATCTGGCCTTCGCTAGTTGGATCCGGCAACGACGTTGACCTGAACGGCGTTGCTTTCTTGAAGGCGTTGCTTTGAAAAACTGGTACCTGAGCTCCGGAGTGAAAACTCCTGATTTGACCTTCGCTGGTTGGATCCGACGACGTGAGTCATATCCCTTCTTGGAGGCGTCGCTACAGAGACTGTCCCATTATCACCCTCTTTGCTACGCAGCTGTTGTTCGCGTGTGAACGATCTCCTAGTTGGTCCCGGAGGCAGGGCTAGGTGGTCTTTTTTATGTTAGCCTTTGCATGACAATTTGTTTGTCATTGTTGGCTTTTGGCCATTTTTTGTTTTAAGCTTTTAGCTGATGGTGGTATAATGGTTGCGTGCATCCTTAGTTGGTGCAGAGGCCGGAAGTTGTACTTCCATTATCTAAAAAGTTATAGTACGTATATGTATATTATTTGCACCTCTAGCATTTCAACTCACAATTTATCATCTGAGTTATGTGACTTTTGTGTTAGGTATATGCCCACTTTTTTATTATTATAATTCCTAAAATAATAATTGAATCAACAACAGTATATATACTAAGCATATTTGGGATTATGAACAGTAACATGATCAATAACTAAAATATATCTATCTCATATATATGCACTAACAAGACAAAACCTAGAAGAAGAACGCTACTAACAGAAGTAGACACCAACATAGTCATATCAAACGATATCACCGCGACTTACAGAGAATCGCTTCGACAAAGGTCATGGTAAAGTTTGATGCGAAAAAGACGACGCGTAGAGGATGATGGAGAAGGAGGAAGTCGTGACCAACCGCGCGAACGTTTCCCAAAAACTTGATTCGCTCCGACCCATGTAGGATCACGAGGGACGTCGGCTTCGGAGACACTACTCTCCCCACGTCAGTGCACGTTGAAGAAGGGATGGAGTAGCCGAGGTTGCGCAACACAGAGGAACATGGCTCTCTATTCTGGGTACTGATATATGATCTCTCTCTGTTATATTCTAAGAGAAGAGTCCTCTGCCTCATATAGAACCAACAACAAGCAAAAGAAACTACCCTCGTTACTCTGTTTTAAACGCAGTTAAAGCGCACCATAAAACCCCCATTAAAACAGTGTATTCAATTTCTAATTCGTATGCATGGTTTTGAACTGAAAAAAGCTGCAACTCCACATGACACGAAATCGTCGAACCATTCACGTGCACGTCGCGCGTGGGCGGGCGATGGCGCGGCGAGGCGAGCGAGCGAGCGTATGCGTGTGTTCTTCTTTTGCTTGCTTCAATTAGGTAAGACCAACTCCATCTTATATATTGGTTTTCTCCCACCTAGACTAACAGTATGGTACTAAATTTCCCACCTTCCACCATGCATGAGTGGACATTTGGGATTTTTCTAGGATTTAATTAGAATATTAAATGGGTCAAGCCCAAAACTCCAACAATCCCCACCAGATCCCAAAAGCACCACAAATTTGCCCACAATTCTAATGTGTTGTTGATTGACGAGGATCTAATAATCCTTATTTTACTATTTATCTGTAATTTAGTATTATGGGTGAATATGACGTCACACAGCTATTGAGTATACCCCTTACAGTAGTAAGAGAAGTCAATCAGGTGATCGTAAGTTCTTCTACGACCACCCCCATAGTCGTAAGTCCTCCTATGACTACCACATAATGTAAGTCCTCCTACGATTACCTCTGGTTGTAAGTCTTTCTACGACCAGTACCCAGTCGTAAGCTTTTCTACAACTACTCCCTGGTCGTAAGTTCTTCTACGACCAGTCCTGCTACGACTTTTTCACTGATAACTGAGCCCACTCGCCAGTAGGTCGTATTAACTGTGAGATCTGAGCAGTCAAGATACGTAGTTATTCTCTGGAATAACTACAAATAACTCACCATTATCTCTGATTGATAACCGTCAGGCAACGTGGGGAGATTACTACTCCAGTGATTACTCTCATTATTACGGAATAATGGGGCGTCTCTTAACCCAAAATGACCACCTCTGCACACACTATAAAAAGACTTTAGTCAGAGAGAAAGGAGGAGGACCCCGAGAGGGACTTAGAGGCAATAAGTAGCAGTATTAGCGCAAGTCTTTCCACTGATTGTAACCATTATACCCAATACAATAAACACAGGAGTAGGGTTGTTATTCTCTCTAGAGAAAGCCCGAATCTGTATAAAAATTCCTGTGTCTTTTCTGTCTGCATGATCAATTGTGGAGACCCCTCGAATCAAACAATCTTTACGTAAGATCGGTTCTAAAACACCGACAGTTGGTGCCGACCATGGGGATCTTCTGGTGATTCCTTTTCAACAGTTCTTTCTTTTCTCTTTGATGCTTTCATGGCAGGAGAGTAGAACGAGGAGAACTGGTTCGACTTGGCTGATTACGCAGATGTCGACATGGATGCCGGTTTCGATTACGAGCCGAGTATCGAATTATCTGATGGTATTGCCGCCTCTGGAGATCTAATATCAGATCCCGGAGACCACGCCATCGGCGGAGTTGAGGAGGGATCCTTATCCCCCACAACAGTACGTCCAACTGAGGGACCAGTTTCCTCAGAGGGAAAGGGTCAACACGACCACAAACAGAGTTGCCCTAAGACAGACTCACAACACAACGAGAGTCTTTCCTCTGAGTGTTCGAGTCCCCTTAAGGCAGTACGACCTGACGAGAGAAGTTCCGGAAGCCATCATTCCAGAGCTTAATCGGCACCTGATGGTTCTTTTTCTCCGGATAATCCCGCAGAGGAGGGAATCAAACACACTTTTCCTACAAGTACGACCATCCCATCGCAGGACACACCTGCGGACGGAGACGATTATAACCCGGAGTTCCCCTTCCTGGAGGGGTTTACTCCAAGTCGCCAAATGATGTCTCTCAACTACTCCTCAAGCGAGGAGGCCTCGAGCGCAAGTGGGGGTCATCAACGGGAGGTCTTCGTCATTCCCTCTGATAATAATCATTCTCCCAGAGGCAGGATTGACGATGCTCCCCGACGGACACACACTATGTCCCCTCATGGCAATGGTAAAGGCACCGCCGCTGGTGAACGAGGTGAACACCTTGATGAACGTGCGGGACATTCTCAACATTCTCGCACTCCATTGAAACTAACTCGAGGGTCTGATATGGGTGATCCTGAGACAACTCGACAGAGAAAAAGAGAAAGCCCAGGAACTCCAGCACATCAACAACTTGCTGGAAAATCCAACTCAAGAGCTCGCTCGAGTACTAGGCTACGATCTCTGCGCTGAAGAGATCACACGAAGGCTTCGGGACACGATGGCAAAACTCGAGCATCCTCATCGACATCAACCCGGAAGTCACAATAGTATGACTCCATCTTCCATCAGCCGTTCGAACAACTCGTCGCATGGAGATCGACATGATTATCGATCACGTCACTCTCCTGACTTGAGGAAGTTTCTTCGAACATCTGGGGATCAACAAGCCCTCAGGAGAGGTGATCTTTCACCACTCCAGGGACGAAATCTGCGGCAGCAGACAGAATACGAGGAGTATTTCCCTCGTAAGACGGAGGCCTAACATAGGTCGTGTCCACCTGTGACTGGGTATCGTCGAGTACGATCACCTGATGACATTAACCCTTCTTTCCTACAAAGAAGGCGCCAAGAAGTTATCTCTAGATGTCGGGCGTTTTCCCTGGATCTCCGAGAAGTTCGCTGGCCACCTCGCTTTCGACCAACAAACATGGAGAAATTCGATGGAACCGAAAATCCCATTGAATTCCTCTAGATATACACAGCAGCTTTCCGAGCAGCAGGAGGAGGAGAGCATGTAATGGTAAATTACCAACCGACTGTGCTTGTAGGATCTGCTCGATCATGGCTACTAAACCAGCCATTCGAGTCGATGTACTCGTGACAGCACCTCTGCGATCTTCTGCTGGCGAATTCCCAGGGCACCTACAACCGCCCTGGAAAGGAGGACGACTTGCACCGGATAAGACAGAACGATTATGAGAGTCTACGTCAATTCATCAAGCAATTTAGTCAGGTTCGTAATTCTATTATGGAAGTTTCTGACTCGTCTGTGATTAGAGCTTTCAAGTAGGGAGTCCACAACAGAAGGATAACGGAGGATATAGCTTTGAATCCTCCTACCACTGTCGCCGAACTCTTCGAGATGGCCGATAGATATGCGACTGCCGCTGAAGCAGTCGAGTGGAACAATACAATTGACCGCGAAGACAACGTCCCTCAAGAGACAGGCGAAAGTGGTAAGAAAAAGGACAAAAAGGCTAAGAAATCCAAAAATAAGGCGAAGAGACATAAGTCCCCAGCCACTGGTTCTAAGGAGGTCCTAGCTGTAAGTGACAAAGAGCCACGAAGCTCCAAGCAAAGTTCTGATCGAGGCAAAGGTAAGCGCCCCAATCGGAAGAATGTCAAGCTCAGGTGGTGTCCTTTTCACAAAAAAGAAGGGCATGACTTTCGCAACTGCTGAGTTTTTTTTACGAAAACTCGAAGACTATTACTCTGGCAAAGGGCCACTTTTTACTCTTGAACAGGTAGGTCAAACAAGTGGACGGAAGAAGTCGGATGACTAGGAGGAGATGCCGTTCCAGGATCTGCAACACACCATCGATCACACCTATAGATGATCATCGGCATATGAGTTAAGACGACAGCTTAAGGCTGTCGAGCGTGAGGTAAACACAATCGACTCTCCTCTTGTCAATAAAGTACCGAAGTGGTCAGAAGTCACCATCACTTTCGAGAAAGGTGACTGCCCGATCCCTTCGACTAAGCCAGATCGATTTTCGATTGTGGTCGAACCCACCATCAATAATTGTCGGGTAAATCGAGTTTTGATTGATGGTGGGAGCTCGTTAAACATACTGTTTACGAGTACCCTGGACGAGATGCAAGTTCCCAGGACAAAGGTAAGCCCAGTACGATATTCTTTCTACGGAATCGTGCCGAGGTCTTCAGCCAAACCAATTGGTCAAGTTTTCTTCCTTTAACATTTGGTTTACCAAGTAATTTCAGGACAACAGATCTCCTTTGATGTGGTCAATTTTGATACAACATATAATGCCATACTCGGACGACCAACTTTGGAAAAATTCTTAATAGCTACTCACTATAGGTATCAATGTCTTAAGATGCCAGGTCCCAAAGGAGTAATCACAATCTATTGTGATAAGAAGATGACACATTCCTGCGACCCTCGGTCCGTCGAGATGATTGGACAGATACCAACTTGAGACGAAAGTCAGGCTTCGACTAGCAAGTCAAAGCCTAAAGCTGCACCAAAGCCGAACGACCAAGTCAAGGAGGTTTCTCTGGACGCGGAGGAGCCCTCGAAGACTGTTCGCATCAGGGATTCTTCCAACCCCAAATAGGAAGACGCCCTCATCACTTTCCTCCGAGCAAACACAGATGTCTTCGCGTGGCAAGCATCCGACATGCGCGAAGTCCCCAGGAAAGTGATCGAGCACAGGCTAGCCTTACGGCCTGACAAAGTACCCGTAAAACAGAAGTTACGGAAATTTGCCCCTGATCGACGAGATGCTATTAGGTCAGAATTGGACAAGTTGCTCAAAGCAGACATCATAAGAGAAGTCAAGTACCCATAGTGGTTGGCCAACCCTGTAATGGTTAGAAAGTCGAACGGCAAATGACGTATGTGCGTAGACTTCATTGATCTTAATAAAGTTTGTCCAAAAGATCATTTCCCTTTACCTCGTATCGATCAGTTGGTTGACTCAACTGGATGTGAAATGTTAAGCTTTCTAGATGCATACTCTGGTTACCACTAGATCAATATGTGTCGAGAAGATGAAGAAAAGATCGCATTCATTACACCATTTGGAATATTTTGCTATGTCAAAATGCCATTTGGTTTAAAGAATGCTGGAGGTTCTTTTCAGCGTTTGATGCAAATGACTTTTTCACCTCAATTGGGCTGAAATTTGAAAGCCTATGTTGATGATCTAGTCGTAAAAAGCAGCAAACGCCTTAATCATATCGCAGACTTGCAAGAAACATTCGACAACCTCAGAAAACACCACCTGAAACTCAACCCTGAGAAGTGTGTGTTCGGAGTCTCTTCAGGAAAATTTCTTGGATTCTTGGTCTCTACACGAGGAATCGAAGCAAACCCTGAAAAGATAAAGGCCATCATACAGATGCGCCCCTCGACCACGAAAACCAGGAGAGACACTCTTAATTTATCTAGCTGCCACGCCACAGGCAGTGAGCGCAGTACTGGTCGTAGAATGTAAAAACATACAACGACCAGTTTACTATGTTAGCGAAGTTTTACACGGGCCTAAGGAGCGTTACCCTCAGGTTCAAAAACTTCTATATACCCTCCTCATGTTTTCGAGGAAACCGCGACATTATTTTCAGGTGCACAAACTAGCTGCGCCGTCTGAATTTCCCTTTGGAGCGATCCTCTAGAATAGAGAAACAGCAGGACGCATGACAAAATGGTCAGTCAAACTTGGGGAGTTTGACATCCATTTCGTGTCCCGAACGACCGTTAAATCCTAGATTTTAGCAGACTTTGTCGTCGAATGGACAAATCCTGAACCTGTTCAGGATCCCCAGTATGATTCTCACGACTAGTGGATGATGTACTTTGACGGGTCACTTACTATAAGTGGCTCAGGGGCTGCGGTGGTCCTGGAATCTCCTACTGGAGAAACCTTAAAGTATGCCATACAATTAAACTTTCAGGCCACTAACAACGTGGTATAGTATGAAGGTTTGCTAGTTGGTATACGAACCGCGAAAGCGCTCTCGATTCGCCGACTACTCGTGAGAGGAGACTCTTAACTAGTCGTGAATCAAGTCGAAAAAGAGTACCAGTGCTCTAATCTGACAATGTCTCGGTATTTCTCGAAGGTCCGAAAGCTTGAAAAGCATTTTCTTGGTTTCGAGGTGCAATTTATCCCTCAAAAGGATAATTTCTTCGCAGACCAACTTGCTCGTATAGCTTATTTCCGATCAATAGTATCAAAAGGAGTTTTCTTGGAGCAACTCCAGAAGCCGTCCCTGGTCGAAGAACTAGAGACGCCTCCAAATGAGATAGCCTCTTTAGAATACGAGGATACTTGGATGACCCCCATCTACGAGTATCTTCAGACGGGTTCCATACCCAACAATGATCTCGAGGCAGATCGATTATCCCGAAAGGCCAAAATGTATGCTTTGGCCGAAGGTGTCCTCTATAAAAGAGACACTCAAGGGGTGCTCATGCAATGCATTCCGCAAAGCGAAGGATTGAAACTCCTTCACGATATACACAGAGGCATCTGTGGGACTCATGCTTCCTACAGAATGCTGGTCGGTATGGCCTTTCGACCAGATTTCTATTGGCCAACAGCCCTTTACGATGCCAAGGAGCTGGTTAAAAATGTGTACAATGCTAGTTTCATAGCAGGCAAATACATCAACCAGCCTAGGCGTTACAAACAATCCCTCCGTCTTGGCTTTTTGCGACCTAGGATCTCGATCTCCTAGGATCGTTACCCAGAGCTCCAGGTGGATTCAAATTCCTTTTTGTGGCTATCGATACGTTCACAAAATGGATAGAAGCCAAACTTGTGACTGAGATAACAACTTAAGCATCAAAAAAGTTCATAATGAGATGTGTGATAACTCGATTTGGGGTACCTAATCGAATAATCACAGATAATGGTAAGCAATTTTCGAGCGCAAAATTTCAAAAATTTTGCGATGAGATGGGAACCAAGTTGTGTTATGCTTCTGTCGCCCACCCCCAAAGCAACAGGGTAGTCGAAAGAGCGAATGGCCAAATAATGCAGGAAATCAAAACCCGAGTCTTCGATCAGCCTGTCAAACGCTCGGGGCTTGGGGGTACAAGAATTAACCTCAGTATTAAAGGCAATTCGTACGACTGCTAGTCGAGCTACAGGTGAAACACCTTTGTTTCTAGTCTTTGGTGCCGAAGCCATGCTTCCACCAGAACTAAAGATCAGGTCAGCACGAGTTGAAAATTTTAACAATTCCACCCAAGAACAACTTCAAGCGAACGACATGCTTGAAGAGAAGAGGAACCAGGCTCTAATCCGTTCAGCAGTCTACCAACAAGCCCTACGCAGATGCTACGATCGTAAGGTCCAACCTCGCAGCCTCGCTGTAGGTGACTTGGTATTGAGGCTTATCCAATCACAGTCTAATCGAAATAAACTTTTCCCCAAGTGGGAAGGTCCTTACACTGTGGTCGAAGTTACGCGTCCAGATTTGGTACGACTAGCAATGGAGGATGGCCGCATTCTCTCAAACTCTTAGAACATCGACCAGTTATGCAAATTTTACGTGTAACAAATCTCCACGACAATAAAGTATCCAGTTCTTTCTATCTTTATTGTCTTTCTTTGAGTTTTGTTTTTATAATTTTTCGACCATATTTTATACGCTCAATTTTTCTTTACACTGGTCGGAGAAAGGACACACAACTAGTTGAAGTCTCTTCTCTCTGCATGTGGTCTTACCCGCTAGAAGGAGCTTTCTAGTATCGTTTTGTTCCTAACTTTCGCTGGCAATACAAAGTTTTTTGAAGCTCAGAAACATGGTCGAAAAGTTTTTAATCAAACTCATATCATCTTAGTTTATTTATTCATTTTGAAAAATACTCTAAGAAGAGTGCACTTTTGGGATTTGTTCGACTGCTTTTGGTAAATTTGGTCGGTTTTAACTGGTCGGAGGAAGAAACACACCTAGTCGAAGCTTCTCCTCTCTGCACGTGGTCCTGCCCACTAGAAGGAACTTCCTAGCATCGTCTCGTTTCCTACTTTTGCTATCAAGACATACTTATCGAGTACATTGAAAAAGGTCGAACGGATTTTTAAAGGTCCTCTAGATGTTTGTTTTATTCAAGTTGCCGTTCTTGATTTGATTAATCTGGTCGAAGATGGTAACATCGCCTAGTCGAAGACTTTCCTTTCTGTACGTGGTCCTGCCCACTAGAGGGAACTTCTTAGCGTCGATTCGTTTCTACTCTTTCGACTAGTGCAAGATAATTGAGATCGAAAGCTATAGGTCGAATAAACCTCTCTGTCTTTAGAAACCCTTTTTTTCACTATTTCCTTAGTTTATTAAAATAAACTAAGCAAATAGTCGGGGGCTAGGATAAAGTTATAAACATGACTTCAATTCTTAGTCTTGGTTTCTTTTTTCCGATCATTATCTTACGAGTTACTAACTACTCTACAAGATGACTTGCAGGAAAAAGTAAGAAGGAAGGAGGAATTACAGATATCCGATCTAATTATCCTTTTCATTTATTATCTTATGAGTTACTAACTACTCTACGAGATGATTTGCAGGAAAGAGAAAAAAATCATATATTTATACATCAACAAAAGACTTGTTTTTACAGACTCCTATTACAGACTACTCTAACGAAGGAGATCCTATTTGCATCTCCTCTGCGACCTTCTCGCCTACCGACTGCATACCCTCGATTAACCGTTCTGCTTCGGCTTCAGCGCAGTCGAAGTCGGTTTCAACTGAATGAGGGTTAAGGTTAGGGTCACGGGCTTTAAGCTTTGCTAAGACATAACTTACAGCTCCTTCGACCGCTTCCTTTATCAAGTCGGTCTGGTTGGTCTTCAGAGTAGTCACCAACTCTTGCAAAGTACCAACTTGCTCCCCAATGGCACTCGTGTGAGCGGCTATCGTGTCATCACGAGGTGTGACCTTTTCAGTATGTAGCCCATCGAGTACATTGTTCAAAAGTAAAATGTTGTCTTGAAGATTGATCTTTATTTACTTCATCTCCTCCTGAGTGCATGTCGAAGCCTTATGGAGTTGTTTTATTTCAACTAATTGCTCTGAAAAGAGTAAGGTTAGTTAGATAAAATGACTCTACGAGAAGAAAAAATAATTTAATAACAGGTAAAGGATTACCTACCCGCTAATTGAGAATCTAATTTCTCAATTTCCTGATCTTTGTCCTTGGCGATGCGGCTGATCTAATGGACAACCAAGGTTCTTTCTCGAACCTCGGTCTGAAGGGTCCCCACCTCGACTTGAAGGGCCCTGGTCTCGACTTCTTTTTCTGAAAAAGAACAAGAAGTTAGGAAGGTGGAGATCAAGATTATAAGCAGTTGTAACCTCAAGGACGTACTATTTATTTTTTTCCTCCAACTCTTGGGTCGCAGAGTTGGCCTCCTGAAGCTTCTTCAGAAGGATGGTTACTTCATCCCTTAACTTTTTTGTCTCGGCTTTTTCAAAGTCGAGAGACGAGTAGTCGTAAGTATTTCTACGACTATCACGTGATCGTAAGTTCTTCCACGATCACTTCTGGTCGTAAGTTTTTCTACGACCAGTACCAAGTCGTAAGGTTTTCTACGACAATCCCCACGAGTATTGAACAAATAATCGACATATAAAATGATTACGAGTGTCAGTTACTCACCACCTCTCTGTTTGTTCGCAGAGTACTGCTTTTTCTTGTCGTAGCATAACAAGTTGCCGCTTGTACTCGCAAACCGTGACAATTTGTTCCAAAGCTTTCTGCAAGAAAGAAAGGCAATGAAAGGCTAGGATAAAACCATATTTATAGGTATCGACAGATACTTACATTCATGTTCGTCTGAGCGAACATAGAGACTATCCTTGTCGAATCTTTCAGCTGATCCATCTCTTCGATTCGTTTCCACTAAACCCTTTCGAGACGTTCGTCATCGAAAACATCCCCACAGTTGGGAATGTTACTGGGGTGAGGGACTCGGTCGCGAGATCTGTAGGCGGAAGATCCTACGATGAAAGCAGGGCCAATGAAATCAGAGCAGAAGTTAAAGTACTCTTCTTCTTCTGACTCTGTGATGGTAGCACCGTCTGGAGGACCGGAAGGAACGTCCTCGACAACCTTCTTATCGGCGCGTGGTTTGAGCTCTCACCACCACTTTCTCCTGGCGTCTCCTTCACAACCTCCCATGTCTTCACCTCCATTCCTACGACTACATCAGTAGTCGTAGTAACTTCAGCATCGACAACTCCTTCTACCATGGGAATGGTGGCTGCAACTTCAGCCACTACCGTTGCCGCTCCCTCATTTGCTAAAGAAGTAGCAGCGGGCTTCTCAGTAGAAGCATCCATGTGGGCTGAAGGAGTTGGGCTAAGATCACAAAACAAGGAGCAAGTTGACTCATGAAAAACAAAGGGTAAAAGCCGTTCTTACACTTTTGTTTTTTACATACCTCTGTGTTCTGGACCTAACCAGGAATTTGGAAGCAACCTTCCCAACGGAAGGTTTCTTTAACTTCTTCTCGACTACTTTTGGTCGATATTCAATTTGGGCAGCGAGAGTCATCGCTTCGTGACCCTCCTGACTCCTGAGTGGCCGAGATCTGTCTCGACCACCTCAAGAGCAATTCTCCCCTCGGCCTCAGGTTCTGATGGAGCAGTTTTCTTCACAAAAGACATGAAACTCTTCCAGTTCTCCTTTTCTAGCTACTTTATAAAGCTACGAGAAGTAGAAACTGCGAAAGTCTTATTGTTGTAATAGAAGGGTAACTTGGCCTTGGGGGCTTTACGCTTAAGGGCTATGGCAGCCTCGTCTGCTCTTTTCTTCGTCGCAGCATCCATGTCTGCAGCAAATTGAGCAAAGGGAGCAGGAGAAGTTGAACTCGTACCACCCTTGTCGGTGACCTTTATAAGTCGACGCCTTTTGGTTGGAGGAGCTTTTGCCTGCTCCGCTTCCGCTGTAGCCCCAATGACCACCAAGGCGACCTCCGCGTCGTCTTGGCGATCTTCTATGCCTACTTTCTATTGAGATCAGAAAAGGAGAACATTACAAAAGTGGTCGTAAGCTTTCCTACGATCACTCGCTGGTCGTAAATTCTTCTACGACCTGCCTATAGTCGTAAGTTTTTCTACGTTTAATCCTCTAGTTGTAAATCTTTTCACGACTATAAAGGCCTAAAGATGAAATCGATTCCCGATTACCTTTAAGCGCTCCACCTTTTCCTCTGCGGTCAAAACGAGAAGAATTTGAGGAGCCACCTCATTTGATGGACTTTTCTCACAGACGAGTCTGACGCGGACGTCAATCTCCGCATGTGAAAGATCTTTGCAAGCAGTATAGTCAACAGACTGGATCAGGACTAACCAAAACTAGAGTCAAAAGTGAAAAATCACTTACCCTCCTTGTAGTCCCTGGTCGGGTCTTCTTTCCCCGAGTACCTTCACATGGGAGGAACTCGTTTCTTCATGGGACTAATGCGGCGCGTGATGAAGTGCTTCACCACGTGCCATCCGGTAAGCCCCCTGCCTTCAAGTCTTTGATATGTTGAATATAGGGGGCGATCCGGTCAAGATTCCTGGGAGTCAAATCCCACGAAGAAATCCTCTCGGCGGCATTTCCGATGAACGAGAGGTTGTCTTCCTCGGTGACTTCCCAGTAGAACCACTTCTTCTTCCACCCTAGCCATGAAGACCGAGTGAACATCTGAATGTACTCCTTCGACTTCCCATCATAGAGCTTCAGACCGCAACTCCCAGCGATTCCGACTTGTCGAGCCATCCCGTAATAATATTGGAAAAGCTCGAGGTCCACTGGAATCCCTAGGTATGCCTCACACAAATACACGAATACACTTAACATTGTGATGGAATTAGTACCAAGGTTCACTAATTCCACCTCAACGTGCACGATCACGAGTGTGAGAAAAGGGTGAGCAAGCAATCGAAGGCCGCACTCACAGTACGCCTGGAAGACAAGGATTTGCTCATCCTCCCCCGACGACCAATGTTGTCCAACTGCTGAAATCCACTTTACGAGTACCTTCTCGGGGATCTTCTAGGTAGCAACCAATGCGTTCATCTTCGCCGTATCCATCTCCGATTCCGCCCACTCAGAGACGATCCTGGCCATTTTTCTCATGAAAGGGAGATTTGGATTTGGAAAGGTTTCAAGAAGTACACAGATTTTGCTGGCGACGGAGAAGGCGAGAACTAGATGAACAGTCAGAGTGAATTGGGGAAAAGGTAAGAACCCTAGAGTCACCCCTGCGGTCAGTTTTATAACCGCACACCTGAGATGAAACGCCGTGAAAGCTCAACGGTTTCCACCGCTTGATGAATTGCTCTAATAGACAGATCTTTTTAAATCTGCCTGTTTGAGAAAACCAAGGCTCTTTTTACACCTCAAGCGAAATTACCTCCTTGGCCAAGTATATTTCTGGTCAAAAGAAATACCACTCGGAAAGGCTTTACTTCCGATCATCGAACCACGATTACTCCGTAGTCGTAAGATTTTCTACGACTACCTCGTAGTCATGAGATTTTCGGCAAAATTCCTTGACCAAGTATATTTCTGGTTGAATGAAACACGTGTTGAAGAGTTTTTTCTTCAGCCTTTACCTCACAACCACCTAGTGGTCGTAAGAACATCTATAACTCCTTTCCCAAGTAAGTTATGTTCACTTGAAGCTGGGGGGCTAGATGACAAGAATTTAATAATCCTTATTTTACTATTTATCTGTAATTTAGTATAATGGGTGAATATGGCGTCACACAGCTATTGAGTATACCCCTTACAGTAGAAGGGAGAAGTCAATCAGGTACTCGTAAGTTCTTCTACGATCACCCCCATAGTCGTAAGTCCTCCTATGACTATCACGTAATTGTAAATCCTTCTACGATTGCCTCCGGTCGTAAGTTTTTCTATGACCAGTACCCAGTCGTAAGCTTTTCTACGACTACCCCCTAATCGTAAGTTCTTCTACGACCAGTCCTGCTACGACTTTTCCACAGATAACTGAGCCCACTCGCCAGTAGGCCCTATTAACTGTGAGATCTGAGCAGTCAAGATACATAGTTATTCTCTGAAATAACTATAAATAACTCTCCATTATCTCTGATTAATAACCGTCAGGCAACGTGGGGAGGTTACTACTCCGGTGATTACTCTCATTATTACAGAATAATGGGGCGTCTTTTAACCCAGAACGACCACCTCTGCACACACTATAAAAAGACTTCAGTTAGAGAGAAAGGAGGAGGACCCCGAGAGGGACTTTTGGAGAGGCAATCAGTAGCAGTATTAGTACAAGTCTTTCCACTAATTGTAACCAGGATACCGAATACAATACACACAAGAGTAGGGTTGTTATTCTCTCTAGAGAAGGCCCGAACCTGTATAAAAATCCCGTGTCTTTTCTGTCTGCGTGATCAATTGCGGAGACCCCCCGAATTAAACAATCTTTATGTAAGATCGATTCTAAAACACCGACATTGATATACCAGTTTTTTTGTTGGAGACCGGTTAAGATTAAACATCCACCTAGAACCTCAAGCTACACTCGCTCACAACTATACAATAGACTAATCTTTGAGTTGGCAATTTTGTGCAGGCAAGTTTCACCTAAGGTCTTTGCTGATACTTGGCCACCAATTGGCTACTCCTCGGGTGGAGTATATAGGTCATACTCCTTTGTATCTTTATGAGCTTCTTAGGGATCACCCACATCTTATGGATTGCGACCAACAGTCAGACTCATATAGGTGTGTTCTTACACGAATACCCTGTAGGACGGTATTTTGCTGTTAAGCCTTAGAACACATTAAGAGAAAGTCATCATGCCTTAAAGTAATTATAGTACTGCATCTGCAGCGGAGTGAGATATAAAGTAATAATGTAGTCAACTGTTACCCAAAGAGTTTGTTTTTCCCGAGGCCTATTTCATGGGATCTCTGATCACATAGGTTTAGGTTACCACTATGTGTAACTCACGTAGGTCTCATTCCTATCTCCTTCGATGCAATTTCAATCACATTCCGTGATGGTCCCTTTGTAAAGGGAGCTGCTAGTCTATTAGCTATTTGGATATAATCCACAGCTATCACTCCCGAGTTTCTTAATTTTTTTGACAAACTTCAATCGCCATTTCACTTGTCTTGAGAATTTCATATTATCCTTTGCGCTTGTCACCTTTATGATAACTGTTTGGTAATCACAGTACATAAAGATACCTGAGATGGGTTTTTCAATCACCGGTAAATCCATCAAGAGTTCTCGCAGTCATTCTGCCTCAATAGTGGTTGTGTCTAATGTTGTGAGTTCTACCTCCATGGTTGACCTTATCAGTATAGTCTGTTTGCAAGACCTCCATGAGACTGCAACACCGCCTAGGGTGAATACATATTTACTCGTAGCCTTTATCTCATCAGCATTAGAAATCTAATTGAAATTACTATATCCCTCAAGTACACCAGGATATCCAGTATAGTGAATTTCGTAACTCATTGTACCTTTTAAATAACGCATAGCCCGCTTGAGTACGCGCCAATGATCATCTCCCGGATTAGTGGTAAACCGACTCAATTTTCTTACAGCAAAAGAGATGTCAGGATGAGTAGCACTAGCCAAGTACATGAGTGAACAAACAATTTGAGAGTACCTCAATTAATCCTTTCTTAGTCTTTGATTATTTCGAAGTATTAGACTAGAGTCATAGGGTGTTGGAAAGAGCATACTTTCCGTATAGCCAAAACGGCTCAAGTCCTTTTCTATATAATGGGATTGCAACAGGGTAATCCCATTCTCATCCTTGATTAACTTGATATTTAAAATAACATCAGTATTTCCCAGATCTTTCATGTCAAAACTTTGGGATAAAAATCACTGACGAGGATATGATAAATCCTCATTTTATTATTCCATAATCATGTAATATGACGTCACATGGTATACCCCTTAATGTTATAAGGGAGGAGTAAGTTAGGTGATCGTAAGCTCTTCTACGACCACCCCCTAGTCGTAAGTATTTCTACGACTATAGTGTAATCGTAAGTCCTGCTACGATTACGTCAGGTCGTAAGTCTTTTCTACGACCAGTACCAGTCGTAAGATCTTTCTACGACTACCTCATAATCGTAAGTTCTGCTACGACTAGCCCTGCTACGACACCCTCACAATTAGCTGAGTCCACCCGTCAAAAGACCCATTTACTAGTGAGGATCTAAGCAGTCAAATTACATAGTTATACCCGAAATAACTACATATAATTCCCCACTATCTCTGATTGGTAACCGTTGAACAGCGTGGGGAGGTTACTACCCTGGTAATTACTCTCATTATTACACAATAATGAGCGTAATTAGCCTGGAACGATAACTGCCCCAACAGCATAGTGTAAATAGGTATCTTTTAGAGATAGTGGGGGAGATAGGCTTCTTTGGAGCGACAGTCAGTAGCAGCATTAGGGCAAGACCTTCCGCTGATTGTAATCCAAATACCCAATACAATACACACAGGAGTAGGGTTGTTATTCTCACCGGAGAAGGCCCGAACCTGTATAAAAATCCCCGTGTCTCTTTCGTCTGCGTGATCAATTGTGGAGACCCCCCGAATCAAATAATCTTTACGTAAGATCGGTTTTAAAACATCGACAATGACTTAACCTCGTTAATAACATCAATGCTTGTCCTAAAGATATGTATGTCATCAATATAAAAACATAATATTACTCCTTTACCCCCACCATAGTGGTAGTATACACATTTATTGGATTCATTTACCACAAACTCCGTAGGTGTCAAAGTTCTATCGAACTTCTCATGCCATTGCTTATGTGTCTGTTTAAGGCCATATAAATATTTCATTAACTTATAGACCTTGCCCTCTAATCCAGGTACTACAAATCCATCAGGCTGATCCATGTAAATTTCCTCATCCAACTCTCGAGTCTTTACATCCATTTGATGGATAATAATACCATGTGAGGCAACCAAAGATAAAAGTACTCGAATAGTGGTTAATCTGACAACAGGTGAGTATGTATCAAAAAAATCCTCACATTCTTTTTTAGTATAACCTTTTGCCACAATCTAGGCCTTGTACTTTTTGATTTTACCATCTGGCCTAAGATTTTTCTTGAACACCCACTTGCATCCAACTGGCTTATAACCAAATGGATGATCGGTGACTTCCCAAGTTTCATTAGTGATAATGGGATCCATTTCACTACGAACCGCATCCTTTCAGTATTCTGCATCAGAGATGCATATGCCTCTGAAATAGATTTGAAAACATCATCCACAAGGTACACAATGAAGTCATCACCAAAAGATTTTTACAATCCTTTGTCTCTTCTCCTTCGAGGAGCTACAACACTGTCATCCTCCTCATGAACATGTTCATGTGTGTGTTCAATATACTCAATTTGAGTGGTAGGTTCAGGAGTTAAATCATTTGCTTGACTAAAAAAGCTATGTGAATTCTCTATAGGAAATATATTTTCAAAGAAAATAGCATCTCAGGATTCCATTATCATATTGATTGGCATATCGGATATCCCAGATTGAACTACCAGAAACCTATACATGTACTAAGATGAGTATATTCTAGACAGACGCAATCCACTGTTTTAGGTCTCGAGCTCAGCCGGACGTGCACGGTGCATCAGACTCATGGCATTTTATTCCTCTTTCTTTTTAAAAGCATTTTATTTCTCTGATAAAGTAGTCTCCAACAGCTAGGTGCTAGACTTTCAAGTTTCGACTTAACGAGCCGCTGCAGCCATGGCCCAAGACAAGAATTGTTTTCCGGTGGGCATTGCGACCCACGAGAAAATGGATAGCGGATGCGCAGAGCAATCCACGAGGTACTACAAAATATGGGTAGGGTCGCGGATGGGAAACGCGATGGAAACATTTTGTAGGCCCATTAACGGTCCATCCAGAAGCAAAAATGGATATGGTCCTGTTTTTTCACCTCTCCGCTCCGGTCTGGTTCAATTTCCTTGGCGCTCGTCCATGCCTGCCTGCCCTACCTAAGGTCTTGAGCTCAGCCGGACGTGCACGGTGCATCAGACATGCGCGTGCGCACACACTGTAACAGCCTCGAAATTTATGACCGTTAAGTCCTCCACAACTGTCCAGGATGTGCAGTTGTGAAGCAAGTAGTATTGCAAGCAAGCTTTCGATTTACAATAAAAATCAAGCTTTTATTACACAAGATTAAGGCTTAACAGTCAGTTTTGACTGACGCGGACATCCAAGCCCAAAGTTAATATAATACATGACAAAAGAACTTTCAAACCATAGGCACGCTTGAGCGCGGTCGAGATCTAATAATAGTAGTTGATGCTATTTTTGGGTCCTCCAAAATCCTGTTCATAGAGATCCTCTGCACTTTCCAATGTTTCCTTTGTAGATGATTTGCAGATTTTGCAATAATGAGTACACAACCGTACTCAATAAGCCACATGGAAAGGCTAAATAATTACATGCAAGGAGTTCAATGGATTGGTTAGGGTTTACTATACTTGACATATGTGGATGCATTTTGCATTTAAAGCAGTTTATCTTTAAAATAGTAAAATAATAGTAAATATAACGTTAGGGGTTTCTCAACACTTGCAAATACCAACTTAACATTTCAAAATCTCTACTTATGCCTAATGTACTGGAATCACCTATGAACATAGCTTCATTAACCGGAAGCTTCATTAACTGAAAGTGAACAGTAACTGAATTTTTGTTTTATGAACAATAATTCAGGTGGACAGTGATCAGCAGTGTGGAATAGTATTTGGGCCGAATGTGGATGAATAGTAATGATTTTTACTGTGCATGGATTGAATAGTATTGCGCGAAGCCCAATTCTCAAATGGGCTAAAGGCCAACATGGGCCAGGCCTAAAGGACCAGCTCCTAGGCAACCTTGAGTTGCGCTCGGCCGAAGGCCAGAGCGTGCTCACTCGCCCGAGCCTGCGGCAGCGGCGCTGAGGAGGGTTGCGGCAGCTCCAGCAATCGTCGGCAGGACCGGGTGGTGCGGGGAGCTTCTCTGAGTCAAGGGGAACCCATTTTGGGGTTTTGGGAGGGTAGAGGAGGTTCGGGCATGGGGCGGTGGCGGCGATGGTGCATCACCGAAGCAGGGAGAGAAGGTAGTGGCGCTACGACCAAGCTCCGACCAATTGGAGTGGCACATGAACATCAGTGGAGCAAGGTGAGTCCATAGGAGGTATCGGTGGGGTTCGGGGTGCACTGAGGCCACTTGGCGGCGGCGGCCATGAGCGGCGCGGAGGAGGAGCTTGGCGCTGGTGAGCTCCGGTGGGAATTGGGATGGGGGAGGTTAGGGGAAAGCTTCGGTGTGGTGAGAAGAAGCTATTGCCAGAGGTAGGAGGGAAGGGGAGGCATGGGCATAACGAATTTTACCTCGGGCCCGTTGGGGAAGAAGCACAGGGCGGCGGGAATCCGAGTGAATGGTCGATGTTGGGGACGAAGGGAGGTAGGAGTGATGGTGGTGAAGGTGTTACGATGCTTAGGGCTCTGGATTGGGACCTTTTTATAGTGAGATTGAGGCGGTGGGAGCACAAATTGGGCTAAGGTCCGGGCGGCATGTGGGCGGTGAGATTGGGCGGCCATGCGCGCGGACGGTACTGGGCGGGGCAAGGTGGCGGCGAGGCGGCGGTGGAGATGTGTGCCGGCATTGAAGAGGGGGCGAGGTGGCGCTGCTGACGGGAGCAAAAATGGAAGGTGCAAGGCGGTGATGACACACTGGGAAAACAGGGAGGCCCGGAGAGGAAAGCTGAAAAGGGAGAAAAACTTCCTAATTGGGAAAGAAAACGAAATCAAGCCAAAAACATTCAGAAATTTTGAAATCCCAAAATTTTGTGTTATTTCACACACTCGACTAGAAAACAAATCGACTGGACCGAACATAGGCGTAGACACTCGTCCCCGCTTCCATTTCACCCACCCCACCAGGCCACCACACACACGCTCGTCGTAGTCGTAGACCCGAACAACGCGATTTTTTTGCATATTTGGCCCTGTAGCAATTTTAAATTTCAAAAATAGTCCCCTTCAAACGAAAATGTCAAAATGACCTCAGACGGCACGTATCGCGGTACCAGGGCGCGAACACCGCCTCGACCGGCGCGGGCAGCTACCGCTTCGCGCGAGCGGCAATGCCCCTTTTCGTAATTTTTTTTTTTAAAAAAGAAGAACATGTAAAAAATGCTTAAATTTTTTTAAAAAATTAAATAAAATTTGGAAAAAAAATAGATTTTTTTGAAATATTAAACGATATTGTTAAAAAAGATTGAATTTAATAGAAGTGTATTTTACTCATTTAAATTATTTTTAATTTTCTAAAATTTTCAATTAAGCTCTAATTGATACACTAAAATAGAAATGGTTTATTTTAATTTTTTGAAGCTTTCAAAAGACTTTGAAAAAGAGAAAACTGAAGAGAAATAATATCTTGATTGCTGCGGTTGTTGATCACATTACTTCTCGAATTTGGTTAAAATAATCTATTGTGTGATGTTATTATTTTTTTTGAAAATAAAAGTGTGGTGACAACGTTGATTGGTCTGTTTGTTATTTTCGTAGAATATGAAGGGCACAAAATTTGTCAGACTCGCAATAACATTTTGTGATCGTCGTATATTGTTGTAGTGCGCTAAATTTCTGAGAAATGTTACGAGGACGATTAAGATAGTAATGAGTCGTAAGGAGGAAGGTAAGTGATATTACGATGCGCTTGTTAAAAATGACGAGTTAAAGCATATTACTTTATGGAGCTTCTACAAAATACAATTAAAGGGGCTGAGAACGCTCGTTGTGATTATGAAGATGGCCTAAAACAGTACATTGAAATGTTGGGGGGGGCAGAAATGTTGTGGTTCCATACTCTATATGCACTGCACAATTTTCTTCAATCATTTCGATTAGGGTTTGCAGAAATGAAAAAAAATAGGGTTTGCAGTGTTGATAGCAAGGTATATTTGCGGTCTAGAGGAGGTTGTGGGATATTCCAAATATGCTATACTTTCCCGTACTTCTGAAAAACTATCTGTTAGACTCGGAATAATATTTTGTGAACGTCGTATCACCAAAGTACAACAATGTCGCAAAGGCATACGTCATGTAATGCAAGGATACACGACAGTTGATCTATTCATGAAGTACTACGATACATAGATAAAGAGTGAACATTACAATCTTATTACAACTGGACTTCTACTTGGCAAGAACAAGAAATAATAGAAGAAATACCACAAAAATAACTATGTGAAGTAATTTCTGAAACATTTTCTCAACCCTTTCCATCCTTTCATCCAGTCTTTTAAGACTGTTAGCTTCATTTTGCATTGGTTGATGAGAGGGTCGAGCCATCGATTTAAATGCAAAGAACACCACGGGTGTTTTCTTGTAAGGCAGCAATTTGCATTGCAATATCTCAAACTACTGGGGCAGCTTCATCAGCCCACTGCCAAAACCGACATGTCGTGTTCTGAAAAGGAATTGTAGCTTCAAGTGAAAAAAAGAACATGCTATTTCAAATGGAATTCATTTGGGATGATTAGGCACTACTTATCGTAAGATTTGAACACTTCATGAACACTCGGGATGGATTCGTTGGCGTATGCGAGGTGAACACATTTGCCGGATCCCTGCAACGAGGGCACACGAGGTGCTGTCGCAGCGATTCTAATTGTCTGCTCACACGAAAGTTAGATGAGGCCGAAGACATGTTGTTAAAGAATGGAAGAAAGGAGAAGAGGAAGTGAAGAGTGAGGTGAATGGTTGCCAAAGCATTCATATATAGCTTGTGGCTAAATTGCAATTGGGTTCAAGGATATTCGCGTCCGCGAGGTAGCTGGCCTGAGGAGGAATCATTTGGCAGTGTTACGTGATGTCTTTTAGATTTTGTCCCGACTCGTCTTTCTACAAAGTTTCTGGCGAGGCAGAGTGTTGTCGTCTTTCAGCTGCCGCGCCCGGGGCCGGGGGCAGGTGGCTGCCGCCCTCGGTACCCGCGGTACGTGCACTGTGCAGAGGCTATTTTGAAATTTTCGTTTGAAGAGAACTATTTTTGAAATTTAAAATTGCTATAAGGTCAAATATGAAAAATTTCGAACAACGCCATGTGTAAAAAGACCAGTATTAAAACGAAAGACCACGTCGGTCGCGTTCACGTTCTCCAGTCCTATAGGCTAGCACGGCAGCAAACCGCATGATCTATGGTCCGTGACCGCTCAGCCGCACAGGCATTGAGCGTGTGCTTCCCACGTCTCGCCTGCCGAATGTGTGTGGGGCTCCGTACCACCGGATTTTTTTCCCACGGCTGCTCACATGCACACTTCAACCTGGCCGGTCTCGTACGACGGCCACGAACGCATCCAGGGTCTGCATCAGCCTCGTACAGACAGGGTCACGCTCTGCAGGGCCGGGCCTAATGCTTGCCTGTACGAGACCAATGCAGACCTGACCTCGATAGATTCAGATTTCTTTATTAGACGACACAGCATAATGCGCAGTGTACGAGCCTTTTTTATTTTTAAATCTTTTTTTAAAATTATTTTAAAAATAATATCTTCATAACTTTATTTTCAATTATAGCCCTTTTGATCATACCATGACCCGTGGCGTAACCAAACTGTGATGTCACGCCACCGATCGCGGCGTGATCAAACTGTACTGTGACCCCTTTGGACGTGTCCGTTTTTGGGCTAAGTCATGTCACGCCAAGAGGAGTGGCGTGACAACACAGTTTGGTCGTGCTAAAATTTGTGGCGTGACAACGTGTTTTTGCCACGCTACGCGTTGTGAAGTGACCAAAATAGGGTTAGAATTGAAAATAAAGTTAGGAAGATGTTATCTTTAAAATATTTTTTAAAAATAGATTAAAAAATAAAAAAGGCTCGCAGTATATGGGCTAGCTATCTGGAACGATGGGTTGATCGTCTTGTGATCGGTACCATTTGCATATTGGCCTCCGGACCACAATAGGTGATTCGTACCATTTTGGAAACCGATACCGATATGTCGAATGTAGCGGCCGATATTCAGCACCTTCGCCTAAACGAAACATTTAGTGGAATAAGTCCAGAACAGCTTGTGTTCTTTCGAAAAAGAAAATTCAGAGCCTCGAACCCTTAGGGCATGTACAGTGGGGTAACATCAGCAGTCTATAATCTTTGTCACGTAAGATTTTTAATGATGTGGATGAGCGAGAACAAGGGGAGAAAGTAAAGTTGTCTAGCATGCAACAGACAGTCTATAAGACCTTTATAGACGACTGTTTCATTGTTATATCAATGTTGTCTATACAGTTTGTGAGGTCATATATACATAACTTAAAGACGATATATTGTATGAGTTGTCTTTAATTTTGTTTATAGATGATATAGAGAGTATTACAGATAATAATCGTCTATACCATTTTTCATGCTCTTATGGCCTGGATAATTTAAGAAAAGCGTTGCTTATGCCGTTCATATGTGCAACCTAAAAGTTTTTCGAAGATTCCGGCCGGGGCTCACCGTGCTTAATCAGCGGACTCGTGAGCGTGCTTACGATAGCTCCGCTGCGTCACGCGCTGGCGCAACCACGCTTACGGCATCTGCTGCCACCGGCCGTTCCCCGTGGTCAGCCACGCACAAAACGACGGCCGCGCGTAGGAACATCGCGCTATGCAGGGACCTATAGGTACGAGACTAGACGCTGCAATGTGAAGAACATAGGTTGTCGCGTAATATTTGCAAAGGGAAAAGCTAGTGCATAAATTAACTATTTTTTGTTGCTCGGATCGATTCTCCAAAGCTTAACTAGGTTTCCTTTTATATTTTCATAGGTTTCAGCAAAAATCATGTTCCAAACAAACTCAATTATACTCGCTCTGTTGATTTTATAAGGCATCCACACATTTCAAGATTTAAAGTTTATAAATTTGATCAACAATTGGTTCAGCAGTATATAGGCTACGTGACACAAAAGTGATACCGTTGGATTTGTACTTGAAATCACTTTCTTATAATTATGATTTTGTAGCTATAAACAAATCAATGTAAAAAAAAATTACCACTAAAGTTTAACTTTAGAGACCGCATCAAGTCGAGCTACATTTTATCAAAAAAAAAAATCAACGTAGGGAGTACTATTTTGGTTGACACGTCATTTAATTGACAAAATTAGTATACATCTAACCAGGCCCCACCCTTGCCATGCTTCCATGAACATGAAAGCATGAAAAGTGTGACATCATTAGCAGCTCGTGGCGCCTAAGATGAAACATTGAATCGAACAATCCCAGCGTCTTTATCCCGTCTACAAATACGTCAATACCTGAACAGTATGTGAAATGGCAGCTAACCGCTCCATATACAAGACACAAGTTAAACGCGCGCTCGAACCCTTTGTGGCCTGCATATGGCATATGAAATGCCTTAATAATGCCGTTCATACGTAATCTAAATTTGCTCGAAGATTCCGGCCGGCCGGCCGGCCGGCGTCCCAGGCATCGTGCTTAATTTATCAGTGCAGTCTAGCTACTTTAATTGCAGTCATTTGTCACATGACATCCCAATCAGATGTACGGGGCCTATGTTTGCATTTTGCAAGACATGTACGTAACTAATCAGGCCAGAGCAGTACGGTTGGTGAGAGAGAGAGAGTATTCAAACAACAAATATCTTCGTAAGGAGCTAGCAGCACGTTTCCCAGCCACAAATATGGTTCAATTGATTATCAAAATTGTCGTGGTTCTAAAGTGAGTTTAGTTTTGGGTTGGTCGAATATCAAATTCAACTACTGTTCAATTTCCTTGTCTGAGCAACGGCTGCAGGTTTCCGACATTACACATGCAATAATAGGAGAAAAGACCAGACTACGAAAGCAGTCCTGCATGTGCCTGTGGCTATAGGCACTATTTTGGGCGTTCATTGTGCTCCAAGATTTGTACGCCTCCTTCACTCCCTCTACTCCGGCCTCTCTGAGCCGCGTGTCGCCTCCCTCCTCCTCAAGCCGCGTCGCCGCCTAAAACCTCACCATCGGTCATCGAAAACCCCTCCTTCCCCACAACGCTGGCCATAGCATCTCTAGAAACCCCACACCTCCTACCGAAAACCACGCCAAACCCCGCGTTGCCGCCGGAAACCTCGGGGTTTGGTGGGGTTTCCGGCGGCACATGAGGGTTTGCGAGGGTTCCGGCGGTTGCTGCACTTGGGGGAGGGGGGTTTCCGGCGACGGCTTCTGGCGGTGGGGTTTCCAATGGCGATGCTGCTCAAGGAAGAAGGGAGGTGGGTATCACCAGAGCCGAGCAGAGCTTGCCTACACCGAAGCCAAGAGAGAGAGGGTAGAGACACTACTACAAAAAAGGTTTTCACAGTCGGTTGAAAAACGTCATCACAGACAGTTTCGTGAGCCGTCTGAGTCTATGGGTCAGTGATGACATGATTCATCACAGACGGTTTCAAACCGTCTGTGATGCATACTTTCACAGACGGTTATTAACTCATAACCGTCTGTGATAGGTAACATTCACAGACGTTTTGTAGATAAAACCGTCTGTGATATCTAACTATCACAGACGGTTTGTTAATGAAACCGTCTGTGATGAATTTCCTCTATAGACGGTTTGTAGCTGAAACCGTTTGTGATGACTTTTCTCTATAGACGGTTTCAACTACAAACCGTCTGTGATGATTTTTCTCTATACAGTCAACAAGCAGTGGTTGTTTGTGCCTTTAAAACCGGCATAATATATTATATATATATATATATATATATATATATATATATATATATATATATATATATATATATATATTGTTCATAGTCCTCACCACTTTAGAGGTCGTGCATAACATGAGGAGGATGAGGCAAGAACCACGGACAACTTCATCGAGCCCTGCAAATTCAAAAGTATGGTCGCCAAGAGGCGTCGGGACATCCAATTACTTGGATGTCGCCGACGAGTAATTGGACGTCGCTATGTTCAGAAAGTAACGTGGCTGATACCAGTCGGAGTAGTTGTGCGTCCACATCACTTTCTAAACACGACGACGTCCAATTACCTGTCGACAACATCCAGGTAATTGGATGCCCTGACGCTCTCTTGGCAGCCATACTTCTTAAACTTGCAGGGGCTCGATGAAGTTGTCTGTGACTGCTGTCTCATCCTCCTCATGCTACGTGGACGACCCTCTGAAAGTTGCTGAGGGACTACGAATAATATATACATAATATATATATGATGTCGGTTTTAAAGGCATAAACAGACACTGCTTAGATACTTTATAGAGAAGATATCAAGATCCATCATAGAAGTATCATCCAAGAGCACAATCTATACACAATACATAACAGCAGGTAATCTAACAGCTTAGGACACAATTAATCCATACACAATATCATATCCAATTGCATTTGTGACATCAATTCAACATAGAAGTATCATCCAAGGGTACAATCTATACACAATATATAACAGCAGGTAATCTAACAGCTCAAGGCACAATTAATCTATACACAATACATAACAGCAGGTAATCTAACAGCTCAAGGCATCAATTCATGTTGATGAAGCAGTCCGCACAGGCAGGATGTCCTTGGCTGCATGCTGTCTCATCCTCCTCATGCTGCTTAGTAGATTTCTTAGACGTCCATGGTAATTAAAGAAATCATGATCCAGTGCAGATACGACGCGGCAACGGCGGTAAACACCTACCACCACCAGCACAACCAACATCCAGGGGAGAGAGGCAGATCTGGCCGAGGTGAGGTAGCCGAGGGAGCAGAGGGGAGCGGCGTACCTCGATTCGGCCGCGTAGATGGCGGGGCGAGCTCGATTCGGCGAGGGAGATGGCGGGGCGAGCTCGATTCGATGGCGTAGATGGCGGGGCGAGCTCGATTTGGCGGGGGAGATGGCGGCGAGGTCGAATCGGCGGCGGGGTAGTCGCGATGCGGGAGCCCGACCAAAGTGCCTGAACCCTAGCGCGAGCTGGGGAGTGACGAGTTAGGGTGCAAACCCTAGCGCGCGGGTCCTATTAATAAAGGTATATCACAGACGGGTCCATAATATAACCGTCTGTGACACGTATCACAGACGGGTCCATAATATAACCGTCGGTGATATATACGTATCACAGACGGTCCCATAATAGAACCGTCTGTGATATGGTCTTATATCATGATTTAATTTGTATAGTTTATATTCATAGAATATGTCATTATATTAAGTTTAAATTTTATGTAGGTGAAATATAGTTCCAAAAATTTGGTAAAAAATATATTAATTCATCATAATTATTCTAGTATTTGAATAAATTGGTTACAGATGATGATCATAAGTTTTTATTTCTATTTTCTTTTGGGGATGCTTTAGGTTAAGGTTTAATTAATCTTGTGATAAATCATTGATGGTGCAGAACAACATGGCGTATAAAGAGAAGTTCTCTCGTTGATCTGTGATAAATACATAAATGCAAATTGAAAATTCACACATTTGACACATTCTGAAGATAAATTAATGCAAATTAACATACATATACATAAAACAACTATAATTATTTTACGACAAGTAGTCCAACACCTCTGCAAAAAATTGGCATACTCATGCCTAATCCTGTAGTCATCGCTGCAGAAGACGGCGTAGTCGTCCCACCCTGACACGCCGCAGCGGGTGCTCGTGCACCGGTGGCTGTCCTCCGATAGCGCCCACACCTGGCCCAGCAAGGCCCGACCATCCTCCCCCACGTCGCCGCCTAGATCATGTCCACGGCCCGCCTCTGGCACCGCCTGCACTCTTGGTTGGTCGTCTCGCACCCGCCGCCGGCCGGCTCGCCCTCGACCTGCCTGATGTACTGCTTCCCAATGTTGCGCGTCTCGCTTGTCGTGTAGAGGAGGAGGCCGAGCACGTAGGCCGCGGCCTTGTGTCCAGCGACGGCGTCGACCGCCTGTTCAAGGAAAGCGAGGCCGACAATGAAGCAGGCCTCTGGGTTGCTGGCGCCGGCTAGGTGGCTGACGATGGTGTTGTAGTGCTCGTAGTCCTGCCACTTCATCGCCTCCTCCTGCTCCAGCGCCACGCGCATCCCCACGGCTCGCGCCTTGGACGCCTTGTACATGGCCTTGCAACTAAAATTCAAGACGTATGATATATAATACAGGAGAATTTACTGGATATTGGACATAAAATTAACGAAATCATCACGAGAACAGAATACGTAGCTAGCTCGTAGGCTGCAGAGGTCAGCCATGGGCTGAGGAGAGCTCGCGGCTACGAGGCCGACGATGTGGACGACGACCTCGTCAGGAAGATCAAGGACGGCGATCGCCGACCTCCTCGCCCGCTTGGTCATGCTCCGCGTGATCACCATGGTGTACTATTCAATACCATGCGTGCTCACCATGGCGCGCGATAATATCACTCTTATAAAACGTTGAAGAGACACATTTACGTTGGCGCGAGACAGGAGACGAAGAGACGCATGCATAACGCGCGGGAGTCGAAACATTTGATTATCACAGACGGTTCTGATAAAAAACCGTCTGTGAAGTACACTATTATCACAGATGGTTAGTTAAAACAACCGTCTTGGAAGTTTCACAGACGATTGTTTGTTACAAACCGTCTGTGATAATGGTTCACTTCACAGACGGTTATTTTTATGAACCGTCTATGATACTTCACAGATGGTTTTAAACACGAACCGTCTGTAATATTTTCTCTTCACAGATGGTTTTTAACGCATCCACTTTACAGACGGTCTTTAAACCAAAACCGTCTGTGATTTCATGTAATACAGACGGTTTTGGCCAACCGTCTGTGATGAAGCGTCCAGTATTAGTTTTTTTGTAGTAGTGAGAGGAATAGAGGGATGAGAGAGAGAAGGGTGCGCAATAATCTTGAAGCGAAGGAGGACGATCCAGATTGTGTATGTAGCCACGAGCATATATAGTTATGCATTTTCGAGAAAAAACAAAAAAAATAGGACGACTGAGAGATGATCCGTCTCATTAACTTTCCACAGTTCATATGTTATCGAACTTAAAAACGCACGCACCGTTCTCTTGTGTGCCTTTTTTTGTTGTTAATCTCATGTTGGGATATGCACTTCTTTTTAGATGGTGTATGCGCTGTAGAACTATCTATCTATCTATCTATCTATCTATCTATCTAGTATATTATTAAAGCGATAGAAAAAGAAGTCACCACGTTCGCTCTCAAGGATTATAAATTCTCACGTTAATCGGTGGAAAAAAGAAACATCTACACCATTCATTATGGTGGGTCTAGATTATAACGATCTAGATTAAAATAAAGAGTCCACGTCAAGTACAATAAAAAAAAAAATAAGAGTCCATCTCAAGTACAATGCAAAAATAACTGAAATTTAGAATTAAAAAAATAAAATTGGCAATTCAATTTTGATATGAATTCCTAAGTAAAATCACTAGATAAACACAAATCAGAATAAAAAATTTCAAAAAATTAATTGGATTAGTATACTAATTCCAACAAAAATAACTGAAATTCGGAATAAAAATAAAATAAAATTCGCAAACTGATTTCGATACAAATTACAAAGTAAAATCACCAATAACTATAATGATTAATATATATATATAATAAAATATTAATTGGATTGATTTCCATATGAATTCCAAAGTAAAATACTTAAATAAATAAAATTTAGAATAAAAAACATCATCAATTTGATTTTCATATGAATTCCTAAGTAATAATCAATTTATAGCATTGGCGTATATAAACAAAAGAGCAAAGAGCTCGGAGTAGAGATAGCACAACGGTAAGAAAAAAGCTTGGGGCTACTAGAGAGAGCGTGGCGGGTGTCTCAGCAGGAATCGACGATATTTGCACGCATATACGTGTAGATGTCACAACTGTCGTCATTAAGCGATAGTTGGAGAGAAGTATAAGATAACTATGAGGTAGAATATTGCATTGAAAGTGGTAGCAGCTGAGAGATATTGATCAAGAATTGGGCTTGCTCTTGGAGGTTGAAGCAGAAAAATTTTGGCAAGAAAATAGAAAGAAGACACTTGGTGGGGCAACCGGCGTAAGAGAAGATAAGTTCAAGGTAGGTCGTCCATGATGCATCGGTGTATACGTGGGAAAGATAATATAATACCATATAAATTAATAAGATAATTTTGTTGCACACATAATCAATATATTGCTTGAGATTAACATAGGTACATGTGCATGCAAACATTTTGAAAAAGAGCTAAGGGCATGCAACTACATGATGCATACATAAGGGAGAGTGGTTAACTTATTATACTCATGATTTTATACCACCAAAGCTTATACTTCAATTGCGTTACTCAAGTTGCATTTCCCTTCAAACTTCTATTGTCATTTTCTAATGCTTATGATATCTTAAAAATCTAAATAACTACAATATACGTAAATATATTCTGAAGCATCTAAGTTATATCACTTGTCACTATAAACTTTAAAACAAATCTAGCCGCACAAATGCGCGGACCACAATGCTAGTTATATTTTTAAAGTGATAGAAAAAACCATCACGTTCGCTCTAAGTACTAGAAATTTTCATGTTAATCAGTGGAAAAAGAGAAACATCTACACCATTGATTATGGTGGAGTCTAGATTATAACGATCTAGATTAAAATAAAGAGTCCACATCAGGTACAATAAAGAAATAAGAGTCCATCTCAAGTATAATACAAAAATAATTAAAATTCAGAATAAAAAAGAAAACAAAATTGGCAATATAATTTTGATACGAATTCCTAAGTAAAATCACTAGATAAACATAAATCATAATAAACATTTAAAAAAGTAATTGGATTAGTATACTAATTCCAACAAAAATAACTGGAGTTCGGAATAAAACATAAAATAAAATTAGCAAATTGATTTCGATATGAATGACAAAGTACAATCCCCAATAATTATAATTCTTTATATATACATATATAATAAAAAAAATAGGAATTAAATTGATTTTCATATGAATTCCAGAGTGTCAAAAAAAATCATCAAATTGATTTTCATACGAATTCCTAAGTAAAATCATAAATAAATATAACTTAGAATTAAAATTAAGCCAAAAATAGAAATTGGATTATTATACGAATTTAACCAAAAAATAAATTAATTTTGGAATTAAAATAAAACAAAATCAACATTTTGATTTCGATATGAATTTTGAAGTAAAATATATAAATAGTTGTAATTCGGCGAAAAAATAAATAAATATCAATAATTGGATTAATTTATGAATTCCAACAAAAAATAATTGAAATTTAGGACAACAAATAAAAGAAAATTTGTAATTTGATTTTCATACGAATTCCAAAGTAAAATCTCTTAATAACTAATATTTGAACAAATTAAATATAAGTTATAATGAAGATATCGTGAATGGTGTCAAAGGAGACCACAAAAGAGTGCAATGGCGTCGATGTGTCCCACAAGCAGACATTGATCCACAAGGAAGCGAAAAACTGAGGCAGCGGCGACGAAGATGAGAATAATTTCATGCTGCTCACCTTAGTTGTTCGACAAGGATAATGCCATGCTGCTCGCTGGAGTCGTTAAAGAGAAGACCAAAGTAAAAGGATCCAAGTGTTGTGACCACGAATGATGAGTATCGATGTTGTTGAAGAAGTCATAGCAGAGAGGAGATAAAGTTTTGGATTAGAGATGAGCTAACGACGATATGAGATCATCGGTAGTTAGGAGCATGCCATCGTTGATGAGTGACATAGCATCACCGACGATGGCAAGAAGATTCTCCTTATCGTTAGACAACGACTAAGGCAGACATACCGACATCAGTGAAGATGGGAGGTCGTCGCTATTAGTGAGGAAGCCGCGTTGTTGAGTTGAACAACATCGAGGAAGAGGAGCGACCGACACAGAAAAAGAAGACATCATGCATGTGTATATACATGCGTGCATCCTACGAATAGAAGCATTGGCGTACAGAATCAAAGGAGCAAAGAGTTCGAGTAGAGATAGCGTGACAATAAGGAAAAGGCTTAGGGCCACTAGAGAGAGCATGACAGGTGTCTCGGCAAGGATCGACGATATTTGCACGTATATACGTGTAGATGTCACAACGGTCATCATTAAGCGGTAGTTGGAGAGAAGTATATGATAACTATATGGTAGAGTATTGCATTAGAAGTGGTAGCAACCGAGAGATCTTGATTAAAAATTGGGTTTGCTCTTAGAGGTTGAAGCAGAAAAATTGTGGCGGAAAAGAGATAGAAGATACGGTTCGATGGGGCAACCGGCGTAAAAGAAGATAAGTTCGAAGTATGTCGTCTATGGTGTATCGGTGTATACATGGGCAAGATATAATAATAGCATGTAAACTAATAAGATAATTTTGTTGCACATATAATCAATATATTGCTTAAGATTAACATAGGTACATGTACATATAAATATTTAGAAAAAGAGTTAAGGGTATGCAGCTACATGATGCATATATAATAAAGAGTAGTTAACTTATCATACTCATGATTTTCTACCATCAAAGTTTATACTTCAATTGTGTTACTCAAGTTGTATTTTCCTTCGAGGTTCTGTTGTCATTTTCTAATATTTATGATATCTTAAAAATCTAAATAGCTACGATATATGTGAATATATTCTAAAGCATCTAAATTATATCATTTGTTGCTACAAACTTTAAAACAAATTTAACCGCGCAAACATGCCGATCACAATGCTAGTTACTGTATATCGATAGTGCGCGTTTCATGATTGATATATTTTTTTTGAGGTTTTGTGGTTGTTGAATGCTTCGTACGCAACTAACGCACGGACCAATGAGGATGATCCTTGCAAAGAATCCAATGATCAAGACCAACACATTGTTACAGTTCACATTGGACTGAAACACGTTACACACTAACATTGGATTCATTGAGCTTCTCCATCAGCGTGCCCCTATAAATTGGGGAGCTCTCATGCTCTGCAACTGCAACGTAGCACACACAGCGAACAAAGAAGCCAATACACCCGAGCTAGCCGGGTCCGCAGAACAAGCTAGTTGTCCACTACTGCACGCTTGTAGCCATGAAGGTAGAGCGCGTGCTCCACATGAGCAAAGGCGACGGCGACACCAGCTACGCCACCAACTCCAGGCTGCAAGTCTGTATTTATGCATGTCCCCGTGTAGAAAAATAATTCTATAGGATTTGATCTATAATTCTATTAGTGTAGACCTATTTCACCGTGTGACACGTGTCTTTTCACGAATCTCAAAGCGCACAGCTCAATAAATCACTTATGTGAATTTTCACGAATTAAATATTGAAGACTAGCATGTTATGCTTTGAGATTCGTGAAAAGACACGTATCACGCGGTGGAATGAGTCTACACTGATGGAATTATGGACCAGGTCTATCAGCACATTGTATATGTGCACAACTCGCAGTAACACGGATGCATTCTTGACATATTCCTTGTAGGAAAAGGCCATACTGAAGACGAGGCCACTGCTTCACAAGGCCGTGGAGGAAGCGCAGGCGTCGCTCTCCCGCCCGGGCACGATAGCCGTGGCCGACCTCGGCTGCTCGTCGGGGCCCAACACGCTCCTCGTCGTCTCCGAGGTGCTCGGTGCGATCGCCGACAGCTGCGAGAGGCAGGGCCAGCCGCCGGTGGACGTCCAGTTCTTCCTCAACGACCTCCCCGGCAACGACTTCAACCTCATCTTCCAGTCCCTGGAGCTGTTCAACAAGCATGCTGCGATTGAGAAGGGAGAGGCACTGCCTCCCTACTACATTGCCGGATTGCCAGGCTCCTTCTACACCAGGCTCTTCCCTGACCGCTGCGTTCACCTCTTCCACTCCTCCTACTGCCTCATGTGGCGTTCCAAGGTACGCACAAACCGAGGAAAATGTTAGTGTACACAACCTGCAGGTAAAGGACTATCAGCATGCAGTACAGCGAGTGGAGCTAGCACATGCACGTTGTGTCAATTAGGGGAGACTTTCTCACCGACCTGAGCTGCTGAGCACATGCACGTTGTGATTTGTGACGTACGTGTCCAGGTGCCTGAGGAGCTCGCGAGAGGCGCGGTCCTGAATGAGGGCAACATGTACATCTGGGAGACCACGCCGCCGGCGGTGGTCAAGCTGTACCAGAAGCAGTTCCAGAAGGACTTCTCGCTGTTCCTCGAGCTGCGTTACAACGAGCTCGTCTCCAACGGCCAGATGGTGCTGACATTCCTTGGCAGGAAGAACAAAGATGTGTTGCGCGGCGAACTGAGCTGCATGTGGGGGCTGCTTGCCCAAGCTCTTCAGTCCCTAGTCCAGCAGGTACATACATATACATCAACGCAGTGGCGGAGCAGGGAGGAAAACAGAGGGGCAGCCAATCTAATATTTTTCTAAGAATAAGAAAGGGGGTGCTAATTTAGTGATATGTTAGCATCAACATACACTTAATGCTTAACTGAATTCAACTCGTGAACTGTGAACTGAACTCAGTTGTTGTTTCTGATGCATGTAGAGACGTGTGGAGGAGGAGAAGCTGAACTCCTTCAACCTGCCATTCTACTCACCTTCGGTCGACGAAGTGAAGGCGGTGATCAAGCAGAGCGAGTTGTTTGACATCAACCACATCGAGCTCTTTGAGTCGAACTGGGACCCTCATGATGACTTGGACGGTGATCTGGTGCTCGACAGCATTCAGAGCGGCGTCAACGTCGCCAAGAGCATAAGGGCTGTGGTTGAGCCCCTGATTGCACACCAATTTGGCAAGTATATATTGGACGATCTCTTTGAGATATACGCGCAAAATGTTGCAAAGCACCTCAAGAAAGTGAAGACGAAGTACCCTGTCATTGTCCTTTCATTGAAGGCGAGGCGCTGAACTAGCCCAGTGTCGTCGTCGTATTTGCCCAGATGTGACAGCCCAAATTTGGCTCCAATTTAAAAATAAATAAATTTCATGAATTTCAAGAACTTTGGTTGCATTTCAAAAATTCCAAAAGCCTTGCCTTGCAATTTGAAATGTATTAAAACATTTCCTTGTGTCAAGAATTCAGATTTACAAAAATCTAAAAAATTAATTGTGTGCAAAAACATTTCAGAATTTGAATCCAAATTCAAATCAGATTTTGAATTGCAAATAAACTTTCAAAATCCTTTCTTTCCCTCTCTCTCCTCCACGGCCAAAATCCCGCCACCGGCCCACCTCTCCTTCTCTCTCTCCCCCCTCCTCTCTCCTCCTCGCGGTCTAGCACCGCCGGCCCCGCTATCGCCCTCACCTCCTATCCCTTCCCTCTTGCTGTAGCCCATCTGTCCCACGCGCAACCAGCCCAACCGCCTCCTCCTTCCTCCCTCCTCCCTCGGCGGCGGCGCAGACCAGCTGGCCTTGAGGTTGAGCCAGCAGCAGCAGCCCGCCTTCTCTCTCTCGCACACTCACTACCGCATGGGCTAGACCCCTCCCGCAGCACCCTGCACTATTCTTCTTCTCCCCTTCCTCCCTCCCTGCTTCCTCCTGCTCTCTCTCTCCCTTCGCGTACGCCCACATGTGCAACAGCAGGAGGAGACGCAGAGTGCATGTACCTCGAGCCTTGCTCCCTCTAACGTAGCACCACGACCTTGTTCCGTCACCACCAGGCACCAGAGCATGCTGTTGGGTTGATCTTCGGCTAACGGAATCCCGAGATCCACGGGAGACCTCGTCTCCACCGCGCCCTGATTGGAGGCGCGACCAAAACGGTTTTGGTTTGGGTCCCGGTCACCTAGCGCAATATATGAACTGAGGGGGCTCGGCAAGCAGCTAACACCTTTTGTGCTTGGCTACCAAACCCCGCATATACCCGATCTGTGACGTGCGCTAAGGTGGACGAAGACCGAAGCCCCGTCGTCACCGTGACACTGCCGACCACAACTGCTACTTCATCCCGGTTCTACTTCGACGCATCTACAACCCTCATGGCATCATCAACTTCGGGTAAACACTAATCATGCTTCCGCTCTAAGTTTTGATCTAGGTGTTCATGTATAAGCTAGGGTTAATCATGTTTAGCCTAAGTATTACGCCTTCATTTGGTATCAAAGCCACCCTAGCTCGTTTTTTAACCCAAATTAGTCAAAACCGAACATGATTTTGCCAGATCTAATGATCAAAAGTTTAGAACTAAGGATTAGAGACTCGAATCTAATTTTTAATGGCTGAATCTAATGTTTTGCGGTTTGGTTTAGCACTTAGAAGGAGGGGAATCAAAACCCTAACGAAATCCCCACCATCCGAGCCCTCGAACCCCAAATCGGAAACCTCCCGAACCTTCCCAAATCAGAACCCACAAGATCAAAACCCTAATTTTTAGATGCGACGGAAGTTTACCTTTTGGAGACCGCGGGATCTTCTCCGTCTCGGGCACCCCCCGTAGCTCCATTCGACGGCGCCGCGCGCAACCTAGGTCGCACGCGTGCACCGGCGAAGAGGGCTGCGGAGGCGCCGCCTTTCTTTTGTCGCGCTGTGCCAAGCGCCACGGTCGCCACCGCGCGCGCCGCGGCCCCGCATGCGCCGGATCTGCGGCCGACGCAGCCTTGCTCGTGCTCGCTCGCGCCGCGGCTCCGCTTTTCGTGGGAGAGGAAGGGGAAAAGTGATGTTAGGGTTAGGGTTTCCGACGTTTTATCTCGCCCGCGATGCACGTCGTCCGTTCGATCGATCCTCTGATCGCCGTTTAGCGGTGAAGGAAGTTTGGCGGCCTTTTTCGGCCATCAGATGAAGATCGGACGGCGGCGGAGTTTTTTGGGCTGACCGAGCTTTTGGGCCAAGCGCGTGTGGGCCGCACGCGCATGTTGGGCCGCGTGTGTTTTTGGGCTGCTCGAGTTTGCTAGGCCGAATTTCCTTTTGGGTACAGTGTTTTTCCTTTTCTTTTATTTTGGTGCTTTTTCCTTATGATTAAATCCATTTTGTCGGCAGCTACCTGGCCTTAAGGTTGAGCCACCGCAATAGCCCGCTTCTCTCTCGCACACTCACTACCGCATGGGCTAGACCCCTCCCGCAGCACCCTGCACTATTCTTCTTCTCCCCTGCCTCCCTCTCTGCTTCCTCCTGCTCTCTCTCTCCCTTCGCGCGCGCCCACATGTGCAACAGCAGGAGGAGACGCAGAGTGCATGTACCTCGAGCCTTGCTCCCTCTAACGTAGCACCACGACCTTGTTCCGTCACCACCAGGCACCAGAGCATGCACAGCACTGCAGCCACGTGAGAACTCTCGCACGAGCCCCCGCAAACTAGCGAGAAAATGTCGAACTCATCTTCCTTTTAAGCCAAGCCGAGCGTGTCACCTAGCTTGCCTCCATCTCTCCTTTTTCCCCCTCCTATTCCCCACCTTCTCCTCCACTCGGTCACTCAGAACGCTGTTGTACCACATCATCTTCTCCAAGCCCAGCAGAGCACCACCAACTTATCCACATTGTTCCTACTACCCCGGTGAGCTTCTCCAAGATAATTTCGCGTCACATTGTGTGTGGATATTATGAGCATATTCTCATGATCTTAGGATGATGATACAATTGGCAATAGCATTGAAGGTTTGTTGAAACACTCGCTCAGAAGCATCGGAAAATCGTAGTACTGCGTGAAGTGAGAGAGGTACTCATCGCATAGCGGACGACCAAGTGAGATAGCGGTACTACCACATGTTAGTGGTCCGAACGAGTGTTTCAATCGGGTGGTTTAAACAATGGTCCGAACGTTCACCGGCGCAATCGGACAGTTGAAATGAGTGGTCCGAACGTTCGGGAATCAGTGGTTCCGCATGTGTGAAGCGGTAGTACCGTTGAGCGGTATGACCGCAAGGTGGGTAGTGCGTATTTTCCAGAGAGAGTGTTTTGGGGGAGTTTTGGATTTCCTTGGAAATCAGTAGTTTCGCAGTTATTTAAGCGGTACGACCGCAGTGCGGTAGTACCGGAGATTACTTGGCGGTAGTACCGTTTTGAGTTCAAATTCGGCCAACTTGGAGTATTGGCTTTGGGTTAGGTCAAGTTCATGGTTTTCAGTACATATGTGTTGCATGATGCATGTTTTGACTAACGTGGGTCAAGTTGCGAAGAACTTATTCCTGGAATCGATTTCTTTGTCTATTGTTGTGCAGGAGGCATGAAGGTCAACGACGATCAACGGCGAGGATGATCGGGACTAGGCTTGAAGAGCTGAGGTTCAGAACGATCGAGGATGCCGGGTAAAGTCAATGGACTCAAGCATGGTGCAGAATGGACAAGGATGACCGAACGGGCAGTTCGGTGCGACAGGTTTGCATCAAGCGGTGCGGGGGTTGGTGCAAGTGTCATGGTGGTTTCGGTGGAAGCCAGATGGGTGAGACTTGCCGACATGAAGAGAGCCGTTGATCAACCTACACATGGCGAAGCATGGAATTGCTTCATGAAGATTGGACTCGATCTTTGGAAAATGATTGAGAAGGGGTATTATCGGGACCCAAAAATGCAGTTCTGGAACCCTCTGTGTATAATGCACTAGTCCAGGATCACGCTAGTGCACACAGTGTCAACACAGGTGAATATCGATCCACACAAGCGTTAAATAAAATAAACGATTATTTTGAATAACAAATAAGGGTTTTGACCTTATGATCGAGTTTATACTTATTGAGCCACACAGGGCTAACAGAGAATAAAATAGCAACGGATCAGAAATAACTTCAGCGTAGATCCCATCAATTCACCACAGGCAACCGATCGTGATCCGCACTTAACGATCGCGAACCTTTGACGAACTCCTCCTCAAAGCGAGCGTACACTCCTCTTCTTCTGTAGGTTTGGGCGCAAGTTTTACAACAAGCGTGAGTATACAACCGTACTCGCAAATCATACCACAGAATGCAATTTATAGATGCAGGCTTATTCCAAAAGAAAAGGTTTCTGTGGTTCTTTTGTATAAAGACAATATTTGCAATTGAATACAATACTAGATTGAAAACATAATTCAAAACAAATAGACAATATTAATTTAACAATTGTTTTCACAAAGACACAAAGCTAAACAGATTATTTCACATAGCCATATGATTGAGGTCACATAGCTCCCATCCTAACATTTTATGAAAACTACCCCTCGTGTGAAATCCCCGAGCATGTCCATGACCGCGGACGCGGCTATTCGAATAGATTGATTTTACACTCTGCAGAGTTTGTACACTTTACCCACAAGATACAACTAGTGTAGCTAGCACCAATCATAACAAAACAGTTCAGAAACTTCATCTCAAACATTGACATTCCCGATGTGCTTTCCCGCCAGACCAGCTCACAAAGAATGCTAGTCTAACACACACCGCTGGACAGAGATGCGGCGAACCGTCCCGCGATGCAACTACCATGTAGTCACACCTCCACCCTGTCACACAGCCTAACCTATCCACCTAAACATCAAGGCCGAGAATCCATAACCTACTATGTTAGGCCCATCCCATCAGGCATGTGGTCGTACAAAAGGCTCAGTTCAATGGCGCACAAAGTTAAGTCCTTAATTGACTAAAGCAAGACTTTCATTTTCTAACTAAGTCACAAAGATTATCATCCTCATTCACACAGTTCACCATATCACATAGTATCCACCACTTGCCGCAGTCGAAATCCTTTACCACCCAGTTGGTTTTAGTGCAACACATGCTATCACGGAGTAATAACACATGGCACGCAGTTTTACACAAAGTTCCATAGTCACTTAGTCAGATTTAATATTTGCAACTCAAATGAGATATGAGACTCGTAGCATGGCTAAACAATTGTACTCGCATCTAACCAACCCACGTTGGTGCTACAATATTACCAACTAATAAACCAATCTAGGGTGACAAGGAAATATGACATACAAAGCCAAGGTGTGATAACAAATTGGATGATAACTATACCCAAAAATATTTAAATACATAATTAAAGTAATTTAAAAACTGGGTTCAAGATGATCAAAGGTATGACTTACCTTGGAAAAGGTCTAAGTACTGGTCTTGATCTTGAGGTGCTCCTTCTTCTCCAAAATTCCCCGATGTATCGACGTCTACTCGCAAACGAGACAAATAAACAAAACAAATAAATAACAGAGGCAAAAAAACTCCAAAAATTTAATAAAAATCTCAGATAAATAGAGCTCGAATTTAGATGAATTTTGGAATTTGAATGGGCTCAATCGGAGTTCGGATGCAAAAGTTATGGGCTCTGGAAGTTTAAATCTAAAAGAAACCATAATTTTGGATTTACTGAAATTTTCGAATTATTTCTTAACAGAAAAATCGGATTATTGCGCAAGCATGACGTCAGCACAGGGATTTTAGAATTTAAAAGAATTGAAAAGAAATTACTGACATGTGGGACCCACATGTCAGCCTCACGGTCCACGGTAGACTAAGTCCACCGAACCGAGGTTTTGGATTGGATCTGATGTGCCGCGTCAGCGCTAATGTGGAGGCCGATGGCGACACCGGCCGCCACGCATTGCAGTATCGACGCTGGCGCCGACGTGGATGGCCACGTTGCCAACGCTGACAACGGCGACTCTGGACCCGATGGTCGTCGGCGAGGATAAGTGGTACCAGCGTGTAGCTGAGGTTATTGCGAACCTCAGGGTGCAACTCTGGGTGATTGGGGTGGACGAAAACGGTCGACGGCGAGCTCGAGCGGGGAGGTTCGCTTTGTCGACGGGACGCTCCGGTGAGGTCTAGGCGAGCAAAAGGCTCTGAGGTAGCCGACGATGACGATGCGCGGTGTACTCCACGCGGGCGGGCGTTACGCGGCAGCAAACCTAAGGATTAAAGTGGTAAGATCGGATCGTGGGAGAGTACTATGGAAGACATGCCTCTTATGGACAAATTTCTGGCCCTTTCGCTAAGTTTCTTCAAGAAAATGGGATTGTTGCCCAGATTATATGCAGTGAACCTCGTGAATGGAGTAGGGAGAGCGCAATCGTACACTTATGGATATGAGTACGGAGCATGCCCGACCACTCTAGTTTACCAATTAGTTTGTGGATGGAAGCACTAAAGACAATTCACATATTCTCAATCGGGTTCCCAGTAAATCAGTGCCTAAGACACCTTATGAATTATGGACTAGGAGGAAACCGAGTATGAAATATTTACGAGTGTGGGGTTGTCGTCTTTGAAGCTAAGATTTTTAATCCACATATTGGGAAATTAGACCCTAAAGCATGAAGTTGTCATTTTATTGGGTACTGAAAGATCCAAAGGGTATCATTTTCTTGTCCTAATAGGACAACTAAGTTTGTAGAAACAAAGCATCTTTGTGTTCTTAGAGAATAATGAGGAGCGGAACCGGAAAATAGATCTTGAGGAAGCGGGTTTATGTTCCTTCACCGTTTATCCGAGACCTTTATTCACATGTCTCGGTGGTTGCCCCTCCAGAAAAATCTGTTGTTGCACTCTTTGTTGAGGTCTCTGAAATTCCTAATGTTGTACCTAATGATAAGTTTAGATCTCTGTCATAGCTAATGAACCTATTAGAATATCACAGCGGGAGAGAAGATCTGTCATTCCAAATGATTATGTTGTATACATGAATGAGGATATTAATGATATAGGGAAGGTAGATGATCCCACCTCTTATAAGGAGACCATGATGAGTGAACATTCTCCTAAGTGGCTTGATGCCATGAAGGATGAACTGAAGTCTATGAGCACTAATGATGTATGAGACTTAGTAGAAATTCTTGACGGAGTCAAAACAGTAGGTTGTAAATGGGTCTACAAAACCAAGCATGACTCTAAGGGAATATCGAAAGATTCAAAGCAAGACTTGTAGCAAAGGCTCTCAAGAGGGATTGACAAATGCCTTTCTGCCAACTAAGATCATTGAGATGTTATGGACTTGGCTCATGGCTTAGGCGCATCGGGATAAAGCGATTGCAGGGAAACCTAAAAAATGTTTAGTGGCTAAAGCTCTGTGGATTTGACCTAGGGTTCGGGATGCGGGACTTAGAAATCAATTCTGGTGGCAATAAGGTCGGGGGTATCTCAAATAGATAATTATAAGTCAAGTTGTTTTAAGAAAAATGAATTATAATTCGCATATGAAGAAGTTAGGAGTAGATTCGGCCACGTTGCTTAGTGTTATGACATGGATCGCTAGAGATAAGATCCTATGCTAAATAGACCAAGATTTAGTTATAATTTTGATAGAAGGATCTTGGAGCTCAACAATTGGCATTGAGATTCCCGAGATAGGTCCAAAGGAATATTAGGTTTATTGCGCGGCATAGGACGTTGAGACTAAGAAATACAATATGCATAAGCGCTCCGAGCGCTGTGCTAAGGGTCAGAAGATTTGGACATTTCAATGCCAGGAACAAAAAAAGACGTGAAGACCTTCACGCTAGTCACATCTAGTCGTCAATCTTATCGACGACTCAAAAATGTTGATGACACTCCGACTTTCTTAACGGATGCATTGCGATGACCGCAAGGAGGATCGACCACTGAGGCTTAAAGTTCGCAGCGTATAAGAGCTACTAAGCTTTCATGCCACTATCGAAGACGATAACCTTGAAGTGTTGGTTATTGATTCAAATTCGAGTGTTGATACTAAAAAGTCGGTTAGTTTCCCAAAACTTTCAGATTTAAATAGCTTTTCTATTTTATAAAATACGAAATCCAAATAAGCAATAGAAAATAGCAAATGAATTTGAAAAATTCTAGAAAAATCTAGAAAATATTATCTGACATAGAACCAAATAAAATAGTTTAGACTATTGTTCATGTGATTATTCACATTAAATGCTTTTTATTCTAAAGTCCAATATTAAGCTTTGAATTAAAATTCAAATAAATCAAATGGTGAAACATTGACTACTTAACTATTTAAAAGATTTGAAGCTCGGAAAACCATGTTACGTATTTAGCAATTTCACCAAGATCAATGCTTGCATCGCTTGCTAAACCACCACAATATTCGTGTCAAGGAGAAGTGGTTTAGGTTTAGTTGAAAAGCCGATTCGAAAAAGGCCTGTAAGTGAAACCAACTCCGTAGGCTTAAGAGTACCTATTAAGATTGTCTAGAAACTTGCCTCCACGTTAGTCTTCTCCAAGATAATTTCGCGTCACATTGTGTTCTACTCGTCGTTCTAGCTCTTCCCCATGATGATTTCTTCATTCCTGTCGCAACCAAGCGAGAACGCCATCTTCTTCTCTGTCTCAGGTGACCACGACTGCTCGCCCAAACCGGTTGACAGTCGTCGTGCCCAATCTCCCTACTACGGTGAGCTCCAACCTTGTCTATTGGATTTTAGCATCGCCTTGACGTCCTGTCTCCGGTGCTCCCGCTCACACTCTCTATATCGCCGCAAGGAGGCCGAAATGCCCTCGACTTCCACGTTGCGGGACAGAGCGTGCCAACTCTGTCACCGCTCCTCCTCTCGACCCGGTGAGCTTTGACCTCGGATCCCATGTCCTTCCTGTTCACCTCGGGTTCCTGTTCACCACCCTTCTTCTCTATTTGCGTGGCCCATAACCACTGTAATGCGTCATCGCCCCCGACGCTGGCCTGGAGCATGCCGCGACTGTGATTTTACAACCCATCCCTTCCTCTTGTCTGGTTCCTGGTAAGATGTCCCGCCACCTCGCATCTTTTTGCAAAGCGATGTTGGTAGGCTAGTCACTCAAGCGCATAGTCGACCGTAGCAGTCGCGCGTTGGATCCCGTCGCGCTACCGTCGAGACCAACACGCATCATGAGCTCCAACACCGTCGACACCAATAGGATCGCACAGTCGTGTAGATGCTCAAACCCCATCTGATTTTTAAGACGCTAGAGTTTTGTAGTCACCACCGTGCACAGTACCGCCGCCGCTTCCCTTGCCATCGTGTTGCTGCCACAGTGCATTTCCTGCCGCGCCATCGTCCCTGTTAGGATTGGCTTGGACCCTACAACCCAGTTTGAGGGCACGGGTGGTCGCTAGAGCCATCTCCGCCGGCACCGAGCTCGTCCTAAGATCGACCATGGCTTCCCTCCCAGTTCCTTTGTTTTGACGGAGGAAGACCACTGTTATACGTCGACATGTGGACCCCACCCAGATTAGATTAAGTTAGCCGATAATTAGTTAGTGGTTAATTAGTAGGTAATAACAGTATGACTCATGGGCCCTCGGCAATTAGAAAAACTAATTAAGTCGCAGTTTAGTGTATGTGTGTATGACAAGCGGAACCACCGCTTAAAACACACAATATAGACTTGGTTGGTAGATCGTATCCATTGACATGTGGGCCCTTGGCCCTGTAAACCATCCGGTGGACCGAGTCCATGTGGACCACGATCCCACTTGTTAATCTCTCTGTTTTTTCGAATAAAAATAATTAGACTCCCTCATAATGGAGGTTCCCTCATTGAAAATGTGTCCCGTAATAGAGCATTCTCGGTGTGCACCGTAACAGTCAAGGTCCTAGTGTTAAGGGATTCACACAGTGGGGTGGGAAAAGCGTCGGGACTACGTATCGGAAAAGTCCTTGTTACGATCATCTTCGTCGCACGCCTAAGGAAGCGTGTCACTGGCCGATATTATGAGTTGGTTATATCTTATGGGTAAAGCTATACAACCTCTGTAGAGTATAAAATCTATTCGAATAGGCATGTCCTCGGTTATGGGTGTTGTGAGGAAAGTCACACTTGGTTAGTTTTAATAAAATATGGAATGAGGACATGTTAACGTAAAATTGGTTGTAGCGATGATATGTAGATAGGTGAACGGAACCTCATGAGTTGCAATAGGAGGATGGAACCTTGTCGAATAGCTATGTCCTCGGTTATGGGTGTTGTGAGGAAAGTCACACTTGGTTAATTTTAATAAAATATGGAATGAGGACATGTTAACGTAAAAATGGTTGTAGCGATGATATGTAGATAACCTCATGAGTTGTAATAGGAGGATGGAACCTTGCTACATGATGAAACTTGGTTATAAACAACGCTTTGGTTTGAAGTTAAAATGCCTAGGTCATAGGTTTGGAAATAATTACAATATTTGATTAAAAATACTTTGTTCTAAAATAATCATAGGACCCATGCTTTGGTAAGCCAAGCATCTATATAATTGTATTTTGTGTATGGACTTGCCAAGTAGTTTTATACTTATGGTTGATCATATATGTGAATTCAGTGTCTAAAGATACCAAGTGGTGAACAATTACCCCTACCATCGGGAGTTGAAGATGACGCCAAAACTTGGTCGCCTACTCAAGTCGATTGCTTATAGGCATATCCCGAGGGGTCACCAAGGCTATTTATCCTTTTTCTTGCAAGACTTCATCTATATTTGGCCTTCTCGGCCTGTGATGTAGGACTTTGACCATATGGTTGTCGATGGTTTAGTATCAATTTTATGAATGAATGTTGGAGCTCTTCTAGAGCGAAATCACACAGAAAGGGACACGAAAATTTCATACAGGTTCTGGTCTTCTCCTGAAGAATAATAACCCTACTCCTACGTTGATGTATTGATTATGTTTACAACAGGGGGGAGTCACTAAAACTAGGGCTTGGCGACTTCTGTCTCTTGTTGTCTTTTCTTAATATGATGATCCTTGTCTCTGTCCACCGGTGCTACTTCTTATATAGCGTCTGAGGGGGTGGCAGTTGTCTATGTCAAGAGTCGTCCCAACGGTTGATGAAATATGCACATTGATGATAGTTATCGTTAGAGAGATAACTCTCCATATTCGTCTTGCGGTTATGCCAGAGACAGAGATTAATATGTGCAGTTATATCATAGAACAACGACACATATTAGCTACACCGTATAATTAGACACAATATATGAGGTCCCTAGTCAATTTGGTTTGCATATCTATAATTCTTATCGACTATATGGTGGTCGTGAATGACCTAATCGTAGTAAAGCTTACGACCATGTGGTGATCATAGTAGGACTTACGGTCAATAGGTGGTTGTAGAAGACCTTACGATCATGAAGTGGTAGTAGGATGACTTATGATCATATAGGGTGGTCGTAGAATAGCTTATGACCACTAGGTGTTTATAATCCTCCTCATTGTTGATATTGAGGGATACCCTTGAAGGTTGTATAAAAGGCATTATCATCTATAATGAAATATTGCAGATAGATAATTTAATTAATTGAGAATTAGTATATCCTCGTCATTTAGCCCCCCAACTTCAAGTGAAAATGACTTACTTGAAAAAGAGGTCGTAGGATCATGGTCGAAGATTAAGTGTCTTTGACTGGTTTTTCTTTTAACCAGGAATTGACTTAGTCAAGAAAGGTATTTTTACTTGAGTTGTAAAAATAAAAATCCTTTTCCGAATAGACAGAAAAAAGAATGCCAATCGTCTCTTACAATTTCTATCCGTTGGGAGCGGTTCCCGGAGAGATTTGCAACTGTTGGGATCCCACGATCTTTTACTTAGACCGATGACTATAAATATTCACTAGGGAGTAACTTTGGGTTTTTACTTTCCCATTTACTTCAACTGCTCCCGAGCTCTTGTTCTCTTTGTTTTCGCCCGAATCGCATTTTCCCCGTATGCCCCGACTCCATCCCAACCTAGGTAAGTATTTCCAAATGCACATTTATGCATATTCTCCTTTTGTTTTAGTTAGTTTTTTTGTGTTTGCATGTAATTAATGTATATTTGACATGAATAAAATAATATAGTTGGTGATTTCTCTTTTGTAGATGCATCAACTTTCATGAGTTGGGTGTAGACATTGAACATTTAACGTGGTTCTTCCGTGTGTACGTAGTGCACAAATTCTCTGTGCGAGAGGTCATATATGGACCTATGCTTCAGATTATTGTTGCTGATGAGAATGTATGTATCGATATTTACTTTAATATTTTATTAGACACACATGTTATTTTATTTTTTCTACCAAGATCATTTCATACATTGACCATATGCTTTCCGCATTTCTATTAGGGCATGAAAATGGAAGTATTTTGCTTCGGTAGACAAGCGCACAAATTTGATAGATTACTTGTGGAAAGAAATTCTTGTGAGGCCCGTGTCATTTTGCTTCTTGGGGAAGGAGCTTGAGTTAAGGTTTATGTACCAAACTACAGTTTGGTAGTTGAGCAGTTTTATTCAGTTTTCTGGTCTCCCTACCTACTTCACCTATTTTGAAGAGGTTTATCATAAACCAAATAAGTCGATTGTTGGTAAGATATCTGTTTTCACATATTGTATCTTCTCATATAATAGACTTTTTGTATTGTTACTTCTCACAATTGTAATACTTGATGCAACTTTGGTAAAATGTGGTCGGTTTGGTTGTACACGTCGGCCCAATTCAGCACATCAATAACTTCCCACGTCGTATACCGATGAGTGAATTATGCATCATGGATGACATGTACAAGTAGCACAATAATGCTTCTACTTTCTTGAAAGAGAATATATTACATTGTATATCTTTTATCGAGTATATGGTTTTTGTGAATTAGCCATAACTTACTATTCGTGCGTGTTTGAGATGGGCTAATTGTGTGCTATCCAACATGGTGGAGACTTGTGGGTGAAGAGCACCATGTTTTGGCCATGATAATGCTGAAGAAGAATAGTTAGTATGGTATGTGTAGAGCTATTTCAATTTTATTCTTGATACTCAACAAATTACTATAATATATTAATCCTATACACTATAATATTGGAAAGGTTGCTTGATGACAATGGGATATAGCAATTTTCTTCTTTGGACCTCAAGTTGCTGGCACACAAGAGCTTGAAGGTAAACAGTCATGTAAATAATCTATGCACATCTTTTTTTCATAATTTAATCGGTACTCTCTTTAAACAGAATTACGACAATCAGTTTTGCACGATGTGAATGTAAGGAACTTTTTCGTGCTTGTTGTTGACATAAGGAATGTTCCACTTGCTGAAATGTTTGTACAATAATAATGTAAGCAAGTCACTTAATCTTTTGACATCTCTTACATATGATATACAACAGATTTATGACGTTTAACTTTTGTTTGTCATTTTGTAGCATGTGCTTCTTTTCTCTTTACATGACAAGCTAGAGATGAGGATGTGTCTTCCATAAGGCTGCCGCATCAGTTTTATTTCTAAATTTTTTATTATGTTTCTGTTTAATGCATGATGTCTACTTTATCTGTTGGTTTGTACTTAATTTACATGATGGTATATCAGTTATTTATGTATTGAAGTAAACTATGAGAAAATATTATTTGTTATTGTTTATTTCTAGAATTGTCGCACAAAGTTCTTATTCTCTCGTGTTGCGCTAATATGATATCTGTATGTATCGCCAACTTTTAATTTTTTGATTCGCTTTATGTATTAAAGGGAAATATTATTTCTATAAGGTTTGGGGTTCTGTTACAACGCACGAGAACCTTACTAGTATCGGAAAAATCATTAGTTGGTCACTGTCACGGGGAAACTACAATTAAACCCTATGGTTCGGTGGCCACAAGAAGATGAATAACTTTATTGCTGGTCTCTATTACTTAAAAATTAGAGTTGGTGGTCGTCCGTCCTCTCCGCCCTTCCATATCTGTCCCTCTCTAGTGACATGTGGGTCACGTTATCAGCAAAATATCTACTCGCATCGTGCGCTCCCTGCTCCTCCTCTCTCGACATCGCCTGCGACGCTGCTTGCACTTCCTCCTCCTTTCCGCCCTCGCCTCCACCTCCGCTCTTCTACTGCTCTACGCTCATTGACAAATTGAGCTTAATTGATAAATAATTATATTCATAAGATGTTTCGTAGTAACGCACGTACCCTTACCTACTTACTAAGACAGTTGTAGTACGTGAAACGTCCCGTGAGGCCATGAGCCTCTAACGTGGGCTCGCGGTAGAGGGCAAGCAAATACTCGTTGGACCTGGGCCCGTGGAGCCACTGGGCGGGTGCTTTGCTGTGATGCTTCCGCTGCCGGTACGCGGTTGTTTTATTCTAAAAGCTTCTGAAACAGGCACGTCAAGGTCCAAGGAGGGGAGGCTATTGAGCTCTTCCGCGCGGAGCGCCTTGCCCGCATGTGCCGAGTTGGAGTCCGCGACCGCGTCTCGGCTGCGCACCTGCACGCTTGCAGTCTTTTCTGGCCCAGCGCCGCAGTCGTTGGGCGTACATCGCGCGGGGCCGAACCGCCGAATGCGTCGTGCGCGGTTGATTCCGTTGGGAGTGGTGGGGCTTTGGATCACGTTTCCGGACAGCTCTAGCTCTCGGGGGTCCTTTCGTGCTATTGGGCTCCACCTTTCGGTGGGTCGGGCTGTTGCATTGTGTCGGCGCCACTGTTCGTGGTTCTGCTAAGCGCACTCTTCTCTTATCTACAGAATTCGTCACCATGGTACAGGCGTACATCTAGTTAACATGATTACCATTTAAGGCTCAGCAAATGAAATGTTGGTGGTTAATTTCCCGTTACGTGGACCAACCTGAGTTTAAATATGTGACAGCCCCGGATGTGGGACTGTTAGAATCCTTACAACTGTCCAGGATGTTAGTTGCAAAGACGTGGTTTCACAAGCAAGCAAACGATAACAGTAAAAGGGCGAACTTTTATTACAGCAGTTAAGGCTTAACAGCCACTTTGAAAGCGGAAGCGGGCATCCAAGCCCAAACGTATATATTACAAAGCAAAAAGTGAGCCGGAACCACAGGCAAACTTGGGCGTAAAAGAGACCCTAATACCGATGGTCGCCACCGTCCCACGCTTCTTCACGAAAGTCAGTCACCCGACTCTTCCCAAAACTCCTCTGTTGATGTTTAGCAAGAATGAGTACAACTACTGTGATTCGAAGAAATTGCATGGTAGTTCTATTTAACTACATGCTAGGATTATCAATGGAGGGTGCAGTTTTACCAATACAGGTATATGTGGAATGCAATAGTTGAATTTAAAGGCTATATAGTAATTTAAAAGCAAGAAACGATAATAAGTATAATCACGGGGTTTTTAACATCCGAGATTATCAATTAACATCTGTAAAGCCTACTTATGCCTTGTATATTGGAATCACCCATGAACACACTTCATTAACCTAAAGCACTGCGTATTCGAATACCATTGATTTTCACTCTGCGAGTTGCCCAACTTTACCCACAAGATATCTCATGCTCGTCTTGTCATGCAATATACACGCAACACGTTAGCGTCATGATCGAGCCGAGATAACAAAGCTTTTTCACCGCTCAACCTCTCTAGTCTCTACACGTGAGGTCGACATCCATACAACTCGGAGACCACCGGCCATTAGTGGAATACGCAATCCGAGTCCGACGGGCCCATACCGTTGTGCAATTCGAGGGTGCCTAAACGGTCCACCCCGATCCACCCCATTCCGCGGTTGTTCTATCAACAAGCAACGATTGACATCCCGTAGATATTCAATCGGATGAGCGATGTACTAAGCCGGGAGGAATGACCACGCATGTGGTTGAGCGGTTTCGTATGCATTACTTGGCACAAGGTTCTTGTCCTTACGTCATCCAGTGAGGCGATGGCCCAACACCAACTCGTGGCTGTCCACCTCCAGATCTCACTGATGACTCACTTTTAAACGAGTATATTGAATTGTCCAACTTCCTTGACAATTCTCAACTCTCCACCAAAACCTATTGGCCTAAAGCCAACCTTTCTTAACAGTATTTAGAAATGAGATTTGTATGACATTGTGGAATAATTTCTATTATTTTATGTGGACTAGGTTTGTCAATGTGAATATGGCTTACCTTCGGCAGAGAAGATGGTTAGAGTTGATAAAAGATTACGATCTTGGAATCCATTATCACCCGTGCAAAGCAAATGTAGTTGCAGATGCCACGAGCGAAAAGGCCTATTGCAATACCATGATGGTGCGTAAGGAACAACGAAACTACATGAAGAATTGAAGCGTCTAAACTTGGAGATTGTCACCAAGGTTGTGTGAATGCTTTGGAAGTACAACCAACTCTTCAAAGTCGGATCGAGAGAAAACAACTAGAAGATGATGACATCAAGGAGATCAAGAAGAATATGCGAAGAGGCAAGGCTCCGAGATTCACCAAGATGAACAAGGAACTGTGGTTTGGGAACGCATTTGTGTACCTAACCAGCGAGTTAAAACAATCAATTACGAAAGAGACTCATGAAACGCCTTACTCCATTCACCGGAAGCACCAAGATGTACGGGATCCAAGGAGAAATATCGTGGAGTCGGCATGAAGCGAGAAATTGCCGAGTTAAATGCTCACCGTTGTGATGTGTGTCGAGTTAAGGCGAGAACATCGAGACCACTGGATTATTCTGACCACTACCAATTCGAGAATGGAAGTGGGAAGAGATTGGCATGGACTTCATCACCGGACTTCCTAGGACCCAATCGGGATATGATTCTATCGGGTGATAGTTGATCGGTTGACCAAAGTAGCTCACTTCATTCCGTCAAGACTACATACGAAGCGGCCGGTTGGCGAGTTATATGTGGCTAGGATTGTTTGTCTACACGGGGTACCCAAGAAGATCGTGTCCGAAGCGAGGTTCTCGGTTTACATCAAGATTATGGCGAGTGCATGAAGCCTTAGGCACGGACTCAACTTCTGATCTATCATCCTCAAACAGATGGTCGGGCGAACGCACTAATCAAGTCCTCGAAGATATGCTCCGAGCCCGTGCCTTGGAATTTGGACAAAGTTGGGACAAGAATTTGCCGTATCACGAACTTCTCGTATAACAATAGCCATCAAGCTAGTTTGCAAATGGCTCCTTTTGAAGCATTGTATGGCAGAAAATGCGAACTCCATACGTGGGATGAAGTAGGAGAGCATCAACTCTTTGGTCTGAGATAATCAAAGAGGCGAAAGTAAGGTCAAAGCTATAAGGGAACATCTCGAAAGTGGCACAAACCCGACAAAGAGTTATCTTGATAACCGTCGGAGGGATCTAAACTTTGAGGTAGGAGACTGGTCTATCTCAGGTCACTCCACTCGGAGGAGTAAGAAGATTCGAACAAAGGAAAACTCGCACCCATTTGTGGGGCCATACAAAATTCTAGCCAAAAGAGGTGAAGTGGCATATCGGCCTGAGCTACGAAAGCCTTGTCACCAGTGCACGATGTCTTCCATGTATCCCGATTGAGAAATGCTTGCAAGCGCGTAAGACCATACCTACTTGGAAAGTTTCGATCTTCGTGAAGATCTCACCTACGTGGGCGACCAATCAAGATTCGGATGTCGCGAGCGAGTCACCGTATGTAATCATCGATCATACAAGGTGCGTTGAGTCATCACCGGAAAGTGAAGCCACATGGGAAAAGAAGAAGACCTCAAGACCAACTATCCGATCTCTTTGTCGACCAATCTCGAATCTCGGGTCGAGATTCCTTAAGGGGGTAGGTTTGTAATGTACCCAAATTTCAATTTCATAAAATTTAAAAGTTTATTTATGTTTGTGGTTTTTCCTGATTTTTTTCAAAAGCTTTTCATAAATATTTTAAAGCTAAAACAAATTTATTTGCAAAATTAAAAGTCAACAAATAGTTGGAAATAATTTTATTACGTCCAGAATGAGTATGGGAATTTCTGTGATTTTTTCCATAATTTTTGGAAGTATTTTGCTATTTTCTAAAGCTATTATGAATTATCAGAATTAAAACAATTGAGAAATCCAAAAAGAAAATCAAAAATGGCTTTGGGCCGAAACCTACGGCCTCGGCCCAACACCCTCGCGCGCGCGCGCAGCCCACCAGCCCGCTTTCGCCCGCACCCGCCTCTCGCCCTCTCCCACCGTCCGATCAAAATCGAACGGCTACCATTTCTCCGCGTATCTCTTTTCTCCACCGTTGGATCATGCAATCGCGGTCAAGATCTTTCACAAGAACCGCGCGGTCCGAATGCCATCATCAGCGTGAGCCGCACGATCTTAATCCAACGGCGCCAAAAACGCACTTACCGCTCGCTCGTCTAATCTCAACCATTGGATCTTAATCCAACGGCCGCGCTCGAAAGTCACTTACACGCCGCGAATCTAATCTCGGCCGTGCGTTGAAAATCGGACGACCACGAGTCGTCGTCTTCCTCGCCTTCTTCTTCTCGCGTCGCTCGCGCAACCGCGCCATTTCGCCACGTTCAAGCTTGAGCGGCTGGTTGCCAATCGCTCGCTCTTCGTGAGTGCGTGCACAAGACCGGGTCCGCAACCGCGCTTTCCCCGATCTCGCCGTCTCCGCAACCGTGCGCCCACGATCACCGCAAAACCGCCGCACGACCCCCCTCCTCCACGCCGCTCCGGCTCCCGACGCCTATAAAGCGGCCACAGGTGCGCTCTTCTTCCGCCGGACAACACCACACTCCTCCTCTTGTTTTCTCCTCGAGCTCGCCGTAGTGCGCAAACTCCGCCGCGCGGAGAAGTAGGATTTCTCGATTCGGTGAGACCAGAGCCGCTCGACCTCGCCGCCGCCGAAAGATCGCCTCGCTTCGCTGGCGGTTACGCACCATCTTGGCCGAGCACCTCGGAGCACCATCGCCACCGTGAGCTCCACTTCGCCGCTCATCTCCGTCGCCGACAACCTTCCGACCTCCTCCGTCCTGGGAGCACACATTCGGCATGCGCCGCCTCGCGGCTCAAGCACACCTCCACTTGCACGGATCATCACGGAGCCCCATCGACGACGCACCCGATCAACGCCGCCGCCAAAACCTGCGCCGCCGCCGACTCGCCCACCTCCGGTGACCATTCGGTATCAAATGATCACGATCGCCTCCTCTACACTTTGGTACCACTCACGCACACCGGCGAGCACGGATCGCCGGCGAGCTCGCGCCGAGCGGCCGCCGACTGCGGTGGCGTGGTCCAACCACGTGGTTGCCATGCGGCGCCACTTCGCCACCGGCGCACTGCGTCGCGTGGCGCCATGTGGCGATCACGCGGCGCTATGTGGCGTGCCACGTAGCCACACACGGCCGCTCCACCGTGGACTTAGTCCACGAAAGTCGTGAGACTAACATGTAGGCCCCACGTGTCGAAATTCTTTAAATTCTTATAAATTCCGAAATTAATTTCTTGGCGTCGATTAAGCAATAAATAGATTTTTCAGTAGAAAAATAATTCGGAAATTCAATTAAATCTCGAATTTGGTTTTAAACTTCAAAATTCATAACTTTTGCATTTGAACTCCAAATTGGGTGATTCAAATTGCAAAATTTATATAAAATTATAATCTAGCTAACTAAACAAAAATATTTCAGTTTGGAGTTAATTTGAACTATGTTTTGAATTTATTTGAATTTGAATATTGAATTTGTCGTATTTTAGCGTATAGACTTGGCGACTCGGAGAGTTCGATCAATCAAGATTTAGAATTTCAAGACATCGACCAAGCAAGTTATACCATTGACCATATTGCCCCTATTATTTTAAGTTATTTTCAGTTTTAAATTCCTTATTGCATGCATATGTTGTTACAAATATTTTAATATCCTGTTTACATATAGTTAATTCCATATGTTATTGTATGGCCAAATTTGAATGTTGTATCGACTACCTTGATACCATAGGCAAGATATTACCAAAATTCAAACATATGCTTAGCCAAGCTTAGTCCACATTCTACGTAATTTGGGAGGGTTTACACTAGATTTCTACAAATTGTTTTCAAACTTGATATTGTGGTATTGTTTTGCCACATGAGTTTATAAATGAAGTTTTATTCAAAATAAAACCAAAATGGGTTTGGACTTGGCGAAATGGCCGGAATGGTGGGTGCGAGTTTATGCACGGTTTGATCTGGTTAAGATCAAGGCCCATGGGTTGTAGGAATGACGCCAAGTCAATTGAGGACCGGTCTTTGAGCCGCTTATTGCTATGCCATAACGTACCACCACATGTCTGTATGGGCGGGATTTGGCTAACTAATTTGTGATGTCCTAGTATATTTATGTCATGTGATTCTGTGGGTGTCGGTTAGGCGTTTTATTCCCACTTGGCGCAAGAGGGGCTTCCTGAGGACAGTCGATCAAAGGCGAAACCTAGCGGGCATGAATGTACTAGGATAAAACATTGTAAAGGCCTCATGGTAATTGCTCGGTCCACACGCCTACGGAGCGTGAATTGGCGACATAACGAGCATGTCACCTCGTGTGGGTAAAGTTGTACCAACTCTGCGAGTAGAAACTATTCGAATAGCGCGTCATGGTCATGGACATGCTAGCGGGGCCACTTAAAGTTAGAATTGTTTTTGGTTTTAAAATGCTTTATTAAAATGTTGAGGATGGTTAATCCTTATGAAAATTTGGGCGGGAAGCCAAGTGTTAGGAGGGGATCCTTCACTTTAACATTGGAGGTTATCCACATCATATCATTACTATTTCAAAATATGATTTTATCCATAGTATAAAATTGTCTTAGAAACTACTATGCTTATTCAAATCGAAATGTCATTTATGCAAAACAACCCCGGCTATACTCACTTGTCTCCTTATGCATGCATTTAAATTCAATATTGGGTGTGACTTGCGAGCACGGTAGTAGTGCTCACTCTTGCTGAATAAATCTTATTCAGGAGAAGACTGCTATCTTGACGGTGAGGACCCGGACGAGTAGGCCTTCTGACCCAGACGATTGCCTGTGGCGCATCGTGTGCCTCCCACTATTATGTTATTTCCGCTGTGTTTATCATTTGACATTTGATATTATTATTCAGACTCTTTTGTATTAAACAGTTATTTATTTAATGCCAATTACGTTTTCGTGATATGAATGTGATATTCATTTTTGTGAGACTGTGTACACTGGAAATCCTGGACTGATGTTTGAACACAGAGAATTCGGGATCCTTTGTTCCCGGGTTCGACAAAAGTGGTATCAGAGCCATATCGACTGTAGGTCATGGCCCACGGTAGAATGGGTAAAACCATTAAGGACTATTTTTCAAAAATTTACAAACTATTTACCTGTCTTCCAGAGTCTTACTCTTCCTTTTCTCTATTAAAAAGATTTCTAAACTCTTGTCCTTTCTAAAATTGTAGATGGTAGAGAGACAGGCCAGTATCTCCCATGGAGTCTACGCTGGAGAATGGGCGGATATCCTATGGAAGATGATGCAACATCCGAGTTTCACGAAGAGACCCACATACCAAGGATATAAGTATATCGTGGGACAGCAGGAGCTACTGGAGAGTGGAGGTTATCCTCTACTCTAACTTAGCGCGGATACATCCTTCCACATCTTCGACGCCGACGTCGGGAGACTTCGAGGCGGCATCCAAGATGCGGCAAGAGAAGTCAGACGCCGACTTCGCTACACCTCGACGCCCATTTTCGGATATCGCATTCAAGATTATCCCATGCACATCCCCACTCGGCTAGGCGGTGCCTTCACTTTCACCGAGAATGAGGATATGCTGGAGATCACCCACAGTGGAGTTAGCCAAGGCGATGGATTACGCTATGGCAACACCACAGACGAGTGTATCTCGTTCGGGAGGCTAGAGGTCGAGAGGAGAGGTGAAGGCACCAAACCGAATTGGCTCTGTACAAAAAGGGCCAAGACAAGACTGCAACTCCCTGACTACACCCCGTCCACTCCATAGATGTTTACCACCACCATTTTAGATATTTGCTTTCCCTTTAGTTGTTCAATTAGTCACGAATTATGAGCTACTAACCTTTGTGGTAGCCATAATCGGATGAATAAAATAAAGAATTACTTGCAAAAGAAAAATTTGCTTCTTTGCCTTGTTGTTGTGTGCTTTTGGGCTAATATAAATTTACTCCCCTTAGTGCAATCTTCTCTTCCCTTTCCTAAGTCTTTGGGAAATTCAAGCGAGATGGTGAACACCAAGACAGAAATGGCGACATCGAGGGTCGAAACAACTGAAATACCGACCATCAGGAGCAGCATGTTCAGCAACCTCCCCCACCACCAGCAGCAGGACCGGATTGGCAACAGTTGATGGCCAATCAAACTCACCTTATTGAATTGTTGGCTCAGTCGCTCAACAATGCTCAGAACAACCAAGCAACAGCAGCTACCGCCGCAACTCAGGCACCGGCTCACCTTTCTCAGCGGGTGACCATGTCGGAGTTCATGCGTATGCGTCCTCCGACATTCTCCAGCAGCACCGAGCCGATGGATGCTGACGATTGGCTTCGTGCCATCGGAAAGAAACTAGACATCGCGCAATGCACAGATCGCGAGAGGGTCCGGTTCGCAACTCATCAGCTCAACGGACCAGCCTCAGAATGGTGGGACAATTTGTGCATCTCCCACGCCAATGCCGGGCTATCTCGTGGGGCGAGTTTGTGAGCCTTCCGTCATGCCCACATCCTGCGCCGCGGATGTCATTGAAGAAGAAGGAGTTCCATGCCCTTCGCCAAGGCAATCGCTCGGTGAGTGAGTATCTCCACCGCTTCAATCAGCTAGCTCGCTATGCCCCGGCTGATGTGGCACGAGATGAAGAACGGCAAGAAAGGTTCCTGGAGGGACTCAACGACGATATCTCCGTCCAACTCATCTCCCAGAACTTCACCGACTTCCAACAGTTGGTGGACAAGGCGATCCGCCAGGAGGCCAAGCATCACGAGATGGAGAACCGCAAGCGGAGGATGGCCGCCCAGAGGATCAATGCAGGAGGTCTTCCTAAGCCTCGTTTCATTCAGCCGCAGCCACCGCAGCGTGGAAAGTTCCAGTCTTCCACCTCCCGAACTCCAGTGCAGAACCAGCGCCCCAACACCTCCAACTTTCGCAGCGCATCAACCGGAGGACAATTTCGTGAAAGAGCTCCGCCTCACCGCAGTGCGAGTAACCTGCTTCCACCGCAATGAAACAGCCACTATGCCAACAGATGCCCCAAGAAGCGCAGAGCGCGGCGTCTTCCAAGCCAAGACAGAGTCACGGCCATCGGCGTCTTTGCAGCCGTCGAGCCGCTTCATCAAGGGCGTGTGAACCACGTCACGGTAGAAGCCCGCAGCGACCGGATGTTGTGCTTGGTATGTTTCTTGTCAATTCAATACCACTTGTGCTATTTGATTCGGAGCTTCGCATTCTTTCGTGTCAAATAAATTTGTAGGCAAATATGGGTTACCAATATCTTCCTTAGCAAACCCCATGATAATCCATTCCCGGGCTCGAAAATGAGAACTAGTTCTTTATGCCCAACCTCACCCTTGAAATATCCAGAGTATCCTTCCTAGCGGACTTGATAGTCTTGCATTCCCAAGGTCTAGACGTTATCCTTGGAATGGACCGTTAGCCAAGAATCATGGGCAAATAGATCGTGCAATAGGTCTATCACTCTCACAAATGGGGAAGGAATTTCATTGAGTTCAAACCCAAGACTGCACTAATGGAAGTTCTATCCTCACCAAAGATGAAGGAAGTGAAACTTGAAGACATACACGTAGTCCGAGAATATGCGATGTCTTTCCGATGAATTACCGGCATGCCACCGGATCGGACGTCATGTTCTTAATTGACTTAGTCGGGGGCGGCTCAATATCGGCGACCCTATAGAATGCCGCCTAATGAGTTAGCGGAATTGAAGAAACAGATTGAAGAACTGCAAGCGAGGTTACATCCACCAGTTCATCACCTTGGGGAGCACCGGTCTTTGTTCGTCAAGAAAAAGGACAATAGCATGAGAATGTGTGTTGATTACGATCACTCAATGAGGTGGCGATCAAGAACAAATATCCTTTACCGGATAGATGATCATTCGATCACCAAAAGAGCAAGTGTCTTCTCGAAGATTGATTTGAGATCGCTATCACCAATCAAGATCGAGCGGGAAGATATTCGAAGACGACCTTCACCACCGGATGGATGGGTATGCGAGTTTACGTGATGTCATTCGGTTTGACGAACGCCTCGCTATTTCATGAATATGATGAACAAAGTGTTCATGGAATTCGGATAAGTTTGTGGTTGTCTTCATCGATGACATTCTCATCTACTCGAAGGATGAAGAAGAACACGAAGCATATCGATGATGATCTTGGACAAGCTCGAGAACATCGACTTTATGCTAAATTCAGCAAAAGTGAATTTTGGCTAAGTCAAGTGGCATTCCTTGGACATATTGTGTCGTGGGAGGAATTGCGGTAGATCCCGCCAAGGTTGAAGCCGTGTCAGTTGGAAGCAACCCAGACGGTCCACCAAGTGAGAAGTTTCCTTGGACTAGCGGGTTATTACCGCAGTTCATTGAAAATTTCTCTAAGATTGCAAGACCCATGACTCAACTTCAAGAAAGAGAAGAAATTTGATTGACAGATGCTCGTGAAGAAAGTTTTCAAGACCAAGAGGAGATTGGTCTCAAAGACTGTGTTAGTTTTACTGATATCCATAAAGATTTCGAGATCTTACGTGACGCATCCCGTCAAGGTCTCGGATGCGTATTGATGCAGGAGGGCAAGGTAGTAGCTTATGCATCGAGGCGATTGAGGCCACATGAAGGAATTATCCAACCCACGATCCAGAGTTAGCGGCGATTGTGCATGCCTTGAAGATCTGCGGCATTATCTCATTGGTAACATCGTGAGATTTTCACGGATCACAAGAGTTTGAAGTATATATTCACAGAGCGAAATTAAACCTTGCGAGAGAAGATGGTTAGAGTTGATAAAAGATTACGATCTTGGAATCCATTATCACCCGAGCAAAGCAAATGTAGTTGCGGATGCCTGACGAGTAAAGGCCTATTGCAATACCATGATGGTGCGTATGAACAACGTAACTACATGAAGAATTGAAGCGTCTAAACTTGGAGATTGTCGGTCAAGGTTGTGTGAATGCTTTGGAAGTACAACCACTCTTCAAAGTCGGATCGAGAAAAACAACTAGAAGATGATGACATCAAGGAGATCAAGAAGAATATGCGAAGAGGCAAGGCTTGAGATTCATTGAAGATGAACAAGGAACTGTGGTTTGGGAACGCATTTGTGTACCTAACAGCAGGAGTTAAAACAATCAATTCGAAAGAGACTCATGAAACGCCTTACTCCATTCACCGGAAGCACCAAGATGTACCAGGATCTCAAGGAGAAATACGGTGGGTCGGCATGAAGCGCGAAATTGCTGAGTTCGCCGCCACGTGATGTGTGTCGTGAGTTAAGGCGAACATCGAGACCACCGATTGTTATTCTGACCACTACCAATTCCGAATGGAAGTGGGAAGAGATTGGCATGGACTTCATCACGGACTTCCTAGGACCCAATCGTGATATGATTCTATCTCGGGTAATAGTTGATCGGTTGACCAAAGTAGCTCACTTCATTCCGTCAAGATTACATACGAAGCGGCCCATTGGCGAGTTATATGTGGCTAGGATTGTTTGTCTACACGGTACCCAAGAAGATCGTGTCCAGCAGAGGTTCTCGCCACATCAAGATTATGGCGAGTGCGAAGCCTTAGGCACTGGACTCAACTTGATCTGATCTATCATCCTCAAACAGATGGTCGACGGAACGCACTAATCAAGTCCTCGAAGATATGCTCCGAGCACGTGCCTTGGAATTTGGACAAAGTTGGGACAAGAATTTGCCGTATCACGGAATTCTCGTATAACAATAGCCATCAAGCTAGTTTGCAAATGGCTCCTTTGAAGCATTGTATGACAGAGAAAATGCGAACTCCATACGTGGGATGAAGTAGGAGAGCATCAACTCTTTGGTCTGAGATAATCAAAGAGGCGAAAGTAAGGTCAAAGCTATAAGGGAACATCTGAAAGTGGCACAAACCCGACAAAGAGTTATCTTGATAACCGTCGGAGGGATCTAAACTTTGAGGTAGGAGACTGGTCTATCTCGAGGTCACTCCACTCGGAGGAGTAAGAAGATTCGAACAAAGGAAAACTCGCACCTGATTGTGGGGCCATACAAAATTCTAGCCAAAAGAGGTGAAGTGGCATATCGGCTGAGCTACGTAAGCCTTGTCACTGTGCACGATGTCTTCCATGTATCCCGATTGAGAAATGCTTGCAAGCGCGTAAGACCATACCTACTTGGAAAGTTTCGATCTTCGTGAAGATCTCACCTCGTGGAGCGACCAATCAAGATTACGGATGTCGCAGAGCGAGTCACCGTAGCGAATCATCGATCATACAAGGTGCGATGGAGTCATCACCCTAAAGTGAAGCCACATGGGAAAAGAAGAAGACCTCAAGACCAACTATCCGATCTCTTTCTCGACCAATCTCGAATCTCGGTCGAGATTCCCTTAAGGGGTAGGTTTGTATGACCCAAATTTCAATTTCAGTAAAATTTAAAAGTTTATTTATGTTTGTGGTTTTTCCTGATTTTTTTCAAAAGCTTTTCATAAATATTTTAAAGCTAAAACAAATTTATTTGCAAAATTAAAAGTCAACAAATAGTTGGAAATAATTTTATTACGTCCAGAATGAGTATGGGAATTTCTGTGATTTTTTCCATAATTTTTGGAAGTATTTTGCTATTTTCTAAAGCTATTATGAATTATCAGAATTAAAACAATTGAGAAATCCAAAAAGAAAATCAAAAATGGCTTTGGGCGAAACCTCTGACCTCGGCCCAACACCCTCGCGCATCCCACCAACCGCTTTGCGCACCGCCTCTCGCCCTCCCACCGTCCGATCAAAATCGAGCGGCTACCATTTCTCCGCGTATCTCTTTCTCCACCGTTGGATCATGCACCGCGGTCAAGATCTTCACGACAACCGCACGGTCCGAATGCCATCATCAACGTGAGCCGCACGATCTTAATCCAACGGCGCGCTAAAACGCACTTACCGCCGCTCGGTCTAATCTCAACCATTGGATCTTAATCCAGCGGCCGCGCGAAAGTCACTTACGCCGCGAATCTAATCTCGACCGTGCGTTGAAAATCGGACGACCACAGTCGTCGTCTTCCTCGCCTTCTTCTTCTCGCGTCGCCGCGCAACCGCGCCATTTTCGCCCGTTCAAGCTTGAGCGGCTGGTTGCCAATCGCTCGCTCTTCGTGAGTGCGTGCACAAGACCGGTCCGCAACCGCTTTCCCCACGATCTCCTTCGCGTCTCAACCGCCGCGCCACGATCACCGCAAAACCGCCGCACTACCCCACCTCCTCCACGCCGCTCCAGAGCTCCGGCGCCTATAAAGCAGCCAGGTGCGCTCTTCTTCACCGCGACCAGCACCCACACTCACTCTCTTGTTTTCTCCCGAGCTCGCCGTACTCGCAAACTCCGCCGGCGGTGAGAGTAGGATTTCTCGATTCGGTGAGACCAGAGCCGCTCCGACCTCGCCGCCGACAAGCGTCGCCTCGCTTCGCGGCCGCACGCACCATCTTGGCGGAGCACCCACGGAGCACCATCGCCACCGTGAGCTCCACTTCGCCGCTCATCTCGTCGCCGACAACCTTCCCGACCTCCGCCCCTCGGGACACATTCAAGATCGCCGGCGTCTCGCGGCTCAAGCACACCTCCACCGCGGATCATCACGAGCCCCATCGACGCATCGCACCCGATCAACGCCGCCGCCAAAACCTGCCGCCGGCCGACTCGTCCACCTCCGGTGACCATTCGTATCAAAATGATCACGATCGCCTCCTCTACACTTTGGTACCACTCACGCACACCGGCAGCACGGATCGCCGGCGAGCATGGCCGGCCGCCGCCGGCTGCGGTGGCGTGGTCCAACCACGTGGTTGCCACGCGGCGCCACTTGGCGCCACCGCGACGCTTCTGCGTGCGTGGCCGCCATGTGGCGATCCACGTGGCGCTTGCGTGGCGAGCCACGTAGCCACACTACGGCTGTTCCACCGTGGACTTAGTCCACGAAGTGTGAGACCGACATGTAGGCCCCACGTGTCGAAATTCTTTAAATTCTTATAAATTCCGAAATTCGGCTGCTGGTGTCAGCATTGCGCAATAAATAGATTTTTCAGTAGAAAAATAATTCGGGAAATTCAATTAAATCTCAGAATTTGGTTTTAAACTTCAAAAATTCATAACTTTTGCATTTGAACTCCAAATTGGGTGATTCAAATTGCAAAATTTATATAAAATTATAATCTAGCTAACTAAACCAAAATATTTCAGTTTGGAGTTAATTTGAACTATATTTTTGAATTTATTTGAATTTGAATATTGAATTTGTCGTATTTTAGATAGACTTCGACGACTCAGGAGAGTTCGATCAATCAAGATTTAGAATTTCAAGACATCGACCAAGGCAAGTTATACCATTGACCATATTGCCCTATTATTTTAAGTTATTTTCAGTTTTAAATTCCTTATTGCATGCATATGTTGTTACAAATATTTTAATATCCTGTTTACATATAGTTAATTCCATATGTTATTGTATGGCCAAATTTGAATGTTGTATCTGACTACCTTGATACCATAGGCAAGATATTACCAAAATTCAAACATATGCTTAGCAAGCTTAGTCCACATTTACAGAATTTGTGAGGGTTTACACGATTTCTACAAATTGTTTTCAAACTTGATATTGTGGTATTGTTTTACCACATGAGTTTATAAATGAAGTTTTTATTCAAAATAAAACCAAAATGGGTTTGGACTTGGCGAAATGGCCGGAATGGTGGTGCGAGTTTATGCACCGGTTTGATCCAGTTAAGATCAAGGCCCATGGGTTGTAGGAATGACGCCCAAGTCAATTGAGGACCTGGTCTTTGAGCCGCTTATTGCTATGCCATAACGTGCAGGCAAGGATTTGGCTAACTAATTTGTGATGTCCTAGTATATTTATGTCATGTGATTACGTAGGTGTCGGTTAGGCGTTTTATTCCCACTTGGCGCAAGAGGGGCTTTGGGAGGACAGTCGGTCAAAGGCGAAACCTTAGCGGGCATGAATGTACTAGGATAAAACAATGTAAAGGCCTCATGGTAATTGCTCAGTCACACGCCTATAGAAGCGTGAATTGGCCGACATAACGAGCATGTCACCTCGTGTAGGTAAAGTTGTACCAACTCTGCAGAGTAGAAACTATTCGAATAGCGCGTCATGATCATGGACATGCTAGCGGGGCCACTTAAAGTTAGAATTGTTTTTGGTTTTTAAAATGCTTTATTAAAATGTTGAGGATGGTTAATCCTTATGAAAATTTGGGCGGGAAGCCAAGTGTTAGGAGGGGATCCTTCACTTTAACATTGGAGGTTATCCACATCATATCATTACTATTTCAAAATATGATTTTATCCATAGTATAAAATTGCCTTAGAAACTACTATGCTTATTCAAACTGAAAATGCTGTTTATGCAAAACAACCCCGGCTATACTCACTTGTCTCCTTATGCATGCATTTAAATTCAATATTGGGTGTGACTTGCGAGCACGGTAGTAGCGCTTCACTCTTCTTGAATAAATCTTATTCAGAGAAGATCGCTATCTTGACGGTGAGGACCCTGACGAGTAGGCCTTCCGACCTGCACGATTGCTCGTGGCGCGCGTGTGCCTCCCACTATTATGTTATTTCCACTGTGTTTATCATTTGACATTTGATATTATTATTCGACTCTTTTGTATTAAATGATTATTTATTTAATGCCAATTACGTTTCGTGATATGAATGTGATATTCATTTTTGTGAGACGTGTACACCGAAATCCGGATGGTGTTTGAACACAGAGAATTCGGGATCCTTTGTTCCCGGGTTCGACAATGATTTTTCCAGAGAATCTTGCAAAATTTGATATTCTTGCCTCTCAACTGTCTTTCTGTGGTATCGAGTATCATCAAGGGTTCTTCTTCATAGGTTAAATCATTCTGTAGTTCTATCTCTTCAAGTGGTACTTGCTCTGACGGTTGCCTCAAGCATTTTCTGAGTTGAGATACATGGAACACATCATGTATACCAGTTGGATTTGGTGTCAAGTGTAATTTGTATGCCACTTCTCCTATTCTCTCCACAATTTTGTAGGGACCAATATATCTTGGGGCTAATTTTCCTTTACTTGAAATCTTCGTACTGTTGCTTTGAATGGTGTAACTTTCAGGTATACCAAATCTCCTATTTCAAAACTCAAATCTTTTCTGCGTTTGTCTGCATATTCCTTCTGACGGCTCTGAGCAATCTTCATTTTGTCCCTTATCATTCTGACTTGATGTTATGAATCCTGTGCTATCTGAGGTCCAAGTAACTGTCTCTCTCAGATTCGCCCAGCTTTAAAGGTGTTTTGCACTGCCTGCCATACAGAGCTTCAAAAGGTGCCATCTTGATACTGGTCTGATAACTGTTATTGTAAGAAAATTCTGCAAAAGGTAGACATTTATCCCAAGTTGCTCCATAAGCTAAAGCACATGCTCTCAACATATCCTCTAATATTTGGTTTACTCTTTCATGCATCCTCTCCATCCACATGGGTGGTAGGCGGTCTTGAATGCCAAATCTGTTCCCATGGCTTCATGTAATTTCTTCCAGAATTTAGATGTAAACTGAGCCCCTCTATCCGACACTATTCTCTTTGGAATCCCATGTTGTGATATTATCTTCGTCATATATAATTCTGCCAATTTATTCTTTCCATATGTCTGCTGGATTGGGATAAAATGTGCCACTTTTGTTAATCTATCCACTATTACCCATATTGCGTCAAATCCTTTTTGTGTCCTTGGCAATCCTGTGATGAAATCCATACCAATTTCTTCCCACTTCCAATCTGGCACTGGTAGGGGTTGTAACAATCCTGCAGAGCTTACGATGGTTTATTTTAATCTTCGACAAATGTCGCCTTTGGGCGATATACTCATTTATTTCTCTTTTCATCTTTTCCACCAAAATCTTTTCTTTAAATCTTGGTACATTTTTGTTCCCCCTGGATGTATTGAGAATTGGGATGAGTGAGCTTCTTGTAGGATCAACTGTTTTAGTTCTTCTTTGTTTGGTACGCACAGACGGCCTTTAAACCGTATTATTCCTTGATCATCCTTCTTGAATTCTGCTATTTCTCTATCTTGATTATCCGTTAAGAGTCGCTGAATTTCTTGATCTTCTGTTGTGCTTGTTTGACTTGATCATCTAAGTTTGATTGTATCCAAAGTGATATTGATCCTTGTTCGACTATTTCCAAGTTTAGCTGCTGCATTTCCAATATTAATTGTGACTGACATTCCTGTAAAGCATTCAAACTATGATATGCTTTTCTACTAAGTGCATCTGCCACAACATTTGCCTTTCCTGGGTGATACTGAATATCAAGATCATAATCTTTAATCAATTCTAGCCATCTTCTTTGTCTCGAGATTCAAGTCCAGGTGAGTGAATATGTATTTCAGACTCTTGTGGTCCGAAAATACTTCACAATGATTTCCTAGCAGATAATGCCTCCAAATTTTCAAAGAGTGAACCACTGCTGCTAACTCCAAATCATGTGTGGGATAATTTTCTTCATGAGTTCTCAACTGTCTTGAAGCATATGCCACAACTTTCCCATCTTGCATCAATACACAACCTAATCCTTGTTTTGAAGCATCACAATAAATCTGAAAATCTTTTGCAGGATTTGGAAGTATAAGTACTGGTGTAGTGGTTAGTTTGTCTTTCAACTCCTGGAAGTTTTTCTCACAATTGTCCGTCCATTTAAAAGGGATATCCTTTCTGAGAAGTTGAGTGAGTGGGCGAGCAATCTTCGAGAAATTTTCTATAAATCTGCGGTAATATCCCGCCAGACCTAAGAAACTTCTTATCTCAGTCACTGTCTTTGGCTGTCTCCATTCTTGTACAGCTCTGACTTTTTCTGGGTCAACTTTTACTCCCTCTTCAGTGATGATGTGTCCTAAAAATGACACTTCTTTCATCCAGAATTCACACTTTGAAAATTTTGCATACAACTGATGCTCTCTCAATTTGGTTAGGGCTAGATGGAGGTGTTGTTTATGCTCTTCTTCACTTTTTGAATATATCAATATATCATCCACAAACACTACTACAAACTGGTCCAAATACTCCATATAAACTTGGTTCATCATGTTCATAAAATATGCTGGGGCATTAGTCAATCCGAAAGGTACTCTCGTGAACTCAAATAGTCCATATCTTGTAGTAAATGCGGTTTTCTCTGGTCTTGTTCTCTAATCTTGAGTCAGTGATATCGATCTCGGATCAATTTTGAGAACACTTTGGCTCCTTTCAACTGATCAAATAAATCATCAATTCTTGGCAAAGGATATTTGTTTTTAATAGTCACTGCATTTAAGGCCCTATAATCCACACACAACCTCAAACTTCCATCCTTTTTCTTAACAAACAACACCGTGCGTACTCAAGGCGAGACACTAGGTCTTATGAAACCTTTTTCTTCTAGTTCATCCAACTGTTTCTTGAGTTCTTTTAATTCACTAGTTGCCATTCTGTATTGTGCTTTGGTCACGGTTTGGTCTCGTGTACCAATTCTATGGCAAGTTCAATTCTTCTATCTGGGGTCTTCTGTAGTTCTTGAGGAACACATCCGGATATTCCTCAATCACTATCATTGGCATGGTGGTTTCAAATAGCATCAAACCTTTCTTTCTGCTCCTTCATCAATGATTGGTCATTACCACCGAGACTTCTTGTCCTTCGAGCTTCTCGAGATACTGTTTCTTATCACAATCAATTGTGGCCTTATACTTTGATAATCAATCCATTCCCACAATAACATCTATGCCTTTCATCCGAGTACCAACAACTCGTTCAAACCGACCCTTGAATTTCTAGGTTTAGGTCACTACACTTATATTGAGATTTCATTCTAATCCGGTGTTTGCAACACATAGGGATTTGTAAAGCAATAAAAGGCAAACAACTCTCCACAAAGAAAATCCAAAGAAATAATCGAATGGGTAGCCTGGATAAAAAGAACCAAAGCTAATCTTGCATGAAGTAGAAACATACCAACAATAACATCGGTAGCTTTACCGCATCCCGAGTGGTGATGTGATTGATCTTCCTTGTGATGGTGCTTGTGCAGTTGTCCTCCTCCGAAACCGCCCCGATCGCCTAGATTGGACTCGGGTTGTAGCATTCCTCCTCTGTTGGCTTGAGAGGTGGGAGGAGTTCGATTGCTTTGTATCCGGTTTCTTGCTTGGGCTTTAGCCGCATCTGTGACATATTCTTCAACGGACATCGCCCTTGAAGTGACCATCATCCACAATGATAGCAACTTAAGGATTTCGAGGACAATCCTTTTGATGGTGGTTTTGCCCACAATTATAACATTGAATTGTGGTGGTCCGGTTTCACCGAAAGTGGTCTTCTTTGTTGGATTCATAGGAGGTCTTGGCGCTCAATTCATAGGTGGTCTTGGTTGGAATCTGAAGGATGGCGGTGGCATCATTCTTCCCCTTGGTGCACTTGAAGATGGAACCATTTGCTTCATCTTTCTCTTTCTAGTTTCCTCCATTTCACCTCTGGCTTCTTCTGAGATTAACAGCTTGTTCACCATGGAAGCTAAGTCAGGGAAATCAAGGGCTGAGATGTGGAACTTCAGTGACTTTTGCAATCCTTGTGAAAACTTTTCCATTTTCTTAGCTTCTGTATCCACATCCAGTGGGGCATACCTTGCCAATTGATTAAATTGGTGAAGGTATTCTGTCACTGTACGACCTCCTTGCTTGAGAGCGAGAAACTCTCGGCGTTTAGCTGCAACTGTGCCTTCAGGGACATGGGCTTTGTGGAATGCTTCCTTAAATTCTGCCCAGGGAATGGCTCTCGCTGATGCGTAGTCCGTGATTCATCCACCATGCTGCTGCTTGACCTTGAAGTTGATGAGATGCAAACAAAGTCTTCTCTTTATCATTGCATTGGATAGTATCTAACTTTCTCTCAATATCCCGCAGCCAATCATCAGCTGCTAGAGGATCTGGTGACACTGTGAAAGTTGGGGGTCTTGTCTTCTGGAAGTCTGTCCATCTGAAACCTGGGGTTGTTCCTCCATTATTGCCTCCGGAGGGATGTCCAACTGGTGATCTGGTGGCAATCTGCTCAAGAAGCCTGGTGTGCTGTTCCATCATTCTTGCCTGATTCTGTTCAGCTTGATATCTGTTTCTCTCCATCATGGCCATAACTTCTGCCAAAGTCGGTTGTTGTCCTGTTGATTCAGCCTCATTGTTGTTGTTGTTATCAGACATCTTGGGAATGCAAATCTGCAGTGATTTTGACCGAACACAGAAGATAAGTAAGATTCAGATTTTTAAGATAAGTGGTGAAGGGAATAGGTAAGTACTTAAGACGAGAAGAAGGAAAAGACTTTTGACAGGGGTGATGTACAAATACTGATAGGGAAAACAACTTTATTGTATTTCACATAGGTTTACACACATATCTTACAAAAGCTGAATATATACTACTTAGAGTATATTTCACAACCTTTATTACAAGCAAAAAGTCGTACTAGACTAGGGTAGCTCTACACTATCGTTCTCTGAAGACTTGACGAGGATTCTACCACCCATCTGACGGAGGGTTGCTGGTGGTGAAATGGATCACTTCCTCTAGATCCTCCTCTTCTTCTTCACCTGGTGGCTGGGCCCTTCATCTGCAACCTTCTCCTTTCCCTTGACGGGTCCTCGGAAAAGGTGACGATAGTTGCGCGCTATGCCCGTTGGGTGAGGGCGAGCGCCAGGAGGTGACTCCGGAGTATAATCTGGTGATGTTGGGGTATAGTCAGGTGATCTTGGAGTAACATCTGCCATCAGGCCAGCAGGAAGGTTGGGACTTTCACCACAGACAGATCCGGATCCCAGATCCAGAGCATCACGGCGGGCTATTTCTCTTTGCAGATTACGTCCCACTTGCTTGGCCAAGTAGTACTTCCGATGCATCGTGTGATATTCACTCAGAATCCTGTTGTAAAGAACTTCTTGTGTCACTATGTGAATGGCAGCTTCATGGAGTCTTGGATCTTCATCGTCATCAGGCATGGGAACAATGGCACTAAATCCATCGTCCCCCTCTTGTGGAATGAGCTGAAACTCAGAGCCCTCGAATTCATCATCATAGTATTGACGGAGGTGCAGAACCGCCCGTCGTGCTGCATCTTGTATAGCATCTCTTTCCTGGCGACGATAGCCCACAAACCGACACTTAGTGTCTGGTCTGTAAGCCAATGGAACCAAGGTCACCCATGCCTTCCACTCATATCTTCTGTTGTGAATCAGTTGCTCGATAGTGTAGAAAGTGGGTAGGCGGCGCTTGTCGCTCCCAGGTGATGTAGCATTCTCCATAGTTTTGAGGCCCATCCTCTCGCCTCTGCAGCTCGAGTATGAATTCGGCATCTTCCTGACAAACGAAAAGTTGAAATTTAGTCAAGAGGAGATAAATTCTTTTTAGTAACACAAAACGAGTTTTTCAAAATCTATAATGAGATGAGATAGCAAGAGAAAGGGAAAAAGACAGCAATTTAATACTTATATTTTTGTTTTGGAAATTCTTTTGTAATTTTTGAAATTAGTATTTTAAAGGTCTTCAATCCTATAACCAAGCTAAGGTCTCAACTTACGGTCAAGTGGCTCGATACCACTTTGTGACAAATTTGATGTGGGATCATTAGAATCCTTACAACCGCCCGTGATGTTCTGATTTGCAAAGACGTGGTTTCACAAGCAAGCAAACGATAACAATAAAAGGGCGAACTTTTATTACAAAGAAGTAAGGCTTAATGACCACTTTGAAAGCGAGCGGGCATCCAAGCCCAAACGTATATATTACAAAGCAAAAAGTGAGCCGGAACCACGTGCAAGCTTGGGCGTAAAGAGACCCTAATACCGGTGAGTCGCCACCGCCCCACGCTTCTTCCTGAAAGTCAGGTCACCGACTCTTCCCAAAACTCCTCTGTTGATGTTTAGCAAGAATGAGTACAACTACAGTATTTCAAGAAATTGCATGGTAGTTCTATTTAACTACATGCTAGGATTATCAATGGAGGGTACAGCTTACCAATACAGTATATGTGGAATGCAATAGTTGAATTTAAAGGCTATATAGTAATTTAAAACAAGAAACGATAATAAGTATAATCACGTGGGTTTTAACATCCGAGATTATCAATTAACATCTGTAAAAGCCTACTTATGCCTTGTATATTGGAATCACCCATGAACACAACTTCATTAACCTAAGCACTGCGTATTCGAATACCATTGATTTTTCACTCGCAGAGTTGCCCAACTTTACCCACAAGATATCTCATGCTCGTCTCATCATGCAATATACACGCAACACATTAGCGCATGCATCGAAATGAGATAACAAAGCTTTTCACTGCTCAACCTCTCTAGTCTCTACACGGTAGGTCGACATCCATACAGCTCGGGAGACCACCGGCCATTAGTGGAATCCGCAATCCGAGTCTGACGGGCCCATACCGTTGTGCAATTCAGAGGGTGCCCTAAACGGTCCACCCCTGATCCACCCCCATTCCGCGGCTGTTCTATCAACAAGCAACAGTTGACATCCTGTAGATATTCAATCGGATGAGCAGTGTACTAAGCCAGGGAGGAATGACCACGCATGTGGTTGAGCGGTTTCTCGTGGTTCACATTTGGCACAAGGTTCTTGTCTCACTGTCATCCAAATGAGGCGATGGCCCAACACCAACTCGTGGCTGTCCACCTCCAGATCTCACTGATGACTCACTTTTAAACGAGTATATTGAATTGTCCAACTTCCTGGACAATTCTCAACTCTCCACCAAAACCTATTGGCCTAAAGCCAACCTTCCTTAACAGTATTTAGAAATGAGATTTGTATGACATTGTGGAATAATTTCTATTATTTTATGTGGACTAGGTTTGTCAATGTGAATATGGCTTACAAGAATGGTTGGTTTGGTATGTGGGGTGAAGGGTTTTTAACTATTTAACATGGCATTCTAAAGTACTTTATTCTAATTGAAATAATTGGTCAAAATATGCTAATGAAAGTAATAATATAAAATATACGGAATGTAGGTTCAATATGGTCAAGGCATGCAACTTGCCTTCCCGCCTCAAGTCCTCGAATCGTCCCGCCGCTTCGTGTCTCGTCAGGTGATGTCTCGAGTGGCTCGTCGCTGTCGAGATCTAGCGCAAGACACAGCGAAAAATAAATATTGGGCTCGACAAGGAATGAGCCTGACACAAATTCAAGTACAACAAAAATATAAAAGAAGAAAGAAAGCAACTTAAATAGGCAAAAAGGTTTGACAGGAGTTGGATATGACCGAACAGGTCTAAGAATAGGCTTTATGGGTTCGAGACGGTCGTAAAGGATATAAAATGTTATTTTAGGGTTTTGGTGAATAGTGACCATTTTATGTTCATATTTATGAATTAAATAATAAACGATGAATTAGTCACTAATCTAGGTTAGAAACAAGAATTATTTTATTGTTGAGCGATTGCATGGGTTAAAAATAAATAAATGAACAAGAATCGGATTTTTCGTGAATAGTAACTAACAATACCGTGCAATGAACAGTGTGGTGAAAAATAAAATGAAAAAATAAAATAAAGGAGTGAGCAGTCTTGGCTCTGCCAAAGACTGGTCAAGCCCGGCCCGCCGAACCGCCCATGTGCCCATGTGCGCGCCTTAAGGCCCGAGGCCTTTAGGGCAAAGGGAGGCGCCGCCGGCGGCAGCGCAGCGCCGCCGGTGCCGCCAAGTGGGAGGAAAGCGGCGACGGCGTGGGGCCGATGGAGCACCGCGGCACCGATGATGGCGCGGCCAGCGGAAGGCGGCGCGAGGAGGCTCCAACCGTGTAGGCTTCTCCTCTTGGGTTTTGCGGGTCGCGTTTTGGGGAAAAGGGTTCTAGGGTTTGGGGGGGCGCGACGAACGAGGCGGCGCCGTGAAGATCCGCGATCTGGGGTCGGAGGGTGGGGAAAGGCTCGGTGTTTGAATCGGGCTTGATCCGGAGGAAGGTGGGGTTGGCTTACGGGTTGGATGGATCGAGGCGCGGTTCCTTCGGGTTTTGGCCGGCCGAGGAGATGGGTGGTGGTGCGGTCGCGCGGTGAGGAGGCTTGAGGTGGCTTTGTAGTCGGATGAAGCGGTGGGAGATTGCGCGCCGGCACCGACGTGGCGGTCGGGCGTTCGCGAAGGCCAGCGCATATGGGGCGAGGATTGCGCGCGCGTGGCTCGCGCTTGGGCACACGTGCGCATTGAATGTGAGGTCAGGAGGTGGCGCGGCCGGGGTGGCGGCGCGACCGTGCGGCTTATGCGGGCGCGCCGAGGCGGTTGTGGGCGACGGCTCTGGCGGCGGCGCGTGTAGGAGCTGAGCAGGGAGGAGGCGGGCGAGGGCGAGGGTGTCTCCAGAGGTGGGTGACGGCTCGAGCAAAAGGGAAAGCGGGGATTTGGGGATTTGCCGAAATTTGCAGGGATTTAGAGATTCGATTTCAAACTCAAATTGAACTCCAACTTTGAAATTTTTCAGTTGTTTCAAAATAAATATCAACAATCTATTTTAGTTGGCTCAAGTAAATAAAGTGATCAAATTAAAATTATTAAGAGTATGAGTATGTGTTAAGGAAAATATGGACTTAGATTTAAATATGAGTAGAGATCTGTTTGAAATCTATCTCTAATTATGGGAAGAGATATGATTCTAATACTACAAGCTATGAATAAGGATCAGATCATCTCATCAGAGTAACTTATATCACACCACCTATTCCCATCTGTAGCTGGAATCTGTGGCTTACCTTTTGGGGGAATGACTAAAATCCTAGGTAGACAGAATAACAGTTCATCTACCACTTCAAATAATTTTTTCATCAAACAATGGCATCGTCATCTGATATATTCTTTAGTTTATAGATCAGATTATTGAGCATTACAATTACCGCATATTATATCAATTTTAGTCTAACAATTGGTATTAGAGCCTTTAGTATGTGTGTTTTTTGCAACCCGTCACTATGTTCGCGTAATCATCTGACGAGCCTCCGTTTTCCCCCCATCTGATCGGATCTACCGATCTTCTACCATGCGCCCACATCGGTTTTTCCGATCCGATTTGATCGGTTGTTTCCTTCATCTGCTTCCGTTGCTTTTTGCATCTGTTCGGCTCCTTCGTCTGCTAGCTCCGCTTCCGCATGTGCCGAGTGCGCCTCTGGGCTTCGCGCCGCCAGCCGCAAGCGTCGGCTGGGGCTTTCGCTGCCTTCGGATCTGGCGGCACGCCCTGTGGTTCCCACCCGCCTCCGCGTGCGCTGCTCACCCTCTCAGGTTCCCGCCGCCACCGCGTGGCCGCGCGCCCTCCGGGCTCCCACTGCCACTGCGTGGCCGCGCGCTCCCGCTGCCACCGCGTGGTCGCGCGCCTTCTCGAGATCCCGCCGCCTCCGCGTCGCCGAGAGCGCCTTCGGCATCCACCGTCTCCACGTCGCCGAGTGACCGTCGTCGGACTCCCGCTGCCTCTGCGTGCAGTCGAGCGCCTTTTTGGCTTTTGCCACCTCTTCTAGCAACCGCGCCGCCCTCCCTGTGCAGCCACACCAGAAGCAAGGATTTTCTCCAGTATTAGCCCTTGTTGTTTTGAGTAATTTTGTGGCATTAAGTTTCTGGATTAGGATGATTTGAGGTTAAGTTTTTCCTCATTGTAGACTTCGAGATGCTTCTGGTATCAGAATTGCATAAGGATAATTTGAGATTAAGCTTTTGCATTCCTAATTACTCATGCATCTTGAGTTCATCATATGTTCTGGATTGGTTTGCTAGTTCTGGTATTATCAATTAAGTCATCTTTAGATTAGCCCATATGTTCTCTGATTGTGAAAATTGGTTAATTACAAGATTAGTCTTGCTGGTTCGGTTATTAACTGTCAATTGCAAATTGTGCAAAATTGGTTATGGTTCTCTATTGTGCTAAATGATTATAATCAGTCGAATGCAATTATGTGCAAATTAATCTTGTTCTCTGGTCAGTTAATATGCATCTTCAGTTTTTTGCTTAGTTCAGGTATTAATCAATCAGTTACAATTTTGTCTGTTCTATGACATGAGCTCTGGCAACAGTAATTTCTGGGATTATCAATTCAACGCATGACTGGTTATGCATTTTTTTCATCTGTGCTTCTGAGATTTCTATTAAGCAATGTGTTATCAATTGTGGACTCTTATGTAATAATAATTGGATTGATTCATAATTGGCCAGCTAGTGTTCTGCATAGATTAATTAAAGTTTTATGTTGCCAAAGCAATCTCTATTATGTAGGTTAATTTATTCAGAACAACTAGGCAATCTCTTTTTGTATGTATAATTCATGCATCTATTGAATGGCCCAAACGAAAGTTAATATTTGGTGGAATTATATATGCAACTGTAGCAACAAATATGTAATAGTTATCAAGTTTTCATGTGAACAATAAGTCAGACCAAAGTAAGGCATATTATTTGACAGAATTTACTATTAATATTTGATTGCTACATCAATGTTACCACTTGCAAGATAATATTTATGTCCAAAGACTAAATATGAATGTAGCTTCTAGGTATCTTTCATGATGGAATATACCAAATTCTGAATCAAATTTTTAAGTTTGTTATTCATGTTCTGATATGACTATTTAATTTCTTTTAATTTCAACTACAAATCCTGCTTCCAATATTTCTGCTAGCATCAATTCTATTCTTATGCTTACTGGTGCAAACTTTAAAAAATAGAAAGAGAATATTTTGATCGTTCTTTGGGTAATGGATCTAGACCTTACACTTCATGTAGAACAATCCGCTGCTCTTGTGGCTAACAGCTCTACTGTGGAAAAGAGGGAGTTTGAGAAGTGAGATCGTTCAAATCGCATTAGTCTTGCCACTACAGCTAAGGGTTTCTGATGAGGATTGAAATCTCTATGTATTATCTTAAATACATAATTAAAGACTGCACGACTTCGTGGTCGTAACCCCTAAGATTGACAACCCCTGTGGTCGTAAGAATCTCAGAGGTTACATCGAGGATACTCTTGTCGGATGAGGTCCTATATCTAGTCTCCGATCAGATAACTACTAGTGGAAATAATGACTAGCACTTGGACTCGATTCCAAGTATATACCTTCTATGTGATGAATGGAACATGTGCCTAATCACTCCAAACCGCACGACGTTTCATGGCTCTAAGTCACTGATAATAACTCTCATGTGGTTGATTTCATTCCCTGATATCAACCACCGAACGGTTAATATTTCACCAACTGCTGCCTCGTTCGACCAGTCGCGACGCTTTCAACAGACGTCTCTTCAAGGAGTAACTGCCACCACTTCATCGACTATTTAAAGGAGACTACGAACGGTAGTGAAAGGGGGAGATCGGTGAAAAAGATCAGCAGACGATTGTATTTCATCGGATTGAAGCATCATAATTAGCATTAAATCCAAGCAATACACTCTGTGTATTTAGAGTTAGTCTATTGCCTTGTCAAAAGCACTCTATGTAATAGACAGTTCATATCAATAAAGAGCAGTCCCTAGGTAGCTTATCTCTTGGTGAGAAAGACTAAAACTCTAAGTAAACAGAACAACAGTTCATCTACCGCTTCAGATAATTTCTTCATTGAACAGTAACATCATCATCTGGTATGTGCTTCAGTTTATAGATCAGATCATTGAGTGTTGCGATTACCGTATATTAGATCTGTTTAATCTAACAAATGTTACAAAATCAAATCACGTGACACCCTGGTGTATGTCATATCGGTTAGACCAGCCACTGGACAGTCTGCTTTTTCTTTGGCTGTTAGTGTTACTATGGTTCCTTTGGGTGTTACTGTCGTTGTACGGAAGTGTCAAAGTATAATTTGTTGTCGTACTAAAATTTCGGGGAAATATATTGTCCGGCTACAAAGTTTACTTCGTTTTTAGTCATGTATTCACGGAGCAAAAGCATTGCCTTGGAGCTGAAGTGGCGAGCGCAAAGCAACGGATAGCAGCACTATGGCCACCGAAAAGAAAAATGTAGAAAGCACGTCCTGAACCTGACCTCTGCCAAAGCAACCGGCTGCGGTGTGTGAGTGCGACACTGCCCAGTATCCAGATTGCAGATTTTGGCCAAGCAGCACACACTAACCTTGCTCCACTGATCCAAGGCTCCACTTCAAGAGTTTGGTCGCCGATCCGCCATGGGCTCCTACCACTACACCTCCACATCGCAATTCTTCTTCGCCGCCGGCGACTCCAACCCCAACCTCGCCACCCACAAACCCACCACCGTGCGAATCCCCATCACCGCCCCTTCGGATAGATCGCCGGAAGCGGCGGCCGCCAAGATCCAGGCGGCCTTCCGGGGCCACCTAGTCCGGAGGCACGCCTCGGCCGTCCGCTCCGCCGACGCCGAGGCGTCTCGGCTCGAGCGGCTGCTCCGGCGGCAGGAGACCGTGGACGCCGTCCGCGGCGACGAGCGCGAGCGGGCGCGGTTCTCGGAGGCGCTCATGGCCGTGCTGCTCCGCCTCGACGCCGTCCCGGGGTACTACCCGGCCGTGCGGGAGGCGCGGCGCGCCGTGACCCGCCGCGTGGTCGGCCTCCAGGAGGTGTTCGACGCCGTGCTCGCGGCGCCCGAGGCCGACACGTGCGGGGTCCCGGCGAGCCTGGAGCAGGTTCTTGTAGGGATCTGGGGCGGTGCCGGTGGAGAGGCAACGGCTGTGCCGCCGCCGCCGGCGGTGGAGGAGGAGGCGAGGAGGAGTGGTACGTGCTGGGGGAGGTTTTTTGGGGGAGCGTAGCGAGTATTGTGTGCACCTGTGAGGTTGTAGTATACGAAGTATAAATACATGTATTTCGTGGATACATGTATTTCGTGGATGTATACCATGGTACAATGAAATGAACACCTACAATGATATACTCGTTTCGGTCACAAATATATGTCGTTTTATGATACATGCAGTGTAACTTTCGAAACTTTGATTATTGATATATTTTTAAATATTTAGATCAGATCTATGAAAATTATACACGTTGATTTGTGTCAAAAGCATTTTTATAATATTATTAGATTTTATAAATATATTATAATAAAAATCAGTAATCAAAGTATGTTTTAGGGACGGTATCGATGACAAAAGCAACGTGTATTTGATACTGGAGGAGTAATTATTTTGAATTTTGTCATTTGTAGTTTCCTTTTTAACAAATAATTCACTTGGTGTCCCAAACGACATGTACTTGTGTTGGAAATACATTTTTTTTATGTTGTTTCGTTTAGTTCGTGCTCTCTATAAATTTTTCTGGAGTTTTCCCACGGCAATTTGGCATAGGCAAAAGGCGAAATACTGCAAGACTCCGTTAGTGAACAGTGATGGAGCTTCAAACAAATTACAAGGAGGCTAGTCTCGAGAGAATTACAATCTGAATACGATAGAGAGCGCATATTAATAGCATAATTTCCTTAGAGTTTAGCAAAGTGCAATAGAGGTTATCGTCCAATCTAAATTGCACTAATTAAGCTCAACCAGTGCCTACAACATAATATATAGTGTAACCATCAAGTGAATTACATATACAGATTCATCGAGAGTATACGTGTATGCATATAGATATATATTTATACCTGAATATAGGTGAGCATAGCCATCATCGAGAGTATACGTGTATACGTATAGATATATATTAAGTATACATATATAGTGTTCAAAAAAAATTCTAAAATACTGGGAGGCTACTGCCCATGTTGGTCTACATTATCCTCCGTCCCTGCCGGTGGTTGAATCGATCAGCGACAGTGCGACACGGTAGTTCCCATAAAATCAAGGTGATGAACACCGTGTTTGGGCTGCCCGTGTCCACTTGGACAACAGCACTTTGACTACTGTGATGAGCACGTTACAAAAATTGCATTGCTGTTCTGGAACTTGTTTAGTGTAGGATTCGTCTAAGAGGTAACCAGTGTAGGATTCGTCTAAGAGGTCAGTTATGTTATTTTAATTTCATGTTCCTCGCTGAGAGTGTCACAACTCACAAAGTTGGGTGGTACGCTCTTCCTCACTGCCTATTTTTGCACTTAATCTCTCTTCCTTGCAGAGAAATTTTATGGTACATTTTATTAGTAGTGTATAGTAGTAGTATAAATTAAATTCGATAATTGATTTGTTAAAGATATATTTTTTCAATTAGGGTTAAAAATATTACTTTTGTGCCATGCAACCCCCATATGTGCACTTGCAATTATACTCTATCGGGATTCTACTATATATACTGTTATGTATAGTATAACTTAATTCTAACTAATCTGAACTATTAGATCAAAAACACATAGATATTCCATATTAAATTAAGTGTACCGTAAAATAACTCTTCTCGTAACCTTTTACATCGGAGAAAGCAGGGCTAACGCATCTTTAACCCCAGAACGAGGTCAGATAGCAACACAAACAGCAAGCAAGAACGGGTGATCAACGACCGCCAGCTCCAATTTTGGGGAAATGAAATAATCCTTTTTGATAAGGGCTGCATAGACCGATATCTGGAGCACTTAAGGTTCAGGGTTCTCACAAAAACCACCCTCGCCAAAAGAAAAAAGTTTTCGCAGAACAGGTGCGATTTCTAAGTTCTGTTTTAAGGATGTTACAGACTCCTACTGCACTTCAAAGCTAAAACTCCTATCTGCAAGCATCATTAAGAAGCAGATTTCTGGCAGATGTTTTGCTGAGTGATTGTTTAATTTCTGACAGATATGAGCACCTCGAAACAGAGAAAATAAACCTACGTAACACAGGTACGCAAGCTGCAAATGAGAAAGGAATCAGGCAGGACCTGCAGCCCGATTAAGCCCAGCATAAACCAGCCCAGTCTGCCTCCCCATTCTGCCTACCCGGCCCGATCTATAGCCGCACGACGAACACCGAAGAAACCAATCAACCAACGTCATCCAGACGGCCTCTCGTCCTGCGACTCTCATCCACGCCGTCCGTCCAACCCGGATCCGGACTCCACCCACCAACCCACCTCTCGACTCCCACCGCTCATAAATCGCTCAGAAAAAGAAAAAAAAACCTTCCCGTGCTTTGCTGTGTTCTACTACTAATCCCTCCCTCCCTCTCTCATCGCCCCCGCCTCGTCTAGTCTTCCCCCAAAAACTCCCCTCCGCTTCGCCCATCCCACCGCCATCTGACATCTCACGCTCGACTCCCTCCTTTCCCCGCCTCTATTCTAATTAAGCGCCAAACGGGGGGGCATTTGAATTGGCCGACGCCTCCGCTTCGAGCGCCTTCTCGAACTTTCTCGAGCCCCTCTCTCTCTCCTAGGGTTTCGTTCCGCTTCCCCCCTCCCTCGCGCGGCCATGGGGGACGCCGCGGCGTCGCCCCAGGCGGCACCGGGGAAGCGGCGGCGCGGCGGCGGCGGAGGGGATGGCGCCGGGATGAGGCGGGTGGCGGAGATCGTGATGGTGCTGGCCGCGGCCGGGGAGGTGAGGGGAGGGAGGGAGCCGACGGTGGCGGAGCGGGCGCTCGCTGCGGAGGCAAAGGAGAGGCTGGCCGCTGCCGTCGCCGACGGGGCGGTGCGGCCGAAGGAGCTGTTCCCGGGGGAGGCGGTGCGCGCCGTCGTTGAGGATCTCGGGCTCAACAGGGCCAGGGACTCCGCCGCCATGGGATTCCGCCCGCCCAAGGCCTCCATCGCCGACAGGCTGATGCTTACTAAGCGCAAGGTTTGGCAGAACTCTATTTTCGCTTCCACCCGTTTAATAGCCTTGTGGCGAAGTAATACTAGTGACGAAAATTGGAGCAATTTGATGATGATTGCGATGTGAGAATGCTCGTGGTATTTTAGAACTTCATTAGTTAGGGTGACATTGATGCTCGCAAAGCACATGCTATATCATTTGAATGCTACAATAGTTCAAACTGAGATATTTCTTGGAAAATTGCTTATATTTCTTATGCTTCATTTACTCATGTTGTAGTTCAGTTCGATGCGTTTTATTTGCCCTAATAGAGTTGGATAAATTTATTTATGTCATGCACATGTTGTGAGTAAATATTTAGCTTTATTCTGGTTTCATGATTGTAAAATTAGTATGTCTGTGAATTTAGTGTCTCTGTGGATTTGCTTCCGTTAAACATACTATTTGTACGGGTGGATCTCGTTGAATTCATGTAATAGTATTTTTTGAGACTGACAATTCATTTATTATTGCGGGGATGTGATTGTTCTTCTCAGCATTGAGTGATTTCACTTGGTCTTTCGGTTACGAATTACAATTACTTCTGGCTTGTCAATTAATGATCTATTGCTTCATTAGCTAATTGTTATGAAGTTATCTAACAATAATCTAGTTGTGAGCTGGTGAGTTCACCATGATTACCTGTAACCTATGATATATGCAGAACTTATTGTTTATCTGCCAATTGATCATTTTGGTTATCTTCTATCATTTTGTAGATGGAAGAAGTCAAGGAAGCTCCAATGCATCCAACAACTAGCACACCTCAAACAACTGTCTCAAGTGGAACAGCTGAATTCCAAGGTTTTCATGGGCCTCCCATGTTCGCTGTTGGAGCTCTTAGGAATCCAACAGCTGTTGCATCCTTGCCTGCTACTGCCCCAGTAACTTCTGCCTCCCTAGTGGTCTTGAAACCGCCTGGACCATCTCCTGTAAAACCAGTTACCAACCCTTCAGTTGTTGCACTACCCCATACTGGTCAACCACATCTTAAATTGGACAAAGGTGTTAACGGTCCTCTGAATTTAACACGCAGTGAAGGTACTTCTCCATATTCTTGTCTCCAGTATCCATTACTATTTTTTCATTTTTTGAGTAAACACTTCTTATTTTAGCTTAACATAAATAAGATGCTTGCTTGGCTCTGGAAGAATGTCTAAGGCCTTTGCATATGATCTCACATATAAATGTTTTGTATTGTTCACTGTACAAACATGATGGACACAATTTTCAAACCAAGAAAAATACACTCTTTCTTGGAGTTGATTATTAGGGGTGCATAAATATCAGAAACATGGATTTTACAGTTTGTATAACTGCCAGTGTCATTAATAGAAGCCTCAAGCTGTTCTTCATGTAGCATGTATATCTTTATCCGAACACTGTTCCTTAAGGTGCATTTATCCTTACTTGCTTGCATGTCGCTTTCTCTCTTGTGTCTATTTTTTTTTCTTATATGTATAATCCCTATCATGAAGATTTTTCTATTCCTTCCAATTCTCCTAGCTCAGAAACTAATTTGGTTGTGTTACCCACTGCTGCAGCGACCGTTGGCCACTTGAACAAATCACTTCACGATACATCTGCTAGGTCCAATATAAATTCTGTACAGAGTTCCAATCAGGTGGTGAAAAATCAGGACACAAAGGCAGTGTCAACTCAAGCTACGACAGGCAACCTTGTTATCGGAACGGGATCTGTTCCTTCAAAACCTATTTTTGCCAACCACAATGAAATAGCGAAAAATGTTCAACACATTCTGCACCAACCTGCTAATCATCCTAGCTGGACTCCACCCTCAACTGAGTACATGCATGCTCGCTTGGACTGCCAGATATGCAAAAAGGCTATCATGGATGCGGACAGTTTGCTTGTTTGTGATGCTTGTGAGAGGGGAGCACACTTGAAATGCCTTCAGCATTATGGTAATAAAGGTGTTCCTAAAGCTGAGTGGCATTGTCCAACATGCCTAACACAGAGTAAGGGCAAAACCCTGCCACCAAAATATGGCAAGGTTACAAGAACTGTTGTAGCACCAAAGGCTGGTCCACCTGGTGGTGGTACACAGCTTTCTGGTCAGGGAGTGGCAGAAAATACGGCTGCAAAGGAAAATCACCAAAATGTGGCTGCAAATGGAAATCTTATCGAGCCAAAATCCATGCAAGCTGGAAGCACTGTACACAACAGTATCATATTGACTCCAAATGTGGTTACTGTTGGTTCACAGTCACGGTCAATTTCTATCTCCAGACCTGCAAAGGAAAGTGTGCATAATGCTGAAACCTCCTCTAATGAAATGGAAGGAAATGGGCAACTGTGCAGTAGTACAACATGGCATAATGTGAAGTCCCCTGATGATATTCAAACTAGTGAATTGACTGCTGGCAGTAGTACTGTAACTCACTCAGAGAAATCTCCTAATGAAAAAGTGAGCAGTGGATTGTCTTTGCACTCTCTGGATTCATCAAATGATACCATGCACGGGCAACAATCTACAGTAATTTCTGGGGTAAAATTTTCAGGCAATTCTTTTCCTGTTGCTGCTGAAGCAAAGATCAAGTTAGATTCACACTCTGAAACTCTTCTAATCAGAGATGTGGAAATGGTTGATAATAGTGGAACACCAATGGATCAAACCAGCAATATTTCTACTGAAGAAAAGACCGGGATTCGAGCAACTTCTGAGTCAGATACAACAAAAGATGTGGAGATGACTACGAACACTGGAACACCAATGGATGAAGGCAGCAATGATGCTACTGAAGAGAAGGTCCACGCTGAAGCAACCTCTGAGCCACATACAGTCAAAGATGTGGATATGACTACCAACACTGGAACACCAATATATGAAGGCAGCAATGTTGCTACTGAAGAGAAGATCCAGACTGGTGCAACCTCTGAGTCGCGTACTGTCAAAGATATGGAAATGATCGCCAACACTGCAACAACAATAGATCAAAGCAGTGTTGCTACTGAAGAGAAGATCCGGACTGGTGCAACCTCTGAGTCGTGTACTGTCAAAGATATGGAAATGATCGCCAACACTGCAACAACAATAGATCAAAGCACTGTTGCTACTGAAGAAAAGCCCCAGTCCGAACCAACATCTGCAGTCAAAGATGCGGAGATGACCACCAATGCTGGAATACCAACAGATCACACGCAGCATGCAAATGGATCAACTGAAAATGGATTAAGAGAACCTCCCAATGGAGAAGCATATAAAGACAAATCTGATTGTAATGCAATGTCAGATCATCATAGCACCCACCATGTAATTTCAAATGGAGTGTTACATCCTAAGGGTGAAGCTTTATGCAGTCAGGAGAGTGAAGTTGCGGGTTGCAGTGCAGCACCTAGAGAAGAAGCCAACTAGATTCAGATAGTAGGTTGCATCTAAGTTTCTTTTGCAGGTGTGTTTCTAATCTAACCGTTGGTTACAATACATGATACCAGTCACGTCGGTAAATTTACCCTGTAAAGAAAATTGGTTGTTTCCTTATATATTTGATTTAGGGTTAATACTAACTCTTAGAGTAATGTATTTGAAAATTTATTCTTCCGGTGCAACTGTGTCATTCGTAACTTCATGACAGCCTATTTGAACCATCATGGTCGAATTTGTGTTTGGGACCTTGTGTGACCAATATTTTTTCTAGTGCTAAACCCTTATGCAGGCCTTTCAGATTCGGCAATTTGTACTGACCTTGTCTTTATTTTTTAACAGATGGAGTTAATGTGAATTTACCAGTAGTTTGGCTAGCATCAGTGATTAACCATGCTGTCTACATTCTTTTGGATCACTTATCATACATTCAGTCATCGCCAGCCATTTTCCCTCGAGGTTTTTACTATGCATCTACCTCTCTTAAAACCCTTTGAAATGGGCTAATGGTCCCATCTATTTCACCAGGCTCTGTTCACTCATTTTATTAATTTGACGCAGTCGTTTTTTTTCCTTCTGCATTTCTGTTGACATGAGGTTTACTTTAACTTCGTGCAGGTGCACACTGCCTCCTGGAGTAACTAGAACACAGGAAATTTAGCCCCTTGGTGTTGTACTTTATGTGTAGTACTCCTAGTTTCTTTCAGTTTGCAGTTCCTAGTTATTCAATTCTTTTTTCTGCTGTTGCTCTGTGCTAATCTCTGATGCTGTAATTAGACAGGGTTTGGCTGAGCGAGGACTGGATTATTATGTCAGAATAATGATATTTGCCTTCACGATCACCTTGGGGCAAGGGCTACCGAGTGTTTGAAAATAATATCCGTGAATCTTGTCGTATTTGAGCTTCACACCCATCTGATAATTCTCAATTTGTCATTATCCGTCCAGAGTTATAGAGTGCTTTTTGGCGTTTACTCGGGATGCTATTTTTTTTGCAACTTAATGTGCCTGGCTCAGCCCTTGCAGCATGCGGGGACAAGACTGATGCAACAACTCATTGCCCAATTTGAATTTTCTACTCTTTTGTTGCTCACTTAATGTGACGTTTGTCTAGAAACTTTTGTCATATAGGATTTTTTTTTATATCGATGAGAGAATGACAAGAAAATGTACCCATCTCTTTACGAAGAGAGGGGTATATAGATAACATAAAACACCGTTGTATGTTGTATGAGTTATTGTCTATAACAAATATTTTTTTTATGTAATAATTAAATGATTGTAGGGTTCTACTGAAAGAAATTTAGAGATAATCTATTGTAATAGTTGTCTTTACTCTTGTTCCTAGGTGGCATGAAAGGGTTTATAGACGGTAGTTGTTTATCACTGTACATATCCTTACAACATTTGCTGCATGCATGCTTGCATGTCACGAAATATCATACATACCAAGGCAACGAAACAAAGTGAAAACACCATGCATGCATATTGACATTGTTACGATTCGTCCGACAGTCTGCTGGCAAGTTAACACATTTATTCGCGAAAGGAGACGGGCGTATATAGGCTACAAAGCCATATACCTACCATTACCAAGTCACACATCATCTGACCCAAATTAACTGCATCCGTACATCGTCATGTTCGTATACCCAGGAACAGGAAGCACCACCCACAGACCAAGGACAACAGAACACACATCGGCGATGCAACTCCTTGGATGCCTGTCGATGCCGACGGCGCGGGGGCCGGAGCGGCAGCTCGGTTCTCCACCCGCGGCGACGTACCAGACACTGGAGCACGCACGTCGACGAGCAGCTTCAGCCCGCTCTTGCACTTCGCCGGGTTGGTACTGACGAAGTACCTCGAGCCTTCGTCGCCGAGGCATACCGTGCTGAGCCCTTCCGTGTACATCCCGATGGGGTTGCCGACCTCGCACGAGCCGAACTCCTCCTTGCTTCCTACCTCCGCGACGCCGCCGTCCGCCGCCGAGTACGCGAACCCTGAGATCGATCAAGCGGTATGTCCCACAGTTCATACTTCCGAACGTCGCAACGCGTGCAAAAATGCTATTGGACTCTGAAAGATGGGCGAGCCGAGAGATGCAGGAGAGTACGTGATGCGCGTACGGGTGGACTTACAGAGGGTGTCGCCGACCGTGAAGAGCTTGTTTGCTGACCAGGCAATAACGTCGGAAGCCACGTCCCATCCAGGGTCACCTCCGACGACATGGTGATGAACAGCAGCAGCTACAGCTCCAGCCACGACAGGTTGATGCATTGCGACCACGGCCAGAAAGAGAACGCCGAGTACGGCGGCTGCCACGCCATGCTTCCCAACGGAGAAGACTGCGGCCATGTCGCAGGAGGGAAGAGGGTGTATGATGGTGCTGTAACTGATGTTTCACGTGGCCAGGAGTGGCTTTAGGTTGGTTGGCTAAAGCAGCAGTCCTGAAACTACCGGTCCTCCGCACGACACGAGAATGGTAGGTTCGAAATTGATGGTCTCTTCTAGATTTGATCCGACCAACAGGTCAGTTTCATTCATCAGCGCCGAGGCGTAAGATGAGTGTTTCGTACCGTTTACCCCGCCATCAGATCTCACTTAATACATCGATCTCAGTCATTCAATTTGGTGCAACAAAAACATCAAAAGTACAATAATTAGTTTCTACGTTTACCACAAATCTTGATATGGATGCAACAAACGCAAGATAAACGTTCGATCTACCAACAAAAAGCCGCAACAAACAATGATACCGAGCGCAACAGTGATTACTAAGCGTACAACAAAACCTCATTCGGTGGCAACAACCATAGCAGGAAAGCGCTGCAACAAATCACATCCCCAATTGTAATATCTTGAAAATACGCATGCAACAGTTTGAAAAACTCTTGCAACAAATTCACAAATTAACTTGCGCAACAACAACATCAGACTCTGGAAAAAAAGACGCAACAAATTAGTACTACACCCACAACCATTCTTCTCAGCGTGCACAATCGTGCCAAAGAAACAAACAAACAAACAAGAAGACAACATCACAATAATGCTTCATGCTGTAACAATTTTGCGAAGATAAAACGCAACAAAATATTTGCTATATATAGTGCTTTGCCTCTTTGTGCTTGTTTTGTATTGTGCACTTCTACCTTAGTTGAAAGATAGAATGCACTAGATAGGGTGTAACGAGATGATCTTCCAAGCGCAAAGCAAATGTTGTTTCTGTTATTTCACAAATTATTCAATTTACATTCTAAATGTGCACGTATGATGATAGTGCATTAGCACGCCAGGTTTGGTACCTAGGTCCAGTTCCAAATTTCCTTTCTCCTCCACTTGTCAGTGATTTTGTTGGCTTGTTTATTTAAGGAAATATGTTCACCTCGAAAAGAATAGGTAGCTTTTATTTGGAACAGGAAAAGAATAGGTAGCTAGGTAGCTAATTGCAACAAAGGAATGTATGCAGACAAATTCTACAAGTTATCCAATATTTTGTTTGGGGTATTTTTGCATTGTACGTTAGAATGACCTAGCTATATATATATATATATATATATATATATATATATATATATATATATATATATATATATATATATATATATATATATATATATATAAAACTTCGAGAATACTTTGAGTTAATCTTTTAGCATGATCTGTGATATGCATCACAGGCGTAAGGTAGATAATTTGCAGTCGTGGTTACTAACTCGGATCTTATCACCCCTATATAGTAAAGGTATAATAGTCATATAAGTTCATAACAGTATATATATAATATGATGTAAATAAATTTTAACATAATGCATTGTCTAACAAATTAATCTCCAATTCATATTTGAAACTGGTCTTCATTTACTATGATAACGAAAGTGCAGTGCTTGTGAAAGCATTTGAGAAATAAAATGTACACAATATTATTTAACGAGAAGCAAAGTTTTCATAAAACACTTCGATGAATATTTGTAACAAATAATTACACAAGTTTATGAATAATATGCCATTTTTAGTCATGATTTTTAAATAAAATTGTACAATGCTATTGACTTTTTTTTTCTTCGAATACAACCGATTTATAGGAGATTTTTATAATGAATGAAGCTAAACATCTTGCAATTATAGAGTAAGATCTTTTACAACCGTCTGGGTGGTATAGTTGGTTATAGATCAAAATCTTTAATATTTTGATTGAATTGGACATCTATTTTATGTAGACCGCCGGCGCAATATCGGCCGTAGAAATGCCCACCCCCACCCCAACCCCACGAGCGAACCACATTTGATCCGATCGAAACCCTAAAAAAAATCCGGCAAAATATTCACATCGCCTTCCCGACCCTGCTCGCTTCCTCCAAGCACCCGCAAAATCCCACCGCCTCCGATCGATCGAGCAGCGCGGCGGCGGCGGAAGGGAGAGGGGGGGGGGGGGATGAGGAAGCGGGAGAGGGAGAACCCGTGCGGGATCTGCGGGCACTACCACAAGTTCGAGGAAGGGGAGATATGCGGGATTTGCGGCCACCGGCCGGTGGCGGCGGAGGGGGACCCCCCGGCGAGGCTGAACTCCGCCTTCCCTACCGAGGTGCTCAAGAACTTCCTCTTCCTTGGCAGCTACAACAACGCCTTCCGCTCCGAGGTCCTCAAGACGCTCAACGTCACCCACATCCTCAACGTGCGTGATGCCCCCGTTACTTTACTCCTTAGTTTGGATTGTTTCCGCCTGCTGAAGTAGGAGAAGCATGATATCTTGATTTTCCTTTCTGCGACTTTTTTGGAAATGGCTCTAGGGTTTGGTAACTCGTAGGATTGCTTGAATCGTGATTTTAGGTTTGTAGGTTTGTCTGGGTGTGCGGATCAGGGGCAGGGATTCTGAAACTGTACGGTCTTGGTAAGGATTAGATGTTGAGAAGGTGAAAAGATTATCCCCAATTCCTCGTACAATACATCCATTTCTGTTGCCCGTATAAAAGTTACAAGAAGGATGGTTTGATGTGTACATTGCATTGTCGTAGATTCTTGTATGGTCCAATGGTACGTCATGGGCTCGTGTCCTTGTGGTTGTGGGTACTTATGACCAGCCTCTCGAGTAGCGAATTTATCGAACACAAACTTTGTTTTTCTCCAGAATGATTAGCCTTTTGTAGTGAATTAGCAGCATGTTAATCCTCAATTAGCAGAAGCGAGCCACCGAGCAGCACGTAATACGCTTGGCGTGCATGTGAGGTGCTCAATAGTTGCTGGCGATTGGATCACTGGTTATCTATTTTGTGCTGTAGTTGCTTGAAAGGTTATTTAGGATTTGCTAAACAAAGAGGACTGTTTGTATTTTATTAAACATTGTTTTGGATTTGCCTGTGAACAGAGTTATGAAGAAGTAATGCCATAACAATTGAAGAAAAGGTAAAGTCTAATGCTTAAGAACATTGTAGCAAATTGCAACAGAAAATGTTCCTTTGGAAAAATTGTGAACAAGGAAAGACAATTAACTTGAAGGGCTTCTTTGAACCAGTTGTCGAAAAGGAGGAACAAAAAATGTGGAAAATTGAAGAGTGTAGGACTTGATTGAAACTAATAGGAAAAAATAGTGACTTATTTGTGATAATTGCGAGTAATGTGTACTTAGTGTAACATTGAAGAATGAGGAGTAACCTAGGGAGATAATAACTACTCATGTGTGCCTTCTTTGAAAAACATATCCAACACTTCATGTGGTTGTTGGTAACTGAAATTAAAAGAACATGATAGGAAATGGTGTGATAATTCAACTCTGAGTTAATCAAGCTTGTTGAGATAAAATTACTAAGGGTTTGTTTGGTTGGTACCCTGGATTCCATGCCTAGGAAAAAATTGTGTCTGGAAGTAGCATGGAAAGTAGATGATTTTTTCCTGACTTGGCAAACTGAAGATGAGTTGTTTGGTTGGAAGCATGTGTTTGAAATTGGTGAATAAAAAATAGAACGTTGGATCGAAGCATAAACGGTGGATCGGAGCAGACTGGGAGGCCTAGGGAAAAAATTCCCGGCCGGTAACCGGCTACCGGTGGGGGTCCAGGATCTAAAATCCCGGCCGGTTTTTCCGGGGTTTGCAAGTTCAAATTCTAATTTTCGAATTTTGGATGGTTTTTAATCAAATTTGAGCGAATTTCATCCGAATTTTTTATGAGAAAACCGGTAACTGGCCGGTTACCGTTCCCGCCGGCCAGTCGGGACTCCTTTCGGGACCGGTTGTTGGATCCCTGGGGAGGCCTTGCTCCCAGGTGCTTGTTTTTTACGCCTGGGCCTGGCAGCGAGCCTGGGAGGCAACCAAACGCCGTACGGGCAGCTTCCAGGTCCTCTCCCGGCCAGGCAATTTGCCGCCAGGCCTGGAAGCAAACACACCCTAAGAACATGATTTTGTGGAATGTTGCTAATGGTAAATTTAATTGTATGGTGATAAGTTTTTTGTTTGTCACAAAATTTGTTTAAGCTCATCATGACAAGTAGGTCAGTTTGATAACTAAATATTCATAGTAGATGAAGGTGGATTCCACCTGTTTGAATTCAATATTCTAATTTTCTTACTGTTATATGGATGATGTGCATCATGGGCTCATCAATGATTCTTGCTGGTTAGTTTCTCTATATGGTTAATTTTTCTTGCAAGTCTGTAGGCCTGGCAGTCATATTGTCTCCAATGCTAATATTTATTAGTAATGACTATGCCATTATGGTACATGTGTTTGTATTGTATGAACTTTACGAAGACCTTTTCCACCATCCACTCATCCTACAAGTGGGAAGTGGGGAGATATGATAAAATGTGGAAGGAGAGAAAAGCTTGTAGTTAAGAAGTTTTGTACTGTAGCCATCCTCATTTTTAATATATTCTTGTGAAAAACTATTCAAATCAGTATATTGCTCATCAATATGTAGTGTGTTGGTGGTCCTATACTGTTTAGAAGTTATAAGCATAAAGCATGTCAGCATTAACTCCTATTGTTCTCATGCTTCAGTTGAAAGTTGAAAATTACTCGTATGTTTATTGCTAAACAGACTGTGCCAGATTGCCAAAATCTTTACCGGAATTCATTCACTTACCACTGCCTTCAGGATGATAGGAACTTGGATTTTGATGGTGCAATCCAGTTTCTAGGTATTCTCTCTGTTATTCTTTCAGCATTTTTGTCTGGAATGGAGTGAATGTTGTCTACTGTTTACCTTTATTTTTCCCTGTGAACTTGACATTGCTGCTTGATTTTGCACCCTAGCATATATACTCTGCTTTTTATCCTAATGTGTTCCATTTTGAGTCCTTCCTTTGTAATAACATGGCCTTTCCATAATTGTTTAAACTTGGCTTTTGAAGCCATACTGCCTGTAAACTTGATTCCTGTCTTTGTCAAGAATGAAATGTATATTTGTATATCAGTAATTCTTGTTCTAGGTTATCTATTCTTAGTTCTTCAACCTGTTGAATGCACAGCAGTCATTCCACTAATGCTTATTTGATATTTGAACAAATGGAGAATACTTTCCTGCAATAGGGAACATACTTTATTTTGCTTCTCTAGTACCGAGCTAGGAGCCTCCTTGTCATCTTATCGCTATGAGGATGTTTTCTCTCATTATTTCCTTCTCTGTAATTGTAGAACAATGTGAAAGAGAGAAATCACGTGTTCTTGTCCATTGCATGTCTGGTAAAAACAGGTGCTTGCTTGTAGAGTAGTTCTCATTATCGTGCTTGCTTGTAGAGTAATTCTCATTATCATTGATCTTGTTAGCATCGTTGTGATGATTGATGAATACTTGTCTGGAACACATTTTTCAGGTCAGCAGCTATCGTTATAGCTTTCTTGATGAAGTCTAGGGGGTGGAGACTTGCACAGTGTTTCCAGTGGGTGAAAGACCGGCGACCGCAGGTGCAACTGACAGATGGTAACTCCATACTCTCTATAGTTTCTCTAGTAATCAAAGATATTTCCATCTCTCATGTCTTGAAAAAACCTTGCCAGTCACTTTTTATAATTTTGTTGCCTGAATCACTAATAGTACTTATATATTACCCTTGCATTTCGAACAATAATATTATGAGTGAGCAATCCAAATGCATTATCATAAGCTAACAGGTGTTTTGTACAGCTTCTCAGCGTCAGCTTGTTGAGTATGAACAAAAGCTTTTTGGACCCAGTGCTGGCACGCTAACTCAATCCGTGGTTCCAACCGAGTCATTTCCTTCTCTCGGATTTGGTTTCCCAAGACCAGCTGGTGACACCCAAGCGCCTACGTTCAACCAAATGCCTGCATCATCCATCTTCGAACGAGTGAGCCCAAATAATGTTCCCAGTAATTTTACTTTTGGTGCTGAGAGGACAATGGAAGTCAACCCTCCAGAGAACAACAATGGCGCAGTTCCCCCAACTTCAAGTGATAACCAGATGGACAGCTCTTAAGATGACTTAACATGTTGAATCTCCTTTGTCATCAATGGAAGTAACTGCTAGCTGTATCGAATATGTCGCGGGATGTTTTGGGTTTCTGAGGGATTTTGCTGCTTGTACAATTGAGAAATGGTTGTGGCAAATGACCTGTAGAGTTATATGGCAGTAGACTGAGCAATTCTTGATGGGGATGGTCGGTGGGTTATATTTCGGTTCCTCGCGTAACTTTTTGTATGGAGCTGCTGGAATTTGTTCCCCTGTTCTCCGTCCTCGCGTGTTTATTTATGTCGTACTGCTGGCCTGCTCATAACCCATAGGAAAAAGTTCATTTGATATCCTTAAACATCTCCAAAAGTCCAGAAATCAATATTGAACTATAAAATCATATATTCGACACATTCAAACTCTTAAAACCATTCACTCTCCCTCGATCTAATCCAAAACAGTTTTGACTGATGTGGATGGAGTGCCACAGTTTTGACTGATGTGGATGGAGTGCCCTCGTGTCAGCCCCTTCTTATCTTCTTCCTGACGCCCCTTCTTATCTTCTTCCTCTCTGCCTCACCCAAAGCTTGCTTGGCACACCCTGAGGCAGAGCAACCCCTGTTGCAGGATCAACAATCTTCGATTCAGCGCCCCATGAAAGACGGCCCACTGATCCAATTCGTCGTGTTTCTTCTACTCCAAGGGCACGGCAGAAACCAGCTGTACTCTCCGTTAGTCCATATCCCTTTTGCAAGTGAAAATTAACCCATTAGTACTCATAATAAAGAACACCTTGAATGTTAAGGGATAACAGGAGCATCAATTATCCCAAGGATTCTACTTTTATGATCAAGATAATGGCGCAGTTGAATGATTGTATCACCAAGTCACCAACTAGGAATAATTTCTCAACAACGCAGACTCTAATTAAATGGTTATTTTGCTATTAAGAGTAAAATTCAAAATCACATATGAAGTACTCCTTCCGCTTCACAAAACAAGTCATTTTGGAATGCATGCAATTAAATTTTAGATATCGATATATTTTTAAATATTTCGATTAGATACATATAAATTATATGTGTAGATTCGTCTTGAAAAGTACGTTTATATTATTACAATTTTATTAGTTTTACAAATATATTACAATAATAATAATTAGTGATCAAATTTGTATTTTATGGACCGTGTCGATGTCCAAAACGACTCGTTTTGTGAACTGGAGCGAGTAGCAACAACAAAGCCAACCTGTGCAACACAGATGTGGGGAAATTTATGCAAGAACTGCCGTATGAGATCTGCCGCGACAGACGTGCTGCCTCCTGCAACCCCTCGCACAATGGACAATAGTGTCGGTTGCACCAGCGCTAGCCGCGACACTCGAAACCTGCCCACCGCACCCAGCACCAGCCTTGCATCAAACTTCCTTGCCGTGGGTAACTCAAGAAAACATCCTCACCCTCCACGTCCCACCGGGGTGCAATGCCAGGATGTAGAAAAGCCCCGACCACTAGAACCCCTGTAGGATGTCGAGGTCAATAATGTGCACGCGCTCATCCCGCTTGAACGCTTCTTGGATGGTCTGGTTCGTCTTGAAGTGGGAGAACTTGACGAACGGGCAGATGCCATTGAACACCTGGAACGCTGTGGCGACGCGATCGTGGAGGCGCACGCGCGCGATAGCCCGTGCGAGCCGACGAGGCGTGCGATCCCCTCGCCATGCCGCTCGCCACGCTTCCTCTTTCCACTCCTTAGCTGTCGCTGCAACCGCAACTGCCGTTTCCACCGCGGAGGGGGCCTTAGGGGATTGTGGTGAGTTCGACGACTCCTCGCGGCGCCGCTTGTGTGTGTGTGTGGGGGGGGGGGGATGGGGAGGGATAACCACGACTAGTGGGTGGCGGGCGTGGTGTCGGGAGGAGGGCAGGCGGATGGGGAAGGGCGGCAGGGTGGGGTCGGATGTGAGGAGGGAGCGGAGGTGGAGCTCGAGAAGGGAGGCGAGGCCGGGGTTTGTAGGGGTGGATGATCTCGCGGACGTTGTGGATGAGCTGCGTGATGGAGACCGCGGCGCCACTGCTCCTGATGATGTTATGTCGTCCACCCAGACCGTGGTGGACGCTGCCCCCTCGGGCCAACTAGAACACTGGGAGCTGGGTGGGCTTGCCAATTTCGGTGTCAGACAAAATCACCCTAGTTTGGGGTTGAGGGGTTAAAGTGAACGATATTGATAGTTGAGTAGGGTTGGTTGTCTGACTTAGCGGTTCATAGTTGATTTTCAAACTTTCGAAAGAGTTTACGGGTGTCAAATGAACTTTTTCCTAATCTGTACTGGATGTGGTTGTAAGCGAAGTATTGGCCGAATAATCGGCAACATGAATTCCAGGAACCCGTGAGTCATATAGGAATTTAGGAGAAATTGTGTTGTTTTCGAAGAATTCTTATATAATTCCAACGTGCAGAAACAGGCCTTTGCGTTCGCAAACTAGATGTCGTTCTACTTCTTTTGACTGCTACTAGCATAGCGTGTAATGTACCTAGACGCATCATTGACCACCAGGGGGTTAATTATGATACAAGCGAATTAATCCGGGATAATCCATTGGAACCTGGAAATATAAGCGGACTAATCACTCCCTTGTTCCTTTCAAGTTTCAACCAAGCCTTCTCAACGTAATACGCACCAGATTCATTGCACCTGGACCTACAAAAGCTATGTGCAACGAACCTAGACGCGCCAAACGCTCCTCCCGCACGCCCGTCGAAACATATATAAAACCGCCACCTCGCGCAACTACACGCCAAGCCGCTGCGAATTTGCAACTGCACGGGAAAACGGCTTGCCGACGCACGAGCGGCGGCGGCGTGCCCAATCGCGACACCCATGCTTTTTTTTTCCAAACGCAAAAGAGTCAGCTTTTATAGAAAGCTAATCAACCGGTTTTAGACACCCATGCTTGTCCCGAGACAGCAATTGCCGGATCCGATCACAACGATGGAGTCGTCGCCGACGTACAAGAAGGCAACGGCGGCGCTGGACGAGGCGGCGAGGGCGCGGCTGCGGGGCCCGTTCGTTAGCGACACCACGCCGTCCGGGCACGAGGATGTCGACGACGACCTGGTGGATTTGGTGGACGAGTTCTACAACGGATACGGCGAGCGCGGCGCGGACGTTGTCGACAAGGAGGCCGTGGCGCCGCGGCTTCCTGAGTGGAAGGATACACTGCGTGCGGCGCTGGCAGAGGTGACGGCCGACGCGGCAGCGGCACGGATCCGCGCCGAGGCGGAGCGCGCCGTCCGGGATGCTGGGCTGGACGTCGGCGGCGGCGGCGAAGGGATCAGGAAGCGCGTCGTGGGACGGCTCCTGGCAAGAGGGTTCGACGCCGGTAAATGTTCATTTCGAGTGCATTCTTGTTTGCAAATTGCGATTGAAACAGCAAACAACTCAAGAACGGAATCGGAGCGTGTTAGCAACACGGATTAACATTCTGTTGTTGGGCATCGATGCAGGCCTCTGCAGATCGTCATGGGAAAGAAACAGCCTCGCGGGCAGCCACGAGTACGTGGACGTGACGTCGACGGGGTCGTCGACGCCTCGTTACATCGTCGAGGTCAACGTCGCCGCCGAGTTCGAGATCGCGAGGCCGAGCGCCGAGTACCAGGAGCTCCTCCTCTCCCTCCCGCCGGTGCTCGTGGCGAGGCCGGAGGCTTTCAAGGAGGTTGCTGCGGCAATGTGCGCCGCGGCGGCGGAGTCAATCCGAGGCGCGGCCCTGCACGTGCCGCCGTGGAGGCGTGCGCGGTACGTGCAGGCCAAGTGGTCCGGCCAGCACAAGAGAGAGGCAGGCGCCGTGGCCACGCTGACGGGGGCACAGGATGGAGCGAGGAGCACAGCGCCTGCTTCCCGGTGGCCCGGCGTGCCGTCCGGCGGCCGAAAGCATTGCGGGATGGAGATGGGACGCAGGGAGATGACCATGGGGAGGAGGGCTTGGTTAGCATGAAGCCATTTTTCAGACCATTGTGACATATGATGGAGTCTTTCTTTTTCTTTAGCCTCTTTGCTGGTTGTAGTATTCTTTTGGGGTGGAAGTGTACATTCTATAAGGCTTCTGTGACCGGAGAAAAATAACGGTATTGCTAAGAAATAGGTACCTGATTTTCTCTCCCACGTCAAGCAATTTTGGATGTATCAGATGCCATCAAGATTCGTGTTCGGGACAGTGGTAGCGGCATCTCCGGCGAGCTTCACGCCCACCGGAGTTAGGGTTTAGGGTTCACCGGCGCCCCAACCTTAGATTTCGGGGGGCGGCGGCTGCCTGGGGGTGAGCGGGGGAGATGGCCGCGGGCTTGGTGGCCGACGGTGGGCGGGGTCAGCGGCGGGGGTGAGGACGATGTGGGTGACGAGTTAGGGTTCAATGTGGGGCGGTTGGGGCGGAGGATCTGGCGGCAGTGAACCGCCGGAGACGGGGAAGAAGAGTGGAGTCGGCGGTGGAGAAGGTGGTAGGGGTGTGACTGTGGTGGAGGAGGCAGGTTGTGCTAATGCCGTCCCAGTTCCAGTAGCCGCTATGGGAGACGAAAGCGGTAGTGGCACGCTAGAGGGCCACACCGGCGCCGGCGAGGCGGCAGGAGGTGGCGTGTGGGTTGGGTGAGGGGTGACGCGGCAGCTGTATGTGGAAAGAGTAGGAGGAGGAAGAAAAGATGGATCAGCTATTAGAGTTTGCACGAATCTAAAAGCAATCCTACGGTTCAAAAGGTATATGGTTTTCTAAGAAAAAAAAACAGGTACATAATGCCTAGGCGTACCCAAATAATAATAAGAAACATATTCAAACCTCTGGGAAAAAACAGTAAGTTTAGATGCCTACCGAATGAATTGGGCCCAACAAAAGATTGTTGTACTCCTAATGAACCTGTGAAACGATCGTGGTACTATCGACCTGGTACACACTTTCTCCAGGAAGATTATTTTACTGGTTGACTAGCTTGGAAACGGCCAGTTGGTATGAGCAGCATCCAATAGGACTCCTGTAGCTTTCAATTAAGGTGTGTTTGGTTGGATCAATCAGAGTGAATAGGATGGTATGGTACAAGATGGATGTGATGATACTAGATGATATGGTATAACTTGTGTGTTTGGTTAATGAGATAAGATAATTCAATATTTTGTTTGGTTGTATGAATGGAATGGTATCGGATGGTTCAAGACGATGTTTGATTTGAGAGATGAAGTTAAATGAGTTGTATATACTAAGGAGTATTAGCATGATTAATTATTAAAATATTAGCAAGATTATTAAATTTACCTTAATTACAAAAAGAGTATTTAACTAAATTAATTATTTTAACTATCCACTAATTGGTATGGTCCACTGGTTAGTGACATATACATAGAGGGAGGGAGTAATAGAGGGGACACGTTTGTCCCTGTACCACGTGGTTAGTGACATATACATAGAGGGAGAGGAGGTAATAGAGGAGACATGTTCGTCCCTGTGCCATGTGGTTCGCTTGTTTTTCTATGGAATCGTTCGGTACAGTATGTTTGGGGAATATTATCATAATATGTATGACCTATCCAGGATGAATTAGTCCAGTTCACTCAACCAAACACAACGACGAGCTATATACAAGATCATCTAGTATATGTATACCCTGATTCACCGAACTAAACACACTTATTATCAGGCTGCACAAAACTTGGGTGCCTACTCCACTACACGCTAACAGCTCGTGACCAAGGCACCACCGAATTGCACGACCAACCACATTAATCCGGGCAATTAGCGTATATGTCAGCCATGAGACACGCCTATAGCACAGAATGTCTTCTGACAGCGGCCAGGTGCTTACGGCGTAGGAGAAGCGAAGTTTAGGCGAAGTGCGCGTCTGCATACAGAGGGCGGCAAAAACAGAGGAAAAGCGCATCAATCTTGTCGCACTCTCGGCGCCAGATCGCAACAACGCTGAGGAAAGGGGTAGATAAAGGTCTCCGTTTGGGAAAAGTACCGAAGAAGATCCGATAAGATCTCGTCACATTTAGATCTATATTACACTCTTTCAATCTCTTTACATATAGTAAAATGAACCAATATTTTTAAGGAAACATTTCTGCGTACGTACGATACGAGCGTTGCGCTCGGACGCTTGAATCTATCGTCTATGAACTCTTTCCTCTATGGAACTCTCTTTAAGGCTGCGGAGCGAGAGACCATCCACATCTGTCCGTGGGACTTGAACCTGATATTCTGCCTTCACTAGTTGGACTATACACTAGCGTGTGGCCTAGACATACGAAGAAGATGGAGGCACAGCTGCATAAAAACAAAAACATGCTATCTGATCAATGCTGAGTACGTAATGCATCATATATTATTCAAAATTCTGATTAACTTTTGCCAGGAATTTGGTTGATCGGTCCGTTGGAAACAATATTGCGGCATGTTAAAAATAATATTGCATACTGTTCTTTAGAATGTTGCATCTATAGAAAAAAAAATGTTACATCAGTAGAAAAAAAATTACATATTGTTCACGGCGATGTTGCAATTTTTTTTTATCGTGTTTTTCTCTCTCTATATGCTTTTGTTTTGATTTGTGATGTTGAAACCGTTGTCCGGAGATGTTGCAACCGTTGTCTAGGGATGTTGTAATTTATTATCTTAAGATGTTGCAACCGTTGTCCGGAAATGTTGCAACCGTGTTCGATGCACTGGCTCGCTTCGGACGTATGTGCATGAGCATTATCTATTTAGGGGTGATACTAGCACCCGGACGTCCGATTTGTGATGTTGCAACCATTGTTCGGTGATGTTGCAACCGTTATCTCGAGATGTTACAATCGTTGTCTGAGGATGTTGCAACCATTGTCCTAGGATGTTGCAACCGTTGTCCGGGGATGTTGCAACCATTGACCGATGGTGTTGCAACCGTTGTCCGAGGATGTTGCATTTCAAAATTGATCGATGTTGCAAAAATATTACGATTGTGTCGGAGTGGAGTGTTGTAACACCTACTGTGAATGGTTGCAAGTGATATGATTTTTTTTGTTGCATAGTTTCGTGATTTGTTGCAACCAAAAGTTTTGATTATTGCATCTGTGTATTTAGAATGTTGCAACAATGTAACTTTTGATTTATGAATCATATTTTGTTGTTTTGCAATTTTGCACCAATTTTCAACGTATATAGGTTTTATACTGCGTAAGATGTCTCGTAGTACCCGTGGTTTGTCAATTTTGTAGACAAATGAATTTTGTAGGAATTATGGTTGCGTATTTCACTTAATTAGCCGATCAATTTCTTGCCTAGTTAAGGCCCATACCAAGTCCGGAACTCCGGATCCAGCCCAAACCGAAATATAAAGAACCTGGCTTGAGTCTGCTACCTTCGTATTCTGATTGGTGAGTCTTTGCCTATCATGTTGCACCCAAACACTGCGTACGATGCTAGCCTCTAAATCGGATGTACGACTGCTAATAGCCACATATAATGATTTTAAAAAAAATCCACGTAAGAGTCTATAGGTAAGAATGTCCCATATAATTTATTTCCAATTCCTTTAACAATTGTATGCCGTGGCTTTGACTATCTTTTCGGGAGAGCTTTCCGAGCAAAAGGAGTTGCGCTCGTCCGAAAAGGCAGCGAAAAAACTGGAAAATTGGTACGGGCCATGGGTCCGGTGCAAGGGGAAAAACACTGTACATTACCGTGAATCGTCACAACTCACAACACGAATTGACTCCCTAGTCTCACGTCTGCAACATATGTCAGAATCAACACCACGCAGTCATCTTATCCATCTGCAGCTCCCATCCGAGCAAGTGTAGCTTCATTGTAATCAACACTTCCATGCTTCTCTCACCCTTCGTCTCTCTGGCCGCGCCTGCACAAGGCCACGGTTGGACTAGAGCTAAGCGCCCCTCCATGCTTCTCTCTCTAGCTCCCTATCCCTCTCTCTTGTCGCAACCTGAGCTCACGGAGAGGCATCACCTTCTGAGGACACCGTCTCTTGTGCCAACAAGGAGAGGGCGTCGCGGCGGAGTGTTGGATGGCGTCCGGAGGAGTTGAAGCGGCGAACAGCGAGCCTACATCAACCTCCTACAGCCCGAAGTCGAGCACGCCGCCGCCACTACCGAGGCCAAGGCCAGTGAATCAAACGTTTGTTGCAACTACTAGTTTTTTTAGGTTGCTGTTAGCGATTTAAGATTGTAGGATTTTTTTTAATGTTACAGTACAATTTTTTGAGATGTTGCACATCGCTATTCAAAATGTTGTGTCCTTCTCATCTAAATGTTGTTTGAGATGTTGCACATCGCTATTCAAAATGTTGTGTCCTTCTCATCTAAATGTTGTTGTTTTTATTTTTTTGATGTTGCAATAAATATTTTATTGAGAGAATAGAATTTATTTCAATTTTTTCCAATGTTGCGGCAGTTGTTGCGCATTGTTACACAGCCAAAATCAAATGTTTCAACAATTAGTTTCAGTTGTTGCACGAGGAATGCTCAAATGTTTTTTTGTTGCAACCAGTGTTTTTTTATTGCGCCTCGCTAGTATTTTTGTTGTGCATGTTATCCGGCAGCGTATGAATATGAACTTTTTTTTTTGTTGTGGATGATCGATTTTTTTAGTCAACTCGGCGATTGGAGTCAGAATGAATTTTTGGAGAGCCGAAAGGAGGCCTACCAGTTGCCTGGAAGGGATGCCTACGGGAAGGAGATCGAGGGGAGGAAGAGGGGCGATGGTTGTTATGTATCTAACGATTGGTTGTGGAATCGAAGGATGGAAGGGGCGTACAATGCGAGCGTCCGCATCATACATCCAGTCGCTGGTCGCTTCCTAAAAACTAACATGTATACAGTTGAGAGTTCATGTTCGTCCACCAATTGACAGGTTAGGAGATCACTCTTAAGGCTCTGAAGCAGCTGCCTATAATAAGCGTATATATTACTCTATATAAGCATCTTTCTATTACTATTAAGCAAACATCAAAAGTTATAAAAGCAACCTTCAGTCTCAAGCTTGTCGGCGTTGAATCTGCAGAGCCGTACTCGTTCACGTCACGCCGATGTACAAAATCAGCCATGCTGCTCTTCATTTATCGATCCACGTTTATTACACAATAATATACGTGTGCATCAAACGTGCAGAATTCAACCGTGTTTTACCGTCTCGTTGTTGGGAACATACCAAAAGGAGATCGTTGAGGTCGCATCGCACCACGTCCAAAGGCGGGTCATTTAGGTGCGGAGAGGAAGGCTATACACGATGGTCACACACTCGGCGGGAATGGCATCTCTTGCGATTGCATTGGCAATAGCGGAGGAGCACAGTTACGTGATATTTTCACGATATGCGTCATCCGGTTGGGAAGAACAGTTTGGACTAACTGCCACAGTGTTTTGCTATGATGCTACCGTGCAGGACAAATCTCACACATTCTTTTCTGATCCAACGGTCTATAGTGATAATAGCACCATACCGTTGTTGCATAATATCAGAGGATTTGTTTCCCACTTAGTGAGTCCTACCCCCCGCCACGAGAACGAAGAACACACATGATGGGTTGGCTTTGGCTCGCACCGCGCTGATTAGTTTGCCTTATTTAGGCACCATTTTTTGGCCCCGTCTGGGCTGAGCCAACGCGTGCACCATGACCTTCCCGGTGCACCGCGCTCATCTTGTCACTCCTCCACGCCGCGCCTCGGTTTCTTGCCGGCCATGGTGCCGGAGCGCAGGGAGGGGAGCGACATCACCGTCTCCACTGCCAGCTTCGCGTCGAGTGAGATGTGCCACGATCCCGGCCGAGGTAGTTGCTTGCTTCTCTTGAGCTAGCTGTTTTGGTCTTCCTAGCGTTATATATGGGAGCTTTCAAGAGTGTTGTTTGGGAGTGTCTATACAACATGCGACTGATTTTTCTTGAAAATCAGTCACTTTTTGAGCCATCAGATGGAGATCCAATGCTCCAGATATCACCCCCACCCGTATATCCCTAATCTAATATCACTTCCCACCCTCTCTCCCTCTCTCTCACCAATCACAGAGCACTAAAATTGAAAGATGTATAGCAGTTCTCGTGTTGTTTTGTTCTTTGCGGTTAATTTTAGTTTCGCCAGAGTGGAACAGCAATGTAATAACCCATTTATTCTTAAAGACTAGAAAGTAATTAAAGAAAAGAAGATAGAGAGGTTGGGCAAGTGGGTCGGGCTGAGTCCAAGTTGGACTCGGTAGGGCAACCGACTTGGACTCAGGCTAGGGCCGAACTACCTATAAGGGAGGCCAGGAGGGAGGGGCGTTGTAACCCTAGCCCCAGCCATCGCCCCTACCTTGCCTGTCACACGCCTAGCCCTAGCCTTAGCCATAACCTCTTTCTGCCGCTGCTCCTTGCCGCACCTCCGCTCGCCACCGCACGGCTACGGAGCCACCGCCTATCGATCGCCTCGCTTGCTCCTGCCGTGCTAGCCAAGCCCTACCGCGCCTATTGCCTACATGCGCTAGTTCAACTACATGCGTGCGTAGGCACGCGACGCCGCTAGACTGTCTTCCGCTTTGCATTGCATAGATGCATGCATATGATTGTATGCTAGCTAGCATCCGAGAGAGAGAGAGAGAGAGGAAAGAAGGTTCTGCATGGGATGGTTACTACATGCTGCAGCGTGCAATGGAAGCAAGGAAGGAAAGGGAAAAATTAGGGTTTCGTGATCCATCTCCATTTTGTCGTCCAATTTTGTGGATAACATCTAGAAATCCTTGTTGTGGTATTAGATTGATGTTTAATCGAATGTTAGAGTAGATTGATCGCGAGGTTTGGTAGATTGGTGATGTCCTGTTTTGGTTAGTTGTGATGCAGGACATTGCGGGGGAGTTTTGGGGGATCTCAGTCTAGTTTCATAACTTTTCCCTGTTAGGAAAGTTTTATATAATTTCCTAAGCTTTCCGGAGAGTTCGAGATTATTATATTTGATTAAGTGGTTGAAAAGTTATGGCCTCTGGAGTGTTGTTGTCCAGAACTTCGTCGTTGTTAACAGCAGTAGTGTAAATTGCTCTTTTTCAATAGATGTTAGAATTACATTGTGGTCATAAATAAGTTTAGTTATATAATTCTCTGCAGTTTACATAACTAGTATGGTTTGCTATTGTTTATATGGTAGAAAAATAGTTATAAAATTATGAAGTCTGTTGTTCTGTAAAGTTCTAGATTGACCTCCGAGGTTGAAAACGAGGAACTAGATGGCGTAATCAAAGAATTTGCATAATTAGAAAAGTATAGAAAATTTTGTGTAGATTTCAGAAAATATAGATTTTTCTATATTTGAATTACATAAGTAAAAGTTATGAATGTTTGGTCATTGGGACAACGAGTAGGTTGTCCTGATGGTGGATTATTTGTGTCGGTTTTGCAGCAGGGAGCGATATTAAGTTGATTAATATTTGTGTACTGTTGTGGCATGATTTTGAGGTGTATTATTAATCTTTGTCCAGGTAGTGTTGCTTCTAGTTCAGTGCCACCTTTCCATCGTTTTAATTTTTATGGTTAAAAGGTAAGTGCATGGTAGAGCAATAGACATTGGTTTATCTCCCCTTGTCTTTACAATTAACTTGCTATGACATTTACTTATGCTTTACTTATACTTATCTAAATGTTATGATATAATGATGATGATGATTTAATGAGGATATGGCATGATGATGACATGATATGGTAATGGCACGGTAATAATGGTAATGGATTATGTTAATGAATAATGAAAAGATGTTGCATCATTTATATTTATCATAACAAGAGTTGCACGAGCTAGGTCGGTGAGAAAGCCATGTAACTATTTCGGTGAGGTCAGTGAGTAATGTTACATGACCGGTCCGAAGTGCTCTAGATAAAAACCTACTTCGGTAGGAACTTCACGGGGGTGAGGGATAGAGTGGTTTATTGACGGGTGATCACTTTGCTATACCAGTATCAGCTGATTAAGATCTATATGAGTATAGAACATAATTGAGCATTGCATACATGGGAAGTTAATTGTGTTAATTAACTACATGAGAGATGATATGATTAATTGAGCATGAGCATAACGATGGTAACGGTTAAATTAAATGATAAGTTGATTGTTTATTGTTCTATGATATATTCGATAAGTCTTGGACTCACCATTGCTTTGTTGTTTTTAGGTGATCATTGAAGGCGACATACATGGGATGGAGTAGCACATGTTACATGTGCACCACATGCAATCGTTACACATACATTCTTTATTTAGTTTGCTTTACTAAAACTAGAGACATGATACTTCCAATTAGGCCTGGTTATTATTAGTTTAATGGTTGGAGCTTTGGTTGATTTAGTAATAGTTTGATTTTATTAATTGTTGCCATCCTATGTACTGGGAGCATGGTTCCGGTGTTTCTCGAGCGCGTGTGTCTCAAGCGTTTCTCAGGTGCATGTGACCTAAGCGTTCTTGGCGCATGTGACTAAGCTGTGAAAGTTAATCTTTTATGCATTTATTTTGTTAAGTTTGTTGATCGGTGACCCGTTGTGAGGTTTTATTTCATGCATAGCTTGCTGGAATTATTATTATTTATGTTTAAAATTGGTAGTTAGAATGATTTAGGTGACATTTTGGGTTCAGTGTTAGGCCGGGGTGTTACAAGCACGTCCACCATGCTACAACTGATGCACCGACACGACCCGTGCGGCCCGTCACAGACATCCCGGCAGGCGATGCCGTCGTTCGTTGAGGTTCTACGTGCGGACCAATGGCGAACGGAGTACATACAGAGGAGGATCCTGGGGGCCGACATGTTTGATTTTGAATCTTGACAATTCTTGCATTTCGCAATTGTCTTTCGTTTTGGATCCAATTCAATATGGAATACAAACTTTGAGATGAAGCAGCTACTCTTAACACTCATTTGTCTATAAAAAAAACTTCTCTTGTTTCCACAGTATAAATCAAAGTCCGAGTTTGATGGTTTCGTTGTTCTAGTGTCGGTGGGTGCGCTTCCCTTCACTAGTCACTGCTCGCATTTAGCATGGGTCACCCCCGCCTCTCGCTCAGACGGTGTCGTGTCTTCACATAGTTTATAGAAAACTCTTTGTCCAATTCAATCGTAACTTTATTAAATCTATCATCTCTCCACAATTTCCCAAAATAGCAGAATCTGACTGTTCCGTTGCCCTAGTGTCGGCGGGTGCGCTTCCCCCTTCACTAGTCACATGTCCCTGTACTCTAGCATACGGTGCCTCCCCCTCTGTTCCTGCATGAAAAAAATTGTATACGCATAAATGCAAACATAAGACATGCAAATGAAGTAAAAATACTTTATTTATTTTATGAACTAAATATTACAAAAACTAATTTTAATTCATAATAGTAATATTGTTGACTAATTCAGGATTAACAAATTTGGGTGTTCAATTTAGTAACACCATCCTAAATGCAACATGAATAAGCTTCTACATTTAAGGGGATATACATTCTGTAGTATTAACTCTAATCTTCCCTTGGGCTAACAATGTCATCCGCAGGAAGATAAACTTTGTTGGACCGAATAGGCAACTATAAGGGGGAGTTGAATAGGAGCCACACAAAAAATGACCTCTTCAAAAAAATTTGCCTCAAGAAGTTCAAAGTTTTTTTTTTCACTCCAATAGCTATGTGTAGCTACGAAGATCAGAGATAATCATTCAAATAAGAACCGGGCCACAAGAGGATCAAAACTCACCAAAATCCCCATTGACCGGTTATACCAGATGAACAGTGCGGTCAACCCGGTAAACAGTGCGGTCGGTCTGGTGAACAGTAAAATCATCATAGAAATTGGATTTCAGCAGGATTTCAAAATCGCAAATTGATCCAACTTTTGATCCACAACTCCAAACTTCATGAAACTTGAAACATACATTCTTTAGAATGTCAGGAACCTATTACAATCCAATATCGTGAAGATTATTACCAAAGTTCTGACCTTTTTCTGTTTGAGTGAAAGTTGCTCCAAAATCGAGATAAATACGAAAACGGTGATTGACATGATCTCGTGGGAGGAATCAATCTAAGATGGCTAAAGATGGTTTCTCATACGTCGTAGCACCCTCAATCACAGGAAGAATCATGCCAAAAGCCCTCAAGAGCAAAACCCCCCAAAATCACCCTTTCTTTCACCAAAACCGGGTAAAATCAAACTTTGATTTAAAAACTTACTCGTGGGTAGATGACGATCAATATAACCTTAGATCACACCCTACATGTTCCAGCAAGCAAGATCACAGCAAGATCCCAAATAAAAAATATAAGAAACACCAAAAATCCTAAAGGCATCAAAGAGAGAGTAAGAATAAGATGGAACTCATCTTGGTGCAAATCTTGCATGGGTAGATTAGAGAGATTATAGGTTTACAGTCAATCCACCATGGAGGACAAAAACTCAACACTTGAGTACTCAATCAATCCATCTCTCATGAACCCTAGCCTTTCCACTTTACTCTCCTATCCCTAAATCATAAATTAGGGTTTCTAGGCTATAAGGGTTGAGAGGTGCACAACCAGCACCCTCCTCTTTTATAGTAGAGGCTAGCTCTAGAGAAACATCCCAAACGGGCAGCCGTTAAGCCCACACCCCCACACACAAACGGGCTTCACTCACGCACGCTTCTCAAAGTGTCGTCTTCATCTTCTCTTTACCTAAACCCGCTCTCCTTGCACCACAGTTTCTCCAAGGCCAAGAAGTTGGTTTCGCACACCACCACTTACCACTTTTCCAGATAGGTCAATTTTCCAAAATGCCCTCACCGACCTTTAGCGATTCCTTGGGCTCAAAGCATCTCCTATGCTCACATCATCCATGTGGCCCCAATAACTTCCCGCCAAGCCTCTCATGCATCCGATCCCACCGCACTCGCCCTCGCTGTAATCGGGACCAAGTCACTTGGCGCACCACATATCTCACCATAATCGCACCAGCTTCCTTGAGCGCTCAAGACCTCAGTTCCTCCCTGAGCCTAGTCCGGACCTCAACTCCCCCTTGAGCCTAGTCCCGTTCCACCTTGCCGCTGCCCATCATGTTCTTCACCGGTAGCTTTCGCTTTGGTTCTTTGTCTTCTCGGATTGTAACCACTCCGCTAGTCTCAGTCATCTTCCAGCACCACCGTGATCGTTCTAGCCCTCGGTTCTCCTAATCTAGTCCCGATCTAGTCCACCTCACCATGACCTAACTCCAATGTACTGCAATCATCACAAACAAGCAAATCGTCACGTAGCACCGCACGATACACACAATCATCAATTCACATAATTGATAAGGCATAAGCACATACCTTCACAAAGGCCTTTGCTCAAACTTTGCCTTCTATGGTTCTTGTTCATCTTGCGCCTTGCTTGAGTCCAACCATCTCACCGGCATCCACGATCGCTCAACCTTGGTTCTCCTAACCAAGTCCCGGTCCTCCTCGCCGCTGACCATAGTTAACTCCAAGCCACCGCACAATAATAGACCAAGCAACCATTTTCGTATAAATTCTTCACAACTTAACCAACATTAGTCCAAAACATGCATCATGCAACATCTATGTAATGAAACTCGTGACTTTGACCTAATCCTCAAAGTTCATCGCCTTCCCAACGCATGAACAAACCACTGGCCGATCAAACCGCCACACATGGTCGGGTCGTAACACCAAGCCGCAGGGTCGATCGCCAGGCAGGCAGTGAGACCGCCACTTCAAGGATCGAGCTAAAACGCAAGTCCACCACAATGGACTCTCTTGACATTTCAAAAAAACTCTACCTAGTTTTACCTCAAAACTCCAATTCCGATGATATCAAGTGCAAACACATCCTCAAGTTGCCATTCACACGTGATTTTTTGTCGATAGCCAAAATTCACAATTTCACATTTTGGCCTAGCATGTGGCCAGTCTGACCGCCAAGCCCCCGACCGGTCTGATCGCCACCCTTGGCCGGTCAGACTGCCGACAATGGCCGATTAGACCGCCACCTAGGCCAGTCAGACCGCCTATGCTTGTCAAGCACTCGAACTTTGCAAAAAATGAGGGTTTCTCTAAACCCGTTAACGCTATTGTCAATTGTTCAACACACTAAGATTAGGATCATATTCACATGATCTCCACAAACTTCTCCTTTGATTTGAGGGAAACCTTCATAATCGAGACCAAACACTTATATTGATATGTCAAGATCACTGAGAGACTATCGGGGAATATATTCGTCAAACTCCCTTGACACTTCATCATTTGATATTGCACTTGTATCACTTTTGTGGGTGTCATCTTTCTTTAACAAGAAAGCTGCAAGTTCTTCGATAGATGAATCCATCCTTTTCATCTTATGGTAAGCATCCACCAGGTGCTTGGGGGCTTTGCACCTACTAGTGGTATGTCCATGGCAATCACACTAGGGGCATTTGACACTTAAGTCTGGAAATGAATCCTCTGACATTGCTAAGCAATGTCACAGGTGAACAGTGCCATGATATTGCATAACATCCGTTGGATCAAAAAACAACGAACGAGATCGAAACCTATAGCAAATGCTGTTCACCACACTGCGCGAAATACTGTTCACAAAGTTGTATCAATACACTGTAGCATCGCACTGTTCACGAGCATCAGAAAGGCTTGATCCGTCCGTCCTTCTAGGATCGAGCTGTTCAGATCTGTCAAATGTCACGGCACTGTTCACTCGTGACATTCCTATGGGAATGGCACTGTTCACCTCCTTATTCTCAGGAGTCTTCTCGGTTATATTTTTCTTTTTTCCCTTTCCTCGTAGCGGAGTAGTGTCCATTCAACACCTAACTTCTTGTCTTCTCCTCTTTCTTCCCTTCTCTTGAAAGCTTCACTTTCATTATTGGGAATTCTTGTTCGAGATCAAAGACGTTAAGCTTCATCCATCTCGACTTTCCAAAAGCCATCCAGAGAAGCTCCCACATCCCAGTGGATCGTTCTCGTATATGAACCAGTCCTACAATATCCAATGTAGTGTATTAAAGAGGTATTCCCGAGCTATCTTCTTTTGAACAACAGTTCTTCTAGCACCCCTGGTGATGGTTTCTCCGAGTCCATGGAAGTCAAGGTAGCCTACGACACCCTCTTGCCATGTTGGATAATTACCGCCATCAGACATCAGGCTCCAAAAGTTTAAAGTGTCTCTTAGTCATCTTGCATATACATTGTAAAGCAACCAAGGACAATTACCAAAAAGGAAATAGGTACATCATGTACCGCACGAGTCAAAACATGTGTTACAGCAATAAAACGACTTGCATTAGTAGTAAATATCAAATTTACGGATTTTTAGTAATTTTAGCAATTTTCTAGGCATCGAACAATTATTGTACATAAATTAATAGAAAAGCAATCTCGATATTTAAATAAATCGCAAGAGACTTAAATAAAGAACCGTAAAACTTTCTAGGTTTAATTTGCAAAATTTATCGAATGGATGCCCTCAAACTTTATTTCAAAGTTTTAGGTCCTCTTTGTAAAAATTCGGTCCGTATGACCTAATTTCAATAAATCAAGGACTTGCGCTAATTTTAAAAATGAAGGGCTTTTATGCAAAAGTGCCAAGGCCGAACGAATCTGATCCCGCCGGGGGCTTATGGGCCAGGACCAATGGTGCAAATAGGCCCTTTGCGTGGTTCGCTAGCCGAACCGCTAGGGTTTGCCCCAACCTGCGTGGGTCGGCTTGAGTGCACATTTATTGCGGTGGCCTCTTGCACAAACGATGGCGATGCAACCAGCGGCCTCGGTGCACAAACGATGGCGATGCAACCAGCGACAGCAGCACGTGTGAGCAGTGTAGCGGTGGTGTTCCACAGTGGTCCGCACCCAATCAGTCCCGAACTGATTCGGCGAAGGCGTACACCCGTTGCCCCACCTCGTCCTTGACATGGACGATGGCGGCGGCGGCAGCATCATCTCCGCCCTCGTCGGGGATGGAGCCAGAGCCTCTAGCCTCGTTCGCACGCACACATGGAGGCGGTGCAACACAGAGGCTGCCTCAGTACAGGTGCTTAGGCGGAGGGCAACGACCATGGTGCGGAGGCTTCGAGGTCGTTGTGAGAACTCGAACAATTAACTTGAGCTAAACAACGATGAAACAGTAATTAGCGATAAATTAATTACATTGTAACAATAAGCAAACCGTAATGTCAGATTGATATTAAACTCCTCGCATCTTGATTCAATACAATGTTATATCATTAAGAGGTTACTACAGGATTCATAAAATCAATTATACAACATCAATTTAACTCAGAGTTCATTACAAAAATCCATTACATACAAATGTAAAACATTAAATATGAACACCGAATTAAATTACAAGACTCCATCTCCAGAGATTGCAAAATGAATTTTAAAGTAATAATACAACAAGGTTACACTCTCAAATTAATTACAACAATTAATTGCATCAGATCAGAATATAAATTATAACTTTGAGTATATTACAAAAGGAAATATTAAAATCTTATATTGCATGTCACCGAAGCCTTCCTTGCTTCCTTGTCCATATATTGCCAGCCCGTCGACCCTTTTCCATGGCCAATCCAAACCCGACCCACTGCTTTCATCGCCGCTTTCAACCAACCGAGCAATAGCAACCAAAAGACAAGAGGCACTCCAATGAAATAAAATAGAGTTAGAGTAGAGAAAATTGCCATCGATTTAAAAGATCACCGAGGTTCCTGCACCAACCTAGGTTAGTCTAAGACCGCCTCACTTCCAATGGGTCTCATCACACAACAATTTTAGAATCGACACACATCATACCGACTTACCTCAACCGTAGAAAAATCCGACATTGCCATATGGACCAATGGCCTAGTCCTTTTCCTCGCCAATACCTACTTTTCAGATACCAACTTACCGCTCATAGTAGAAAACCATAGAATAGTGCAGAGAGCTCCCATGGACCAAAGGTCCTTAACCAAACAATCCCATGCGAGTAGAATGGATAAGGGAAGGTCAAAATGGTCATGCACAGCCACGGAAGGAGGTCAACCAAATGCCTCCTCATAAGCCTTCACCCTAGTCAAGACATCACAAAACCAGCACAAAACATTCACACCAACACAATGCTTCATTTCATCTCTCAAATAGAAAGAGCAAAATAAGCCACAACCAAACCAGCCCTATCGCCCTCACAACCAAAGCAAGCAACCCATCGCTTCCACAAGTAAGCAAGCCCAAGCAAAGCCCACCAAGCATCACCCACCATTGTCACCACAACCCACCATTAACACTTGCAAAACCACCCATAGATAGGTAGTGAAGGAGGAGAGGAACAAAGGAGTTGGGGAAGACAAAAGGAGCAAGAACGACATCTGTGACGACCATGAACCATCAATGACCACTAAGAACCACGCCGAACCGACAAGCACAAGGAACAACCAGAACAACCGAAGAGCAACCAGAGCATCATCACCACATCACCAACACACCATTGCCACCATCCAAACCCGACCAACAAGGTAACCCACTCGGTATGCCCCATACTCATTTTTGCCTAATCCGAACCCCTCGAGGAACAAGAAATGCACAGAAAGTGCACATGCAAAGAATAGCCCATAATATTATCATCCATCACCCACATCACGTAACATTAGCAGAGCTCACATCATCATCCATTTCCATCACATAGCCAAGGGGAGTAGAGAGTAGAGGAGTAGTAGAGGGGAGGTATTACCTTAGTAGACCACGATAGCAACCCACGTTCATCGCCTCACCTTGCATGAACAAAAATTATCAACTATACCTCAGAAATTAATTCAAGCTCAAGCACAAAAAACAAATCATTAGAGGGGGGGTTAATGAAGCCACATCCAGTCCACAACCCACAAAGTCGGGCGACGCGCCTGGCGTGCGACGCGGAGGCCGAGCCGAGCTGGGCACAGGAGGCGACGTGTGGGCGAGCCGGGAGGCAGGGCCGGAGTCGCAGGGGTGAGCTCCGAGGCTGAGCCGCAGCAGGCGCATAGGCCGACGCAGCAAGCAGGGGTGAGCCGGGCACGGGAGAGGCGGCGGCGGCACAGGAGGCGGGAGCAGAAGCGGCGGGAGGAAGCTCCATGGCTCAAGAGCTTTATTGGCCAGGAGCAAAGCTCCAGAAAGAATGAAGGCATGGGCGTAATGAGGAAGATTGAGGAAGAAGGAAGAAATGAGCCTGGGTGTGTCGGCTGAAGGGATAAGATGGAAAGAGAGAAAAAGAGAAAATAAAATAAAAGGAAAAAAGGGAAAAAGGGAAAAATAGAAAAAGGGTAAAAATATAAATTTTAGGAAAAATTAGTAGTAGATTTCGCAGTAGAAGTTAAACCCCAGAAATATTGTGTATCGGCACTGTGTAATTTTGGACCAAACGAATTTAAATAAGTCACCTACGAAGAAATAACCATGACCAGACCGATAGAAAATAAAAGTAGAAAAATTGGTAAAATTAATCCGAGACTATTTAGCGAAATTAATCGCCGATAGAACTCTTTAAATTAGACTAATTATATGAAGCGTTAGAAAATAATTCAAGTAAGATAAAGTAATTAAATTAAGCAACACCGGCGTGAAATTGATTAGACATTTACTTGCATTCGTAAAATTAAATCAACCTAGTTGCATGCAAATACGTAGCGCCTTATTTGTCGTGCAATTAAACAGAGTATAGGCAACCTCAAACCTAGAGTCGCTGACTAGATCAACCGCAGCTTGGGAGTGCTAACCTAACTGGTATCCAAAAATGTTAGTAAATTCATCAAGTTTAATATAAAAATGCTTTTAGCTATGCTTCAGTAGTAGAAAATTCTGTAATCTTTTATAGCTTGTTTTCTGCTATCTTTATATATTCAGTTGTATTAAAACTTGGAAAATGCATATCTTTTTCACGTATATCGCTAATTGAATGATTTTAACTTTGATAAATTTGTTATTAACTAAACTTTAATCTAAAAATGGTGGTAGGGCTAAATCAGCACTTAAAAAATATGTTAATAGATTTAACCTTATTAGTAGCAATTAAAAATTCATTTAATGATGTAATAGACACCGATAATTCTGTAAATCCTAAAATAGAAATTTGATGCTAGAAATCCCTCTGTTATCATACTATAATGTGAAATAGGTTTTGCATATGTTTATATTTCCGAAAGTGCATTATGCTAGTTTTGCAACTTAGAAAAGTCATAACTAAATCACTTCAACTCCAATTATGATGAAACCACTTGTGTTAGCCTTAAAATGTCAGTAGCAACCTATCATAAAATTTTCAAGTCCAGAAAACCTCTAGAAAATATTTTTGCTACAATACCTAATTATGGCCGAAAATGGGTTTTTAGGTAATATCTTTTGCACCACAAATCCAAATTAGGTTTTCCAGTTTCTATGTCTTGGTATATTCGTATTCTACCTTATGTATAAATTTCTCGCATTTGGATAATTTTTGCTTGCTCGTTTGTTTAAGTGTGGCTCGTCTTATTGGTTGTTCTTGGTTCTTTTGCCTTTCGCTTAGGGTTCGACATTTGCGGTAACCCGAGAGCGACCCTCCCAACAGTTTGAGCAACACAAGAAGGCAAGCGGTTTGATCATGTTAATCCCGAGATTTTAAGTATTTATGTTGATTACAAATTCTATGTATGCATTGCTACTTTGTGTTAATAGTTGGCCTAGTAGATGCATTTCCTTAGCAAATGAATTATCCTCTACTACTATGAGCCTAGGTTACTTGTTGTGATTTAGAGTTCATGGATGGGCTCTTGTCACTTAGTAGTTGCGAATTAATTGCTTAGCCATGCTTAGTTTCGGTAGAAATGGGCGGTTATCGACTTGTCGATAACCTTGATCACTTAAAACTTATTATGATTATGATTTCCACCTTGTGCCATGTCTACTTATGAAAACTAAAACTGAAAACAAAATGATTTAGACTTGGGCACAATGGTATGATGGTGTGATTTTGGGTGTGATCGGAATGGTGCCCGGTCAACAAGGACCGAACATCTTGTTACACTAAACCAAGCATTTTAGCGTGCTAACCACATTAGAGGGTATGGGACCTCTCTTGACTTAGTACTTTGGCGTGTATTGGCTCCGAGTCGCGGGAGGGATGGTGTTGGGAGCATTGTAGTGTCAGAAAAACTTCACCCGTGATGGGATTTGTTGTCTTTCGACTTGCAATGTAAGCATATGGGTTTCTATCCATATGAGCGGCTCGTAGTTAATACACAAGATTGGAAATGTCTCGTAGGACTTAGCCGTAGGCATACCTTGATAGTGTGCTTGTGGCTTGAAGGCGATGCAAGTGTGGGTACATTGGTACACCCTGCAGGTTAAAACTATTCGAATAGCCTCGTCCCAGGTTATGGACACGCTTGCAAGGTCTTTCAAGAGTTAGACTACAACCTTTTAAATTAAAACTTGATGGGTGGTACGAATCGGGATTCGTGATATGTTGTGGTGGCTATTGGGATAGTCGCCTGGTGGTTACTTGTATGTATCCTTATTTCTGTTACTTTGATAACAAAACAGTTTGCAAACTTGCTTTTAAAGCGTATTACATTATTGCAAATAAAGTTGGCTTCATGCAAAATGAGACATACAACCTCCACCTAAATAAGCTTGCATGTAGTTATGAATAGGTCCGCTATTCCACACGTCGATCTTGCGGGTACAAAGACAATCTTTGTACTCGGTTGCTACGCTTAATCTGTTTTGTTGCAGAGGAAGAAGGTGAGCTGAGGGCCTCACTTTTGTGGTGTGTTGTGGTAGCTTATGGGCGACTAGCTTGGCGGCCCGGTTGGTTGCCTTGTGGGTGTATGGCTAACCGGTCGACTTTTGTTCTAGCCATCTTATGGCACCTTTTGTTTCCGCTGTCATTCTTGTATATTGTTCTATTTGGCCGGTCGGCTCTCTTTTGTAATAACTTTACCTTATGTATGTTGTTGTTGAACTTAGTGATGTATGTGTATGGAATTGATGTGTAATTTTGTGATGATGTGCATATGCTGCAATTCTGGGAAGCATATGTCCATCGAGGCTTAGAATGTTTAATTAGTAATGCCAGAACCATTTGGAGGTTAAGTGTTACTAGTTAAATATTTCGGGTCCTCACAGTTCGCTTGTTTTTATGGAATCGTTCGGTACAGCATATTTGGAGAATATTATCAGAATCTAGGAGTAGGAGCTGTACCAAACAGGGTCTTAGTTCAGTTCATTTAACCAAATACAGCGACGGACTATATACAAGACCATCTAATACATGTATACCATGATTCACCGAACTAAACACACTCCTGTTATCAGGCTGCACAAAAGTTGGGTGCCTACTCCACTACACGCTAACAGCTCGTGACCAAGGCACCATCGAATTGCACAACCAACCACATTAATCCGGGCAATTAGCGTATATGTTAGCCATGCGACACGCCGACATCACAGCATGTCTTCTGACAGCGGCCGGGTGCTTACGGCGTAGGAGAAGCGAAGTTTACGCGAAGTGCGCGTCTGCTTACAGAGGGCGACAAAAACAGAGGAAAAGCGCATCAATCTTGTCGCACTCTCGGCGCCAGATCGCAACAACGCTGAGGAAAGGGGTAGATAAAGGTCTCCGCCTGTGAAAAGTACCGAAGAAGATGCGATAAGATCTCGTCACCTTTAGATCAATATTATTCTTTCAATCTCTTGACATATAGTAAAAATAAGCCAATATTTTTATTTACATGTCCACATATTATGATTTAAAAAAAAAATCAAGCAAGAGTCTATAGGTAAGAATGTCTCATATAATTTATTTCCAATTCCTGTAACAATTGTATACCACAGCTTTGACTATCTTTTTGGGAGAGCTTTCCGTGCAAAAGGAGTTGCGCTCGTCCGAAAAGGTAGCGAAAAAACTGGAAAATTGGTACGGGCCATGGGTCCGATGCAAGGGGAAAAACATCGTACACTACCGCTCGTGAATTGTCACAACTCACAACATTGACTCTCTGTCCTCACATCTGCAACACAAGTCAGAACCAACACCACGTAATCATCTTATCCATCTCCAACTCCCATCCAAGCAAGTGTAGCTTTGTTGTATTCAACACTTCCATGCTTCTCTCACCCTTCGTCTCTCTGGCCATACCCGCACATGGTCACGGTTGGACCAGAGCTAAGCGCTCCTCCATGCTTCTCTCTCTATCTCCCTATCCCTCTCTTTTGTCGCAACTTGAGCTCGCGGAGAGGCATCACCTTCTGAGGACACCGTCTCTTGTGCCGACAAGGAGAGGGTGTTGCGGCGGAGCACTGGATGGTGTCCGGAGGAGTTGTAGCGGCGAACATCGAGCCTACATTGACCTCCTAGAGCCCGAAGTTGAGCACGCCGCCGCCGCCGCCGCCGAGGCCAAGGCTAGTGAATCGAACATTTGTTGCAACTACTAGTTTTTTTTTTGTTGCTACAGTCGATTTAAGATTTTAGGATTTTTTTAATGTTACAGTACAATTTTTTGAGATGTTGCACATCGCTATTCAAAATGTTGTGTCCTTCTCATCTAAATGTTGTTGTTGTTATTTTTTGATGTTGCAATAAATATTTTATTGAGAGATCAATGGAATTTATTTCAATTTTTTCCAATGTTGCGGCAGTTGTTGCGCATTGTTACACAACCAAAATCAAATGTTTCAACAATTAGTTTCAGTTGTTGCACGAGGAACGCTCAAATGTTTTTTTGTTGTTGTTGCAACCAGTGTTTTTTTGTTGGTGCAACAATTAGTATTTTTGTTGTGCATGTTATCCGACAGCGTATGATGAATATGAACTTTTTTTTGTTGTGGATGCTCAATTTTTTAGTCAACTCGGCGATTGGAGTCGGAATGAATTTTTGGTGAGCCGAGAGGAGGCCTACCAGTTGACTGGAAGGGACGCCTACGGGAAGGAGATCGAGGGGAGGAAGAGGGGCAGCGATTAAGTTGTTATGTACCCAACGATTGGTTGTGGAATCGAAGGATGGAAGGGGTATATGATGCAAGCGTCCGCATTGTACATCTGATCGTTGGTCGCTTCCAAAAAACTGACATATATACAGCTGAGAGTTCATGTTCGTCCACCAATTGACAGGTTAGGAGATCACTCTTAAGGCTCTAAAGCGGCTGCCTATGTAAGCGTATCTATTACTCTATATAAGCATCTTTCTACTACTATTAAGCAAACATCACAAGTTATAAAAGCAACCTTCACTCTCAAGCTTTTCGGCATTGAATCTGCAGAACCGTACTCGTTCACGTCATGTCGATGTACAAAATCAGCCGTGCCGCTCTTCATTTATCGATCCATATACGTGTGCATCAAACGTGCAGAAGTCAATCGTGTTTTACCGTCTCGTTGTTGGGAACATACCAAAAGGAGATTGTTGAGGTCACATCGCACCGCATCCAAAGGCGAGTCGTTTAGGTGCGGAGAGGAAGGCTATACACGATGGTCACACACTCGGCGGGAATGGCATCTCTTGCGATTGCATTGGCAATAGCGGAGGAGCACAGTTACGTGATATTTCCACGATATGCGTCATCCGGTTGGGGAGAACAGCTTGGACTAACTGCCACAGTGTTTTGCTACGATGCTACAGTGCAGGACAAATCTCACACACATTCTTTTCTGATCCAACGGTCCATAGTGATAATAGCACCATACCGTTGTTGCATAATATCAGAGGATTTGTTTCCCACTTGGTGAGTCCTACCCCCCGCCACGAGAACGAAGAACACACATGATGGGTTGGCTTTGGCTCGCACCGCGCTGATTAGTTTGCCTTATTTAGGCACCATTTTATGGCCCCGTCTGGGCTGAGCCAACGCGTGCACCATGACCTTCCCCCCGGTGCACCGCGCCCTCATCTTGTCACTCCTCCACGCTGGCGCCCTCGGTTTCTTGCCCGGCCATGGTGCTGGAGCCGCAGGGGAGGGGAGCGACATCACCGTCTCCACTGCCAGCTTCGCGTCGAGTGAGATGTGCCACGATCCCGGCCGAGGTAGTTGCTTGCTTCTCTTGAGCTAGCTGTTTTGGTCTTCCTAGCGTTAGAGCATGTACAATGGGCTTATGTCAGCCGGCTATAGCATTTGCCACATATGATTTTTGGTGACGTGGATGAAAGAGAATGAAGAGAGAGAATATTGTTGTCTATAATCCTGCAGCCGACTGTAGCACCAAAACCAAGAAAAAGCATTAAAGATTGTGTGTTGTCTACAATCCTATAGCCATTTGTATCATCACAACCCATTGTATGAGCTGGTTTTAGTGCTGTCTATAGGTGACATGGATAGTTGCTATAGACAGCAGCTGTCTGTACCATTGTACATGCCCTTATATATGGGAGCTTTCAAGAGTGTTGTTTTGTTCTTTGCGGTTAATTTTAGTTTCGCCAGAGTGGAACAGCAATGTAATAACCCATTTATTCTTAAAGCCTAGAAAGTAATTAAAGAAAAGAAGATAGAGAGGTTGGGCAAGTGGGTCGGGCTGAGTCCAAGTTGGATTCGGTAGGGCAACCGTCTTGGACTCAGGCTAGGGCCGAACTACCTATAAGGGAGGCCAGGAGGGAGGGGCGTTGTAACCCTAGCCCCAGCCATCGCCCCTACCTTGCCTGTCACACGCCTAGCCCTAGCCTTAGCCATAACCTCTTTCTGCCGCTGCTCCTTGCCGCACCTCTGGCTCGCCTACCGCACGGCTACCGAGCCACCGCCTATCGACTGCCCTGCTGCTCCCTGCCGTGCTAGCCAAGCCCTACCGTCAGCTATTGCCTACATGCGCTAGTTCAACTACATGCGTGCGTAGCTGCTGCACGCTGCTAGACCGTGCTGCTGCCTTGCATTGCATAGATGCATGCATATGATTGTATGCTAGCTAGCATCCGAGAGAGAGAGAGAGAGAGAGAGAGAGAGAGAGAGAGAGAGAGAGAGAGAGAGAGAGTTCTGCATGGGATGGTTACTACATGCTGCAGCGTGCAATGGAAGCAAGGAAGGAAAAGGAAAGGGAAAAATTAGGGTTTCGTGATCCATCTCCATTTTGTCGTCCAATTTTGTGGATAACATCTAGAAATCCTTGTTGTGGTATTAGATTGATGTTTAATCGAATGTTAGAGTAGATTGATCGTGAGGTTTGGTAGATTGGTGATGTCCTGTTTTGGTTAGTTGTGATGCAGGACATTGCGGGGGAGTTTTGGGGGATCTCAGTCTAGTTTCATAACTTTTCCCTGTTAGGAAAGTTTTATATAATTTCCTAAGCTTTCCTGAGAGTTCGAGATTATTATATTTGATTAAGTGGTTGAAAAGTTATGGCCTCTGGAGTGTTGTTGTCCAGAACTTCGTCGTTGTTAACAGCAGTAGTGTAAATTGCTCTTTTTCAATAGATGTTAGAATTACATTGTGGTCATAAATAAGTTTAGTTATATAATTCTCTGCAGTTTACATAACTAGTATGGTTTGCTATTGTTTATATGGTAGAAAAATAGTTATAAAATTATGAAGTCTGTTGTTCTGTAAAGTTCTAGATTGGCCTCCGAGGTTGAAAACGAGGAACTAGATGGCGTAATCAGAGAATTTGCATAATTAGAAAAGTATAGAAAATTTTGTGTAGATTTCAGAAAATATAGATTTTTCTATATTTGAATTACATAAGTAAAAGTTATGAATGTTTGGTCATTGGGACAACGAGTAGGTTGTCCGGTGATGGTGGATTATTTGTGTCGGGTTTGCGCGTAGGAGCGATATTAAGTTGATTAATATTTGTGTACTGTTGTGGCATGATTTTGAGGTGTATTATTAATCTTTGTCCAGGTAGTGTTGCTTCTAGTTCAGTGCCACCTTTCCATCGTTTCAATTTTTATGGTTAAAAGGTAAGTGCATGGTAGAGCAATAGACATTGGTTTGTCTCCCCTTGTCTTTACAATTAACTTGCTATGACATTTACTTATGCTTTACTTATACTTATCTAAATGTCATGATATAATGATGATGATGATTTAATGAGGATATGGCATGATGATGACATGATATGGTAATGGCACGGTAATAATGGTAATGGATTATGTTAATGAATAATGAAAAGATGTTGCATCATTTATATTTATCATAACAAGAGTTGCACGAGCTAGGTCGGTGAGAAAGCCATGTAACTATTTCGGTGAGGTCAGTGAGTAATGTTACATGACCGGTCCGAAGTGCTCTAGATAAAAACCTACTTCGGTAGGGACTTCACGGGGGTGAGGGATAGAGTGGTTTATTGACGGGTGATCACTTTGCTATACCAGTATCAGCTGATTAAGATGTATATGAGTATAGAACATAATTGAGCATTGCATACATGGGAAGTTAATTGTGTTAATTAACTACATGAGAGATGATATGATTAATTGAGCATGAGCATAACGATGGTAACGGTTAAATTAAATGATAAGTTGATTGTTTATTGTTCTATGATATATTCGATAAGTCTTGGACTCACCATTGCTTTGTTGTTTTTAGGTGATCATTGAAGGCGACATACATGGGATGGAGTAGCACATGTTACATGTGCACCACATGCAATCGTTACACATACATTCTTTATTTAGTTTGCTTTACTAAAACTAGAGACATGATACTTCCAATTAGGCACAGTTATTATTAGTTTAATGGTTGGAGCTTTGGTTGATTTAGTAATAGTTTGATTTTATTAATTGTTGCCATCCTATGTACTGGGAGCATGGTTCCGGTGTTTCTCGAGCGCGTGTGTCTCAAGCGTTTCTCAGGTGTATGTGACCTAAGCGTTCTTGGCGTATGTGACTAAGCTGTGAAAGTTAATCTTTTATGCATTTATTTTGTTAAGTTTGTTGATCGGTGACCCGTTGTGAGGTTTTATTTCATGCATAGCTTGCTGGAATTATTATTATTTATGTTTAAAATTGGTAGTTAGAATGATTTAGGTGGCATTCTGGGTTCAGTGTTAGGCCGGGGTGTTACAGGCACATCCACCATGCTACAATTGATGCACCGACACGACCCGTGCGGCCCGTCACAGACATCCCGGCAGGCGATGCCGTCGTTCGTTGAGGTTCTACGTGCGGACCAATGGCGAACGGAGTACATACAGAGGAGGATCCTGGGGGCCGACACGTTTGATTTTGAATCTTGACAATTCTTGCATTTCGCAACTGTCTTTCGTTTTGGATCCAATTCAATATGGAATACAAACTTTGAGATGAAGCAGCTACTCTTAACACTCATTTGTCTATAAAAAAAACTTCTCTTGTTTCCACAGTATAAATCAAAGGCCGAGTTTGATGGTTTCGTTGCCCTAGTGTCGGTGGGTGCGCTTCCCCCTTCACTAGTCACCTGTTCTCGTACTCTAGCATGGGTCACCTCCGCCTCTGCTCTGTACGGGTGTCGTGTCTTCACATAGTTTATAGAAAACTCTTTGTCCAATTCAATCAGAACTTTATTAAATCTATCATCTCTCCACAATTTCCCAAAATAGCAGAATCTGACTGTTCTGTTGCCCTAGTGTCGGCGGGTGCGCTTCCCCCTTCACTAGTCACATGTCCCTGTACTCTAGCATACGGTGCCTCCCCCTCTGCTCCTGCATGAAAAAAATTGTATACGCATAAATGCAAACATAAGACATGCAAATGAAGTAAAAATACTTTATTTATTTTATGAACTAAAGATTACAAAAACTAATTTTAATTCATAATAGTAATATTGCTGACTAATTCAGGATTAACAAATTTGGGTGTTCAATTTAGTAACACCATCCTAAATGCAACATGAATAAGCTTCTACATTTAAGGGGATATACATTCCGTAGTATTAACTCTAATCTTCCCTTCGGCTAACAATGTCATCCGCAGGAAGATAAACTTTGTTGGACCGAATAGGCAACTATAAGGGGGAGTTGAATAGGAGCCACACAAAAAATGACCTCTTCAAAAAAATTTGCCTAAAGATGTTCAAAGTTTTTTTTTCACTCCAATAGCTATGTGTAGCTACGAAGATCAGAGATAATCATTCAAATAAGAACCGGGCCACAAGAGGATCAAAATTCACCAAAATCCCCATTGACCGGTTATACCAGATGAACAGTGCGGTCAACCCGGTAAACAGTGCGGTCGGTCTGGTGAACAGTAAAATCATCATAGAAATTGGATTTCAGCAGGATTTCAAAATCGCAAATTGATCTAACTTTTGATCCACAACTCCAAACTTCATGAAACTTGAAACATACATTCTTTAGAATGTCAGGAACCTATTACAATCCAATATCGTGAAGATTATTACCAAAGTTCTGACCTTTTTCTGTTTGAGTGAAAGTTGCTCCAAAATCGAGATAAATACGAAAACGGTGATTGACATGATCTCGTGGGAGGAATCAATCTAAGATGGCTAAAGATGGTTTTTCATACGTCGTAGCACCCTCAATCACAGGAAGAATCATGCCAAAAGCCCTCAAGAGCAAAACCCCCCAAAATCACCCTTTCTTTCACCAAAACCGGGTAAAATCAAACTTTGATTTAAAAACTTACTCGTGGGTAGATGACGATCAATATAACCTTAGATCACACCCTACATGTTCCAGCAAGCAAGATCACAGTAAGATCCCAAATAAAAAATATAAGAAACACCAAAAATCCTAAAGGCATCAAAGAGAGAGTAAAAATAAGATGGAACTCATCTTGGTGCAAATCTTGCATGGGTAGATTAGAGAGATTATAGGTTTACAGTCAATCCACCATGGAGCACAAAAACTCAACACTTGAGTACTCAATCAATCCATCTCTCATGAACCCTAGCCTTTCCACTTTACTCTCCTATCCCTAAATCATAAATTTGGGTTTCTAGGCTATAAGGGTTGAGAGGTGCACAACCAGCACCCTCCTCTTTTATAGTAGAGGGTAGCTCTAGAGAAACATCCCAAACGGGTAGCCGTTAAGCCCACACCCCACACACAAACGGGCTTCACTCACGCACGCTTCTCAAAGTGTCGTCTTCATCTTCTCTTTACCTAAACCCGCTCTCCTTGCACCACAGTTTCTCCAAGGCCAAGAAGTTGGTTTCTCACACCACCACTTACCACTTTTCCGGTATAGGTCAATTTTCCAAAATGTCCCTCTACCGACCTTTAGCGATTCCTTGGGCTCAAAGCATCTCCTATGCTCTGTCATCATCCATGTGGCCCCAATAACTCCCCGCCAAGCCTCTCATGCATCCGGATCCCACCGTACCGTCCTCGCTTGTAACTGGGACCAAGTCACTTGGCGCACCACATATCTCACCATAATCGCACCCAGTTTCCTTGAGCGCTCAGGACCTCAGTTCCTCCCTGAGCCTAGTCCGGACCTCAACTCCCCCTTGAGCCTAGTCCCGTTCCACCTTGCTGCTGCCCATCATGTTCTTCACCGGTAGCTTTCGCTTTGGTTCTTTGTCTTCTCGGATTGTAACTACTCCGCTAGTCTCAGTCATCTTCCAGCACCACCGTGATCGTTCTAGCCCTCGGTTCTCCTAATCTAGTCCCGATCTAGTCCACCTCACCATGACCTAACTCCAATGTACTGCAATCATCACAAACAAGCAAATCGTCACGTAGCACCGCACGATACACACAATCATCAATTCACATAATTGATAAGGCATAAGCACATACCTTCACAAAGGCCTTTGCTCAAACTTTGCCTTCTATGGTTCTTGTTCATCTTGCGCCTTGCTTGAGTCCAACCATCTCACCTGGCATCCACGACCGTTCTGAACCTTGGTTCTCCTAACCAAGTCCCGGTCCTCCTCGCCGTTGACCATAGTTAACTCCAAGCCACCTGCACAATAATAGACCAAGCAACCATTTTCAGGCATAAATTCTTCACAACTTAACCAACATTAGTCCAAAACATGCATCATGCAACATCTATGTAATGAAACTCGTGACTTTGACCTAATCCTCAAAGTTCACTGCCTTCCCAACGCATGAACAAACCACTGGCCAATCAAACCGCCACACATGGCTGGTCAGAACACCAAGCCAGTAGGTCTGATTGCCCAGCAGGGCCAGTGAGACCGCCAGTTCAAGGACTTAGCCAAAACTGCAAGTCCAGCACAATGGACTCTCTCTTGACATTTCAAAAAAAACTCTACCTAGTTTTACCTCAAAACTCCAATTCCGATGATATCAAGTGCAAACACATCCTCAAGTTGCCCTTCACACGTGATTTTTTGTCGATATCCAAAATTCACAATTTCACATTTTGGCCTAGCATGTGGCGGTCGACCGCCTAAGCCCCGACCGGTCGATCGCCACCTGGCTTGGCGCCGATCGCGACAATGGCCGATTAGACCGCCACCAAGGCGAGTCAGACCGCCTATGCTTGTCAAGCACTCGAACTTTGCAAAAAATGAGGGTTTCTCTAAACCCGTTAACGCTATTGTCAATTGTTCAACACACTAAGATTAGGATCATATTCACATGATCTCCACAAACTTCTCCTTTGATTTGAGGGAAACCTTCATAATCGAGACCAAACACTTATATTGATATGTCAAGATCACTAAGAGACTATCGGGGAATATATTCGTCAAACTCCCTTGACACTTCATCATTTGATATTGCACTTGTATCACTTTTGTGGGTGTCATCTTTCTTTAACAAGAAAGCTGCAAGTTCTTCGATAGATGAATCCATCCTTTTCATCTTATGGTAAGCATCCACCAGGTGCTTGGGGGCTTTGCACCTACTAGTGGTATGTCCATGGCAATCACACTAGGGCATTTGACACTTAAGTGCGAAATGAATCCTCGACATTGCTAAGCAATGTCACAGTGAAAATGATGCCATGATATTGCATAACATCCGTTGGATCAAAAAACAACGAACGAGATCGAAACCTATAGCAAATGCTGTTCACCACACTGCGCGAAATACTGTTCATAAAGTTGCATCAATACACTGTAGCATCGCACTGTTCACGAGCACTGTAGCAGTTGATCTGGTCCGTCCTTCTAGGATCGAGCTGTTCAGATCTGTCAAATGTCACGGCACTGTTCACTCGTGACATTCCTATGGGAATGGCACTGTTCACCTCCTTATTCTCAGGAGTCTTCTCGGTTATATTTTTCTTTTTTCCCTTTCCTCGTAGCGGAGTAGTGTCCATTCGAACACCTAACTTCTTGTCTTTTCCTCTTTTCTTCCCTTCTCTTGAAAGCTTCACTTTCATTATTGGGAATTCTTGTTCGAGATCAAAGACGTTAAGATTCATCCATCTCGACTTTCCAAAAGCCATCCACAGAAGCTCCCACATCCCCAGTGGATCGTTCTCGTATATGAACCAGTCCTACAATATCCAATGTAGTGTATTAAAGAGGTATTCCCGAGCTATCTTCTTTTGAACAACAGCTCTTCTAGCACTCCTGGTGATGGTTTCTCCGAGTCCATGGAAGTCAAGGTAGCCTACGACACCCTCTTGCCATGTTGGATAATTACCGACATCAGACATCAGGCTCCAACAAGCGAAAGTGTCTCTTAGTCATCTTGCATATACATTGTAAAGCAACCAAGGACAATTACAAAAAGGAAATAGGTACATCATGTACCGCACGAGTCAAAACATGTGTTACAGCAATAAAACGACTTGCATTAGTAGTAAATATCAAATTTACGGATTTTTAGTAATTTTAGCAATTTTCTAGGCATCGAACAATTATTGTACATAAATTAATAGAAAAGCAATCTCTGATATTTAAATAAATCGCAAGAGACTTAAATAAAGAACCAGAAAACTTTCTAGGTTTAATTTGCAAAATTCTACTGAATGGATGCCCTCAAACTTTATTTCGAAAGTTTTAGGTCCCTCTTTGCAAAAATTCGGTCCAGAAGGACCTAATTTCAATAAATCAAGGACTTGCGCTTAATTTTAAAAAAATGAAGGGCTTTTATGCAAAAGTGCCAAGGCCGAACGAATCTGATCCCGACGGGGGCTTATGGGCCAGGACCAATGGTGCAAATAGGCCCTTTGCGTGGTTCGCTTAGCCGAACTGCTAGGGTTTGCCCCAACCCAAGCGTGGGTCGGTTTGAGTGCACATTTATTGCAGTGGCCTCGGTGCACAAACGATGGCGATGCAACCAGCGGCCTCGGTGCACAAACGATGGCGATGCAACCAGCGGCAGCAGCACGTGTGAGCAGTGTAGCGGTGGTGTTCCACAGTGGTCCGCACCCAATCAGTCCCGAACTGATTCGGCGAAGGCGTACACCCGTTGCCCCACCTCGTCCTTGACATGGACGATGGCGGCGGCGGCAGCATCAGCTCCGCCCTCGTCGGGGATGGAGCCAGAGCCTCTAGCCTCGTTCGCACGCACACATGGAGGCGGTGCAACACAGAGGCTGCCTCAGTACAGGTGCGTAGGCGGAGGGCAACGACCATGGTGCGGAGGCTTCGAGGTCGTTGTGAGAACTCGAACAATTAACTTGAGCTAAACAACGATGAAACAGTAATTAGCGATAAATTAATTACATTGTAACAATAAGCAAACCGTAATGTCAGATTGATATTAAACTCCTCGCATCTTGATTCAATACAATGTTATATCATTAAGAGGTTACTACAGGATTCATAAAATCAATTATACAACATCAATTTAACTCGAGTTCATTACAAAATCCATTACATACAAATGTAAAACATTAAATATGAACACGAATTAAATTACAAGACTCCATCTCCAGAGATTGCAAAATGAATTTTAAAGTAATAATACAACAAGGTTACACTCTCAAATTAATTACAACAATTAATTGCATCAGATCAGAATATAAATTATAACTTTGAGTATATTACAAAAGGAAATATTAAAATCTTATATTGCATGTCACCGAAGCCTTCCTTGCTTCCTTGTCCATATATTGCCACCGTCAACCCCTTTTCCATGGCCAATCCGAAACCCGACCCACCGTTTCATCGCCTGCCTTCAACCAACCGAGCAATAGCAACCAAAAGACAAGAGGCAGACCCAATGAAATAAAATAGAGTTAGAGTAGAGAAAAATTGCCATCAGATTTCGGAAAGATCACCGAGGTTCCCAGACCAACCTAGGTTAGTCGGCACCGTCTCACTTCCAGTGGGTCTCATCACACAACAATTTTAGAATCTGACACACATCATACCGACTTACCTCAACCGTAGAAAAATTCGACATTGCCATATGGACCAATGGCCTAGTCCTTTTTCCTCGCCCAATACCTACTTTTCGTATTACCAACTTACCGTTCATAGTAGAAAAACCATAGAATAGTGCAGAGAGCTCCCCATGGACCAAAGGTCCTTAACCAAACAATCCCATGCGAGAGTAGAATGGATAAGGGAAGGTCAAAATGGTCATGCACAGGCCACTGGAAGGAGGTCAACCGAAATGCCTCCCTCATAAGCCTTCACCCCTAGTCAAGACATCACAAAACCAGCACAAAACATTCACAGCCAACACAATGCTTCATTTCATCTCTCAGTCGAAAGAGCAAAATAAGCCACAACCAAACCAGCCCTACTGCCCTCACAACCAAAGCAAGCAACCCACTGCCTCCACAAGTAAGCAAGCCCAAGCAAAGCCCCAGCCAAGCATCACCCACCATTGTCACCACAACCCACCATTAACACTTGCAAAACCACCCATAGATAGGTAGTGAAGGAGGAGAGGAACAAAGGAGTTGGGGAAGACAAAAGGAGCAAGAACGACATCTGTGACGACCATGAACCATCAATGATCACTAAGAACCACGCCGAACCGACAAGCACAAGGAACAACGGAACAACCGAAGAGCAACGAGCATCATCACCACATCACCAACACACCATTGCCACCATCCAAACCCGACCAACAAGGTAACCCACTCGGTATGCCCCATACTCATTTTTGCCTAATCCGAACCCCCTCAGTAGGAACAAGAAATGCACAGAAAGTGCACATGCAGCAATAGCCCATAATATTATCATCCATCACCCACATCACAGAACATTAGCAGTAGCCCACATCATCATCCATTTCCATCACATAGCCAAGGGGGGAGTAGAGAGAGTAGAGGAGTAGTAGAGGGGAGGTATTACCTTAGTAGACCACGATAGCAACCCACGTTCATCGCCTCACCTTGCATGAACAAAAATTATCAACTATACCTCAGAAATTAATTCAAGCTCAAGCACAAAAAACAAATCATCAGAGGGGGGTTAATGAAGCCACATCCAGTCCACAACCCACAAAGCTGGCGCACGGCAGCCAGAAGTGCGACGGCTGGAGGCCGAGCCGAGCTGGGCACAGGAGGCGATGTGTGGGCGAGCCGGAGGCGGCGGAGTCGCGAGGTGAGCTCCGGTGGCCGAGCCAGCAGCGCATAGGCCGACGCAGCAGCGAGGTGGCCGGGCACGGAGAGGCGGCGCACGCAGAGGCGGGAGCGAAGCGGCGGAGGAAGCTCCATGGCTCAAGAGCTTCATTCGGTCAGGGAGCAAAGCTCTAGGAAAAGAATGAAGGCATGGGGCAGAATGAGGAAGATTGAGGAAGAAGGAAGAAATGAGCCTGGGTGTGTCGGCTGAAGGGATAAGATGGAAAGAGAGAAAAAGAGAAAATAAAATAAAAGGAAAAAATAGAAAAAGGGTAAAAATATAAATTTTAGGAAAAATTAGTAGTAGATTTATGATAGAAGTTAAACCCGAAATATTACAGTATCGGCACTGTGTAATTTTGGACCAAATGAATTTAAATAAGTCACCTCTGAAGAAATAACCATGACCGGACCGATAGAAAATAAAAGTAGAAAAATTGGTAAAATTAATCCGAGACTATTTAGCGAAATTAATCGCCGATAGAACTCTTTAAATTAGACTAATTATATGAAGCGTTAGAAAATAATTCAAGTAAGATAAAGTAATTAAATTAAGCAACACCGTGAAATTGATTAGACATTTACTTGCATTCGTAAAATTAAATCAACCTAGTTGCATGCAAATACGTGTAGCGTCTTATTTGTCGTGCAATTAAACAGAGTATAGGCAACCTCAAACCTAGAGTCGTCAGACTAGATCAACCGCAGTTGGGAGTGCTAACCTAACGGGGTATCCAAAAAATGTTAGTAAATTTAAATCCACTAACAAAAAGAACCAACTGACTAATGTACGTATAATAGCACCAAAAACAATTTTGTATTTATTTATTATCGCGCCGTCGGATAATTGTAGCAGACGAACCAACGCAGGCAGAAGTAGTTGATACTGATTTTGTCGCCGACGATCATCTCTACGACTACGAAAGCAAGCTTATCTCTTGAATATCAACATAGTTATATTAAATATAAACTATATATTGTTGTATCATATATATACATGTATCGAAACTATGTCTCAAAATCAAATCGGATAAATGAGATAAAGAGAAATGAGAAATGAGAAATAAGATGAGAAATGATAATCATTAGGATGGTAAAGGGTGCCCTTGGCAGAAAAAGAGAAGAGGAAAGAGGCGAGACCCCTTTACATATGGGTAATATATAAGGACCAACAAAACTCTTACTCGGATAAGAGGCCGTATTTAAGTGCCAACTATTTTTCTATTTCGATGGGCAGAAAATGCTACCTTGTTACGTGACTATACTCTCCACATTGGGTAAATACTATAGTGTGATCGAGTATATGATGAAGGGTTGAACCCAGAACCGGTAGGAAAAGTCCAGAAATGGGGGATCCAAGGCGTTATAGTAGCCCACGGTGGAGTGTTGGGTGGCAGGGAGTTCGGCCCAACCAACATTACAGGAATTCAGTGGATGATGGGGTCAGCACCGACGGTCGGTCGGCTCAGTTGGCTAGCGGCAAGCCACGGAGGCGGCGCCCGATCAATGATGGCAACGACGCGCACGCGAAGGCGTACGACCGATGTGGCCGGGGGAAGGTGCGGTCGGTGCACACACGAAAGCGTGTGCCCGGCCGATGGGATCGACGATAATGAACAGCAAAATAAAAATTAATCTACTAAAAAGAACATTACCACTATAATTGAAAACTTAGATCAAAGCGATTACCAGAAGCCTTAACTTAGAGTGTTATCGTGCGATAACGTGTTGTATAATCGAGTCGCGTTGCCAACGAATGAAGCTCTCAACTCACAAATAATAATCAATAGAGAAGAACAAAAGGATGTAGTCGCAGTCTTCTCTCTTTATTGATCTCTTTGCCCAAAGGCTTAAGTGTACAATTTGAACCTCATGCCCCTTTATATTGGAGAATGATGTCTCTCTTCATGCATTAATATGCAATATGAGACTAAACTAACTAATAAGCCATATGGATCGATAGCCCCTTAATGGGTTTTTGTTTAGATAAAGTGTTCACACATAATCGGGCTCGGAAACAGGCCAATATACAATAGAACAGATAATACTGATTTAGTACTTCAGTGGTTGTTAGCCGAACACCATCCTGAGAAAGTCAAGGTCCTTACCGTGTGACTTTGGAGGACATATACGAACCTTCAAATGTTTATCATGAAGATAAGTATGTCTATTTGATTGCTAGTGATAGTTTATGTTTTATTAGTAGGTACGAATGCACAACAAGATTGCTCACTTGGCACACATAAAGAAATGGAGGGGATTTGGTTTCAAAATCATGACCTTTCTTGGGGTACAAACTCTGACCATTTAGATATACATGTATGTGTACATATCTTCTAAAAGCGAGAGTTACAAGACTATAGTGCTCTACAATTCTCCGTTCACAAGGGCACAATAATGAATAGTTACTATTGCATTTTTATCTAATCAAATTACCCGAATTTTCCGTACAATTATGCGGCTAGATACTACAATGCATATGTTTGTATAGAGTTGTATTTGTTATACAACTCTAATGCATATGAAGGAAGTATTGTTGTATTCCTTATACAACTGTATCAGATCTCATATCTATATCTGATTAATTTGCAACGTTATAATTTTGATCCACCTTAATCGATGGTGCAAATCTTTCTCTTTTCTGCAATTAATGTGATAATTTATAGAGCGGACGTATTATGTTCTTTTGCCTTTGTTTTAATGATATAATAATATATTTCCTCCACTAATCACCTCCATGCAATCAAGCTCTTCCGCCTTGATGTTGAGGATGAGTGTTCCTGCCTGTTGAAGTATATTGCCCACCTTTCATTACCAACTTAAGTTTTTGGGTGAACTGGTTGATGTATGCAACTCAATATGATATCGAGCCAAGAGATCTTGAGCTCAAGACTTGGCTAACGCAATATTTCAAAAATAATTGCATCGCTTCTAGTCCCATCTTAGGTCAAGTGGAGTCTAAGCGTGATGGAGAATGTTGAAGTATATTGTCTCCTTTTCTTATCGACTTAATCTTTTGAGTGAACTGATTGATGCATACAACTCAAATTCGTGCGAGAACATTCGAACTTTTTTTGTAGTGGGCGTGACTATTTGGTCAAAGCGCGATTTAATATAATCTTGTTTCCTAAAAATATTTTTGCTTCGAATTTTGATGTCAAGCCCTTACTCTATTCACAAATTGAGCACTTCTCGTCGAGTTTTTGGCTAAAATAGCGTTATTGTCGTGCAAAATAACATGTTTAGCCCCTCGCACGATGCATCAAAGGCAAAATAGCAACTTGTTCATGCCTCGAGTACTAGATTTGTTGTGTAGGCGACACATGGCCTCGTCCAGCCCCTAGGGCGCGGATGCCTCGCCTCAAAAAGGGTGATAGTTGTAGGAACTTCTAAATATAGCAAATGACCTCCAACAAATATGCAAATTTTATGAAGCCTCCTGACATAGTGTACTCATTTGTGTAATTTTTCCAGAATTTTATATTGTTGGATTTTTCTCAAAAAAAACTTTTAAGGTTACTATTTGTATGCAAATAAAATAATTGATTTGAGGAAAATTTCAAAAACATGCTCAAAATACTTTCTACATTTATTCTCAGTATAATTATCCCAAGTTTATAATTTTTGGATGTTACAAATCGAGTGATCAGAACAGACAAAACCAATAATTATAAATAGTAAAAATAATAGTACGATTAGTACTACTCGGAGCACGAAGGAAAATAGTATTGGTACTCGAACACTACTACAGAAAAGGTCTTCACAGACGGTTCAAAAATATCATCACAGACGGTTTCGTGAGTCATTTGAGTTTATGAGTCAATAATGACATGAGGTCATCACTGACGGTTTTTGAACCATCTGTGATACATACTATTACAGACGGTTTGTAGATGAAACCGTCTATGATAGTCAACTATCACAGACGGTTTCTAGATGTATCATAGATGGTATGTCCTAAGGAATCGTTTGTAATATTCTTTTGTGTTGCTAAATTTATTTCTATTTATTGGCTAGCCTCAGGAAATACTAGTCATGCCCTCTAAAACAAACTGAAACATAACAAGTTGTATACATCTAATCATATTCATTTTAGAAATTAGCACATCCAATTCGCATTTATTTCAGAAACAGACACATCCAATTCACAAATCAATTAACTAAAATTAACCATTCATATACATTTACACACATGTACCATTAAGTTCAATCTTATTCCAATCAAATTCAATTTACATTGTGGAACTTCCCATCTAGATTTGTGACCTCACGGTTGAAGAATCTAGACCCGTTATTATGAGTTAATGGGGTATTTTGGTTATTAAAAATAAATCTATTTGTGAGACTAACACTCCTATTGTTATACCTATTGCTTAGTCTCAGTTGGATAAAAATATAAAATCAAAGAGGTATGCATTTTACATCATATTTCTATATCTTGTTGCTTTCCTCGAATCCAAAATATTGGTTGAACTCCACCAAAAGGTTAACTTAATATGTGCATATGTTCTTATTACACATTCGTGTATGCACACATTTAGGGGGAGTTCACTATATGTTTTGTGGTTTCATTGGTATTGATCCATATTCCTTTTTCCACATAAATTAAGGATCTTTATTTTGAAATATATCTTTAAGTATATAAAACATGTGTAGTTCATATATACTCATATGTCTTTACCATAACATACCATTAACTCATAATGGTAGGAAAAGATTGGAGTATCTTGTCCTACCATTATGAGTTAATGGTATGTTATGGTAATTAATGACAATCATATTGTGGAACTAATATTTTTCATGAGTTGGATGAATAGGTTATATTTCATGGTGATGAAGACTTTGGATGACATCATGAGTTGATCGTCATCAAGTCAAGAGCTTGGAGTAAAAGATTCATCATGTGTTGATGTGTATCAAGATCTCGAAAAGGACATGATCATGAGTTGATCATCAAGTCAAGAGAAGATCTATCATGTGTTGATGGAGGAAAAAGTAGAGGATACATCATGTGTTGATGCATATCAAGACTCGGGATCGATGAAGGATGTCATTATGTGTTGATGAGTATCAAGACAAGATTCCAAAGTAAAAGTAATCATCATGTATTGATGATTATCAAAGTCAAGACAATGACCCGGATTTGGAGTAAAGATGTGCGTCATCAAGCTTCAAGGTGTGCAAGACAAAGGTATGATTAGCTAGGGCTAAGAATGTGTTCCTAGTCTTTAACCGGTCTTGGTGTTTGGTTGGAGACCGGATTGCTAGTATAGGTTGTCGTACTATTAAGAGGGGTCTTAACTAGTAGCTTGAGTTAGTAATGTGTTGATAACTCGTTGTGCTTGCTCTAGCTCTCGTTAGCATGTTGCCAATATTTACGAATATGTTTTGCAAATAGTTGAGGCCCATGTTTAATCCTTGTAGCATGTGACTTCGGTTTGCGAATGTGTTTTGCAAATGGTTTGGTCTTACCTCAGCGTGGATTAGGGGAGACCGGCAAGTCTCTGAACACTATGGTAAAACATCATCGTATCATTGTGGTTTGATCTATTGTGCTTTACTTTATTGCAATTTACATTTATATAATTAAATTGATTAAAAACATCATCGTATCATTGTGGTTTGATCTATTGTGCTTTACTTTATTGTAATATACATTCATATAATTAAATTGATTATTCATCTTTGTATAATTGCTATCATTTAATAGTCTTATATTGTTGGTACACTTAGTAAAGACTAGTTGATTTAGGTTTTGATTGTGCAAAACCGTTTTGATATTAGCTTCTGCATTAGAAAGGTTTTAGCCAAAATAATTTTTAAAAATTGCCTATTCACCCCTCTCTAGTCGGCCTCCTCGATCTTACAACGGTTCAAGAATGCTGTAAACTATTCTCAAATGTTTATGAGTTGGCCCTTTTCTAACGCAGTTGTAGCGATGCTCGCAACCTGTCGCTAGGAAGATTAAATTCGTGTATATATAAATTGATAAGTATGAAATAATTATTGCAAGATTGACAAACCTGAGGATCATTAGTCATCGCGGAACAGACGAGTAGTTCCATGTTGTGGCAAATAGATTATCCACAAAGGTTGCAGGCCGGTGGCTGCTGGTGGTACTGCAAAAATAGAATTGGTTAATTCGAGATGCATTACTACGAAGTGTTATATATGATTAATGTGTACTAGCTAGTGAATACTAGGAATTTTAGATCGTCTTGCAGGATCATTCCCTTGGATTTCCCTCCTTTAGCAAAGTACACGGCGAACGACCTACGTGATTCCAAGAAGTTAGCCTTAACCATTGCAAAGGAAGGAAATACTACAATAGAGTTTCTATGGAGGAAATGTATTTACAGTCGATTAATTGCCTGGGACAACCGTGAAGTCGTGTTGGTCCTCTATAGGAAATCTAGGTATATTACCATGTTCTTTTTGGTATAATTACAATTAGAATCCAGTGGAATCTACACAGGTATGTCACCATGGTCATTAAACTTAAGTTCGTGTTGCTTATAAAGTACAAATCAACAAGTATAGCCACTAGTGCAACACTTACTCCTGGTTGTAGGGCAAAAGTATATATTCCTTGTCGCAGTGAGCCAGCAATGACTTCGTCATGTTATCCTCAACGAATTTTGCATTCTCCTTGATGGTTTGATCGGAGACCAAGTATGGGTCGAGGAAACCTACCGGTGAATTCCTAAATTTGGCTTTAGAAATCATGTATCTATATATATCACAGACAGTTTTTTGTCAGATCCGTCTGTGATACTTCACATACGGTTTTCAATATGAATCATATGTGATATTACCTCTTCACAAACAGTATTAGCATTTTTGTAGCAGTGGAAGTCGACTGGGACGTAGAGGAAATCGTACTTCAACTTCACGATTACATTCCGATACAGTTTTTATCTTCTTTACAGAGGTAAAAAAGAAGTAAATATTATCACATGTACCAAAATTTTCATTCCACAAATTTTTTTCACGTGGTTGGTCGCTGTCCGCCCTCTTGATCAAATCAAACTTTTAGGGGTTGTACTATCACATGTCACGAAATCATATCAAACAATATTTTTCGATGAAATCACCTAATTTCATTCAAAAATGTATTATCACATATACCAAATAGTTGTAATTAATTAATATAAATTATAACTTTGAGTATATTACAAAAGGAAATATTAAAATCTTATATTGCATGTCACCGAAGCCTTCCTTGCTTCCTTGTCCATATATTGCCAGCCCGTCGAACCCCTTTTCCATGGCCAATCCGAAACCCGACCCACCGTTTCATCGCCTGCCTTCAACCAACCGAGCAATAGCAACCAAAAGACAAGAGGCAGACCCAATGAAATAAAATAGAGTTAGAGTAGAGAAAAATTGCCATCAGATTTCGAAAAGATCACCGAGGTTCCCAGACCAACCTAGGTTAGTCGGCACCGTCTCACTTCCAGTGGGTCTCATCACACAACAATTTTAGAATCTGACACACATCATACCGACTTACCTCAACCGTAGAAAAATCCGACATTGCCATATGGACCAATGGCCTAGTCCTTTTTCCTCGCCCAATACCTACTTTTCAGATACCAACTTACCGCTCATAGTAGAAAACCATAGAATAGTGCAGAGAGCTCCCATGGACCAAAGGTCCTTAACCAAACAATCCCATGCGAGTAGAATGGATAAGGGAAGGTCAAAATGGTCATGCACAAAGCACTGGAAGGAGGTCAACCGAAATGCCTCCTCATAAGCCTTCACCCCTAGTCAAGACATCACAAAACCAGACAAAACATTCACACCAACACAATGCTTCATTTCATCTCTCAGCCGAAAGAGCAAAATAAGCCACAACCAAACCAGCCCTACTGCCCTCACAACCAAAGCAAGCAACCCACTGCCTCCACAAGTAAGCAAGCCCAAGCAAAGCCCCAGCCAAGCATCACCCACCATTGTCACCACAACCCACCATTAACACTTGCAAAACCACCCATAGATAGGTAGTGAAGGAGGAGAGGAACAAAGGAGTTGGGGAAGACAAAAGGAGCAAGAACGACATCTGTGACGACCATGAACCATCAATGATCACTAAGAACCACGCCGAACCGACAAGCACAAGGAACAACCAGAACAACCGAAGAGCAACCAGAGCATCATCACCACATCACCAACACACCATTGCCACCATCCAAACCCGACCAACAAGGTAACCCACTCGGTATGCCCCATACTCATTTTTGCCTAATCCGAACCCCCTCAGTAGGAACAAGAAATGCACAGAAGTGCACATGCAAGAATAGCCCATAATATTATCATCCATCACCCACATCACGTAACATTAGCGAGTAGCCCACATCATCATCCATTTCCATCACATAGCCAAGGGGGGAGTAGAGAGAGTAGAGGAGTAGTAGAGGGGAGGTATTACCTTAGTAGACCACGATAGCAACCCACGTTCATCGCCTCACCTTGCATGAACAAAAATTATCAACTATACCTCGAAATTAATTCAAGCTCAAGCACAAAAACAAATCATCGAGGGGGTTAATGAAGCCACATCCACCCACAACCCACAAAGTCGGGCGACGGCAGCCTGTGCGCGACGGCGGAGGCCGAGCCGAGCTGGGCACAGTAGGCGACGTGTGGGCGAGCCGGGAGGCAGGGCCGGAGTCGCAGGGGTGAGCTCCGAGGCTGAGCCGCAGCAGGCGCATAGGCCGACGCAGCAAGCAGGGGTGAGCCGGGCACGGGAGAGGCGGCGGCGGCACAGGAGGCGGGAGCAGGAAGCCGGCCGGAGGAAGCTCCATGGCTCAAGAGCTTCATTCGGTCAGGGAGCAAAGCTCTAGGAAAAGAATGAAGGCATGGGGCAGAATGAGGAAGATTGAGGAAGAAGGAAGAAATGAGCCTGGGTGTGTCGGCTGAAGGGATAAGATGGAAAGAGAGAAAAAGAGAAAATAAAATAAAAGGAAAAAATAGAAAAAGGGTAAAAATATAAATTTTAGGAAAAATTAGTAGTAGATTTCGCAGTAGAAGTTAAACCCCAGAAATATTGCGTATCGGCACTGTGTAATTTTGGACCAAATGAATTTAAATAAGTCACCTACGAAGAAATAACCATGACCAGACCGATAGAAAATAAAAGTAGAAAAATTGGTAAAATTAATCCGAGACTATTTAGCGAAATTAATCGCCGATAGAACTCTTTAAATTAGACTAATTATATGAAGCGTTAGAAAATAATTCAAGTAAGATAAAGTAATTAAATTAAGCAACACCGGCGTGAAATTGATTAGACATTTACTTGCATTCGTAAAATTAAATCAACCTAGTTGCATGCAAATACGTGTAGCGTCTTATTTGTCGTGCAATTAAACAGGAGTATAGGCAACCTCAAACCTAGAGCTGTCAGACTAGATCAACCGCAGTTGGGGAGTGCTAACCTAACTGGGTATCCAAAAAATGTTAGTAAATTTAAATCCACTAACAAAAAGAACCAACTGACTAATGTACGTATAATAGCACCAAAAACAATTTTGTATTTATTTATTTATTTATTTATTATCGCGCCGTCGGATAATTGTAGCAGACGAACCAACGCAGGCAGAATTAGTTGATACTGATTTTGTCGCCGACGATCATCTCTACGACTACGAAAGCAAGCTTATCTCTTGAATATCAACATAGTTATATTAAATATAAACTATATATTGTTGTATCATATATATATACATGTATCGAAACTATGTCTCAAAATCAAATCGGGTAAATGAGATAAAGAGAAATGAGAAATAAGATGAGAAATGATAATCATTAGGATGGTAAAGGGTGCCCTTGGCAGAAAAAGAGAAGAGGAAAGAGGCGAGACCCCTTTACATATGGGTAATATATAAGGACCAACAAAACTCTTACTCGGATAAGAGGCCGTATTTAAGTGCCAACTATTTTTCTATTTCGATGGGCAGAAAATGCTACCTTGTTACGTGACTATACTCTCCACATTGGGTAAATACTATAGTGTGATCGAGTATATGATGAAGGGTTGAACCCAGAACCGGTAGGAAAAGTCCGGAAATGGGGGATCCAAGGCGTTATAGTAGCCCACGGTGGAGTGTTGGGTGGCAGGGAGTTCGGCCCAACCAACATTACAGGAATTCAGTGGATGATGGGGTCAGCACCGACGGTCGGTCGGCTCAGTTGGCTAGCGGCAAGCCACGGAGGCGGCGCCCGATCAATGATGGCAACGACGCGCACGCGAAGGCGTACGACCGATGTGGCCGGGGGAAGGTGCGGTCGGTGCACACACGAAAGCGTGTGCCCGGCCGGCCGATGGGATCGACGATAATGAACAGCAAAATAAAAATTAATCTACTAAAAAGAACATTACCACTATAATTGAAAACTTAGATCAAAGCAGTGTACCAGGAAGCCTTAACTTAGAGTGTTATCGTGCTGATAACGTGTTGTATAATCGAGGTCGCGTTGCCAACGAATGAAGCTCTCAACTCACAAATAATAATCAATAGAGAAGAACAAAAGGATGTAGTCGCAGTCTTCTCTCTTTATTGATCTCTTTGCCCAAAGGCTTAAGTGTACAATTTGAACCTCATGCCCCTTTATATTGGAGAATGATGTCTCTCTTCATGCATTAATATGCAATATGAGACTAAACTAACTAATAAGCCATATGGATCGATAGCCCCTTAATGGGTTTTTGTTTAGATAAAGTGTTCACACATAATCGGGCTCTAAACAAAGCCAATATACAATAGAACAGATAATATCGATTTAGTACTTCATGGTTGTTAGCCAAACACCATCCCGAGAAAGTCAAGGTCCTTACCGTGTGACTTTGGAGGACATATACGAACCTTCAAATGTTTATCATGAAGATAAGTATGTCTATTTGATTGCTAGTGATAGTTTATGTTTTATTAGTAGGTACGAATGCACGACAAGATTGCTCACTTGGCACACATAAAGAAATGGAGGGGATTTGGTTTCAAAATCATGACCTTTCTTGGGGTACAAACTCTGACCATTTAGATATACATGTATGTGTACATATCTTCTAAAAGCGAGAGTTACAAGACTATAGTGCTCTACAATTCTCCGTTCACAAGGGCACAATAATGAATAGTTACTATTGCATTTTTATCTAATCAAATTACCCGAATTTTCCGTATAATTATGCGCTAGATACTACAATGCATATGTTTGTTTAGAGTTGTATTTGTTATACAACTCTAATGCATATGAAGGAAGTATTGTTGTATTCCTTATACAACTGTATCAGATCTCATATCTATATCTGATTAATTTGCAACGTTATAATTTTGATCCACCTTAATCGATGGTGCAAATCTTTCTCTTTTCTGCAATTAATGTGATAATTTATAGAGCGGACGTATTATGTTCTTTTGCCTTTGTTTTAATGATATAATAATATATTTCCTCCACTAATCACCTCCATGCAATCAAGCTCTTCCGCCTTGATGTTGAGGATGAGTGTTCCTGCCTGTTGAAGTATATTGCCCACCTTTCATTACCAACTTAAGTTTTTGGGTGAACTGGTTGATGTATGCAACTCAATATGATATCAGAGCCAAGAGATCTTGAGCTCAAGACTTGGCTAACGCAATATTTCAAAAAATAATTGCAGTCCGCTTCTAGTCCCATCTTAGGTCAAGTGGAGTCTAAACGTGATGGAGAATGTTGAAGTATATTGTCTCCCTTTTTTTATCAGCTTAATCTTTTGAGTGAACTGATTGATGCATACAACTCAAATTCGCCGCAGAACATTCTGAACTTTTTTTTGTAGTGGGCGACTGACTATTTGGTCAGGCGCTGATTTAATATAATCTTGTTTCCCTAAAAAATATTTTTGCTTCAGAATTTTGATGTCAAGCCCTTACTCTATTCACAAATTGAGCACTTCTCATCGAGTTTTTGGCTAAAATAGCGTTATTGTCGTGCAAAATAACATGTTTAGCCCCCCTCGCACGTGCATCAAAGGCAAAATAGCAACTTGTTCATGCCTCAGAGTACTAGATTTGTTGTGTAGGCGACACATGGCCTCGTCCGGCCCCTAGGGGCGCGGATGCCCTCGCCTCCAAAAAAGGCTGATAGTTGTAGGAACTTCTAAATATAGCAAATGACCTCCAACAAATATGCAAATTTTTATGAAGCCTCCTGACATAGTGTACTCATTTGTGTAATTTTTCCAGAATTTTATATTGTTGGATTTTTCTCAAAAAAAAAACTTTTAAGGTTACTATTTGTATGCAAATAAAATAATTGATTTGAGGAAAATTTCAAAAACATGCTCAAAATACTTTCTACATTTATTCTCAGTATAATTATCCCAAGTTTATAATTTTTGGATGTTACAAATCGAGTGATCAGAACAGACAAAACCAATAATTATAAATAGTAAAAATAATAGTACGATTAGTACTACTCGGAGCACGAAGGAAAATAGTATTGGTACTCGAACACTACTACAGAAAAGGTCTTCACAGACGGTTGAAAAATATCATCACAGACGGTTTCGTGAGTCATTTGAGTTTATGAGTCAATAATGACATGAGGTCATCACTGACGGTTTTTGAACCATCTGTGATACATACTATTACAGACGGTTTGTAGATGAAACCGTCTATGATAGTCAACTATCACAGACGGTTTGTAGATGTATCATAGATGGTATGTCCTAAGGAATCGTTTGTAATATTCTTTTGTGTTGCTAAATTTATTTCTATTTATTGGCTAGCCTCAGAAATACTAGTCATGCCCTCTAAAACAAATCGAAACATAACAAGTTGTATACATCTAATCATATTCATTTTAGAAATTAGCACATCCAATTCGCATTTATTTCAGAAACAGACACATCCAATTCACAAATTAATTAACTAAAATTAACCATTCATATACATTTACACACATGTACCATTAAGTTCAATCTTATTCCAATCAAATTCAATTTACATTGTGGAACTTCCCATCTAGATTTGTGACCTCACGGTTGAAGAATCTAGACCCGTCATTATGAGTTAATGGGGTATTTTGGTTATTAAAAACAAATCTATTTGTGAGACTAACACTCCTATTGTTATACCTATTGCTTAGTCTCAGTTGGATAAAAATATAAAAATCAAAGAGGTATGCATTTTACATCATATTTCTATATCTTGTTGCTTTCCTCGAATCCAAAATATTGGTTGAACTCCACCAAAAGGTTAACTTAATATGTGCATATGTTCTTATTACACATTCGTGTATGCACACATTTAGGGGGAGTTCACTATATGTTTTGTGGTTTCATTGGTATTGATCCATATTCCTTTTTCCACATAAATTAAGGATCTTTATTTTGAAATATATCTTTAAGTATATAAAACATGTGTAGTTCATATATACTCATATGTCTTTACATTCAATTATTTAATTATTAACTCATAATGGTAGAGGAAAAGATTGAGTATCTTGTCCTACCATTATGAGTTAATGGTATGTTATGGTAATTAATGACAATCATATTGTGGAACTAATATTTTTCATGAGTTGGATGAATAGGTTATATTTCATGGTGATGAAGACTTTGGATGACATCATGAGTTGATCGTCATCAAGTCAAGAGCTTGGAGTAAAAGATTCATCATGTGTTGATGTGTATCAAGATCTCGAAAAGGAGATGATCATGAGTTGATCATCAAGTCAAGAGAAGATCTATCATGTGTTGATGGAGGAAAAAGTAGAGGATACATCATGTGTTGATGCATATCAAGACTCGGGATGAAGGATGTCATTATGTGTTGATGAGTATCAAGACAAGATTCCAAAGTAAAAGTAATCATCATGTATTGATGATTATCAAAGTCAAGACAATGACCCGGATTTGGAGTAAAGATGTGCGTCATCAAGCTTCAAGGTGTGCAAGACAAAGGTATGATTATCTAGGGCTAAGGATGTGTTCCTAGTCTTTAACCGGTCTTGGTGTTTGGTTGGAGACCGGATTGCTAGTATAGGTTGTCGTACTATTAAGAGGTGTCTTGACTAGTAGCTTGAGTTAGTCATGTGTTGATAACTTGTTGTGCTTGCTCTAGCTCTCGTTAGCATGTTGCCAATATTTACGAATATGTTTTGCAAATAGTTGAGGCCCATGTTTAATCCTTGTAGCATGTGACTTCGGTTTGCGAATGTGTTTTTTACTGCAAATGGTTTGGTCTTACCTTTGCAAATAGTTGAGGCCCATGTTAGGAGAGACCGGCAAGTCTTTGAACACTATGGTAAAACATCATCGTATCATTGTGGTTTGATCTATTGTGCTTTACTTTATTGCAATTTACATTTATATAATTAAATTGATTAAAAACATCATCATATCATTGTGGTTTGATCTATTGTGCTTTACTTTATTGTAATTTACATTCATATAATTAGATTGATTATTCATCTTTGTATAATTGCTATCATTTAATAGTCTTATATTGTTGGTACACTTAGTAAAGACTAGTTGATTTAGGTTTTGGTTGTGCAAAACCGTTTTGATATTAGCTTCTGCATTAGAAAGGTTTTAGCCAAAATAATTTTTAAAAATTGCCTATTCACCCCTCTCTAGTCGGCCTCCTCGATCTTACAAAGGTTCAAGAATGATGTAAACTATTCTCAAATGTTTATGAGTTGGCCCTTTTCTAACGCAGTTGTAGCGATGCTCGCAACCTGTCGCTAGGAAGATTAAATTCGTGTATATATAAATTGATAAGTATGAAATAATTATTGCAAGATTGACAAACCCGAGGATCATTAGTCATCGCGAATGCATTTAGTAGTTCCATGTTGTGGCAAATAGATTATCCACAAAGGTTGCAGGCCGGTGGCTGCTGGTGGTACTGCAAAAATAGAATTGGTTAATTCGAGATGCATTACTACGAAGTGTTATATATGATTAATGTGTACTAGCTAGTGAATACTAGGAATTTTAGATCGTCTTGCAGGATCATTCCCTTGGATTTCCCTCCTTTAGCAAAGTACACGGCGAACGACCTACGTGATTCCAAGAAGTTAGCCTTAACCATTGCAAAGGAAGGAAATACTACAATAGAGTTTCTATGGAGGAAATGTATTTACCCGTCGATTAATTGTCGGACAACTGTGAAGTCGTGTTGGTCCTCTATAGGAAATCTAGGTATATTACCATGTTCTGTTTTGGTATAATTACAATTAGAATCCAGTGGAATCTACACAGGTATGTCACCATGGTCATTAAACTTAAGTTCGTGTTGCTTATAAAGTACAAATCAACAAGTATAGCCACTAGTGCAACACTTACTCCTGGTTGTAGGGCAAAAGTATATATTCCTTGTCGCAGTGAGCCAGCAATGACTTCGTCATGTTATCCTCAACGAATTTTGCATTCTCCTTGATGGTTTGATCGGAGACCAAGTATGGGTCGAGGAAACCTACCGGTGAATTCCTAAATTTGGCTTTAGAAATCATGTATCTATATATATCACGCATGCTTTTTGTCGATCCGTCTGTGATACTTCACATACGGTTTTCAATATGAATCATATGTGATATTACCTCTTCACAAACAGTATTAGCATTTTTGTAGCAGTGGAAGTCGACTGGGACGTAGAGGAAATCGTACTTCAACTTCACGATTACATTCCGATACAGTTTTTATCTTCTTTACAGAGATAAAAAAGAAGTAAATATTATCACATGTACCAAAATTTTCATTCCACAAATTTTTTTCACGTGGTTGGCTGCCTGGTCCGCCCCTACTGATCAAATCAAACTTTTAGGGGGGGTTGTACTATCACATGTCACGAAATCATATCAAACAATATTTTTCAGATGAAATCACCTAATTTCATTCAAAAATGTATTATCACATATACCAAATAGTTGTAATTAATTAGTCGCATTTTACTTTGCAAATTAGTTAGTTGTATTTAATGAAGTTATCCTAATTAAATTCATTGTTATTAAATAAGTCCTAATTAGTCATAATTTTTCACTCATAGTTTGTTAATCATAATTAATTACTCACAGTTTGTTAGCGGTAACTAAAATAGTCGTATTTAACTAATGTAATTATTTAATCATAATTAATTAGGCTTCATTAAATATCATTAATTAATTAGTCAGCTTAATTAGAAAGCTGTGGTTAGCTAGTATTAACTAAAATAGTCATAATTCAACCATGATTAATTAGGACCCTAATTAATTAGGGTTAATTAAATACAACTATTTTAGTTAATCCTAACTATGTAGTGGTAGTTAATTGGTCATAATAAATTAGTCGTAATTTATTCGTCCTAAATTTTTAACAATAATTAATTAGGCTACATTAAGTACTATTAATTATTTAGTCACAATTAACTATGCTTAATTAAGAAGTCATAGTTAGTTGTCTTAATTAAAATAGTTGCAATTAATAAACCATAACTAATTAGTTGTAATTAATTACTAACTAACCCTATTTGTTCCAAACTGACTCACCCTTATTCTATGAGCTACAACAAAAGCATTCAATCTTCCAGCTCGTCTCGCGGAATAGGGCTCTGTGGTGCTATTTTTACCTTTGATGCGTGGGGTGCTAGATTTGTTATTTCGCATGACAATCGTGCTATTTTAGCTAAAAACTCTCTATGTGCCCCCATGGCCCGATCTTTTCCTCTTCTTTTTTGTACCTCGCACTTTGACGCGGGTAGTAAACGTTCACGAATCGAGTGATCAGATCAAACAAAACCAAAAAACATATATAGTAAAAGTAGTAATACGATTAGTACTACTCGGAGCACGAAAGAAAATAGTATTGGTACCCGAAGTCGACCGGGACGTAGAGGAAATCGTACTCCGACTTCACGGCAACATTCCGATACATTTTTTTGTCTTCTTTGCGAAGGTAAAAAAAGAAGAAGTAAATATTATCATATATACCAAAAAAATTCATTCCACAATTTTTTTCACGTGGTTGGCCACCTAGCCCACCCCTGCTGATCAGATCAAACCTTCATTATCGGGGGAGGGGTATTATCACATGTGACGAAATCATATCAAACAATATTTTTCAGATTTTAGCGAGAATCCAGGGACACCGAAATCAATATTTTAGTTTAAGCCAAGATCAATATTTTAGTTAAAAAAAACAAAGGGTTGGGGCTACCGCACCCCTAGGGGCCCTAGGGGTTAGGGCGAGGCAAATCTGCCCCCGAGGTTTAGAAAATCTCAAAAGAAAAGTAAAATTAAGATAATTATACTGAGAATAAATGTGAAAAGTATTTTAAGCATGTTTTTTAAATTTTCCTTAAATCAATTATTTCATTTGCATACAAACAGTACCCTTAAAGGAATTGTCGAGAAAAATCAGAATAGATAAAATTCTGGAAAATTTACACAAGCAAGTATACTGTATCAGGAGTCTTCACAAAAATTATTATAATTTTTGGAGCTCATTTTCTATATTTAGAAATTTCTGCAACTCTCAGCCTTTTCTGAAGGAGGGGGAATCGGCGCCCCTGGGACCGAACGAGGTATTTCCGTGCCCCTGGGGGCCAGACGAGGCCATGTGTCTCCCGTACGGCAAATCCGATCCTCTGGGGCACAGATAAGGTGTTATTTTTGTCTTTAATACGCGTGGAGGCTAGATTTGTTATTTCGCACGCCAACTGCGCTATTTTAGCCAAAAACTCCTTCTCTTCATCCAATTAAATAATATAGGTAAAGCGGATCAACTTCAAAAATTTGAGTATTAGATAGGTCTGGTTGTGAAAAATCAGATAAATGGACATGATTAGTTGGTTACACAAAAAAAATATGGGAGCCTAGATTACTCAAAATGCAAGCTGAAATATTTACTTCTCTTCATGCTCAATTGCTCACACACAGATCACTAATTATTGGCATCATCCGTCATTTGAAAAGCAATTTAATCAATTGTTAAGTCTTTATTCATAGTTGGTAGATTACAGTTGCGTTGCATCGTGTTGCTATCACAAAACAATTATAACCAAACTACTACTAGTTGTCGAATTTGGCCCACTTGATGTTCCGCTCCTTGCAACCGCAGACAAGTAGACGTACAACCACATGAGAGCAGCCTAGCTAGCTACCTCTCCCTCCCCGTGGCCCGCGCATGTGGTGTCCCCGCGCGCACGGCTCAGCACGCACCGGGCCGGAACCCCACGACGCTCTGGCCGACGTCGTACAGCACCTCGAACGTCCGCTGCTGCACGTTACCGATGATGCCGGTGGTGCCGTCGTCGTCGGTGGCCGCAAACGCGAGGCAGCTGCCGAACATGATCCCGTTAGCATCGAGGTCGACGACAGCGCCGCCGGAGAACACCAGCGCGACGGACGGTATCGTGACGCTGTCCTGGCCGCTGAAGTCGAAGCACGTGTCGAGGATGCTCCTGGGCTGCGCCGGCGGGTACTGCTTCATCCCGTCCTTGAATGCCGACGACAACGCAGAGTAGGCCGTCGGCGGCAGCCGCGTGATGATCGTGCCGGAATCCATCACCGACCCGGCGGAGAAGACGGATGGCGTCACGCTGAGCTGCTTCCCGGCCACGGTGATGCCCTGGAGGAGGGCCCCGTAGAACGTCGGGGCCTGTTTGCTTCTGAGCATCCGCGTCGTCGCAAAGCCCGACGCGCCGCTCGGCGCGCCGAGCGTGAGGAACCCGGAGGAGCCCGGGGTCGGCGGGAGGCAGTACGAGAAGGCACTGCCGTACGTCGCCGCCGTCTGTGACACGAGCGACTGCCTGTCGCCGCCGAGCCCCATGAGCCCGTCGGTTTGGTCGTTGAACCCCGACTCGGCGTGGCTGCACCCGAACTGGAAGTTCTTGACCACGTCGGAGCAGGTCAGCGCCAGCGTGTCTGAGCCGTACGTCCCGGTGGTGTTCGAGCCGTCGCCGTACCTGACAATGTACTGGCACTGGGAGCCCGAGCAGCCGTTGCCTTCCTCGCCGAGCTGCGCGCACGCCGCGGAGCCGCAGCTGAACGGGGCGTACGTGCTCGACGAGTTGGGATCGAAGAGCGAGCCCGTCTGGGAGTGGCACGGCGGGATGGGGCACGGGTTGCACTGCACCCACGATACGTCGCTGGCGGTGTCCATGGTCATGGTCTGGGTCACGGCCGGCGAGCCGATCTGGACAGTGATAACGTACTCGAGCGTGTTCAGGGAGGACCCCAGCGTGGTCGGCACGGTGACCTTCGACTGCTGGATCTCGCCAGTGCCATCGTTCTTGGAGAACTTCCGTTGGATGTAACCAGCTCGGAGCCGGTCGCGGCGGAGCAGCTCCGCGAAGGCCGGCTTCTTCTCGGAGAGCACTGGCGAGCACGGGCCGTGCCGGTGGTTCAACGGCACCGTCGCGCGACCGGAGGACGATGGAGCCACTGCAAAACGAACGCTCACGGAAATGATCATAACCGCACGGACTAACCAAGTGGAATCGCGTGCAGATACAACGCGCATGCATGCATGGACAGTGCTGTACCTTTGGGCTCGGAGCAGACGGCTTCAGGCTTCAGCGAGTCGGTTGCAAGGACCTTGTAGCTCTGTTCATCTCCTGCGCGAGCAATGAGAGAATGGTAGCCGCACAAGAGGAGCAGCAGCAGCTGTGAAACAGACGCCATGGCTGCTCCTTGCTTCCCAGGCAATGCTGGAGCTAGTTAGTTGCAGCTTTAAAATCCTACATGCACGGGATGTCCCGGCACGCTGCACGCAACTTTGACCGGGACCCGTAGACCGTAGTTGACTCGGTAAATGCGGTGGCATGCGTGCTGGCAAGGGATGGCCAAATGGAACTAACTGCAGCACTCCACTAACGCGTGCTGTCTTTCTCAAACGAATGTTGCCGGCCTCGATCACCGCGCAAAGTGCCAGTTTTGATTTCTTCTTAGAATCCTGATAGGATCGGCCGTTTCTGCAGCCAGCTGCATGATTGGAAGGAAAATGCCCGTAACTGCAGCTTGATAATACCTTGGATTGAATTGCTTCCTGTAAGCGAAAACGAAAGAGGTACAGATTCTACGTGCATGGGCGTACAGCTGTTTGAGGTTCGTCGATTAGTGCAGAGTTACAATGACCGTCGTAAACTAGCAATTCCATCAATCCATCCATCGTTTTCTTTCTGCCCCGCTGTGTTGTGGCGCTCTTTCTGTCTGTTTGCTTCGTAAAAAAAGTCCCAACCGGTTTGGCAACGCGTCACATCTCTCACCACAGTGGAATCAGGGCGTACTCCAAGAGCACCTCCAATGTGTCCTTTTCACGGGTACCAAGAGGAGAGCAGCTATTTGGTACCGGTGCTTCGCACTTAAACAAAATTTTGAATCGAACCCAAACAGACGTCTAATACCTCGGTTAATGCTGGAACCTGGAGAATAAACAATTGGACGGACGGTAGTAGCCCCCAAACCAAGACCCTAATCATTTTTGCAAAATTTGGCTATTTTTCCCGTGCTGCACGGCTAGTTAATCAATGGGCCAGCCTTGGATTAATTTGTAGTATAAACAAATAGTCTCTTGTCTTGTTGTAGTTGGGCCAATGCACACTAGCTCGTACAGTATAGTTGCTTTCCACTTTCTTGGCCAGTTTCTGCCACTAGCCCCGTCTGTTGTGCGCTTCACAACGCCGTCGGTGCAGTGGCAGCCAACCGAGGCTACTGGACTTTTCCCACGTAAGTACGTACAAGCCCGGCATAATTATCTGCTCATCAAAAATATATGAAACCATCAATATAGAACATAAATATAATTTTAAAAACTAGTTCAAATATCCCAAAATAAACAAAATGTTAATGTTACAATAACATTTGAAACCATCAAAATATAGAACTGTTTGCAACATTTAATTCTTATAAAATACATGCAATAACAAAATCATTTTTCCTAAATTGTGATGTATTGCAACAAACCAAATCATTTTATGTAACAATGGAGAAGAGTTGCAACAAAATATTAATACAACAAAATAACACAACATTGTTGCAACAAAAAAATACATCTTGCCACAACAATTGATGCAACCACATCGCAAAAATAAAAAACACTTCATACAACATTTCGAGTCAACTGTTGCAACAAATTTAGCAAACGTCTGCAACAAAAATCGTACCCAAAAGCTGAGCCCCGGCACCGTGAACACGGCCGCCGCCGACACGGCCCCAATGGCGTCGTCGCATCTCCCCGTCTCCTCCTCATGCTGCTGGTGGTGGCATGGCGCACGAGCTCCAGCTTCTCCGGCCTTAGCCCTACCAAAATTGGCAAGCTTTGGCCGCGATGGAAACAAATCCGGTGAACTATAACAGCTCTGCGAAAGGGAAACCTGTGAGCTCAAGCCATGGTGGCCTCGTGCGAGTTGGAATGGCAGCACCTTCCCGGGGGATGAACTGGGTTAATATGATAAAGCAAGCAGCTGCAAACGAATAGTTGTGGTGAACTCGTGTGGTAACCTAGTAGAATAGTGCAAGACAGCTAGATAGAGTAATGCCCTGTTTAGCTTTGTCAAAATTCATTGGATGGATAAGCTACACATGAATACGAATAGATGCGTACGACGGGAGTCTTTAATATCGGACGTCCTCACTTAATCATTGCCCAATTTATTTAGGTTTTAGTTTAGAGTTGGAAAAAGAGGGGGGTCGGCTTCAGTCCCGTGCGTCCGAGTGCGTCGCTGTACGTGCGTCGGCTTCAGTCCCGTGCGTCCGTGCAGGCAGGCCGCCGCGCGCGATGGGTAGCTTGCTTGCCAGCAGCGAAGGGCAACGCGACGATGTCGACGTAAATTGGATGCTACTTACACCCTTCAAATCAAGATAAGGAAAAGAAAACCACCACGCAAAATTTATGTACTCCACGAAAGGAGGTAAATTGAAGTCCTGATAAATTTTACATACACTGATGTTTCAACTTACAACATCGGCTTGGCAAAATCTCTAATGCACATTTTTGCAAGAGTTTCTCGTGTGATCACACTTTCCACACTGGAGCATAGGCTGCTTCCCTGCTGAAGAAGGCTGTTACAAAATAGTACAAAGGAACACGTGTACAGCTGTACATTACAATACCGCCTTCCTACTCTACATCCATACTCCATCCCCTCTCCCCTGTAAAGTAAAAGGTTGCCTCGCAGCAAGAATTAAATGACTGGTTCGAAGAGTACATACAACCAGGGAATGCAGGTTTGTTGATAAACTGCCACTGCAAAATTGGTCAGACTTGCGTGCGTAGTTCTCCTCAGATGACAGCTCAGGTTCTATGTAGAGGATACGCTCCAAACTATACAGGTTGAGCTGCATGTATGCTTCCTGTATCCCCATTTGACAGAAATGCCTCAAGGATATCACCTAGACGCTCACTGTTACGGTGTATCATAGGCAACTGTAATTTTTCAGTGCCCATTTGCTATAAGATGAAAATCTTCTTTTCTTTGATATATCGCCTTCCAGCTCTCAATTTCCTCCCTTGACAAGCAAATTAATAGACATGTTAGCATAGATTCAAACCAGTCCAATAAACCAAGAGACGAATTCAATTATTAGACAAAGTTCAATAAACCAAGAAAAATAAAAGGGCTGTGAGAAAACATAAGCCTATGACAAACCGTAAGCAGCGACCAATAGAATCATAATGGAGAAGGGCTATAAGCTTGCGCTTTCCTTCAGTTCTATGGCCAACACCACGCTTAACAACAGGCAGCTGCTTTATTCCTCTGGCCTCCATAAGGTTTTTTGCAGTGGTCAAATCAGTATCCGGAAAGCACGTTAGCAATCCACGTTCACTCCCCTGGTACTGGAATCCTCGAGTAAGACACGATGAAATGGTAGAAGATGTGTCCTGCAAATCTTATTTGATTTAGTACATGTTTCCAAAAACTGTATCTTTGTCTTTTCCTTTCAGAGCTAGAATGAATGCACATTAAAATTGGTTTATTAGATATAAAATTTTGAGTTGCTTTTAGGCTATTGCCCTGAATAGCAATGGTTTGAAAATCAGTATCCAGCCTACACCAGTGAAAATACCATACACCAATTCGTTACTTATTAACACAGATGTATGTTATGGAAAGATATTTTTTTCACCATGTGAACATACATCAGACTTCAGCTGGTCTCCATTTATGAAACTTTCCCCATGCAATTCAAATCCCATACGGCTAATATCCCCTAATGTAATAATCCCTTCAAGAAAATCTTCATGATCCACAACAAGGGCACAATTTTGCTGCTTATCATGCAATAGCTTGAGAGATTCTGTCACTGTGACAGATGATGGAACTTTAACATAGCTCCTTGACATGGCCTGGGAGACCTGGAAAAAAAATTCAAATGGAAAATTAAGATAAACAGCATCACAATTACAAAATTACAATGTGTACTTCTCTAGAATTAATGACTAAGACAATTAAGCATTCCATATACCATCTAAAATAAAATTACAGAGGTTGCCAAACCTTCAAATCATCTAGAAGCATTTCCTCGCTGTGGGTACCATAGTTATGAATATCAGTTTGTAAGATAGTGAGCTCAAGATCATCTACGCCATCACCTCGCCTCCAGCAACTACTATTTCTGTCTTCTGATGAAACTGAAGAATAACCCTGCCTAGGTGTTCTAAACCCAGAAGGTTCACCATCATTTGGTTGGTTTACTACAGAAGGAACCCATATTGCCAACCCAACTGCTCCCTGTTAGAAGAGAACGAAAAAATCAATAAAGAAAATGGGCATAAGTTTTGAAAATGCAATGGCAAAACAGAAACATAGCATGTATGTCCTCTGCATTAATATGGTAATGAGAACCAAAAACAGATTAGATCCAAACAAAAACATGGGAGGACCACATTTAACACTCACTTACCATGAGAGGAAGCAAAATCCTGTAATCCTTTGTCAGCTCAAAGAGAAGCAATACTGAAGTCAATGGGACTGAACAAACTGAAGCTAATGTAGCAGCCATTCCAACCTACAGCTCAGACAATTAGTTCAAATAGGACATCGTTGCTTCAAGAAATAAGGAAAGTGGATTGCAAAGCAACTTACTAGAGCATAAGCTTGTGGCTGTGCAACAGCAGCATTACCAGGTATAGCTAAGTTAATTAAATATGCAGCTGACCCTCCAAAAACAGCTCCAACAGCAGCCCCGATCATCAGGCTTGGAGCATATAGTCCACCCACAAGACCAGAGCCCTTGCAAAGGGCAGTTGCAACTACCTTAGCAGCTGCAAGTTGAGTTAACAACCAGATACCAGGAGCAGAAGCACTTTTCCCAGTATGCAATATTTCTTCAACATTTGTGAAACCCCAGTATAAAATCCCTGGATATTTGAGAGCTATGAGGCCAGCTCCCAGCCCACCCAAAGCAGGGTACACTACAATAGGAAAATCAAATCTCTCTTTTATGTATCCAAAAATCTTGAAAACCATACTACCAACCGGCCAAATACCACACTGACTGCTCCACAGAGCATTCCTAAGATGAGGTATAGGGGTAGCTCTGCAAAACAAAAATAAGAGACAAGGATATCCTTCAGAAACACAACTGTTCATATACACTTATACAACGATACAAAAGGAAGAAAATATTATTTGGTTGAGAAACCATGTCAAGATCAAATTAAAAAATGAGGCTTCTGTGAGGAGCTAGAAGTTTTTATAGAATATGCCAAGTGCCTAACTTCATGAGAAAATCAGCTCTGCGGCCTTATAACCCATAAGCCTCAACAAAAATGGGAATCACATATTGGAGCTTGATGAATTGCCACAAATGGTAAACCCCAATATGCAAGTGGTGCCCCACAACAAGATAAAAAAATGGTTATTGTAATATATCCCAACTGCAATTAATAGATGAACATCCATTCTAACAGTAAAAGAAAAAAGAAGCAGGGCAGGTACCAGCAGCAGATTTTAGCTCATATGCCGGCACTATAAAAGCTGGTCTTTCTCCAAGCAAAACATTTGATACAGTAGATGATATGACAGATGCCAATATTATCATAGCAGTCGTAAAAGGAGGTGAATTTTCTGCTTTAAGTGGCCTCAGTACAGTTTCAATGGCAAAGAAGCTCCCAGCAACTGCTGCATTGAAGCCTGAAAACCCACAACACAAGAAATAGTATATTAGCAAAACTGCAAAAGCCATTAAATAAAAAAGGGTAACAGCACAACCTACAAATTAAAACTTAGGGTCGTAGGGGCAGCATTGTGATAGTTATTAATTATGACATCAAAACACTATATCTAGAGATAGAAAGTTGAGGTGTAGACATGTCAACACCATCTGACTCTTTTCCCATATCCAACAAACATGGCATTGCCATTTTGTGATATGTTACTGAATGAATTATCAAATGATATCAGCATCATGATCTTTCATACTAAGAAAACAGGCATCTTATCATCAATGCTATACCTGAAGCAATTCCAGCAGCAGCACCAGCAGCTACAAGAGCAATCCGCCTTTCCCTGTTATTTTCCATCATTTCTGAGCACCCATTTGCACATGATTTGCCAATATCCACACTAGGACCTTCAGGCCCCAATGAGCAACCAGTACCTAGAGTCACGGCAGCCTGGACAGCCTTTACGGCTGGAAAGATGGCTGCAAGGAAGTTGATTCCTTGCCTCTGAGGAGGTTTCACATGTTTCAGCTGCTCAAATATCTCGAGCAACCCATGCATCATTCCTACGACCACGCCTCCTGTCACAGGGATCAACAGTATCCTGTGCCAAGTATCAGCTAGCCTCTGTAGGCGGAGCCAAGCTGCACCTTCATTGGGGGTACCTGCCCATGCCCATTCATGGATGACATGAACCTAGCAAAGCCATAAACGGAGCTGTATATAGAATCAGTCATGCAAGATGCCACCACAAAATGTCAACTTTTATCCACCTACCTGGCTTTTACTTCAAATGGAGTGTTTGGGTTACAGATAATAATGCGCCAATAAAAATTGGCAACAGGACATCACAATTTTGTGGTGTTGGCTCCTGGACACCCAAATTTCGTGTCTTTACCAGAACACACTACTAAAATGTGGCTCTTTGCTGTAGGATACTGAGACCATTATAACAATATTATTCATTGTTTGGAGAGAGAAACAATTCAAAATAACCTTCATGCCCTTATCCTCTTCTTCTTCCTTCCTATTCCTTCTCCAGTCATTTGCTTCATGAAGAGGACGACTGGAACGAGACGATGACAGGGCTACCGAGCACGGAGGTGGCGAGCATGGCGGTGGTGAACTCCAGTGGCGAGGGAAGGCGGTTGCGCCGCTGCCGAGGTAAGCTCAGCCGCCATTCACCGAGCGAGGTACCCCAACGCAGCCCGTGACCCATTGCCTCCAAAGCCCTAGGTCCCGCCGCCGGAAGCCTCGTCGTTCCACGCACCTGCACTAGCGCCACCACCTTCGAGCGGCTTCAAAGCTAGTGGCAGCAGTCTCCCTTCCTTTTCCTCTCCATCCTCGCCCTCATCACCGGGAGCTCATGGTCGTCAAAGCCGCATTGTGGCCATGTCCTCACCGCGCCACCTCGCGCGTGTGCCTGCCGCTCCGAGCCTCGCTAACTGCGTCACCATAGCCACCCTCCAACTCCTAAACCTTTCCACATTCATTCCCGAGCCTCCCCACCGCCATAGCTCCTCATCGCCGAGCTCCACTGCTACCCCATGGCCGTCGTCGTCGCTGGCCCTGCACAAGCCACCTCGGACCAAGACGCCACTATGACGAATCCCCCAAGTCCACGCCATGCTCATGCACTAACCAATTGAGGCCGAGGTCACCGGAGTTCACCGGCGAGCCCATTCCTCTTCCGCGGCCACCGCCCCTGCCTCGTCCCATTCTGGCCGATGCGGTCACCGCCTATCCCCAAAAATGGAATAGCCATGTCTGGGAACGCGCCATTCGCGGGCCGCTGGACGCGTTTTGCTCAACCGGAGGAAGATGAGGAAGAAGAAGAAGAAGAGAAGGGGCAGCGGGTGCCGGACATGGACGTTGGGCCAACCAACGGCAAAGGAGGTTGAGGGCGTTGGAGACGGGGTCGAGGAGGCCGCCGCAGTGGCCGCCACGAAGGAGACAGTCGACGAGCTCCTCACCGTCAATGCGGCTGACCAGCGTCGGCGGCCATGGCGACGTACGAGGAAGATTTACATTGGAGATGAGAGGGGCAAAATAGTCTTTTCATCCACCTTCTCTATCCTCTCCAAACCGGGTATATTATTTTAATGAGTATAGTGTCCTACAGCAAATGGTCACATTTTAGTAGTGTTCTCAAGCAAAAACATGAAATTTGGGTGTCCACGAACCAACACTACAAAATTGTGATGACTAGGTCCTGTAGGCAATTTTTGCCATAAAAATTCTACATTAGCTTAATGCGGCAGATTTAACAAAAATTGTTGAATTTTTGGCATCCACCTCTTCAATCTAACACCGGTCGCTTAATTTCATAATAGTTTCTGAATATGAAAAAACAAGTAATCCAATGTGGTGAGACGTATGTCAGATAATGCTTTCATGTACTGCTTTGCATACATAGGTTTTGTTTGCACAAAAAAAATGGAACCAAATTTGCAGCATTGCATGAATTTAATCCACTGGTTTCTCCATAGCATTTGCATAGGGTCTTGGATTAACATTTCCCAGAAACTACTCACACATTCCAAAACTATGCTTAGATCCTATAAAAGGCTTACTACATCTTAACATCAATTCCAGCCATATATAGGACACAATGCAGGAACCAAACCCACTTCAATTGCACATGGATATCCAAGTTTCCAACCAGATCCACTCACCCCGCGGTTGAACGCGGCGACGCAGATGCCGGTCGCGAGCCCGAGAAGGCAGCCGATGAGCAGCAGCGCCCACTCGGGGGGCGCCCCGTCCCCGAGCTCCTCCCCCGCCCTCTCCCTCAGCTGCTGCGACGGCGTCGGGGACGGCTGCTCGGGGGGCGCGGCGGAGCGATGGAACTGCTGCTGGTGGTGGTGGTGGTGGCGGCGGGCTGAGATGCGGCGGTCGAGGTGGCGCAGGAGGCCGCGCACGCCCCCGCCGCGTCTCAGGTAGGCGGTGACGGTGGCCTCGTCCGCCGCCTCGACGTCGGCGTGGTGGTGGCCGGCCCCCGAGCGCGGCGAGGGGGGCGGCGGCGGCGACGACGACGACGCGGCTGCGCCGGCGGCGGGGTGGGATCTGAGGAGCGAGGCGTGGTCGTCGTCGCAGGCGGACATGGTTGCGTCAGGCGTCAGGAAGGCCGCATCGAGATCTGGAGGCGGGATGCCGGATGCGAGCGAGGGAGGCAAAGCGGAAATGTTGACGAGCGGAGACGGGCGGGCCTTCTTATAGGAGGAGGCAGGCGACGCGGGAAGGAAGGGAGGGGAGAGAGAGAGACAACGAGCACGAGCAGCACGGGAGAGAGACAGGGGACGACGGGCTGCGCACTTGCGAGTTGCGCGACTCGCGCGCCTGTGTCTCAATGGCGAGCACAGAGAGACTGTGACTGTGTCAATCTGGTGATGTGAGGTTCCTCCAAGTCCTCGTGTGCAGGAGGGCGACCGGATCTTCTGTGGCGGAGGGCGAGTTGTGCAGGAGGTTTTTGTTCTGCGTTTTCGGAGTGTTTTTATATTAGTTTTTGTATTTTATTTTGAAGTAGTTGCATGTAAGTGGCCACTCTCCTTTGTGTTCGATATACTAATCGTGTGATGTAGATCCGTAGCATAATTAAACTTGTGCTATGTTCGTCGTGACAAGTTAGTAGATAATAAGAACCGGTGAGTGGAACGTTGTGGTCCTGGAAAGAGACATTATAGAACATGATCATATTTAAACTTGATCATGTCTGCACTTTAGAGAAGGTTGAACACAAGTAACTAGGACTTATAATTGACTTAAATCCGCTCCAAACCCAACCCAACCCATGCAAGAATTAGCTAGCTTTTCAGCCCAATCCAACCCACAAATTAAGTTCTAGAACCCAACCCAACCCAACTCATATGCACTTCCCACCTGAACCAGCCCAACCCATGTCACTTGTATGGGTTCAACCCAATTCATCAATCCGTTTTAGGCCATCACATTGCGCGATGACAGAAGAATATACAAGGATAAGTGGGGTGCAGTCGTGCAGGGTGGTGATTAATTAACCTAATCGGGAGCTCAGGGATTAATTTAGTCACTTCAGCAACAGGTTGTGCGTTAGGAAATTGATGCAGGGGAGATGCTATGCTTTTGGAGGTTTGAATGGTAAGCGAGTTATTAGTTTTAGCAGTCGGAGCTTCATTACAAACTGGGATTGTGTCGTTCGTTCAGAAAAATATTTAGTCCAATAGTCTCACTGAGATTACATCCATCAGTCAAATACAATTCATACAGTGGCACCAACATTCATGCTAATAGTACCTTTAGAAAATTAAGATAACTCTTGAGTCTTCACAAAACACTCAATCTTCACTAGGAGAAAGTGAGCATTGTAGAACCTAAGTTATGATCTCCATGTCCGTATTTCCTTGCCAATCTGCTAAATGCTTGGAGCAACTGAAGGTACAGAAAGTGGCATCAGAATATATGTTGGTTCATAGCTAATTTTACTACTTGTTGCTAATTACTTTAAGTAAATGTTGTGAATACAAAGAGAGCATCAAAGGATAAGCCTAAACTTGACAGCTTATAATTAAAATTTTGGCATCAGCTCACATGAACTCCAATCCAATTGGACTATCGATACTAAACTTGAAGGAACAGAAAGAGTGGGCCAAGAGAAGATCATATCAGCACATCCCTCGTACAGAACTTGGATGCTACAAAAAGAGAAAATTGAAGACCATTAGCAAATCCCTCAAGCAGATGCAAAATTCTTGATCCAAACAAAAATCACTTACATTGTATTTTTTTTGTAACCAAACAAGTTAAAACTTATGCCAAAACTACGACGCACGTCAGCAAATTGTAAAATTTTGCTTGCAGCACTTATCATCACAGTTTGTTGTTATGACTCATGAGTAGGACTTTCTTAAACCGGACAATGAACTGAATAAAATCGTCATAATATTTTCTCTATCATTCTCCGAGTTCTTGGTGAAATCATATGATATATGTTACTCCTCTCTCTTTTTCCTAAAAGAAGAACTCTATTGTGTATGTATGAGCTAAATGATTTACTCTCACATTGCTAAACTGCCTACCTGTGTGTCTCTACCGCGTTAACAGAACATTGAGAGAGATTATGTGACAGTGTTCAAATGACTAGAATGACCAGAAATCACAGGTTACCGGCATAATTAAGAAACATGTGATAGCATTTAGTTTGGTTGCCAAAATTAAGAAACAACAGCAAGATAAAACTTGAAGGTCAACTAGCAAGGTTATAACATCAAAGTCTACCATTGCATCCATCGTCTACTCATCAAGATAAAGTAGTAAATCATTACAATAACTATAGAAATGGTCTAGGCAACTTACCCAATTTACTCAAGCTCCAACGCTCCCCCGTCAGATCATGCTCCATCTTGACCTGAACATTACAACATTAAAATCAGTTCAACTTCGGTATAACTTGCAATATTTAGGGCATTTATAAAAGAATATTTATTATACCTTCAGTATTTGAAACTTTAATTAGCCAGTCTTTGGTACAATCTAGAGCATCAAGTGTTTCCTGTGATAATGAGCTTCTAGTATCGCCAAGTATTCTACCACCACAGCTAAACACGGATTCGAAGGACACTGTGCTTAGAGATATTGCAAGGAAATTTCAGGCCATCAGCTCACGAGTCCTTTGGGGATCAAAGATAAACGAAGCTTCTGATGGTTGCTTTTTCATAGTTGTAACGAACCTTTTCCTATCATCAATCTCAATTTTTTGGCAGGACTCAGCAATGTGGTTTCTAAGGCTGTTTGTGCTAGTTTTGTTGGTATATATCGGCTTCAACTTGCAATATTTACAAACTGCCTTTGGGACACCAACTATAGCCAACTCATGCTCAAAATGTTCCCAAAGTTTTGCCTTCCTTCTAGATGTTTGTGATGAGGCCTCACCAATGGTGTCATTTGTACTCGAGCCCTCTGACACTTGTGTAGACATGCTTACAAACCTAAATTGATTAACGAATTAACTTTCTTAGTAAATGGCCAAAAGTTTGCATGTTTGGCCAATGCAACATAAAGAATTGTATAGCCTTTTCATCTATAGAATTATAGGAATGATGGCACTAGTAGCAGCTAGTAAGACTATTTCGGTATTTCTACTAGAATCTGTAGTAAAATCTTCATTAAACATGCAGAAGAGATCAGGGGCAGAGGGACATAAAAACCTGAAAGCAACATATTTCGGTATGCAATTAGAAATTAAGCTAGAACCCTGATTCCTAGAACTGGAAAGCCTAGAACAGAGTTGGGAGGAATAAAATCAAATTCAGTTAGGATGTTGGAACCTTCGCAAACTATTCATCTAAACGAACTCGAACTAACCCTGTCGCTATCAAGATTCAAGAAACATGTAGATGAACAGATAAATAATATGAAACAATTTGGGGCTCGTGATCGATACGAACAAAATTAGCAACCGACCTTGCCCCCAGTCGGTGAGCTTGACCTGGGCGCCCTTGAACAACTTTAAATTTGCAGATTTCGGGGGTGGACGGGGGGGACTCACGGTGGTGGAGATCAGGGCGTGAAGTGTAGAGTCGAGGGCGTCGGCATCGGGGGAGATCTAGGCATGAAGTGCAGAGTCGGGGGTGTTGGCTTCGAGGGAGATCCGGGCGTGAAGCACAAAGTCGGGGGCATCGGTGTTGTAGACAAGGGAGACGGGGATCTTGAAGCTCTCCTAGCCGTGGGCGTGGATGGTGCCGACATCAGGGATGAGGCCGGAGACGAGTTTGCGGTCGTCACTGTCAATGATGTAGTCAATGTCGATGAGCTTGACGGTAGAGAGATAGTGGATCTAGGGCACGAGCAGGCCGGCGAGGAGGAGCGGGAGCAAGCTGGCGAGGAGGGGCGTGGTGGTCACGAGCAGGCCAGCGAGGAGGTGTGCGGCAATCGCGAGCAAGTCGGCAAGGAGGGGCGAGAAGGTTAGCAAGGAGGGGGCACGGCGGTCGCGAGTAGGTCGACGAGAAGGGGTGTGGCGGTGGCGGAACCCTAGCCGTTGTTGCCCACCCCTCTCCACCTCTCGGGCTTCCTGGCAAACTCAAGACTCGAGAGCAACCCCCACCCATGCCAACCCACTAGAGAAAACCCACTGGTTGAACCCGTCTGAACCCGATTTTTTTTAACCCACACCAAATTAACCCAACCCGTTTTTACTCAAAACCCAGCCCAACTCGTTAGCTACCTCAACCTATTTCCACTCACCCAAAGCGAACCCAAATGAAAACCTAACCCATCTAGGTCATTTCAACCCAACCCATTATCAGGCCTACAAGTAACCGAGGTTGGAAAACTTGTGTAAGTTGACCCTCTATTTGGAATGTGAGAATTCCCAACAATTCCAAATGAATTGAACTGTTTCATATGAAATTCCTAAGTTTTCACGTGGATCCTGAGTTCACATCCGACTCGCAACTCATTTTCCTTGGAAGAAAAGGCAAGCATGTGTCCATGAGCACTTATCACACTGACGTCAAAATATTTCCAAAATGTCAATTTTTAAGATGCTATACAAAGGGTGTGAAAAGACGTTCCACGCCAAACAAGTCATCGATCCGGACGTCGACGGTGGCCTGAATGCTTAATGAGGATGCATGTATTTGTGCATCAATCCAGGCCGAGTGAATCAATAGCCAATTGATTCAGGCTACCTTGGGCCAGCACCACCATGGCACCACCATACGAGCGTGTAAAAGCCCATCACACAACATGCCGCATAGAGATTTCTTGTTCAGATATATTGGGCTCGGGGCAGCATAATCTGGGCCGTACGTAGTTTCATCTAGGCAAGGGAATAGCCTAAATAACGAACGAACAGGCCCAAAATGTGCTTGCCTAATCGGCTCGACCATGGCTGGAATAAAAGGCAGCCCAACTGACTAGCACTTCTCCCTTCTGCTTTTATTCCCTTTCCAACAAAGGAATACTACAAAGCACTACTCGTATATACAGAGGAACAAACGGTCCATCAAAACTTCGTTTTCTTCTCATTTTTAATGGGAAGCTACACTTGTTTATCATGTAGAGGTTTCTTTACAGACACGGCCAATGCCTCCTTGGGAACAATGCCAATAATCTTGGCACTCCACGCTTGTCATGAAACTGTGAGCAATGGCGTCATGGACGCATGGGCGAATCGCATTATCTTCTTCTTATCACTGTGCTAACCAATCCAAGAGTGAGCAGTTATGCACTCCTACTTCCCCAAAGGAAGAGCAAATCGCAGTCTAGTACAATAAGTAGCCCCGCCGTTGCAAGTATTGCACTACCGAATACACTGCCTGATTACCTGTGGCTGTGGATGGCTGGATGCCATGTATTTTTCTTCGTGTTCTGGACACTTTGACGGGCATGATTTCCTGGTGCACGCACCACCGATCGGCCGGGACACCTCACGTGGTTGGTAAGATGGTCATTTTCTTGCTGGTGATCGTGTCATCGGTTGGTGCGTGCCTAAGATTATTCTCTCCTCTCATTAGCAGGCAGGCAGTTGCCTTGCCCCATCAGAGGCTTCAGGCTGAAGCTAGCTAGCTTCTGATGAAAAGATTCATCGATCGGCTAATCACATACAAGATTCCGTTTCTAAGGTTAACTGAATTTCCCCCAAGGAACACGATGATATGATGCCATGAGATCTATATCAATTAACTGCAGGTCCCTTTCTTCTTTTTCTATGATTTTGAAGTGAGACTATTGGTACTAGCTACGACTAGTAGCTAGAGTTTTGGGAAGGTCTAGTTGCATGGGGATCGGCATCCCCTGTCACGGGTGAACAGTACCTTAACATTCCTAATATCTGAGCCGCCAGATCGGGAATCAACGGCTGGATCGATTGCTACAGTTCTGCTATACCTCTGCTACAGTAACTTGCTACGGTGTTTTGCTACAATACAGATCTAGCTCTCAGCTGTCGATTCCCGATCCGACGGCTGTAAAATAATGTCATGGTACTATTCATCATGACACTATTGTGCAATGTCAGAGGATTTGCTTCCGTTGCATGGTGGCTGCTAGCTCAGACTAAAGTTGCTACATCTGAGGCCTGTGCTATGATAATCATTTTGATGGCGGCTCAAGCAACCACTGCAGTCTACAGCTTGTCAAAATTGGTACTATCAGTGTTGGACGCCATTGGTGTGTTTAATGGACAAATGTATTATTGTAAGATCTAGTTCATTTGGCTAGATAGGTGCGCTTAACTGCCAACTTAATTGAGCCGAGTTCATAATTGTGCACCTAACCTGGCTTTGAGCTGCAGAAAAGTAGCTTTTGCTCACTATCTCATTACAGCATGATGATATTCGGTCTGTCGGAGTACTTCTAATTTTGAGGGCAACAATACAGCAGAAGCGACAGCAGAAACTTCCAAAGAAGAGAAACGCGAAAAAAACAGAAGAACTAAAATATCAGAGCCCTTAAATTTAGATGCCTGATTCCCGGCACAGCCTGACTGACCAGAAGTAAAGTACTACTCAGTACTCAAACGTACGTCAGTTATAGTAGTAGTAATCAGGTGGTTGGAAATGTCATGTGTAAAAAGATTATTTCTCGACTGATGAAAGCTACTCGTGAGATTCCCAAGCGCAACGGGCGCACGCCCATTCGCTCGGCCGAATCTCTATAAAAGGACACGAGGGGGCTGGGCTTATTGTTATACAGCCACTGAGCCAACGCAAGAAGAAGAAGAAGGTTTCAGATAAGATGGCGTTGCCTCTTCTGCTGGCCTTCTCCCTGCTCTTCGCAGTGGCGACTCCTATCAGGGACATCACTGATGCTTGCTCATCAGAAGTAAAGGGTATTATTCCTCCTAGTCTTGGCTAACTTTCTTGATTCGTGTTTTTGCATACTTGCCATTGTTACCTCTGGTTTCTGCAATTAGATTCAGGATATGTACTTTCTTGACATATCTCTAACAGCACTACTAACCTAAGATGGCATTAGACACTTCAGTAGCAAGAGAAAAGCGCACGAATTTTAGAGCGCTTAAGTAGCATTTGAGGAACCAATTTGCAACTTTCAGTAACTTCAGATATTTTTGTGATGTTCACTGCTCTTTCTTTTTAGAAAGGTATAAAATTATTGCTTAGGATGAATTAACCTGAACGTGTTGTGTTACTGAGGTGACCAAAGGGTAGAAAGAATGGCCTTTATGAACCTGAATTGCAATGATAAGTAAGATAATTTGAGCCCAAATTCGTGTTGGATATGCAGTGTTATCCTGCAAATATTTTCACACAGCGGCTAATTAAAGCGCCTTTGCCTATGTCAAGTATAACTGTATATAAGTTGTCAGCTCCAAAGGAAAAATCTAGATCGAATCTTTTCGACACGCTTACTTTTGTTAACTCTTTTCGCCACCAGGAAATACATAGGCCAGGTAATAGTATAAGTACGTTAGGTACGTATGATCGATAGATTATGCATACTTTTCAATGTTCCATCACCACCAGAATGAAAGCGCCTCGTTAGGTATGTATTTTGTCGACGGCCAATTGGCGCTTTAGCGCTGTGCTAACAGTCTGGCTGGAACATAATCTGATGCCATTCTTAAAACAAATTTTGTGCTTTGCACCAGATACTTCTCCTAACATGCAAGTATGGCACCAGTTTCTAGTTCCACATTTTACATGGACTTCACCATCCATATTATCAACGCTAAAAACTTCTTGGAGAGCAGTAATAATTTGGTAATTGCCTCTTAACTGCACCTCATACGATCGAAGCTAGGCTTCACTCTATGACCTTTCTGAGCTATCACATGGTCCCGATCAAATTGATGGCCAGTTAGTGACTAGCCCATAAAATGAAGCTCAAACGTACTGTACTTGCTCTCCCGTGAAATCAATCGTTTCCCACCGCCAACCACCGTATCTATCGCGGCCACAGGATGGCCGTCGAAATGGAAGGCATCAGATGCTGCGTCAAAAACGTCACCGGATACGCGAAGTTTTCAATGCTGGTCGTCGATCGATGAGGTCGTACGCCATTCGCTAGCTTGCTTTTTCTCCTTCCTTTGCCGTGACATGAATCAATCAAGCATTGTACCCACACGGCATTATGCCCACACCAGAAATGTGGCTATGTTGTAAAAGATTTGCCCATATAGCCACATCTGGGTTGTGGAGGTCCAACTTCCATAGCTTTTCAAATAAATGTAGTTATGATCCTATCATCCAATGTAGTAGTACCATCTTGGTTCTTCTCCTTGGAAAATATCTATGGGTGTTTCTCACGCATAATCTCCTTCACAAACAAAGAAAAAAACTAAGGTAGCTTCTAGTATGTACTTAGGCACAAAAGTCATGGAAGCCGTGTTGAACTGGTGGTCCTTACTATGACAACCACTCCAATGATCCATTATATCATGTTGAGTAGCGTCTAACTACCAACCAAAAGCGTCTACTTCACTCCCCTTTTTGACGTGTTTTCTCTCTTGTCGGATTTTCGCAAGCGCAAACCCGTCTAACCTCTGCATGACAGCACTAAATATAGTTCAGTGTTCCTGACCAATCACCGCTACCGCCAGAGTCAGTAAAGAACTAAAACATCCGGCATAGCAACTTCAAAATTCAAATTTCGAATTTTGGACGAATTTAAAGCGAATTTGATCGAATTTCAGCCGAAAAAAACCGGATTTCCGTAACTCATGCTCACCATCGCTCCCGCCATCCAACGGAAACATCCCGCAAAGATTTTAGAACCTTGGTTCATACAATAGTTATAATGATATATGCTTTTTTTGTTTCTAGTGACTATATAGTGATTGTAAACATCATCTTTCTCTCTCTTTCTCTCTTCGCCGTTCTTACCATCTTACGTGATGATATATACATCAGCATAAATCCTAGTCCGCACGTTGGCATGCATGACTCGGTAAGAATTAATGCTGAGATAAACAACTAGAGATCGAACATGCATCTGTGCCTAATATTAAGGGCACTCCCAATTCTCCTAGTTAGCAATGTCTAACAAAAAAAAAAGCAATGTCCATAGCATGCCAACTAGGATTGATGCTGAGGTGCTCCACCCTAGGCCGCCACCTCGTCGGCAGCCGCTCACCGCCCGCGGCCTCACCGCCCGCGTGCTCGCCTCGCCGCGCCACCATCTACCGGCATTATCTAAGATCCGGCCGGATCTAGGTGCTGCCGGTACAGATCCGGACGGATCCGGGAGGAAGCGGGCGAAGGAGGGGGGAGAAGGCGGCGGCGGCGGGGGAGACCGAGGTTGCCACGCGGGAAGGGAAGATGAGGAAGGAGTCGGTGGCCGGTGAGGGGAGATGGCCCAGCAGCCAGCGGGGAGACGGGCCGGGCGGCGGTGGTGATTGGTGAGATATGTGAGGGAGAGAAGGATAATGTGGGAGGAGGAAGAGAGGTGGGAGAAGATGAAGATTTATTGCTTAGGCCCACGATAGACACTATGCATTAGAAAAGTTATATATACATAGCAAGCAAAGCTAACAAGTTATGGTTGATTCCTCGATTTGCCAGAAGTACATGCATGCATGTGATATTTTAAGACCATCTTCAATGTTGTGTTTTAGCCGGTTCAAATGAGGAGAGAGAATGTATTGAATCGATTCAATATATTGGAGGGGTCGATTCCAAAAAAAAAATGCATGGAACCGAACTCTAGTTAGGAATCGATTCAAAGCATTAAACAATTCATATAAGCATTAAACAACTACATAGAGAGAGTGCGGTTGAGAGAATATATTATTATTTTATGGTTTTTTAATGTAACGTCGGTCCCAGTTATTAGTAGGAATCGGTTCAATACATTGGAGAAAAATAACCTCAGTTCCTAAAATGCTTATGTGGCATAACTTTGAATCGACGTCGGTTCAATACACTAAAGATGCTCTAAGAGAACTGCTATACATCTTGTAATTAATGTAGTCTTTGATTGGTGAAAGAGAGGGAGAGAGGGTGGAAAGTGAGATTGGATTAGGAATACAGGGGTGAAGGTGATATCTAGGGTATTGGATCTCTATCTGATGGCTCAAAAAGTGACTGATTTTCAAGAAAAAATGTTACACTCAAGGAGTACGTACCGTGCTTAATTTGTCATCAAGTCAATGTTACACTCACTGACTCACACTCGTTGGTTAGTTACACGTTGCAGTAGCCTCTCTGCCACCTAACATCATCTTGGACGCGATTTAATACGGTTATGACCAGTTGATGCTTGCCGGACGGCGATCAATGTGAGTTTTTCTCGTGATGCAAACCTCAATCAAGCCTTTAGGAGCTGATTGACATGTGCCCTCGATCTTGGGGTGCTCAGGCTGTACATTCCCTGTAGCACACTAGCCAGCACGTCTCATATGATCGCGACCCCTACCTGTAAAATATAGTATATCACTTGCATACTTGTTTAGATAATGAATGAGATGATCCAAAGCCCATTGGGAAAGAAAACGAGCAGGAACAATCTGATGTCAGGTTTGTTTACCCTGATGGCCTGATACATCCTAATCTGATGCATGGCATGTGCTCACTGTCACTGGCAGTACATACATGGCACAGCCATGTATATTGGCCGTTAATATTGGCAGCGTTGCCATGTTGGGTGAGGCATCAATTCATTATGCGTCACTGTCTAATCACGAGACTGCTAAAATTTTGGCGACAATAGCTGGTGCGTTAGGCTTTGTGTGGTTACCTTGCTGGTGACGACGAATGACGATGCACCGGCCACCGGAAGTAAGAAAGGCCTTGCTTGGCATCAGCGAAACAGAGTGGGGAGATTTTTGTCACGGTTGCGGTAACTTTTGGACGAACTGACGTATGCTACTGAACTGCAGATTTCCAGCACATGAACAGCTCCGGCCTGCACCTCGAGCTGCACCACCCGCGGAGCCCCTGCTCGCCGGCGCCGCTCCCGGCCGACCTCCCCTTCTCGGCGGTGCTCACCCACGACGATGCTCGCATCGGGTCCTTCGCCGCGCGCCTCGCCAAGACGCCGTCCGCGCGCCCCACCTCCCTCGACCGTGCCGACGCGGGCCTCGCCGACTCCCTCGCGTCCGTGCCGCTCAACCCGGGCACGTCGGTGGGCGTGGGAAACTACGTCACCCGCATGGGCCTCGGCACTCCGGCCACGTCGCACGTCATGGTCGTCGACACGGGGTCCTCTCTCACCTGGCTCCAGTGTTCCCCCTGCATGGTGTCGTGCCACCACCAGGCCGGCCCGGTCTTCAACCCCAAGACGTCCAGCACCTACGCCTCCGTGTCGTGCTCCTCGCCGCAGTGCAACGACCTCACCTCCGCCACGCTCAACCCCTCCGCCTGCTCCTCCTCCAACGTCTGCATCTACCAGGCCAGCTACGGCGACAGCTCCTTCTCCGTCGGATACCTGAGCAAGGACACCGTGTCTTTCGGCTCGAACAGCGTGCCAAGTTTCTACTACGGCTGTGGGCAGGACAACGAGGGGCTCTTCGGGAGCTCGGCGGGGCTCATCGGCCTGGCGCGTAACAAGCTGTCGCTGTTGTACCAGCTCGCGCCGAGCCTCGGGTACTCCTTCTCCTACTGCCTCCCGACGTCGTCGTCCTCCGGGTACCTGTCCATCGGGTCGTACAACCCGGGGCAGTACTCGTACACGCCCATGGTGTCGAGCTCGCTCGACGACTCGCTCTACTTCGTCAAGCTGGCCGGGATAACGGTCGCCGGGAAGTCGCTGGCAGTGTCGTCGTCCGAGTACTCCAGCCTGCCGACCATCATCGACTCGGGCACGGTGATCACCCGCCTGCCCACGAGCGTGTACTCGGCGCTGAGCAAGGCGGTGGTAGGGGCCATGAAGGGGACGCCGCGCGCGTCGGAGTACTCCATCCTCGACACGTGCTTCCAGGGCCGGGCATCGCAGCTGCGCGTGCCGGCGGTCAGCATGGCCTTCGCGGGCGGCGCGGTGCTGAAGCTATCGGCGCGGAACCTGCTCGTCGACGTGGACAGCTCCACGACGTGCCTGGCGTTCGCGCCCGCCAGGAGCGCCGCCATCATCGGGAACACGCAGCAGCAGACGTTCAGCGTCGTCTACGACGTCAAGAGTAACAGGATCGGGTTCGCCGCCGGCGGCTGCAGCTGAGGAGGTGCGTACGCGCATACACGGACTTGGGTAAATGGGCAATGCATTTGCTATTCGCTTTTCTGAACTCATCACTTTGATTTGACCACACGAGCTTCCTACAGTTCATGCATCATGCATGTGGAATTGTTGATGACTACATCAGAGAAGGTAGATAAAAGGTAGTTGATTGATAAAGTGTTGCTCTAGCACCTAGGTGTACATGTTATTACATCGTTGTTACGTGAAAAAAAAACACAAAAAATATAGGAGTAATGGTATTTATATTGTTCTGGCCAGGTAGTAATGTAGTGAAAGTGGAAATGCAAGACTCCAAAGAAGATTACAATTCACATAGCCAAGAGATGGGAGATAGCTTGTCATATATAGTAATTCTTTGGCAAGTATTGGTAAAAAAGATTTACTTTGTATGAATAGGTAAATTAAAGGGGTGTGTTTGTGTTTCAAAGTTCCTCCTTAACTTTAAGATTTTCTCCATCTACAGTGAAATAGTTGTATAAGTGGAAGATATGCTTTGTATTCATGCAATATATAGTTCTTTGGACAATGAAGATCGGTTCATATATTGTCATAACTCCGCAATTGTTGTATTCTTCTCTACTTTTGCAAATCGTATGATTGGAAGCCGAAGAAGTGGTTATGCAAAGCAAAACTAGTTGGTTGTTAGAAGGAGAATAAAGAGAGAAACTTTAGTCGTTGGAATGTTGCACACTCTTCAATAATGGCAACGACACAGAAAGCGCAACTACGCAAGTGCCGCCTTTTCCCGTTATGAACGAAAATATCTTCAAAAAGATACTGAAGGCGCTAAGACGCGCGCGCGGCACGCAAGCCACTCTCTTAGGTCAAAGCATGGTCACTTGTCCTTTACAAGTACTGTTTTCTTTTTCTTTCAGAGGAAAATTCAGTCTTCCTTGTTGATAGGCATAGAAGGATGACATCGATATGATATCAATATTTTCATGGCGCGCGTACATACATGCTGGCCGATCAGCAGCGTACGTCCAGTTGATTTGGCGATATTTTTTGTTGGGCGTGTGGACGTTAAACTTTCTATTTTTATTCGTCCTGGTGTCCGGCGGTCGGCCATGGGCCTCTATACTGTAGTGCATGGATACCGACATACCGTGGCGTCAGACGTTTCTTCGACATGGACAGATGAGCTACTATATATATCCAGACTTCATGTTCATGGAGCAGATGGCTCATAATATTGACAAGACATTTATTCGGCGGTTTAGCTTGTACGGTAGCGTATAAGTTCCATTCACTAGGTGGGGGCTTCATAGAAGAAAAAAAATGCCCTGCCATGATCGCAGTTGCAGTGTTGCACACTTGCACTCAACACGCGCAGGGGCCGGTGCTGGGAAGCTCGGGCATAGCCGCGCGCGCGTTGGGCGGGGGGAGGCGGCCTGCGTGCCGCGCGGATGTGCATCGTACATTCTTTGTCAGATGTGAATAGCTGGATTCGGATCAGATCAACTGCTACAATATTCATAAATAGTAATTTTGATCTCGGTCGTTGTTTTTTTTTATCACAAATAGCAGTTTTGATCTCAGCCGTTGTTTTTTATCCGACGGATGTTACGCAATGTTATATTACTAGTTTTTTTGATCAAATGGTTACAACAAGTAACTTAAACTTAAAAAATTTTCAAATAACTTATAAATAGACTGTTCTTATTACTATTCACCCATGACATTGCTCAGATGCGCGCGGCGTGGGCGCATGGGCGCGGTTGCCGAGCCGGCGGACGCGTAGGCGCGGCATTTCTCGGCGCAACACGCGCGCCGTGTGCGCCCGGGCATTTCACTCGTCGGATTCTGTCGGTTTTTGCCGCGCGCCGTGTGAGAGCTGGGGGCGCCCGGGTTGTTGCGGGCTGGTAGGCTGGGCCCTGCCTGACTCCTGAGGCCTGGAAGCATTGACAGACTCCTTTTGCATTCTTACCAATGAGGCCCGTATAAATCTGTCCCTTGTTACGTCGTATCATCTATGGGGATCGAGAAACGAGGGGCCTCGAATAGTCGAATGTAAGGCCGACGACGAACCGCACTCTCATCATGATTTTTGCATCCTCTCCGAGTCTATCGGTAGTCCATCGCCGTCCGTTGGGCCCGCGGCATTGCTAGCGTACACGGTCGTGTTAGCGGTAGTGCCACACTGCCCCAGGGCTAGGTGTGCTGAAAGGAGTCGGATTGAGGTCCACCCAGCCCCAGGTGCGCTGAAAGAGGCCGGATTGACTTCGCGCGGATGCGCGCGCATGGCAGGCGCCGGGTGGTGTCAATGTATTAATGTACGGGGCTAAGTGGTCCTTGAAACACTCGCATTTGTTGATCCGTCTTGGAGCTGGCTACGCCGCTGGCCTACAGGCTACAACAACCAATCGATATCGTAAATTCGTGTTGTATTATGTCTCTTTGATATGGGCGTGTCATCTCCGTATCATGTACGAACAGTTGAAAGAGCGGGCTGATTGGCTTGTACAGTACTATGTAAAAGCTCCATGTAAATGCCTCATGACTCACGAGCCATGTAAATGTCAAGTTCTTTGCGACATAGGATCTCCACAGCGGATAGGATTGCAGGGCACCAAGCGATCAGTGACTGTTGCGCCCTCTGCCTCCACAGGAAGGAAGACGCCACACATCTATTCACCACCTGCCAATACTCAGAAAACATTTGGACTCGACTAGCTGAATGGATTTCTATCGTAGCTGTACATCCCTCCAACTGGGTAGGACAACACATTGACAGCATGCAGGATTGGTGGGAGCAATGTCTGAACCGCTCCAACACAAAACGCAAAGCAGAATCGTCTTTCGTCATTCTCTCTCTATGGGTGATATGGAGGGAGCGCAATAGTCGCATCCTTGATGGAAGACCAAAGAGAGCCACTGAGCTCTTCCAGGCGATTAGAGACAATGCACATCAATGGAGTTTTGACATCAATCTTGACTGCCTCTGTACAGTTTCTGTTTTCTTCTTCTTTGTTCTCTCCTTTCGTCCATTGGGCTGTAACAACGCTTTACTCCTTCAATGAATTTTTAGCAGGATCCCTGCTTTTTTTTTTAAAAAAAAAATGTCTTCTATCAGCGGGTTGGTTGGCTTGTACAGTAGTATGTAAATGCTCCATTTATTAGGTGGGAGAGGGAGTTAGGCAGAAATCAGAATCAAAAGACTGTACCCTGACTACAGTTGGACTCGCACTTTAGTCACTTGTATTTTATTTCACCTCTCATGGTCTCGCTAAATCAACAGTCGCCGGCTCCGTGGCCCGTGCGGTCCCGGCGAGGAGGCCGGCGCGCGCAAGTTGCCGTGCGGCCGTGCTGGGTGCGCGCGCGCCGGCGCACAGCCAACGGCGCGTCTCGCGCGGGCGGATTTTTGACTCACGGACGTGGCCCGCGCCAGCCGCGGCCGCGGGAGGTGGGCAGTGGGCAACATCCGCGTGGCGTGGGCTTTTGACGTGGGACACGGGGCCTTGCTAGGCTTTCGAAGCCCATATAGTTTTTCTTTTGGCCCACGAAGTTCAGTGGGCAGAAGTTGCTAGAGGCAGGTGCAACCAATCAGGCCCATCTAGTTTTCGGCAACGACTTCAACAAGCAGCTCCATCTTCCGTCGAAGCGTAGCAAAGTTCTCAGTTCACGGATGTTTTTCTGGTTTGTTGTTATACTTGGTACGTCAGTCGATGTGTAATGATTGATCTATTTACATATTCCTTGACGTTTTGCATTTGCTTATTCCTTTTGTGATTGTCTTTTCATAGCTGAGATTGTACGAGTCTTTGCCAAGAAGTCACTATGTCTAGTTACGCGCTCAATCTTTTTCTCAAATTATACAGCACGCATAGAAATAGAGTTAGGCTTATAAAGTAGAAAGCTGAGAAACTTCTACATGCACGACTAACCTCCACTATACGCATTTGGACATCCTTTTCGAGTACTACACTTGGACATCTCTAAGCAAAGTAAGCTGTTTCGGAACATTTTCTAGAATTTGCGTCCTTCCAAATGGGGGAAATAGCTCGAGGTAAGAAGCAAGAATCGAGACAACTGTACACTCAAACTTTCGCCATAATAAATCACACCCCAATGTCACAACTAACAACAACATTTTCTCTTGGAACTGGAAAGTAACACGCCAGAAGTCTCCACAATCGGCAGTACTATGTAACTACGATGTGATGAATTATATGCATCACATCATATAATTCTTGATCTGAAGATGACCAACTCGTCACTTGTCCAGCATTGCTCAGAGATAACTTTTGTCGGCGCAGCCTTGCTTTAGCAGGCAAGGGAGACCCCGATCCTGAAGGACCGCCCGCCACCCTTCTCAGCGGACGGCACAGGGAAACACCCCAGGGTAACGGACGCTTGTTCTTCTCTGAATAAGCATCTGACGACGCGTACTCCCGGGTCTTCTCCCTCGCGGCCTTCTCGTACTCCAATCTCTCGTTCTCGTTGCGATAGGCAGCCTCGAGGTTGATGGCGCCGCCATCGATGACAGGGTCTTATGTCGTACACTCGTACATGAGGGAAACTATGCCCAGGATAATCTTGACGGGGGGACCCACCAGCTGTCGTTGAGAAAGTGCAGCTTGACCACTCCACTACCCGGATCAATGTTCGGATGGTACACCTACAAATGCATGCAGCAGCAGGACATGCATCCGAATATCATCAAATCCAAAACAGACAAGAATTTCACGATACAATTGGGTGCTGAAATCAATTGGCTCCAGTCTGCATCTTCTTCAGCGATCTTAAACTCACTCATGCATCATAACTACTAACTAGTGCCATACATATCTTGACATAGACGACGAACTTCCCGCCGGCGTAGGGGCTTCCCTCGGGGCCGGCGATGGTGGCCCGCCAGTGGAAGAGATCCGTCGCTGTCGCGCCGGGGAGGCACCACGCCGGCGGGTCGGTCCGGAGCCTGTCGAGCTCCTTCTCGAGCCGTTTCGTCGTGATATTCCTCTCCGGCAACGACGCTACCAAGACTACTGGTACGCACAGTTCGGATTTCGACCGGAAATCGGAAATTTCGATTTTATCGCCCCCGGTAGGAGTTCAAACCGGGTTCAAAAAATTCGGTTTGCTTGAATTTTGTCCAAAAAATGAGTTTACTTGAATTTTGTTTAAATTTAATTTTTTAAATGCAAATTCTGAAAAATTATAAAAATAACAATTTTCGGCCAAACCACCCTTACCGTCCCCGTTAAAAAAAATCTTAGCGGTAAAAAAACCCAGCTGGTACGTGGCTGCAAGATATGCACAGATCACTAGATCAGTAGCAACGTTGAACAACATGTAGACAGGCCAACTCTAGATTAGTTTAATTGAATGTGATAGTAGACTTAGGGCATGTACAATGATATATACAGCTATTATCTATAACATCTCTTCATGTTATCTGTAGATAGCACTAAAGACAGCTTATACAATGGTTGTGGTGATACAGTCGGCTACAAGACTGTAGACAACACATAATTTTTTAATGTTTTTTTATTTCAGGTGTTACAGTCGACTACAAGATTGTAGACAATATCTTTTTCTCTCTTCATTCTCTTCCATTAACATCAGCAAAAATTCTATGTAGCAGAGACTATAGACAGCTGACATAAACCCATTGTACATACTTTTTACTCTAGCTAGACCGTAATTGAGAGAGTTATAGCCCTGGTGCATGGGACCGCGTGACTGGCCTAGAGAGATTTACATTGAGAGGAGGGGATCTGAAACTAGTTGTATACGGCATGCCAGTATATCGAAGAGGAGGTATACAGTATACCCATATATATATTTGTCAAACCACAGTAGTATCCATGCATGTATCTTATATTACGGGTTCAAATACATGTCGTCTACGATATGATCGTACTTTGGTAAAATCAGATGGTATTCGTGTGTCTAAGTGTCTTAACACGGATTTTTAGACGTCCTAACACGGATTTGCCCTAAAAAAAGAGAATAGGATCGAGTACGAATATACCAAGGCTTAGAAACGGATTGGATGAACCTCAGATATAAATAATTGGCAACTCAGTTGAATTCGAACACTTTATAATTTGTACACCAACTACATATAAGGTGTGACATCCCAAAGTTGGCAATTGTTGAAATTGAAAAGAATTTAAATCTTTTTTTTTTGGTTGTTCGTTGCTATTCGAATTTTTGGCATTCATTACAGAATCTTATTTTGGTTTTTGCCCAGCATTTCTTGTGATAAAAATGGAACCAGGAAATCAAGAGCCAAAATAATCGAAATCTAATTTAAGCATAATCTGAAAATATGTTCTCAAACCGAAAATCAATAACCGAAAATGAATTAAATGAAGAGCAAAAGTGTTGGTTTTTCAAAGTTTCAACTCAAATTTTGTTTCCAACTCCTCCCTCTTTCCTCTGTGTGCCCATGCCGCGCATGCCAGAGCCCTGGCCCCTGGCCCCTGCTCCCGTCCTCGCCGCGCCCACGCCGCACCGTGCACCCATCCCCGCGCCGTGCGCGCTCCCGTCATGCCTGGTCAGTGCGCTGCGCCCGCGCCCGCGCGCCCGCGCCAGCCTCACCTGCTCGTCCAGCGCCTGGTCGCATCGCCAGAGCACGCCCCCGTCGGCGCCCGCCGTTCCCGCCGGTCCTCGCCCATGCTAAGGAGTTAGACCAGCCCTGAAGAAACGCCACTGCCCACTGCCCTTCTAAACAAGTGTCTTCTTACTGATGAATCGGAACCATGATCAGGCGATGCGCGTCGGCGCTCGTAGGCCCTTCCTGATGAATCGGAACCACGAGCACGCGATGCGCGGCGCTCGTAAGCCATTCCTGATGGATAGCTTCTTCCTGACGAATCGGAAGAAGCATGAGCAGGCGGCGATACGCGGCGCTCGCAGGCCCATCCTGCTGGATAGCAGGAGAGGATTGGCGTCGAGGCCGTATATGTGAGTCCAATCCCTGGCCGTCCCCCCGTACAGATCTCTCGTTATCGTACTGATCGGCAATGTCGCGGTTGATCTGGCGGTCGAGCAAAGGGTCATAGAGAACGGAGACTATGGACAGGAGGAGACCTTGTATATATCGTGAAGGCCGGGGCCCAATTGTTCTGGAAGACATCCAGGACCATCTCTCCCTCCGAATCGATGTTCGGATGGTACACCTGCAGATCGATGCATGCGTGGAGGAGATTAGAACTAAGATTAGAGAGAATCAAAAGGAATTATCCATCGTGCATGTGCATGAACATGCATCTATCTACCCCCTCGTGCATCGAACAGCTGCAAGTAGTAGCAATGATCCAGCCCTTTTCGTTGTATTGAGTGGTAACCCAAGTCAATCTCGACGATTGATCATGTATATATATGCTTGATCTAGAATCCAACTTTATTTATCTTCTTGATAAAATTCATGAATAAAGATCAATCGTACGTTATGTACATTCTTAATTGATATGGAGTACTTGATTGATCCTTGCATATATAATAATATGAGAATTCACGCACCAGTTGAGGAATTTACATGCACGAATGGTTGCATCTGAGCTAGGCAAAGCAACGACAGCACGGCAGCATACTTTGATACTTTCTCTTCTATAAAAGGCAACCAGTTCCAACTTCCAACTGATATACAGTGATAGACATCCATCAGCTCAAGAATTTGTACCGACCAACTTTAGCAAGCTCAAGAACTAAGTAACTATCATGTCAACAGTTCTCATCAATCAATCAAATCATCCAAACCGAATACACTTTTGCGATCGAGAACATGCAGAACAGAGTTACCAAAACCATACTAGTTAATTTCACCTTCCAATAAGGATCGAATGATCGATCACCCAAATTAATGTGACTAAGTACTCTTCAGTCTTCACTTTCTCAACATTACATGTACTATATGGAGGCCTCTTAGAGAACTTTTCTTGTGCCCTTCTTCTACGATCTATGCAGTAGATGGTAAGGAGACCAGTTCTGAACAAACTCCGCTGCTCTTCTCCACAAGGGACTGATCACCCCACTGTCATTGGGTAATGCGACCGTACTGCTTCCTGAATGACCAGGACTAGAATTGCGCGCCTTTCTCTCATGGGGTAATTCGATTGTACTGCTACCGGAATGATCAGGACCAGACTGAATATGATCAGGACCAGAATTACCTGTCTTTACTGGATAATAAGAAACAATTGGCGTCGAGGCGTACTTCCGCGTCCAAACCCTGGCCTTCTTCTCGTACAGCTCGATCTGGTCCTCGAACTGGTCGGCAATGTCGTCGTTGATCGGGTAGTCGAGCAAGGGGTCGTTGAGGACGGAGACTATGGCTAGGAGGAGGCTGTGTATCGTGTAGGCCGGGCTCCAATTGTCCTGGAAGATGTCCAGGATTATCTCCCCCTCCGAGTCGATGTTCGGATGGTACACCTGTAGATACATGCATGAGTTTAAAACTAAGCAAGAAAAGGAACCGGAAGAAATTCATGGTGCATATACAGGCATGGACAAGAACAATCACGATAGATATCAAAGGCCAATCGCGATGATAGATGGATGTACATGCGTGCTCAACGATCAAGCAACTGTTGCTATCTCTTGATCAAATCCGCGAACTATGTATTCTTTTTTATAGATGATTAACAACTCACTTACTACGCACATAGGAGCAGAGGCACACACGTACGTATAGCCAAAATCCGTGACTAAGAATCAAAGATGATGTATTAGCTTGTTGATCGCATTAACCAGATCGATCTATTCATGCGTCAAATTAACCAGCAATACACGTATGCACCTTCGTTTTGAAGGTAAGCTTCGGGGGGCGGAAGGGGTAGTCGTGGGGGATCAGGACGTCGAGTGGGAACGTCCCGCCGGCGTACGGGCTTCCGTCGGGGCCGTCGATGACCACCTCCCAGTGGAACAGATCCGTCACCGCCGCCGCGCCGGGCCGGCAGAACGACGGCGGGTCGACCCACAACCGGTCCAGCTCTTTCCGGATGCGCGCTCCGAAGCCCGGCTCCGGCCGCGGCGTGGTCGCCCGTCTGGTCGTGGGGCGGGCTGGCGCCGGTGGTGCAGTGCTCATCCTCCCGAGTCCTTCCGATTTGCCGCCTCTGGATTGTGAATTTGTGATGCAAGGAAGGATATCTACCCTGGATGCTCAGGGCGAAAGGCCTCTTTTCTTTCTTTCTTGCCTCCCCCGTTCTTTTGAACTAACGGAGAGATCGACTTCGAGGCCAATTGCGTGGGGAGATCGATCAATTTATAGAGATCACCCTGTTGATATTATCCGAGATTCCGAGTTGTGGGAAGGCTCACATTGTATAATTCGAGCTGTAGAAGAGTTGGGCCAGATAATGATCTGAGTTGCAGGCATTGTTACTCGGCTTAGTAGCGGGCTTATAAGGGCACGTACAACGGCCGTCTTTTTCTCGTCTCTGTGATGGTCTTTTTTCAGAAAACCCCCCAACTTAGCCGAGAGACGGGCGCATCGTCGCGTCGCGAGGCGACGGCCATGGCCCGTGCTCCGATGCGGAACAGACGACTGCGGCTCCGTTGTACGGGCTCGTCTCCTAGAGGCGACGGCGCGCTCGGATCCCGCGCGGGCAGCAGCCGCACGCGTAGCAGCAATCGATTTGGCGCGCGCGGGATTTTTCCGCGCCAAATCCATCTCCACCTTCATATATCCCCACATCCTCACTTCCCCCAAATCCATCTCCATCTCGCACTCTCGTCTTTGATTTGGGTTCGCCCAAGATGTCGACATCAGCTGCAGCTAGGAAGAAGAAGGGCTCGACACCGTCAGCTTTGGATGCGGCGGCGGCGGCGGCGGCCCCAGCCCATACCCTCAGTCGCGGTGGTTTCTCGGCACCGACAACTCTCTCCCTCGGTCGTGGTGGTGGCTCGGCGCCGGCGGCTCTCTCCCTCGGTCGTGATGGGGCTCGGCGCGACGGCCGCTCTCGGGACGTGGAGGCGGCTCAGCACCAGCCGCGACCCGCCCAACCATCACTGGTCTCGGCAAGGGCACGGCGACGGCGCCATCCTCCATCGATGGATCCAGTGTAGGTGCCTTCCCCAGCTCTTCATCGTCCATGGATGGGTTTCCGTTCCCCCCTTCACCGTCTCCAGCTTTGTGGGATGCGGCCGGCGGTGATCCTTCTTCTCCTGGATTTGGGCGTTCAACAGCTTGGGATGCATCATGGTAATCACTCAAAACTTGTAGATCTGTGACTATAGTTTGGGATTATTTCAATTTACAAACCTGTTTAAGATGTAGTAGAAGAATAGTTGAGGAATATCCTAGCTTTAATATGCAGTGGAAGATTTGAGCAAATGTGTGTGTTCATCGTGTTTCTTGCTCATGCGTACCCACACTCTTTTCAACTACAGATGGTCATGAATCATTTGCTCATTTCCACAAATTACGGAGGGGATAATTTAATACCGCCATTCTCATTCTATAGTTACATCTGGTCGCCGTCTGTGTTGGAGTTGTTAGACCAAGCCCTGCTGCTTGTGGCTCTAGTGGATGTTTTTGCAGCTTGCAAGCTTTATAATGATCTTGTAATGCTGGCGCTATGAAGTGGTAGTCCATTAGGGGGAAAGGATAAAGAGGAATAGATAATTTAATACAACCATTAAACCAGGTTTAGTAATGTGCTAGAAATGTATGCAGCTCATGCAAATAATGCTAAGTCTGTAATCACAATGGTAGTAATATACCTGATAGTAATATGCTAAGTCTAAATTTTTTCCTGAAAGCAGAATTGCTCATGTGTGTTTGCTTCTGGTGATTATCTTTCACCTCCCTGATGAAAGCAGATTCTGATGATGGAACTAGAGCTTTTCAGTCAAAAAAAATTATTCAGCATGTATTCCTTGATTTACTGTAATTTCAGTCACTATCTATGTTTGCTCGTAATACTGTCAGTCATTATGTTTCATGCTGTTAATACTACCTATGTGCTGCAGGGATAAAGACCCACGTCCACCTGGTGGTTTCATGAGCTACTTCGGTAATCAGCCACAGAACTTTCATTTGGTTGGTGCACCTATTCACAACAGTCCTGCAAGTTCACCGCCTGAAGTGGAAATCTTGCTTGCGCCGCCTTACAATGACAATGACAATATTAGGACTGAGAGGAGGATCCTATGGACAGAGGACGAGGATATTAGATTGATGAGCGCTTGGATAGAACATTCAACAGACTCTACCTGTGGAGCCGATAAGGGTGGTAAAGAATATTGGAGTGAAGTTGTCGAATCTTACAACAAGACTACCCCAGCACTTCGTAAAAGAAATCTGAAGCAATGCAAGGATAGATGGCACAAGATTAACAGGTGGACAGATCTCTTTGAATGTGCTTATGTTAAGGCTCGCAGATTATTTACAAGTGGATATTCCGATCAAATGTGGATTGATGCAACCCACAAGTTCTATGTGGAGGACAACAAAGATGCAAAGTTAGGACCCTTTATTGGGATTGAGGTTTGGAAATTATGCCGAAAAGTGTCAAAGTGGAAAACATACAATGAAGATCTGAAAAATGCACGTAAAAGGAAATCATTTCACCTTGAAGAAGAAAGGGATGAAGATGATGAAAGTTTGGAAGAGATGCCAAAGCGACCAATGGGTCAGAAGGCAGCTAAAAAGGCAGCTCTAGCTGCAAAAGGCAAGTCAAAAGGCTCCAACTGTGATGATGATGGTAACTCAAAGGAATCTGCTATTGATATAGACAAATTAGGTAGATTTAGCAAATTCCAGGAGGAAACAAATGCAAAACGCATGAAGATATTAGAACTGCAGCAGAAGCTATCATCTGAGAAGCTTGAGACCACAAAAATTGCCCACCTTACAGCACAAGAGAACAAAGAAGGAAAGAAACTTGAGAAAGAATCAAAGATGATGGAGGCTTATAACAACCTCATCTCACAAGATACAAGTTCAATGTCCGATGCGGAAAAGGCGGAGCGAGTTGCTGCCATGAAGTGTCTTAGGAAGGCCCTTTTTCCTGAAACTGTCTGAACAGGTAAGTTGAGCAACTTGTACATGTTAATCAATCAGGTACTCAACTCTTTTTTCAGTTCTTGTCTGAGCATGAATTGCATCCAAAACTTGATGATTCACATGTATTTTCTGGAGTACAATCCTGCAAAACATTCGATCATAAAATTAAAATGAGCACAAGCTGTGTTTTCCGATCTTGTAAACTAAAAGTGGAATGATCATGTACTCATGCATGGAGTACTTGAACTGGCCTCTTTTTTAAATTGCTCATTGTTTCCAGATACTGTTGCTTTAGATAAAACCATGAAAACAGTCACATGTCTTGAAGATCTTGTGTTACTTCTATAACAGAAGCATATTGCCAAGAAAAGTTATAGCATTCAAAATGATATTTATCATTATTTATTCTCTTGCAGTCCGTAGTGTTATGATTGATAATATTGATAAAGTCCTTGAAAGGGTGATCGTTTGGAACTCTCGGTTGACAAGATCGCAAATATGCAAGGAAATACAGTTCGATTTAAACGACAAGCTCGCCGTTTGTAAATCGCTTTGGTGGAGAAATGTTAAACTCGCGTATGTAATCTTCCTACTAAAAGTTGTTTGATATATTTTAGGTTGGATCTCCATGTTTCCTTTTCTGCTTGCTACCATCGATTTATTGTTTTGTTTCATGAATTTCTTTTACACTGAGTTTTACCATCAGTACTAGTCTGACCAACAAAGGTCCAAACATTGATTATGATTATCCTCTGGCTGCAGCAAAGTTTGGAAATTGTCAAATGCGATGATGAGATATTGAGATACGGAATTAAAGTGGGCACAATTGTTTTGTGTGAATAGTGAGATGATTCAGATCTTTGAAATTTGGTCTTACTTTAGATTTGCACATCCAGTCTTGTGGTGCGCTTGTTTCCCTCCAGGGGAGCAACTATTGCAATACCATTGCAACTGTTTTTTTTTTGTGGTGCGCTTGTTTCCCTCCAGGCGGCAACTTGATCCTATCTACAAATTTTATCCTATCTGTTAGTGAACTTTTATCTTATCTGTTAGTGAACAGACCTTTGCTACATGTTATCTGATCCTATCTACAAATTTTATCTTATCTCATTAGTGAACTTTTATCTTATCTCGTGTCCGTGAACTTGCTAGTCATTATCGCTTATTTGAATGTGAATAGAGGTGCTCCACTATTATCAATTATCTGAATGTGAATAGAGGTGCTCCACTATTATCAGTTACATTCATAAATGGTCCATGCATGTCACTAGTGCTCCACTAGTATGTGAATGTGTTAGCTTTCCTACTATAAAATGGTACCAGTAGCATCCTCCCACTGTACATTTCTCCCTTCCACCACCCTGCTGTAGTTAGTTCCTATGGAGCCGCATGATGAAGAAGACGAGCTGCAAGACGCCGAAGACTTTGATCCTACAGAGGTGTTCACCGTGGAAGATATGCTAGCAGAGGATGAAATCTTAGAAGATATGGCAGCAGAGGAATTCAATGCCAGGATCAATGAAGAAGCATCAACTGAATCAAGTCGTCGCCGCCGACAGAGTGGACCAAGGAGGTACATACCAAGGAATCGAGAAGCAGGTCATGAAGATCTTGTCGCTAATTATTTTTCTGCAAATCCTATCTACACTGATGAGATGTTCCGTAGGAGATTTAGGATGAATAAGCCATTGTTCCTACGTATCGTGCACACACTTAGTGATTGGTCTCCTTATTTCACCCAAAGACCCGATGCAACTGGTAGGGATGGACTTTCACCGCTTCAAAAGTGTACTGCTGCCATTAGGATGCTAGCTTATGGAACCTCGGCTGATCAACTTGATGAGGTGTTAAAGATTGCTGCAAGCACTTGTTTGGATATTTTGGGAAAATTTGCTGAAGGAGTGATTGAAAATTTTGGTGAAGAATATCTACGCCCTCCAAGAAGCGATGAACTGGAAAAAATCTTACAAGAAAATGAAGCTCGTGGTTTTCCAGGAATGTTGGGAAGCATCGATTGTATGCATTGGGCATGGAAGAATTGTCCGAAAGGTTGGGCAGGCATGTTCACACGTGGTGACAAAGGCATTCCTACTATGATCCTTGAAGCAGTGGCAACTCGGGATCTTCGTATATGGCATGCTTTCTTTGGTACCGCCGGGTCCCAGAACGACATAAACGTTCTAAACAAGTCACCACTGTTCATTCAAGCAATAAAAGGGGAAGCTCCTGCGGTACACTATAACGTAAACGGAACACAATATGACATGGGTTACTATCTTGCCGATAAAATATATCCAGAATGGGCAGTATTCGTGAAGACGAACGCCCTCGATCGTAGAAGACAAATTATTTGCATTGATGCAAGAAGGGGCGAGGAAAGATGTCGAGTGCGCATTTGGTGTGCTGCAATCACGCTTTGATATCGTTCGTCGACCTGCAAGGTTATGGAAGCAGGGGGACGTTATCAACATAATGCAAGCTTGTGTTATCCTTCACAATATGATAGTGGAAGATGAGAAGGATTCAATTAGAGAAGTCTTGGATTTGAATGAGAATGCAAGTGCGACGATAGTGCTCCCACCTGAAGTGCGTACAAGCGACAACCCTGATCCAACCTTCGCAGAGGCACTTCGTAGAAATTCCGCTATCAAAGCTCGGCCAACACATAGGAAACTCAAGAAGGATCTAATCGAGCACATATGGCAACGCTATGGAAACAAAAGAAATTAGACAAAAGGCGTTGCAACTATATATAATATAATTATTATATTGATGGTTTTAAAAAATATTGTAATCATGTTGCTCTTATTTATCCATGATACATTTTCTATTAAATAGTCACACAATGGTATACAAAAATTTATTTATAGTTGATCCTAGCTACATGCAAAGCATTAAACAGCTTAGAGACAGACCCCCTGTCTGTGGGTTGTATGATCTGTCTTTATACCTGTCTGTATGATAGATTCGAAGCACTTAGAGATGGACCCCGTCTGTGGGTTGTACATGCCCTAAGTCACATCACTTCACCACCTCGCCCTAATTGTTCAACGAACACCGTGGCCTCGTTTGTTTGGGTTGTTAGCGAGGTGAACCAAACCAAAAAAATTATAACGCCAATAAAGATTGGCAATTGTTTGATTGCTATTAATATTTGGTAATGCTAACAAAAATTTAATAACATCAACAAAATCCAATGTCACATATGAATAGGCTTGTTAATAGTCTAGAAACCAACTCAAATCCACATCAGCCCACTTCAATGAAGCCAGACCTACTAATAGTCTAGAAACCAACTCAAATTCACACCAACCCACTTCAATGAAGCATATGAATCAAACCCAACCCACATGTAACTTCAACCCAAACCAACTCAAACTATTTACCTCGGTATGGGTTTAACTTATTGGAACCCACGGGTCCATCCCATTTAAACCCATTCCCACCCCCACAAGTCTCAGCCCACACTAATTACATCAGGGTGCTTAGCCCACTTCACAGAAAAATCAGAAAATTCCCAAAAATGAGAAAAAAAAAATCAAAGAACACCTAAAAATTACTACCAAAATCACAGAAGTAAGAAAACAAAAAAAAATCACAAAAAAATGTTTCCAGAAGTTAAAAAATATTCAAAAATCAAATAAATTGAATACAATTTAATAAATTTAAGGAAAATTCCAGAAAATGAAGGAACCATTCATAAAAAACAAATTCAAAAAGTAAGATAAAAGTACAAAATTCATCAAAAGATATGAGAAAAATTCCAAGAAAATCACAAATATATATATACAACCTTGCTAGTTACTCATAACATGTCTAACTGAATAGCATCAATTCAATTCAACGATTCCACAAAATAGCTTTTGCATGATTATCAATATCATTCAAAAATCCTGCTGGTCCAAAAACAAAAAGATTAGGTAGTCTATTGATAAGTGCTACAGATTATCGATCACAAAAAAGTGCTATAGATTAATTACATCCCAGATCTTAACAAATAATTAAAGTTTCCAGCAACAATTTGCAGAGCCTTGGTGTATGTTCCCAATCCATCAGAAAGGAATTTCACATGCTTGTTCTCAGGGTGGCTTCGCCCATGCCTTCATGACAAAAGGATTTTTAGCTGCAAATCATAGCATATTGAATTAGTAAAGTGGTTTTCTAGCCCAGCTGCTTTAGGTCAAGATTATGTGCAAAATGAAGATAGTGTATCTATCAGTATTCAGTATAGGAGGACAGAAGGATAACAAAAACATTACATTGTTGCATAACAGACAAAAAAGAACTTAGAGCTTCCTGGGGGGTAAGTGATGAATGCTGAGTGAAGGAAGCATGACGGTACAAACCAAGAAATGGAAATATGAGAGCTGACTTCAACAAAAACAAAAAAGTGTCATGCAAATATGTTGCATGCAATTTGATATTTTCTAGAAATGACAAACATCAAAATTAGTTTCAGGTTATAACAATTTCACCTTGGTGCTTACATATAAAAAGGGGGGAAATTAGCATAGGACCCCAAAAAAAAAAATCATTAACGAAATAGAACAAATCCAGAAGGATATAAATTAAGGTGCAACCACATAATACAATATGATGCACAAGGCTAAGCAGATTTTTGCCATCTGATTTAGCTTTTAGAATCCTCTAAAAAATTCACATTACACGAAATTAAGCAGGAGTTAAATAAAGAGTCTAGTGTAGTTGATTTAGTACTTGTTTTTTAGTTACAATTTTAAGCTTCATGGCTATGATCGTGCTCCAGACTGTCATGCTTGTGGTAAATTGAGCACCTCAAGAACTATTGTCCACCAAATGAGAAAGAACCTTCTCCAAGTCACGGCTTTGGTAGCTTTCTTCAATAGTCAAATTTGCAAAAGGCTGAAGCTTCTCTTTAGCATCGTTATCAACCGAGCTAATGTTGAAGAAAAGGAGAACAAATAAGACACTCCATCTAGGGACCAAGTGAGTCAAATAAAAAATGATACCTTCTATTCCCCAAAGGGGGGGGGGGGGAGTTAACTTCAGAACCTTATTTGGTCTACATATTAAAAAAGCTACATTTTACGAAGGAAAAGGAACGGAACCATAAAAGGAACATTGGGGTAACCAAAAGCAGTGGGCCATCAGAACTACAATTCAGGGGTCTTTTGGGCCATCAGAAATTCAGAACTACAATTCAGGGGTTAAATAAGGACAGTGAGCTCACTAGGTACAATACTGTCTATAGCATGAATCTAAAGCCATCAGATAGCATATTTGAGATAGTTTTCCATCAACAACCTAGAGTAATCCAGGAACAAAAGTGTAGTGAGAATACGATACTCTGAAATGGGTAGCCAAAAGCACGGTATGTGATTGAGAAATTGCCCATTAACATGCCAAAAGATAAGCTCTAAATATGAGGATGCAAGTGATAGAATCCTAACCGGATATTCACTTGCAAGATCAGGCTTGTAGAAATCATAGATGTGAGCCATGTGAGAAGCTCTATATTTACTTTCAAAAGAAATAGGAGCATTTGGACCAATAAGCATTGCAAAAGCAGCAGCAGCCCCCGTAGGCCGAGCTGGTCCTTCTGCATAAACCTAAACATAATAATTGCATAAGATGGGCCAGTGAATGAGTGTTGCACAGGGACAAAAGGGAGAGAAACTGAAACCACCCAGTTCCAAAACCAAAAGGTGATTTTGGGTGACAACTCGCACTATCTTTTCAAACAACAAGACCATAGTGTCCATCCCAGGAATTACTTTCGACCCAATTCACACAATTCAAGAGGGCAGCTGTTCCACCATAACAGCTGCCCCGGGGGACCCAGGGGACTCGTCCGTGGGTGGGCTGGGTGGCTTTCCTGCCCCCACGCCAACTGAGCCAAGCTCAGTTCCTGGCGTTACTTGAGTCAACTCCTTCAATATCAGTATTGCCACTTTCCTGTGTTTGGAACAAATGTTGACAATAACGAAACATTAGGTGAGACTGAAATAGAGCTAACAAAACAAATAAAAGTTGAATGCACTGCCAATTCATCAAGAGATTCAGTATAATAAGAACAGGTAAAAAATACGCCTTCAAGATAATAGCTTCCTAAATTCAACTCGTTAGGACGTTCAATTCCAACGAAAGAACGGACTTAAAAGGGAGTAATTGTTCGAGATAGCAACAAGGGATATATATACCTCATAGAGATGACATCTTCCACCTCGCTGCAAAAGGCCATCCAGTCCTGCCCAAGACCAATTGTGTACTTCACCTTGCTTGCTCCGTCATGAGCCTCCAACGCTTCCTGCAGCCATTTACTCAATGCATCAACATTCAACTCCAAGTCTGACAACCCTCTTTTTTCAAGAGCAATCTGCTCTAACAATCCAGAATCGTAACATAACCTTAGGATGAGGTCTAGGAGGAGCAAGGAGAAAGAAGAAGAGGCGCATACTAACCAAGATAATTCAGAGAAGGACGGGGCTCGCCAGCGTAGAGATCTGGGGGCGGAACCGCAAAGGGGATACAGTGGCGGTGGGCGGCAGAGATTTGGAGAACCATGTTGTCGTGTGCTCGATTCAATCTGGACGAGGATAGGAACACGACGGAGACAGCAGCAAGGAAGGTGAGAGGAGAGGGAGGGGGCTGGTAGGTCACCGTTGACCTGTGAGGGCGGCGGCGACTTGAGGCGCGTCGAGTTCTCGATCGAGGAGTTAAGTTTGAGGATGACTGGATGAGGCAAACGTGAACCCAATTCTCGCCACCCCAACCTGATTCTCTCCACCATAAGTTGAACCTACCGTGAACCCGAAACTTTTGAACCCAAACCAAACCAAATCAACCCATTTTTTCTAATAAACCCAACCGAAACCGTTAGCCTCGTCAACTCGCTCCCACCCATCCAAAGCCAACTCACAAGACAACCCAAACCGTTAAACCCATTAGAAACCAAACCATTAGCAGGCTTACACGCGGGTAATCCAAAGGCGAGAAAATCACTCATTAAAATTTTGGTAACGCCAAAATTTATCTTGATTGCAACCCAAACAACATTATTGTTATCAAATTTTGACTTTGCATAAGTTTTGGCTATACCACATTTTGGCAGGTTCATTGGGTCATAGACCAAACAACCCCATGTCTCCTAAGGCTCCTGTCGCGAGGAAAATATATTATTAGCCCCCGTTCGGTTCTCAGAATTGAATCCGAAATTGGGGGATTGGATTTGGATTTTTTGAATTCTGATGTTTGGATGTACTTGAGAATTGGAATTGTGGACCATTTTCGGTTGAATCGGAGGATAACTAAATCAGGCCTCCTCCAATACAAATCACAATACCTCTTAAATCGATTGAAATTGTATCGCACCTTCCACCAATGACGAAACACGATGGCCGTCACTTCCATGGTTCCTCCTCTCCAGCTGGACTCCGGCGACTGCCGCCGCCGGCGAGCCCCTGCTTCCTCTTCTTCCTCTCATTGCTACTCGCCGCCTCAACTCCGACTGTCTTCCTCAAATCCGGTCGTCCCCAAAGTCTAGATCCCGTCGAAGCGGAGCCGCCAGTGCTCTACCTACAGTTACACCTCTAAATCCAGTCATCGGTGACTCCGCTCCATCCCTATCCCTTTCCTTCAGCGAGACTCCGGCCACAGCATCTTCCCCATCGCCAGCGCCAGCGCCGGCACCGGCACCTCCTGTTCTCAGACTCCGGCAACCGCAGCCGCCGGTGAGCTCCATGGGCCCGCCGCTCCTCGCCCCAGATCTACTCACCGTCGCCATGAAGACGACTGCGCCACTGCTTCCTCGTCACCAGCGCCGCCGGCGAGCTCTCCTTCCTCTTTTTCAGACTTCGGCAACCGCGCCGCCGGTGAGCTCCATGGGCCCGCCGCCGCCGGCGAGCTCCCGTGGCCAGGGCACCTGCATGCTTGAAACCTCCAGCTAATTTGGATTCCTCACAATGGCATCCAAACAACATTTGGATTTGAATTGAACCATAATTCCACTCTACAATTTCATGTCATCCAAACACTAGAATTGAATTTATAAACTGATTCCAATTCAACTTGGATTTGAATTAGAGCATCAATTCAATTCATCCAATCCAACTCTTAGAACCAAACGGACCTAACGTGAATATGCGGAGCACTAGAGCAGGCAAGCCGCGTCCACAGGACACAGGTCACTAGTTAACCACAGGAAGAACAGAGCAGCAACGCCGTCAAAACATACCACAAAATTCCTCGCGAAAAAAAAAGAAAAAAACTGGTCTAGCCACACCGAATAAAGAAATACGTGCACCGTTGCACGATCGCATCCAAGCAAAGCAAGGCCAAGCAGAGCACAGCTTGTGCCCAGAAAATACCTAGAGCGAACTAGTTCGCACTGGTAGGGCGGGGGAAGAGGCCGTTCAACTCACGCAAGGCACAGCATCATCGATCTGAAGGTTCACATCATCACTCCTCTGGAGTCCACAGGCAATACAACTCACTGGAATCTAACATATGATCAGCGTCCTACCACGACACAGGCTATAGGCATCTGTACATTTCTTTATATACACATACAGCAGGATACAAGATTTATTAATGGAATTATCAGGTCAACTTAAAATTCTGATTTGAGGATACCTAATTTATGCTGACAAGATTCAGCGCGGCTGAGGCACAGCAGGCCCAACATCTGCTTGGCTTTCGCCTCAAAACAGCGAGTCAAGATACGAGTAGTTATACAGACGGCCAAACTGGAGGAGGCTGCCATACGTTCTATCCCACACCCCGACAAAAAGAGCGTCGGTGTCCGGGCTGAAAGACATGCCAGATATCTCGCCAAAGAAGTCCAGCTCTTGTCTTTTGTTGTAATCACTCCCGACGTCGAAGATGTGGACAAAGTCTGCTGGTTCTGCCATCGACATGAACCGCCCATCTGATGTGAAGCGGATTGATCTAATGGCTCCAAGGTTACCCCTCAATACATGGACGGATTTTGAGAGATTCCTCACGTCCCAAATTCGGCATGTCTTGTCTTGGTTGCCAGTAGCAAATGTTTGGCCGTCAGGACTCCAAGCTGATGCAAATGAGTAATCCCAATGGCCTTTCATGGAATGAAGAGTCTGCATCCAGAAACAAAATAATGCACCCACTTAATCACACGTCATATCAACACTTTAATGTGAAATATTGATCAGAGCTTGGTTAACATCTATATGATGTTTTATGCCTGGATATGCATGTGCTGGTATACCTTTCCTGAATTCGCATCAATAAGTAACCCATTAGGATCGTCCCCCACAATAATAACAAGCTTTCTGTCAGGACTCAGTGATGTATGCTGCATGAACAAAATAACAATACATAGTAAGGCCAGAGTACAGCAATAAAAACATTTGAAGCATTCCATAGCAAAAGGTATGTTGAAAAGGCAGTGATGTTGGATCCATTTACAATCAGTGTTCCGTACTTTGTAGGAAAGGCAGTGATAGGAAAAAGGAAAGAAAAGGGTTCTGTAGTTGGCACATGCAAGATTATCTTGTGGGGTGACAAACTGACAATTGCCAAATATGCAACAGCATACTTTTCTTTAGCCACTAAATCCAGAAGACTGAAGTACAGAACTGCATAATGTCATCACATTATGGCAACATAAATGTTAGATACTCCATTTTGCTCTTTAAATCCATCATAAATTCGTACTCTAATTTTACTAGGTTTGCCAACAGCAAGGTACCTAACATGGCATAACAAGATGATTGTAAAGAAGCACATTGAGATGAACAAGGAAACAAGACTATAACCATATGTACCAAAAAGAAGAAGAAAAAGGCAATGCATCTCTAGTACAAACTACAAACGATATGTTCCAAGTTTCCAACCATAACACAAGAAAAAAAGAAACAGGAATAACCGAATAACCAAAGGGACTTACGTTCACTGGCCAGTCAAACTGAAAATGCTTGCAGAGATGGAATCTCTCCATGTCATAGTCTCTTACACCAGAGTCATTGTTCGATGCCATGAAGTGAACAGCGCCACTGGGGGGGAAACCAGAACTAACATGAACATACATTCAACAATGTTGCATCTTTAATAACAGGGATAGGACGTTACCTAGAAGTATTGAATATTTCAACTGCATTAGTAATAGCATTATCATCATATGTTGTTCGACAGCAAAAGCTTATTCCTTCTCGATCAAGGTGCTGCATTTCATGTCAACAAAGGATTAAAAAATCAACAGAAGATCAATATCAAGAGTTCATCAACATATTAAGCATGTGAGCACATGCACAGATGCATCAGTTAGTTATTTTTAAGCAAAATTTGCATAACATTGGTCGGTTTGTTTAAGTAGAGCAAATCCAGTGATTATGTTGGTCTACCATGCACACATCTCACTGTAACATTCCAATTTCATAAGAGATAATTCCAGTGGTTAGAATCGATAGTGCACAAGGAGCTAGGTGAGCATCCAGAAAAAGAATGATATTGATGCATGCAAACATCATAAATAGTGGAAACTTGTCAATCCTCATATAGCTAGCATACCATGCCAATAGATAGCACAGCTATTGGTTGGATTCAAAAGGAGTTGAATCAATCTGGAAAACTTACCTTGCAGATTAGCTCTCCTTGAAATCCACCAGCTACCAGCAAATTGTCCTTGACTGCCAAGGTACTAACTTGAGTTTGAGAAAAACCCTCTAATAAACTTCCTGGGTGCTTCTGTAATAAGAGATCCATAAACATTAATAGAAGAATAACTGGAGAGGCTGCAGAGGAAGGGAAAATTTAGATAGAAAAGGAACTAGAATAATTAATCATACCTCCCTAGGTGCCACATGACCTTGGACATTCATAAGTTCAGTATCCACACCACTCAATGCCGACCAGTGAAGAACTGAGTAATGTGACATCAGATAGACGTCATGCTTGGATGTAGCCCATACTAAATTTCTAAGCTGCAGGAACAATTCGGGTCAATTGTTTCATACTCTTCACATTTGCAGATCAAAATCATATAAAACTAAAAGAGAGGAACATCAATTAAGAATTTGCGACTGAATGCAAATGATTAGCTCAAACACAGCAACATATAAGTTTACTGATTGACAATAGATTATAGGCAGAACCACATAATAAGGACCTGCAGAGATCCCTGAACATGTTGAACCGTTACAATAAAAGTGTGTCCAAACAGGCAATGCAAACTTAAATTAATCCCAAAGATAAAAGAATTCAACACCAATCCTTATTTTCAGACAAGAGACTAAGCATGAATACCTTGCTCTTTTTTTAACATAGGAATACATTACATCCATACAAAGTTTCATCAATTATTTCATGTTTCAAAACATTTAGTTCAACTTAATTTAGTACAAATTTGAGAAGATAATACAGATAAAAGCACTTATGCAAAAAAAATTCTTCAAATTAGCAGTTAGAATTTGCAATCAAGCACAACGTAGTTGACTGAAATAGACAAATGCGACCAATTATGGAGTATGCTTAGCAACTTTGCACCTAATTAATTTTTTGATTTTAATATTCAAGGAGATGGTACAGCAAAAACAATGAAGATAAAAGATCAAGATGAACGTTGACTGATAAAGTAACTTAATAAGTCTGAAGCTGGTTCGGCTAATGAAATGTAGAAACATAATCGTAAGATATCTAAACAATTACATCTGATAATTATCCGACAGCATATTATCATTTGGTGGTGTGTGTGGGGGGGGGGGGGGGGGGGTAAGGAAGGCAGAATGAACCCACCTGAAAATGTAGGATAGTCGATTTTACTGATCTGGTATTTTGTCTGAATTCATAATACATTCCACCTTTCTCAGTTGGTTTGCATTCCTGTTTTAAGAAAAGTGTCCACTGTTAACCACATGCAGATAGAAAAAATTGCATGAACTGAACTTTCTGAAAGACACACCTTTGCTGCTGCTTCTCCAGAATTAGGCATATTCTCATAATTTTTGTACTGCTCTAATCTGGTCTGTCTGTATTTTTCACGCGTGATAGCTAGCTTCTCCCATGGTATTCCTTGAATGTCCTTTCCTTTTCTTACATCCGCTGACGAAGTATCTGGGATCTTGTCATTCTAAACAGAGAAGGACAAACAACCATTTAGAGCACTGCAGTGTGGTTCATGTAGTTAAAACAATGATCAAGTTGCCACTCAGAAAGAAAACCATATTTATAGAAACTCATATTGGTAAAGTTCAAGACTGGTTCATAAATCCAAAAACTGACCAAGGGAGATAACATCTTTCTATATCCTATGTCGAGAATTAAACAAATTGACATTAATTTAGCAAAGGAAGACAGAATAGATAAAACAATGGAAGCATTTACATAACATAGCATAGCAGGTGAAATCATAGGTAGAGATGCGCAATCTTGCAAAAAGATAGTTGCGTAGATAGTACCAAAAGGTTGGGATGGTGAACGATTGAAGACAAAAACAAATTGTGCAACTATGTAAGAGGACAAGCTTCATGGATTCAGACAATCCTCAAAAGTCTAAACAACAGGCAACTGCATCAGCCCGCCAAGTCTCAACAGCCAACACACACAAGATGCGTGAGCATTGTTGTCGTTTTCGTGGATTCAGAATGAATAATCAATGCCCCCAATCAAGCCATTTATAAACTGATTGAATGTCTACTCCATGCGTAGTATCTAGTATACCATCACAAGTAGCATGTGGGCTAAGTAACCGAAACATATCAGCAGCTGAGCAACGTACAAGTGTCCTACACTTGTAGTTCTAGTTATCAGTGGAATAATGTTCTAGTAACGCGACAAGAACTGCATTTAAAAACAATGTTGCATCGACTTGATTCCAAATGCATGCAGTGACGCAACAATACAAAATAACGGACATACCGACTGGCCGTACTCTTCATCCTCCGAATCGGAGTCCCTAATTCCGCGCTCTTGGTGCTCGTCGCCCATGTCATCGGCGGGCTCATCCATGTCATAATCATCCTCCATGTCTTCGATGTGATCTTCGTGATACATGCACATGGATCCTCTCCAAAGAGAGAAGCGTCCCTAGCCTGCAAACAGAACATCATCACCATCAGCAACCACGCCCTCACTGAAACGAACTGCGCATCAAGCAAGCAAACAAGCGCCTCTAGAACTTTCCACACCCATCCACTAACAGCAGTTGCCAATCACAACAACAAATACTAGAAGCTCTTCGCAGTTTCTATCAGCAACTAGGCAGCTTCTAGCATCACATACCGTCTGCCTGTTCTAAGTTCTACGCACTTGCGGATTAAGCAAACACGAAGAGAAAATCCGCACCAAATGGAACAAAGTCCACACAGGGTAGAATTCCCAAGCATATCAACAAGGAGAAGAAAAAAAAAATCAAACACAGAGTCAACAGTCACATCATTAGCAGCAGACTAACCATCCCCAGAACCGAAAAATTCCTCCCCAAAATCCAAAAAAACAAACGCGCTTTTTCCTCAAATCAGGCTCACACACCACCAATCCCCCACGCCCCCCGCTCCAAACCCTAGACCCCGCCGCCTCAAACCGCCCACCACCCAGATCTACCCTAATTCGAACAGATCACCGTTTCTCACCACGAAACCCCCCAAAAAAATCCCAAAAAACGCAGAAATAAAGGACTGGACGCACCTGGCCCGATCAAGCGGGGGTCGAATCGGCCGCCGGGGGGAGCGGAGAGGGAAGCCTGCGCCTCAGACGACGCCGCCCGAGCCGAACCGAGACGGAATCCCCGGTAATATAAGCGACGGGGAGCCGCTCCCTTTTTCCTCCCTCCCTAACAGAACGAATTAATTAATGATCTTTTTTCTGTTTTTTTTCCCTTCCACTTTTTGGGTGTTTTCCCCTGTCCCTCAAACTGCTTTTTATCTCTAATTCCCGTCAAGTGTTCGGAATTACTTTACCGAATTTTATTCTGTGGCGAAATAATTTTATTTTTCGTGCCTGTTCCTGTGCTCGTCCGTGTAGTGGGTTAGGCGGGGACAGGCCGTGTCCTACTCCTAGGACTAGGACTAGAGGGAGAGCGAAGTAAATCCTCTGTTATTGCATACGTAAACAGTGTTATAATATTATTTTGTAGTTGTTGGATCGGAAATTGACGGTTGAGATCTAGATTTATGCTGTAGCAAAACACTGTTATAACAAAACTGTAGCAATCGATCTCGGCCGTTGATTCCTAATCTGACAGCTCGGATCTTAGGAATGTCATGGTACTGTTCAACCATGACATTACAATAGGAATGTCAGGGGATGCCCTTCCGCTGGGAGGTGGTGGTGGATAATATAACGCGAAGCGGCGGGGTGGTGGGAATTGACGAGTTTGCCCCTGTGAGGTTTGAAGGAAGTGTTTGGAGATGACGGATAATACCCGACGATCCAATGTAAAAACATCGCATTGGTGGGGTTGTTTTGAGGCCTGATTCTTATTCCATGTATCCGTTTTCGTATAAAATTTTATGAATATAGAGCATAGACTGGGATATAAGAATAACAACATCCGGTCCGTACATATTTGATGGGATATATTGATAAATGAGTAAAATGGGTACTTACAAAACGTTAATATGGACACGGGAACATTAATATCCTCTATGATTTAATGGTCATTGACTCGTTTATAATCTGAATTTATATTTATGTTTATCAAATATGATAAATAATTTTCTAGTTTGTTATATAATCGACGCCGGTGACATTTTTTCTTTATGTGTGTAATATCGATGCGTTAGTTATCCGTGATCGATTCGATTTCGATCTGTATTCGTCTCGTGTTTGTATGCCAAAATTAATATGTGTATCAGTATTCGTACTTCAGTGGAAAAAATATAGGTTCGAATTTTTAAAAAGGCAATATGCGACGAAATCTGACCTGTTATCACCCTTATTAGTATATGAGAAGTTGGAATGCGGCACTTCGATCACGTCGGTTTTGATGGGCGATAGGACGGGGTGACGCACCGGTGGCAGATCAATCGTTGAATTTTCAGCCCAGTAAATCAGTAATACAAGTGTAGAACCATATCCTTCGTTCGTGCTGTAATACGAGCATATGTGGAAGTTTCTGGAATACTCGCAGACCAGTAGTCTACGCAAGTTGAGTATGATTGACTCTTTTTTTTTTTTTTTGTCAGAAGAATGTTCTTCGGCTCTCTTTGCTTCCTTTTTCGAAGGAGTCAACAAGGGGGAGAAGGAACCTCACCTGAATTGTATTGCCTATTATGAAGTTTTAGTGAGATACATGAAGGGATGAGGAGAAGAGAGATTTCCAGGCGGAGATCACGTGCCGATCTCTTAGTTTCTAGCTGCATCACTGTCACCTCTGTATTGTTTCACTTCGTGGAGTGAAAAAGAAAACAAAGGTATTTATGTATAATTTAACCACTTGGAGAGAATGAAATGAACACCACTAATTTGATGCTCTGGTTGCTCTGCCGTTTTGAATGTGAATCGGTTTTATGTAGGAGTAACTAACTATAGAGAGGTAGTCTCCGGTTTCTACGTAGTTAATTGTTCTAGTTATGGATGTTGGGAAACCATGGGCCTGACCCTGCAGTCGGCCAATTAGTGGGCACCCCATCCCAAACCCTAGCAGGGTCGTAGCCTATAAATAGGGGGTGCTATTCATTGTAAAGGATTGATCGATGGATGAAGGAATAAAAAGAAGCAAGAAGTCCCCCTACATCTCTGTGTTCTATCTCTTATTCTGTTCTTGTGTTCATGCATTGTTCTTACGATTCTACGCTTGTTCACGAGGTAATCGCTCGGATCGACTCGCCAATGACGGTTCCTCAACACGTTATCGCGACGATCGACTCTCCTCGCATCGAAAAGGTAACCGCCGATGAACGACACTCGTAGATTGAATCGCTTTTTCTAGATTGCTTTCACCCGCAAATTTGGCTTTCTAGATTGTTTTCCTACGGTGCAAATCCGCTCTAATCTACCGCGAGCCGACTTGAAGTCGCCGGCCAAGCCGATCGGTGGATTGCATGAAAGAGTAGATGATGATTGTACCGTATGGTAATATATGCAATCGCATTGAAGGAACCATGTGCACGGCACCGCCGCAGCGGCCAGCATACCTCGCGATACGCACGGTCGGCATAGTCCGCCATCACGTATCGCCACGGAGGCAACGACAGAGCCACGCCGCCAGCACGCGGCAAGCATGCACATGTCGGCATGAAGCCGCGCCCCGTTGCAATCTCGTATTACACCTCTTTGCATCGCATACATACATAGATGAACAGTAATCGTGGATGAACAGTACTCGTGCGTGAACAGTAATCGCGGATGAACAGTGCTCGCGCGTGAACAGTAATCCCGGGTGAACAGTGCTCGCGCGTGAACAGTAATCACTGATGAACAGTACTCGTGTGTGAATAGTAATCACGGATGAACAGTACTCGTGCATGCACAGTAATTGTGCGTGAACAGTAATCGCGAGTGAACAGCGGTTACATATGAACAGTAAAAAAAACTCGCGGCGCCCGCATGCGCCGTGTGATGTCGGCCGGCCGCGGCGCTGCCGGGCGGCGCCGGGCCACCTCCCGTAAAGGCACCGCCGCCTCGTCGCCTGCGCCGCCGCCCATGGCTCGTAGCCACCTTGCACCACACCGCCATATTGCGCCATGGCATGAAGTAAAGGAAGGAGGAAGAAGGCTCGGCCGCGCACCGTCGAACCGAGCCCGCCCGCTGTGCCGCGCGCTGCCGCGCCGCGCGCGCCTCACCCGCATCGCCGAACCGCGCCGCCGCCGCCGCCAGAGCGCGCCCCCACTGCGGCCGCCGCTGCGCCGCTGAACCGCCGCCGCCGCCGCCGCCGCCGCCGGTTGCGGCCGCAGCCGCATGAAGCCGGGCCTTGAAGCGCCGCCGCCTCCCGCCCGCATGGCGCCACGCCGCCCGCCGCCGGCGCCGCCGCCCTCCCGCCCCGCACCGGCCTCCGCAGCCGCCGCGCGCGCGGCCCACGAGTGTCGCCTCGCCGGCTTCGCGCGCGCTCCGTCGCCGCCCCACCTGCGTGATGTCTCCGGCCACACCGTAGTCATACGCCGAGCCGCCGTAGGCGGATAAAATCGGCCACTGAGAAAAAGAAAAAGGGCAATGAGCGAAAAGAAAGGAAGGGCCACCGGTGGAAAAAGAAAAGAAAGGGGCGCGGTGAAAATCCGATTTTTTTGCAAAAGGGCCTCGAAGTCTTGAAATTACGCGCAAATTGTCTCGAATCGATATTTTGCGTGTTAACCCTCAAACTTGCGCTTTTAAATTAAAAGTCATTTTTCCAGCAGAAAAGGGCTTCGAATCCAATTTTTTGCATTTGAAGCATGTTTAACTTTGTTATTATTATTTTTATGCAATTTATTTATCAGATTTATTGCTTTGATTATCTCGTGATTGTTTATATTGCTTTTAATCACCGAAAATAGCAAGAAATCATGAAGAATGCATAGAAAATACGGAATACGAACTCGAGTTCGATGAGCATTATGAGAATTTTGCAACCATTATATGCAGATTACTAGCAAGAACCCTTTAAACTTTTGCATGAATATAAATATGATCGCATCACGAACCAAGAGTTCAAAGAATCGACCAAAGATGGCCGATTTTGTATAAAATTTGTATCGATCTTCAATTGTGGTAATGTAATCACGGATGAGCGTAAGATGGAGAAGATTTTCTACCTTTCACCCGAATGCGGTGCAATCCGCACGCAACTAATGTCAAGACGGCTACATGCGATGTCGAATTAATTGATATCATGCAAGTTGCGAAAACTCGTGATGATGTTCTCGTAAAGAACTACATCTCGCAGCCCACCTAATAGCAATGTTGGCCATAAAGCCATCGCTAGCGCTACAGTGATGAAACCTCTCACGAATGAGAGGAGCAAGAAGGGTAAGGTAGTGCGTCGCACGTTATTGATGCTTTCGGTCTAAGAAAAAGGCAAATGATAGCATGAGGTACACCTCGCCATTGCAGTACAGAGGATTCACATCCATTAGTTGCACTTATGAATGTGGATGACCAAAGAGCAGACCCCATCATCCCTCCTTTGGACATCGCAGCGCCACACACCGTAGTCGCCTAAAAGGAGAAGATCGCGCATGGAGCCGATTGAGGCGAAGTTCTGAATACTTGTCTATTAGATCTAGTGCACGCATTGCACTCGAATCTTTATAGTAACTGCAGCTTGTAATTGAAGCAAAATTTTGAATTATTGAATAATGGTTGCAAGCTCTAGCAGAGCAAAGCATTAAATTCTTATCATGAGTCCTGTAAGGCTTATTTTCCGCCTTTATAATAGCAAGTTATGTTCGATATTCAAGTATTTTATTTATATGTTGCTTGCTTTCGCTACATATTAATAAAGTACATTATATTAGAACGCGTGTGGTGCCCTATGGAGGAAGTGTGCTTAGCATGTAGCGCACAATGAAAACCATCCTAAGAGAAATGTAAATTTTTCGGTGATCGGCAAGAATGTCGGTAGTCTTACGACAATCGCAGCAATGATACTTGTATAATAGGCTCGAAAGGGTCACAATTATACTCCCAATGGGCACAACTTTGGTCATTGAAGAAGACTTGTTGTACCTAATCGACTAGAACTCTCAAGGATATTTGCGCTAACAGCCTGTAGAGATCAAGAAGAGTATGGTATGTAATACCTACTCACTATAAAGCATGAAGAAAGTGAAAATAGCATTAGAATATCTTCCTTCATATGAAACGGGCTATACTACGCTAATATTAAGGCACTGCAGCCTATAACGCCTTGAAAACCGTATTTAGAAGCTCAACTTATCTATCTCGCATAATAGATTATGCCGCCTGTGTCTTAGGATAATGAGAGATATAATTAACAATTCACAGGGACATAATATGAATATAAAGAATTTTCCGAACTGAAGATTTTGTGTGCCCGCATGTGCCACCGGAAATTAATTATTAAACCTTTTGCTCAAAGCGAAGGACGAAGTCCTCGCATTCTCGGACCGTATCTAGGAGACTTTTGCGGTCCTATACAACCCCGTAAGGGTCAATTAGGTATTTTATGGTGCTCATCGATGCTTCCTCGAATGGTCGCATATATGTTTATTGTCTATGAGAAACCATGCTTTTGCAAAGCTAAATCTCGCAGATAATTAACAATTGAAAAATAATTTCCGATCATCACGTGAAGTCTATCTCGATTGACAACGCCGAGAATGTACTCAAGGCATCCGATGATTATTGTATGAAAATGGGAATTAAAGTTGAGCATTCTATACCGCACATCCGCACCTGAATGGACTAGCGTAACTTTGAAGAATTGTAATTTACCAACTATATGTTGAGGACACGCATCCCGCCGTGCAGCTCTCATCATTTTTAGACCATCGCCTATAACATCCATCCAACTATGCAACTAGCGCAAGGGTCAAGATCGAAAACTTCTCATCTTCGCAGTTTGGTTGCAAGGGTTATATACCTATACCACCACCGCAATGAATCGAAATGGGTCTTCTCCGAAAGTCTGGGATATACGTTGGTTATGAGACAGCATCCATAATCAAGTATTTGGACCATATGACTGGAGATTTGTATAATGCCCGATTCGCTGATAGTACATTAGATGAGGTTAGTTTCCCGTCATTAAGGGGAGGAAATCAACCCTTGATGATAATGTCAGAAAACAATTGAAGTCTAGAAGACAATTGAAGTCCAGAAGATAATTGAAATCTATGCATATGACCCGCACACTAGTGAAGCAAATAGAGAAGTCCAGAAGATAATTGAAGTCTAGAAGACAATTGAAGTCCAGAAGATAATTGATTTGCAAGTATTAGCGAATCAACTGCCATACTACTTTAGTGATTTGAAGAGCGTGAATAAGTAGCATTTGCCTGCAAGCAATGCACCGGAGAGGGTTGAAATACCATTGAAGGTATCCCTAATCCCGCCCGCATGCCTCGTAATAAAAGGACGAGAACTCCGGTCCCTCGAATCCGGTAACCGGGACGCCGTGAAAAGGATAAGAAGGACTTGACACACCGATCACCAAGTGCCTCAACTGAAGGGAGCCGTTGAGACTGCATCGGTATGGAACCTTCGTAAAAGGCATACCGAATTGAACATCCCCATGAAGGGAGACATCGGCATGGATGTGTGCGCACACATCTGAGCTGAAAAACTAAAGGACTTGCCCGCAATTGGAAGCAACGGTGAGCAAGTAGAAGTATTAAAAGAATCGCCTTGAAGAAATAGTTATAAACTTTATGACCTCGGAGAACCTTTGAATATTACAACACCAATGTCGACACTTACTTTGCAAAGAAATTTGCCACAATCATCAATCTTGATCCAGAGCTCGCATCGCTCGATAAATAAAAGAAAAGATCGATTGGAAGAAGGCAATAGAAATTGAATTATTCTCTCCGAATAAAAGAAAGGTGTTTGGGCTCGTAGTCGCACGACTCCTTGTACACCTCAGAGGACATAAGTGGGTATTTGTTCGAAAGAGAAATGAAAAGAAGCAAGGCTCGTTGAACAAAGTTTCACCGAACATCCGTAAGATGATTATGAAGAAACCTATTCCCTGGCCATGGCGGAACTCCTTTAAATATTTATCTCAATGGCAAGTGAACTTGAAGTTAGAAGTGAAATTGATGGATGAGGTACTAGCATACCTTTATGAAATATTGATTCGGACTTTTATATGAAGATATCCAATGTATCACCGTCCGAACCAAAACAGAGCAAATAGAAACATGTACAGTGTGAAACTCGTAAAGTCATTGTACGAACTTAAGCAATCAGTGAATGTGGTATAATCGCTGCGACTTTCTATGCAAGAAAGGCTACACGGACAATGAGAATAATCTCTGTATTTATACGACGATCCCGAATGGATTTTGTATAATCTCGAGTATGAAGATGATCTCAATATCATCTAACCTCGAAGGACATTAAGAAAGCAAGCTCTTACCGAGTCGGAGTTCAAATGAAAGATTTGGGTGAAAACCAAATATTGCCTAAGCTTGCGCTTGGGCATGCCCTCAAGGGTATTAGTGCATTAGTCACCTACACTCGTAAGGTGTTAGAAAGGTTCGACTTTGCAAAGGCATACCCTTTGAAAATGCCAATGGTCGGAGACTTTGCAAAGAAGACAAAGACTCGCATGCACCTAAAGAAGAGGGGAGGAAGTCCTGGGACCGAATTCCCACACCAAGTGCAATAGAAGCACTAATGTATTTAGCAAACTGTACTAGAACGGACATTGTATTTGTCGTGATCCTACTAGCAAGGTATAGTGCGTAACCTACCAAAGGCATTGGCAGGAATAAAGGACATCTTCCGATACCTCCAAAGAAGCAAAGAATTTAGTCTGCTCTATAGAAAGAACTAAGACCTAACTATGAATGGCAATGCAGATAATGTACTTGTAGGACCCGCATACAAAGAAAAGAAATGACTATGTATTCCTATGTGGTGGAACCGCAATTCCATGAAAACGCCTAAGCGAGTCTTGTATCGACTACGACGAACCACTGGAAATAATATCACCGCATGCGAGGCCTTACGAGATTGTGTTTGGCTTCGACGGATGATTCACCACATCCAGCAGATCATGTGGATTGAATACCGCTCTAACCTCCACTATTATCTATGAAGATAAATGCAACTTGTGTTGCACAAGTACGTATGAGTTATGTGAAGAATTCTCTCACAAAGCATATCAACCCCAAGTTCTTCTATGCTCATGAATTGCAAAAGATGAACGTATTTAAAGTATCGCATACTAAGTCGTGTGAAAATCTTGCGATTTATTCACTAAGTCACTTCAAAGTTTAACATTGAAAGATGCATACGTGAATTGGAATGATGAGACTTAGAGAAGTGCGTAATCTGTGGAGAACCTTTACGAACTCATTATTAAAGCTTGATCATGAAGATCGAGTACCCAAAGAATAAATCTAGGAGATTAAATGAAATTGGGTGGATTGTACTCTTTTTCCCTTGACGAGTTTTCCTGAAGTTTCTTGGCCAAGGTTTTTAATGAGGCAATTCGTGCATCACAGCAGAACGTGTATCATGTACTCTTTCTCCAAATTTTTCCCACTGGGTTTTTATGGAGTTTTGACGAGACATGGACATGAAGGATGGGTGCCCAAGGGGGAGTGTTGGGAAACCATGGGCCTGACCCTGCAGTCGGCCAATTAGTGGGCACCCCATCCCAAACCCTAGCAGGGTCGTAGCCTATAAATAGGGGGTGCTATTCATTGTAAAGGATTGATCGATGGATGAAGGAATAAAAAGAAGCAAGAAGTCCCCCTACATCTCTGTGTTCTATCTCTTATTCTGTTCTTGTGTTCATGCATTGTTCTTACGATTCTACGCTTGTCTACGAGGTAATCGCTCGGACTGGACTCGCCAGCGACGGTTCCTCAACAATGGACTTGTGGTAATAACGAAAATATCATGATTTTATGTTTCAACTTGTCATGGTTCGGTTACTTCAATAATATGATACTACTCCCTTCGTTCTTTTTTACTCGACATAGTTAATTTTTTACAGTTAAACTTTTTAAAGTTTGACCGTCAATAAATTTAAAACTATTTAGATTGGCTATATAAAAATTATATCATTAGAATTAGAATTGTCGTTGAAAATAATTTCATAATATTACAATTTTATTAGTATATCTTAATGTAAAAGTTATAAAAAATTGTGATCAAAGTCACATCTCGAAGACCGTAAAAAATAAACTATGTCAAGTAAAAAAGAATGGAGGGAGTAATATTTTTCTGACAATACTATGAGTCGCCGTGGGCTTTTAATTTCTGTAAAAAGCTATGAGTTATAAAATTTTCAAATGAACTAACATTAGAAACACGTAGATTTTGAAAATAAACTTACAGTTGACTATATACTACGGAGTACATGTTAGGTTACAGATACAAGTCTTCCTAGTTGTGGTTAACACGTTCAGTAAATTGTAATATTAAGGTTTAGCGGTAGCGGGCCTCCTAGCTGCTTAATTGTAAAAGGACAGCCTATATATATATATATATATATATATATATATATATATATATATATATATATATATATATATATATCATATTGTTGTTGAACCATTGCAAGAAATTTGATTAACGAATCTTGTACCAGTTCTATAAGGGTGCGTTTGGTTCGTCGAATCATTTGATTCTGAACCGTCCGGTACGGGAAATGAGTTCGTTCAGGTGTTTTGGTTGGTTGAATGGAACCAAACAGTTCAGGATGGGATGATTCAAGAAATGAGAATATTCTATATTTATGTTGTATCATCTCGTTCGGGAAAAAATCCCGAACCACACCGTTCACTCGAATTCCAATGCGCACATGGAAAAAAAAGGCATGATTTACGAGCTTCAAATGACCATATTTTCTAAACCGAGTATCCGATTTGCGATCCGATTGAACCGTTGTGTTTCTTGTCATTTAATCAACAAAACAAAACCACTCTTGGCATATTGTACTGCGAAAAATATTATTCATGTTTCATCCTATTCCACCAATCAAACACCATCTTGAACCATCCAGAACCATCCTATCGCACCAACCAAACAAAATCATATATCATCATATCCCACCAACCAAATACCATACTTGAATCATCTCATCCAGAACGATCTCATCCTACCTGTACCATCACGTCTCATTCAACCTCATCCCACCGACCAAACGCACCCTAAGAAATCCAAAGATGTCGACGTGTCTTTGTTTGTATTGCCCCAGACAACATATATTATCAGTGGATGCGAGAGATTTTTGCTCCCAAGTGCTATCGCATGTTGGCCTTTTCGTCCTTGGACCACCCAAAAGTCGCTAACCAATCATCTTGATCTGTCTAGAAAAGTTACAGCAATCTGACTCCAAGCCGGATCCCATACAAAGTACCCAAACGATTAGCGTGAAAACATTTATGCTATGCACGAATTTACTATAAATCCCTAATCGAGTAATGCAGTAGCAGATCCAGAACTCAAAACCTAGGGTAAACCTTTTTAAAATATCTGGATTTTTTGTGAACCTGTATGCATACAACAATCCAAATAAGACTATTTTGCAACCAAAAAGAAAAAACAGGTTGCATGTGCCTCACTTGGGTACATCTCCAAGCACATCCAATTACCAGAAGGTATGCTTTTTTTTTTTTGTTAGAGGTGACTTGTTTAAAAAAATGGTAGTTAGCACAAAAGTAGTCGTGTTACTTTGTCTTCTGAATTTACTTGTTTGAAACACGATCAGGAATTTATGGTGTGGAATTGTGAAGGACACGATTCAGTGAAAATGTTTAATTTGTTTGGCTCATTATGCACTGGGTCCAAAAGATATGTATATTTTTGGTTTTGTGTTGTGCCCAACAAGTTAACAACGGCCTATAACATTCACACACGCAGCAGTCCAAGGATAAGGATTCCAGGACATATTGGGCCCAACCGAACTAAATGAAAGCACACTAAATGACCTTTATCCTGAACTGTCACGACAAAACCATCAAGGGATTGTGAATAACTCTTGTGACTGTAGAGGGCTGAGTGGTAGCTCAGTTGGTGAGAGCTCAGTGGATTACTCTCACCGGCCAGCGTTTGAAGTTTGCTTCAGTGCTTGTGCTCATCTGGGTTTTAAGAATAGTACACTCACACGTTGGTGCATTCAGTGATCAAAGCGTGTGCCCACGCTACCTGAGGTTTAAGCCCTCGTGTTCTAGATTAGGCGTATGTTAAAAACACACCCACGTTTGTGTTGGGGGGGGGCGTGCGTGTGGTGTGGTGTGTGTACGTGAGTGTGTGTACTCTAAAAAAAACTCTTGTGACTATTGGTCGAACAATGCATCTGTTCACACCATCTTCTTATCAAATGAAGAAGTTGTTGTACAAGGTAATCCTACAGAGTCAGTACTTTCTGACAAAAAGATGGCAGCGATGACGACCGTTTTCAATGGAAACGAGATTTTTTTTCCTAAACTGACACTGTTGATGCCCTGAATAGCAAATCCAGCCTTCTCTCCGTGTCAAATACAAAAATAATATTTGTTCCTGCACCAGAAGACCGGAGCCATCGTGCGGGTGACACGTCGGTGAGTCATGCCCCTAGGGGCGCGGACAAGCCGGCCAACCGTTTCAAATTTGGTGAATAGTATTTGTTGATACTATTTTGAACACTATTTATTACTATTTAAAATACTATTTAACATTAAAATAAATAAATTGAGAGCACTTTTTTCTTTGAATTTTTTCTTGTTTTTTACCTCGTACTCGCGGCTTCGAATGAATTATCACATGTACCACCAAAAAAATTCACAAATTTTTTCACATGAAATCACGGCGCAACACAGCACACGCAGCTTCAAAATTGGGTGTCAACCGTGATCATCGCCACCCTTCGTTGCCCTCGTTGAGTGGCCTGGTGCCCTTGCTGCTAGGGTTAGGTTGTCACCTACTTGCTCGCGTCGTCATCGCAGTCTCGCTCTTATATATTCGCACACGAGTCGAAGGGTAAATAGTGTTTCATACCATCAAATAGTGCTCAAATAGTATAAAACACTATTCACCAAATTTCAAATGGTCGCTTGGCTTGTCCACCCCCCTAAGGGCCAAACTCAGCCTGATTCATTCCCCTAGGGGTCGGACTCCCCTTGTTCGTGCCCCTAGGGCCGGACTCGCCGACGTGTCGCCCGTACGGCGGCTACGGTCCTCTGGTGCACGGACAAGGCATTTGACGCGAAGAGGGGGCGAGATTTGTTATTCAAGGCGTGAACAGTGTCATTTTAGCCAAAAACTCGGGAAACAAATCCTCTGTATGGAAGAACAAAATGCACATGTTACATTATTGTGCATTAAGCATTCAAGTCATTTGATCCAAAAGCAAAAGATATGGATGCAATTGCTACTATGGAAGTACTATTTAAATACTGTAGCAAACTCGATTGACACTGTAGCAGATGATTTGAATAATTCGCTTTTGATCCAACGGTGGAAACATGCCTCTGATGCAAATTATTGTAGCTTCTCTACATTTTGTTCTTCAATGCAAATGATCCCATTTCGTTTCCAGAGGTCCAAAGGCAAAGTTTTGCAATACATTTTGCACCAATGAGTGGTAAGGTTCTTTAATTATTATTTTTGAAAGGAAATTGTTTGCACGGGAATATATATTTTTTAGACTAACATAAGTTAGCCACATGAGTAGTATACAATCAAGCTCCTTGTTGTGACCCAACAAAATTTTTTAGACTAACATAAGTTAGCCACATGAGTAGTATACAATCAAGCTCCTTGTTGTGACCCAACAAAATCCTTCTTTATAAAAGGAGGCTAGAATGGGGCTCATTAAGGGTGGCCACGTGTGCCTTTTTCCCCTGGCCGTCGGATGACGCTTCACTTGTGTCCGCCGTTCTATTGGATTTGGGCGTTGTGTTCCCATTTGCTGCCTCGTCTCACCACGTTGGTCTGCTCTCTTGTTTCCTATGTGTCTTGTCTTTCTTTATTCGTCAGCGGACCCCCCTCCCGTTTCCTACTCCTCGTCTATGTCTCCACTCTCACTCCCTCCTTGTTTCTCTCGTTTGTCTGTCATCTTGGTCTTCGTCACCGCCGCCGCCCATTCGCCTCTTCTCTTCTTGTCGCTTTCTTCCTCGTGGTTTTGGTTTTCGCTTTCATTGTGTCATCCAATTGGCTACGGAGGCAAAGCCGCCACCGCGTCGATCGACGGTGCCAGTGGAGGCAGTGTGGGGTCCAAGAGATGGTTCTTTGGCGGCGTTCCAGAGAAGATGCGGCAGCGCCACTTGTTCGCCTCTTATCTTCCTGTCACTTTCTTCCTCGCGGTTTTAGCTGTCACTTTCTTTGTGTGCCGTCGGATTGGCTATATAGGTGAAGCCACCACCGTGTCAGTCAGTGATGCCAGCGGAGGCGGCGTGAGGATCCAAGAGATGGATCCTTTGCAGCATCCCAGAGAAGATGCCGAGCGCGGAGCTGAGAAGGGATGGGCCAAGGTCTAGGGTTTCTGTCGTCGTGTTCTGCTTGGTCTCGCTCTCCGTCATGGCCGCGGGTACCACGCCGGGCTAGTCCGGTGACTCCTTTCGTCGCTACAACGAGTGCAGGTTGCGCTATGAACTCTCGCGCACAGAGCTAATTTTTTTCCATTTTAGGCACAATGATGTTACTGTTGATGGAGGTGTAAATTGATGGGTTTCTACAATGCAGGTACACGCTTGTTGCGAGCGTAGTGGCTTTTACTTACTCGGGTTCCAGGTTTTTAGCTGGTTGCCGAGGTGCACTACCTTGTCATAGGGAGGCACATAATTCGGGGCCCTATCACAACTACTTCAATCTCGCCATGGATCAGGCCAGGATGAGCAAACTCCACTTCTGAATGTATTTGTTGTTCTTTCAATTTCATGGTATTCATGAGGTCTATATCCTTGCTGGTTAGGTTTATGGTAGCACAGTGTTGCAAATGGGAATCCTAAGAATTTAGTGGTTGATTTTAGCAAAACTAGATTAAAAGTTACGGGAATTAGGAAGTAAAGCAAACTGAATATAGAGGATGAACCATTGTATTTTTTTCTTGGAACTTAAAGAAATCCTAGGATGTGCATGAACGATCATTCTCTATACACGATTATTTTTACTGGCTTTCATTTGGTATAAAAAGTATTTATATTATTTTGCACAACAATATACAGATACAGTACACTGCATCCTCAGGTGCAACACATTGATACAAACAGTTGGTCCATCTGTTTTAGATCCATCTTTTTTTACTGGAAAGGGATAATTGTATACATTCATATCACAATTCTTATTGCTCCATTTTATGATAGAAGATCTCTAAAGTCCTCTATTTTCAATCACTTGTCATCCTAAGGGAGCCTTTGAGAAATGACTATTGAGGATGGTGTAGTGATTGATACATTTATGGTTAATGAATGTTATTTTCTAAGTGGGAGATTGTCATGTTTTTATCAATCACGTAGACAGTTTTTTGTGTGTCGTCCGATGCGCGGCGGTGCTTTTTTCGGTTGTCCTATTGTTCCTTCAGTTGCAAGCCGTCGGATAAGGGTTTGCTTTTCTCGGCTGTATGATCATTTCCTGGCATTGAGGTCGCATTCTTCTCCCCGCACAGCACTCCCTGTGTGCCTGCTCTCTAGGGTTTTAGTTTCTACCCTGATGGCCACCGCCGCCTGGAGGCTCCTCTCCCGATGGGCCTCCTCCTTCTCCGCCTCCTCTCTCCTCCACTGTGGGACGGCACGCCCAAAGCCGCTGCTGTGCCCGACGGTTCTCGTGGCCACCGCCTCCCGCCTTGGCTTCCTCCGTGGGATGGCGCAGCGGCCGGGCAGCGATGGGTACTCCTTGATGCGGTATACAGGTGTGGATTTATGCAATTTCATTTTTGGGGACGTGGAAGCACTAATTGTTAACATCAAATATTTGTAGACTCACCAAGGGAAGCTTTGTGAAAAATGAAGCTAAGAAGTACTTTCAGCAGCTTATTGATGGCATTGATTATTGCGATAGCAAAGGAGTTTATCATAATTGATTATTGTGATAGCAAAGGAGTCTATCATAGAGATTTGAAGGTCTGTTCTCGATAAGAGATACATGTGTCACTTTCTTTTGTCTTATTCACTAATTCCATTTTCTCATGCTTGACAATTTGATGTTTGTACTGTAGCTTGAAAACCTGCTTCTTGATTTGTGTGGAAACCTGAGAGTTTCTGATTTTGGACTTAGCACACTGTCCCAAAATGTAAGTTTAGACTGTTCAATGGTTTCTTTTGTTCATGCTGCCTACTTATATTTCTATCCCAGTAGAGGTGCTGATTAAGAGTTCTTTTTTTGTGTGTGTTCCAGGGAGTAGGCCTTCTTCACACAGCTTGTGACGCACTAAAGTATGTTGTCCCTGAGGTATGCAAAGTTGTTCTTTTTTTTCAATTACTAAACGACCTAAACATGATGTGGCTGATGAATTCCTTCCACTGATTTTTTTGGAACAAAACTAATTGTTTGCTATGCTATATGCAAGAAGTTCGTTTGCAAAATATGTAAAAATTAGAGAATCATTGATGGTGCATGTTAGGGGTAGATTTGGGTATTGGGAGTCATTGAGAACGCACTTCTCTTTTTCTAAAATTTTTGTACAAGTTGTTCTGTATATAATTATGATGACAAAATGATTGTCAGATTAGAAGAAACATCACCTGTTTTTTTATTGTATTTACCATTAACAAAAAAAAATACATGTTGTATTGACAAAAAAACATGTCGTATTGACAAGGATATAGGCATTCAGCTATATTTCTCTATTGTACTATGCAACAATGCTTTATTATTATTTAGATCGAAGAACATTATACACCAATAGGTATAGTCAGGTTGATTTTGTTGAGAAAGTACGTGACTTATGTGACTGGTTCCTGATGCTACATCATTGTTTACTATCGATTGTTTTTTCCTATTTTTCTTTCATATTGCTTATTGTACAATGCAGTGCTCTTGTTACTATTTTGCTATCTAATTGTGAATCACTATCTTGTCAAAAATTACAAATATCTGCTGACTGATCTTGACATTGTGTGAGAACCGAGAAAATTCCAACTAATTTAAACAACACTAATCGCTAATTAGCAGTAACTAAAATTTCATTTAAGCAAGATCAAAACACAAGCTCTGATTTATAGCAAACACATCGACAAACAAATGCACGTAAAATAATATTATCTAGAATTCATCAACACAGTAATTACAAACGAAATTAAAAACACCAGTATAACTCAGAGTCAATTACAAGAATCTTTTGCAATCGCGGGTAAAGCATTAAAAACAAACTCAAAATTAAATTACAATAATTCATTGCATCTCATCAACAAACAAGAATTTATTACAAGCATAAGTAAAATATTAATACAACTTAGGATTATTTATAATAATTCGCTGCAAGCAGATATAAAACAATAATACAATATCTTGATTAATTACAAGATTGCATTACATCATATCACAGTATAAATTACAACCTTGATTAAATTACAAAAGAAAATAAAAAAGCTTGCATGCATATCGCTGAAGCATTTCCTTGTCCGTATATCGCCATCCAGTTGAACCCAGTCCTTAGCCAATCCAAAACCCTGCCCACATCCATCGTCCGCCAAACAACTAAAAGACAAGTGGCAGACCTTATGCAATAAAGAGTTAGAATAGAGGAGAGTTGTCGTCAGATCGCTGAAGATCATTGAGGTTCCCAGACCAATCTAGGTTAGTCGGCACCATCTCACTTCCGTAGGTTTCATCACCCGATAATTTTAGAAAATCTGACACCCACGTATACCGACTTACCTTCACAACAGAAAATCCAAAAATAGTATTAGAACCCACCTTTGGACCAAAGGTCCATAGCTTTTACCCAGTCATACAGTAACATGTGAGAGCCAAGAGGATATAGCAAGGGCAAAAATGTCATGTACAGGCCAAGATGAAAGAGCTGGCCGAAGGCACCTCCCTCATAATCCCTCTCTCCCAGTCGAAACATCACAAATCTAGCACAAAGCCATCACACAAGCTTTCATTCAGTCACAACCAAAACCAAGCCAACACCATCATTCACTTCCACTGCCAACCAAAAGAACCAGCGAGCAAAGTTACAACCAACCCCATTTTCATTCCTCAGCCGAAGGCAGCCAAGCAATCAAAGCTAAGCCTCACTTCTCTGCCAAGCAAGCAAAACAAAGCAAGCCACCACCAAGAACACCCACTGCCATCCCAAAACAAGCCAGGACAACCACCTCCAGCCGCAACCAAGTTCACCCATAGAGAGCAACCGGAGGAGAGGAACAAAGGGGACAGGGAAGACGACGGAACGGGAACGACAAGCGATGTCAAGAATCGCCATCGACCACTGAGGACCGAGGCGATCAACAAGAACACCAGAGAGCATCATCATCACCCCACGACCATCACCACTGCCAGTCCATCCCCAAGCCGACCAAGACCACAAAAGGTAGCCCACATTCACCCCACTGTCTTTTTGTCTAAAAATGAACCCACGGTATGAACTACACATCTCCCAGAGAATTTGCGCACTAATAGTAGCACCCACCATAGCCATCACAGAGCAAAGGAGAGGAAGTAAGGGAGTAGTATACCTCAGTACGACCCGACAACCACGGTAGACACCCACATCCCGCACTCCCTCATGCATGAGCAAGCATTAGCCCACCTCCAGCATTCACCGTGCATCAATCAACCCACATCCATCACCCTCTCTGTGCATGATCAACCACAAAAATCCTAAAAGCAAAATATCAAAAAAAAAAAAAGAGAAGGGGGGCCTGAGCCAGAGGCGCTAGCGGCCGAAGGCCGAGCCGATAGAGGCGGGTGGAGGAAGTGAGGAAAGAAATGGGGAAAGAGAGAAGGAGCAAGAATCTGGGAAGAAGAAAGAAAGAATGAGCCAGGGAAGCATTCGGCTAGAATAGGGAAGAGGACAAGGTGGAGAGAGAAAATAGAGATTAGGTGGGGATTAAGTAAAAAGATAGAAAAATTAAGAAAAGGGAAGAAAAATTAGGAAAAGAGTAGAATAGTAAATTTTCAGGGAGGATTAGTAGTAATAAATTTAGATGAGTACCAGTATTAATAAATATGACACTATGTAATTTTTGGACCAAACGAATTTAAATAAACCGCGTACGGATAATTAGACGCAGACCAGACCGATAGAAAATAAAAGCAGAAAAATGTGTAAAATTAATCTGAGACTATTTAGTGAAATTAATCGCCATAGAACTCTTTAAATTAGACTAATTATTTGAAGCATTAGAAAACAATTTAAGCAAGATAAAGTAATTAAATTAAGCAACACCTGCGTAAAATTGATTAGTCATTTAATTGCATGCATACAAATTAGATAGACCTAGTTGCATGCAGGTACATGTAGTATTTTGTTTTCGAGTAGTAACACGTGAGTTTAGGCAACCTTGATTCCAGAGCCAGTAGACCGTAGAACGATCGCAGTTGGGGAGTGCTAACCTAACGAGGGTCTGAAAAATGTTAGTAAATTAAAATCCACTAACGAAAAGAACCAATTGACTAATGTACGCATAATAGCACCCAAAAGCAACTATGTATTTATTTATTTATTATTCGCGTTGTTGTATAATTGCAGCAGACTAACCAACACCGGCAGGAGTAGCTGATACCGATTTTGTCGACATAGATCTTTACTACAATTACGAAGGCAAGACTATCTCTTGAACACCAACCTAGTTATATTAAATGTAAACTGTATATTGATGTATCACATATGTACACGCATCAAAACTATGTCTCAAAATCAAATCGGATAAAAGAGATAAAGAGAAAAGAGATGAGAAATAAGAAATAAGAAAAGAAATGAGAAAAGAGAATTATTAGGATGGTAAAGGGGGCCCTTGGCAAGAAAAGAGAAGAGGGAGGTGAGACCCTTTACATATGGATAATATATAAGGACCAACAAAGCTCTTACTCGGATAAGAGGTCTTATTTAAGTGTCAACCATTTTGTCATTTTGGTGGGCAAAAAATGCTACCTCGTTACGTGACTATACTCTCCACATCGGGTAAGTAAAATAGTGTGAGTATATGATGAAGGGAGGAACCCAGGACCGGTAGGAAAAGTCCGAAAGTAGGGGATCCAATGTGTTATAGTAGCGCACGGTGGAGTGTTCGGCACAGGCAAGACCGGCCCAACCAACATTACTGAGAACTCGGTGAAGGACCGGGTCAGCGCCCCAGGACACCGACAAAAGGTAATTGGTGGAGAAATTAATCACGTAACCTGGAAAACGTTTTGTACTCTGAACTCGCAACCACATCAAAGGAAATGTGGGAAACCTCGCGTAAAGAGAGCTCAGAGTAGCTATAGGTAAAGTGGTATAAAGTCTGTGCAGTGCTATATATCAAACCATTAATTCATGCATGTCTCCTGGATTGGAGTCTACGGTGACCGTAAGGGGTTTATCTTCTTACCGAGTGACAAGTAGTCTTTTCAGTACTAAAATTTGCTACTCAAGTTTGATGAATTATTTTCCAGAAAAGAGATGAGTAGAAAATGTGATAACGAACAGAGACGAGTCATACAATGCATTTTTGCTATTAATGCTTATTGAGTACACTAGTACTCAATCTTGCTAGTATTTTCCTTTGTTAGATTCTAGTCTAGCCGGGAACTATCCCGAGTAGGGCGAAGAACAAGCAGGTGCCGATGAGACCGCAGGAGGCGAGGGCGCTTACTACGAGGAGCAAGGCGAGGTGGACACTCTATTCGGCGCGTGGGACGAGTAGACGACCAATGGAGCATGGCAGGCAAACGAGGGGACTTAGTCTCATTTTGTAGTTGTAAATTACTACTTGTAATAAAGACCATAGCTTTGCGTGGCTAACTGTTGTAATAAAGAGTACAGTTTCTATCTTATTGTTCTGTTGCGTTGACTTTGGTAAGGTTTATTATTTGCCGGAGCGGTATCCTACCGGGCAGACAAATAGTAATTCGTATGCCTAAGTATGATTACCCTTTGAGGTAATGACACGGGGCGCTACACAGTGTCTTAGCTTAGTTATTTCATTGTCATGGTAGAATCAAAGAGTGGTGCATCCATACTTACTGCCAATGTTAATTACATACATCTAAGTGTATCCTAAACTAATATTACCATCTAACAGATGTATACATAACCATAGGAAAAAGTGCATGATCCATGCAGTACTCCATTTTTCGCAGTGCTATATGGTATTTCCTTCCAATCCTTTCAGCATGAATAGGTTAAAAATTGCTTAGTTTAGCCAAAAAAAAAACCTCGTTGGTGCACACCAAAAAATACAGAAATCTTTCGAGGTCTTGATAGAAATGTAGTTGTACAATTATATTTTTGTATTGTACTACACGATCGTACTATCTTCTTCATGCTACTGTATGCCTATAGTCGAAGCTTATTCAAAGTTAAACAAATGCAATACTATTTTTCTTTCCCATATAGCGGCCTCTTGTGTCCTATTTGAAACTATGTATAACCCCTCCTTACAAATTGCAATTGTTTTACAGCTCACCAAGTACATTGGCTTACAGTACATCCACTACTAATCCCGCAGGAAAAAGTCTTGCAGATAAGAAAAGTGACAGATAGATTCAGGTATGTTATTTCTACTCACGTGTTTAATCATTTGTGGCTATTTTCGGTTCCACACAATTTAGCTGGTGGGCTCTACTGTACACACAATTTAGCATACTGTACACACAATTTAGCATACTTCTTCCTATGGATCAAAATCCCGGCCGGTAACCGTTTACCGGCAGGTCTCTGGGATCCAAAATCCTGGCCGGGATTCCTGGGTTTTTTAAATTCAAATTTTGAATTTCGAAATTCGGCTGGTTTTTAAGTAAATTCAAACGAAATTCGTCCGAAAGAAACCCGGTTTGACCGGTAACCGGCCGGTTACTGGTACCGCCCCTGCCCGGGAAATCCTCTGGTACCGATTATGTGAACCCTGCTTCTTCCCCTCTTATGATCGCAAGCCTCAGTTTATATGTACATTGCAGGCTTGCAGCTAGGATTGCTGCAATCCCATTCGTCCTCGTCATCAGTTAAATAACGACAGTTGGATATGCAGCTGAGGGCTCTGTGGCCGTTGGATGGATTTTGGTGCAGTCCACGTTCCTATTGCGTGTCAACACTCGACAAGTCAAGAGGCCTAGATACTTCCACTTCCCCATTCTTGTTCTTCTTGTGCCTGTGTCTTTATATACTGCACTAGCTCTTCTTCTCCAGCACAAGCCAATGAAAGCGAATAAACACTTCTCCATTGTGTGAAATCGCGATCGTCATCAACCACCGTAGCCATCACCGCACCACGAGGCCGCCATGGCTGGTGTTGGCCGTGGAGGAGCGACGAACGGTCAGAGGATGATGCTGGGGCTTCGGGAATCGGGAGTGGGCAAAATGGAACGCGGGCTACGAGCCAAAACTGATGGCGAGGGTGGTTCAGAAAGAGGAGCAGCAGAGATGCGTCAAGGGCGAAGGGCAACGGCGGAGCTCCAAGTGGTGGCGGCGACGGTGATAAAGGGCACGGGAGGAAGAACTACTGGCGTCAAAACGTAGGCGACGACGAGGGGGTACTTGTGCGCAAGCCAATCGGACCGAGGCTCAATGGAGACGATGAACGACGAGGGGGAGACGACCTGATGTGAAGCACGAAAACGGCTGATTCGTCGTGCTGCATCAACGGAAATCAAATTAATTTGGGGTTCCAAGTTCACCGAGGGCTAGAACACGATACGACACGAACGGATTGCAAGATAACTAACCGGTGGCGGAGATCGAACTCGACAGCCATATTATGTTGGTGCTTTTTTGAGAGTACACACGGGATACACTCACGCACACTTACACATACGTGCGCACACACGTGGGTGTATCCATAACACACGTTTAATCTAGAACGGTGGCTAAACCTCACAGAGTGCAGGCACGCTCTTGACCACTGAACGCACCTGCGTGTGCATGTACTGCTCATAACCACTGAAATGGCATGATGAGGCACATAGGAATGATCTTAGGCCGACTATTCGCTCACCTGGTGAGCAAACCAACCAAGCTACGCTCGGTCCTCATATTATGTTGGTGTTGTGCGTTCTCATGCGCGTGCGCTAGAGACAGAAGAGAAGAGAAGAGAAGAGGGGGAGCAGGAGAGAGGAGGGAGGCGCTGGAGGCGGTGAAGCAGCACCCTAGCGGAGTAGGAGGATTGGAGTAAGAGAGAAAAGGAGGGAGGAGAGGAGTTTTTGGCCTAAATAGTACTGTTTGAAACGGTATTAGCAAAAATAGCATTCTCGCAATCGCAATTGTAAAAAATTGTGTTCTTCTCCGCACCACCATAGGACGGACAAGCCACAGAACGTCACGTGGCCCCTCGTGTGTGGCTTGTCCATCTCGTGGTAGTACGGCGAGGGACCACATGGCGTCCCATGGCTTGTCTGTCCCATTGTGGTACGGAGGAGGGGCCACATAGCCCTAGATGGAGAGCGTCACTTTTACAATTGTGATCGTGCTATCGAGCCATCTATCTACTAATATTTATCCAGGCTAGATACTGCAAAATGAGAAAATATTTATAGATTACGAATATTTTTCTTTCCTCTTACATTTACCGATTCATTTTAAAAACATATATGTTAACCACGTGACACGAGATTGATTAAGCCGCGTCGCGCTATCGCGCGGTCCGTCGGCTAGTAGATACCATTATACACATGAATGAAACGTAATGCAATGTAACAGTTACAAATACAACAACAAAGGGTGAGTTCTAAGTTGGCAATCAACAGGTGGGATTCCAGAGAATATGTAATCAGACATAACATAAATTATAAGAGATTTTACACGTAGAAGGAAAATGCCCAGCCATCCCACCAAGAGCGCCTCAAGGAGCAGCAAATGAATTCAAGCCTCGTCAGTTACAACACACCATGTTTGGAGAAATGGAAGGTGTCCGTCGGCTAGTAGATACCATTATACACATGAATGAAACGTAATGCAATGTAACAGTTACAAATACAACAACAAAGGGTGAGTTCTAAGTTGGCAATCAACAGGTGGGATTCCAGAGAATATGTAATCAGACATAACATAAATTATAAGAGATTTTACACGTAGAAGGAAAATGCCCAGCCATCCCACCAAGAGCGCCTCAAGGAGCAGCAAATGAATTCAAGCCTCGTCAGTTACAACACACCATGTTTGGAGAAATGGAAGGTGTCGTTCAACGGAACAACAATGCTGATAGCCCACACATGAGAGTAATCAAAGCAAGCAAGCTGCTTTGAACTTGTTGGCCACCACTTACAACGCCAGTGTCTTTCTGGGCGACGCCTTCGCAAGAAAGCCCTTGCTTGCCTTCTCGGCACAAACTGGCAAACAGGCCTGGTGGGTACTTGCCATACAGGTTGATGTAGCTGAACATTGTGGATGCACAGTCATTGCTCACGTCGTTGATATACGTATTATACGGGCATGCAAATTCCTTGAAAGAATCACAGCATTGCTTAGCAGGATATCGTGGCCCTTTGCACTTGCTTATGATGATTGTGTAGTTTTGGAACTCAAAGTTCACAGGGCAATCTGATAAGCATAGGCAGGAATAAACAGAGGTATATCAGATCAAGGTACTGAAAGTCAGAACATGGCCAGAAGTATGTTACAGATAGCGTACATTAGAATGATGACTTAGGTTCCATCTTGATGTTACTTGGTACACAATGTCGGCAATATGTATGTATTATTCAGTGAATCGAAGTTACCAAAATATGTTCTTAGGGGCTGCCTCGAAGAATTAGGTTCTTTTGCAGCTAGGGCCAACTTACCTAATTGACTTTTGGTTACTATGCAGAATTTTTTCTATGATCACATGTCTAATCGAATGATGAAGTACACGTTTCACTACCTGGACATTGCACGTCTTACCAGACAACAAGTTCCTGCTTCACCATCACAGGCTCGACAGATATCCTTCCACTATTAGCTTATTTATTTCAGCCTCTCTATGCTCTCTATGTAAGGATGGACATCTTAGTATCAAGTAGAAGCAAGTGAAGCTCGGGTCATTTCAGGTTATCTTTCTAGATATTTGGAATTTCGAATTTAAAGAGAACCATAAAATCCTAACTTTTACTACTGAATGATGGTTTGTAATTTCCATTGGTTGTTTATAATTGAACTCTGTTTCCCACATCAGCCTCTCAAGTGTCAACGCTAAATGCATGTAAGCACCATCAGCCATCAGGAAGTGGATCCCTAATGTCTTAATGAGATGCCTTTTTGTGAATGAAATGTCTCCTATTATCCAGTAACTCCAGTTAACAAGCATGTGTATGTAGTATACATCTACATCATCGAAGAGCTATAATCCCTGACCCTCTGTTCAATTCATAGCACCCCAATTCCTCATTATACTCATCTAACTCGACCATCAAAGTGTTCCATCAATCCTTGTTCATCAATTCCTTGTTCTTCTTTATCTACAGTAACAAGGATGAATCAATCCAAGCCTCACCAAGTCACCACCAATCCTCGATGCTACCCCGATCTGACGACACGATATCTACTTTCTTGAGCGTAGGACGGATCAGGGAATCTACTCCATGCATCTAAGTGGAGTATCTAACGGCATCACTTCCAGCCCAACCTTCTTTCATCTACCTCAATTTCAGATTTGAATCCCCACTGCCCTACACCTATCTCGAATCCTTTACCAGCTTAAAGGCGGAACTGAGCAAGAAGGAGAAGGAAACGTACTCTTCTTGGCCTGCAGCAAGCTCCTCCCCGTAGATCCGGTGCTCGCCTGGAACACGCTGTCTGTTCAAGCAGCACAAAGCAGAACGAACTCATCAGAAACGGAAGCGAACGAGGCAGCAAGAAACGAAGAAACAAGAACACGCACCGGACAGGAAGGGAGACGCGGAGGCGAATCCGACCAGGGCGGCGCCCAAGAGGAGGAGCAAGAAGCCACGGTTTGCAACCACCATCTCTCTCTCTCTGCGCAAGAACTTTACTCGCTGCTGCAAGTTTCTCAACGGAAGGGTGGTTCTTGTGGGGAATGGAACTCGGGGAGCTTCTTGGATCTAGGAGGACGGTGATGGAGATGGTCCGCGCAGGGGAGTGGCCGCCCACATGCGCGCCTCAACGTCTTCTCTGGTCTTTCTAAGCTCTGAGAAGCAGACGTTACTGCTGCGATTAATTATCGCGGGATGCTACGAGCTAGAGCCTGGAAGAGGCCTGACAACTTGACAAGGGAAGGAAGACGAGACGCGGTTTGTTCGGTGTTTTTCTTTTCTTTACGTTATCTCTTATTTTCTCTCTCTGTCGTGACGGTGCGATTTATTTTTTTTTAAGTATATGCACGTCCTCACACATATGTGATGTGATCTTAACGCACGTCTAATCTAGAACAGAGGTTTGGACCTCACGTGGCACGAGCACACGTTTTAACCATTGAAAAAAATATGTGTAGGTGTACCATTCTGAAAATTCTGAAAAACCCTACCCAGTAAGGTGCGTTGAGGTCGAGCCTAGACAGTTAGCACGCAGCTTGCCACCGAGCTAGCGCTCGGTCCTCGTGACGGTGCGATTCTGGTAGCAAGGTAAGGTTGGACTGGAAAGATGCGGGTGATAGGGGAAGCTGCCAAGACGGCCCTTGTGTGTCTAATCTGCACTAAGATTTTACAGCTCTTGTTCTTTTCTATGATCTTCATGGGTAGAACTGCAGAAAATGCCGTATTGAGTTATTGAGCAGTAAAAATGGTTGAACCTTTCGACGAGTAAATATGGTTGAACCATTCAGCAATGTCCATCCTTGTCCAGTTGTCCGTGCGACGGACGTGACCTTCTCTGACAAAAATGCCATCTTCCGTCTGGCATTTGGCTGTAGCCTACTTGTAACAAACTTTAACTGCAAGAACGAGTTGCCAGCTAAGTTCGGCGCATCTTCAAGTGCCACACAGCTCACGCCACAACAGAATATCGCTCCTCAACATGCGATCCACCAATGATGCTTGCATCAATCAACAACAATGGAATGAAAGGCGATGTCCTTGATTTGTCAAACAGTACGTGACAAAGCCTATCTCAAGCACTTTCTTCTCTTGTTGAGATTTCGCTCTACTTGTGACCAAAGTCACAAAACAGAGAATGGAAGTATGTAAAGGCAAAGCTATGGTAATATAGAATGCACTTTGTCTATTTCACCTAATGAAAAAGTGTTGCGACACCATGTCCTACTTATTTGGTTTGTTGCAGCATCAGGCAGTTTAATCAGATGGTTATTCTTTACAATTGAAGGGTAAAGAGAAAACAAAAACTGATACATGTATTGACGATCTCAACCAAAAAATGGTATGAATTATGGGTGTCAAGCCTCAACTGTTCTGAAAAGAAAATGCACACAAGCATTGAAATGCATACATCAGATCAGGAGGCTGAAAGGGCCATAAATAGAAACATGGACAGAACATAAGCTGTGTATTGGGCTCTTTTAAGGTCTGTAAACTGGACTATGTTCAGGGATCTTCCAGGCCGTTCTTCTTGACCATCTCCTCAGTTTGTCTCGGGTCACCAACTATCTGTTCTTATTAACACTAAGCATCACTCGTCTCTTTGATAAACCAAAAAAAAAAGCGAGCCGAGAAAGGGCAACCATATACAAAGCAATGCAGTTTAGTTTTCTGTTGGAAAGCAGGTATTGGTAAGCCGCCAAACTTTCTTTTCTTGAACCTGTACATTGCAGCCAAGTTTATTATGTACAAAATTTCCTTCTCTGCACCAAACAAGAAAAAAAAAAAAAAAACTTTAGCGTCTGAAAAGTATACTGTCTAATATAAGCCTTAGAATGAATTAAAGTGATCTATTTTATAGAATTCTATGTTATAATTCAGGCAGAAATAATTTGAACCATGCAAACTACTACACTTGTTCCCATAGAGGCAAGTCAAACACTGAAATATGTCACTTCTAGACCCCCAATGCACTATTGCACTATTATTTTCAATTGAAGAATAAATGTCATCCAACGCTGAAATACTCAATGTCAGCAATCTTGCAATTACAATTACATAATATGTTATTGCTCACCCTAAGATCAGACTCCTTCACAGCTTCCAATGTGTCAACCATCTGCATTTGTTTAATAACTGTTGCATGCAATACCTGGGAGAACAGATCCAAAAGCACGGCCTATGAATATATGAATATTTGAAATACAAGAACAAAAGAACACAACATTATCAGTTAGATTGTGAAAAAATAATGAACATATATATGATGAATTATGACTTGAGCATGAACTGTGCACATAGCAGGATGTAGTTATAGTATGTTACAATGATTGTAAAACTACATTTTTTTTATCGACATGCCCTGAAGTTTCGTAACCAATGGCCCCATGATAGTAATGGAAGATTTGAAATAGTCACAAAGTGCAATTTAAGAGGTGTTAATCAAGTATCAAGCGGTCCTTGAAGCGACATCTCTTGGTAAAACTTTTGAATTTAGATAACTTGCATCCATTTCATTTTATGCTTGATATTTAACTTGTAAAGGTTTGACTAGCATAGTCCTTTGCAGTTCCTTTTGGACTGTGCTCAAAAGTTTCAGGTGTGACTTTAAGTGTCACAAACATGCATAAAAAAGCAACAAATTCATATTTTGATTCAACCTACATTGTACAAAAATCTGCCTGAAAGGTTTAGCAGAACATAGACTTTATTCATCAAGGTACAAAACATCTTTTTGTGGTAAAAAGCATGACAGTTCTAACCATAAAGCCCTAAACAACTGTGAGCATCATAAGGTCTGTAACACGTTGGTAGACAAATACCTTCTTTGTCTTCTCCAGATCAAATTCAATGGATTTTATCCTGTCAAAAGAATCCCGTATAGCACGATCCTTATCCTGCGGGATCTCTGGAGGCTTTCTGCTGAGCTGGTTAAACATCGACTCAAGTCTTTCAAGACGCTCCAGACAAGGGTTTACACGGTCTTCCTTAACTATCTGAAGATCTGCATGATTACTAGGCACAGCTGCAGTATGTGGATGAACATTTTCCAACTGTTGTCGACGACAAATGAAAAAACGCAAAAGAGAGAGTACTTTGAGAATTACAGCAACAACTTTTCTTGAAAAAAAATTCAAAATCCCATCATCTGCATTGCCTTCGCCATTATTCGGGGCATGACCTGCTAGTTTCAGCTCACAATTTTAATCATCACAGGGACTGGCCACCTTGGTGAGACAACTGACTTGAAATATTAACAGCGCACAATGATTTTTAATCGAGATTAATTCATGCATGCAGATTCTGATTAGATACCTGGCTCAGGCAAAAATCTAATTATCAAGGAATTTTGTCGTGTGTTGTACTGTCCTAATACATTTCCAGCAGGGTTATATCTCTTATTGGACTCAACAACTTTATCCACCGAAAGAGACCGATCATCAGAACCATTGCATGTTGTTGATCCTGATTCCCAGGCCTACATGATAAAGACAGGAGACAAAGTTTGTTAAGGAATACCATGGTTTGATGTATGCTGCTCTATATGCCAGCAACAGGCTAACATTTAGGCATGTGGAAACCAAAAGGAACATATCAGCTATTATCTTATGTCAATCTAAATGTACAAGCTAGTAGTTGTTAACGGAGCAAATGAATGGGGCTTCTTAAATAATAACAGAACTAAAGAAACAAAATATTACTTCCTCACGAACTGGAGCCAAACTATGATATTCAACATCTTCAAGTGCTACAGGGGATCCAATATCATCAACATCTGAACCTGATTCAGCATTTGATGTATCACTATTTCTTTCTGGTAGCTGAAAGAAGCAGGAACAGCACATAAAACGTCAAAACTGGAAAGAATAGATTGGCTAATTGAGCATATGAGAGCTCACAGATTGGATATTTGGTAATCTTGCCTTGAGTGCACGCAATCTTATAGAGCCTGTAATTGTTTCTTCTATATCAGATACTTGCCCAATTTCCCTCAATGCAGATGATTCCATGCTATGTACAAGCTACAATTGGAAATAAGTTCATGAACAGCTGCAGCTGATAAGTTAATTGTCCTGTTGACTGTTGTACCATAAGGAATATGATAAAGTAAGAGAGCACCAGCAGCTTCAGAAACTTACCTTCATAATTAAAGGATCACTCCATGGGCCTTTATTGGACCTCAGGCATCCTCCCTGGTTGGAGCATGTGCATGAACCACCAAAAAACTCTGGTAATTGGCTGCAGATATATTTTTGGTAAGCCTTGCACCACAGGCACACCGATAAATCTTACACTAAGGAATCCAAACAACATATAAGGTTACAATCACCAACCCTGCGTCAATAGCTTCAAGAAGCCTGCTTTGGTATTTTGTTCCTAGAACCTGAAATTGAAAAGTAGGTATAAGCCACACAAAAATCACAACATGGAAAGTAAACTGGGAAAGCTTACAAAAGTTTGTACATGGATTTTAGATGAAGTTTTGGGGTCAAGAAGTCCCTTCACAGTGCTCCAGATCAGTTTGAAACCAGGTCCAGCATTTACAATGAACATTTGATGTAGTGTCTGCATAATTTAGGACATGCTTGGTAATCACTAATCAGAATGGTTGAAAAACAGGCCTATATTTCATCAGTAAGACTTACCTCAGGATAATAATCACCATCTATTTTCTGCATACAACGCACCAAATCCCTCGCAATCTTGCTAAAGTTCTTCCAGCCCTATATCATATGAAACAGAACAAAACCACCAACATCTTACTGATGTCATTTTCAACTATTGTGCAGACGACACAAAGATGTTAAACAATGCTCCTAAAGATACAGTTTGAATAAAATATTCTGTTACAAAAAAACTCTCCTGATTCATATATGCATATAATTAAGGATTAAAATAGCTGAGCTACTGAACCATCGCAACTCGGCCAATATCAATAGTTTTGAGGAGATCAAACCTCTACAGCTCTACCGATTATTATCAATTGCGTTTTTATTTTTAATAGGGTGGATTCATCCCACACCCAATGCAAATGCAAAACCCAAGTATTAGAATCAAATCCACAGTACAGAATTTGTTTGGATAGAGTAGGACCAGGATTCTCAACCTCTAATGTGAAACTAAGGGGATTGGAAAAACGACATAATTTGGTGTTTACTCTCCTGAACCTCCAAGGATCTATTGTTCCCCCAAACATCCTAGTTGATTTAATTACTAGGATGTTGCTAAAAAAAAGTTTCTCAAATCAGTACTAAGAAGGATATTTTTTCTTATGCTCTTACAGTTTATTGTATGATCAATGTTGAAAAATTATTCTGCAAGCTTGTACAGATTCACAATTGTCGCATTTTGAATAGATCAGATACCCTAAGAATTGTTAGTTCAGCCAAAATTCCAGGTTTGCCTTAGCAAAGTGTTTTATGAGAAGTTTGTATTTGATGACAGAAAAACACTAGCTCTGACTTCAGATAACTGCACTACAAGGTGCATGATAACTGCACTACAAGGTGCACACCTTGTAAGTGTAACAAATAATTTCAATGGAAGGTCAAAAATAATAATTTCAAAGGAATGCTATCGTGAAGACAAGCAAGGAATGTTCATTTTGTCAATTTTATTATATATCTTTCTAGTTAAAGGGTAAGTTCTATAGAACGGCGATTAGATCTGCGATGCTATATAGAGCAAAATGCTAGGTGACTAAAAGACAACATATACAGAAGATGAGTGTAACGAAGATAAGGATACTGCGGTGAATATGTGGCCATACAAGGCGAAATCAAATCCACAATGAGGATATACGTAATAGGATGGGGGTAGCACCAATTGAAGAGAAGCTTATCCAACATCGCTTGAGATGGTTTGGACATCTCCAACGGAGGCCTTCTGAGGTACCGGTACGTAATTGAATTTTAAGACGTACCGAAAACGTAAGAAGAGGCAGAGGTTGACCAAAACTAACGTGGGAGAAAGCAGTTAAAAGAGATTTAGAGGATTAGAATGTAGCTAAAGAATTAGCTTTGGATAGAAGCGCATGGAAGTTAGCGATCCACGTACCGGAACCATAAGAAGGTTTAGGGACAGTGTTTTAAGCTCTCGGCTCAGATGACAGGATGTACGGCTTAGTGTTTTAGCTTTGTAGGTTTTTTATCATTATTATTTTATTTGCAAGGCTCTCGTCTCTTTGACCTTGAGGATGTTTTATTCCTAGCCTACCCCAACTTGTTTGGGACCAAAGAGTTTGTTGTTGTTGTATATCTTTCTAGACAAAAATTACTGGCATGAAGAAAGCATATTTAGGCAAAAGGCGATGAACATACCACACCATGGACATCCAATATTGTAGTTGTTGTATCTAAATGCCTTTTAGCAGCAATAGAGCATGCAGGAAACTTCTCGCGGAATGCTCTCTCAAACTCTTGTACATGGTACTTAATATAGCGTTCCACTGTTGTAATTTGCACAAGCTTATTGGGTTCAACTTTCCCAAGCAACTCGATATAGACAGGCCTTCCTTCCTTGTCAACCCCATGATAACCATGGGGATAATATTGTAGCACCTCCTCTAGCTCATGAAATTCAAAATCCTTCAATGAGTAAAGTTAGATGCCAGCAGTATGGATGACATAGTAAAGCAAAATTATATGGAGCGCAATCTTTCAAATTCATACAGTGCTTGTAAAAATACTTCTAAATCTGTACAAGATTTCTCATAATTTCCCCTTTTTCAGATCAACTCTAAGAATAGACGGTGTTCTTACTTCGAAAATTGTGTCTGTCCCGAACTCCTTCCTCCACTGCAGCATGTCAGCCCACATTTGTGCTGCCTTTTCGAAGTCAAGCCTCCTTGCTTTCAAAAATCTGCATGACAAATAGATCAGAATGAATAATCATCAACTGGCATTTGACAATTGAAAACACAATATGAGCAAGTTTCATCTGATATTAACCTAAGCGTTGTATGGTAATCATCATGCCTCTCGGGCAATAGGCCCCTGACAAATAAAACCTCCCGGAACGAGCTGACCGCCTGCTCCTCCTCCGCATCCCTGACATCCTCTATCACTATCCTCGGCACTCTGCAGTCCACTTTCCTTTTCCCCCTCTTCTTCAGTGAATGTGTCAGCCTCGTCGACGCGTGCAGCGCCTTCTTCCTCAGCAACCGCATCCTCGTGTGCCTCGGCTCGTCCTCCACGTTCTCGACATCAGCTCTGTCCCTCCTCTCATTGTTACTGACCGATATCTCAATACCGTCGACATCACTCTCTGCAATAGCGCATCACAATCCACAGAACATTAGCTGCATTGCATAATCCGTTAAACCTACATACCTACGCAATAATCAACAACTGTACATACCTGACATTCTCCACAAATGCAGCCCAAACGATCAGGTCACGCTTCGCACTCCGTATTTCTCTATCTGATCACTGGTCCTATACCCGATACATGCAACCACTCGAGCATCCACGCTGCCACAAACCAATACAGATTATAATTCAATTCAGAGAGTTGTACAGGGACACATCGAACTCTTGGCGCATTCATCCGATTCAGAGCAACGAGAGACCATGGAAACGGCTCGGAAAAACCGGTGATTCCAGAAAGCAAAGGCGATCGCGTAACCCACAATAAATGTTCCCGCCGCGAGATCCAGGGGGGGCCGCCCCAACCCCCAACCGCCTCGAGAATCACGCAGCGGCGGCAGCTTAGATCCAATCGTCCAAACCCGCGCGCGAATGGCACGGAAACGGGAAACCCGAAACCGAGCCGGTCCGTACCTTGCCACAGGTGAGGAGATCCGCCTGCAGCCTGGAGCGCGCGCGAGATCGCTCCAGCCCGATCCGATCCGAGTCGGATCGGAGCTCCTCGGCGGGAGGGGAGGAAGTCCAGGAGGCGGTGAGGGAATTCGAGCTGGGTGCGTGCGTTTGATCTTCGATCGGATCGGAGCTCCTCGACGGGAGGGGAGGAATTCCAGGAGGCGGCGAGGGAATTCGAGCTGGGTGCGCGCGTCTGATCCGCGCGTCTCTCTATCGCCTCGCGCTTACGCGTCCATTGCTTTGTCTTCCGCCGACTCCCTTCCGCTGCTAGTGTGCTCGGTTACTGGGTGTTCTTTGTTTTTTAATTTCCTCGGGGCTTTTGCGTCGGGCCCACCGCGATTGACCTGGCTCGCTCGCTCTCCCGCTTTGTTTCTTCGCCCGCGTTGCGTGACTGCGTTACGCAGCCGGGAGCGCCGACGCTCACGTGCGCGGGTAACCGGCCGGCGCCGGGACGCGGGGCCATGCATCAGCCGGGGCGATCTCGTTATTAATCTGATATTTTATATTATTAATAGGATATTTTATGAAGAAGTGGATATGACCCTCCTGAGGTACTGGGTGCGCTCACTTTGTTCTCTAAAGTAAAAAAACCGGCTATTATAGTCCATAACCTTCTAAAACCGGTGCAAATAACTCTCTAAGGACTTGTTTGGATAGGGAGAGATTATAACCAATCCATTTGGATTGAGAAGGATTTTAATTTAAATTCCGAGGGATTGACTCGGATTACAATATATCCAAACAAGCCCTAAGATGGTTTTGAAGGTTGTTTTGCCACCATGGCCGATGACATGGTGATGATTCGGCGATTACTAAGCAAACAAAACATATAGATATTCCTTACACGATATGACCCACGTGATCGTGAGTACTATGTTTCTTCCTCCTCTCTTCTTCCCCTCCCCTCTCTTCAATCTTTATCCTCCACCCAAGCCACCTCCTACGGTCACCACATCACCATGGCATCCTCACGGCAGCGGCGCTACCTCCCGTTCCTCGTCGCCTCCGGTGGGTTCCCCGGGCCGGCTTCATCGAGAAGCACTTCTTTGCCCTCCGGCAGGTTCCCCAGGTCGGCCTCAACTACGATTTCTTCCTCTTCTAGCGGACCTTTGCCGTTGCCACCGCGGGGATAACGTCAAGCTTCGATCGCCTCGTGTCCTGGCGGGTGGAGCGGCGCGCCCAGGCCTCGGGCCAGCCCAGCGTGTGTTGGCCCAAAGCCAGATTTTACATGTTAAAATTTTAATTTTTACATGGCAGTTTTTCGCTAGGCCTCGAGCCATTGCCCTAGAGGTCCGAGGCCTAGCTCGCCTGCCTACAAGCACTTCATTCGTAGCCGCTCCTCTGCCGAACCCGCGGCGGGCGACCTCCGCCTGGCACCTCCGCGGTCGGCATCATCACTTGCCTCCCGCCAAGACTAGCACCGGCGCCTCAACTTCCTCGGCGACGCGCACAAGGTCTTCGGTTTCACCATCATAGTGGCGAGCACCACCACCGCCCCTATCTACAAGCACTTCATTCGTAGCTGCTCCCTGCTCGGACCCGCGAAGTTCGGCGACGACCTCCGCCCTGGGCACCTCCGCGAGGTCAGCATCATCTATTGCCTCCCCGCCAGCACTAGCACTAAGCGCCTCGACCTCCTCGGCGACGCGCACAAGGTCTTCGGTCTCACCATCATAGGTGGCGAGCACCACCTCCGTATCTACCAATCTGTCACCACCGTCTCCGAGCTCACCACATCCACCGAGACCTGCACCGTCGTCCTTAAGTCCTACGTCGTCGACATCCCCGAGGGCAACAATGAGGACTCATGCCTCTTCGCTAACACAGTCGTCAAGCTCAACTTCCAGAAGCTCAAGTCTATAATCGAGACCAACACCACCGTCGCGTTAGCACCGCCTCCTCCGTTGATGGCAGAATAACAGTAGTGTGCGGTTGAATGTGGAAGGAAGAATGGGGAGGAAGATTTGGACGAATATGAGAGAGGGGGGAAGGGTAGAGGCTGACATGTGGGCCTCGTAGTGTAATATAATTTTATAACTTTGATTTGTTGAGTCAATGACACCTTAGTGGCCATGTCATACGCCACATGGCAAATCGCCTCAAAACCACCTCGTGGGGTTATTTAGAAGGTTTTGCATAGTTCTAGAGATTAAATATCGTTTTTTTATCTCAAGGGTTAAGTGATCGCATCACCATACTTGAAAGTCATATGGACTTCTTTCGAGATTTTATCATGGAAGATCCGATTCCTACTAAAATTGAACTGTTTATTTGGGTTCTTATGGAGTGACAGAACAGTGGGTGATTTTGTCACAAGACTCATGGATTTCGTTAGATCGGAGCATTTTTGCTGCTCGCTTTAGTTCCCATAAACACGTATGTACGAATCACCATATTGCAGATTATTGGTCAAGATGAAACCTAATAGGAAATTCACTAGCTTTGACTTTGTTGGTCATATCAGGATTGACAATTGCTCCTTTTCTTTGAAGTGTATTAGCTTAAGGTAAACATAAACATTAAGCTAATACATTTCTCATTTTTCTTTGGATCATCAAAACATTGGCTTTGGCTTCAAGACACCACGACCTACAAGTCTAAAACAAGCGAGCAAAACTTACGCTTGTATGCGCTATTGAACGCATACAACGCTTTAAATAAATTAATTAGCTAAAGCCAAGCTACAACGTTTTAAATAAATTAATTACTACCTCCGTTTTTGAAAGCATGTCGTTAGCCCACAAAGAATTCTACTGTTGAGCATCAAGTAAAAAAATATGGAGGGAGTACTACACAATGTACTTCACCGCCGCCCGAGGCTCCCAGCCTAATAATAAATAATTTACATTTACATATCCAAAAATTTCCTTTGCAGATCTAACAATTCAGGACGAGCAAACTTACAGGATTAACAATCTCTTCGTTCTTCAAGAGAATCTTCCGGTGATCTGCAAACTCAATTTGATGTTGAAGCTGAAATTGAAGATGGTAAACATTCATACCTTTTTTTGCTTAAATTTATTTCACTAATATGTTGTCAATTTGCCTTCTTGATGCTTAAAACTATATCTTCTTTGTGACAGATGAATTTGGCCCCGACATGTTTGGTTTGAGAAATGAGCTAATTCTTGATAGGTAGGTTCATCATGAGGTCATTCCACGATCTGTGGGATGATCCATTCCTCGTTTTTCCATTAGAAATGTGCTCGTGAAAGATGAGACAGTGAAGGGTTAACTCATTCCACTACTCAAATTAAACAAAAACACGAGGATTTGGTTGGTGATAGGACCAACCCATCCCTCAAACCAAACACCCTATTTAGTTGCTTACCCTCCATAAATTATTTTTGTTGTATTTTTTAAACTGTCATTTTACTCCATCGTTGATGGCCATAGATGATAGGTGTCAATATACAAGTGACAAAGGATGATTGTTCAACTTAAATACTATAATACCAGTTCACTTCATCACTAAAATCGATTTTTATTAGCTGCTCTGTTTTGTCGCCTTCTTGCAGATCATACAGTTGGGATTGTTTAAGTGTTTTCACATGTTGTGGATTAAATGACAAAAGAAATAGCAAACTCTTACCACATTAAATCTCTTCCTGTGTTAATATTATTTTATGTGTGATGTCTGGAACTCCTGCTATATGATACTGATTCGCATGTTGGTAAGGATTTGGTGACACCTATATACACTATGTATGTGGTTGTACGTGTGTTTTCTATTGTGAATCCGTGATGTTTCTGGTCTTTGTATATTTTACGAAACTTGCGTAACTATTTGCATGTGCATCAATATTTCACCATGGAAGTTCACATATGTTAGGATTCATGCATGCCCGTTCCGTCTACAAGATGGACAATTTGTGGAATTTTAGTGCTTGCGTGACTGATATACCAGAAATGAAGCACATTAGGTGACCACAAACCTAGATTTGTGGAATTTTAGTGCTTGTGTGACTGATATGCCAGAAATGAAGCACATTAGATGACCGCAAGCCTAGATTGGATTCACATGTTGCAGAAACACCACCGAACATACCCTAAAAATTTAACTCTGCTCCTGTTTCCCGCTTTTGTCTCCTCTCCCGAATCATTATCTTCCACTCACAATCTTATCTCCCCTTCTCCTCGCATCGTTTCCCCAAATCTGGATGTTTGGGTTTCGACCAAAACTACAACGGCGGAGATCGATGGCGAGGAAGGGGCAGGGGTGGACCTAACGTGTGGCATGGGGGTTCAGCTGAACCCCCAAATTTTTTGGAAAATATTCCGCTATTAGTACTTCACCACGCAACAAACAACATAGATTGAAGTATCCATCAAAGAAAGAAATATTTGGATGAGATTGATCACAACAAAGAAAAAAAAAACCCCTTGAGGATGTTGACGGGGATCTCCGGCTAGAACTCACTACGTCAGCCGACGGATAAGGGGGGGGGGCTAGATCTTGCAAACGGTGGAAACGAAGGAAAGGGAGGAGAAGAGGACGAGAGAACTCATCGTGCCGGCCGTTGGAGAAGGGGTACCGAATCTAGCAAATGGTGGAAACGGCAAAGAACGTACCGGTCACTTGATCTGGCGAACGGTGGAAACGAAGAGAAGAGAGGCGGAGAACCGGTCGCCTTACTTTGGGAGAGAAGCGCCACTGAGAGCGAAACACGATGTGGAGTCCAGAGACTTTGCGTGAGGTCAATCAGGATGATATGGTAGAAAAAAAATCCTGCTTTTGAGAACTTGTTTGGATGCTAGGGGTAGAGAACCCAACGAAATAAATCCATAGCAAGATTTTATGGAGCACAAGGGATCCCCTCCATCCTAGGGAAAATATCCCTCCCAAGAAATTATCCCAGCCACTATTTGGCAAGACAGGGATAAAAAATCACGTGCAGTTAATAAACACATGAAAATATTCCAAGAAATCTTCAAGGAAAATCATGCAACGTTAAAGATATTCATGAAAATGCTAGGAAAATAGAAAAATCATCAATATTCCATAAAAATTAGATAGTTTCAAATTTTTCAATAATATTCAAGGGAAATAAGAGATATTTGGAATAATTTGTAGCAATTCATCATAACAATTCAAGGGGAAAAATCATATGTACTAGGCAGCACATACAAGTTTTGAAGGCTGTGAACATGTGTAGTACCCCAAAAGCATCTTAGAGAACTAGAATAGTGTGTAAAGTTCAAATGGTTCTCAAGCCAAATCTCCTTCATTCCAAGCACTACCAATCAAGTACTACGACAAACATGGTGACCTTTCGAACTCTGGAGATTAAATTTTCTCTTGATCAAAATTCAAAACTCTGTATAGCTAATCTAGTAGGAATGCTTGAACTCAAACAGGATCATCAAATTCAGATATAGGCTTCTTGAATTGAACTAGTCTAACAGTCATTTTGTAATCAATTCTTAACTGCGCTCAGATCTCGTGCCAAGCAATGTTCAAGAAGCGCCTCATAGATGGCCTGCAGATCATACCACATATATGTCAAAGGCAATGGAAATAATAATTCCAATAAACAAATTAGTATACAATGCACAATATGTTATCTCTTCAGATGTGACCGATGCAATTCATCATATTCTAGTTGTTCTTGACTGCATTTGACCGATGTGCAAGGTTATGACATACCTTGACTGTGTTTTTGCATCAGCAACGATTGTGTTCATTGCTCTTTCTCATCTTCTTTGCGCTAAGGATCAAGATATCGTCGATGTATATCTTGATGAACAAAAAAAAACTTAATGGATTTATATCTTGAGGAATAGAAAAACCCTTTGTGGTGTCCTGTGTCATTACCCCGAGGGTAATCACATGTAGGCATACAGATTATTATTCGTCTGCCCAGTAGGACACTGCTTCAATAAATAATAAGCCTTACTAAAGTTAATGCAGCAAAATAATAAGATAGAAATTTTACTTTATTACAGCAGGTAGTCACGCAAGGCTATGGTCTTTAATACAAATACTTAATTACAACTCCAAAACGGGGCAAAAACCCTCGTGCTCGCCTACTCTGCTCCACCGGACGTCTACTCGTCCCACTCACCGAATAGGGTGTCCATCTCACCTTGGTCCTCGTAGTAAGCACCCTCGCCTCATGCGGCCTCCTCGGCACCTGTGTATCCTTCATCCCATTCGGAATAATTCTCGGTTGGACTAGGATCTAACAAAGCAAGTAATAGCAAGAATGAGTACTAGTGTACTCAGCAAGCATTTATTAGCAATGATGCATTGTATGACTCTTCTCTGTTGATTATGACATTTTCTAGCTCGTCTCTTTCTCTGGAAAATAATTCATCAAAAAATTAAGTGGTAAGTTTTAATTCTGAAAATGCTACTTATCACCCGGTGAGAAGATAGACCCCTAGCAGTCACCATAGCCTCTAATCCTGGAGACAGGCATGAATTCATGGTTTTTATTTAGCACTGTGTAGGTTTGTACCACTTTACCCATAGCTACTCTAAGCTTTCTTTAAGCTAGGTCTCCCACATTCTTTTGATGCAGTGTCAAGTTCATAATACGAAATATTTTTTGAGGGTGTCAAGTTCATAGTACGGAATGTTTTTCAAGTTACGTGATTAAGTCTCCACCCATCTATTTTTCGTCGGTGTCCTAGGACGCTCACCCCGTTCTCCACTGATTTCCAATAGTGTTGGTTGAGCCGGTTATCCCTTCACCCAACACTCCACCTGGGCTAATATATGCGTCTTGGATCCCCCACTTCCGGACTTATGCTACCGGTCCTAAGTTCCTCCACCACTCACACATTATATTACTTACCCGATGTGGACAGTATAACCATGTAACAATGTAGCATTTTCTGCCCGCCGAAACGGAAAAATGGTTGGCACTTAAAAATAGACCCTTATCTGAGTGGGAGTTTTGTTGGTTCTTATATTTTATCCATATGTAAAGGGTCCCACTTCTTCCCTCTCTTTCCTGCCAAGGGCCCCTTTACCATCCTAATAGTTCTCTTACAGCACAACTGCTCATCTTTCTCGTGCTTCATCTCTTTTCTCTTTATCTCTTTTATCCGATTTGATTTTTGAGAGATAGTTTTAATGCACATATATATGTAATTGTACATAAAGGTAACTTTTATATTTCATATAACTAGGTTGATGTTCAAGAGAATAGGCTTGTCTTCGTATTCGTAGTAAAGCTCGACGTCGACGAATTCTGGATCAGCTACTCCTGCCTGAGCCAGTTCGTCTTCTGCAATTATACGACAGACGTGTATAACAGAAATACTTAGTTGTTTGGGGTGATATTATGCTTACATTAACTCACGGCTACCTTTTTCAATAGATTTTAATTTAATAATATTTTTTGGATCCCCGTAGGTTAGCATTTTCCAACGGCTATTTTTCCTATGACCTGCTAGCTCTAGACTCTAAGGTCACGGAATTCCCACGTATTTGCCCTTAGCTTGGGTTGGCTTGGGACAGAATGGCCGGGTTACTTGTAACCGATTCCCTAATTTTTTCCTAAATCAGACTAATCCTAATCTAATGACACACGCTCGCAACACACAACTCAAAATCCTACACGCACTAACAATACATACTATGTTATACTACACTTAACATTGAACACACACACTAACACTAAACACACACTAACACACACACACACACACACACTCAAAACACCACTCAGACAACTCACTGCACCCACTCACTTAACACACACGTGAGCGCACTACACCCTCTCTCTCTCTCTCTCTCTCTCTCTCTCTCTCTCTCTCTCTCCCCTCCTCTCTTTTCTGTGGTGGCTCTTGCTCTCCCATCCAGATCTGGCGCTACCCTAGTGCCACTGACCTCCCTACGGCTTCCCCACACCGGCTCCCCTCCGGATCTATGCCGCTGCCTTGGTCGCCTTCCTAGGTGGGTTATTGCATCTACTTTGGCCGCCTCCTTCGCAGGTTCTTCACCGCCATTTCTGTAGCCGCCTGGTGAGTTCTCGTTCGCTCCCTTCGCCGCTTCCCTTCTGGATCTATGCGGTTGCTACCCTCCTTGGCTACCCCGACAGCTCCCCTCCACTCTTTACCCTTATTTATCTTGACCCCTTATGCTGATTTGATTTTGATTGGTGGTATTTGGTGATCTTTTTGGTGGGTTTTCGGGGATGTCTGTGGTGGTATGAGGGGGGATGGCTCGGTTCTTGGGCTTTGGTGATGGCCGGGTGGCTTTGACAAGGTGATGGTGGTGGTGGTGGCTTCATTTTCTTGGGCATGATGGTGGTTTCGGTTTCCTGGGTATGATGGTGATGGTGGTTTCGGTTTCTTGGGTATGATGGTGATGGTTTCCATGGCTTTCGGTGGGCATGGTGAGCTTTGGTCTCGGCGTCGGTGATGATGACGGCTTGGTGGCATGGTTGGCTTTGGTCTCGGCTTCGGCTCCAAAATTTAATCGAGATAATTTCCTTCTTCCTTTTTCATACTTTGCAAATTCTAGTTAACTTTTACTTTGTTTGCTATATCTTGACCATGCATGCTTGGGGTTAGCCTAGCTACTGTGTCGTGACGGAACTCGGTGCAGGGTTTACACTGGGGAGTTCATCCCCGCTCCGAGGACGCACGGTGGCTCTTGCAAGCTTGCCACCGGTTGCGTGGTATCCATGCCAACTGAGGCATGTGCACCTTCCTTCTTGGTCACTTTGCCTAGTCGGTGGTGATTGTGTGCAGTGCAAGTGTTGTGTGAAATGACGATGCCAAGGGGGATAGAATGGGAAGGGCTAAAATGATGGGCTTATCGGACAGCTTGTTGGTCGAAGGACTGTTGGTTGGTTGATGGCTTGGTCGGCTTGTGGCTTTCTTGTTGAATGCGCACGGCCCACTGGCTTATAGTTGGCCGTGGGCGTCCACTGGTTGTCGTGGTCTCCCTTGCCTTCCTCTATATTCTTGTCTTCGGCTTTCTCCCTCAACTATCCTATGGTGGGTTGCTTCAGCTTGCTCTTTTGTTATTGTCGTGGGATGGCAATGTGGCTTGCTCTCGGTTGCGGCTGGTTCAGGGGGAATGCAATGGTGACCATGGTTGTAAGGGTGGGCTTTTATCTGGGGCTCGGGCTATGCTCCCTCCCTCTCCCCTATTGTACCTGTCACACATTGACCTCACCTTATCTCTTATTCGCTCTGTGGGGGCTATTTGGTTGGATAAAGGGCATGGACCGATGGTCCAAAGGGCATCATGCTTTGGATTTTCTACAACTGAGGTAAATCGGAAAAATGGGTATTGGATTTTTATTGCCGGATAATGAAACCCACCCTGGTGAGAGGACGTGGCCGGCCCGGACAGTATGGGAACCTCGGTAAGCTTCACTCTTTTTGATGGCATCACTTCTTTACTTCTAACTTCACTTTACTAGTTTTGGTTTGCTACTGGTCTTTTGGCTTTTGCTGACAACGGAAAGGAGTGGTGGCAGGATCTTGGATTGGCTGAGGAAGGGCTTGACTTGCTAACGATACACGAAAAAGGATGCTAGTGTTTGAGGCTACCAAGCATGCAGGTTTCGTTTTTCTTTTGTAATGTACTCAAAGTTGCAATTTTTATTTTGATCTGATGTAAAGGATTCTTGTAATTAATTCCGATGTTATATTAATGTTTTACTTTTGCTTGTAATGAGTTTTTGTAATTAATTCAAAGTTTGTAACGATGTTGTATTTTTTATTTAGAAGTCCTGTTGTACACTCTTGATGAGATAATCTTGTATTAGACTATTTTGCAATGTGTTCAATATCAATATGAAATTACGATTTGTTATTGTTTAGATAAATTTAATTTACTACTAATTATCATTTATTGTTGTTTAGATTAATTTAAGTTTTAGGGTTCTCACACCCTTTGCTCTCCATAACTCTGCTAGAATAGCAAAATGCAAGCAACCACCTGCTTTTATTGAATATATCCTTTTCCATTTATCATGAACTTAATTTACTAACAGTTTGAAAGAGTCAAGAATTATCTACTTTGATCCTCAAATAGAATCATCAAGAAAGAATAATTGATAATACACCATAATTGAGAAAAGTGACTATTAGTCCTCGTTCTAGGTAATGCTGCTAAACCAAAATATAATAAACTTGACATGCTAGTGAAGTATGGGGTGGAAATTGATAGCAACATGTTGGTCTTTTAAAGAGGTTACTTATTCATATAAATTGTCAAACCTTTTTACAACCATTTAGTAAAAAGAAAAGGCTAATTTTTCTATGAATTGAAATAGTTGGATACTTGGATTAACCAAATTTCCCAACAAAAAGACAAAGACATGCTTGAAGTTAAAACATAAATAAATGCATATCAAACTACAGCCATACCCAAAGTTTATGCAATAGGTTCATCCCAACAACATAACTTATCAGTAGACATCATGAGAACATAGCTTACTATGCACTAAATATGAATTCTTGCATCACCCTCTAGTTGTTCACATCTTGAAGAAGCTAAACAAGGGAAAGTGAGTTCATCACTATCTACAACCAAACCTAACCTAAACAACCGATCTACCGGTGGAATTATCGGACGCAACCTAAAACTTGTTGTTTGTTCCTCCACCTCAACACCCCAATCAAACAATCGATTACCGCAGGTGATGAGAAGAACATTTAACCAACGTGTCCTATTTGAAGCTACTAGCAATGGAACTCCATATTTGAGCACATAAATTCGCAAAAGCAAGGGAAAAAGGTAGAAGGTGGGGTCGATGGGGGTGCTCGGGTGTAACCTGTAGGGATTGAATAGCTCAATACTCTCTATTGGAAATCACTCACTGATCTCTCTCGTTTCTCTGGATGAACACACGTAGAGGGAGACAAACACACACAGAGAAGAAGTTCCTTTTGGTGATGTTGTAGAATGCAAATGTGTTTTTTCTTGTGTCTCTGTTATCTCATCCAACTTATGCATAGAAGTATGAATATATAGACTCATGCATGCACCAGATGGAGTGCAACAAACCTAGTCCTATTCTAATGCCACTTATACCCATGGTGGCCTTTTGACTCACTGGATACATGCACACATGCAAACGTCTCCCATAGGAAATGGCCTACCTCAACTTAACTACATGCAACTACTAATCACTACTGCTGACCATTACTTTGTAGCAGAACTTCTCATGCAACGACCCTTTGCACGTCGCAGATATTGGTGCCTTCGTCCGACAGCTTATCACGGCTCGGCATGCATTCCGGCTCAAGCCTCCATACTTGTACGCATCACACGTATTGCCGTGTGCTTCTTCCGGTGCCACACACTACTACCACGCAAAGGCCTATACAACACGTTCACTACATGCAAATCAACAAAGTAAACATGCAGATACAACTTGTCAAGATTAGTGTCTAACAATATCCCCCTTAATCTTGACTTGCCATGCTTCATGGATCTTCAGAGAAGGGTTGGCTCATCACCACTATGAGATTCAACAAACAGTGCTTTCTCCTCCTTTCCTTTCTCAGGACACTCATATGAATAATGCCCTATCTTTTCACAGTTGTAACAATGCACCTTAGTTTTATCCTTGTGCCATTCACCGCGACCACGACCGTGCCCTCGTCCTCGTGATGAGTCATTGATTGATAAAAAATAGTTAGAATTTATATGCACTTGATCTTATTATAACCATCTCTATCCTAGCGTAAGTCGCAACAACCTCTTTCTCCGCCTCTCCTCCACCTCCCCACCGCTACATCCGTCGCCCCATCACCGGTCACCTCCTCAAGACCTAACTCACTACTCACAATCACCCCCTCCCTCCTGACATCATTCAACGTCCTCCTATGTACCCGCAGCCAGTGGTGTCACCACCGCTTTATCGCCCAACGTTGATCCGTTACTGCTCTCCCCCCTATATAGTTGGGGATTTTTGGTGAACCCAAAACCTAAATGGGTGAATCCGAACTCTAACCTTATCATGGTCATCGGAGAAGTCAAAGACCTCTCGTCCAAAGCACGGATTGTGGGTGCAAATCAAATGATGAGACAATCGACTGGTTTCCTTAAATTTTTAGTTGAGTATTATATAGCAATTCCGCTTAAATTATAGAGTAACAATTTTTTTTATCAAATATAGTAGCATCTCACCCTACAATTCCATCTACATTCTTCTTTGTGCAACAACTCATAAAACTATATAGATAATATATTTGTCCTCACTACTCTACAAAGATAAACAAACATCCTATATTTAAGGAAAAAGTCCATTTTACACCCCTGAACTTTGCGCTGAGTCCAAAATACCCCCTGAACTCCAAAATCGTCTGATTTGCACCCTTGAACTGTCAATACTAGATCAATTTACACCCTACGCTGGTTTCATTGGTGGTTTTAGATGACGTGGCAGCCACGTCACTGGTTTTGGATGACGTGGCGTCCATGTGTACCTCGGGATGACAGGGCACGGATCCATGGGAGTAGGGCACCGTGGGGCCCATCGGGCGATGATAGCAAGGAGGATCGGGCGGTCTTGCGGCGGTGCGCGTCGGCGCGGTGCGTCGCGGCTCGGTTCGTCGTGGCTAACGCGGGCTAGGCGCGCGGGGCGGTGGCTAAGCTGCCGGAGGCGAGTGGCGGCGCGCCAGTGGATGGGTGTCGCCGGCGGCGGTGGTGACTCATGCGCGGCGGTGGCGGTGGCGGGAGGGTCCGGTGGCGACTTGGGCGGGAGGGTGAGCACGGATGGCTCGCGGCGAAAGCCATTGGAATCGACGGCGGCGCGAGTGGATGAGTGTCGCCGGCGTGGTGTGGCGGCGGATCTCGGGGTGGCGGCGGGTCGGAGGACTGATGAAGCCCTCGTCGGCGAAATTGGGATTGCGGGAGGGCGGCGGATCATCGAGGAGTTTGAGGAAAGGCTCCGGCGTGGCTCACGGGGCTCATGGTGACGAGGTTGGTGGCGCCGAGGGTGGTGAGGCGGCGGCGGCAAAGCGAACGACGAGCGGTTTTGCTTGGTGGGCTTACCCGAACTCCGGCCACCCCCGACCGCGTCACGCTGCGTCCCACCACTCCAGGAGCCGAACCCCTCAACCAATTTGAAGCTACCACCACCAGAGCGCCGCACACCTTCCTTCTTCTCCGAGTCCGACCAATTCTGCCGCCACCATTGCCGCGCCTCCTCCAGCGAGCCCCCGCTCGATTCCTCTCTACGTGAGCATCCCCTAGACTCCCTTTACCTCCCCCTACTGCTCACTCCCTCTCTTCTTCCCCGCAGGTCGCCGCCACCGTCGGCTTACCCCGTGCTGCCCCGGGTCGCCGTCGCCGGCTCGCTCCGGCCTCTCTCCGACTCCACCGATTGGCTTGGTAAGCTCCCCACACCCCGCCGGTGCCCATGCTCTTGCTATCCTAGCCCCTACCCCATCCGAGCGCCGCCACGCCCTTTCCCATCCACGGCCGGCCACCGTGTGCTACCTCTAGCCCGCCACCATCCACCTCCGGTCGAGCCACCACCGCCCTCCGATTCGCCTCCCCTCCAGGGTCCCATTTTTGCCACCCGCAGCCGCCGTCGTCCACCCACTTGCCGGCGACGAGCGCCGCTCCGAGCTGCCCACAACCTCCTCTGTTTCTGCCCTTCTCTGTGCATCCCTCTCTGTGGCTGACAGTAGGACCCACTCAAAAAACCGCTCCAGCATGGCGCCACGTAGGCCAAAAACCAGCCAGTTCTGGCTCGAGGGGGGTGATTTGCTCTGGTTTCAACATTTCAAGGGTGTAAAGTGAACGGTTTTGTAGTTCAGGGTGTTTTTTTGACTTGGGCTATAGTTCAGGGGTGTAAATTGGACTTATTCCTATATTTAATTTAGTTAGATAATTATGTCTCTATCTTGTTTAACTATATATTAGGGTTTAGCACATAAGTTTATGGAAACACACATGAGCACACATTTCGATATAGCAATACCGAAATCCTTGTACCACTGCATTAAGAGCCTGAGAAAGGAATACACATATTATATATCTTTTCTATGCCTTCATTCCAAAATTGTAGATACGAGGTTTTGTCAATTGATTAAGATAAACGATATTCCTCAAATTGTTTTCTACATAGTGTGCGCTAATTTCTCTTCTTAGCTCTATTTATGTTTAATTAGTTCTATTACACAATTTCTAGGAACTAATGTATTCTCATTTTATCCCATTTTTGTTATGGAAAATGATATCATGTACCATACCATGGTAATGACATTCCCTGCAATGTGTATGCACCCACCAAATTTCTCAAGCATCAAAAGGGAGATAATTTCACGAGAGGATTCTAGATTATCCGATTTAAAAATTTAGAAATTCTTAGAAATATCTAAGTGCTTTAGATATTTTCTTTCAATGAATTAGATTATGTGTATTGTCAAGAATAATGGTTATAATAGTCTATATATACAAACAAAATAACTCATTTCTCATATGTGGTTATGGTAAGATAGAGCATAAGAAAAGAAAAGAGTGTGAAAAGCTAGATATATGTTTTAAAGAGAGTGACTTGTAATAGAGTTGTGCTCAAATAAAATGTATTGTTTTTTAAGTAGATATGTTAGTTGGGCCGTCTAAATACTTAGCATGTTACTCCCTCCAAGTTCTATTTCAAATGACCCTATGAAATTTTCAAAATAAAATATTATAATTCTATACTATTATAAATAAAAGTAACAATTTTATTAAAAACTTTTAATGAAAATACCAATCTAGATTAATGTAAATATACTAATAGTAAAATTTTAGAAATTTTGATTGTACAGATTCTAAAATGTCACTTAAAAAGAATGAAAAGAGCATTAATGTATATTCAAAAGATATTATAATATTTTATTTCGAACCCCATTAATAAAGTTCTGGATCCGCCACTGGGAAGGGGTAGAGCTCTTCCTACAGGGATTTCGGAGCGACGACATCGCAAACGGGACGTACCGCCTCATCCCCCCTTGTGGGAGTCTCGTCATCCCCAACCTACAGTTCGGCGCGAGGCGATGGCGTCCGAGGACGCTACATCCTCCCTACTGGCATTGTCCAATGCGGGAGTGGTCAACGAGGAGAGTCGGCCCTCAGAAGGTGGAAAAGCTTACTCGCAGCATGGCGAGGGGAGGTGAATGCGTGGCATCGTTCGCGTTGGTTCCCGTCGCATCTGATGATGATGGCAACAACCTGAAGCTGGAATCCGATTCCTACCTGATGTTGCACATAACCCCGTGGAGGGTCGGGCAATTGCTTGATTCTACCAAAATGAAGGTATATTGTTCCCATCCTTGTGGTATTATGGATGCGAAAATGTTGTGGTAGGCACTCACACCCCTCCTCAAAGTGCACCTTAGCGCTAAATTAGCTGATATTTTGTATGCATATACTCCCTTGCACATAGCTTTCTCTAAAACCAATGGATTTTCGATTACCTATCTTTGTTTGCTATGTTATTTCTCAAAAGAAGCATGCCAATGTACATATGTTGAGTGGGATGTATAGTTTGAGAGAGATATAGTTGATATAGAGATATGTTACTTGAGGTGTATGTTCAACTGATTGGGAATTAGTTAGTTTAGAGATGTAGTATTTAAAAGAAATAAAAGTATATATTTGAAATGAAACAAGTAGAAGTACATTACCGTAAAGTATACTACGTTGAGAAGTATATTGAGCAACCATTGGCTCCAACCCTTTTCCATTGAAACTAGAATACCAAATGCATAGCAACACCGGTCATGCTGATTACTTGGGAAATCAGGAACGAAAGAAATGCACAGATTTTCCGCTCGGTAGCTATGACTCTGACAACACTTTTATAATTCCAAGGAAGACGACAAGACTTGGATTTTGGTGGGCACGAAAAGGCTAGCAAATTTTTTTGAGACGGCTTGAGTATTTTGCTTTGTAGAGTGTTCTGTCCAGGCACCTTAAATCTTTTGAAACTAAATTCAATGCTTAAAACATTTTACTCACTTTAATTAATTATGGTCTTGCCGTTCCTTAAAAAAATAGTACAGCTACAAACTACGAATCTAGGGTCATTTGACCCCACAGATGAACAATATTTTATGTGAGATGAACAATATTTTCGAAGAGGCAACCGATAAACAGAGACAAGGGTGTCAATACTTATTTTATCCTGTAATTGGCATCCCAGTTAAGAGCGGGGACTTGGATGAAGGATTTTAACACTTTGATATTCTAAGAAATCGAAATCTAGGAGTGGCACCCTCTTTGTAAATTCAAAATTCGGATATAAAATTTGTCAAAGCAGATCTTGTACTGCTAACTCATTTGGAGTGTTTATAGCATTTTCAAACTCTCGAGTGAACCATTTTATTTCTTTTGCAATTTTTCCCTCTTGATATAATTCTACTTCTTAAGTAATATACTTCCCGTCCCTAAAATCTAGACTAGCTATAGATTCTTTTCTTTCTTTGAGGAGTAACTATCTCTGAATTCTGAACATACTTAACGTCTATAATGCACGGACACGCCTGGAAGTGGCGAGACACGTATTTCAGACGTGTCCAAAATTGTTCCCGTGATAAAAATAGAATTAAAATCGAACATGTACCGGACACGTATTGGCTAATTGGGCCCACTACATTCGGCCTAGTACATGGATGAAAATAGTGACCCAGCCCATTTGGCTTACCGGTTAACCCTAGTCCCCATTCCCCTTTCCCCTTCGACGCCGCCCTTGCAGACTCGACCCCGACGCCCCTAGCGCTAGCGCATCCATCTCCGTCGCCCCTGCTGCTCCGTCGACCCCGGCGGCGACCCCCTCCCTCCCCGACCCCGACGCCCCTGCTGCTCCCCGACGCCGCCCTGCTGCTCCGTCGCGTCCTCGTGGACCTCGTCTTCAACCTTCCTCCCCTCTAGTCTGGCCGTCCTGTGACGTCTTGCAGCGTAGAGTAGCGGCAGCGAAGCCCCAATCGGAGAAAGATATGGAGGCGGCGGTGGCGCCGCCGGAGAGGGAGACTACTAGGGAGGGTGGCCATGGGGGATCAACAGCGGAGTGGAGCGATGGTGCCGGGGGAAGGTGGCGCTGGGTTTCCGGGTGAAGGCGTCTTCTAGCGAGTCGGCGGCGCAGAAGGCGGCCAACGTGCTCGAGCCCGACCTCCGCTCGCACTGGTCCACCGCCACCAACACCAAGGAGTGGATCCTGCTAGAGCTCAACGTACTATCTCCATCTGCTTCTACTTCTCCTCCTCTTCCCAATTAGGCAGCTACTCACTCTCTTCTTCTCACCTACCTACTTTTCCTTCCCCTCGGATTGCCTCGATTGCAGGAGCCGTGCCTTCTCTCCCACATCCGCATCTACAACAAGTCCGTCCTCGAATGGGAGGTCACTGCCGGATTGCGTTACAAGGCCTTCTTTCTCTCTGTATTGTCTTTGCTCACTTTTCTCAACACCTTCCTCCATCATGGACTCCAATGAACTGTGTTGCTTCTTGTTGTTTTCGTTTCAGCCCGATGCCTTCGTCAAGATTCGCCCGCGCTGCAAAGCTCCCAAGCGCGACATGATGTACCCCGCCAACCACACCCCTTGCCGTTACGTCCGCATCTCTTGTTTGCGCGGCAGCCCCATTGCCATCTTCTTCATCCAGGTACCCTTCCCTATTGCTATTTCTTGCTTCCAATACTAGCTAGCAGTGCTGCTAGTATTATCAACAAAGATGGATTTGATTTGCCTTGTGCTGTAGCGTTTTCTGTTAACGTATTCCACCTGATTCTCTAACTGTTGGTATTTTGTTCTACTAAACTAAGCTTGACTGATGTCCAATCCTTGCTCTCACTGTTCAGCTCATTGGAATCTCTGTACCTGGACTGGAACCTGAGTTCCAACCTCTAGTTAACTACTTAATTACTTTCATTGTAAGAATTAAGTCTACATGTTAGTATGTTACATTGTTATTTACATTTACTAATCAAGTTTTTTCTATTCACAGGTTGAAGGAATTCTGAATTTCTGGTATTAATGTGAAGTTATGAACTTATGATTTATGAAGAACTGAAAAGACCGGGAGCCAAGGATCATTTTTGAGGTACATATTCCTATTTTACACTTTACATTTTACACTTTCTGTTTGACAAACACGTAGAAAAACATTCAATAATACATATGCATATATTATTATAACACACACACACATACATATACAGCCGTGTCCCCGTGTCGCCATTTTTTAGAAAATGGCGAATCCCGTGTTCGATACGTCTCGTGTTTGATATATATATATATATATATATATATATATATATATATATATATATATATATATATATATATATAGCAGCGTCCCGATGTCGCCATTTTTAGAAAATGGCGAATCCTGTGTCCCATACGTGTTGTGTCGACACGCGTGTCCGTGTCCGTGTCCGTGCATCCTAGGTGGTGAGGATGGGGCCGGCGGGAGGCGCAGCGGTGACAACCGGGACAGCAGGAGGCACAGTGGCAAAGGTGGGTAAATAATCCTCAACTTGAGGGATATTTTGGTAGCAGAGGCTAATTCTTGTGGGGTGCTGGTCTTCTGTCTCCTCCCGAATCATTCTCTTACGCTCACAATCCTATCTCTCGCCTCCTTTCCCAAATCGAGGCTTGGGTTTCGCCAAAACTACAATAGCGGAGATCGGTGGCGAGGAAGGGTAGAGCTCTCCTCGGGCGACGGCAGCGCAAACGGGACGTACCGCCTCGTGCCCCCGTGGGAGTCCCGTCATCCCCAACCTATGGTTCGGCGCGAGGCGGTGACGTCCGAGAACGCTACATCCTCCCTCCCGGCGCCTTCCAACGCAGGAGTGGTCATCGAGGGAGAGTCGGCCCCTCCGAAGGTGGAAAAGCTTACTCTCAGCATGGCGAGGGCAGGTGAATGTGTGACATCGTTCGCGTTGGTTCCTGTCGCATCTGATGATGATGACGGCAAGCTGAAGCTGGAATCCGATTCCTACCTGACGCTGCACATAAACCCCATGGAGGGTCAGACAATTGCTCGATTCTACCAAAACGAAGGTATATTATTCCCATCCTTGTGGTATTGTGGATGCGAAATTGTTATGGTGGGCGCACACACCTCTCCTCAAAGTGCACCAGATGTGGGGATACAAAATAACTGTTATTAGTGCTAAATTAGCCGATATTTTGTATGCATATACTCCATTGCACAATAGCTTTCTTTAAAAACTAATGGATTTTCAGTTACCTATACTATATACCTCAAAAAGGGATACACAAATTGTGAATCGTTTGCTATCTTGTTTCTCAAAAGAAGTATGTCAATGTACGTATGTTGAGTGGGATGTATAGTTTGAGAGAGACATGAAGTATAGTTATGCGGAACTGGATGGGAAATATAGTTGATATAGAGATGTGTTACTTGAGATGTATGTGCAACTGAATGGGAATTAGTTAGTTTAGAGATGTAGTACTTAAAAGAAATAAAAGTATATTTTTAAAACGAAAGAAGAAGTACATTACCGTAAAGTATACTACGTTGAGAAGTATATTGAGCAACCATTGGCTCCAACCCTTTTCCATTGAAACTGGAATACCAAATGCATACCAACACCGGTCATGTTGATTACTTGGGAAATCAGGAACGAAAGAAATGCACAGATTTTCCGCTCGGTAGCTATGACTCTGACAACACTTTTATAATTCCAAGGAAGACGAAGACTTTGATCTTGGTGGGCACGAAAAGGCTATCAGATTTTTTTGAGACGGCTTGAGTATTTTGCTTTGTAGAGTGTTCTGTCCAGGCACCTTAAATCTTTTGAAACTAAATTCAACGCTTAAAACATTTTACTCACTTTATTAATTATGGTAGCTCTCTTGCCGTTCCTTAAAAAAATAGTATAGCGACAAACTGCGAATTTGGGGTCATTTGACCCCACCGATGAACAATATTTTCTCTAAGATGAACAATATTTTGAATAGGCAACCAATAAACAAAGACAAGGGTGTCAATACTTATTTTATCCTGTAATTGGCATCCCAGTTAAGAGTGGGGACTTAGATGATATTCTAAGAAATCGAAATCTAGGAGTGGCGCCCTCTTTTAAATTCAAAATTCGGATATAAAATTTGTCAAAGAAGATCTTGCACTGCTAACCCATTTGGAGTGTTTATAGTGTTTTCAGACTCTTGAGTGAACCATTTTATTTCTTCTGCAATTTTTCCCTCTCGATATAATTCTACTTCTTAAGTAATATACTTCCCTTCCCTAAAATCTAGACTAGCTATAGATTCTTTTCTTTCTTTGAGGAGTAAACTATCTCTGAATTCTGAACATACTTAACGTGTTCATGTTTTCTTCCTAAATGCGTGATGTATCCACCTCAAATCATGTAGGATCTTCAGGAAAATGGATCTCCTCTTGGATTTACTCACTGTCTGTAATTTCTCAAGAGGACATTGATAGAGTACAAGTTCTACTGAAGAGCAATCTTGAGGATGTGAAACTACCACTAGCTGTATTCCTTCATGCCTAATTTGAATTGTTTCTTTTCTTTGTTGGTACCCTCCACAGTCTGTTTATATCATTTTTCTACTGAACAGGCGTTTGGAGAGGAAATGCTTGATTTTCATGCTCCAATTTTGCAAGATCTACCATTTCCTCCCGTGAAGATTAATTTCCAGAAGGACTTTTTTTGTGATGGAAAAATAGGTGACTCGACACACTGTCAATATACTTATACATGTGTGACTTTAATTAACGAATTCTCTCTCAAAAACACTGCAGGAAGTGGAACAGAAGGGAAAGTGTATAAATGCCGCTCACATTTCATTGGTTTTGATGAGACATCGGTTGTGTTAAGGAAGTTCTTTGTTTAGACTATCCACAGTAAGAAATCTTTTAGTACTCTTCATGTCAGTCCATCCTCTCGAGTGACAAGCAATTCCTGCAAACAATATCACACAATTAAATACTATAGGACAGATCTTTAATAAATTCAAACTGGGCAATTATGTTACTGTTCCATTATTTGGGTGGCTGGAGGCCGTTCATTGTTGTTTGGTCTTGTCATCATCTTCAAAATACCATAGTTCCCTCTCCATTCGTCCATTACACTTGTTCCCTCCAAAGCAGTGTCCAGATCAAATGGAATTATTTGCTGATCAGACTCTCGCATTCCTTCCATAATTCTAGATCAAATTAGGAAAAGATTGTAAGAGTCTGATCAACAAATGATTTCATTTAATCTAAACACTGCTTTGGAGCGAACAAGTATAATGGACGAATGGAGAGGGAACTATATATTTTGAAGATGATGATAAGATCCAGCGGCAGTGAGCCGCCTTCAGTCACCCAAACAATGGTACAGTAACAGAATTGTCCGGCTTGAATTTATTAAAGATCTATCCTATAGTATTAAATTGTGTGATATTGTTTGCTTGTCACTTGGGAGGATGGACTAACATGAAGAGTACTAGAAGATTTCTTGTTGTGGATAGTCTGAACAAAAAAGGAACACTTGGTTCATCTTGCAAATAATCATTTGTATGGAAAGTTACATATAATAGGCATAGCAAACAATAGAATGCGATAAACATTCACTGTGACCTGCTGTTGATAGCAAAACTGGAATAGACAAACGTACTGTATATGAGGAGGTATAACTGGAACTGAGATATGCTTTTTTTTAGCATCAAACAGTTGACAATGCTTTGGTTTACATTGTCCATGGAAGATTCAGTTTTTTTTTAACATAGAGTGGTTTAGATGTATAATATTTTCATATGCAAGCAAGTTGTGTTTCATGATAGTCGTAATTGTCTAATGAAAGCATGACCAAGTTGTGTTTATGAATTGTACTGTAAATGTTTGCTTTCATGTAGTTTACTGGATGTAGCTGGTGTTTGATCATTACTGCATTTTAGCATGTAGTTTTTTGAAATGTGGAACGTGAAAGATGAATGGTGTAATCCAGTTGTTCGATGCATGTGCTTGTGCTTGTTTACTTTTGATGCCCAAGAACGTGATACTGTACACCAATGCATGCTTGAGTCCATTCGGCCAGCAGCTCCATGCTCCCACAAAATGGCTTTTGTAGATGCTATATTCCAAGAATTGAACAAGCAGAAATTGAGTAGTATCAGGCATCACATGCTCCAACAATGAAACGTGCATAATGTGAAGTCAGTTTTTTACATTCTAGCCTTTGTTGTGATGACCAACAACCTGATAGTATACATTCTAGCATGCTTGATTTTTTACATCCTTGACTTCATACGAACTTGCTACTGTACAGTCAGTTTTTACATGCATACTTGCAAGCCGAACCTGACCGTACCTTTCATGAATCTGATGCTGTGCAACAGAAACCTGACCAAACCTTTCGTGAATCAAATCCTCACAACAAAGACTTGGCTCCTTTTCATAAATCTGATACTGTTTCTTGCCTGATTGGTTTCCTGATACTATTCATGTACAAATCGCACATGTTTCTTGCCTTTTGCATCCAAGAATATTGACACAAGAACCACACGATTCAGTAAACAATTCTTCAAGCACACACGTTCAGTTCACAATATTGGTTTTGCTCTTGGTAGAACAATTCAGAGAACAACAAGCTTACTGACCCTGTCTAAGTACAAAAGCACCACCGGATACATTCATCAAATTACAGTAAATCACTCAAATTTCATATACAAACCAACCAGTTCAAGTACAAAAATGCAAAACAACCATAGGAGGTTGCCCAAATCTGAGACACTGAGTGGTTGCCACCGCCGTTGTTGACGACGTGGAGAGGACCCTCACCGTGGCCAATGGAGCTGCACCACCGTTGTGTTGGGGAAGAGGAAGACGATGCCCGGTCGTTGTGGAGGCCGAGGGGGAGGGGAGGTCGACTCACAACGTTGGTTGCTCGCCTGCTCTCGCGTCGTGCAGCGTCGCCGCCCACCTGCTCCCACGCCGCCGCCCGTCGAGCCGACGTCGTGGGATAGGGTGGAGAGTCAGGGGCACGAGGGATTAGGGCTGGGGATTGGGGACTGGGGTGGGGTCTTGAGGGTTGAGGCTATGAGTCGTGGGCTTGTGTGATCGGGGGACACGAGTGGGCCTTTGGGTTGAAGTTTGGGGGCAAACATGAGTGGGTCTTTTGGGTTGGGATTCTTCTGCCTAGGCTGTTATGCAGTGCACACCAGACATGCGTTGCGAATACGTCCTAACTACATAACTAATATCTACATAAAGTCTAAATTTTTTAGTGTGCTCCGGCATACCAAGCACCCCTACTGGTTCCGCCCCTGGGCTCATTGGTGCATCACCCTGGGTGTCGCTAGAACGGGTGGAGGCGTCACCGGTGCTCGAGGAGGCGGAGTTGGGGAGCACTGGACGGATGCACTGGATTCACCACGTGTGAGGGCGAGGCTGAGTGCGCGCCGCGAGAGTAGGTGGAGGCAGTGTGCCCGTCGCAAGGCGTGCATAAGAGAGGAAGGGATCGATCTGGGTTGGGGGTTAGGGATTGGGTAAGAGTAAAATTGGAGACATGCCACTTCAAGATATGTCACCTAATTTAATGAAATTGGACATACGTCATTCTAGGGTTTTTTTAAAGGCTAGGTTTTCCCTGGCTGCATTAAAGAAGGAACCATGAGGTGCGTACGCTGAGCCATCCTCGAATGTAGACGGGTAAAGGCTGGAAGTCCTCATGCCAACTAAACTAAGCTCAGTTCTCGTCACTCTAGGTTCTTGTTCATTCGAAATATATAATTTTCTTTAGTTTCCCCCTATTTCCTATCATTTTCTCTTCTTTTTCTATTTTTCCACGAGTGAAGATCTTTTTTGCCCATGCGCTATTTGGATCGACCCAACCCCCATCAACTACAAACCACACAAGATCTTTCTTTGAACTAGACCACACCAAGCAAGCAAATAAGAACAGAGACGTCCCGACCACAATTATTACAATGACGTGGTGAACTTCTACTACAATTCGACACAACACAGCACTAGTCTCACAACAATTAATTCAGGCTTAAGAGGGAGAACAGATAGCATTCGACATCAGGTTATTGATCCTGCATCCTTACCCTGCAAGTCACTTTCTTCCATTCTTATCCCATCCAACATTCTAACCTCACATGACTAAAAAAAATCCAATCTGCAAAACTAAAATTTGCAGCTAACATGGAGAAATTTCAGGGACAAACATGCAATGCAACGACTCATTTGGATTCAGCGTCGACGTCTTCGACGAGAAGCGCATGGGCTTGATCGGCGTCCTCGATCTGGGCAGAGCCAGGGTGACGTGCTCTGCGAGCACCACCTCGTGGCTGCGGCCGGCCTCCGCTTGGAGCTCGCAGGTGGTGGCGTGGAGCTCGGGGGGTAGGTCGCCACCGCCAAGAATGGGTGAGGAGGCTTCGTGTGGTTTGAGTGTTTCATAAGCTAGTTCGTGTGGGATGAGTTCAATCGGATCTGACTTTGATGCGCTTGGGTCGATCCAAATAGCGCATGGGCAAAAATGGAACTTCACCGGAGGAAAAATTGAACATTAAAAAGAATAGAAAATAGGAAAAATTAAAGAAAATTGCATATTTCAAAGGAGTAGAGTGGTATGTTTTCAATTTTATGAAACAACTTGGCATATCTTCAAGTGATAAGTTTTGAAGCGGTATATATCCAATTTTGCCTTGCAAGGGGATCGATGTGAGAGGGGAAAGCAGCCTAGGGCGTCGGTGGAGGGAAGGAAGAGCCTCCATCTAGTGCGTTCGTTCCCTATCAGGTAGCCGTGAGAGGCTGAGTGTATGCCAATGTGATTGGAATTTTTTTAAAAAATAATATTACATTAAAAGATAATTACAAAATTAATTAGTCGAAAAAATTTTACAAAACAGGGTCCATGTCACCATGTCAATTGACGCAGGACCTAGTTGATCGATCTCGTCAGTCCAACTTTCTATCGCCATTTGGACTGACGATAGGAAGTGAACAATGTTCCTGTTGCCTGTTGAAATGACGACAAGATGCTACGGGTGCCTGTCGCCAGTTCAATTGGCGACAAGGGCTGTTTACTTAAGACCCAAAAAATCGATGAAAATCTCATTTTAATTCTAGAAAAAATGAGAAGAGAGGGAGAAGAGAGAGGAGGAGGAGAGGGGGGAAGAGACACGGCGAAGCCTTGACAGTTCGTAGCGGAGGAGACAGACGGAGCATCAGATCCGGTCGGCCATTTTGCAGTACATGTTTTTGCGACTTCGTTCGTTATTTCGAAACTTCGGTTAGCAAATAAAAATAGCGACATATGATTCAATAGATTAGATAATTTTAGCTGTTTGATGTAATACATCATTTGAGCTATGTATACTTTAGTTCATCGCGCATATATTATTTTTGTTGCAGTACTTGAACGATTTATAATAAATCGGCAAAAAACCCAGCTTAATTTTGGTTTCCCATTCGTGCGCGGTAATTATTTTGTTAATACCGAAAAGTCTTTTTAAACTAGAAAAATAACATGACACATCATAAATTGTTTTAAAAAAAATTCCGGAGTTGCTACATAGGTTGCGTAGAGCTTATATTTGTTTCCATGTGCACACGGCTAATATTTAAAACAATGCTGAAGACACTTTTTAAACAAGAAAAGTAGCAAGATACCTATTAGAAATCTGTGAAAACTACAGAGTAGCTTAGTACGGTTTGTAGAGCTTAATTGAAATAATCCCAACGTAATTTCGATTTTCGTTTGTGTGCGGTAATTATTTTGTTATTGCTGAGAACACTTTTTAAACATGAAAAATAGCGTGGCACATCTAAATATTGTAAAAAAAAAAATCCAAAGTTGCTACGTAGGTTACGTAGAGCTGAATTAAAATACCATAAACTTTATTTTTTGTTTTTATTTGCACACGATAATATTAAAAAAAATGTTGGAGACATTTTTCAAACAAGAAAAGTAGAGAGATACCTATCACAAATATGTTAAAATTACATAGTAGTTTAGTAGGGTTTGTAAAGCCTAATCGAAATAATCCCAACATTATTTGTGTGCAGTAATCCGTATTTCTCTATCTGATCACTGGTCCTATACCCAATACATGCAACCACTCGAGCATCCACGCTGCCACAAACCAATACTGATTATAATTCAATTCGAGAGTTGTGCAGGACACATCGAACTCTTGGCGCATTCATCCGATTCGAGCAACGAGACCATGGAAACGGCTCGGAAAAACCGGTGATTCCGAAAGCAAAGGCGATCGCGTAACCCACAATAAATGTTCCCGCCGAGATCCGGGGGCGCCCAACCCCAACCGCCTCGAGAATCACGCACGGCGGCGGCTTAGATCAATCGTCCAAACCCGCGCGCGAATGGCACGGAACGGAAACCCAAACCGAGCCGGTCCGTACCTTGCCACAGGTGAGGAGATCCGCTGCGGCACTGGAGCGCGCGAGATCGCTCGGCCCGATCCGATCCGAGTCGGATCGGAGCTCCTCGGCGGGAGGAGGAAGTCCAGAGGCGGTGAGGAATTCGAGCTGGTGCGTCGTTTGATCTTCGATCGGATCGGAGCTCCTCGACGGGAGGAGGAATTCCGAGGCGGCGAGGAATTCGAGCCGGTGCGCGCGTCGATCCGCGCGTCTCTCTATCGCCTCGCGCTTACGCGTCCATTGCTTTGTCTTCCGCCACTCCTTCCGCCGCTAGTGTGCTCGCCATCTTGGGTGTTCTTTGTTTTTAATTTCCTCGGGGCTTTGCGTCGGGCCACCGCGATTGACTCGCTCGCTCGCTCTCGCTTTGTTTCTTCGCGCGTTGCGTGATCGCGTTCTGCAATGGGAGCGCCGACGCTCACGTCGCGCGCGGTAACCGCCGTGGCGCCGGACGCGGCCATGCATCGGCCAGGCGATCTCGTTATTAATCGATATTTTATATTATTAATAGGATATTTTATGAAGAAGTGGATATGACCCTCACGAGGTGCTGGGTGCGCTCACTTTGTTCTCTAAAGTAAAAACGGCTATTATAGTCCATAACCTTCTAAAACCGGTGCAAATAACTCTCTAAGGACTTGTTTGGATAGGAGAGATTATAACCAATCCATTTGGATTGAGAAGGATTTTAATTTAAATTCGAGGATTGACTCGGATTACAATATATCCAAACAAGCCTAAGATGGTTTTGAAGGTTGTTTTGCCACCATGGCGATGACATGGTGATGATTCGGCGATTACTAAGCAAACAAAACATATAGATATTCCTTACACGATATGACCCACGTGTTCGTGAGTACTATGTTTCTTCCTCCTCTCTTCTTCCCCTCCCCTCTCTTCAATCTTTATCCTCCACCCAAGCCACCTCCTACGGTCACCACATCACCATGGCATCCTCACGGCAGCGGCGCTACCTCCCGTTCCTCGTCGCCTCCGGTGGGTTCCCCGGGCCGGCTTCATCGAGAAGCACTTCTTTGCCCTCCGGCAGGTTCCCCAGGTCGGCCTCAACTACGATTTCTTCCTCTTCTAGCGGACCTTTGCCGTTGCCACCGCGGGGATAACGTCAAGCTTCGACTGCCCTCAGGTCTACAAGCAGGGGTGGAGCCAGCGCCGGCCCAGGCCTCGGGCCAGCCCAGCGTGTGTTGGCCCAAAGCCAGATTTTACATGTTAAAATTTTAATTTTTACATGGCAGTTTTTCGCTAGGCCTCGAGCCATTACCCTAGAGGTCCGAGGCCTAGCTCCGCCCCTGTCTACAAGCACTTCATTCGTAGCTGCTCCCTCTGCCCGAACCCGCGAAGCCGGCGACGACCTCCGCCCTGGGCACCTCCGCGAGGTCAGCATCATCACTTGCCTCCCCGCCAGCACTAGCACTGAGCGCCTCAACTTCCTCGGCGACGCGCACAAGGTCTTCGGTTTCACCATCATAAGTGGCGAGCACCACCACCGCCCCTGTCTACAAGCACTTCATTCGTAGCTGCTCCCTCTGCTCGGACCCCCGAAGTCGGCGACGACCTCCGCCCTGGGCACCTCCGCGAGGTCAACATCATCTATTGCCTCCCCGCCAGCACTAGCACCAAGCGCCTCGACCTCCTCGGCGACGCGCACAAGGTCTTCGGTCTCACCATCATAGGTGGCGAGCACCACCTCCGTATCTACCAATCTGTCACCACCGTCTCCGAGCTCACCACATCCACCGAGACCTGCACCGTCGTCCTTAAGTCCTACGTCGTCGACATCCCCGAGGGCAACAATGAGGACTCATGCCTCTTCGCTAACACAGTCGTCAAGCTCAACTTCCAGAAGCTCAAGTCTATAATCGAGACCAACACCACCGTCGCGTTAGCACCGCCTCCTCCGTTGATGGCAGAATAACAGTAGTGTGCGGTTGAATGTGGAAGGAAGAATGGGGAGGAAGATTTGGACGAATATGAGAGAGGGGGGAAGGGTAGAGGCTGACATGTGGGCCTCGTAGTGTAATATAATTTTATAACTTTGATTTGTTGAGTCAATGACACCTTAGTGGCCATGTCATCTGCCACAGTGGCAAAACTGCCCCCGAAACCACCTCGTGGGGTTATTTAGAAGGTTTTGCATAGTTCTAGAGATTAAATATCAGTTTTTTTTATCTCAAGGGTTAAGTGACTGCATCACCATACTTCAGGAAGTCATATGGACTTCTTTCGAGATTTTATCATGGAAGATCCGATTCCTACTAAAATTGAACTGTTTATTTGGGTTCTTATGGAGTGACAGAACAGTGGGTGATTTTGTCACAAGACTCATGGATTTCGTTAGATCGGAGCATTTTTGCTGCTCGCTTTAGTTCCCATAAACACGTATGTACGAATCACCATATTGCAGATTATTGGTCAAGATGAAACCTAATAGGAAATTCACTAGCTTTGACTTTGTTGGTCATATCAGGATTGACAATTGCTCCTTTTCTTTGAAGTGTATTAGCTTAAGGTAAACATAAACATTAAGCTAATACATTTCTCATTTTTCTTTGGATCATCAAAACATTGGCTTTGGCTTCAAGACACCACGACCTACAAGTCTAAAACAAACGAGAGCAAAACTTCTGCTTGTATGCGCTATTGGAACGTACAAAGCTAAAGCCAAGCTACAACGTTTTAAATAAATTAATTACTACCTCCGTTTTTGAAAGCATGTCGTTAGCCCACAACGAATTCTACTGCTGAGCATCAAGTAAAAAAATATGGAGGGAGTACTACACAATGTACTTCACCGCCGCCCGAGGCTCCCAGCCTAATAATAAATAATTTACATTTACATATCCAAAAATTTCCTTTGCAGATCTAACAATTCAGGACGAGCAAACTTACAGGATTAACAATCTCTTCGTTCTTCAAGAGAATCTTCCGGTGATCTGCAGACTCAATTTGATGTTGAAGCTGAAATTGAAGATGGTAAACATTCATACCTTTTTTTGCTTAAATTTATTTCACTAATATGTTGTCAATTTGCCTTCTTGATGCTTAAAACTATATCTTCTTTGTGACAGATGAATTTGGCCCCGACATATTTGGTTTGAGAAATGAGCTAATTCTTGATAGGTAGGTTCATCATGAGGTCATTCCACGATCTGTGGGATGATCCATTCCTCGTTTTTCCATTAGAAATGTGCTCGTGAAAGATGAGACAGTGAAGGGTTAACTCATTCCACTACTCAAATTAAACAAAAACACGAGGATTTGGTTGGTGATAGGACCAACCCATCCCTCAAACCAAACACCCTATTTAGTTGCTTACCCTCCATAAATTATTTTTGTTGTATTTTTTAAACTGTCATTTTACTCCATCGTTGATGGCCATAGATGATAGGTGTCAATATACAAGTGACAAAGGATGATTGTTCAACTTAAATACTATACTACCAGTTCACTTCATCACTAAAATCGATTTTTATTAGCTGCTCTGTTTTGTCGCCTTCTTGCAGATCATACAGTTGGGATTGTTTAAGTGTTTTCACATGTTGTGGATTAAATGACAAAAGAAATAGCAAACTCTTACCACATTAAATCTCTTCCTGTGTTAATATTATTTTATGTGTGATGTCTGGAACTCCTGCTATATGATACTGATTCGCATGTTGGTAAGGATTTGGTGACACCTATATACACTATGTATGTGGTTGTACGTGTGTTTTCTATTGTGAATCCGTGATGTTTCTGGTCTTTGTATATTTTACGAAACTTGCGTAACTATTTGCATGTGCATCAATATTTCACCATGGAAGTTCACATATGTTAGGATTCATGCATGCCCGTTCCGTCTACAAGATGGACAATTTGTGGAATTTTAGTGCTTGCGTGACTGATATACCAGAAATGAAGCACATTAGGTGACCACAAACCTAGATTTGTGGAATTTTAGTGCTTGTGTGACTGATATGCCAGAAATGAAGCACATTAGATGACCGCAAGCCTAGATTGGATTCACATGTTGCAGAAACACCACCGAACATACCCTAAAAATTTAACTCTGCTCATGTTTCCCGCTTTTGTCTCCTCTCCCGAATCATTATCTTCCACTCACAATCTTATCTCCCCTTCTCCTCGCATCGTTTCCCCAAATCTGGATGTTTGGGTTTCGACCAAAACTACAACGGCGGAGATCGATGGCGAGGAAGGGGCAGGGGTGGACCTAACGTGTGGCATGGGGGTTCAGCTGAAGCCCCAAATTTTTTGGAAAATATTCCGCTATTAGTACTTCACCACGCAACAAACAACATAGATTGAAGTATCCATCAAAGAAAGAAATATTTGGATGAGATTGATCACAACAAAGAAAAAAAAATACCCCTTTAGGATGTTGACGGGGATCTCCGGCTAGAACTCACCGCGCCGGCCGACGGATAAGGGGGAGGGGGCTAGATCTTGCAAACGGTGGAAATGAAGGAAAGGGAGGAGAAGAGGACGAGAGAACTCACCGTGCCGGCCGCTGGAGAAGGGGTATCGAATCTAGCAAATGGTGGAAATGGCAAAGAACGTACCGGTCACTTGATCTGGCGAACGGTGGAAACGAAGAGAAGAGAGGCGGAGAACTGGTCGCCTTACTTTGGGAGAGGAGCGCCACTGAGAGCGAGACACGATGTGGAGTCCATAGACTCTGCGTGAGGTCAATCAAGATGATATGGTAGAAAAATAATCTTGCTTTTGAGAACTTGTTTGGATGCTAGGGGTAGAGAACCCAACGAAATAAATCCATAGCGAGATTTTATGGAGCACAAGGGATCCCCTCCATCCTAGGGAAAATATCCCTCCCAAGAAATTATCCCAGCCACTATTTGGCAAGACAGGGATAAAAAATCACGTGCAGTTAATAAACACATGAAAATATTCCAAGAAATCTTCAAGGAAAATCATGCAACGTTAAAGATATTCATGAAAATGCTAGGAAAATAGAAAAATCATCAATATTCCATAAAAATTAGATAGTTTCAAAATTTTCAATAATATTCAAGGGAAATAAGAGATATTTGGAATAATTTGTAGCAATTCATCATAACAATTCAAGGGGAAAAATCATATGTACTAGGCAGCACATACAAGTTTTGAAGGCTGTGAACATGTGTAGTACCCCAAAAGCATCTTAGAGAACTAGAATAGTGTGTAAAGTTCAAATGGTTCTCAAGCCAAATCTCCTTCATTCCAAGCACTACCAATCAAGTACTACGACAAACATGGTGACCTTTCGAACTCTGGAGATTAAATTTTCTCTTGATCAAAATTCAAAACTCTGTATAGCTAATCTAGTAGGAATGCTTGAACTCAAACAGGATCATCAAATTCAGATATAGGCTTCTTGAATTGAACTAGTCTAACAGTCATTTTGTAATCAATTCTTAACTGCGCTCAGATCTCGTGCCAAGCAATGTTCAAGAAGCGCCTCATAGATGGCCTGCAGATCATACCACATATATGTCAAAGGCAATGGAAATAATAATTCCAATAAACAAATTAGTATACAATGCACAATATGTTATCTCTTCAGATGTGACCGATGCAATTCATCATATTCTAGTTGTTCTTGACTGCATTTGACCGATGTGCAAGGTTATGACATACCTTGACTGTGTTTTTGCATCAGCAACGATTGTGTTCATTGCTCTTTCTCATGCTGCTGCTTAAGGATCAAGATATCGTCGATGTATATCTTGATGAACAAAAAAAAACTTAATGGATTTATATCTTGAGGAATAGAAAAACCCTTTGTGGTGTCCTGTGTCATTACCCCGAGGGTAATCACATGTAGGCATACAGATTATTATTCGTCTGCCCAGTAGGACACTGCTTCAATAAATAATAAGCCTTACTAAAGTTAATGCAGCAAAATAATAAGATAGAAATTTTACTTTATTACAGCAGGTAGTCACGCAAGGCTATGGTCTTTAATACAAATACTTAATTACAACTCCAAAACGGGGCAAAAACCCTCGTGCTCGCCTACTCTGCTCCACCGGACGTCTACTCGTCCCACTCACCGAATAGGGTGTCCATCTCACCTTGGTCCTCGTAGTAAGCACCCTCGCCTCATGCGGCCTCCTCGGCACCTGTGTATCCTTCATCCCATTCGGAATAATTCTCGGTTGGACTAGGATCTAACAAAGCAAGTAATAGCAAGAATGAGTACTAGTGTACTCAGCAAGCATTTATTAGCAATGATGCATTGTATGACTCTTCTATGTTGATTATGACATTTTCTAGCTCGTCTCTTTCTCTGGAAAATAATTCATCAAAAAATTAAGTGGTAAGTTTTAATTCTGAAAATGCTACTTATCACCCGGTGAGAAGATAGACCCCTAGCAGTCACCATAGCCTCTAATCCTGGAGACAGGCATGAATTCATGGTTTTTATTTAGCACTGCGTAGGTTTGTACCACTTTACCCATAGCTACTCTAAGCTTTCTTTAAGCTAGGTCTCCCACATTCTTTTGATGCGGTGTCAAGTTCATAATACGAAATGTTTTTTGAGGGTGTCAAGTTCATAGTACGGAATGTTTTTCAAGTTACGTGATTAAGTCTCCACCCATCTATTTTTCGTCGGTGTCCTAGGATGCTCACCCCGTTCTCCACTGATTTCCAATAGTGTTGGTTGAGCCGGTTATCCCTTCACCCAACACTCCACCTGGGCTAATATATGCGTCTTGGATCCCCCACTTCCGAAATTACGCTACCGGTCCTAAGTTCCTCCACCACTCACACATTATATTACTTACCCGATGTGGACAGTATAACCATGTAACAATGTAGCATTTTATGCCCGTCGAAACGGAAAAATGGTTGACACTTAAAAATAGACCCTTATCTGAGTGGGAGTTTTGTTGGTTCTTATATTTTATCCATATGTAAAGGGTCCCACTTCTTCCCTCTCTTTCCTGCCAAGGGCCCCTTTACCATCCTAATAGTTCTCTTACAGCACAACTGCTCATCTTTCTCGTGCTTCATCTCTTTTCTCTTTATCTCTTTTATCCGATTTGATTTTTGAGAGATAGTTTTAATGCACATATATATGTAATTGTACATAAAGGTAACTTTTATATTTCATATAACTAGGTTGATGTTCAATAGAATAGGCTTGTCTTCGTATTCGTAGTAAAGCTCGACGTCGACGAATTCTGGATCAGCTACTCCTGCCTGAGCCAGTTCGTCTTCTGCAATTATACGACAGACGTGTATAACAGAAATACTTAGTTGTTTGGGGTGATATTATGCTTACATTAACTCACGGCTACCTTTTTCAATAGATTTTAATTTAATAATATTTTTTGGATCCCCGTAGGTTAGCATTTTCCAACGGCTATTTTTCCTATGACCTGCTAGCTCTAGACTCTAAGGTCACGGAATTCACACGTATTTGCCCTTAGCTTGGGTTGGCTTGGGACAGAATGGCCGGGTTACTTGTAACCGATTCCCTAATTTTTTCCTAAATCAGACTAATCCTAATCTAATGACACACGCTCGCAACACACAACTCAAAATCCTACACGCACTAACAATACATACTATGTTATACTACACTTAACATTGAACACACACACTAACACTAAACACACACTAACAACGCACACACACACACACACACACACACACACTCAAAACACCACTCAGACAACTCACTGCACCCACTCACTTAACACACACGTGAGCGCACTACACCCTCTCTCTCTCTCTCTCACCTCTTCCTCTCCCCTCCTCTCTTTTCTGTGGTGGCTCTTGCTCTCCCGTCCAGATCTGGCGCTACCCTAGTGCCACTGACCTCCCTACGGCTTCCCCACACCGGCTCCCCTCCGGATCTATGCCGCTGCCTTGGTCGCCTTCCTAGGTGGGTTATTGCATCTACTTTGGCCGCCTCCTTCGCAGGTTCTTCACCGCCATTTCTGTAGCCGCCTGGTGAGTTCTCGTTCGCTCCCTTCGCCGCTTCCCTTCTGGATCTATGCGGTTGCTACCCTCCTTGGCTACCCGACGGCTCCCCTCACTCTTTACCCTTATTTATCTTGACCCCTTATGCTGATTTGATTTTGATTGGTGGTATTTGGTGATCTTTTTGGTGGGTTTTCGGGGATGTCTGTGGTGGTATGAGGGGGGATGGCTCGGTTCTTGGGCTTTGGTGATGGCCGGGTGGCTTTGACAAGGTGATGGTGGTGGTGGTGGCTTCATTTTCTTGGGCATGATGGTGGTTTCAGTTTCCTGGGTATGATGGTGATGGTGGTTTCGGTTTCTTGGGTATGATGGTGATGGTTTCCATGGCTTTCGGTGGGCATGGTGAGCTTTGGTCTCGGCGTCGGTGATGATGACGGCTTGGTGGCATGGTTGGCTTTGGTCTCGGCTTCGGCTCCAAAATTTAATCCAGATAATTTCCTTCTTCCTTTTTCATACTTTGCAAATTCTAGTTAACTTTTACTTTGTTTGCTATATCTTGACCATGCATGCTTGGGGTTAGCCTAGCTACTGTGTCGTGACGGAACTCGGTGCAGGGTTTACACTGGGGAGTTCATCCCCGCTCCGAGGACGCACGGTGGCTCTTGCAAGCTTGCCACCGGTTGCGTGGTATCCATGCCAACTGAGGCATGTGCACCTTCCTTCTTGGTCACTTTGCCTAGTCGGTGGTGATTGTGTGCAGTGCAAGTGTTGTGTGAAATGACGATGCCAAGGGGGATAGAATGGGAAGGGCTAAAATGATGGGCTTATCGGACAGCTTGTTGGTCGAAGGACTGTTGGTTGGTTGATGGCTTGGTCGGCTTGTGGCTTTCTTGTTGAATGCGCACGCCCATCTTATTATAGTTGGCGTGGCGTCCACCGGTTGTCGTGGTCTCCCTTGCCTTCCTCTATATTCTTGTCTTCGGCTTTCTCCCTCAACTATCCTATGGTGGGTTGCTTCAGCTTGCTCTTTTGTTATTGTCGTGGGATGGCAATGTGGCTTGCTCTCGGTTGCGGCTGGTTCAGGGGGAATGCAATGGTGACCATGGTTGTAAGGGTGGGCTTTTATCTGGGGCTCGGGCTATGCTCCCTCCCTCTCCCCTATTGTACCTGTCACACATTGACCTCACCTTATCTCTTATTCGCTCTGTGGGGGCTATTTGGTTGGATAAAGGGCATGGACCGATGGTCCAAAGGGCATCATGCTTTGGATTTTCTACAACTGAGGTAAATCGGAAAAATGGGTATTGGATTTTTATTGCCGGATAATGAAACCCACCCTGGTGAGAGGACGTCGACTGGCCCCGGACAGTATGGGAACCTCGGTAAGCTTCACTCTTTTTGATGGCATCACTTCTTTACTTCTAACTTCACTTTACTAGTTTTGGTTTGCTACTGGTCTTTTGGCTTTTGCTGACAACGGAAAGGAGTGGTGGCAGGATCTTGGATTGGCTGAGGAAGGGCTTGACTTGCTAACGATACACGAAAAAGGATGCTAGTGTTTGAGGCTACCAAGCATGCAGGTTTCGTTTTTCTTTTGTAATGTACTCAAAGTTGCAATTTTTATTTTGATCTGATGTAAAGGATTCTTGTAATTAATTCCGATGTTATATTAATGTTTTACTTTTGCTTGTAATGAGTTTTTGTAATTAATTCAAAGTTTGTAACGATGTTGTATTTTTTATTTAGAAGTCCTGTTGTACACTCTTGATGAGATAATCTTGTATTAGACTATTTTGCAATGTGTTCAATATCAATATGAAATTACGATTTGTTATTGTTTAGATAAATTTAATTTACTACTAATTATCATTTATTGTTGTTTAGATTAATTTAAGTTTTAGGGTTCTCACACCCTTTGCTCTCCATAACTCTGCTAGAATAGCAAAATGCAAGCAACCACCTGCTTTTATTGAATATATCCTTTTCCATTTATCATGAACTTAATTTACTAACAGTTTGAAAGAGTCAAGAATTATCTACTTTGATCCTCAAATAGAATCATCAAGAAAGAATAATTGATAATACACCATAATTGAGAAAAGTGACTATTAGTCCTCGTTCTAGGTAATGCTGCTAAACCAAAATATAATAAACTTGACATGCTAGTGAAGTATGGGGTGGAAATTGATAGCAACATGTTGGTCTTTTAAAGAGGTTACTTATTCATATAAATTGTCAAACCTTTTTACAACCATTTAGTAAAAAGAAAAGGCTAATTTTTCTATGAATTGAAATAGTTGGATACTTGGATTAACCAAATTTCCCAACAAAAAGACAAAGACATGCTTGAAGTTAAAACATAAATAAATGCATATCAAACTACAACCATACCCAAAGTTTATGCAATAGGTTCATCCCAACAACATAACTTATCAGTAGACATCATGAGAACATAGCTTACTATGCACTAAATATGAATTCTTGCATCACCCTCTAGTTGTTCACATCTTGAAGAAGCTAAACAAGGGAAAGTGAGTTCATCACTATCTACAACCAAACCTAACCTAAACAACCAGTCTACCAGTGGAATTATCGGACGCAACCTAAAACTTGTTGTCTGTTCCTCCACCTCAACACCCCAATCAAACAATCGATTACCGCAGGTGATGAGAAGAACATTTAACCAACGTGTCCTATTTGAAGCTACTAGCAATGGAACTCCATATTTGAGCACATAAATTCGCAAAAGCAAGGGAAAAAGGTAGAAGGTGGGGTCGATGGGGGTGCTCGGGTGTAACCTGTAGGGATTGAATAGCTCAATACTCTCTATTGGAAATCACTCACTGATCTCTCTCGTTTCTCTGGATGAACACACGTAGAGGGAGACAAACACACACAGAGAAGAAATTCCTTTTGGTGATGTTGTAGAATGTGCAAATGTCTTTTTTTCTTGTGTCTCTTTTATCTCATCCAACTTATGCATAGAAGTATGAATATATAGACTCATGCATGCACCAGATGGAGTGCAACAAACCTAGTCCTATTCTAATGCCATTTATACCCATGGTGGCCTTTTGACTCACTGGATACATGCACACATGCAAACGTCTCCCATAGGAAATGGCCTACCTCAACTTAACTACATGCAACTACTAATCACTACTGCTGACCATTACTTTGTAGCAGAACTTCTCATGCAACGACCCTTTGCACGTCGCAGATATTGGTGCCTTCGTCCGACAGCTTATCACGGCTCGGCATGCATTCCGGCTCAAGCCTCCATACTTGTAAGCATCACACGTATTGCCGTGCGCTTCTTCCGGTGCCACACACTACTACCATGCAAAGGCCTATACAACACGTTCACTGCATGCAAATCAACAAAGTAAACATGCAGATACAACTTGTCAAGATTAGTGTCTAACAATATCCCCCTTAATCTTGACTTGCCATGCTTCATGGATCTTCAGAGAAGGGTTGGCTCATCACCACTATGAGATTTAACAAACAGTGCTTTCTCCTCCTTTCCTTTCTCAGGACACTCATACGAATAATGCCCTATCTTTTCACAGTTGTAACAATGCACCTTAGTTTTATCCTTGTGCCATTCACCGCGACCACGACCGTGCCCTCGTCCTCGTGATGAGTCATTGATTGATAAAAAATAGTTAGAATTTATATGCACTTGATCTTATTATAACCATCTCTATCCTAGCGTAAGTCGCAACAACCTCTTTCTCCGCCTCTCCTCAACCTCCCCACTGCTACATCCGTCGCCCCATCACCGGTCACCTCCTCAAGACCTAACTCACTACTCACAATCACCCCCTCCCTCCTGACATCATTCAACGTCCTCCTATGTACCCGCAGCCAGTGGTGTCACCACCGCTTTATCGCCCAACGTTGATCCGTTACTGCTCTCCCCCCTATATAGTTGGGGATTTTTGGTGAACCCAAAACCTAAATGGGTGAATCCGAACTCTAACCTTATCATGGTCATCGGAGAAGTCAAAGACCTCTCGTCCAAAGCACGGATTGTGGGTGCAAATCAAATGATGAGACAATCGACTGGTTTCCTTAAATTTTTAGTTGAGTATTATATAGCAATTCCGCTTAAATTATAGAGTAACAATTTTTTTATCAAATATAGTAGCATCTCACCCTACAATTCCATCTACATTCTTCTTTGTGCAACAACTCATAAAACTATATAGATAATATATTTGTCCTCACTACTCTACAAAGATAAACAAACATCCTATATTTAAGGAAAAAGTCCATTTTACACCCCTGAACTTTGCGCCGAGTCCAAAATACCTCCTGAACTCCAAAACCGTCTGATTTGCACCCTTGAACTGTCAATACTAGATCAATTTACACCATACGCTGGTTTCATTGGTGGTTTTAGATGACGTGGCAGCCACGTCACTGGTTTTGGATGATGGGCGTCCACGTGTACCTCGGGATGACAGGGCACCGGTCCATGGGAGTAGTGGCACCGTGGGGCCCACTGGGCAATGATAGCAAGGGGAGGATCGGGCGGTGCTGGCGGGTGCGCGCGGGTGCGTGCGGCTCCGGTTCGTCGCCGGCGGGCTAGGGCGCCGGGGCGGTGGCTAAGCACCGGAGCTGGCGAGGTGGCGGCGCCAGGTGGATGGGTGTCGCCGGCGGCGGGTGGTGTAAAGCGGCGGCGGTGGCGGTGGCGGGGAGGGTCCGGTGACGACTTGGGCCAGGGAGGGTGAGCACGGGACGGCTCTCGTCGAGGCGAAGCCATTGGAATCGACGGGGAGGTCGGAGAGGGAACGTAGGTGGCAGCGGATGCTGGGGAAGGCGGCGGGCGGAGGTGATGAAGAAGCCCAAATGCGGCGGCTGTGGCGGCGGATCATCGAGGGAGTTTGAGGGGAAAGGCTCCTGGTGGCCTGGGGCTCATGGTGACGGGGTTGGTGGCGCCGGAGGGTGGCTGAGGACGGCGGCAGCCGAAACGAAACGACGACGGTTTTGCTTGGTGGGCTTACCCGAACTCCGGCCACCCCCGACCGCGTCACGCTGCGTCCCACCACTCCAGGAGCCGAACCCCTCAACCAATTTGAAGCTACCACCACCAGAGCGCCGCACACCTTCCTTCTTCTCCGAGTCCGACCAATTCTGCCGCCACCATTGCCGCGCCTCCTCCAGCGAGCCCCCGCTCGATTCCTCTCTACGTGAGCATCCCCTAGACTCCCTTTACCTCCCCCTACTGCTCACTCCCTCTCTTCTTCCCCGCAGGTCGCCGCCACCGTCGGCTTACCCCGTGTTGCCCCGGGTCGTCGTCGCCGGCTCGCTCCGGCCTCTCTCCGACTCCACCGATTGGCTTGGTAAGCTCCCCACACCCCGCCGGTGCCCATGCTCTTGCTATCCTAGCCCCTACCCCATCCGAGCGCCGCCACGCCCTTTCCCATCCACGGCCGGCCACCACGTGCTACCCTCCAGCCCGCCACCATCCACCTCCGGTCGAGCCACCACCGCCCTCCGATTCGCCTCCCCTCCAGGGTCCCATTTTTGCCACTCGCAGTCGCCGTCGTCCACCCACTTGCCGGCGACGAGCGCCGCTCCGAGCTGCCCACAACCTCCTCTGTTTCTGCCCTTCTCTGTGCATCCCTCTCTGTGGCTGACAGTAGGACCCACTCAAAAAACCGCTCCAGCATGGCGCCACGTAGGCCAAAAACCAGCCAGTTCTGGCTCGAGGGGGGTGATTTGCTCTGGTTTCAACAGTTCAAGGGTGTAAAGTGAACGGTTTTGTAGTTCAGGGTGTTTTTTTGACTTGGGCTATAGTTCAGGGGTGTAAATTGGACTTATTCCTATATTTAATTTAGTTAGATAATTATGTCTCTATCTTGTTTAACTATATATTAGGGTTTAGCACATAAGTTTATGGAAACACACATGAGCACACATTTCGATATAGCAATACCGAAATCCTTGTACCACTGCATTAAGAGCCTGAGAAAGGAATACACATATTATATATCTTTTCTATGCCTTCATTCCAAAATTGTAGATACGAGGTTTTGTCAATTGATTAAGATAAACGATATTCCTCAAATTGTTTTCTACATAGTGTGCGCTAATTTCTCTTCTTAGCTCTATTTATGTTTAATTAGTTCTATTACACAATTTCTAGGAACTAATGTATTCTCATTTTATCCCATTTTTGTTATGGAAAATGATATCATGTACCATACCATGGTAATGACATTCCCTGCAATGTGTATGCACCCACCAAATTTCTCAAGCATCAAAAGGGAGATAATTTCACGAGAGGATTCTAGATTATCCGATTTAAAAATTTAGAAATTCTTAGAAATATCTAAGTGCTTTAGATATTTTCTTTCAATGAATTAGATTATGTGTATTGTCAAGAATAATGGTTATAATAGTCTATATATACAAACAAAATAACTCATTTCTCATATGTGGTTATGGTAAGATAGAGCATAAGAAAAGAAAAGAGTGTGAAAAGCTAGATATATGTTTTAAAGAGAGTGACTTGTAATAGAGTTGTGCTCAAATAAAATGTATTGTTTTTTAAGTAGATATGTTAGTTGGACCGTCTAAATACTTAGCATGTTACTCCCTCCAAGTTCTATTTCAAATGACCCTATGAAATTTTCAAAATAAAATATTATAATTCTATACTATTATAAATAAAAGTAACAATTTTATTAAAAACTTTTAATGAAAATACCAATCTAGATTAATGTAAATATACTAATAGTAAAATTTTAGAAATTTTGATTGTACAGATTCTAAAATGTCACTTAAAAAGAATGAAAAGAGCATTAATGTATATTCAAAAGATATTATAATATTTTATTTCGAACCCCATTAATAAAGTTCTGGATCCGCCATTGGGAAGGGGTAGAGCTCTTCCTACAGGGATTTCGGAGCGACGACATCGCAAACGGGACGTACCGCCTCATCCCCCCTTGTGGGAGTCTCGTCATCCCCAACCTACAGTTCGGCGCGAGGCGATGGCGTCCGAGGACGCTACATCCTCCCTACTGGCATTGTCCAATGCAGGAGTGGTCAACGAGGGAGAGTCGGCCCCTCCGAAGGTGGAAAAGCTTACTCTCAGCATGGCGAGGGGAGGTGAATGCGTGGTATCGTTCGTGTTGGTTCCCGTCGCATCTGATGATGATGGCAACAACCTGAAGCTGGAATCCGATTCCTACCTGATGTTGCACATAACCCCATGGAGGGTCGGGCAATTGCTTGATTCTACCAAAATGAAGGTATATTATTCCCATCCTTGTGGTATTATGGATGCGAAAATGTTGTGGTAGGCACTCACACCCTCCTCAAAGTGCACCTTAGCGCTAAATTAGCTGATATTTTGTATGCATATACTCCCTTGCACAGTAGCTTTCTCTAAAAACCAATGGATTTTCAGTTACCTATGCTGTTTGCTATGTTATTTCTCAAAAGAAGTATGACAATGTACATATGTTGAGTGGGATGTATAGTTTGAGAGAGATATAGTTGATATAGAGATATATTACTTGAGGTGTATGTTCAACTGATTGGGAATTAGTTAGTTTAGAGATGTAGTATTTAAAAGAAATAAAAGTATATATTTGAAATGAAACAAGTAGAAGTACATTACCGTAAAGTATACTACGTTGAGAAGTATATTGAGCAACCATTGGCTCCAACCCTTTTCCATTGAAACTAGAATACCAAATGCATAGCAACACCGGTCATGCTGATTACTTGGGAAATCAGGAACGAAAGAAATGCACAGATTTTCCGCTCGGTAGCTATGACTCTGACAACACTTTTATAATTCCAAGGAAGACGCCAAGACTTGGATTTTGGTGGGCACGAAAAGGCTAGCAAATTTTTTTGAGACGGCTTGAGTATTTTGCTTTGTAGAGTGTTCTGTCCAGGCACCATAAATCTTTTGAAACTAAATTCAATGCTTAAAACATTTTACTCACTTTAATTAATTATGTTCTTGCCGTTCCTTAAAAAAAATAGTACAACTACAAACTACGAATCTGGGGTCATTTGACCCCACAGATGAACAATATTTTATGTGAGATGAACAATATTTTCGAAGAGGCAACCGATAAACAGAGACAAGGGTGTCAATACTTATTTTATCCTGTAATTGGCATCCCAGTTAAGAGGGGGGACTTGGATGAAGGATTTTAACACTTTGATATTCTAAGAAATCGAAATCTAGGAGTGGCACCCTCTTTGTAAATTCAAAATTCGGAGTGTTTATAGCATTTTCAAACTCTCGAGTGAACCATTTTATTTCTTTTGCAATTTTTCCCTCTTGATATAATTCTACTTCTTAAGTAATATACTTCCCGTCCCTAAAATCTAGACTAGCTATAGATTCTTTTCTTTCTTTGAGGAGTAACTATCTCTGAATTCTGAACATACTTAAACGTCTATAATGCACGGACACGCCTGGAAGTGGCGAGACACGTATTTCAGACGTGTCCAAAATTGTTCCCGTGATAAAAATAGAATTAAAATCGAACATGTACCGGACACGTATTGGCTAATTGGGCCCACTACATTCGGCCTAGTACATGGATGAAAATAGTAGCCCAGCCCATTTGGCTTACCGGTTAACCCTAGTCCCCATTCCCCTTTCCCCTTCGACGCCGCCCTTGCAGACTCGACCCCGACGCCCCTAGCGCTAGCGCATCCATCTCCGTCGCCCCTGCTGCTCCGTCGACCCCGGCGGCGACCCCCTCCCTCCCCGACCCCGACGCCCCTGCTGCTCCCCGACGCCGCCCTGCTGCTCCGTCGCGTCCTCGTGGACCTCGTCTTCAACCTTCCTCCCCTCTAGTCTGGCCGTCCTGTGACGTCTTGCAGCGTAGAGTAGCGGCAGCGAAGCCCCAATCGGAGAAAGATATGGAGGCGGCGGTGGCGCCGCCGGAGAGGAGACTACTAGGAGGGTGGCCATGGGGATCAACAGCGGAGTGGAGCGATGGTGCCGGGGGAAGGTGGCGCTGGGTTTCCGGGTGAAGGCGTCTTCTAGCGAGTCGGCGGCGCAGAAGGCGGCCAACGTGCTCGAGCCCGACCTCCGCTCGCACTGGTCCACCGCCACCAACACCAAGGAGTGGATCCTGCTAGAGCTCAACGTACTATCTCCATCTGCTTCTACTTCTCCTCCTCTTCCCAATTAGGCAGCTACTCACTCTCTTCTTCTCACCTACCTACTTTTCCTTCCCCTCGGATTGCCTCGATTGCAGGAGCCGTGCCTTCTCTCCCACATCCGCATCTACAACAAGTCCGTCCTCGAATGGGAGGTCACTGCTGGATTGCGTTACAAGGCCTTCTTTCTCTCTGTATTGTCTTTGCTCACTTTTCTCAACACCTTCCTCCATCATGGACTCCAATGAACTGTGTTGCTTCTTGTTGTTTTCGTTTCAGCCCGATGCCTTCGTCAAGATTCGCCCGCGCTGCAAAGCTCCCAAGCGCGACATGATGTACCCCGCCAACCACACCCCTTGCCGTTACGTCCGCATCTCTTGTTTGCGCGGCAGCCCCATTGCCATCTTCTTCATCCAGGTACCCTTCCCTATTGCTATTTCTTGCTTCCAATACTAGCTAGCAGTGCTGCTAGTATTATCAACAAAGATGGATTTGATTTGCCTTGTGCTGTAGCGTTTTCTGTTAACGTATTCCACCTGATTCTCTAACTGTTGGTATTTTGTTCTACTAAACTAAGCTTGACTGATGTCCAATCCTTGCTCTCACTGTTCAGCTCATTGGAATCTCTGTACCTGGACTGGAACCTGAGTTCCAACCTCTAGTTAACTACTTAATTACTTTCATTGTAAAATTAAGTCTACATGTTAGTATGTTACATTGTTATTTACATTTACTAATCAAGTTTTTTCTATTCACAGGTTGAAGGAATTCTGAATTTCTGGTATTAATGTGAAGTTATGAACTTATGATTTATGAAGAACTGAAAAGACCGGAGCCAAGGATCATTTTGAGGTACATATTCCTATTTTACACTTTACATTTTACACTTTCTGTTTGACAAACACGTGAAAAACATTCAATAATACATATGCATATATTATTATAACACACACACACATATATATCAGTAGTGTCCCGTGTCGCCATTTTTAGAAAATGGCGAATCCATGTTCGATACTTGTCGTGTTTGATATATATATATATATATATATATATATATATATATATATATATATATATATATATATATATATATCGTCCCGTGTCGCCATTTTTTAGAAAATGGCGAATCCTGTGTCCCATACGTGTTGTGTCTGACACGCGTGTCCGTGTCCGTGTCCGTGCATCCTAGGTGGTGAGGATGGGGCCGGCGGGAGGCGCAGCGGTGACAACCGGGACAGCAGGAGGCACAGTGGCAAAAGGTGGGTAAATAATCCTCAACTTGAGGGATATTTTGGTAACCGAGAGGCTAATTCTTGTGGGGTGCTGGTCTTCTGTCTCCTCCCCCGAATCATTCTCTTCTGCTCACAATCCTATCTCCTCGCCTCCTTTCCCCAAATCTGGAGGCTTGGGTTTCGGCCAAAACTACAATAGCGGAGATCGGTGGCGAGGAAGGGGTAGAGCTCTCCTCCGGAGCGACGGCAGCGCAAACGGGACGTACCGCCTCGTGCCCCCGTGGGAGTCCCGTCATCCCCAACCTATGGTTCGGCGCGAGGCGGTGACGTCCGAGAACGCTACATCCTCCCTCCCGGCGCCTTCCAACGCAGGAGTGGTCATCGAGGGAGAGTCGACCCCTCCGAAGGTGGAAAAGCTTACTCTCAGCATGGCGAGGGCAGGTGAATGTGTGACATCGTTCGCGTTGGTTCCTGTCGCATCTGATGATGATGACGACAAGCTGAAGCTGGAATCCGATTCCTACCTGACGCTGCACATAAACCCCATGGAGGGTCAGACAATTGCTCGATTCTACCAAAACGAAGGTATATTATTCCCATCCTTGTGGTATTGTGGATGCGAAATTGTTATGGTGGGCGCACACACCTCTCCTCAAAGTGCACCAGATGTGGGGATACAAAATAACTGTTATTAGTGCTAAATTAGCCGATATTTTGTATGCATATACTCCATTGCACAGTAGTTTTCTTTAAAAACTAATGGATTTTCAGTTACCTATACTATATACCTCAAAAAGGGATACACAAATTGTGAATCGTTTGCTATCTTGTTTCTCAAAAGAAGTATGTCAATGTACATATGTTGAGTGGGATGTATAGTTTGAGAGAGACATGAAGTATAGTTATGCGGAACTGGATGGGAAATATAGTTGATATAGAGATGTGTTACTTGAGATGTATGTGCAACTGAATGGGAATTAGTTAGTTTAGAGATGTAGTACTTAAAAGAAATAAAAGTATATTTTTAAAACGAAAGAAGAAGTACATTACCGTAAAGTATACTACGTTGAGAAGTATATTGAGCAACCATTGGCTCCAACCCTTTTCCATTGAAACTGGAATACCAAATGCATACCAACACCGGTCATGTTGATTACTTGGGAAATCAGGAACGAAAGAAATGCACAGATTTTCCGCTCGGTAGCTATGACTCTGACAACACTTTTATAATTCCAAGGAAGACGAAGACTTTGATCTTGGTGGGCACGAAAAGGCTATCAGATTTTTTTGAGACGGCTTGAGTATTTTGCTTTGTAGAGTGTTCTGTCCAGGCACCTTAAATCTTTTGAAACTAAATTCAACGCTTAAAACATTTTACTCACTTTATTAATTATGGTAGCTCTCTTGCCGTTCCTTAAAAAAATAGTATAGCGACAAACTGCGAATTTGGGGTCATTTGACCCCACCGATGAACAATATTTTCTCTAAGATGAACAATATTTTCGAATAGGCAACCAATAAACAAAGACAAGGGTGTCAATACTTATTTTATCCTGTAATTGGCATCCCAGTTAAGAGTGGGGACTTAGATGATATTCTAAGAAATCGAAATCTAGGAGTGGCGCCCTCTTTTTAAATTCAAAATTCGGATATAAAATTTGTCAAAGAAGATCTTGCACTGCTAACCCATTTGGAGTGTTTATAGTGTTTTCAGACTCTTGAGTGAACCATTTTATTTCTTTTGCAATTTTTCCCTCTCGATATAATTCTACTTCTTAAGTAATATACTTCCCTTCCCTAAAATCTAGACTAGCTATAGATTCTTTTCTTTCTTTGAGGAGTAAACTATCTCTGAATTCTGAACATACTTAACGTGTTCATGTTTTCTTCCTAAATGCGTGATGTATCCACCTCAAATCATGTAGGATCTTCAGGAAAATGGATCTCCTCTTGGATTTACTCACTGTCTGTAATTTCTCAAGAGGACATTGATAGAGTACAAGTTCTACTGAAGAGCAATCTTGAGGATGTGAAACTACCACTAGCTGTATTCCTTCATGCCTAATTTGAATTGTTTCTTTTCTTTGTTGGTACCCTCCACAGTCTGTTTATATCATTTTTCTACTGAACAGGCGTTTGGAGAGGAAATGCTTGATTTTCATGCTCCAATTTTGCAAGATCTACCATTTCCTCCCGTGAAGATTAATTTCCAGAAGGACTTTTTTTGTGATGGAAAAATAGGTGACTCGACACACTGTCAATATACTTATACATGTGTGACTTTAATTAACGAATTCTCTCTCAAAAACACTGCAGGAAGTGGAACAGAAGGGAAAGTGTATAAATGCCGCTCACATTTCATTGGTTTTGATGAGACATCGGTTGCTGTTAAGGAAGTTCTTTGTTTAGACTATCCACAGTAAGAAATCTTTTAGTACTCTTCATGTCAGTCCATCCTCTCGAGTGACAAGCAATTCCTGCAAACAATATCACACAATTAAATACTATAGGACAGATCTTTAATAAATTCAAACTGGGCAATTATGTTACTGTTCCATTATTTGGGTGGCTGGAGGCCGTTCATTGTTGTTTGGTCTTGTCATCATCTTCAAAATACCATAGTTCCCTCTCCATTCGTCCATTACACTTGTTCCCTCCAAAGCAGTGTCCAGATCAAATGGAATCATTTGCTGATCAGATTCTCGTATTCCTTCCATAATTCTATATCAAATTAGGAAAGGATTGTAAGAGTCTGATCAGCAATTGATTCCATTTAATCTAAACACTGTTTTGGAGCGAACAAGTATAATGGACGAATGGAGAGAGAACTATATATTTTGAAGATGATGATAAGACCCAGCGGCAGTGAGCCGCCTTCAGCCACCCAAACAATGATACAGTAACAGAATTGCCCGGCTTGAATTTATTAAAGATCTATCATATAGTATTAAATTGTGTAATATTGTTTGTTTGTCACTTGGGAGGATGGACTAACATGAAGGGTACTAAAAGATTTTATGCTGTGGATAGTCTAAACAAAGAAGGAACACTTGGTGCATCTTGCAAATAAACATTTGTATGGAAAGTTACATATAATAGGCATAGCAAACAATAGAATGCGATAAACATTCACTGTGACCTGCTGTTGATAGCAAAACTGGAATAGACAAACGTACTGTATATGAGGAGGTATGGTGCTGTATATGAGGAGGTATAACTACAATGGAACTGAGATATGCTTTTTTTTAGCATCAAACAGTTGACAATGCTTTGGTTTACATTGTCCATGGAAGATTCAGTTTTTTTTTTTTTAACATAGAGTGGTTTAGATGTATAATATTTTCATATGCAAGCAAGTTGTGTTTCATGATAGTCGTAATTGTCCAATGAAAGCATGACCAAGTTGTGTTTATGAATTGTACTGTAAATGTTTGCTTTCATGTAGTTTACTGGATGTAGCTGGTGTTAGATCATTACTGCATTTTAGCATGTAGTTTTTTGAAATGTGGAACGTGAAAGATGAATGGTGTAACCCAGTTGTTCAATGCATGTGCTTGTGCTTGTTTACTTTTGATGCCCAAGAACATGATACTGTACACCAATGCATGCTTGAGTCCATTCGGCCAGCAGCTCCATGCTCCCACAAAATGGCTTTTGTAGATGCTATATTCCAAGAATTGAACAAGCAGAAATTGAGTAGTATCAGGCATCACATGCTCCAACAATGAAACGTGCATAATGTGAAGTCAGTTTTTTACATTCTAGCCTTTGTTGTGATGACCAACAACCTGATAGTATACATTCTAGCATGCTTGATTTTTTACATCCTTGACTTCATACGAACTTGCTACTGTACAGTCAGTTTTTACATGCATACTTGCAAGCCGAACCTGACCATACCTTTCATGAATCTGATGCTGTGCAACAGAAACCTGACCAAACCTTTCGTGAATCAAATCCTCACAACAAAGACTTGGCTCCTTTTCATAAATCTGATACTGTTTCTTGCCTGATTGGTTTCCTGATACTATTCATGTACAAATCGCACATGTTTCTTGCCTTTTGCATCCAAGAATATTGACACAAGAACCACACGATTCAGTAAACAATTCTTCAAATATTGGTTTTGCTCTTGGTAGAACAATTCAGAGAATAACAAGCTTACTGACCCTGTCTAAGTACAAAAGCACCACCGGATACATTCATCAAATTACAGTAAATCACTCAAATTTCATATACAAACCAACCAGTTAAAGTACAAAAATGCAAAACAACCATAGGAGGTTGCCCAAATCATAGACACTGAGTGGTTGCCACCGCCGTTGTTGACGACATGGAGAGGACCCTCGCCGTGGCCAATGGAGCTGCACCACCGTTGTGTTGGGGAAGAGGAAGACGATGCCCGGTCGTTGTGGAGGCCGAGGGGGAGGGGAGGTCGACTCACGACGTTGGTTGCTCGCCTGCTCTCGCGTCGTGCAGCGCCGCTGCCCACCTTCTCCCACGTCGTCGCCCGTCGAGCCGATGTCGTGGGATAGGGTGGAGAGCCAGGGGCACGAGGGATTAGGGTTGGGGATTGGGACAGTGGGGTGGGGGCTTGAGGGTTGGGGCTATGAGTCGTGGGCTTGTGTGATCGGGGGACACGAGTGGGCCTTTGGGTTGAAGTTTGGGGGCAAACATGAGTGGGTCTTTTGGGTTGGGATTCTTCTGCCTAGGCTGTTATGCAGTGCACACCAGACATGCGTTGCGAATACGTCCTAACTACATAACTAATATCTACATAAAGTCTAAATTTTTTAGTGTGCTCCGGCATACCAAGCACCCCTACTGGTTCCGCCCCTGGGCTCATTGGTGCATCACCCTGGGTGTCGCTAGAACGGGTGGAGGCGTCACCGGTGCTCGAGGAGGCGGAGCTGGGGAGCACTGGACGGATGCACTGGATTCACCACGTGTGAGGGCGAGGCTGAGTGCGCGCCGCGAGAGTAGGTGGAGGCAGTGTGCCCGTCGCAAGGCGTGCATAAGAGAGTTAGGGATCGATCTGGGTTGGGGGTTAGGGATTGGGTAAGAGTAAAATTGGAGACATGCCACTTCAAGATATGTCACCTAATTTAATGAAATTGGACATATGTCATTCTAGGGTTTTTTTAAAGGCTAGGTTTTTCCTGGCTGCATTAAAGAAGGAACCATGAGGTGCGTACGCTGAGCCATCCTCGAATGTAGACGGGTAAAGGCTGGAAGTCCTCATGCCAACTAAACTAAGCTCAGTTCTCGTCACTCTAGGTTCTTGTTCATTCGAAATATATCATTTTCTTTAGTTTCCCCCTATTTCCTATCATTTTCTCTTCTTTTTCCATTTTTCCACGAGTGAAGATCTTTTTTGCCCATGCGCTATTTGGATCGACCCAACCCCCATCAACTACAAACCACACAAGATCTTTCTTTGAACTAGACCACACCAAGCAAGCAAATAAGAACAGAGACGTCCCGACCACAATTATTACAATGACGTGGTGAACTTCTACTACAATTCGACACAACACAGCACTAGTCTCACAACAATTAATTCAGGCTTAAGAGGGAGAACAGATAGCATTCGACATCAGGTTATTGATCCTGCATCCTTACCCTGCAAGTCACTTTCTTCCATTCTTATCCCATCCAACATTCTAACCTCACATGACTAAAAAAAATCCAATCTGCAAAACTAAAATTTGCAGCTAACATGGAGAAATTTCAGGGACAAACATGCAATGCAACGACTCATTTGGATTCAGCGTCGACGTCTTCGACGAGAAGCGCATGGGCTTGATCGGCGTCCTCGATCTGGGCAGAGCCAGGGTGACGTGCTCTGCGAGCACCACCTCGTGGCTGCGGCCGGCCTCCGCTTGGAGCTCGCAGGTGGTGGCGTGGAGCTCGGGGGGTAGGTCGCCACCGCCAAGAATGGGTGAGGAGGCTTCGTGTGGTTTGAGTGTTTCATAAGCTAGTTCGTGTGGGATGAGTTCAATCGGATCTGACTTTGATGCGCTTGGGTCGATCCAAATAGCGCATGGGCAAAAATGGAACTTCACTGGAGGAAAAATTGAACATTAAAAAGAATAGAAAATAGGAAAAATTAAAGAAAATTGCATATTTCAAAGGAGTAGAGTGGTATGTTTTCAATTTTATGAAACAACTTGGCATATCTTCAAGTGATAAGTTTTGAAGCGGTATATATCCAATTTTGCCTTGCAAGGGGATCGATGTGAGAGGGGAAAGCAGCCTAGGGCGTCGGTGGAGGGAAGGAAGAGCCTCCATCTAGTGCGTTCGTTCCCTATCAGGTAGCCGTGAGAGGCTGAGTGTATGCCAATGTGATTGGAATATTTTTTAAAAATAATATTACATTAAAAGATAATTACAAAATTAATTAGTCAAAAAAATTACAAAACAGGGTCCATGTCACCATTTCAATTGACGACAGGGACCTAGTTGACTGCATCTCGTCAGTCCAACTTTCTATCGCCATTTGGACTGACGATAGGAAGTGAACAATGTTCCTGTTGCCTGTTGAAATGACGACAAGATGCTACGGGTGCCTGTCGCCAGTTCAATTGGCGACAAGGGCTGTTTACTTAAGACCCAAAAAATCGATGAAAATCTCATTTTAATTCTAGAAAAAATGAGAAGAGAGGGAGAAGAGAGAGGAGGAGGAGAGGGGGGAAGAGACACGGCGAAGCCTTGACAGTTCGTAGCGGAGGAGACAGACGGAGCATCAGATCCGGTCGGCCATTTTGCAGTACATGTTTTTGCGACTTCGTTCGTTATTTCGAAACTTCGGTTAGCAAATAAAAATAGCGACATATGATTCAATAGATTAGATAATTTTAGCTGTTTGATGTAATACATCATTTGAGCTATGTATACTTTAGTTCATCGCGCATATATTATTTTTGTTGCAGTACTTGAACGATTTATAATAAATCGGCAAAAAACCCAGCTTAATTTTGGTTTCCCATTCGTGCGCGGTAATTATTTTGTTAATACCGAAAAGTCTTTTTAAACTAGAAAAATAACATGGCACATCATAAATTGTTTAAAAAAAAATTCCGGAGTTGCTACATAGGTTGCGTAGAGCTTATATTTGTTTCCATGTGCACACGGCTAATATTTAAAACAATGCTGAAGACACTTTTTAAACAAGAAAAGTAGCAAGATACCTATTAGAAATCTGTGAAAACTACATAGTAGCTTAGTACGGTTTGTAGAGCTTAATTGAAATAATCCCAACGTAATTTCGATTTTCGTTTGTGTGCGGTAATTATTTTGTTAGTGCTGAGAACACTTTTTAAACATGAAAAATAGCGTGGCACATCTAAATATTGTAAAAAAAAAATCCAAAGTTGCTACGTAGGTTACGTAGAGCTGAATTAAAATACCATAAACTTTATTTTTTGTTTTTATTTGCACACGATAATATTAAAAAAAATGTTGGAGACATTTTTCAAACAAGAAAAGTAGAGAGATACCTATCACAAATATGTTAAAATTACAGAGTAGTTTAGTAGGGTTTGTAAAGCCTAATCGAAATAATCCCAACATTATTTGTGTGCAGTAATCTTTTTGTTAGTGTCGAAAATACTTTTTAAACTAGGGAAATAGCAATATTCCTATGAAATATCTGTTAAAATTACAAAGTAGGTTAGTAGGGTTTATATAGCTTAATCAAAATAATCCTAACTTAAATTTGGTTTCTATTTGTGCATAGTAATTATTTTGTTAATGACGGTCCTTATTATTTTTTTGTATATGTTTCGTAGTTTTTACAATGTATGCACTGAATTTTCAAGTATAGCAGACCCAAGACACACAACGCAGTGGCCGTACGAGTTGTCTGACCTAGTCATTGACGCGCATCATCGTAGCCGCCTTAGTACCATACTCCTCTAGGAGGGCGATTGAGCTTGGTGCGCTGTGGCTGTGCACGCCTATGAGGGTGTGGAGGGTGGACCCACGTTGGTTTCCGAGGTACATGTAGTTGCGCTCTTCACGTACTCATTTGCAGCTTGACTACTTTGGGTGGACTAACGTTTGTTCTTAATCATTTTTACGCACTTTGAGGGCAGCAGACCTTCTTCTACTAGTGAGGATGGTCGAGGTGACGTGGGATGACGACTAGGACCGCGCGGTGCACCTGGTCGTACATCTAGGCGATTTTTGTATGACCGGAGCCTCCTGACGGTGTTGGTTGACCGGTGGAAGCCAGAGACGTACACGTTTCACCTCCCGTGCGGGGAGATGGCGCCGACGCTTGAGGACGTGGCTTTCATGACCAGGTTGCCTTGCGCTGGCTTCCCCCTGGCGGCGTACGACATCCGGCCACATGGCGCACGGAGTTCCTGGCGAGGTTCCACAAATCTTATGCAACAAATTACTTCTCTTTTCCCCCAATATCGGGACAACATCGCGTATAGCCACTCAAAACCCAATTATTTTATCCATTCTCTACTCGACATTACATTGTCTTCTTCGATATTGCATTCCGAATTACGTGGATACTTCAACGTATTACCAAATTTTTAAAAACAACCTTACAAAAATTTTAAAAAATTCCACTACACATATTTTTTTTATATAAAAAAAAAGAGAGAGCCCTCCCGTCGTCAGTTCAATTAGCAACAGGAATTGAACTGGCGATAGGAACCCCCTCTATTGTTCTATTTGACGATAGGGTCACGTCGCCATTTTATAGTTTTATATAAAAAAATCCACTATTTAATTTTGTAATTATCTTTTAAAATAATAATATTTTTTTTAAAAAAAATAAATGCGATTGCATAGCATACGAAGCCTAAGCGCGAGGAGTAGTTGGTTGCCAGCTGCCCAGTGCTCAGTGCTCAGTGCTGCTCACGCCGAGGAACATCTCGTCTCCTCGTCGGGCTCAACCGCCTCTCCACTGACACAGGTCCGGATCAATACATCCATCCTGCTTTTTGTTGGCGTTTTGATCTGCGTCTGCTACTTGCTTCGTCTAGATCTGAAGCGGCCTTACCTCGCGGGGTCGTGGTTACGCTGTCCTTTTTTGCTCGTTCGTTCAGCCGTGCAGTAGATCTGTTCGTGTGAGGCGCTTCCGTGGCGCGATTTGGAAGTAGCTTCGATGCCTAGGTTCAAATCAAGCAAATGTTTGAACGATAATCGAAGCCCTTGGGTAATTTTTAGCGACTTCTGTAGATTTATTTGGCAGATAGTCATACCACATAGGTTATCCACATGCATCTAACTCCCGCATGTTAGGTTTAGTCATTGCATTTGGCTTGCCCAATTTGGGAGGAGATTCAGTTGAGTAGAATTGCTGAATAGTTAACAGAAGTTTTATGGTTGTAATCGCAACGATCTAAACTTTTGTAATTTGCAGTAGTTTGTTTTCTGTCTTTTTCTGCCTATTCCTACAAGTGTCAGACTGCTTGGTGCTCCTGACCATCTTACAAGGGATAGGGGCGAGATAATAGGTGGACATTTGAAACACTTCAAGACTTTTGATTCCGCTAGGAAGTAATGGAATTCCGGGGCAACCCGTTATGGAATTTTTTTTGGCATGCCCAATTTTGCAAGGTGTGTTGTTTCGATAGTTACTCCTGCATGCCACTTTTGTCTAGTTCCCATCCTGATTCAAGTTGTGTTAGCGAACATCTGGTGCATTTTACTTTATTTTCTCTGGCAACAATTTCTGCTCATAGATGTTTTACTTTCTGTTTGCATGTTATTTTCATAGCACCATATCCTATACACTGTAAACATGGATGCTAAAAATTGACTCAGAATTCATTTATTTGGCACCTCTTGGCCAGACTTTCCTGCGGTTTCAATGTGAAATTTGTACTTCTATTCTGCTTACAATGAAATATCAAGTAGCCATCTTGCGCTCTTTTGCTTATATATTTGTTATGCACACATCTTTATTTAGAAGAACTGAGTGTGGATGGTCTTATTTTTTGGTTCCAGGTGTTAAGCAAAGTTTGTCAGGAAATCCTAATCATGGCCAAAGGCTGGATATTCTCTGCTTTGTTAGTGATATTTCTAGTGTTGGCTCCCACTTGCGAGGCGTTCTACTTGCCAGGTAGTTACATGCACACGTACCGGCAAAGCACGGAGATATGGGCAAAGGTGAACTCGCTCACTTCCATCGAGACAGAACTGCCCTTCAGCTACTACAGCCTCCCATACTGCCGTCCTCAGGGTGGGATAAAGAAGAGTGCTGAAAATCTGGGGGAGCTCCTGATGGGTGACCAGATTGATAATTCCCCCTACCGTTTCCATGTGAATGTCAACGAATCACTCTATCTGTGTACCACAAGCCCACTTGATGAGGGTGATGTGAAGCTCCTCAAGCAGCGAAGCCGAGACCTCTATCAGGTGAACATGATTCTTGACAATCTTCCTGTGAGGAGGTTTACAGAGCAGAATGGAGTGACCATTCAGTGGACAGGCTATCCAGTTGGTTATACCCCAGAAGGTAGCTCTGAGGTCTACATCATTAATCACCTGAAATTTAAAGTCTTGGTCCATAGGTATGAAGGAGGTAAAGTGATGGTAGTTGGAACTGGGGAAGGAATGGAAGTGGTCTCAGAGACTGACACGGATTCCAAGTCTGGCTACGAGATTGTTGGATTTGAGGTCGTCCCATGTAGTGTGAAGCGTGATCCTGAAGCCATGTCGAAGCTTACGATGTATGAAAAAGTTGATCCTGTAAACTGCCCTGTGGAGTTGGAGAAATCTCAATTGATTAGGGAGAAGGAGCGGATTACTTTTACATATGAGGTTGAATTTGTAAACAGTGATATCAGATGGCCATCACGGTGGGATGCATACCTGAAGATGGAGGGTGCAAAAATTCACTGGTTCTCAATTATGAACTCATTGATGGTAATACTGTTTTTGGCTGGCATTGTATTTGTCATATTCCTGCGGACGGTGAGGAGGGACTTGACTAGATATGAGGAGTTGGATAAGGAGGCCCAAGCTCAGATGAATGAGGAGCTCTCCGGGTGGAAGCTTGTTGTTGGAGATGTCTTCAGAGAGCCAACCTCATCAAAGCTGCTCTGCGTCATGATTGGTGATGGGGTTCAAATTCTGGGTATGGCAATTGTCACCATTTTCTTTGCTGCCTTTGGGTTCATGTCTCCTGCATCGAGAGGGATGCTGTTGACAGGGATGATATTCCTTTATATGTTACTTGGAATTGTGGCTGGATATGCTGCTGTCAGGTTCTGGAGGACTGTAAAAGGAACTTCTGAGGGATGGAGGTCTCTCTCCTGGTCAACTGCCTGTTTCTTCCCTGGCATTGTCTTCATTGTCCTCACTGTATTAAACTTCATGCTGTGGGCAAGAAATAGTACTGGAGCCCTTCCCATCTCACTTTTCTTCACTCTTCTGTCCTTGTGGTTCTGCATCTCTGTGCCACTTACCCTTCTAGGTGGTTTCTTTGGCACAAGGGCCGAGCCAATAGAATTCCCTGTTCGAACCAATCAAATACCAAGAGAAATCCCTGCAAAGAATTACTCATGGCTCCTCGTATTTGGTGCTGGAACTCTACCTTTCGGAACACTCTTCATCGAGCTCTTCTTCATTCTGTCTAGCATTTGGCTCGGAAGGTTTTATTATGTGTTTGGGTTCCTCCTTGTTGTGCTCCTTTTGCTGGTTGTGGTCTGTGCTGAGGTATCTGTTGTTCTTACCTACATGCATCTATGTGCGGAGGACTGGAGGTGGTGGTGGAAAGCTTTCTTTGCCTCTGGAACGGTGGCATTTTATGTGTTCCTCTACTCTATCAACTACTTGGTGTTTGATCTCAGAAGCTTGAGTGGGCCAGTTTCTGCTACGCTCTACATTGGATACTCTTTCATCGTGTCTCTTGCCATTATGCTAGCTACTGGGACTGTTGGGTTCCTGACATCATTCTCTTTCGTCCACTACCTTTTCTCATCAGTCAAGATTGATTGAAGGCCTTATCTTGCAAATCTCCAGGGATGGCTGTACACAGAATCACCTTTAAGCTCAAATGCTTTGATCATGGCATCTGAAGGCCCTTTACACAAGTGTGCTGTTCTTAATGTAGCTTATTACTGAGTCTTGATACTATTGTACCACGATGCATATGGTATGCTCCAGCAGATGTGCTTTTTAGCTTGTGATCTTCACTCTTTTCTTTGCTGCAACATTTCGTTTATGTTGCAAATGCTCTCTAAAAAAATCGAGTTTTACCATATTATTGGTGCCTTATGGAGTGGTTGGCTTGTTTCTTTAAGGTAGGTTTGCGATTGGAGAATTATTATCTTGTGGTATAAGTGATATTTAGTAAACTGTGTTTCTCGTGCACGCTGGTTTTTACTCTTCTTCTCACTCCTCTATTTGCCCAAAATTCCATACAGCACTAAGTACATCTTGCTCTTGCTTTTATGACTAACAGTGGCACGTGGTTATTTGTTTCATAATTCACCTGTATTTCTAGTTACTCATTTTAGCTTTCATTAGGTTTGGTTTTGTCCAGTTTTGTCCCTTTAATTAAGTTAATTTTAAAAGAGAAAATTACAACGTAGATCTCTGAACTTGCGAAGTTGTGTCACTTAGCTTGGGAAGTTGTGTCACTTAGCTCTCTGAACTTGCATTTTACTTTCTTAGCTCCGTGAACTTACGAGGGTGTGTCACTTAGCTCTCTAAACTTGTATTTTACTTTCTTAGCCTCCTGAACTTGCGAGGTTATGCTACTTAGTTCTCTGAACTTGCGTGGAAGTGAAATTTGTCGGATGTGATACCGGCAACTTCGTCCCCTCCGAGTCCGGTGGACTCGTCGTTGCCCCGTTCAGACCGTATTCATCGTTTCCGTCACCTCACGTCGACAAAAACAGATTCTTTGGGTCTAAAAACACACCGTGCTTGCGTCTTCGTCGGAGTTCCATTGTCGTAGTTTATTGTCGTCCTCTCCTTGCCTCTTCTAAGTCGGCAGTGAGAGAGAGAAAAAAGTACATTTCTAGTGCTATAGTAGGAGCATAATACTTCTCTCTTTCTCATGGTGATTCGCCAGCCCAGTCTTTTCTATTAGCAAATAACCAAATGCAATTCGTGCAGGGAAAGTAGCTTCTGTTCTGACATTGGGAATGTAATTCTCTCTCACGGCCGACTTAGAGAAGGCAAGGGTGAAGGCGGCGACAAGCTGCGACGATAGAGTTCCGGCGAAGACGCGGGCATGATACGTTCGTAGGTTCAAAGAATTCATTTTTGTCAGCGTAAGATGACGGAGACAATGAACACGATTGGAACGGGGTGGTGATGAGTCCACTGGACTCAGAGGGGACGAAGTCGCTGGCATCGCATCCGACGAACTTCACTTCAATGCAAGTTTAGGGAGCTAAGTGACACAACCTCGCAAGTTCAGATGACTGAGAAAATAAAAATACAAGTTCAGGAAGCTAAGTGGTATAACCTCGCAAGTTCAAGGATCTACAATGCAGTTTTCTCATTTTAAAATCTATAGCAAACATAATTCAAATATTTTGAAGTGCACTTATTTGATATTTTCTCATGTTGCATGTCCATATCTTCCTAGTTTTTAGCTATTGGATAATGTTTGGTGAGATATTCATGAGACAACCCCTTTTGTTTTCCAATTTGATAATGTTTACTGCCATTAAGGTCATTTAAACTATTAAATTTTGTTTCAAATTCGTGTCGCGCTGATATTTTTGTCCGTAATAATTAATACTAGTAGCCGGCCGCGCCCTTGGGCGCGCGAGAATGAGGACGCATCCGTGGGCCCATGCGGGAGCGCGGCTTCATTTGCGGGCTGGCGCGCATGCAAACGCCAAGCAATAAACGCGCACCCGTGCCGAGGCGGAGAAGGCTCGCGAAGGCCTGTGCAGCGCGCATTCGCCAGGGAAATCGGGCGGCAGGGAACGGGCGACGCGGGGAATCCGGCGGTCAAAAAATTCTTGTCGACGTGGCCTGCCTCTCCTCTCCTCAAATCTGCCTCCAATTAAGACCGAAGGATTCTCTGTCTAATAGTTGGATTCGCCGGGTGCTCTGGAGCTTCAGTTCAGCATTATACACTCTGGAGCTTCAGTTCACTTTCTGAAATCACGTCGAGGTCCTCATGTCAGTTTTTTTTTTGCGAAAAGCGCCCCGGAGTTTCCGACATCGTGTTGAGGTACTTCACATCATTTTTTTTTGCAGAAAGCCCCATGTTGTTTCCGAAATCAAGACAAGATTCTCTGTGTCAGTTTTTTTTGCGAACAGCCTCCTGTGTTCATTGAAATAACGTCGAGGTCCTGTGTTTACAAAGAGCCCCCTGTGATATTCAAAATCACATCGATGTCCTCAATCCACTCTACAGGCGCAATGTAGCGCGCTTGTCATCCTAGTATTTCTGAAATTAAAAGAGTAGGGGAGACAGCCTGGTAAATGTAATCCATGTCCACCTACGGACGCACTGCGAACTGCGCGTCCTGCTCTGGAAGCAATCGGGAATAGCGTCCTCTGTATTTGTTTCCTCCCTAACAAATAGATCTATTGGTCTCGCCTGACAATTATACAGCAGAAGCTAAACGTGGGGCCCCAAAACCTAAACGTGGGCTTCGCTCAGGGCGGACAGCCGGACACGCTCGACGTTTTGCCCGTCTCAATTCGCCGCCCCTTGGCTGCTAGCTGCACCTACCAGACCGATCGATCTTAGACATCCCTGTCTCTTAGCATGCAATCGCTGGACACATGGTAGAAGTCATCGTGAGGGTAACGTACACTGGACCAAGAGAAGATGGAAGATTGGATTTTTAATGGAACAAGTTGATTTTACACCTTAAACTCTTCTAGAAGTTTAGAAAATAATCATAAACTTCTAAACGAAACACCCGACCCCCTTCAAGTTTACAAACTAGATAAATTACACCCCTCCCGCCGCCAAATTTAGCCCGGTTTTTCGCCGACGTGGCGCACGTGGACGATCCACTGGCTCCTATGCTGACGAGGCTAACTCTAGGGGCCACATGTCAGTGTAAGCTCATCTCTTCCTCATCTACTTCTTTTTCCCTCTTCTCTCACGCCGCTGGCCACATCCGTCTCCAAGCTGGTGCTGCTATGGCGACGACGGAGGTGGATTGGAGAAGGTTGGCGACGACGGTGTCTATGGCGGGTTGGTGGAGGATGGCGGGGGCGAACTGAAGAGGGAGAGGATAGGAAGGGAGGCCAGGGATAGCTTCACTGAAGGGATGTGCATCTCTTTGCCTGCCCTACTGCTGTCGTGGCGGGCAGACGCTGCATCGGGGGAGGAGCAGAGAACATCATATCAACGTGACGACGCACGTTGTCCTTGAGCCGCTGCAGCACCCGGCAAGATACGGCAGCTCCGCCTCCCCAGGCGCATCGACATTCGCCTCCACTAGAACCACCTCCCAACCTTCGCCTGCATCACCTTCTCCACTAGCGCCCCAAGGTCATCATCATCAAAGTTGGCGGCATCAATAGGGGTGGCGGTGTCGTTGGATAGGGGGACATAGTGGTGGAGGACGACATCGATGGAGGGACTGCCAAAGGCTACACATGGCTATCCTTGGAGAAGATGACAAGCGCGAATGAAGGATCCATGTTCGTCGGCAGCAGCTAGTGGGCGTCGATGGAGTCGATGAGAAGGACGTTCCTCGGTAGACGTGCGCGATGGCGTAGGCGGACGGTGAGCTCGGATACCACATGGTAGGTGCGGTTGGTGAGGCCTGGGTCGGTCATGATGGTGGCCGGGTTGGAGTTGACAAGCACCACCTCGTAGCCCTCCTCAGCGAGCGCCTTGCATGCATGCGGGCTTGCCAGCCTTGGATTAGTTATAGATTTTTTTTATGGAATAAGTATATATTTCGTCCCTCAACTCTTCAATTCGTTTAATTTTCGTTCCTCATCTACAATACCGGGTAAAATGTGTCCTCGAACTGTCAATATCGCGCAAAAGATACCCATTCATCCGTTTTCGAGCTGCTTTGTGCCATAATGGTGTCCGCGCTAGCACCGGTCACTGGCTCATTCAGTCGATACTTATTCCTTAATAGAACGTTCCGTTGCCTCTCTCTCTCTCTCTCTCTCTCTCTCGGCAACACCTTTGGCGTGAAGGGGATTAGGGTTTCGCACCCGCGTGGGTCTTGTGGAGGCGGCGAGGGGTCTATGACGATTGGAGGCGGCGCCATCGAAAGCTCTGGGAGCTTGAGATCGTCGGCGACCGGAGGGCGTGCCATGTCTAGCTTAGGAAGCTCAAGGTCGATGGCACCCCCTCCATTGACGCAGTTATTGGTGCTTCCACATTGTCGATTTCGTATAGAGAGCGACCACTGGAGTATGCTCCAACGATTAATAGGGATTGGGAATTTTTGAGAGAGAGAGAGAGAGAGAGAGAGAGAGAGAGAGAGAGAGAGAGAGAGAGGCGGGACGTTCTATTAATCGACTGAGTGAATCAGCGACCTGTGCCAGCATGGATGCCGACGTGGCACAAAACATCTCTAAAACGGATGAAGGGATATCTTTTGCGCGGTATTGACAGTTCGAGGACGCGTTCTACCCAATATTGTAGATGAGAGACAAAAATTAAACAAACTAAAGACTCCAGGGACGAAATATATACTTATTCCTTTTTTTATTGATCTTTGCATTTGTTCTCCCCTCTTTTTTCTTCGCGAAACAGCATGCCGAAGGCAAGGATTAGTTATATGTTTTTTTGAAAGTTTGACTGAATTGAACTGAAGTGTCAGCACGTGTTCAAGTGGAGAATCATGGACTTTATTTGCTTTAAGACGACTAATCTTTGTGTTTCGAGTACTTAAGAGATGACTATGTATGTCGGAGTATCATACAACCATGTCTTTTATAGTTCAGTTGTTATATAATATGTGTGTGTTTCTAGTTTGTTGACATACTGGTATATTTCATATCTTTTGTTGAGTTCGCATATACATGTAAATTAGCTCGTACATCTAAAAAAACACTTCGTCCGTTTCACAATATTTAAGTAAAATTTAATGAAATTGAACCATGTTTATCCCTATTAGATGGAGCAGTGCTATGTATATCTAATAGTGGCAAGCATGGTACAATTCCAATAAATTTTACTTAATTTTATACCTCCTTAGTACTGTGCAAGAGAGGTAGTAGCACCAGAACTTTTTTTTGACGGAACACCAGAACTTTCAGCATTAGCTGAATGATATTGATAGAACTTCAATTTTGACAAGTCGACCTCGACAGGCACTAACAGAACTTTGGAACTTGCACTTTACCACGAACTAAATCCATATACAAAACATGTCCCAACACATAACACTGAGAGAGTGAATAATATTCTGTCAGGAATTTGAATTCACATGAGTTTATATAAACCAACATATATTTCAGCTCTCGTAGGCTCCAACAACCAAAAGTCCTAAAATATATGAATTAGCCTCCTTGTGACGGCAGTTGTTCGCACCATTTGGAGGAAGATTGCCATGTTGCTTCAGATGTACATCTTGTTGCTGCGCACTTGCGCAGCATGTTGTAGGCCTGACAAGCTTGTTCCAGTAATCCAGTCCAGTCAACTACCTGCAATGACTGGCATGAACTTCTTGGCTCAAATGTTGGTGTTTGACCCCAATTGGACGGGGCTGATTGTTGTCTCGGAGTTTCCAATAATCATTCTCATTTCTACCGTATTAATTAACCATGATTCTTCAAGTATACTGACACATGTTCCTCAATCAAAGAAAAGTAGAGCCACCATTAACAACCAACTTACATACAGAACAGACAAGACATGGCACACCAGGCGCGAAGGGCCACGAGCGGCACCGGCCTTGCCCCTTCCGAGGGCGGCAGGGACCTCATAGTGAGTGCCACCGGGCAATCGGAGAACGATGTGGACCTAGCAGCGAGCATAGCCGGGCAAGCATAGAGTACCGGATACAGCCGCGAGCGTCGCTCCGGGGCTTGCGGCAGGCGTCACCGGGCAAGAAGAGCGCGGCGACGGTGGCCGCGCAGATAGCAATTGGCGCTCACCGTCACAGCCCGTATGCCACAATCCTCGCGGTGAGCATCGCCGGCGGCCACACAGATAGCAAAAGATCGATTTTTCTTCTAGGTCGTGAGATCACTTGGTCAAGCCAGACCGGCAAAAATGGGTATAACTGGGCTTCTGGTGCGACCATGGGTGGTCGAACTGTCAAATAGCGTCCCGACTTCAACGCGTTTCGCGAGTGCGTCCGTAGCTGGACGCGGTTGCTATCAGCGTCCTTCTTAGATTTCTAATTATCAGGCCACCTTTCCTACTCTTTTAATTTCGGAAATATTAATTATTACTAATAAAAAATTCGGCGTGTCGCACAAAATGTTTACCTCCTAATGAGACTACAGCTGGCACTAATTTCTTCCGTAATTCTATAAAACAAGATACTTAGAATAAAACACGTGGGGAAGACTTTTTTTTAAGACCAAAACGTGGGGTAGCCTCCAAAGTCACAATTCTTCGCATAAACTTAGAACTGAGCTCGATTGTTCCAAAAATTGGTTTGATGTGCTTCCCCGGAAGCACCTAAAATGAACAAGTACCTCTTCTTACTTCTGCTTGTATGCGCAATTGGAACGTCCAAAGCTAAAACTAAGCTACAGAGTCTTCAATAAATAAACATTCGAAAACGTTCTTTTCCACAGGAAAAGAAGTAGAACAGCCCAGCCTAATAATAAATACATATCGAAATAGACAAATGTATGACACGGCGAGACCAAAGAGTTCTAGTTCTCTTAAACTACGAAACAACCTATACATCTCTTCCTCCTTCGTCCTTTGGCAATCTGGTATTTCCTCGTCTGGCACTGAAGTATCACTGAGAAAAAACCCAGGATTTTCTTGAGAAATGTTGCGGTAAAAAAGATAATGTCTTGGAAAACTACTTGACTTCAATATAAACTTCGACCGCCCAGCATTCCAGCAACACAGCGACAATATGGAAATGAAATTGGATTACGGTTTGCATATAGGCATCAGGCAGTATCCAGCAGATGTTTTAGGAATTAGGACTAGGCTAACAATACCCAGCAGATCTAACAATCCAAGACAATCAAACTTACAGGATTATCAATCTCTTCGTTCTGCAATTGAATCTTCCGGACATCTGAAGTAATTTGATCCTGAAACTGGAGTTAAAGATAGTAAACATCACACCTTTTCTTGCGTAAATTATGTCACTAATGTGTTGGCAATTGCCTTCTTGATGCTACTTATTTTTTCTTTGTGACGGATTGAATTTGGCCCTTTGGGCATGTTTGGTTCGAGGAACAAGTTAATCCTTAGAAAGGTTAGTCCATCATGAGGTCATTCCATGAATTTTGTGGGATAACTTCATTCTTCATTTTTTCTCCATCAGCATGGTAGTATTGATGCTTGATGAGGTGGTGATGGACCTCACTCCATTCCTCAAATCGAACAAAACATATGGAATAGGTTGATGCTAGGACCAACCTATTCCTCAAACAAAACACCCCATTTATTTGTATGCTTACCCTCCATCAAGTTCATGGTAATTCTCTGACAAAAAATGTACAAAAAATGTATGAAAGGTTGATTCAATCAAATTGTTTTTGTTGATATATCATATATGTTGTTTTTGCTATTTCTTTTGTCAGCTAATCTACAATATCTCAAAGCACTTAACAATCCCAACAACTAGGACCCTAAGATGGGACCCCAGGTTTTCCAAGTCCAATATAACCCTAGGTTCTATGAACACTAGGAGAAAAGGCTAAGGTACTCATTCTACCTAAGTACTAATGTAGCATCACAGAAACGCAGCGTTAGGTGATCATGCAATTTTGGCTAACGTGACTATTTGGTGGTGTTGGGACAAATAGTGCAAACCTCGAGCCAAAATTGTATTGTATTAATCCAACATGAAGTACTGTTGCAAATATAATTCTGTTGTGTTAAGACGGTAAATTCACCTCAATACTACCAACTTGAAACATCACTAGTCATTTTCAGCTGTAAAGCCCTTGAAACATCACTAGTCATTTTTAGCTGTAAAGCCGTCATATGTGTTCTACCAACACAAATATACATGATTGTTGTAAGTTGTAACTCTGATTAGAGCTTAGGAAATACCGTACCTTACGGGCGATAATTAGAGCTTGGGCTTCAATGTTGCTACTGAAGTAGTCACGGACAGGCTTGAAGCAAGGAAAATGGGTAAGAACAATTTATCGGATTAGAATATTGCTTTGGATAAGAACACGTAGCTAAAATAATTTAGGAAAACACTTAGATGTCCAAATAAACAATTTTAAAAAAATACGATTCATGCAAAAAAAAACACAAGAATAATTCGGTCCAACTTTACAGATCAGGTAAACAGCACACCTAGTTATTTCAGTTTTGAAAGAGCCAATGAGGTCCATTTTCATATTCTCCTTCTTGTCCCCACAAAAGATAATCATAATTGTAAAGAAAAATGTGTCACAATTCATCAGCATTGCAATTAATTGGACCTACATTACAGAATGTAAATTTCTCCTGCACCTAAGTTTCTAGCTCTACAATGTTTGAACACTTTTTTACTTCTCAGAAAACGATAATTATATGTTAAATTTCCCTATTTATTAACACATGAAAGATGAAACTATCAAGTGTAGTTTTTTTAACAAAAAATAGCTCTTAAGTATTTGCAAGCATCCATCAAATCATCCCTCTGTTTTGGTTGTTCTCCTGCGGCCCTACCCATCCCTTAATCATCAATCCTGGAGTAGTTCACATAAAGATGGAAACCAGAACATCACCACATGCCACAGCCACATGATTGTTGACTGGGTAACTTTGTTTGGCTAGAAAATAGCTATCAAAATTCTGTATTTGCCACTAGGTGTCTCATTGACAAGTGGACCTGGACCCACCTTGTCAGCCTCAATGTGAAATTTCCTTTAAAAAAATCTAAACACTCAACTTGCAATTAGACAAAAATAATTGTATATAGAGCTGAATGAAAGGTGTTATTAACCTGAATAGCAACTAGTGATCCTGACACCAAGTTATCAGCAGATGAATTTGGATCTTAACACTTGAGGAAGCAACAGTTACCTCTAATATGTTGTTTATTGCTTTTTCAAAAGCCAGCTTAACATCAGCAGAATCAAGAGCACCACTTTCATAATCAACAACAAGTTCTTCCATGCTTGCAAATGTCCTGTGTAAAGGTAACAGTTATCACAAAGAATGGAATATAATATGGATTTATAACACTTATATTTGCAGAACAGTAGATTTGTTGGTGCACAATTCTTTGGTGAACTAGAATTTATTGAGTTGTGCTGGCTGCCTATTGAATGTAGATTGTGATGGTATAGACTGGATCATATATAAGTTTCCCGTTCTACTGGTGAATTACAGAATCGACCTTTCACAAGAAACACGTAGAAGCAACTTTTGGTAGATGAGTGAAAGAACTTTACTTGTTACTACCATTCCCTTCCTTCTTAACTATCTCAAAGTTTCCAAACCAAGGGAGGATAACATATTTGATGTACTCCAAACATGGGTTGCATACTGCTACTTTTGGAGGGCAGAAAGCCCACATTATTTTTGTATTTAAATCATCCTGCAACAAACAAAAGAGCATTTATAAATAAACTCATTTGTAGAAAACAGTGAACAGCAGAGCTAAAGATTGCCCACAAAAGTATCAAATCTGATTGTCCACTAAAAAAGTAGCACATTACATATCTCTGTGAAGGGTTTTACACTGACGAAATGAAACAAGAAGGCACGACCGAACTGTTACAAATAAGCTCTTATACTGCACAAGGGTTTTCAGGTTTGTATTAATCAAAAGATGACAATCTAATGATACAACCTCTTAACAGCAGTACCTTTTTTTTCATAAAGAAACATTTATTAAAATGGCCCTAGCTTACTACAGAAGCTGAGGAAAGTGGTTAACATGAACATCCACTTGGACAGCCTTAGGATGCAGTAAAAATCCTTTATTGTTCTCCATATTTCCAAGATTTATATAAGTTTACTGCATGATTACACTGTAGCTTAACAAATGGGTTGCAAGGAACTTGTTTGTGCCCTCCAGAACTCTTGAATGGAAATAGTTCATGCAAATTTAGCTTGTAAATGCTAATGGTGCACCCACATATGATATAACTAGAGTTAGTACCAGTGTTCCCTTAGACGTTAGGCGTTAGTCGGACGGTAGACCAACGTCTAGCGCCTAATCGCCGCCTAGGCGGGGCTAAGCAGCCGCCTAGGCGGGTTAAATCAGATAGACGGCCTAGGAGGGAGGGCCACACCTTGTGCTTAGGCGGGTGTCTAGGGGAACACTGGTTAGTACCACAGGTCAACTATCTGTTATTGCGAGGTGATTACACTAGATACCTCTTCATCTTGCATGAAGATAGTCCGTCTTCGATCCCTCACATCCTGAAACTCAGGGTCTTCTAGTAAATTAGGTAGCATATCTGTACTTCATGGTAAGAATATACTACATCGAATATCACCATCCAAGCTCCAAACACCAAAGTACAAGCACATGCATCCATCATAAACAAAATGAACTACACACCCCAAAAAAGGGATTATTGAAGATTTGCCATTAAGTTCATGTGCAATTGCCAAAATGCCACTCCATATCTCACGGGACCCACATATCAGTGAGATATGGAGTGACATTTTGGCAATTGCACATGAACTGGTGTGGCCAATATACCAAGCCCCCAACCCCCAAAAAAGGTCTGAATCAGGATACTGTGCAGCATGATAGTTGGTTTGGTTTCCCTATTTATGTCTTCACAGTAATCTCTAGCTAGCATGATAATGTCTCGCTGATCCATGCCGAAAAGCCATATGTCCGCCTGCAACTACAAAAACAGAAGGTTGAATCTTTGGTGCAGGGTCAAGATTATATACTCGTAAGCAGGCTGCTTATAACACAAGTTGTTTTTATCAGGTGAAGGTCAAGTTTGTTGTCCATTACAAACAATTCCTCTGTATGGGATACAGCGATCACAAAACTAGTTGCAAATCTGCAAAAAAAAAAACATGGTACACTAAACTGCATGGTCTGAACTTGAAGGGTATTACTTTGAAGCAAATCTTGTGATATTTATTGTCAATGATACAGAAAGGATGATTCGTAGCAAAGAGCTCACTTACAGTGAACATGTCAAGCCTACCAGGAAGCTTCACTCCTGCAATGTTTGCTAGCAACTATGTTCGGGTTCATTTCATTTAAAAAAACTATGTGCTCTGTTTCCCAAGGTTTTACCTATGCACAATTAAGATGACTTATTTGAGGGACTTAAGAAGGTCTTATAGGATAGTGTTTGTGGTGTGCTCACTAATTGTCCGAAACAGACAAGCCTACTTATCTACCTTTAACATCTCTACTGCTAAAGTAGCCACACAAGTTATAGAGAAAACTATGAAGGCTTCTCAGTCTCATACTCTCATGTATGTTCAAGGAGCCTTCTATTCACATAACGTAACATGTAGTATCCTGCAGTACATTATGTATGTATGACTTACTGATATATGTCCATCTTCCTTCAGTAACAACTAACAATGGACATTTCACATTTGTTTTCCTCTTGACTAATTTTGTCAAAATTTGGTGTATTTGTACAGGCCATAAATTTACTAAGAGCACAGTCAAAACAAAAGTATGAATGCTCCTTGTTTAGAAAGATATGATGGGTCTGTTATTAAACAAACCAACCTTCTGGGATAATATAGCAGCAACCTGCATGCAAGGGTAAAATATCTCAGCAGCAGGCAGTCTTTGTGGCCCATATGGTGACATATTTCCACAGTACCTGCTCGGCAAATAATAATAAAGTGACCTGTTTGTTACACGAACGAGAAATGATCTGACAATGCAATGAACAACTTCAAAGGTTTGCAAGTGAAAAAAGACCTTAAATAATGTAATAAAGGATATACCTTGCCATTTTTTTTCATGGTGTATTTTCTGGAGACGTCCATGGCAAGTGGCCAGTAATCGACCGCATGGTGATTCAATTCATCTGACAACCATACAAGCTCTACTCTGTCAAGGTCCATGCCAGCTGCTTTCCACATCTCAATATTGCAGTAGCCAATGGTCCGGATTTTACTTAGATTGCTGCCAATCTTATGGTTCCGCTGCAGAAACCAATCTGCCATTAAAATTTTAACTGTGCAACCAGCTTTGACCATTTTGTTGACATAGATTGTCTTCATAATCCCCTGCAAGATGAGAAGTAGAACAGATCCACGCAACCAATTCATTTGCGGACAATGTATTGCAAGTTTGAACAAACTTGGCATGAGCAATAATTAACAGTTTACGCTAAAAAAATCAGCTAACCAAAGGCGAGTAGTGCCAAAGATGAGATGTGCATCATCAAATCATATATACATATTAACATTTGCCTCAACCCGTGATATGACATATGTGCAAGAATGCTTTTCCCACACAAAAAGGGTAATAATTGAAATTTGGCACAGGCAAACATATTGCTAGTTTTCTTATCTTTATACTAGTTTCTAAGTAAAAACATTATATGGCACACCTTATTCTTTATGGCAACCTAATAAATCCAACTTCACTCATTAATTCAAATGTTATATAAAAAATACTTTACAATTCTTTTGAATTCTCTACAACCTATCTCATATGATTATGCATGTAAACTTAAATTGTATAGATGCATCAAGTTTCATCTTCAGGATTTACATCAAATTGGGCTGCACCAAGAATGACCCTATGGGCAGACATGTTATGGTCTAAGATGGTTTGATGGTGCTGTAGCAATGCATGAACAGTACCCCAGGTACTATAGCACCATTATAAATTTTCCGAGATGGTTTGATTAGTTTCCTATGATAAATATTGGTTTCCTTAGCAATCAAGTTATTGTTAGGAATATGATCTTATCTATTAGGAAAGTTATCTTTTATAGATAGAAAGATTAGATTGGATTGTTAGGTGGTTGGCACCATAAAAGGGCAACAAATCTAGTGCTAATAGCTAATTGGGTGCTAATGCTAACCAGAAGCGTCGAATCTAGTCCAAACGGCTCGGATTAAAGCGGGTGGGAAGCCCAAGCCACTTATGCAGTTTTGCGATAACCCTCACGTGTCCAGTTTTTTTCGCGGAAAAATCATCCTAGAGGTCAAACGGCCGGCGTGCATTGATTTCCTGCAATATATTGCGAGGAACGGACATGGAATTTAATCGATAGTGATATTTTATTCTATAACTTTCCTTAATTCTTCCCGACGATAATTGATGCGCACCCTCGTCAAATTTTCATGTTCCTGAACTTCTACAATCTTGTCGATTGGAGCAGAGAGCTGTGTATTTTCCTATATATAGAGACAAATTGCACCGGATGCATGTTACCAAAAATGGTCTCTTTTTTTACCAAAAATAGTCTTGTTTTTCTTCCTAGGGTGATAAATTGTGCTTGTGAAATAGTATGTGCTATAGAAAATCCGAGCAGAATTTTACTAGGCAAGCATTCAATTTGGAGAATGTTTGGAAGGGATGCCGTGCATGATGCATTTTCGTTCTTTCGCGAAAAAAATTGGACACGTGTAGGTTATCGCAAAACTGCATAAGTGGTTGGGGCTTCCCACCCGCCTTGATCCGAGCCGTTTGGGTTAAATCCGACGCTCCTGATTGACATTAGCACCTTAGCACCCAATTAGTCATAAGCACTAGATATGTTGCCCTATAAAAGCACAACATTGTTATCCATTTTGATTAAGAAATGAATAAACAAACAAGTCTCTAGTCTCCATTCTCTTCTAAAATCAGGCCTTAGAGCCTTACTACCACGTCAGGGAAGAGTCCTACCGGCGGCTAGACAAGGGCGAGTGCGCTACTCTTGGTCCTTGGATCCGTACCCAACCAACGGCCACAACAGACAGGAGAAGAGTAGGAGTATGGAATCTGGTGCTGGGTAGGGTAAGATGCCATAAAGTTAAATTTAGCTAATCCACAGAAAATCAAATCTGATATCATCCTTCCTAAATACTTTAAATTTCAGTAAGAAGCGTTAAACAATGCTACAGAAGTTTTTTTGGTTGTTATACCTGCTCTATGTCCATCCCAGGGGATGGCTCAAACCAAACGTAACAGATGGGGGCGGGCTTCTTCTTCAGCAGGAGGCGGAGCTCATCCTCGTAAATGCACTCCTCCCCAATGCTCCTCAGAACTGCAAACCTATCATCGGAACTCATCTCCATGGTATCCCTAAAAGTAAACGTCAAATTCACATGCTATTAGTACAACTCTTGGGACAACATTACAAGTTTACAACTTCCATGCGAGCATATGCTTACCCGTAGATGTCGACGGCTGCATCGGCTGAGCTATCCATGTTGGAAATTTTTAACAAGTTTGGCTCGAACATACAAGCTTGTCTGCAGCAACATAAGAACATGGCAGTAAACAAGAAATAATAAGATTGCAATTTTGGAACAGAAATAGTTGAGGTGCATGGCAGAATCACGCAATGCTTAGGAATAGATTTTTTTGGCAGTACGAAACGAACTGGAGGAGGTGAAGACCTGCAGCAGCAAGTAGTTACCGGATTCGCGGCAACCCCCTCCGAACCGCGATCACGATCGCGCGATCTGATTCGCAGTTCGCCGGCGATCTGATTCGCCGCCTGTACGCAGTCTGGTTCGTGGGGGTTGGCGAACCTGGTAGCTGGGACGACGCCGGGTCACGAGAGGAGGGGGATACGGGTTGGAGGAATATATAGTGAGAAGTGAACTAACCCTAGCCGCCGCCGTCGCTTCTCGTCATCGTCGTCGCCGCTGCAATCTCTGCTCTCCATCGCTGTGGGCGGGGATGCAACACCAAACCTAAAGCTTCTACCAGACGTGCACCAATGGACACGATCAGAAGACAGAAATCCAGTGGATTCTGCCCCCAAGGAAAAATATATATCCCTTGATCACGCGCAATCGCAATCGGAACAAACCCTAGATCGGTTTTACATGGCGCTTAGACCCGGCCTTTATATTCAACTGGAAGATCACCCCGCGCGAATGCGCGGGCTGTTTCGGCTGGCCTGGCGGGCCGCTCTGGGCCGCAGGAGCGACGGCCGCTCGCGTGCCCGCAGCTAACGCACCTGGAGCGTGGCTCCCTCCACGCGATCTGGACCATCGCGAGACGATCCGAGCGGCCAGCGGCTTCAAGGCGACGTGGAGCTGGCAAGGCCACGCCTTCCCACCCAGCGCACCATCCCGGATCGGACGAGCGACGCGCGATCCGACGGTGCACGTTCTCCTGTCGACGTAGCGCGTGCGAGGAGGCTCTAAAGCAGGAGGCTACAAAGCTAGCAGCCTTTAATGTCACTAATACACGCACCACAGGGCTGAACAAAAAAAAAAAAAAATTATATGATCTGATCTATAATTCTATTAATATAGACCAACTCCATCGTGTGATACATATCTTTTCACGGATCTCAAAACGCACAGTCCTCATAAATCACTGATGTGAATTTTTCACGAATTGAATACTAAAGCCTAGCATATCACGTTTTGATATTCGTGAAAAGACACGTGTCACACAGTGAAATTGATCTACATTGATGAAGTTATGGATCAGATCCTATAGAATTTTTTTCCAGGCCGAACCTGACTCAACTAATGTGCACACAAACACAGGACTCACAATTCCGTAAATAAACAATAAGTTTATATGAGGAGCATGTTACTGATTTGTGTGGATATTGACTTTTTACTTTAGCCTTGGCTTCCTCTGATGACATACTCTTCAAAGGACACTGACCTTTGAAATGGCCTAGTTGTCCACAATGGTAGCAGTTTAAGGGTCTTCGTGGACAATCTTTTTGGTAGTGATTTTCTCCACAAGTATAACACTGAATGGTGGCTGACTGATCCATATTGTATTGGGGTCTTGGAACTGGATTGATAATTGGTATCTGCTGAGATTGTACTGGCGATGCTGTCATCATTCTTTTTCTAGGTGCACTTGGTTGAGGTGTCATTTGCATTATTCTTCTTTTTCTCATGTCTTGTAATTCTATTCTGACTTCTTCTGATATTAGCAGTTTATTCACCATAGTGTGTGTCCTTGAAATTGTAGTGAAATATGATATTTTAGTGACTTCTGTAATCCTTCAGAAAATTTTTCCATCCTTTTCTCTTCAGTGTCAACATCATTTGGGGCATATCGGGCCAAGTAATTGAATTGATGTAGATATTCTGTTACAGTACTTCCTCTTTGCTTGAGAGCGAGAAACTCTCGACGTTTGGAGGCAAGCACGCCAGTGGGGACGTGTGCCGTATGGAATTCATCCTGGAATTCTTGCCATGGTATATCTCTTCCAAAGTGGAGTGTTTGGTAATTCATCCACCATCTTTGACTTGTCCCCAGTAGTTGATGGGAGGCGAAAAGAGTCTTCTCTTGATCTGTGCATTGGATAGTATCTAACTTTCTTTCCATATCCCGTATCCAGTCATCTGCTGCTAGGGGTTATGGTGCAATTGTAAAGGTTGGTGGTTTTGTTTTCTGAAAATCTGCCCATCTTGATCCTGTGGTAGTTCCTCCATTTAATGTTCCGGGATGAGGTCCTGATGGTATTGGTGATCTGGTAGCTATCTGCTCCAGGAGTCTAGTGTGTTGCTCCATCATTCTGATTTGATTTTGTTCAGTTTGGTATCTGTTCCTTTCCATCATGGCCATTACTTCTGCCAAACTTGGTTGTCGTCCCACGATTCACCTCATTGTTGTTCTTGTTTCGGTCATCTTGGGAATGTATTTCTGCAGCGATTTTGACCAAATACAGATAGGTGAGTAAGATCCAGAATTAAGTTAAGTGGAGAAAGATTAAGGTAAGATTAAGACGAAAAGAAGGAATTGATTTTTGACAAGGATGATATACAGATACTGATAAAAAAACAAATTATCAATAGATAACATAGCTCAAATATTTATACAAGTTGTATACGTACTACTTAGAGCACATAATACAACTTGTTTTACAACCAAAAGATCGTCTACTTAGGGTTTACTCTATTTAACACTACTCTAGCGTATTCTAAACACTGCTTCTTCTATACTGCAACTTCTGGCGAAAGTTGAAATTAGATAAGAAAGAGATAAATCTTTTACAAAACAAATCAGGGTTTTGTAAATCTAAGTTTAGATAAGATAGCAATAGAAGGGAAAAGACAGCAATAATACTTATATTTTTATTTTCAAAAATTCTTTTATAATTTTTCAAACTAGGATTTTTTGAAGGTCTTCATTTCCTAAGTCATAAAACCAACTTAAGGTCTCAACCTACGGTCAAGCTATGCTCTGATACCACTTTGTAACAGTCCCGATTTTCAGGACTACCAAACCCTTCGCAACCACCCAGGATGTACAGTTGCGAAGCAAGTAGTGTCACGAGTAAGCTTCCGATTGCAACAAAAGCCAGATTTTTATTATACAAAACTAAGGTTTAACAACCTGTTTTGACCCGACCCGGGCGTCCAAGCCCAAAGTTAATATAATACAAAATAAAAGAACTTCCTATCACAGGTACGCTTGAGCGCAGTCGAGACCTAGTAACAGTAGTCGTTGCCTTCCGGGGGTCCACCAGAATCTTGCTCACAAGGGTCCTCTGTACTTTTCCAAGTTTCTTCTGTAGATGTTTTACAAATTGCAAGAATGAGTACTACCACCGTACTCAACAAGCCGCATGGAAACGCTAAATAATTACATGCAAGGGGTTCAATGGATGGTTAGGGTTTACCATATCTGGCATATGTGGATGCACTTTGCATTTAACACAATTTGTAAAACAGTAAGACAATAATAAGTAATAGCATCAGGGGTTTATCAACAACCTTGATTACCAACTTAACATCTCAAAACTCTACTTATGCCTTTGTACTGGAATCACCCATTAACACAGCTTCATTAACCGGAAGCACGACGTATTCGAATACCTTTGATTATTCACTCTGCAGAGTTGCCCAACTTTACCCACAAGATATCTCATGCTCATACTGTCAGAACATAGACACGCAACATGTTAGCGTGCGACTGAGTTGAGATAACAAAGCATTTTCACTGCTCAACCTTTCTAGTCTCTACACGGTAGGTCTACATTCATACAGCTCGGGAGACCACCGGCCATTCGTGGAATTCGTACTCCGACGCTGATGGGCCCATACCGAGGCGGAAACCAGCGAGTGACAATTTCTGGCCATTCCCGTCCCACACCAAGTTCATCTGTCCTATCGAACAAGCAACATATGATACTTGTAGGTATTCAATCGGAAGAGCAGTGTACTAAGCTAGGGAGTAATTACCACGCTTGTGGTTGAGCGGATTCTATGTCTGTTACTTTGGCACAAGGTTCTTGTCCTTACTTGTCATCCAGTGAGGCGATGACCCAACACCAACTCGTGGCTGTCCACCTCCAGATCTCACTGATGACTCACTTTTAACCCGAGTCTATTGGGTTGTCCAACTTCCTGGATCCAACCCTCAACTCACCACCAAAACCATTGGCCTAGAGCCAATGCTCTCTTTTGATTGATGAACACAATTTTGGTGACAAAGCTATCTTGTATAGATAATATTTTATGTGGACTAACCTTGTCAAGGTGAATATGGCCTACAAAAGTTGGGTGGGCTTGTTTGTGGGGTATTTAGGATTTAACTAATTGTCATGGCATTCAAAAGTATTATTTTAATATTTAAAGTAATTGGCACAAATACAGTAATGAAAGTAATAATACATAGATGAACTGTAGGTTCAAAATGATCAAAGAATGCGACTTGCCTTCTTGCACCAAGTCTTCTGGATTCTGATTTTGTCCGGCGTCTTCCGGAGTCTGGTCGTCAAAGTCGTGACCTAGCGAAACAAAACAATAAAACAATTCAATAAAATCCGGCTCGACGAGGAATGAGCTGGGAACAACAAGCAAGTAAATAAAACCAGAAAAGAAACACTAAGAAAGGTAGGTTAGAGTGGTGGAGATTATTTGGTGTTTGGTTGATCTGTACGGAATTGAGATTCGGATCCAAGTACAACAAAAATATTGTAAATGGATAAAGAATCATAAAGGAAGGTGGTGGTGTAGGATGCTGGAGATTTATCTGGCACTGGCTTGGACTGAACGGAGTTGATATTTGGATTCACAGGCTCGAAACGGTCGAAAAGAGTATAAAGTGTCTAATTAGGGTTTCAGGTGGGAACAGGGTCGGACAATGAATAGTAGTATTTTTACTATTCATACACAAATATTGGATCTGAACAGTAACTAGATTTTGGTTTTCGAACGGTAATTAGGGTTTACTGTTCGGTCGGAAATGAACAGAGAATCCCATTTCCGGGTTATGAATAGTGTTTTCGGTTTTGTCGGGTGAACAGTAAATAGCTACTGTGCAATAGCCAGTGTTTGGGTTGATTTAAAGGAATGGGCAGGGAGTGGGTTTTCTGGGTTCGAGGCGATCGAATTTGACATGTAATGTCAAATTAGAGTGTTGGGCAAAGACGGTGTCGGGTAATGAATAGTATCAATTTACTATTCATATATGACAACTGGAGATGATCAGCAATTAGAAGTTACCATTTTTAGCTGGAAAGGGCAATAATGGATTATTTTTCAGATAATGAACAGTAGCTAGGGTTCACTGTTCATTTTCCGAATTTGGAACAATGTTTTGAATTTTTCGGATGAACAAGAAATGGGCAATCGTGACAAAGGAATGTTGTTTTCCATTTTTTCGTGAACATGAAATCAATTCATCGTGCAAGGAATAGTAAAAGGTCGAAGGTATGAGCGATGTGGCTAAGCCCATTTATCGTCGCGCCTAGGCCCAAATTGGCCAGGCCTTAAAGGCCCGACTCAGGGTTTGAGCAACATGCGCGAAGGCAATGGCCGCTCGCCCGCCCGGCCGAGGTGGCGCCGATGAAGACGGCGACGGCTCCGGTGGGGGATGGTGGCGGAGGGAGGTGCGGTGAGCATCGGGGTGGCAAGGGAGTTCCATTTTTGGGCTTTGCCGGGGATGATGAGGTTCGGGAATGGGGTGGCGGCGCGGGTGGCGACCGGCCGGAGCAGGGGACGATGCCGGCGGCGCTAGGGTGGCGCATGGGCAAAAAGAGGGGATGCTTGAGCATCAGTGGGATAAGGGGAGGCCAGGGGAGGCGTCGGTGGGGTTTGGGGTGGTCTGTGGTGGCGGGGCGACGGTGGCCGTGAGGAAGGCGGCGGTAGAGCTCGGTGCCGGTGATGTTCCGGCGGGTTTGAGGGTGGAGGATGGTGGGGGAAAGGTAGGCGGCGGTGAGAGGAAGCTAACCGTGGGCTCGATTCGAGCTTGGGTGGACGGAGGCGGCGAATTGGCGACGGGTCCGACGAAGAAGAAAAACAGTGGCGGCGCGAAATCTCGGAATTACGCCGGCTCCGGGGAAGATGAAGCGGAGGGGAGGTGGTGGGGGAAAAGGCGATGAAGGCTGCTCTAGGGGGCCTCTTATAGGGCGAGGTTGAGGCGGTGGGAGCAGAATCGGCGCGCGGCGGCGTGTCGCGGCGGCAGCAACGTGCTTGCGATGGCGACGTCGCGCCGTCTTGCGCGACGAATCGGAAGAGGCAAGGTGGCGGGGTGAGATGGCGGCGGCGAAGGCGGTAGAAGGCTTTGGGCGCGACGAGGTGGCACGGCAGTCAACAAATGCGGCGCCGCAAACTTGGAGACGGTGACGGCGACGCTGCGTAGGGAGGAAGGAAGGAAGGAAGGAAGAAAGGAAGAAGGCGCCGGGAGGGAAGACGTTTTCGGGAGGGAGAGGCGGCAAGGCCCGAAGAAGAAAGCGGGTTTTGGGCTGAGGCTTCCAAAAAAGGAAAGAAATTCGAATTCAGACCAAAAGGAGCCAAATTTTTTTGAAATCCAGAATTTTGGGTTATTTCAATCATGTACTTTTGTTTCTCTCCTCCACAGCCGTCCACCCTCCCAGCTTGAATATGTTTTGCTCCAATTAAGAGTTAACATCAGTTTGTGCATCCAACTTACTGTTTTGTGGAGAAACTACAATCGGCGATGAATTGATGCCTTGAGCCGCATCATAAATCCTTTCGTTTTTTGTTGTGTAGGTAGACGTATTTTCTGCTGGGATGATTTACTTTGAGATTTTTTATGCCGGGTGTGAATGAAAGAAAGTACAATTTGTCTCGGCTTAGTACAAGAATACGTGAGGGCATTCAAGAATTTGACCAAAAGATGACTCCGTTCGATTTGGATATTGCTTTGGGGGGAAGAAATATATATGTTGGTCGGATGGAGAGGGAATTATAATTTCTTGAAGATGATGACGAGTCCATCCGACCAAAATATGTACCTCTCAAATATGACCATTGTCTCTTCATTCTTCTTGTAGTCAATTCATAAATCATGAATCATGCTATGTTCAATTGTTCATATGAATACCATGTTGCTGGAGAGTAGAGACAGAAGAATATAATTGAATAGATGAAATGGGTAACAACTCAGACAAATGTTCCTCACCAAGAGTTTATACCAATCTTAAGTCAATTACTTCAAAAAATCTACTCTGGTAATTTGAACCAAGAACCTACATAAAAGGAGAAAAGAAAACTAACTGTTACTCGCAATCACATGATGCATTACAATATCTTGATGAATAATTCATGGAGCTTACATGAATCTTTGACAAAGTTTTTGGGTCAAGAAAGCCCTTCAAACTGTTCCAGATCAACTTGAACCCACTACCGACGTTCACGACAAACATTTGGTGCAATTTCTGCATTTTTACAATTAAAATGATTGCATCATCATGCCAAAATGCTAACAACCAAGCATCCATTGCAAAGTGAAACTACCTCAGAATAATAGTCGCTGTCTATCTTCTGCATTCGGTGTACAAGCTCCCTTGTAGTCTTGGAGAAATTCTTAAACCCCTGCGTATAACAACAAATTGAAGAAACAACAATCAATAAAACATACAAACAGAACAAGATCTGCAAGCATAGTCCAAGAAAAATCATTCACATACCACACCCTGGACCTCTGAAGCATCATTGCATTCATTTATATTTCTCTACTTCTCTTTGCATGTATGTACTACACATTTAGCACTAGAATCTGGGCTCTGACCGATGGCCTTGAGCATCAACATCAACTGGGAGATGTGCCCTTGCGGTGGCAGTGGCCAACTGGCCATCAACATCAACCAGACGACATCAAGAAGACAAGAAGTGAAGAAGATAAGAGGGGGACCGGGGACTTACGCTGGAGAGGTTGGAGGTGCGAGGGAGGTCCGGTGAGGTGCAGCGAGCCAGCGGCGAGAGGGAGCCAGGGAGGAGGAGCTGAAGCCGTGGTGCGAGGGAGGAGGATCTGGGGCCGGCGGCGCAGCGAGGAAGGACCGGCGGAGGAGCTGGAGCGTGGAGATTGGAGCCGCGACGCAAGGGAGGAGGATCTTGGGCCGACGACGCAGCGAGGGAGGACTAGAGGAGGGCACTCGATCCGGCGGCGCAGCGAGGGAGGAGGGAGCTCGATCCGGTGGTGTGTCGAGGCGGATGGGCATGAGGGAGGACGGGCGCAAGGGAGGGAGGTAGTATGTTTCAGGTGGGGCGTGGGATCTGGGATGAGGGTTAGGGATTCAGTGCTGGGGCGTGGGCTGTGACGTTGTGTCCTGGGCCGTATCGGACACACGGTCACGCCGTGCCCGACACGTGTCGAGATTGTTCGTAATTAATATTGAATTTTAAAGTAGCCGATACGCTGTTGACACGTGTTGAAGCCGTGTTCGACACGTGTCCGTATCGTACACGGCGTTTGACACGAGATACAACAGTTTCCGAAGTGCCCATGCTTCAGAGGGTATAACTACAATGGAAGTGAGATATTGTACTTTGATCATGGCATCTGATGGCCTTTTACACAGTTGTGATGTTCTTAATGTAGCTTATTAGTTATTACTGATAATCTTGAGACTATTGTACGATGCACATGGCAGGTTCCAGGAGATGTGCTTTTAAGCTTGTGATATTCACTCTTTTCTTTGATGCAACATTTTGTTGATGCTGCAAATTCTCTCTAAGAAATCTTGAATTTTACCATATTATGGGTGCCTTATGGAGTGGTTGGCTTGTTTCATTCTGTAAGTTAGGTTTGCACGTGGAGAAATATTATCTTGTGGTATAAGTGATATTTACAAAATTGTGTTTCCCATGCACGCTAGTTTGTGCTCTTCTTCTGACTTATCTATTTGCCCAAGATTCCATACAGCACTACATCTTTTTCAGGTTTAATAATTAGGCATGATAATTCATATGTACCTTTTTACTTGATCCCTTCATGACTAAGAGTGATATGTAGTTATTTATTTCATATTATTCACAATGTTATTAAGTCGCGTGACTAGTCGCGACTAGTCGACGATTAGTTGGCAAGTCGATACACAACCTTCGATTAGAGTCATCGACTCGACTAGGAGGGCTAGTCGGCGGTTAGTCGCGACTAATCGAGATTTGCTAGCCACCCGACTTTAATTTCAAAGAAAGTCATTCATCAAGAAAGATTTGTTATGATCAAAACGAGTAAGTCATCAATTCATCATCATGATTATGTTGTTGTTCTCTTTATTTCATGATTTACAATATGTATATGTGTTTAATTATTATACAACTTAGTATATTACATGCACTGTTTAAATACTTTCTAGTCTGTGGACTAGCTCGTGGCTAGTCACGACTAGTCGCCCCTCTTGCTACTCGAAGACTCGACTTTACGACATAATAACCTTGATTATTCACCTGTATTTTTAGTGACCCATTTCAGCTTTCATTAGGTCTGCTTCTGTCCGGCACATTCCTTTAATGAAGTTAATTCTGAAATCTGTAACAAACATAATTCAAATATTTTGGAAAACACTTTAATTTATTGTTTTCGCATATTGCACCATAATTTTGACAGTTCCATGTCCATCCCTTACTGGTTTTTCGCTGTTGGATAATACTTGATAAGATAGTCCTGAAAACATGTGTCATATAAATGGAACTACAGTAAGCAAATCAGATGTACAAAGATTACCGTAGTTATTTTTGTGCTTGAATCTGGAGTATCTAAGTTCAATCTTCATTGCTTACTATTTCCTCCGGTGACAAGAATGTTGTTTTGGAGTACGTGCAATTAAACTTTAGCTATCGATGTCCTTTTCAATATTTAGATTGAACACATGAAAATGATACATATAGTTTTGTCTTGAAAAGAGATTTCATAAGAGTATAATTTTATTAGGTTTTATAACTATATTACAATCGAAATTAGTAGTCAAAGTTGCATTTTAAGGATTATGTCGATATCCAAAACGACATTCTTTTGTGACCGGAGTGAGTAGTACTGAAATAACCCAAAAATCAGGATTTCAAAATTTCGAAAGTTTTTAGTTTGAATTTGGATTTCTTTCCCAATTCGGAAACCTCCTTCAATTTCGCTTTCGCTTTGGAATTCCGTTTTCTTTGTCAAGACGCCTTCCTCCCGGCGCCTTCTTCCTTCTTCTCCCTCGCCGGCTCATGCCGCCTCTGCTGCGGTGTTGCGCGCGCAACCTTTGACCATTTCGTCACCTCGCTCGTCCGAGCCTTCTTCAACCTTCGCGCCTCCACCTCACCTGCCACCTCTCTCCCGTGCGTCTTCCTTCCCCGCCACAAGCGCTGCGTCGCTGCCTCTGCCGCGCCCGTTCTTGCTCCCACCGCCTCCCGAGCTATAAAGTCACCTGGCCAACCCCGACCCTTCTTCCCACCACACCACCTCCTCTTTGCTTCCTCTTCTTGAGCCGCGAATTTGAGTTTCCGCCGCTTCCTCTTTCTTCTCCGACGGCCGACGCCGATTCGTCGCCTCAGTCCACCCGAGCTCCAAATTGAACTCAAGGTGAGCTTCTCCACGTCGCCGCCTACCTCTTCCCCACCTCCCCTACCTCCCAAACCCGCCGGAACCTCACCGGCACCACTCCTCTCCGCCGCCGCCTTCACGGTCACCGTCGACAGCACGCCACAGCCCTTCCCGAGCCCCATCTCCACCACCCTAGACTCCTCCACCCACCGGTGCTCAAGCACCCCCTACCTTGGTCAGAGCGTAGCTGGAACACCGCCGCGCCGCTCCCCTGCTCCGGCCGTGCGCCACCTTCGCCGCCACCCTATCCCCGAGCCTCCTCTGCCCCGGAAAATCCCCAAAATGGGACCCCCTCACCTCAGTGAACCTCCCGCACCACTCCCGCCGCCGACCACCACCGCCGCGCAGGCCACCGCGCCTCGGGCACGGCCGCGCTCGGCCTTCGGCCGAGCGCGCAGCTCAAGGCTGCCCAAGGCTGGTGATTAAGGCCTAGCCACTTTGGGCAAGCCCATTTGGGTGTTAGGTTTAACCCAACACTGCTTCACGGCAAGTGAGTGAATAAAACCTTCTTGTTTATCCATCTCAGACCAACATTATTCATTTACACAGTAAAATATTCATTGTTTGTCCGAAAATAGAAACACTGTTCCAAATTCAGGAAAATGAACAGTAAACCCTAGTTACTGTTCATCACCTGAAAAATAATCCGCCACTATTCTTTTCAGCTAAATGCAGTTATTTCCAATCACCGACCATCCCCAGCTTTTATTTATAAACAGTAAAATAGTGCTATTCAGTATCCGACACCATTATCGCCGAAACCCTAATTTGACATTTCATGTCAAATTTGATCGCTTGAACCCAGAAAACCCCTCTCACTGTCTATTTCTTTAAATCAGCCCAAACACTGACCATTGTACAGTAGCTACCTACTGTTCATCCGACAAATCAAAACACCATCCATTGCCCGAAAAATGGGTTGTGCTATTCATTTTCCGTCCGAAAATAGTGAACCCTAGCTACTTTTCACTCCAAACCTAAAATAGTGAACTCTATTATTGTCCGCTGACTTATTTTCAGACATGAATAGTAAAATAATACTATTCATTATCCGCCGTCTTTTCGCCCAAAACCCTAATTTGACATTATATGTCAAACTTGACCGTTTCGAGCCCGTGAATCCAAATCTCAACTCCGTTCAGACCAAATAAGTGCCAGATAAATCTCCAGCATCCCACACACCACCTTCTTTATGATTTTATATCCATTTACAATATTTTTGTTGTACTTGGATCCGAACCTCAATTCCGTACAGGTCAACCAAACACCAAATAATCTCCACCACTCCACACTACCTTCCTTTGTGTTTCTTTTTCGATTTTATTTGCTTGCTTGTTGTTCCCAGCTCATTCCTTGTCGAGCCGGATGTTATTTGAATTGTTTTATTGTTTTGTTTCGCGCTAGGTCACGACTTTGACGACCAGACTCCAGAAGACGTCGGACAAGACCAGTACCCAGAAGACTTAGTGCAAGAAGGCAAGTCGCAATCTTTGATCATTTTGAACCTACATTTCATCTATGTATTATTATTTTCATTACTGTATTTGTGTCAATTACTTTAAATGTTAAAATAATACTTTTGAATGCCATGACAATTAGTTAAATCCTAGATACCCCACAAACAAGCCCACCCAACTTTTGTAGACCATATTCACCTTGACAAGGTTAGTCCACATAAAATATTATCTATACAAGGTAGCTTTGTCACCAAAACTGTGTTCATCAATCAAAAGCAAGTATTGGCTCTAGGCCAATGGTTTTGGTGGTGAGTTGAGGTTGGATCCAGAAGTTGGACAACCCAATAGACTCGGGTTAAAGTGAGTCATCGGTGAGATCCGGAGGTGGGCGACCACGAGTTGGTGTTGGGTCATCGTCTCACCTGGATGACAAGTAAGGACAAGAACCTTGTGCCAAAATAATGACATAGAATCCGCTCAACCACAAGCGTGGTCATTACTCCCTAGCTTAGTACACCGCTCTTCCGATTGAATACCTACAAGTATCATCATTTGCTTGTTGATAGGACGATGAACTTGGTGTGGGGCGGAATGGCGAGAAATGGTCACTCGCTGGTTTCGCCTCGGTATGGGCCCATCGGCGTCGGAGTACGAATTCCACGAATGGCGGTGGTCTCCGAGTGTATGAATTAAGACCTCTTTGTGTAGAGACTAGAAAGGTTGAGCGGTGAAAAGGCTTTGTTATCTCACTCGATCACGCTAACGTGTTGCGTGTCTATGATATGACAGTATGAGTATGAGATATCTTGTGGGTAAAGTTGGGCAACTCTGCAGAGTGAATAATTAAAGGTATTCGAATCTGCTGTGCTTCGGTTAATGAAGTGTGTTAATGGGTGATTCGATCAGAGGCATAAGTAGAGTTTTGAGATGTTAAGTTGGTAATCGAGGTTGTTGATAAACCCCTGTGTTATTACTTATTATTGTTTTACTGTTTTACAAATTGATTTAAATGCAAAGTGCATCCACATATGCCAGCTATAGTAAACCCTAACCATCCATCGAAACTCCTTGCATGTAATTATTTAGCATTTCCATGCGGCTTGTTGAGTACAGTGGTAGTACTCATTCTTGCAATTTGCAAAACATCTACAGAAGAGGATCCCGGTGAACAAGATTTCGGCGGACCCCAAGAAGGCAACGACTACTGTTATTAGGTCTCGACTACGCTCAAGCGTACCTGTGGTTTGAAGTTCTTTTGTCTTGTACTATATTAACTTGGGGCTTGGATGCCCGTGTCAGGTCAAAACAGGTTGTTAAACCTTAACTTTGTTTAATAAAAGTCTGGCTTTTGTTGCAATCGGAAGCTTGCTTGAGATACTATTGGCTTCGCAACTGTACATCCTGGGCGGTTGCGAAGGGTTTCGCAGTCCCGAAAATCGGGGCTGTGACAAGTACTTATTCCTGCTTACCTGTGAAAATGAAATGATGCAACTCTCTGTATGGCTGCCTGTGCCTTGTAACGTAAACATGTCAGGTGCCATATGGTTTGGTGGCTTGAACTTGATTTAACACATACTAGGATCTATGCATGGCACCATAACCCATATTGAAGATGGAGCTCCAGTGTTGTTAGGCAGATTCAGCCCTTTCTTCATTCCTCGTAAAAAAATCCCTTTTTTCATTAGGCACTTTTGACCACTTTCTCGTATGGCAGTTGGAACTTCATTTTGGAGGGTGCTTTTATTCAGTGATCAGTCGTGTTGAGTTTATGACTGTAACGAAATGCCACAATTCTCTGCTGTTTTTTTTCTTTCTTTTTCTGGAAGCAAGTCTTTTTCTTTGCTGTTGTGTTGTTGCACATTATTCCCCACCTTGACGTTGTGCTGTTCTTCTCAGTCACAACTCACAGCTATCATAACAAACAAAACGTACCAGAAACCTGACGTCGATGTGGATTGCTCTACTTCCCCATCTCCATCGTCTTCCACTGTTCTACACTTCTAGTTACACTTATTCCCTGCAGCTTCAGAATATATCAGGTGAACTTGTATGCATTGTTTCTGTCTTCGAGTGGCTTATGGGCGGTAGTTCTACATGGCAAATTGGCATGTGCTTGTTTCTTGCTCTCGAATGCAGAAGTCCTTTTTATTTCTGACAGATCTGACCTGCTGTTTTTTTTTAAAAAAAAAATGAAAGAAGGTAGTAGTGTTCTTTCTAAGAAACTTGTCCCTTTTCGTGTTCATGCAATGCTAGCCCCTCTCTTTTTTATTGAAAACTTTTTCCCGGGGATTGTTCGTCGGTTCATCTCTCGGATTCTACATCCCACCGGCCCTTCCACCAAACATGATTGTTTCATAAGAAATGCAAGAAGTTTAATGAGGGGCAGGTCGATGCAAGGTACTAGTGGTGCGAGCTGGGGAAGAGGTGTGATAGCGAAGCCTTTTGATTGGCCCTGGAAAGGGAGTGATGGGTGGCCAAGTAAGGCATCACGACGGCAGGTTGGGGATCGCCTTTGCGTAGCTGGACCATGGAAACGCATCTGAATATTTCTATGCAGGAGTAGTTCTTACTAAGGTTGTTCATTGCACAATTTTTTTTTGGGTGGTCGTCGTCTTGTTTTGACGTCAACTATACATGATTGCAGTGTCTGAATACCACGACAGTGGGACATGATCCATGGTTTCATGGTGTCCATGAGACATTTAGGGGTTTGTCTTCATCGTCCTTCTCTTTACCATCAGTCTATCCGAGATGCATTAAGTACAATAATGATCTGAGCCGTTGATTAGGATTTAGGATGTCAACAGGTAGTCAGGCATCACCAACCGCGATGTATTGGGATTTGGGCCTACGGGCTACGGCATCAGCTTAAACAAAAAAAACTAATAACTCCGGCTCGACCGACGGTGCAGATCCGAGCCTCAAGATCCGTCGTAACCTTCTTCTACCCAGTGATTTGCTGTTCTGGCTGGGTGGCCCACATGTCATTGCCTGGTTAGGCTCCCTACCAACCTGCCGAACCCACCCAAGTCAAACAACGACCGAAATTAGGCCAGTGATCACACACGCGTAGAGCAAGCCGAAGCGGGCCAATAGGAAACCCGGATCCCCACAACGGGGACCAACACCAAAATACTCCACCGAAACACTATTCACGAACCGACGAAATGGTCCACGACCTAACAAAAAAATTGCTCACATAATTCACAAATTTCCGATTCAAACACACGGCAAAAGAGAGGAGATTTATCTTATCTTTCTTATCTTTGTTATTAAAAAGAAGGATTTTACTCCCGCGTAGCAAGACAATCGCTCAACACTCGCTCTAGCTTTATGCACACTACATATGCTTCACACAATATGAAAATAATTTCATTCAAAATATGTTATTCCGTCGTGATGTACAGGCGTCCTACTAATAATTAAAGACGAATTTTGAAATATACCAAGAGTGACATATTTCAAAAAAAACTGAGAAATGATATATTTCAAAATCATAAATTGATGAGTGGTATATTTCAAAATATACCAATAATTAAATAAATAAAGGAGAAAAAAAAATCAAAACTGCACGGAGTGGAGGAGGGAGCAGCGTCCGTGTGCGTCAAGGAGGGTATAAAATTGGCGGGTTTGTGCTGCGTCTCGCACTCCTCGATTTGGACGGCGAGGCGTTTACTTCTTCTTCTCCCCCTCCTCGATCTCGAGGGGTGCCTCGGCCTCGGGCTTTCATGTTTTGACCTCGCCTAGGTTTGCCTTAGGCCGCGCTCTTCCAGATCTGAGGTGAGCTTCCCTTCCTCCTGATCCCCCCTCTCCTCCCGCCCATTCCCTTCCCGGGTCTCGTCGCGGGTCGATCTCTGTGGAGGTATAGAGCTCGGAGCCGCCGCGCTCTGGAGATCTGGATCTCCCTTTCCCTTAACTTGGGTTTTGGAATTAGATTACTTCGGTTGGATTCCTTTTGGTATGGCATGTTCTTATCTAGTGATTAGTGATTTACCAGTAAGCGATTAGGCGATACAAACCATGCTGCGATTTCAACGTTTGGTGATGTCTTCCATCTCAAATCTGTAGATTTGGGTTCGTGGCCCCCTGATTCTGTGATACAAGGGTTCGTTGTCTGATTCAAATTTGTTTGTCTTTGACGATATGTATTCATATTGCCCACTGGATTAGATCAAGAAAGAAACGAAATAATGGCAATTTCAGGAACCAATTTGATTTGAGTTTCTTGGGTTCAATTTCTTCCAGGTCGAGTTCTTGGTTGATCGGTCACAAGGAGTTGTTGCCGCAATGCTCCCCAAGACGCCGTCTTCCCGATGGATCTCGGCTTCCCTGCTCGTGCTGCTCCTGAGCCTGCATCCCAGTGTCGACGCCTTCTACCTCCCCGGCACCTTCATGCACACTTACACCCCCGGTGAGACGATCTCGGCCAAGGTCAACTCGCTCACGTCCATCGAAACCGAGCTGCCCTTCGGCTACTACAGCCTGCCGTACTGCAAGCCCCCGGAGGGCGTCAAGAAGAGCGCTGAGAACCTCGGTGAGATCCTCATGGGTGACCAGATTGACAACTCACCATACCGCTTCCGCGTCAACATCAATGAGTCGGTGCACCTCTGCACCACTGACCCGCTCACCAAGGAGCAGGCCGAGCTTTTCAAGAAGCGGGCGCGGGATCTGTACCAGGTCAACATGGTCCTTGACAATCTGCCAGTCATGAGGTTCACCGAGCAGAATGGGGTGACTATCCAGTGGACTGGGTTCCCGGTCGGGTACAACCTGATGGGGAGCAATGATGATTATGTCATTAACCATCTCAAGTTCAGGGTCTTGGTCCATCAGTACCAGGCCCAGGGTGATGTTGTGATCACAAGCGAGGATGGCGTTGCAATGGTTGAGTCTGATCGCAAGAGCGGATACCAGATTGTTGGTTTTGAGGTCGTGCCTTGTAGTGTGAGGCGTGATCCTGCAGCGATGACCAAGCTCAAGATGTACGACAAGGTTGAATCTGTGAACTGCCCATTGGAGCTTGAGAAATCTCAGGTGATCCGTGAGAATGAGCGGATTACATTTACCTACGAGGTTGAGTATGTCAAGAGCAACATCAAGTGGCCATCAAGGTGGGACGCATACCTGAAGATGGATGGTGCAAAGGTGCACTGGTTCTCGATCATGAACTCGATGATGGTCGTCTTCTTCTTGGCCGGTATTGTGTTTGTCATATTCCTGAGGACTGTCCGTAGGGATTTGACACGGTACGAGGAGATGGATAAGGAAGCACAAGCTCAGATGAATGAGGAGCTCTCGGGATGGAAACTTGTTGTTGGCGATGTCTTCAGAGAGCCCTGCTGCTCAAAGCTGTTGTGCGTTATGGTCGCTGATGGTATCCAGATCACTGGTATGGCGGTTGTTACAATCGTGTTTGCTTCTCTGGGTTTCCTCTCACCTGCTTCCAGGGGAATGCTCCTGACTGGAATGATCATTCTCTACCTCTTCCTTGGAATTATTGCTGGATACGTCGGTGTCCGTGTTTGGAGGACTATCAAAGGAACCTCAGAAGGGTGGAAATCTGTTGCTTGGCTAACCTCCTGCTTCTTCCCTGGCATTGTTTTTGTCATCCTGACTGTGCTGAACTCCATCCTGTGGGGCAAGAAGAGCACCGGAGCTTTACCCATCTCACTGTTCTTCACCCTCCTGGCCCTGTGGTTCTGCATCTCTGTGCCACTCACACTTATTGGAGGCTTGCTAGGTACACGTGCTGCAAGCATTGAATATCCTGTCCGTACCAACCAAATTCCACGAGAGATCCCTGAGCGCAAGTTCCCTTCATGGCTGCTTGTGCTCGGTGCAGGAACATTGCCTTTTGGCACCCTCTTCATTGAGCTATTCTTCATCCTTTCTAGCATTTGGTTGGGGAGGTTCTACTACGTCTTTGGCTTCCTGTTCATTGTCCTTTTCCTGCTGGTCATTGTCTGCGGTGAGGTTTCCCTGGTCCTAACCTACATGCATCTTTGTGTGGAGGACTGGAAGTGGTGGTGGAAAGCCTTCTTTGCGTCCGGCTCCGTCGCTTTCTATGTCTTCCTGTACTCAATCAACTATCTGGTGTTCGACCTCAGGAGCCTGAGCGGACCAGTCTCCGCGACACTCTATCTTGGCTATTCCCTCATCATGGCTCTTGCCATCATGCTGTCAACCGGTGCGATTGGCTTCTTGCTCTCATTCTACTTCGTTCATTACCTCTTCTCATCTGTTAAGATAGACTAGAGGTGCCCATTCCCTCTTGCTGCAATAGTCACCTGATCCTGGTGATAGTTACCCCTTAGAAACACTACACAATAATATCAAATTGAAAAATGGAAACATGGCAATGCCCATGGCTTTTGGTCCTGATTAATTCTGTCATCTAGCACAGCACAGTTACTTCAGTTTATGCTTATTTCTTAGACATGTTTGTACTGCTTCAGCTATGTTTTCTTGCCTTTTGTAATACTATTCTGTTTTGCTTGCTCTGGGCATTTGTGAGCGGCCTTTGTTGTTGAAACACTTGACAGCTATTCAATATGAAACGAGCTTCGATTACAGTTTCTTCGTTCTTTTATGATGCTATCCTGTTGAGCGGTTGCCACGAATGCTGTGGTGTGCCAATGAGTTAGTAATACTTAATACTACCGATACGCACATCTTATTGAAATTTGTAATGAGACTCCTGTTGAATGCTGTTACACTGTTGAGCAGTTGCAACTCGTATTCTGAAGGTTGTAATGAGGTTGTAGTGTTAGCTGGTTGCCACACATGTTCTGACGTCCGTGACATGGTTGTACTGTCGTGTCAAGTGGTTGCTCCGCTGCTTCTGTTTCTTGTAATTATGTTATACTTTGCTTCTTGTTTTTTGATAGAGAGATGATGTTATCATTTGGTTGGTATTGCTATAGTCGGCCTATGTAAATGGAAATACACATTACGTTGAGATAATCGCCAGCCTGCGGGCGGACCGGAGGGCAACGCTGTATAGCCTCCTCACTAGCCTGCGGCTGGAATGTTCCAGGCTTGCTCAGTTTCGGCATTTCCACCAGCTAGCCTCCGTGCCGATTGCAATGCAATCCCCAAGGTGAGCGCCGGCTCGAGGGAGCGTTGGATATAGCGCGGAGGAGAGGACGTCGCTGCCGAGATCGGGCGGAACGAGGCGCCTAGGCCGGCGGCGTTTCCTAGTACTCGGCGTTGAGCCGTTGACGAGACCTGGGCCCTTATTTTTGGAAGTTGTTGTGATTGCCAAAGCTGCCCCCACCAGGCACCAGCACCGCTCCCTGACGTACCTGTCCTTGTACTACTAACCATTCCCAAGGAGGATGCTTTATTAAAAAAGATTTGGTGATAGGGAAAGCTTTCTTTATATAAAACTGGCGTGCACTAGCTTAATCTCTTGGGCAACATTGCACAGAGAAAAGAGAAGCAAGCGCTATGGGTGGAGGAGGAGGCGAAGCTGCCCTGCTCGAGAAGCTCGCGGAGTTCTCTTACAATTCATCTGAGGAGCACATAGTCAAAAGAACCGGTAAGTCCTATCAGCTAATCCGTCACAAGACGATTTTCTCTTGATCTAGCGCTTCTTCTGCTACTTGCATACATGATCCATGGCTATATATATGTCAGTTCTGAAGCGTCTGGTTGACGAGCTTCCTGTGTTCTTTGCACCAGCCGGCTATTATATTTGTTTCCATACGATCCATGACGGTTAACTAGATGCATGCATCCGATCATCCAAACCAGCTGCTGTGTATCTTAAGAAGATCGACATCATGAAAGCCTGAAGCGCCGTAGCTAGGGAACATGTCCACAAGGATCATGACAATAATTTCTTGTTCATGTTTCAGTCTTTCAGACCAGAGGAAAGATGCGCTAGCCACACTGCTAGACAGGTCACTGTCAAATAGACGTGAACCAACTAACTTGCACGGCTATACATTTAGATTGTCTATTTATAAGGTTACTGAATTTTTTTTAAGTATAAGCCATCTCTTTTATCCATTGGATCAATATCCAATCATATGACACATCAATCTCTATACAAATTCAATAGTCACAATAAGTGACTTAAACTTAATAAAATTTCAGACGACTTAAAAATAGCAAGACTATACATTTATTTGCGTAATGCTCACCAGCAGACGTCCGATATAAATGTTTTCCATTGGACGGTGCATCCATCGTTCTGTATGATCCAACGATGAGTGCTACTCTAGCCCCTTTTTCCTTGCATTGACCTACACGCTCTCCTTTTTTCTTGTGTTGAACTACATGCTTGGATGTAGCATCTCATTTCGCCAGAACCCACACATGAGCTCACGCCTGTGGGATCACACTGGGAGGAGATAACCACAGTGCCAACCTAGCTTTTCTTCATACCCCCAACATCTCCAAGCTATCTATTTTCTACATCTACCTCTCCCTTGTCTCTTTGGGTGAGGAGAGGACCAGCGTGCCGGGACGACGAACAGATAAGTCGGGGCGAGAGGAGAGGACGAGTTGTGTCGGATCCGGATTTTGTAATCCAGAATCCTCTGTGAAAACACTGTGCTATTCCCTGGATCAGTAGATAGCACTCACAGATACATCACTGAATCAACTCATACATGACGTAAAACCATACCATTCATTAATTAACACAACAGAGTTTACATAGACCACATCGGGTCGAGTTTTACAATAGGACCGAACAGGCCAAAGGATTACATTACAAAAGCGGAAACGACAACAGAAGCAAAAGGGGTGAGAGCACATCTCTCCACAGGCAAGCAACTGGGGAAACCCGTGTGCGTCCGATATTAACCAAGACTTGGATAATATTGGATGCACGCAAGTACCGACGGAGTCAACTGGACTGGGATGAGACTAGAATATCTAAATACTACACTACGCTTCATCATCTCCCGGACCTCCAACTTCTGGATCCTCATAGTAGTCGTAATCTCCGTGATTTCACCTTCGAGGGTTTTTTTGGGGGCGAGAATGAGCACAACTTCCGTGCTCGCGAGCCAACACACAATGCAATAATATACATGCAAGGCTTAACAAGGATGACTCTGGTTCTTTTATTTGCTAAAGTAATGTTTTCAAATATCATAATTACAAATTCCTAGCACTTAGCATTTTAACAAATTACATTTTATTAAAGAGGGTAATTGTGCAATATTTAATAACAGCAGAAGTTTCCTCCATCGAAAACTCTACCTGATGCTTATTTTGATTGTGGCTAACCCCACATATTAACATCACTGAGTCTGCAAACTCAGAAAAAAAAAAATCAAATCTCAGGGCTAGGTGAGCCCACCACATTTTCATACCATCCACAAAGGTTTTTGAAATAGAACTAACTCAAGTTAAGTTCCCATGTCCGCCTTTGACCGTAGGCGCGGCTGTTTAAACAGTTTATTCCACTCTGCAGAGGTTGTACACTTTACCCACAAGAGATAACAGTCCTGATATGTACACAAGTTTTCGTAGACATGTGAATCAAGGGGAGATCATCACAAGGCCTTTACAATGCATCCCTCAGTATTAGTTACACTTCGCTAAGGTTTCGTCTGCGAAGGGTTACGCTCTGTTTTTAGATCCGTTAACCCTTACTCAGACCCCCTCTTGCGCCATCCAACGACCTACGTCGCGCACCCCGACTCCTTCGTCGTGAAGGCTTACAGCGTCGCGGGTCATCTATCTGATTCAACTCGTACTGATGGATATAAATTATTTAGCCATGTTGTAATTTACAGACTTATAGTTGTACTTGTGTTACACGGGAGGTCATGACAAGATTAAATCCTTAGGGTTATCCAGACGGTTCATTCCACATACCATCCACAACACAACAGTCCTTGGGCTACATTAGCACCCATCGTTGTCATCCATCATACCAGCCGCCCAGATGGTAATAGCAGGTTATTAGGGTTTTGAGGAGGAAAACCAAATTACCACAACCATTTCAGTCATTTTCCCACAATGACTGCCTAAATTTTTTTCATGTTTGAAGAGATGATGATTGAGACATTTTAATGTCTCGGTACTTAAGCAAAACTAGCATGTCGCTTAAGTACAACATATAACTAGTATTACCACATAGTTACTAGGGTGACAATGGTTAACGGATTCAAGTTGTCAAGGATGGCATAATAATTAATTAATCATCAAAGGGGTATTTAACTACCTTAAGTTTTAACATACATTTGTTTAAAGAATTAAAGCATGCAATTTGCTATTTTAAAAGAATATAATTTGCATAAAATGTAGGCTCAATATGATCAAAGTATTGACTCGCCTGGGATATAGGTAAGAGGATCTTGATAATCTTGGGCTTGATCAACTTGAGGATCTCCGGCGTCTTAAAATCCTAGTCGGACGAACGTACCAGAAAATGACATAGACAAGCAACAAGAGCAATTAAATACAAATAGACAACAAATGAACTTCAAATTCAACAAGATCTATGACATTAGCAAGATCTTGAATTAACAATTTTTTAGAAACAAATTTCACCATTTTTGGAGCTAGAATGAGGGAGATATGAATTTTTGAAGCCTCTCTTTAGAATTAAAATAGAAAAAGGAAAAAATCAACAAAAGAAAAATCATGCGACGGCTCACAAAGAAGTTTTGGCCCACCATGGCTCGGACTAAACAGCGCAGGCAAGCGCCCACAGACAGTGCAGTGCACCACAGCGACGCCCAAAAAGGGGGGTTCCGCTCGGGCCAAGCAGAGGAAAAGGGGGGGAGGGAACGGGGGCGGCGCGTGGGGAGGGGGAGGTGAGGGGGCTCGGGGGGCGGCGCGCGGGGAGGGGGAGGAAGCCCAGGGGCTCATGGCGGCGGCGTGATGGGGACGACGATGGGGAGGCGCGACTAGGGGAGGGGGAGGTGAGGGGGCTCGGGTGGGCGACGGTGGCGCGGGGGGAAGGGGAGGAAGCCCAGGGGCTCACGGCGGCGGCGCGATGGGGACGACGACGACGACGGGGAGGCGCGGCTAGGGGCGGCGGTGACGGGAGCGACCGGAGGGGAGCGGGAGGTAAGTCCCTCGGCCTCTTCTTCTTCTTCCTTTCTTCTTGGGGCGGAGAAGGAGAAATGGGAGGAGGAAGGAGGTGCCAGGAGGGGGCTTTATAGCCGGGAGGCTCGGGGAAGGGGTCCGGCGGCGGCATGGCATGGCGCGTGTGGACGACGCAGGCGGGCGTTCGACGGGGTGGTGGGCACGCAGGGAGGGAGGTGACGGGCGTGCGACGCGGGGGCGACAGACGTGCGGAAGCGGCGGGCACGGGCAGCGGTGCAGAGCAGGGCGCCGGCAGGAGCGACGGGGGCGGGCGCTGTCGTGCATGCGCGAGGGGGGGGGGTCCAGGTGGGGTTGACTCAAGGGGGAAGAAAAGGGGTGTTACAAGTTGGGAACCCACCATCACTTTGTGCCCGTGAGGAAAGGAAGCCGCGACGGAGCGTTGGACGGCGGCCAGAGGAGGAGTGAGGGCGATGCACGGAGAGCCTAAGACAAACATCCTGAGGGCCACTGTGCTGCCGTCGCCGCCGAGGCCGAGGCAAGTAAATCGATTGTTTGTTAGTAGAGAGTTTTTTTCGTTGCATTAGGTGTTTTAAGATATTGGGGCTATGTTTTTTTTAATGTTGCGGTGCAGATTCTTGAGATGTTGCATTTTGCTATCCAAAATGTTGCAGCCATATGTTCTTTTTGTTACAAGAGGTGATTTGTGATGTTATGACTACATTTTTTGAATGTTGCAATAATATTAAAAGAATGTGTGTGTGTGTTTTTTTTGCGCTCCATTGAATTTGAATATGTTGTTGCTCTTGGGAGTTGACTTTTGTGGTGAAGGGTTTCAATTTTTTTTAAAACATTTTTGTTGCATACGTTGATTATCAATTGTTGCACAAATTGTGTTACTGATGTTTGCTTGATACGTCTGGTGTGTTGTTTATGTGTTTTCAAAATGTTGCAAAGGTTATAGCATTATTGATTAATGTTTTTCCAAACTTATTTTTTTTTATGTATCTCGTTGTGCTAATTTTTTAAATATATCTATGTATGCTAACGAGATCTTTTAATTTTTAAGTGAATTTTGATAAGATTATGGATCCCCCTCCATTTTTCGAAATCCAAGTTTTTTTGTTGCATATGTTACATATGTGTGTGAGATATGTTACCGGGAAGAGTCAGGAGCATACTTCCGAGCGCTAGTTACTCTTTACCACCGGAATTTTTAGCAAGCGTGCGAGTAACACTTTCAGCTGACACCGTGATTTGTGTGTGTACTACGTACACGTGAGTTCAATAGGTACAGTATGGACAGCGATGGCGCACATCATAACGGCGGTGATCGGCTCCGGCGTGCTGTCGCTGGCGTGGAGCGTGGCGCAGCTCGGCTGGGTCGGGGGGCCGGCGGCCATGGTGTTCTTTGCCGGGGTGACCATGATCCAGTCCTCCCTGCTCCCCAAGACGCCGTCTTCCCGATGGATCTCGACTTCCCTGCTCGTGCTGCTCCTGAACCTGCATCCCAGTGTCGACGCCTTCTACCTCCCCGGCACCTTCATGCACACTTACTCCCCCGGTGAGGCGATCTTGGCCAAGGTCAACTCGCTCACGTCCATCAATACCGTGTTGCCCTTCGGCTACTATAGCCTGCCGTACTGCAAGCCCCCGGAGGGCGTCAAGAGGAGCGCTGAGAACCTCGGCGAGATCCTCATGGGTGACCAGATCAACAACTCACCATACCGCTTCCGCGTCAACATCAATGAGTCGGTTCACCTCTGCACCACTGACCCGCTCACCAAGGAGCAGGCCGAGCTTTTCAAGAAGCGGGCGCGAGATCTGTACCAGGTCAACATGGTCCTTGACAATCTGCCAGTCATGAGGTTCACCGAGCAGGATGGGGTGACGATCCAGTGGACTGGGTTCCCGGTCGGGTACAACCCGATGGGGAGCAATGATGATTATGTCATTAACCATCTCAAGTTCAGGGTCTTGGTCCATCAGTACCAGGCCCAGGGTGATGTTGTGATCACAAGCGAGGATGGCGTTGCAATGGTTGAGTCTGATCGCAAGAGCGGATACCAGATTGTTGGTTTTGAGGTCGTGCCTTGCAGTGTGAGGCGTGATCCTGAAGCGATGACCAAGCTCAAGATGTACGACAAGGTTGACTCTGTGAACTGCCCATTGGAGCTCGAGAAATCTCAGGTGATCCGTGAGAATGAGCGGATTACATTTACCTACGAGGTTGAGTATGTCAAGAGCAACATCAAGTGGCGATCAAGGTGGGACGCATACCTGAAGATGGATGGTGCAAAGGTGCACTGGTTCTCGATCATGAACTCGACGATGGTCGTCTTCTTCTTGGCCGGTATTGTGTTTGTCATATTCCTGAGGACTGTCCCTAGGGATCTGACACGGTACGAGGAGATGGATAAGGAAGCAAGGGCTCAGATGAATGAGGAGCTCTCGGGATGGAAACTTGTTGCCGATGTCTTCAGAGAGCCCTGCTGCTCAAAGCTGTTGTGCGTTATGGTCGCTGATGGTATCCAGATCACCGGTACGGCGGTTGTTACAATCGTGTTTGCCTCTCTGGGTTTCCTCTCACCTGCTTCCAGGGGAATGCTCCTGACTGGAATGATCATTCTCTACCTCTTCCTTGGAATTGTTGCTGGATACGTCGGTGTCCGTGTTTGGAGGACTATCAAAGGAACGTCGGAAGGGTGGAAATCTGTTGCTTGGCTAACCTCCTGCTTCTTCCCTGGCATTGTTTTTGTCATCCTGACTGTGCTGAACCCCATCCTGTGGGGCAAGAAGAGCACCGGAGCTTTACCCATCTCACTGTTCTTCACCCTCCTGGCCCTGTGGTTCTGCATCTCTGTGCCACTCACACTTATTGGAGGCTTGCTAGGTACACGCGCTGCAAGCATTGAATATCCTGTCCGTACCAACCAAATTCCACGATTGATCCCTGAGCGCAAGTTCCCTTCATGGCTGCTTGTGCTCGGTGCGGGAACATTGCCTTTTGGCACCCTCTTCATTGAGCTATTCTTCATCCTTTCTAGCATTTGGTTGGGGAGGTTCTACTACGTCTTTGGCTTCCTGTTCATTGTCCTTTTCCTGCTGGTCATTGTCTGCGGTGAGGTTTCCCTGGTCCTAACCTACATGCATCTTTGTGTGGAGGACTGGAAGTGGTGGTGGAAAGCCTTCTTTGCTTCTGGCTCCGTCGGTTTCTATGTCTTCCTGTACTCGATCTACTATCTGGTGTTCCACCTCAGGAGCCTGAGCGGACCAGTCTCCGCGACACTCTATCTTGGCTATTCCCTCATCATGGCTCTTGCCATCATGCTGTCAACCGGCGCGATTGGCTTCTTGGTCTCATTCAACTTCGTTCATTACCTCTTCTCATCTGTTAAGATAGACTAGAGGTGCCCAGTCCCTCTTGCTGCAATAGAGTCACCTGATCCTGGTGATAGTTATCCCTGAGAAACACTACACAATAATATCAAATTGAAAAATGGAAACATGGCAACGCCCATGGCTTTTGGTCCTGATTAATTCTACCATCTAGCATAGCACAGTTACTTCAGTTTATGCTTATTTCTTAGACATGTTTGTAATGCTTCATCTATGTTTTCTTGCCTTTTGTAATACTATTCTGTTTTGCTTGCTCTTGGCATTTGTGAGCGGCCTCTGCGGCCGGACCGGAGGGCCACGCTGTATAGCCTCCTCACTAGCCTGCGGCTGGCATGTTCCAGGCTTGCTCAGTTTCGGCATTTCCACCGCGCCGATTGCAATGCAATCCCCAAGGTGAGCGCCGGCTCGAGGGAGCGCGCTGGATGTAGCACGGAGGAGAGGACGCCGCTGCCGAGATCGGGCGGCACGAGCACGAGCGGCTCTGCGCCACTTGCAGGCGCCTAGGCCGGCCGCGTTTTCTAGTACTCGGCGTTGAGCCGTTGACGAGACCTGGCCCGTTTTTTTGAAAGTTATTGTGATTGCCAAAGCTGCCCCCAGCAGCACCGCCCCCTGACGTACCTGTACCTTGTACTACCAACCGACCCAGTGAACATTTTATATAAAGCAGGCTGCAGGCATGCACTGGCTTAATCTCTTGGTCAACATTGCACACAGAAAAGAGAAGCAAGCGCTATGGGTGGAGAAGGAGGCGAAGCTGCCCTGCTCGAGAAGCTCCCGGAGTCCTCTTACAATTCATCTGAGGGGCATATACTGAAAAGAACCGGTAAGTCCTATCAGCTAATCCGTCACAGGGTGATCTTCTCTTGATCTAGCGCTTCTTCTGTTACTTGCACATATGAATATGATCCATGGCTATATATATGTCAGTTCTGAAGCGTCTGGTTGACGAGCTTCCTGTGTTTCTTTGCACCAGCCGGCTATTATATATCTTTTCCTTGATGTAAACACTTTTATATGCTTTCTATAAAAAGCTGAATTTCCCCTTTTTCAAAAAAAATTTATATATATATATATATATGATCCATGATGGTTAATTAGATGCATGCATCCGATCATCCAAACCAGCGGCTGTGTATCTTAAGAAGATCAACATCGTGAAAGCCTGAAGCGCCGTATCTAGGGAACATGCCCACAAGGATCATGACAATAATTTCTTGTTCATGTTTCAGTCTTTCAGACCAGAGGAAAGATGCGCTAGCCACATTGCTAGACAGGTCACTGTCAAATAGACGTGAACCAACTAACTTGCACCGCTATCCATGTCTGCGGGTAATTCTCACCAGCAGACGTCCGATATGAACGTTTTTCATAAGACGGTGCATCCGTTCTGTACGATTCAACGACAAGTGCTACTCCAGCCCTTTTTTTTCTTGCATTGGCATGTATGATCCAACGACAAGTGCTACTCCGGCCCTTTTTTTCTTGTGTTGGCTTGTATATACGATCCAATGACGAGTGCTACTTCAGCCCCCTGTTTTCTTGCATTGGCCTGTATGATCCAACGACGAGTGCTACTCTAGCCTCCTTTTTTCTTGCATTGGCCCACACGCTCGGATATGAAACATCTCATTTCTCCAGAATCCAGACATGAGCTCACACTGGAAGGACATAACCACAGCGCCAACCTCGTTTTTCTTCATACCCCCAACATGTCTAAGCTATCTATTTTCTACATCTCTCTCTCTCCCTTGTCTCTTTGGGCGAGGAGAGGACCAGCGTGTCGGTACGATGAACAGAAAAGTGGGGGCGAGAGGAGAGGACAAGTTCAGAAACCACCGTCACTTTGTGCCTGCGAGGAATGGAAGCCGTGTCGGACCCGGATTTTCTAATCCCGAATCCTCTGTGAACACACTGTGCTATTCCCTGGATTAGTAGGTAGCACTCATAGGTAAATTGCTGAATCATTCATACATGGCGTGAACTATAGTACCAAATTTATTACAACCATTAAAGTGACATAGACCACGTCGGGTCGAGTTTTACAAAAGAGCCAATCAGGCTAAATTGATTACATTACATAAAGGCAACGTGGACTACAGCGGAAGCAAAAGGGGTAGAGCTCAACTCTCCACAGACAAGCGACTGGGGCAGCCTGTGTACGACTGATATTAACCAAGGACTTGGATAATATCGGTTGTACGCAAGTACCAACGAGTCTGCTAGACTGGGACGAGGCCTAGACTATTCTTCATCATTTCCTTGCTCGTTGGCATCTGGATCCTCGTAGTACGTATAATCTCCTTCATCTGCATCCTCTGAAGGTTTTGGGGAAAAGAGCGATGATGAGCACTACTACCGTGCTCACGAGCCAACACACAATGCAATATTATACATGCAAGACTTAACAAGGATGGCTCAGGTTCTTTTATTTGCTTAAAGCAATATTTTTAATTATCATAATTACAAAATTCCTATCACTTAGCATTTTAACCAAATTGCATTTTATTAAAGAGAGTAATTATGCAATATTTGTATCAGCAGAGGTTACCTCCACCTTCATGCTTATTTTGATTGTGGTTACATCCACCACTAAACAACACTGGGTACAAAGACCCAGGAAAAAGCAATCTCAGGGTTAGGTGAGCCCGCCACAATTTTCATACCACCCACAAAAGTTTTTGAAATAGAACTAACTCAAGTTAAGTTCCCATGTCCGCCTTTGACCGTAGGCACGACTGTTTAAACAGTTTATAACTCTGCAGAGATTGTACATTTTACCCACAAGAGACGATTAACTCGTTGCCCTACATGATTCCTTGGTCATATGCAGTCGAGAGGTCGTCACAATGACCTTTCTAAATATCTCGCCCTTCCAGACATCTCACCTATATGTGGTTGCGCCCATATGTTCATGAGGGGTGTTCACCCCCGCTGCTGGTGTAGTTGGATTGGACTACCCACAGCGGCTGGCGACTTCACCCTTGACTCGGTGTCCCATTCAAGCCGTATTTACCGCTGGCTTGCACGTTTCCAAACCACCTGTGAGGTGCATTCCGGGTTTGATAAATTTACTAAGTCAAGTCGCAGTTTGTTGCAGACTTGTGGTTGTACTTGTTATACATAGGAGGTCGTGACAAGATTAAGTCCTTAGGGTTATCTGGGCGGTTCAACCACTTTCCTGCCATTCTCGTGCTCCATCTGCACCCACCATCTTACCATCCGCCCAGACGGGGTATTAGCAGTTTAGGGTTTTTGATAAGTAAAATACAACAATTCAACCATCTCAGTCATTTACCCGCAATGACTGCCAAATCATTTTATGTTTGAAATGATGATGATTAGGATATTTTAATGTCCCGGTACTTAAGCAAGTCTAGCATGTCGCTTAAGTACAACCTATAGCTAGTATTACCATATAGTTACTAGGGTGACAAAGATTAAGGGATTCAAGTTTAACATATATTTGATTAAAGAATTAAAGCATGCAATTTGCTATTTTAAAAGAATATAATTTGCATAAAATGTAGGCTTAATATGATCAAAGTATTGACTCGTCTGGATTAAAGGTAAGAGGGTCCTGGTAATCTTGAGCTTGATCGAAGTGAAGGTTCCCGGTGTCTTCGAACTCTACGCGAACGATCGTACCGAAAAAAGAACAAATGAGCAAATAGAACAAATAAGTACACAACGAAAAACAAAAGGACTCCAAATAAAACAAAACCACTGCCATTAGCAAGGTCTTGAATTAACAAATTTTTAGAAATTTATTTTATAATTTTTGGAGTTAAAATGGGGGAGATACTAATTTTTAAAGTCTCACTTTTGAATTAAAATAGAAAAGAAAAGAAAAACAAAACAAAAAAAAAATACAAAAACAGGTGACGGCCCAAGGCCACCTTTCGGCCCAGCCCAGAGCATGGACCAAACAGTGCATGCACGAGGGGGCGCGGCCCACGGGGCGCTGGGCTTCGGCCGCCCTAAAAGAAAGGGGGGGTGTCGACTCGGGCCGAAAGAGGGGGGGGGGTAAATGAGGGTAGCGGCGCACGGCACGCGGGGAGAGGAGGAGTGGGAGCCTCGGGGGGGGGGGGGGAGGGGGGAGTGGCGGCGGTGACAACGACGGAGGGGGGGACTCGGCGGCGGCGACGGTAAGGCTTCGACCTCTTCTTCTTCTTTTCTTTCTGTTCTTCCTCCTCGGGTTCTTGCTTAGGGAAGAAGGGGAATGGGGGGTAGAGCAAGGGAGGTGCCGGAGGGGCTCTTTTATAGCCGGAGGGGGGGCGGGGGGGGGCGTGGGGCACCGGCGGAGGCGAAGCCGGGGAAGCCGGGACGAGATGCGCGACGACCGTTGACGAGGGGAGTGCGGGACGAGACGCGCGACGGGCGAGTGAGAGCAGGTGGGGAGTAGATGGCCTGGCAGAGGCGGTCGCGGGCGGGAGCACGGCGCTGGAGCGGCACGAGCGGAGACGACGGTGCACTGGCAATGGGGGTCCCAGTGAGGACGAGAAGATGGGGGAGGCGACGGCGCCACACGGGGTTGTCGGCGCCAGCGTCATCGCTGGCCGGGGGGGAAAGAGAGAGGGGAAAAAAAGAGGGTGTTATAAGCCGTGACGGAGCGTTGGACAGAGGCCAGAGGAGGAGTGAGGGCGACGCACGGAGAGCCTATAATGACATCCTGAGGGCCAGCGTGCTGCTGCCACAGAGGCCGAGGCAAGTGAATCGATTGTTTGTCAGTAGAGATTTTTTTTTTTGCATCAGGCGTTTTAAGATGTTGGAGACTATATTTTTTTTAATGTTGCGTTACAGATTCTTGAGATGTTGCATTTCGCTATCCAAAATATTGCAGCTATATGTTCTTTTTGTTGCAAGAGGTGATTTATGATGTTGGGATTACAGTTTTTGAATGTTGCAATAATATTAAAAAAATTTCTCAATGTTGCATCTGGTGCTGTTCATTGTTGCACATGTGAAATCAGAATGTTTCATAAGTTAGGCTCAAATGTTGCATCACCCGATCGTCCATTTTTTTGTTTGCAAACTGGGGTGTGTGTGTGTGCGCGTGCGAGTGTGTGTGTGTGTGTGTGTTTTTTTTTTTGTGTTCTATTGAATTTGAATATGTTATGGCTCTTGGGAGTTGGCTTTTGTGGCGAAGGGTTTCAATTTTACGTGAAACATTTTTGTTGCATGCGTTGATTATCAATTGTTGCACAAATTGTTTACTGATATTTGCTTGAGATGTGTTGCATATGTGTTTTCAAAATGTTGCAAGTGCCCCTCTGTTGCATATGTGTTTTCGAAATGTTGCAAAGGTTATAGCATTGTTGATTAATGTTTTTCGAAACTTAATTTTTATGTATCTTGCAGTGCTAATTTTTCAAATATATCTATGTATGCTAACGAGATCTTTTAATTTTTTAAGTGAATTTTGACAAGATTATGGATCCCTTGTCCATTTTCCGAGATCTAAGTTTTTTTGTTGCATATGTTGAATTTTTTTGTTGCATGTGTGTATCAGACATATTACAAGAAGGAGTCAGGAGCGTATGTCTGAGCGCTAGTTACTCCTATTTATTTACCACTGGAATTTTTAGCAAGCGGGCGAGTAACACTCTCAGCTGACACCGTGATTTGTGTGTACTACACACACGTGAGTTCAACAGGTACGGTATGGACGGCGATGGCGCATATCATAACGGCGGTGATCGGCTCCGGCGTGCTGTCGCTGGCGTGGAGCGTGGCGCAGCTCGGCTGGGTCGGCGGGCCGGCGGCCTTGGTGTTCTTTGCCGGGGTGACCATGATCCAGTCCTCCCTGCTCGCCGACTGCTACATTTCTCACGACCCGGAGCACGGCGTCGTGAGGAACAGGTCGTACGTGGATGCTGTGAGGCTTTACCTAGGTGATGGTAGCTCTCAAATTTTCGCTCTCTCCCGATTTTGACTAATGTTTACACAATACTACACAGTCAAAAAATGTTTACACACTACAGTGAAATATTGCAACCATAATCTAGATGATGCAATTCGTCAGAAGTTGCTATTATCTATAAATATATTGACCATTTGCAGGACAAGAAGTCGCTATACAAGTACTTATAAATTGACAACACAGATAGCGGTTGAAACAGATTGATGATATGTAGCACATCAATCTGTACCTTTTCTTCAGTAAATTAAAACAAACTGTGCTTTTTACACTAGCGCAACTGTCTCTGTTGATGCCACGCTATCTTGCAGGTGAGAAGAGCCAGTTGTTCTGCGTTTTTTTCCTCAACTTCACCCTGTTTGGCGGCGGGGTGGTGTACACTCTCACATCAGCCACTAGTATGAGGTAAGTACACAGTTAATTAGTAATCCGTATCTGATGATCTCTCTCTCTCTCGCGTGCAACCAGCCAGTCAAGAGTTTATTACTTGTCAGTTGTAAGATGTGGTACCAGAAAAACGATGTCGAACATGACTGGAAAGGAAAACTATTTATGCGTCGATAGTGATGGCTTTGCCCTTTAATAATTAATCATTTGGAGGTAAACCAATGTTTAATGTGGTTGTGCAGTGGTAACCAATAATGTTATTGGTGGGGGTTCTACATACATCGATCAAAGCATAGTCTATGTGAATAACGTCATTTTCTGACCTAGCGTGTGCAAAATATCTTGTAGACTTGGACAATGTCACACTCATTGTTACTATTGTTTGGGTAGACAAAATCCAGTCTTTTCTTGCCGAACGCATCGCCTAAGGTCTCTCTCAATTAAGAATTAGATGGGCCGAAAGCAATGTTAAGCGTGGCTTGAAACCCCCAAATTTTGCCAAATTAACAAATGTGATTTGACAAGTACTTTTAGCATATTTTAGGCAGCCCAATTACGTCGCCCAAATAATGACAAGTAATCTCGTTGACAAATGAGAGATCCTAAGAAAGCACTAATTCGAATTAAATTGATCTGCTCCTTGGGACGCTCTTGTAACAGTATCTCGTTCTGACGTTCTGTAGGGCGATTCAGAAAGCGAACTGCTACCACAGGGAAGGCCACGACGCGCCGTGCTTCGCCGGGGGAGATGGCTACTACATGCTCCTCTTCGGCGTCGCGCAGGTGGTGCTGTCGCAGATACCGGACTTCCACAACATGTCGTGGCTCTCCGTTTTCGCGGCCGTCATGTCCTTCTTCTACTCCATCGTCGGCTTCGGCCTCGGCGTCGCCAAAGTCATCGGTAATACGTAATATTATTAATGCACTCACCATGTGCAGTGCAGCAGAGTCGACAAAGTACAAGGCCTTCTTATGTACTGATCAATGAACAATGCACGCGTACGTGATTCCTCTCTTTAGCGAACGGAGTGATCAAGGGGGGGATCGGAGGCATTGTCCTGGTATCCCCGACGCAGAAGGTGTGGCGGATCTCGCAGGCCCTCGGGGACATCGCGTTCGCCTACCCCTACACCTTAGTTCTGCTGGAAATAGAGGTATGTGCGTACCAATGCAACGGCATGCGTGCATGTGACTGTGCATGCGCCTCCATTTCTTGTGGTACTTCCGTTTGAGTTCAACGATCAGCTGAGAAAAGAGCATGTGTGGCTTGTGTGATTGGTTATGATCCAAGGACACGCTGAGGTCGCCGCCGAGAGCGAGACGATGAAGACGGCGCCGAGGGCGAGCATCGTGGTCACCACCTTCTTATACCTCTGCTGCGGGTGCTTCGCTACGCGGCGTTCGCGACGGTACCCGGGAACCTCCTTACCGGCCGGCTTCTACGAGCCCCATCGCTCATCGACCGCCAACCTCTCGCATCGCCCTCCACCTCCTCGGCGGCTACCAGCAAGCATAGTACTACTATCACGCGCATGAAACGCGCGCGTCGGCGTCTACCGCTGCGCCGCGCGCGATTTGTCCGTCCGAACGCAACCGTGCACGCACGCGCACGACCGACGACGCGCATACATGTGTGTGCGCAGTGTTCGCGCAGCGGTGTTCGCGCCGTGGAGCGGCGGTTCGCGCCGAGGCGTGCGTCGTGGAGGTGCCGCTGCTCGCCAGCGCCGCGTGAGCTCTGTTCAGCCGTGCTTCCGCACGACTTACGTGGCGGCGACGACGGCGCTGGCGTGTGGTTCCCCTACTTCAACCAGTGATCGGGCTGCTCGGCGCCTTCACCTTCTCGCCGCTGTCCATCCACTTCGCCGCCGAGATGTACCTCGTGCGAAGAAGGTGGCGCCGTGGACGCGGCGGTGGCTCGCCATCCAGCGCTCAGCGCCGTCGCCGCTCATCGGCATCTTCGCCTCCGTTGGCTCCGCCGTTGGAGTTTTCGGCTCGGACACAAGCTAAATGAGCCATGCTGCAAAACTTTGTGTGTATATATACAGTCTTACTAGTTTTAAATCGTTTGAAATTTTCTTAAGTTTAAGTCACTTGTTGTGATCATTGGATTGTGTAAAAATTGATGTGTCATATGTAAGTAAGAGTGTTCAAACTCGATCTCGTGTTGCTTCATTTTGTGAACATTACTCTTTTGTCTCTTCTCTTGAGCCAAAACATATAAATGAAGTACTTGAGGATCCAGACTGGATGAATACAATGCACGAAGAGCTCAACAACTTCACGCGAAATGAAGTTTGGACCTCGGTAGAGAGACCCAAAGAACACAATATAATTGGTACAAAGTTAATCTTTAGAAACAAACAAGACGAGAATGGATTGGTTGTAAGAAACAAGACAAGATTGGTAGCTCAAGGTTATTCTCAAGTCGAAAGTTTGGATTTTGGTGAAATATTTGTTTCCGTTGCTAGACTTGAATCGATTAAGATATTACTTACTTTTGCATCATGCGTTGATATTAAATTATTTCAAATGGATGTTAAAAGTGCATTTCTAAATGGTAAAATATCCGAACTCGTATTCGTTGAATAACCTCCCGGTTTTGAAGATCCTAAGAATCCAAATCATGTCTATAAGCTCTCAAAAACGCTCTATGGTTTTAAACAAGCTCCTACAGTATGGTATGAACGTCTTAGAGATTTTCTAGTTTTAAAAGGATTCAAAATTAGAAAAATTAACTTAACTTTGTTTATAAAAGTCTTAGATAATGATTTCTTTGTATGCCAAATTTATGTCGATGATATCATATTTGGATCTACTAATCAAAATTTTTGTAAAGAATGTGGTGATATGATGTCTAGGGAATTTGAAATGCCCATGATCGGAGAACTTAGCTACTTCTTTGGACTTCAAATCAAACAACCCAGAAATGAAACATTTGTGAGCCAAACCAAGTATGCAAAAGATTTGATCAAGAAATTTGATATGGAAGATGCAAAAACTATCAAGACTCCTATGGCAACAAATGGTCACCTCGACCTAAATGAGGGAGGTAAACCTGTAGATTTAAAGTTTTATAGATCGATGATTGGTAGTTTGCTTTATCTTACTGCATCTAGGACCGATATTATGTTTAGTGTTTGTATGTGTGCATAGTTTCAAGCAACACCAAAATAATGTCATTTGATGGCTGTAAAAAGAATACTAAGATATTTAAAATATTCCTCTGGCATTGGCTTATGGTATCTTAAAGGTGTTAAATTTGATCTAATTGGATATTCGGATTCAGATTATGCGGGTTGCAAAGTGGATAGAAAAAGCACCTCAGGTAGTTGTCAATTCATAGGAAGATCCTTAGTATCATGGTCATCCAAGAAACAAAACTCCGTAGCTCTATCCACTGTCGAAGCCGAATATATTTCAACTGGTAGTTGTTGTGCTCAATTGCTATGGATAAGGCAAACTTTGATGGATTATGGAATCAAATTTGACAAAATGTCTCTTTTGTGTGATAATGATAGCACTGTAAAAATAACCAAAATAACCTTGTCCAACACCTAAGAACCAAACATATAGATATAAGACATTACTTCTTAAGAGATAATGTTGGCAAGGGAGATATTGTCATTAGCCACATTCGCACTAAAGACCAATTAGCAGATATTTTCACCAAACCATTAAATGAAAGCCATTTTTGCAAGCTGAAGAATGAATTAAATGTCATAGATTATTCTAATGTTGCATGAATTCATGTCTTATTCTTGTTTGATGTTTTCTAAAAGTTTTTGTTTTGAACAAAACCTGATTCAAATAAAAATATATAAGTTTGTTTTAAAAAATCAAAATCTAATTTACAAAATTATATTCTTTTGAAGTCTTTCTTTGCTATTTAATGTATAATGATCCTAAATAATATTTGATTGAGTGCAAAACTTGGGATCATTTGCAATATTATCTTTTCTCTGTCATTTTCTTGAAGTTCTAGAAAAATCGGTACGACCGACGTTGAACATACGGTATTACCACCTTTGCGGTACTATCGGCGAGTAGTAAGCGGAACTACCATTTTTGTGTAAAAGACTCAACCCCTTCGGTCAAGTCACTTTCTCTTTTACCCAAGCGGTACTTCCGTACCAATCTCTTCTAGTCCCTTCAAACAGTCGTTCCGCTCGTCAGTTCTTCTCTCTCCCGAAAAACCTCGCTCAAAAACCTCCTTGGAAAATCCTCAAAGTTCCTCGGTTATTTGTTGAATCCTGTCGATTTCTTGCAACTCTAGGGTTCATCTCCCTCGAATCACAAGGTAAAATCCGTTTTAATCATCTCCCTTACCTTGCATTTGAAACCCTAGGTCTCTTTAGTTCATAATGAAATGTGGATGGTTAACAAAGTTCTTATGGGCAAATTTGCTAATCTTGGGTAATATAATGTTTACGTATCTATTTCATGGATTCAATCCATTAGAAATACCCAAAATTACGAAGAAAATTGTGCCCTAGAACAGGCTCAGGAAAAGCGGTACTACCACATTTAAACAACAGTATTACCAATTGCCCTGACACAATTAGAAAGAACCGATCCAAACCTATTTCAGAACCATCTTATCTGATTCTTTATCTATCTTATCTATGTCAAGATGCCAAGAACGAGAGGTATGCCTCGCAAGACAGGTGTTGCCACTAGAGGGCAATCCTCTTCAGCTCGCCTTACTGTTGTCTCAGTTCAAGAAACACAAGACAGGGGCAAAGGATCAGCATCAAATGAGTTTGAAAATGAGGAAAGATCCTCACAAGCCGGATCTGGATCTGGATCTGGATCTGACTCTGACACAGAGCCAGAAGTTCAAATTCATTCTGATGAGGAGATGGGAGAACCAGAAGAACCTCAAGTTGATCTAAGACTGATCTCGGAGAAGATTATGCCGCCACGCCACAAGAATCGCTTCAATCTCCCGCAAACTCCATCAACCCTAGATTCCACACCGATTTCAAGAACAGTCCATGATCGATATATGGACATGACAAAAGTTTATGGATCACAAGTGGATCGGTTGGGTGGATATAAACTCTTTGGACAAATATAATGGGGTATACATCTATTTCAAAGAGTTGGTCCGCATGATCTTGTGGAGCTAAGAAATGACTATGATGAGGACATAATAAGACGCTTTTATGCCACAAGACATATTTCCTCGATTTCTCAAAATTCAATGGATAATGATGACTCGCTACTTGGAAAGTAGTAAGGCTGATTTTGAGCGTGTTCTAAGAACACCATCTGACAGATGGGAAAAACTCTATGACAGACCTGTTTTATTAGCTCCTGTAAGGACAAAGTTATGTGACAAGAATGTCAGGACCACTCCAGGTAAAATTCATGGTCTACTACCCATACCTAGTCTGATCAATAGAATTATCAATCACACTTTTCTATCAAGAAGTGGGAATTTTAATGCTGTGAGATGACATGCCTAGAATATCATTGACAATATTTCACATGGAAGAAAATTTGATGTGGTAGATATCATTATTAGGGGCATAGATTCTTCAAAGAATGATAGAGTCAAAAGTATGCACCTTATATCATGGCTTTCATACTGAGCAAGTTTGAGTATCGTGGAGGTCTGGGATCTGCACATAAGGCTTACAAGCCAAGAGAAAATCCTCCTATTGCTTCTCAAGAGCAACCGTACAACAAGAACTACAAGAACAAAGTATTCCAGAAGAGGCAAATGTAGAAGTTGCTCAGAGTCAAGTATTGATTGCTCAAGTTCTAAAAAATCAGCAGTTCATTCTCAATAATCTGCTGCAACTTAAAGTCACTCAACAAGAGATGAGGACAGCACAGTTAGAATTTCAGAATGAGACTAACAAAAAGATAGCCGCCCTATCGAAAAGATCTTCTCGTGGAGAAACTTCTAACTATTCCTCGCTACACTCGTCGTCGGGTTAACCAATCTTTAGCTCCACTCCGCCTCAAGTCCAACAAATCTAGCTCCTACAACATAAGAAGCTCTAGTGTCTCCAACCCCAGCTCCTTCAGCACAAGCATCTCTAGTATCTCAAACTCCTATGATTCCTGCTCCCTCATCTTCAGAAACTCCAACTCCTCAGGGTCATATTGCTCCATCTTCTTTGACCCGTTTCCTTAAAAATCCACTTCAAATCATCGATCCAGCTGCACCTACTCCAAAAGAGTGAGCTGCTACTCTTATTGAAGATCACTCCTCTCCTGAAGATCCATCTGCAGAACAACCTCTTTCCGATCAAGCCTTCGGATCTTTGGTGCATGACCTTTTTGGTCCTCTTTGATGCCAAAGGGGGAGAAGAAAGAAGCAAAGGAGAATAATAAAGAGGGAGAAAGAAGTAGTTTTATAGTTTTATGTTTTGTGCATCTATAACTTTTGTTGTGCTACACTGCTTGTTATTGTATGCTATTGTAATATGAACTATGTCCTGGTATGACTTCATATCTTCATGTATTCACAAACTCTTATTCATGCACATGTTTAGGGGGAGCCATCTTAAAATAACCTTAATAAGCAAATAATTCTCTTACTTTCTTAAGCTAATTGCAAGAATTATTTTGTTCAAGCCTCAACAAGAATATGCATCTCACTGTCAAATAAGTGGTATATTCTAAAATTTATTCTTCTCACATATTGATAGTGTTGTCATCAAATTACCAAAAAGGGGGAGATTGAAAGCATCTAAGCCCCTAAAAAGTGTTTTGGTATTTAATGACAATATGTTCTATAGGACTAATGTGATTATTGAGTATTTAAAAAAGTTTAGTCCCAGTTATGAACACATCTATATGGAAATGCATGCTTGAGGACAACATGAAGATCAATATGGCTTGAAGATAAGGTACAAAGTAATTTAGGATCTTTTTCTGTTTACCGGTCCCAGGAGAATTGGTTGGGAGACTGGATTATAGGTTAAATGCCGTACTATCAAGAGGGATCATAATTAGTAGCCTGATAACATGTTCCTAAGCATAATGGATCAATCTAGGATCATGCATACTTTTGAGATTGTGTTGAAAAAGAATCTCTTGTGTTTTTCAAAGTAAAACGGTAGTACCAAAACTTACCTGACGGAACTACTGCTCAGACGGTAGTACCGCAGTGAACTTGGCGGAACTACCGCTCAATGGTAGTACCGCAAGTCCCTTTAAGAATCTACCGTAAAGTTTTTGAGTATTTGAGAAGTGTTCCAGGTCTTGATCAAATCCCTTGTTCCGTAAAAGTTAAAATGCTTTTGGGGTTTTCTTGGATATTTGCTTTGAGAGCTGTTCTGTGGATTTTAAATGTGCGGTTGTACTGACGTTCAAATTACGGAACTACCGCTTGGCGGTAGTACTGATCCTTTGTGCGGTATGTTTTTTTCCAGAACACCTGTTTTTAGAAGTTTGTTGCTCTCTCAGGAACGGTAGTACCGCAGTGCTTCCAGCGGAGCTACCGTATCTTCGGTACATCCGATAATTAAGTGGCGGTACGTTTTTTACAGAACGTGTGTTTTTGGAGTTGTTTTGATCGTTTTAGGAACGGTAGTACCGTAGCTCAACTCGCGGAACTACCGCATTCCTGGTTCTTCCGTTTGTTAAATGGCGGTACGTAATTTCCAGTACTGATGTTTTGGGAACTCAAGAAAAATGGAAGTACATGTTCTTAATCGGAACCTCGGCTAAAACAGAACTACCACATTTTAGCTGGCGGTAGTACCGCGTCGAATTTCTAACGGCTTTGTCAGAGCATTTAATGACTTGTCTGTTCTAGCCGTTACAGGCCGTTTTGGGATGGTGCAGTAGTACCGACCGTTCAATAGCAGTACTACCGTTTGTGTTGTTTTTTCTTGTAACTTGGTCGCAACGGTCGTATTGGTTGTGAGGGGTTATAAATACCCTTTCACCTGCTCTTGGACAGATGAAGTACTTACACATTTACATTCTTGAGCTAAGAGTATTTACTCCACACCTCATTTACACTTGTGCATTCATTGTAAGGTTGTTGAGCAAAACTTCAAGTGCATTCATTCTAGTTTGATCCATTGCACTTGAGTGCTGTCAAGCAAAGATTGTGATCTGTTACTCTTGGTGTTGTTAGCACCTAGACGGCTTGGCGAGAGTTTGCACGTGATCTCTTCAAAGAAGATTGTGAAGAGACTCGGTGCCAATTGTGAGTAGTTTGGTGTTCACCATCTCCGGAGTGGAGAAAGAACAACCACCAGTGAAATCGAGGGAAGACTTAATTTGTGAAGCCAGCTTGATTGGTTCAAGCTTCCTCAACGTGGACTAGTGAAGATTTAGGTCTTCGATACCACGGGAAAATATTCTTGTCTCCACTATGGTTATCTCTGGTCTTTACCTTTTTGCATTTACATTACAGCTTAACTCCGTGATTTACTTGTTTAGCTAGTCTGTAACTTGCATTGCCTTTGCTTCACTGTCCTGAGTAGATATTTATTTCTACCTTCTTGTTTCTAGATTACTCTGTTAAAACTGTGTTGCTGAAAGTTTAAATTTGGTCGATTAAATTTACAAACCTCCTATTTACCCCCCATATAATCGGTTATCCTTGATCCTACATCCATACATATTTTTTGCATTCAAGAAATAGGACCGAGGATGGGGTGGCTCGGGCTTGAGGTCATGTATGTCATCCGTGAGGCCGGGGTGGATGGTGCAGAGAGAGAAAGAGAGATGGAGAGAATGAGAGAGAGTAAGAACAACACATCAATAACATGAATCTTATAGCACATCTAATGAACAGAAAAGTGATAGTTTTTTCATTTAAAAACTATCGGAAGTTAAAAACAATTCCATATATATATATATATATATATATATATATATATATATATATATATATATATATATATATATATATATAAGAAAAGATCAGATCGAAAAGATAGGAAGAAGGTAATAGAAACAAAATTATTGTCTCTGAATAAAATAGAGGTGTTTAGGCCTGTAAGCCACACGCGTCTCCATATACCCCGTAGGGCATAAGTGGGTTTTTGTTCGAAAGAGAAATGAAAATAAGCAAGACTCTTTGCATAAGGTTTCACTCAATATCTAAAAGATGATTATAAAGAAGCCTATGCCCCGGCCATAGACGGAACTACCCTTTAGATATTTAATATTAATAGTAGTGAACTTTAATTTAGAAATAAAATTGATGAATGTGGTAACTACATACTTTTATGGAAACTTGGATTCAGACATTTGTGTGAAGGTACGTGAATGTATCACTGTCCCGAGCTAAGACAGAGCAAATAGAAATCTGTACAGTGTGGAACTCGAAAAGTCATTGTACAGAATTAAGCAATTAGGCAGGATATGGTATAATCACTTGAAGCGACTTTTTATACAAGAAAGGCTACACAAACAATAAGAATAATCCCTATGTATTTATGCGGAAATCCCGGAATGTATTTTGTATAATCTCAGAGTATGGAGATGATCTGAATATCATCGGAACCTTCAAAGAAATTAAGAAAGTAAGCTCTTACCTAGAGTCGGAGTTCGAAATGAAAGATTTTGGTAAAATCAAATATTGCCTAGGCTTGCAACTTGAGCATACCCCTGAAGGGATATTAGTGTATCAATCAACCTACACTCAAAAGGTGTTATAAAGGTTCAGCTTTGAAAAAGCATATCCTTTGAAAGTGTCAATGGTCGAGAGATCTTTGCAGCAAGACAATGACCTTTACAAACCTAGAAAAGAGGAGGAGGAAGTCTTGTTACCAGAATTCCTATACTTAAGTACAATAGGAGCACTTATGTATTTGGCAAACTGTACTAGACCGGACATTACATTTGTCATGAACCTATTACCAAGGTATAGTGCAGAATCTACCAAAAAGTCATTGGCAGGGAATAAAAAATATCTCCCGATACCTCCAAGGAAGCGAGGACCTTAGTCTATTCTACAGAAAGAACCAAGACATAACCATGACTGGCTATGCAGATACTAGGTACCTGTCAGACCCGCATACAACCAAGTCACAAACAGACTATGTATTCCTATGTAGTGGAACTGCAATTTCATGAAAATCGTCTAAGCAAAATCTTGTATCAACTTCAACAAACCACTTAGAAATTATAGCACTGTACGAGGCCTCGCAAAAATGTTCTTGGTTTCGACGGATGATTCACCACATCCAGCAGTCGTGTGGATTGAATACCGCACAAACTCCCACTATTATATATGAAGATAATGCAGCTTGTGGCACAAGTGCAGATGGGTTATGTGAAGAGTCAACTCACAAAGCATATCAACCCTAAGTTCTTTTATACTCATAAATTACAAAAGATGGACGAAATTGAAGTGCTGCATACTAAGTCATATGAAAATCTTGTATATTTATTCACTAAGTCACTTCCAACATCTAACTTTGAAAGGTGTATACGTGGAACTGGAATGATGAGACTTAGAGAAGTGCATAATTTAGGAGGAGAATCTTCACGAATTCATTATTGAAACTTGATCACGAAGATCGAGTACCCAAAAAATAAATCATGAAGATTAAATGAAATTGAGTGGATTGTACTCTTTTTTCTTGACGAGTTTTCCTGAAGTTTTATTACTAAGGTTTTTAATGAGACAATTCGTGCAGTACAACAGAACGTGTTTCGTGTACGCTTTCTCTAAATTTTTTCACTGAGTCTTTATGGAGTTTTAATGGGACATGAAGATGACGGATGGGTGTCCAAGGGGGAGTGTTAAGAAACCGGACCCAGACCTCGCAGTCCTGGCCTATAGTGTGCTCCTCATCCACCCTGTAGACTATATAAAGGGGGACCTCCAACCATTGTACGCGTTTTTATAGAAGAGAAATAAAATAAAAGGAAAAAGTCTTCATATATCTCTGTGTTCAATCAACTATTCTGTTCTTGTATTCTTGTGTGCGATTCTACATTTGTTTACGGAGCTATGGTTCCTCAACATTACCAACCAATCCAGTGAACATTTAGTCGCAAGGAGGATGCTTTATTAAAAAAAATTGGTGATAGGGAAAGCTTTCTTTATATAAAGCAGGCATGCACTAGCTTAATCTCTTGGGCAACATTGCACGGAGAAAAGAGAAGCAAGCGCTATGGGTGGAGGAGGAGGCGAACCTGCCCTGCTCGAGAAGCTCTCGGCGTCCTACAATTCATCTGAGCATATAGTCAAAAGAACCGGTAAGTCCTATCAGCTAATCTGTCACAAGATGATCTTCTCTTGATCTAGCGCTTCTTCTGTTACTTGCATACATGATCCATGGCTATATATATGTCAGCTCTGAAGCGTCTGGTTGACGAGCTTCCTGTGTTCTTTGCAACAGCCGGCTATCACATATCTTTCCATATGATCCATGACGGTTAATTAGATGCATGCATCCGATCATCCAAACCAGCTGCCGTGTATGTTAAGAGGATCAACATCGTGAAAGCCTGAAGCGCCGTAGCTAGGGAACATGCCCACAACGATCATGACAATAATTTCTTGTCATGTTTCAGTCTTTCAGACCAGAGGAAAGATGCGCTAGCCACACTGCTAGACAGGTCACTGTCCAATAGAAGTGAACCAACTAACTTGCACCGCTATACATTTATTTGGCTAATGCTCACCAGCCTTGCGTTGGCCTGTACGATCCAACGAAGAGTGCTACTCCAGCCCCCTTTTTTTTCTTGCGTTGACCCACACGTTCGGATATGAAACATCTCATTTCTCCGTAATCCAGACATAAGCTCACACCGTAGGATCACACTGGGAGGAGATAACTACAGCGCTAACCTCGCTTTTCTTCATACCCTCCACATCTCCGAGCTATAGCATCATCGATTAATGTGTTTGCTTGAGACGTTGGGTGTGTTGCATATGTGTTTTCGAAATGTTACAAATGTTATAGCATCATCGATTAATGTTTTTCGAAACTAATTCTTTTTATCTTGTTGTGCTAATTTTTCAAATATATCTATGTATGCTAACAAGATCTTTTGATTTTTTTTAAGTGAATTTTGACAAGATTATGGATCCCCTGTCCATTTTTCGAGATCCAAGTTTTTTGTTACATATGTTGAATTTTTTGTTGCGTGTGTCAGATATATTTCAAGAAGAAATCCGGAGCGTACGTCCGGACTCTAGTTGCTCTCTGTTTATTTACCACCGGAATTTTTAGTAAGCGTACGAGTAACACTCTCAACTGACACCGTGATTTGTGTGTACTGCGCACACATGAGTTCAACAGGTACAGTATGGACGGCGATGGCGCACATCATAACGGCGGTGATCGGCTCCGGCGTGCTGTCGCTGGCGTGGAGCGTGGCGCAGCTCGGCTGGGTCGGCGGGCCGGCGGCCTTGGTGTTCTTTGCCGGGGTGACCATGATCCAGTCCTCCCTGCTCGCCGACTGCTACATTTCTCACGACCCGGAGCACGGCGTCGTGAGGAACAGGTCGTACGTGGATGCTGTGAGGCTTTACCTAGGTGATGGTAGCTCTCAAATTTTCGCAATCTCCCGATTTTGACTAATGTTTGCACACTACTACACAATCAAAAAATGTTTACACACTACAGTGAAATATTGCAACCATAGTCTAGATGATGCAATTCATCAGAAGTTGCTAAATATAGTCCATTTGCAGGACAAGAAGTCGCTATACAAGTACTTATAAATTGATAACACAGAGAGCGGTTGAAACAGATTGATGATATCTAGCACATCGATCTGTACCTTTTCTGCAGTAAATTAAAACAAACTGCGCTTTTTACACAAGCGCAACTGTCTCTGTTGATGCCACGCTAGCTTGCAGGTGAGAAGAGCCAGTTGTTCTGCGGTTTTTTCCTCAACTTCAGCCTGTTTGGCTGCGGGGTGGTGTACACTCTCACATCAGCCACTAGTATGAGGTAAGTACACAGTTAATTAGTAATCCGTATCTGATCTTCTCTCTCTCTCAGTCTTGCGTGGCGACCAGCAAGTCAAGAGTTTATTACTTGTCAGTTGTAAGATGTGGTACCAGAGAAACGATGTTGGGCATGACTAGAAAGGAAAACTATTTATGCGTCGATAGTGATGGCTTTGCCCTTTAATAATTAATCATAAGGAGGTAAACCAATGTTTAGTGTAGCAGTGCAGTGGTAACCAATAATGTTATTGGTGGGGGTGCTATATACATCGATCAAAGCATTGTCTATGTGAAAAACGTCATTTTCTGACTTGGACAATGTCACATTCATTGTTACTATTGTTTGGGTAGACAAAATCCAGTCTTTTTATTTTTGCCTAAGGTCTCTCTTAATTAAGAATTAGACGTCATCTCCGGTCCAAAACCATGCTCTTCGACATTTGTCATTCTGCTTTATCACCCAGACAGGTAGCTCAATGGCTATTAGATGATATGTTGATATAGTTGTGATAACCGCATTTAGCACCACTAGCCTTCCTGCCCGGGATAGCGTGTTCCTCTTATATCCACTTAATCTAACCTGCACTTTGTCAAGCAGAGGTTGAAACAGCTGTAAGATGCGGTACCAGAAAAACGATGTCGAACATGACTGCAAAGGAAAACTATTTGTGCGTCGATAGTGATGGCGTTGCCCTTTAATAATTAATCATAAGGACGTAAACCAATGTTTAGTGTAGTAGTGCAGTGGTAACCAATAATGTTATTGGTGGTGGTGCTATATACATCGATCAAAGCGCAGTCTATGTGAATAACGTCATTTTCTGACCTAGCGTGTGCAAAATATCTTGTAGACTTGGACAATGTCACACTCATTGTTACTACTGTTTGGGTAGACAAAATCCAGTCTTTTCTTGCCGAACGCATAGCCTAAGGTCTATCTCAATTAAGAATTAGATGGGCCGAAAGCAATGTTAAGCGTGGCTTGAAAACCCCAAATTTTGCCAAATTAACAAATGTGATTTGACAAGTACTTTTTGTTGGAAATAATCTTGACAAAGTTTGTATCTGCATATTTACTTTGGTCGTTTGCATGTAGTGATCGTGTTGTATAGGTCTTTGTATAGTAGTAGTGTGTGGCATCAGAAGAAGCGTACGACAATACGTGTGATACGTTGAGCTGGAGTGCATGCTGAGCCATGAGATGCGATCGGACGAAGCGTCAATATCTGCAACATGCAAAGGGCAACAACATGTGTGGTCGTAGCCACAGCGGTCATAGGAGTACTGTAGCAGTTGAAGGTCGGAATCTACAGTGGTGTTAGAAGAGTGCTGTAGCAGACGAGTTGAAGCGCCGTGGTCGTTGCGCTGTGTGCTCGTAGAGCTATGGTCGTGGTCGTAGCGGCTGCAGATAGGGTCCGATTGAAGCGGCAGTCTAAGTACATAAGATCGGCTGAGTCTTTTGGATCGTGGAGAGATTCCAGGAGATCGTGGCATGAGAATAGATCCTAGTGGAGTTAGTGGGTGCGTGGAGTACGTGCATGAGGCTTATTTAAGCCGTGTAGTTCCTATTAAAGTAGAGATAAGCAGTAGAAGCAATAGAGATTGTGTGATTCAATCCAAGAAGTTTCTTCTCTGTGTGAATTCGTCTCCTCTGCGTGTGTGTATCCAGAGATTCAAGAGAGAGACCAGTGATTGGTTTCTGAGAGAGAGAGGGTTGAGTGATTCAAACCCAACTAGAGAGAGGATTGAGTAATTCAATCCCATTATTTGGTATCAAAGCCTGTGTTCTCGGTTCGGTGTATGCCTAAGTACCTTCGCTTCGACATGATGTCCACCACCGAGCAAACGGCGACAACAGCGGCAACAGGGGCACGGTCGACAAGGGAGGGAGGTGTTTCTGTTCAATACCCGATGCTTAACTCCTCCAACTACTCCACCTGGGCGATCAAGATGGAGGCTTGCATAGAGGCGCAGGACATCTGGGAGGCGATCGAACCCGCGGCCGGAGTAGTCGTGGAAAGGAGGAAGGACAAGATGGCACTTGCGTGCATTTTTCAGGCCATTCCCAAAGACGTGCTCTACCAGGTTGCCAAGAAGAAGACAGCCAAGGAGGCGTGGGAGAGCTTGAAGACGAGGTATCTCGGCGTCGATCAAGTGAAGAAGGCACAGGTGCAGACCTTGAAAAGCGAATTCGAGGCCCTGTGCATGAAGCAAAGCGACTCCATCGACGAGTTTGTTGGTAAGATCAGTGGACTAGCGAGCAAGTTCAGTGGTCTTGGTGCCACCCTGGAGGATACCGCACTCGTGAAGAATTTGCTTGATGTGGTTCCTGACAAGTTTTTGCAGGTTGTTGCTGCAATTGAGCAATTCTCTGATGTTGATACTATGCCATTTGAGGAGGCGATTGGCCGCCTCAAAGCATACGAGGAGCGGATCCGCAAACACAAGAATGGGGACGAAGAGCATCTACTTCTCACCAAGGCCAAGTGGGAGACTCGATCATTGAAGCGAGAAGGCAAGGGCTCCGACAGCACTAGCAGTGGTGGTGATCGAAGAAAGTTCGATAAAACCAAGATGATGTGCTATAACTGCCAAGAGCTTGGTCACTTCGCATATGAGTGCCCTGAGAAAGGAAATGAGGAGAAAGTGCTACTCTGTGAAGTTCAGAGTGATGATGAGCCAGCTTCTCTTCTGTGAAGACTCGTGAAGAGTGGTCAGTCAAGATTAGGGGGAAAATGTTGGAAATAATCTTGACAAAGTTTGTATCTGCATATTTATTTTGGTCATTTGCATGTAGTGATCGTGTTGTATAGGTCTTTGCATAGTAGTAGTGTGTGGCACCAGACAAAGCGCATGGCAATACGTGTGATACGTTGAGCTGGAGTGCATGCTAAGCTGTGAGATGCGGTCGAACGGAGACGCCAATATCTGCAACATGCAAAGGGCAGTAGCATGTACGGTAAACATGGCCACAGCCACAGTGGTCGTAGGAGTATTGCAGCAGTCAAAGTGTGGTCGAGAGCTACGGTGGGCGTATGAGTACTGTAGCAATCGAAGCTACAGTGGACACACGAGTACTGCAGCAGTCGAAGCTACCGTGTCAGAAGAGTACTGTAGCAGGCGAGTTGAAGTGCCGTGGTCGTAGCGCTGTGTGCTCGTAGAGCTGTGGTCGTAGCGGCTACAAATAGTGCCCGATTGAAGCGGCAGTCTAAGTCAATAGGATTGGCCGAGTCTTTTGGATCGTGGAGAGATTCCAGGAGATCGTGGCATGAGAATAGGTCCTAGTAGAGTTAGTGGGTGTGTGGAGTATGTGCATTAGGCTTATTTAAGTTGTGTAATTCCTATTAAAGTAGAGATAAGCAGTAGAAGCAATAGAGATTGTGTGATTCAATCCAAGAAGTTTCTTTCTCTGTGAATTCGTCTCCTCTGCGTGTGTGTATCCAGAGATTCGAGAGAGAGACCAGTGATTGGTTTTTAAGAGAGAGAGGGTTGAGTGATTCAATCCCAACTAGAGAGAGGATTGAGTGATTCAATCCCAACACTTTTAGCATATTTTAGGCAGCGTTGGGAGTCCTTGGGATGCTACTCTGCTAAGTCAGTGTATAGAGCCTTCTTTGCAGGATCGATTAGGTTCCCTTGTGCCGATGCCATTTGGAAAGTTCGGGCGTCACTGAAATGCAAAATTTTCATTTGGTTAGCAATTCGACAGCGGTGTTGGACAGCTGATCGTCTCAGGCGCCGAGGATTACAAAATCACAGAGTTTGCGTTTTCTACAGACATCAGAAAGAGACCATTGACCATCTTCTAGTAGGATGCACTGTGACCGCGCAAGTCTGGGCTCGCTTCTTAGCACAGACCAGGTCACCTTGTTCCCTAACTAGTGGCCAGCCCTCCCTTCAAGATTACTGGTTGGCTGCTAGGAACTCAACGCCTAAGCACCAAAGAAAGAACATAGATTTGTATATCATTATAGTATCATGGATAATCTGGAAGGAGTGCAACCAAAGGGTCTTCAACAGCATCACCGGGTCGATCGATCAACTTCTGAGTCTTGCTATACAAGAGCACCGGCATTGGCGCATGGCGGCTGCTCATCGCCTGGAGACGGTCACGTAGTAACAGTAGTCCCTTCTTTTGTCGGTTTTTTGTCAGACGCGCTCTCCGTACTCCGTAATTGGTTGTTGTCTGCTCGCCGCTTTTCTTTTTCGCTGAGCGCCGGCTTTGGTGCGAGGCTCTAGCGAACCGCCGTTCGATAGCCTGTATCTTAGCTCTCTAACTGTTGTTTGTTTTTCTTTGCTTCGTTTAATGAAATGATGTGCAAAGCTTTGCACGCCTTGAAAAAATTACGTCCCCAAATAATGACAAGTAATCTCGTTGACAAATGAGAGATCCTAAGAAAGCACTAATTCGAATTAAATTGATCTGCTCCTTGGGACGCTCTTGTAACAGTCTCTCGTTCTGTAGGGCGATTCAGAAAGCGAACTGCTACCACAGGGAAGGCCACGACGCGCCGTGCTTCGCCGGGGGAGATGGCTACTACATGCTCCTCTTCGGCGTCGCGCAGGTGGTGCTGTCGCAGATACCGGACTTCCACAACATGTCGTGGCTCTCCGTTTTCGCGGCCGTCATGTCCTTCTTCTACTCCATCGTCGGCTTCGGCCTCGGCGTCGCCAAAGTCATCGGTAATACGTAATATTATTAATGCACTCACCATGTGCAGTGCAGCACAGTCGACAAAGTACAAGGCCTTCTTATGTACTAATCAATGAACAATGCACGCGTACGTGATTCCTCTCTTTAGCGAACGGAGTGATCAAGGGGGGGATCGGAGGCATTGTCCTGGTATCCCCGACGCAGAAGGTGTGGCGGATCTCGCAGGCCCTCGGGGACATCGCGTTCGCCTACCCCTACACCTTAGTTCTGCTGGAAATAGAGGTATGTGCGTACCAATGAAACGGCATGCGTGCATGTGACTGTGCATGCGCCTCCATTTCTTGTGGTACTTCCGTTTGAGTTCAACGATCAGCTGAGAAAAGAGCATGTGTGGCTTGTGTGATTGGTTATGATCCAAGGACACGCTGAGGTCGCCGCCGCCGGAGAGCGAGACGATGAAGACGGCGTCGAGGGCGAGCATCGTGGTCACCACCTTCTTATACCTCTGCTGCGGGTGCTTCGGCTACGCGGCGTTCGGCGACGGTACCCCGGGGAACCTCCTCACCGGCTTCGGCTTCTACGAGCCCTACTGGCTCATCGACCTCGCCAACCTCTGCATCGTCCTCCACCTCCTCGGCGGCTACCAGGCATGCATAGTACTACTACCGCGCATGAAACGTGCGCGCGTCGGCGTCTACCACTGCGCCGCGCGCGATTTGTCCGTCAGAAACGCAACTTCGTACGTACGTGCACGACCTGACGACGCGTACATGTGTGTGCGCAGGTGTTCGCGCAGCCGGTGTTCGCGCTCGTGGAGCGGCGGTTCGGCGCCGAGGCGTGCGTCGTGGAGGTGCCGCTGCTCGGCCAGCGCCGCGTGAGCCTGTTCAGGCTGTGCTTCCGCACGGCGTACGTGGCGGCGACGACGGCGCTGGCCGTGTGGTTCCCCTACTTCAACCAGGTGATCGGGCTGCTCGGCGCCTTCACCTTCTGGCCGCTGTCCATCCACTTCGCCGTCGAGATGTACCTCGTGCAGAAGAAGGTGGCGCCGTGGACGCGGCGGTGGCTCGCCATCCAGGCGTTCAGCGCCGTCTGCCTGCTCATCGGCATCTTCGCCTCCGTTGGCTCCGCCGTTGGAGTTTTCGGCTCGGACACAAGCTAAATGAGCCATGCTGCAAAACTTTGTGTGTATATATATACAGTCTTACTAGTTTTAAATCGTTTGAAATTTTTTTAAGTTTAAATCACTTGTTATGATTATTGGATTGTGTAAAAATTGATGTGTCATATGTAAGTAAGAGTGTTCAAACTTGATCTCGTGCTGCTTCATTTTGTGAACATTACTTTTTTGTCTCTTCTCTTGAGCCAAAACATATAAATAAAGTACTTGAGGATCCAGACTGGATGAATGCAATGCACGAAGAGCTCAACAACTTCACGCGAAATGAAGTTTGGACCTCGGTAGAGAGACCCAAAGAACACAATATAATTGGTACAAAGTTGGTCTTTAGAAACAAACAAGACGAGAATGGATTGGTTGTAAGAAACAAGACAAGATTGGTAGCCCAAGGTTATTCTCAAGTCGAAAGTTTGGATTTTGGTGAAATATTCGTTCCCGTTGCTAGACTTGAATCGATTAGGATATTACTTACTTTTGCATCATGCGTTGATATTAAATTATTTCAAATGGATGTTAAAAGTGCATTTCGAAATGGTAAAATATCCGAACTCGTATTCGTTGAATAACCTCCCGGTTTTGAAGATCCTAAGAATCCAAATCATGTCTATAAACTCTCAAAAGCGCTCTATGGTCTTAAACAAGCTCCTACAGTATGGTCTTAGAGATTTTCTAGTTTCAAAAGGATTCAAAATTAGAAAAATTAACTTAACTTTGTTTACAAAAGTCTTAAATAATGATTTCTTTGTATGCCAAATTTATGTCGATGATATCATATTTGGATCTACTAATAAAAAATTTTGCAAAGAATTTGGTGATATGATGTCTAGGGAATTTGAAATACCCATGATCGGAGAACTTAGCTACTTCTTTGGACTTCAAATCAAACAACTCAGAAATGAAACATTTGTGAGCCAAACCAACATGCAAAAGATTTGATCAAGAAATTTGATATGGAAGATGCAAAAACTATCAAGACTCCTATGACAACAAATGGTCACCTCGACCTAAATGAGGGAGGTAAACCTGTAGATTTAAAGCTTTATAGATCGATGATTGGTAGTTTGCTTTATCTTACTGCATCTAGGACCGATATTATGTTTAGTGTTTGTATGTGTGCACAGTTTCAAGCAACACCAAAATAATGTCATTTGATGGCTGTAAAAAGAATACTAAGATATTTAAAATATTCCTCTGGCATTGGCTTATGGTATCTTAAAGGTGTTAAATTTGATCTAATTGGATATTCGAATTCAGATTATGCGGGTTGCAAAGTGGATAGAAAAAGCACCTCAGGTAGTTGTCAATTCATAGGAAGATACTTAGTATCATGGTCATCCAAGAAACAAAACTCCGTAGCTCTATCCACTGTCGAAGCCGAATATGTTTCAACTGGTAGTTGTTGTGCTCAATTGCTATGGATGAGGCAAACTTTGATGGATTATGGAATCAAATTTGACAAAATGTCTCTTTTGTGTGATAATGATAACGCTGTAAAAATAGCCAAAATAACCTTGTCCAATACCTAAGAACCAAACATATAGATATAAGACATTACTTCTTAAGAGATAATGTTGGCAAGGGAGATATTGTCATTAGCCACATTCGCACTAAAGACCAATTAGCAGATATTTTCACCAAACCATTAAATGAAAGCCATTTTTGCAAGCTGAAGAATGAATTAAATGTCATAGATTATTCTAATGTTGCCTGAATTCATGTCTTATTCTTGTTTGATGTTTTCTAAAAGTTTTTGTTTTGAAAAAAACCTGATTCAAATAAAAATATATAAGTTTGTTTTACAAAATCAAAATCTAATTTACAAAATTATGTTCTTTTGAAGTCTTTCTTTGCTATTTAATGTATAATGATCCTAAATAATATTTGATTGAGTGCAAAACTTGGGATCATTTGCAATATTATCTTTTCTCTGCCATTTTCTTGAAGTTCTAGAAAAATCGATGCACGACGTTGAACATACTAGACATCGCTTTTGCGGTACTATCGTAGTAGTCACTGAACTACCATTTTGTGTAAAGACTCAACCTTCGGTCAAGTCACTTTCTCTTTTACCCAAGTGGTACTTCCGTACCAATCTCTTCTAGTCCCTTCAAACAGTCGTTCCGCTCATTTGTTCTTCTCTCTCCCGAAAAACCTCACTCAAAAACCTCCTTGGAAAATCCTCAAAGTTCCTCGGTTATTTGTTGAATCCTGTCGATTTCTTGCAACTCTAGGGTTCATCTCCCTTGAATCACAAGGTAAAATCCGTTTTAATCATCTCCCTTACCTTGCATTTGAAACCCTAGGTCTCTTTAGTTCATAATGAAATGTGGATGGTTAACAAAGTTCTTATGGGCAAATTTGCTAATCTTGGGTAATATAATGTTTACGCATCTATTTCATGGATTCAATCCATTAGAAATACCCAAAATTACAAAGAAAATTGTGCCCTAGAACAGGCTCAGGAAAAGCGGTACTACCACATTTAAACAACGGTATTACCAATTGCCCTGACACAATTAGAAAGAACCGATCCAAACCTATTTCAGAACCATCTTATCTGATTCTTTATCTATCTTATCTATGTTAAGATGCCAAGAACGAGAGGTATGCCTCGCAAGACAGGTGTTGCCACTAGAGGGCAATCCTCTTCAGCTCGCCTTACTGCTGTCTCAGTTCAAGAAACACAAGACAGGGGCAAAGGATCAGCATCAAATGAGTCTGAAAATGAGGAAAGATCCTCACAAGCCGGATCTGGATCTGGATCTGACTCTGACACAGAGCCAGAAGTTCAAATTCATTCTGATGAGGAGATGGGAGAACCAGAAGAACCTCAAGTTGATCTAAGACTGATCTCAGGAGAAGATTATGCCAGTCTGCGCCACAAGAATCAGTTCAATCTCCCTGCAAACTCCATCAACCCTAGATTCCACACCAGATTTCAAGAACAGGTCCATGATCAGATATATGGACATGACAAAAAGTTTGCGGATCACAAGTGGATCAGTTGGGTGGATATAAACTCTTTGGACAAATATAATGGGGTATACAGTCTATTTCAAAGAGTTGGTCTGCATGATCTTGTGGAGCTAAGAAATGACTATGATGAGGATATAATAAGACAGTTTTATGCCACAGTACATATTTCCTCAGATTTCTCAAAAATTCAATGGATAATAGTGACTCGCTACTTGGAAAGTAGTAAGGCTGATTTTGAGCGTGTTCTAAGAACACCATCTGACAGATGGGAAAAACTCTATGACAGACCTGTTTTATTAGCTCCTGTAAGGACAAAGTTATATGACAAGAATGTCAGGACCACTCCAGGTAAAATTCATGGTCTACTACCCATACCTAGTCTGATCAATAGAATTATCAATCACACTTTTCTATCAAGAAGTGGGAATTTTGATGCTGTGAGAGGACATGCCTAGAATATCATTGACAATATTTCACATGGAAGAAAATTTGATGTGGTAGATATCATTATTAGGGGCATAGATTCTTCAAAGAATGATAGAGTCAAAAGTATGCACCTTATATCATGGCTTTCATACTGAGCAAGTTTGAGTATCGTGGAGGTCTGAGATCTGCACATAAGGCTTACAAGCCAAGAGAAAATCCTCCTATTGCTTCTCAAGAAGAGCAACCGTACAGCAAGAACTACAAGAACAAAGTATTCCAGAAGAGGCAAATGTAGAAGTTGCTCAGAGTCAAGTATTGCTTGCTCAAGTTCTAAAAAATCAGCAGTTCATTCTCAATAATCTGCTGCAACTTAAAGTCACTCAACAAGAGATGAGGACAACACAATTAGAATTTCAGAATGAGACTAACAAAAAGATAGCCGCCCTATCAGAAGCAGTATCTTCTGTGGAGAAACTTCTAACTATTCCTCAGTGCTACACTCGTCGTCGGGTTAACCAATCTTTAGCTCCAGCTCCTGCCTCAAGTCCAACAGCTCTAGCTCCTACAACATAAGAAGCTCTAGTGTCTCCAACCCCAGCTCCTTCAGCACAAGCATCTCTAGTATCTCAAACTCCTATGATTCCTGCTCCCTCATCTTCAGAAACTCCAACTCCTCAGGGTCATATTGCTCCATCTTCTTTGACCCGTTTCCTTAAAAATCCACTTCAAATCATCGATCCAGCTGCACCTACTCCAAAAGAGTGAGTTGCTACTCTTATTGAAGATCACTCCTCTCCTGAAGATCCATCTGCAGAACAACCTCTTTCCGATCAAGCCTTCGGATCTTTGGTGCATGACCTTTTTGGTCCTCTTTGATGCCAAAGGGGGAGAAGAAAGAAGCAAAGGAGAAGAATAAAGAGGGAGAAAGTAGTAGTTTTATAGTTTTATGTTTTGTGCATCTATAACTTTTGTTGTGCTACACTGCTTGTTACTGTATGCTATTGTAATATGAACTATGTCCTGGTATGACTTCATATCTTTATGTATTCACAAACTCTTATTCATGCACATGTTTAGGGGGAGCCATCTTAAAATAACCTTAATAAGCAAATAATTCTCTTACTTTCTTAAGCTCATTGCAAGAATTATTTTGTTCAAGCCTCAACAAGAATATGCATCTCATCACAAATAAGTGGTATATTCTAAAATTTATTCTTCTCACATATTGATAGTGTTGTCATCAAATTACCAAAAGGGGAGATTGAAAGCATCTAAGCCCTAAAAGTGTTTTGGTATTTAATGACAATATGTTCTATAGGACTAATGTGATTATTGAGTATTTAAAAAAGTTTAGTCCCAGTTATGAACACATCTATATGGAAATGCATGCTTGAGGACAACATGAAGATCAATATGGCTTGAAGATAAGGTACAAAGTAATTTAGGATCTTTTTCTGTTTACCGGTCTCAGGAGAATTGGTTGGGAGACTGAATTATAGGTTAAATGACGTACTATCAAGAGGGATCATAATTAGTAGCCTGATAACATGTTCCTAAGCATAATGGATCAATCTAGGATCATGCATACTTTTGAGATTGTGTTGAAAAAGAATCTCTTGTGTTTTTCAAAGTAAAACGGTAGTACCAAAACTTACCTGACGGAACTACCGCTCAGACGGTAGTACCGCAGTGAACTTGGCGGAACTACCGCTCAATGGTAGTACCGCAAGTCCCTTTAAGAATCTACCGTAAAGTTTTTGAGTATTTGAGAAGTGTTCCAGGTCTTGATCAAAACCCTTGTTCCGTAAAAGTTAAAATGCTTTTGGGGTTTTCTTGGATATTTTCTTTGAGAGCTGTTCTGTGGATTTTAAATGTGCGGTTGTAACGACGTTCAAATTACGGAACTACCGCTTGGCGGTAGTACTCGATCCTTTGTGCGGTATGTTTTTTCGTAACACTGCTTTAGAAGTTTGTTGCTCTCTCAGGAACAGTAGTACCGCAGTTCTTCCAGCGGAGCTACTGTATCTTCGGTACATCCGATAATTAAGTGGCGGTACATTTTTTACAGAACGTGTGTTTTTGGAGTTGTTTTGATCGTTTTAGGAACGGTAGTACCGGAGCTCAACTCGCGGAACTACCGCATTCGGTTCTTCCGTTTGTTAAATGGCGATGCGTAATTTCCGATCGATGTTTTGGAACTCAAGAAAATGGAAGTACTGTTTAATCGGAACCTCGGCTAAAACAGAACTACCACATTTTAGTCCGGCGGTAGTACGCGTCGAATTTCTAACGGCTTTGTTAGAGCATTTAATGACTTGTCCGTTTCTGCCGCATTCTGCCGTTTTGGGATGGTGCAGTAGTACCGACCGTTCAATAGCGGTACTACCGTTTGTGATGTTTTTTCTTGTAACTTGGTCCCAACGGTCGTATTGGTTGTGAGGGGTTATAAATACCCTTTCACCTGCTCTTGGACAGATGAAGTACTTACACATTTACATTCTTGAGCTAAGAGTATTTACTTCACACCTCATTCACACTTGTGTATTCATTGTAAGGTTGTTGAGCAAAACTTCAAGTGCATTCATTCTAGTTTGATCCATTGCACTTGAGTGCTGTCAAGCAAAGATTGTGATTTGTTACTCTTGGTGTTGTTAGCACCTAGATGGCTTGGCGAGAGTTTGCACGTGATCTCTTCAAAGAAGATTGTGAAGAGACTCGGTGCCAATTGTGAGTAGTTTGGTGTTCACCATCTCCGGAGTGGAGAAAGAACAACCACCAGTGAAATCGAGGGAAGACTTAATTTGTGAAGCCAGCTTGATTGGTTCAAGCTTCCTCAACGTGGACTAGTGAAGACTTAGGTCTTCGATACCACGGGAAAACATTCTTGTCTCCACTGTGGTTATCTCTTGTCTTTACCTTTTTGCATTTACATTACAGCTTAACTCCGTGATTTACTTGTTTAGCTAGTCTGTAACTTGCATTGCCTTTGCTTCACTGTCCTAAGTAGATATTTATTTCTACCTTCTTGTTTCTAGATTACTCTGTTAAAACTGTGTTGCTGAAAGTTTAAATTTGATAGATTAAATTTATAAACCTCCTATTCACCCCCTATAATCGGTTATCCTTGATCCTACATCCATACACATTTTTTGCATTCAAGAAATAGGACCGAGGATGGGGTGGCTCGGGCTTGAGGTCGTGTATGTCATCCGTGAGGCCGGGGTGGATGGTGCAGAGAGAGAAAGAGAGATGGAGAGGAGGGAGAGAATGAGAGAGTAAGAACAACACATCAATAACATGAATCTTATAGCACATCTAATGAACAGAAAAGTGATAGTTTTTTCATTTAAAAACTATCGGAAGTTAAGTAGCAATTCCATATATATATATATATATATAAAGAAAAGATCAGATCGAAAAGATAGGAAGAAGGTAATAGAAACAAAATTATTGTCTCTGAATAAAATAGAGGTGTTTAGGCCTGTAAGCCACACGCGTCTCCATATACTCGTAGGGCATAAGTGAGTTTTTGTTCGAAAGAGAAATGAAAATAAGCAAGACTCTTTGCATAAGGTTTCACTCAATATCTAAAAGATGATTATAAAGAAGCCTATGCCCCGGCCATAGACGGAACTACCCTTTAGATATTTAATATCAATAGTAGTGAACTTGAATTTAGAAATAAAATTGATGGATGTGGTAACTACATACTTTTATGGAAACTTGGATTCAGACATTTGTGTGAAGGTACGTGAATGTATCACTGTCCCGAGCTAAGACAGAGCAAATAGAAATCTGTACAGTGTGGAACTCTGAAAGTCATTGTACAGAATTAAGCAATTAGGCAGGATATGGTATAATCACTTGAAGCGACTTTTTATAGAAGAAAGACTACACAAACAATAAGAATAATCCCTATGTATTTGTACGGCAATCCCGGAATGTATTTTGTATAATCTCAGAGTATGGAGATGATCTGAATATCATCGGAACCTTCAAAGAAATTAAGAAAGTAAGCTCTTACCTAGAGTCGGAGTTCGAAATGAAAGATTTTGGTAAAATCAAATATTGCCTAGGCTTACAACTTGAGCATACCCCTGAAGGGATATTAGTGTATCAATCAACCTACACTCAAAAGGTGTTATAAAGGTTTAGCTTTGAAAAAGCATATCCTTTGAAAGTGTCAATGGTCGAGAGATCTTTGCAGCAAGACAATGACCTTTACAAACCTAGAAAAGAGGAGGAGGAAGTCTTGTTACCAGAATTCCTATACTTAAGTACAATAGGAGCACTTATGTATTTGGCAAACTGTACTAGACCGGACATTACATTTGTCATGAACCTATTACCAAGGTATAGTGCAGAATCTACCAAAAGTCATTGGCAGAATAAAAATATCTCCGATACCTCCAAGGAAGCGAGGACCTTAGTCTATTCTACAGAAAGAACCAAGACATAACCATGACTGGCTATGCAGATACTAGGTACCTGTCAGACCCGCATACAACCAAGTCACAAACAGACTATGTATTCCTATGTAGTGGAACTGCAATTTCATGAAAATCGTCTAAGCAAAATCTTGTATCAACTTCAACAAACCACTCGAAATTATAGCACTGCATTTGAGGCCTCGCAAAAATGTTCTTGGTTTCGACGGATGATTCACCACATCCAGCAGTCGTGTGGATTGAATACCGCACAAACTCCCACTATTATATATGAAGATAATGCAGCTTGTGGCACAAGTGCAGATGGGTTATGTGAAGAGTCAACTCACAAAGCATATCAACCCTAAGTTCTTTTATACTCATAAATTACAAAAGATGGACGAAATTGAAGTGCTGCATACTAAGTCATATGAAAATCTTGTATATTTATTCACTAAGTCACTTCCAACATCTAACTTTGAAAGGTGTATACGTGGAACTGGAATGATGAGACTTAGAGAAGTGCATAATTTAGGAGGAGAATCTTCACGAATTCATTATTGAAACTTGATCACGAAGATCGAGTAACCAAAGAATAAATCATGAAGATTAAATGAAATTGAGTGGATTGTACTCTTTTTTCTTGACGAGTTTTCCTGAAGTTTTATTACTAAGGTTTTTAATGAGACAATTAAATGCAAGACAACGAGCGTGTTTCGTGTACGCTTTCTCTAAATTTTTTCACTGAGTCTTTATGGAGTTTTAATGGGACATGAAGATGACGGATGGGTGTCCAAGGGGGAGTGTTAAGAAACCGGACCCAGACCTCGCAGTCTTGGCCTATAGTGTGCTCCTCATCCACCCTGTAGACTATATAAAGGGGGACCTCCAATCATTGTACGCGCTTTTATAGAAGAGAAATAAAAAAAAAGGAAAAAGTCTTCATATATCTCTGTGTTCAATCAACTATTCTGTTCTTGTATTCTTGTGTGCGATTCTACATTTGTTTACGAAGCTATGGTTCCTCAACATTACCACAGCGGTCATAGCCACAGCGGTCGTAGGAGTACTGTAGCAGTCGAAGGTCGGAATCTACAGTGGTGTCAGAAGAGTGCTGTAGCAGACGAGTTGAAGCGCCGTGGTTGTTGCGCTGTGTGCTCGTAGAGCTATGGTCGTGGTCGTAGCGGCTGTAGATAGCGTCCGATTGAAGCGGCAGTCTAAGTACATAAGATCGGCTGAGTCTTTTGGATCGTGGAGAGATTCCAGGAGATCGTGGCATGAGAATAGATCCTAGTGGAGTTAGTGGGTGCGTGGAGTACGTGCATGAGGCTTATTTAAGCCGTGTAGTTCCTGTTAAAGTAGAGATAAGCAGTAGAAGCAATAGAGATTGTGTGATTCAATCCAAGAAGTTTCTTCTCTGTGTGAATTTGTCTCCCTCTGCGTGTGTGTATCCAGAGATTCGAGAGAGAGACCAGTGATTGGTTTCTGAGAGAGAGAGGGTTGAGTGATTCAAACCCAACTAGAGAGAGGATTGAGTAATTCAATCCCATTATTTGGTATCAAAGCATGTGTTCTCGGTTCGGTGTATGCCTAAGTACCTTCGCTTCGACATGATGTCCACCACCGAGCAAACGGCGACAACAGCGGCAACAGGGGCACGGTCGACAAGGGAGGGAGGTGTTTCTGTTCAATACCCGATGCTTAACTCCTCCAACTACTCCACCTGGGCGATCAAGATGGAGGCTTGCATAGAAGCGCGGACATCTGGGAGGCGATCGAACCCGCGGCGGAGTAGTCGTGGAAAGGAGGAAGGACAAGATGGCACTTGCGTGCATTTTTCAGGCCATTCCCGAAGACGTGCTCCACCAGGTTGCCAAGAAGAAGACAACCAAGGAGGCGTGGGAGAGCTTGAAGATGAGGTATCTCGGCGTCGATCAAGTGAAGAAGGCACAGGTGCAGACCTTGAAAAGCGAATTCGAGGCCCTGTGCATGAAGCAAAGAGACTCCATCGACGAGTTTGTTGGTAAGATCAGTGGACTAGCAAGCAAGTTCAGTGGTATTGGTGCCACCCTGGAGGATACCGCACTCGTGAAGAATTTGCTTGATGCGGTTCCTGACAAGTTTTTGCAGGTTGTTGCTGCAATTGAGCAATTCTCTGGCGTTGATACTATGCCATTTGAGGAGGCGATTGGCCGCCTCAAAGCATACGAGGAGCGGATCCGCAAGCACGAGAATGGGGACGAAGAGCATCTACTTCTCACCAAGGCCAAGTGGGAGACTCGATCATTGAAGCGAGAAGGCAAGGGCTCCAACAGCACTAGCAGTGGTGGTGATCGAAGAAAGTTCGATAAAACCAAGATGATGTGCTATAACTGCCAAGAGCTTGGTCACTTCGCATATGAGTGCCCTGAGGAAGGAAATGAGGAGAAAGTGCTACTCTGTGAAGTTCAGAGTGATGATGAGCCAGCTCCTCTTCTGTGAAGACTCGTGAAGAGTGGTCAGTCAAGATTAGGGGGAAAATGTTGGAAATAATCTTGACAAAGTTTGTATCTGCATATTTATTTTGGTCGTTTGCATGTAGTGATCGTGTTGTATAGGTCTTTGCATAGTAGTAGTGTGTGGCACCAGACAAAGCGCATGGCAATACGTGTGATACGTTGAGCCGGAGTGCATGCTAAGCTGTGAGATACGGTCGAACGGAGACGCCAATATCTGCAACATGCAAAGGGCAGCAGCATGTACAGTAAACATGGCCGTAGCCACAGTGGTCGTAGGAGTACTGCAGCAGTCAAAGTGTGGTCGAGAGCTACGGTGGGCGCATGAGTACTGTAGCAATCGAAGCTACAGTGGACACACGAGTACTGCAGCAGTCGAAGCTACCGTGTTAGAAGAGTACTGTAGCAGGCGAGTTGAAGTGTCGTGGTCGTAGCGCTGTGTGCTCGTAGAGCTGTGGTCGTGGTCGTAGCGGCTACAGATAGTGCCCGATTGAAGCGGCAGTCTAAGTCAATAGGATTGGCCGAGTCTTTTGGATCGTGGAGAGATTCCAGGAGATCGTAGCATGAGAATAGGTCCTAGTAGAGTTAGTGGGTGTGTGGAGTACGTGCATTAGGCTTATTTAAGTTGTGTAATTCCTATTAAAGTAGAGATAAGCAGTAGAAGCAATAGAGATTGTGTGATTCAATCCAAGAAGTTTCTTTCTCTGTGTGAATTCGTCTCCCTCTGCGTGTGTGTATCCAGAGATTCGAGAGAGAGACCAGTGATTGGTTTTTAAGAGAGAGAGGGTTGAGTGATTCAATCCCAACTAGAGAGAGGATTGAGTGATTCAATCCCAACACTTTTAGCATATTTTAGGCAGTGTTGGGAGTCCTTGGGATGCTACTCTGCTAAGTCGGCGTATAGAGCCTTCTTTGCAGGATCGATTAGGTTCCCTTGTGCCGATGCCATTTGGAAAGTTCGGGCGTCACTGAAATGCAAAATTTTCATTTGGTTAGAAATTCGACAGCGGTGTTGGACAACTGATCGCCTCAGGCGCCGAGGATTACAAAATCACAGAGCTTGCGTTTTCTACAAACATCAGAAAGAGACCATTGACCATCTTCTAGTAGGATGCACTGTGACCGCGCAAGTCTGGGCTCGCTTCTTAGCACAGACCAGGTCACCTTGTTTCCTAACTAGTGGCTAGCCCTCCCTTCAAGATTACTGGTTGGCTGCTAGGAACTCAACGCCTAAGCACCAAAGAAAGAACATAGATTTGTATATCATTGTAGTATCATGGATAATCTGGAAGGAGTGCAACCAAAGGGTCTTCAACAACATCACCGGGTCGGTCGATCAACTTCTGAGTCTTGCTATACAAGAGCACCGGCATTCGCGCATAGCGGCTGCTCATCGCCTGGAGACGGTCACGTAGTAACAGTAGTCCCTTCTTTTGTCGGTTTTTTGTCGGACGCGCTCTCTGTACTCCGTAATTGGTTGTTGTCTGTTCGGCTTCGCCTTTTCTTTTTCGCTTGAGCGTCGGCTTTGGTGCGAGGCTCTAGCAGAACCGTCGTTCAGATAGCCTGTATCTTAGCTCTCTAACTGTTGTTTGTTTTTCTTTGCTTCGTTTAATGAAATGATGTGCAAAACTTTTGCACGTCCTTGAAAAAATTACGTCACCCAAATAATGACAAGTAATCTCGTTGACAAATGAGAGATCCTAAGAAAGCACTAATTCGAATTAAATTGATCTGCTCCTTGGGACGCTCTTGTAACAGTATCTCGTTCTGTAGGGCGATTCAGAAAGCGAACTGCTACCACAGGGAAGGCCACGACGCGCCGTGCTTCGCCGGGGGAGATGGCTACTACATGCTCCTCTTCGGCGTCGCGCAGGTGGTGCTGTCGCAGATACCGGACTTCCACAACATGTCGTGGCTCTCCGTTTTCGCGGCCGTCATGTCCTTCTTCTACTCCATCGTCGGCTTCGGCCTCGGCGTCGCCAAAGTCATCGGTAATACGTAATATTATTAATGCACTCACCATGTGCAGTGCAGCAGAGTCGACAAAGTACAAGGCCTTCTTATGTACTAATCAATGAACAATGCACGCGTACGTGATTCCTCTCTTTAGCGAACGGAGTGATCAAGGGGGGGATCGGAGGCATTGTCCTGGTATCCCCGACGCAGAAGGTGTGGCGGATCTCGCAGGCCCTCGGGGACATCGCGTTCGCCTACCCCTACTCCTTAGTTCTGCTGGAAATAGAGGTATGTGCGTACCAATGCAACGGCATGCGTGCATGTGACTGTGCGCCTCCATTTCTTGTGGTACTTCCGTTTGAGTTCAACGATCAGCTGAGAAAAGAGCATGTGTGGCTTGGCTTATGTGATTGGTTATGATCCAAGAACACGCTGAGGTCGCCGCCGCCGGAGAGCGAGACGATGAAGACGGCGTCGAGGGCGAGCATCGTTGTCACCACCTTCTTCTACCTCTGCTGCGGGTGCTTCGGCTACGCGGCTTTCGGAGACGGCACCCCGGGGAACCTCCTCACCGGCTTCGGCTTCTACGAGCCCTACTGGCTCATCGACCTCGCCAACCTCTGCATCGTCCTCCACCTCCTCGGCGGCTACCAGGCAAGCATAGTACTACTACCGCGCATGAAACGCGCGCGCGTCGGCGTCTACCGCCGCGCCGCGCGCGATTTGTCCGTCAGAAACGCAACTTCGTACGTACGTGCACGACCTGACGACGCGTACATGTGTGTGCGCAGGTGTACGCGCAGCCGGTGTTCGCGCTCGTGGAGCGGCGGTTCGGCGCCGAGGCGTGCGTCGTGGAGGTGCCGCTGCTCGGCCAGCGCCGCGTGAGCCTGTTCAGGCTGTGCTTCCGCACGGCGTACGTGGCGGCGACGACGGCGCTGGCCGTGTGGTTCCCCTACTTCAACCAGGTGATCGGACTGCTCGGCGCCTTCACCTTCTGGCCGCTGTCCATCCACTTCCCCGTCGAGATGTACCTCGTGCAGAAGAAGGTGGCGCCGTGGACGAGGCGGTGGCTCGCCATCCAGGCGTTCAGCGCCGTCTGCCTGCTCATCGGCATCTTCGCCTCCGTTGGCTCCGCCGTCGGAGTTTTCGGCTCGGAGACAAGCTAAATGAACCATGCAAAACTTTGTGGTTTATATATATATATATACAGTTGTCAGTTATTTTTCTGGTGGGAACTGCAGCAACATGGTGACCTGTATGCATACTCTGTGCATAGCTAGGAATGCGTTGATTTGTGCTTGTGTGTGGGGAATCAAGTTCTACTTTGTATGAGAAAACTTTTATGTATAAATCGGTAAGAGTAAATGGGCAAAATTGCACTTTAATGGTATGGTTACATGGATAAGCTTACAGTTGACCAACTGGGCGAGCACTCACAAGAGAACAAACCACAGAGAGTTATTGAAGCAAAAGTATAACATGAGCACCGACAATTCAACAATTGTATGTTCATCTCTCCACAGTACACAAGTCCTTTTAATGGGGCATACAGCAGGTTGAGCTTGAATCACATGGGATACTCACATGCAAAAGCACAAGTCACTAAAGAATAATAAAATCGGTCGTGAGTATATCCGACAAATTACACCAGGATATTTTACAATGACATTTTTACAAATTTCGGCCATGGGGAAAAAGTTCGAGACAGAGCTTCAGTAAGTAGACAGGGTTTGAAGCTATTCAGCATAAATTAGACAGGGTTTGAAGCTATTCAGCATAAATTACAAAAATTGATGCTTCTTGAGTAAATTTTTAGACAGATCCAGTGAAGTTTTATAGATCTAGAGGAATCCATTCGAGTTCTAACTCCATCTCACCTGATTCTACGTTCTGCAGCTTTAGGTGCACTTCCTGTTTTACCTTGCCCGCAACAACATTGACAGTGCTATCTTTCAATAGGGCATTGTCTCTAGTCATGAACCACCTTCCAATTTGCATGTCACCAAGACGCGAAGGATCTCCAAAGGCCATGGCAGCTGTGATCATTGGTTGGAGATCTATCTCCGCTTCCCCCATGATATCGTCAGCAGAGAACATATCGTGGTCATACACTTGCTGGAAATAGAGCGATTATATATGTTATTTAGATGTGGTGAAAAATCAGGGCATTTTAGCTTGCTTGCTTTGTTATTGTGCACACAGACTACATGATTCTATTAAGGATTTCTCCACTCCCATATTTATGAATTTTCATAAATGCATATCGTGGTTGTACACTCTTGATCGTATAAATTAATGTAACTATTGTACACATAAAAGCTCTGTCAAGAACTAAGATGTGTAAGTATAACATCACAAGCTAATCATCATGTGTATACTGCCACACCAGTCCATTGGTACAAATAAGTTTTCCTCTCGGAACTAGTGGACTACATTTAACTATGCATTTGAAAAACTAAGGAACCAGAGATATGGAACGTGAACATGATAGCCCATGTAACTTTTTAAAGGGCATCAGAGAAGGATCGTTATAGAGAGATTCCGCTACACTGAAATTCCAAGAAAAATGATGATATCCATGAAATGCTCTTCTTCATCTCTTTTCTAGCAGTACAGTATGTTGCAAGCCATAACTGATACTGATGCGAGTTACGCTTCTCAACAAAATATGTTGCAGTGGTTATTCGCTCGCAATCTGGGAATGATCAATGCAACCGAGCCAACTATTTATGGCCTCTTTTTTTCTTTTTGAGTGAAAGTCGAGAGCCTTATTACTCATGAACCGCAATACAATCACTTCGGAATAAACTGAGTAGGAGCCAAGGGCACATATTTATGGCCTTCTGTTGATTTTCAGCATTATGTGCATAATGGTGTTTAAGTGGTTCTGCAGTTGTTTAACCCTTTTTTATTTTGTAACTGAAATCAGGGAAGAGACCTGTAAGCAAGGTGCTCTAATTCATTACTACCTTCTGACGTGCTTCACTGTTATTTGAGTTAGCTGCCTGTGGAAAGGAGCAAAAGAATTTCCAGAATGCAAATAAATTTAATCAAACTTACAAGTTTTAAAGGTCCATAATTTCGAGGAACTGATAGCTTAAGCACCTCATTCCATACCGGGTTCAGGTCACTCTTTTTAATCGTTGTTTGAGCTTTCTGCAATCAGGACCAATAATTGAATGCTTTCAGGAATAGATCAGCATAACAAACACAAGTTATTTATGTAAGTCCGGAATGAAATAAAAGATACCTGCTCTCCAAGTGTTAAAATAACATATGGATCACTTGTTAACATATCTCTGATGGCCAACTGGGTACCTTTTACCACTGTAATGTTGAGCGCTCCAACAAATTCTCTTGTATCTTCCTGTGACCATTTGCAAGGGTAAGGCTGATTGTCTGGATCACCAAAATTATGCGGCTTCCATGAAATATGCTCCATTGCAATTGCTATGCAGAAATCTTTTTAGCCCACAAAATAAAAGGGTTAATAAATCTCTACAGCTGTATCATCTATGTTTCAGCACAACAACTTACAAGGACATCCTTCCTTGAAGTGCTATAGAAACTGCTATCTACACTCTTCACAGAATTGGTGGATTTGAAAGATGACTTTGAGGAAATGCGCAAGCTTGGCTTCAAAAAATCTTGTGTCTCATACTTGGCTCTGTGTATTAAAAGGATAAAAGATTAATTTTGAAATAATTCTGACGACATTACAGAGTATGAAATGGAACAATTATCAAACCTTATAAATTTGGTCCTATATTCCATCGTTGAATCCGGTTTGGGTTTTGGGTGATCTTTTGGAAGAAATGCCTCATAAATTGAATTTGCATACGAGTTTCCACCAACCTCAACCATAGAGTCAATGTCACTATCAGACCAATCATCCAAAGTCACAGATAAAACCTGATAAAGAATAAGTGGAAGAATGAAGATGGTTTTGAAGGTGCGCTCACATATTAGGTACAGTCTGAGGAAAAAAAATCATACAAAATTCATATAGGCGTATTGGGATAATTATTTTGGAAGAACTTAAAAGTTTACTCGACGAGTGCGAGGAGCAAGGAAGCTAGCCGAGGAGAGTAGAATCCATCTGGATAGTTGATACGGCGATTAAGAGACGTATAAATATCTTATGTGTTCAAGAGACTAAATAGATGGGTTAGAAGGCGAAGGAGGTGAAGCATACTGGCTATAAATTGTGGTATACTGGAACAGAACGAAACAGGAATGGAGTGGATATCTTAATCGATAAGCGCCTCAAGAGCGGAGTTGTCGACGTGAGGAGACAGGGGGATAGGATTATCCTAGTCAAGCTAATCTGTGGCGATTTGGTTTTGAATGTTGTTAGCGCATATGCTCCACAAGTAGGTCTAGATGAGGCCGCAAAGACGCAATTTTGGGAAGACCTAAATGATATGGTTAGAAGTGTGTCTAATAGTGAGAAGGTTTTCTTAGGAGGCCATTTCAATTGTCATGTCGGTACAACTAGTGGGGGGTTTCAAAGGGTCCTAAGAAAACCTTCTTCTACTTTGTATCGAGGAGAATAAGACATGCTACAAGTATATGCATCATGATAGGAGCGACGACAACGTACAGAAATACAAAGTAGCAAAAAAGAAAGCAAAGAAAGCGGTGAGTGAGGCACGAGGTAAGGTCTATGAGGAAATTTATCAGAAGCTAAGTACAAAGGAGGGAGAGAAGTATGTCTACAAGATGGCTAAACTTTAAGAAAGGAAGACGAGAGATTTCAACCAAGTTAAATGCATCAAAGACAATACTAATAGACTTTTCGTGAAAGACGATGAGATTGATGATAGGTAAAGAGATTACTTCGATGAGTTGTTCAATCATGACAATAACGATAGTATGATTGAACTGGATGATGCTGTTAATAGCACCGATAGGCGGTTTGTTCGAAGAATCCAGAAGTCGGAAGTAAGAGAAGCCTTAAAAAGGATAAAAATGGGTAAGACGTTAGGGCTTGATAACATTCCAATCGAGGTGTGGAAATGCCTAGGAGAAGTGGCGATCGTTTGGCTAACTAATTTGTTCAATAGCATTTTTAGGTCGAACAAGATGACTAACGAGTGGCGGAAGAGCACATTAGTACCAATTTCAAAAATAAAGGAGACATTCGAAGTTGTACTAATTATAGAGGAATTGAGTTCATGAGCCACACAATGAAACTTTGGGAGCAAGTGATCGAGCACCGTTTAAGAAAAGAGACTAACATGACAACAAACCAATTTGGTTTTATGCCTGGGAGGTCGACCACGGAGGCGATTTTCTTGACACGACAGTTGATGGAGAGGTATAGGGAGCAAAAGAAGGATCTTCATATGGTGTTTATCGACTTGAAGAAAGCCTATAACAAAGTGTCAAGAAGGGTCATGTGATGGGCGCTTCAAAGGAAAAAAGTCCCAACAAAGTATGTTACCCTAATTAAGGATATGTACCAAGATGTTGTGACTAATGCCAGAACATGTAGTGGTGATACTAGTAATTTCTCTATTAAGATAGGACTACACCAAGGGTTAGCGTTGAGCCCATACATTTTTGCCCTAGTAATGGACGAGGTCACGCGGGACATCCAAGGAGATATCCCTTGGTGTATGCTTTTCGCTGATGATGTAGTGTTAGTTGATGAGAGTAGGATAGGTGTCAATAGGAATCTGGAGATGTGAAGGAAGACCTTAGAATTGAAGGACTTTAGATTTAGTAGGACTAAAACTGAGTATATGAAGTGTGATTTCAGCGGTGCCGGGGCAGATGATAAAGATGTTAGGCTGGACGGACAAGTAGTGCATAGGAAGGACACGTGTCGATATTTGGGATCGATACTACAGCGAGACGGAGAGATTGATGAAGACGTGAGCCACAGGATTAGAGCGGGGTGGGTGAAATGGCGCCAAGCATCGGGTGTCCTATGTGAAAAAAAAGTCCCTCAAAAGTTAAAGGGTAAGTTCTATAGGACGACGATCAGACCTATGATGCTATATGGAGCAGAATGCTGGGCGACTAAAAGATAACATATACAGAAAATAAGTGTAGCGGAGATGAGGATGTTGCGGTGGATATGTGGCCACACAAGGCGAGATCAAATCCGCAACGAGGATATACGTGATAGGGTAGGGGTAGCACCAATTGAAGATAAGCTTATCCAACATCGCTTGAGATAGTTTGGACATCTCCAACGGAGGCCTTCTAAGGCACTGGTACGTAGTGGAATTTTAGAACGTACTGAAAATGTAAGAAGATGCAAAGGTCGACCAAAACTAACGTGGGAGGAAGCAGTTAAAAGAGATTTGAGGGATTGTAATGTAGCTAAAGAATTAGCTTTGGATAGGAGTGTATGGAAGTTAGCGATCCACGTACCGGAACCATAAAAAGGTTTAGGGGCGGTGTTTGAGGCTCTTAGCTCAGATGGCAAGATGTATGGCTTAGAGATTTAGCCTTGTAGGTTTTTTTATCATTATTATTTTATTTTATTTGCAAGGCTCTCGTCTTTTTGACCTTGAGGAGGTTTCATTGCTAGTCTACCCTAACTTGTTTAGGACCAAAAGCTTTGTTGTTGTTGTTGTTGAACTCAAAAGTGATGAAGAAATTTCCAAATGTTTAAATAACCTTCGAAATGTCTGGTCCAAGGGCCCTGTGAACATCTCCACACTTTAAGCAAAGAAATACTCCAATATTTGCAGACCTGAAATGCATAATAAACGAAGCTTATATAAATTTAAGATAGAATGCATGCAAAATCGAAATTGCTTCAGTGTACGGTTATTGTACTACACAACATGGCTATGATAGAATAGCTATGTGTGTATTGCTGCATTTTCATGTAATAAATTTATTGACCAATTTATCTATGTAAAATGAAGAATCTTTCTGTAGAAAAGCCATGAAAAATTGTCTCTCTTCTAAAGTGGAAAACATGATAAGTGCTTATACAGAAATGATGCCCTTATCTGTGTAACAATGCCACTTACGCCCATTTGGGATCAGGTGCACCACAATCAGCACATATCCGATTGTCGCTTTTTATCATGAGATCCTTCAACTTTCTTGCTTTGCCTACACATGGTGAAAAATTATCCAGACAGTGGCATCTGGTATATCAGCACTTCCTATGGTTCTAAAATAACAACATGGCACATGGAACATAAACTAGTAGCTAGGATATGCTAAGCACCTAGAATAGGCTTGGTTGACTTGATGTGTTGATAGCGATTAGCAGTACTCATCTTTGCGGTGTAACGTTGGATGATTCACAAGTCACAACACCAATCACCTGAAGAAAACATCAAAGCACGAATCCATGATCAAAATAAAAAAGGAGAAGGCTATGGTAAAGTATCTCTAAACATTTCCAAGTTCAAATAACATAATTTCTCCAGTTTTTATCTCATAAGAACACGCCTCTATGGTGCATGAGAACCAGTATTCAGCTGCCAGGCCCTCACCACAGAATGAGCTTTTCATTTGCCAATGGAAGCCACAATTAAGAAGGTAGTCAAATAAATGAAGGGTAGCCTGGTTATTGAAATGAAATACTGAAGCACACAAGAGAACTGGTTCTGGGGCTGAAACAGATTTGGAAGCTCGGGAACCAAGCTCACAGAGCCGATTCGTCAATCTCTTCTATATATTTATCAATTTTTGACAAAACCACGACTTGGTTGGAATCTATACATATATGTAACTCAAGAAAACAGGTCCTCAAAAACAGAGGGCTGGAATCTCTCGACTAGCTTGGGAATAGACGGCTCCATCGCACTCATCAGCCTAACCGTTACCTGTTGTTGGCTCTGCTCCTATTGCTCCAATGCTACATCATCATTGGAGCGATACGAGGAGACATCCTACAAGAGCAGAACAAAAAAAAAACACCAGCATTTTTGGCTTTCTTACAAAAGAAAGCTGGGAGCGATCCTCCTTAATCAAAAAACAATATAGAATTTGGCTCGGCCACCCCCAATGAACCTGACCGCCCAGCGCCACCTGCAGATCCGAATGCCATGTGATCTCAAGCCTGAAACAACGGCATCAGCCTAGATTAGGCAGGATGACAAGCTGTAATATTAGAACATGCACCGTGGGGAGGATTCGCGCAACGGAGAGAATGGGGATTCAATACAGAACTCGCTAAGGCTAAGCTCATCAGAGCTGGTTAATATTCGTAAATTTCACATATTTCAGCTACTTTGAATGGACATTACGATGGATGCCACGCTCACGCCATGGATGAATCATGCCAAATTCCACACGATCAGCCTGCCGCTGAGATCTTAATCCATTGTGCCAAACTCCCAATCGAACGGGGCAGTGATTCATGATTGCATTCCAACTCCGAAATGAAGCGGAAGTCAAACCCCCCAGGAGAGGGGACCAATAAAGCGGTCAAGCCATCAAACGGGACTCAAACCAGGATCAAACGGACCTACTCTATCTAATCGCATCGAGCCGATCGCGCTGCGCCGCATTGTCCTCCTCGCGGATCAATAGGCTAACCGCATCCGGATTCGAATACAGCCAAATCAACCAACACAATCATCAGCTGCACGGTAGAAGAATCGAAGGGGGGGACCAACCGGAGGGATCGCGGCGGCGGAGGCGGGTACCGCCGGCGGCTTCGGGGGTGAGGTCGCCGGCGGTGGTGGAGCGATCGCCCCCCGGCTTCGTCGCGCTGGCTAGCTGGCTCGGTGGATGTGGACGCGCAAATGAAGCACGACGACGTGTGGGGGGACAGGTGGGGGTGCCTTATATGGGATCCCCTATAATCCTATATCCTCCTCCTATTTCCGTAACCTTTCATGGCGGATTCGTGGCCATGGCGATGGGTACGTGAGCTTGCTTGCTTGAGCTGTTCTTTGCCTGCGTTTGGGCCGTTCCAAACTTCCAATGCTCTGCACTTTCGGTTCAGCTCGGTAAAACCGTCCTGGAACAGGACCGGGAGGCAACTGAAGTCTTTGACTTTAAGTTCAACTGTAGAGTGACACCAATTTTGTACCGGTACATCTGTACGTGTTAAGCTAGCTTAGACGAGGAATTTTGGAGGAACTTTAGTAACTGTCTTCTAAATAGACTTGTACCTCTAATTTGATTTAGATCTGTCTTATACTAACATAATGTTGGACCGGAATGACGATCAGAGGGGTTGAATAGGAGCTATACTCTTTTTCGACTCTCGAACGATTTTAACTTCTTCTTCTCCTCAATAGGTATGGAAGCTATAAAGATCAGATAACACAATTACAACGAAAATTTTGCATTGAAACTGACGAATCCTGAGACAAGAAACAAAAACACAAGACGATGGCACACGACAAGTCTAACTGTTTGGGTGGCCGGTCTGACTGTTGTGGCCTGGGAGTAGCCCGAGATGATCAATCAAAAGACCTAACTTTCTGCTTCGTAATCCAAATCATCTGAAACTTCAAACATAGCTCATCAAGAAGGTCGGGAACCTATTCCAATCTATGATCGGGACGATCGAAGCCAAGATTCCACGAAATTCTTGGATGAGGTCAAAAAGGCATAAGAACCGAGGAAATTCAAACTTTGACCTAAAAACCTGCTCGTGGTTGGATGATGATCTTAGATGTATTCACACATGTCCTAGCAACCTAGATCACAGCATAAAGATCAAGAAAACCAAATGAACAAGCAAAATCCTAAAAAAGTATTAAAGAGAGAGCAAGAACCAGAGGAAACTCATCTTAAAGGAAATTTTGCTTGGATTGATTTGAGAAATTGCTGGTTTACAACCATTTCGCCATGGAGGACAAAAATTCAATACTTGAGTACTCAATCAATCCATCTCCCTCTAAACCCTAGCCTCATCTACTCCACTTTTCACAAATCATAAATTAGGGTTTACACTTGGAATTGCTTAATAGGCTCCAAATTTGGACATCTACTTTTTATAGTGGATGCTATGCTAGTTTAAGAGAGAAAACCCTAACGGATACCCGTTAAGCCCACACACAAACGAGTTTACACTCACACATACTTCTCAAAGCGAATAACGAATCAGGCTCCCGAATCCGTCTCTTCGTAAACTCTATCTTCTCTTGACCTAAACCACATCACTTTGTGTTGCCTTGTGTCGTGCTTTCTCCAAATGTCATCAACCCGGTATTTTGGTGAAGATACCAAAATACCTCTTTTAGATCCTTCTCTGAAGACCAAGTTCAATCGATGTGAAGCAGTCCTATGATTTGCCACGTGTATGTTGATCAACGACTTTCTTCATGTCGACAAGTCTCTCTCATCCGGCTCCCATCGAAACCACCATGACGCATGCACCGACCCCCGCGCCGTTTGATGCAACCCATCGCACCGAACTTCCCGTTCGGTCATTCTTGTCCATCTTGTGCGCATGCTTGAGTCCAATGACTTCACTCGGCATACTCGGACATTCTGGACCTCAGCTCTCCTAGCCTAGTCTCGTTCATCCTCGTCATTGACTCCAAGCCTCCTGCACAACAATAGACCAAGAAATCGATTCTGGGCACAAATTCTTCGCAATTTGACACACGTCAGTCAAAACATGCATCATGCAACACATATGCACTTAACTCCAAGAATTTGACCCAAGCCACGAAGATCATCGCCTTCACGCGCGCATGACCAAGGCCTAGCCGGTCAGACCGCCGCCATGGCCGATCAGACCGCCCAACTACAAACCGGTCAGACCACTCTGGTTCTTAGCCAAAATTTCGAGGCTCAAAACTGCAACTTCTCTGGAAATGTATTTTCCTATCTACTTTCAGCTCGATGCTCCAAAAATTATGGGACCAAGTGCAAACAAATCATCTCACTTGCTTACATCCTCTGTTTTTTGCCGATTGCAAAAATTCCCATTTTTACTTTTGGCCGATCAAACTGCCACCTATGGCCAGTCAGACACCACCCAGGCTAGTGCGACCTCCTGACGACTAAAAAAGCCTAAAACTGTCGAAAATGAGGGTTTCGTCAAACGCCTCGACGCTATTGCCAATTGCTCATCACACTACGATTAGGAGCATATCCCCATGACATCTACACATAATATATAGGGAAAAATATGTGCCACTACAAAGTTCTTGGATCACTCATCTGCTATTACAAAATGATATCTCCCTTCCATACTGTTACATTTCAAAAAAAATAGTACTTTTTTTGCCCGATGGCATGGAAGGGAGATATCGTTTTATAATGACAGATCAGATTCTGAGAACTTTATAGTAACATATAATTTTTTTCCTAATATATATTGTATCATATCCACACCGTATTAGCGTAGTGTAAGGAACACATTTGCCATGATAGGGAATAGCCCTGTTGTCATCTTATTCATAGGTAGCGAAACAGTCGTGCCATCTATGGATATTTGATTATAATCTGTGAGGCTCAAAGTATTTATTTAAACACCACTGACAGGTGTAACGCATCGTTAGGATGAGCTGTAAAATGACTAAACTAGTATTTCGTCTTACTACACCGTCCAAATCCGATCTGACATTTGGTATTTGGTAGCAAGTTCTTCTTACTGTCCAGTTTTTAAAACAGGGAAATCGAGAATATACCATCCGCTTAGATGGCTTTCGAGAATATACTCTCATTCCTGATGTAATTATTTATATATCATCCACGTAGATGAATCCTTCATAAAATACCGGTTTATAATATTACATTAATATATATTGTTTTTTTCGTTTTGACCACACGAAATGTCTGGATTGACCTCGCCCGAGTTCGTGCTCCTCCGACGTAGCTGTGTCACACCTGTTAAGAAACCGGGCCCAGAACCAGGAGTTCTGCCCAGTGGGCACCTCATCCACCCGTAGCCTATATATAGGAGGGAGGACCCCTAACCATTGTACACAATCATTGAGAAGAGCAATAAAGAGAAGCCTGCAGTCCCCCTACATCTCTGTGTTTAATCTATTATTCTGTTCTTGCATTGTTCTTACGATTCTGAGTTTGTCTACGAGGTAATCGCTCGGACTGGACTCGCCAGTGACGGTTCCTCAACACGTTATCAGCACGATCGACTCTCCTCACATCGAAAAGGTAATCGTCGATAAACGACACTCGTAGATTGAATTATTTTTTCTAGATCTCTTTCAATTATGTAATTGTTGCTTTCTAGATTATTTTCTACGATACAAATTCATTGTGATCTACCGTGAGCCGACTTGAAGTCACCAGCCATGCTGATCGGTAGATCGCATGAAAGAGAGGATGTTGATTGCACTGTAGATCGTTGCATGAATAATGAACAGAAAACAAGGAAACTCGCCTGCATGCGGCCACGCCGCTTGGATCATCGGCCCGAAGCCGCACTACCGGCCACCCGCACGTGACCGCGCCACCCATGTTGCACCTACCGCACATATCGGAGCTCGTAGCCTCCGCGCACCCCACCCGCCGGCTTGTAGCCCCGGCTGCCTCACCCGAGCCGCCCGCACCTCCATGCCCGCGCGCGCCATGGCTAGCTTGAAGCCACCACGGCCGCCCAAAGTGCCACCTCCCAGCCGTCACGGCCAGCAAAAGCCACGATGCGCGGCACCGCTGAGAAAAGAAAAAGGGGGCAAAAAGGAGGACTCGGCGCCGCGCACCCTGCGTCGACCACGCCCGCCGACGTCGCGCCAAAGTCACTGGCCATGGAACCACACGGCACGCCACCGCACGGCGTCACCTCCGGGCCCGACACCACCACGCCTCGAAGTGCATCGCCGTGTTGATGCCGCCAGCTCGCAGCCGCAAAGACCGCCGCACGGTCGCGCCCGCGACAGCCGCCCCGCTTGGCCGCCTAAAGTCGTCGCCCCGGAAAAGCCACCGGACGAGCCACAGTACGGTCTCGCACTCGAGCGCGCCTAGCCGCTGTCGGCACGAAGCCGCATACGCCGTCGGCACCAACCGCCGGCCGGAACCATCGCGCACGAAGCGCCACCGGTGGTGGGAGGTGCCCGGCTTGAAGCCCTCGTTTCGCACCGCACGAAGCGAATAAAGAAAATAAAAGGGGAGATAAGCACGCCGCTGCCACGCCACACGCACCTACTCCGACTTGAAGCCGTGAGCGCCACCTCGGGCTAGAAACCGCACCACCGCTGGCCTCGCTTGCGTGCGCACGAAGTGGGCCGCCGCCCCCGCACGACAAGCATGGGGACGCACCGCCGCTCGCATCACGCTCCCGCCGCCGCCGCTTTGTAGGCGCGCCCGCCCGCCGCCTTGTAGGTGCGCTCAACCACCCAGGAGCCGGCGCCGCCGACCACACATGGCTCTCCCCGCGCCCCGCACGACACCTCTGCTAGTCGCCCCGAAGCGCCGCCTCACCCGCTGGATCGCACGCAAGCTGCCACCGCCTTGGAATGCCCACTCGGCCCCACGCGCACACGACATCACACGCAGCGGTGCCCCGCCGCCCCTTAAACCCGGGCACTTGAACATGGCTCCCATGGAGGGAGCCGCCGCCACCCTGAAGGACCATGGTAGGGAAACCCTACCCCGTGAGTCCCTTCATGAACCTACTGAAAAGGGCCAAGTGGGCCAACCAAACATGGCCCGAAAAGAAGGCCTGACCGAGTGAAAGAAAGAAAAAAGGGAGAGAAAACTAGAAATAGGAAATTTTGCAAAAAGAGCCTCATAATTCTGAAAATTTCGAGAATTTTTACGAATAAGGGAATTATGCGAAAAACCCCCTTGGAAATTGGAATATTACGCGATTTTTCTCTCAGAACTGAGATTTCGTGTTTTAACCCCATGAAATTGCAGAATTCGCTGAAAAGTTATTTTCCAGCAGAAAAGGGTCTCGGAAATTCATTTTTTGAATCAAATTTTGCATTTGAAGCATGTTTAACTTGTTATTGTTATTTCTATGTAATTTATTTATTGTATTTATTATTTTGATTATTTGTGATTGTTTATATTGCTTTTAATCACTGGAAATAGCATTAAATCATGAAAAATACATAGAAAAATACGGGATCACGAACCGAGAGTTCGAAGAGCATTATGAGAATTTTGCAACCATTTTATGCAGATTACCAGAAGTAATCCTTTGAACTTTTTGTATGAATATGAAGATGACTGGTATCACAAACCAGGAGTTCGAAGAACCGACCCAACATAGCCAGAATTTGTATAGAATTTGTATCAGTCTTCAATTCTATGGTAATGTAATCACGGATGAATAGAAAATTGAGAAGACTCACTCTACCTTTCACCCGAATGCGGTACAATCCATAAGCAACTATCGTCACGACGGCTACATAGAGTATGCTGAATTAATTAACATCATACAAGTTACAGAAGCTCAAGATGATGTTCTAAGGAAGAACTACATCTCACAGCCACCTAATAGCAATATTGGCCATGAAGCCAATGCTAGTAGCTACAAGGTGATGAATATTCTCACGAAGGAGAGGGGCAAGAAGGATAAGACCGTGGGTCGCACGTTATTGATCCTTTTCAGTCTAAGAAGAATGGCAAATGACAGCATGAGGCACACCTCGCCATTGCAGGCATAGAGGGTCCACAACCATTAGTTGCACTAATGGATGTGGATAGCCCAGCAGCAGCCCCCATCACTCTTCCTTTAGACATCGCAGCGGCAGCAGCCGTAGTTGCCCAAGAGGAGAAGATCACCATGGAGCATATTTAGGCAGAAGTTCCTGAATAATTCGCTGATTCAATCTAGTACACTCATTGCACTTGGATCTTCTATAGTAACTTGCAGTTTGCACTTGAAGCAGAACATTGAATTATTTTTGAATAATGGTTGTAAGCTCTAGGAGAGCAAAGCATTAAAACTCTTATGATGAGTCCTGCAAGACTTATTCCCGTATTTATAATAGCAAGTTATGTTCTGATATTTGAAGTATTTTATTTATGTGTTGCTTGCTTTTTACTGCATATTAATAAAGTATATTATATTAGAACGTGTGTGGCACTCTATGGAGGAAGTGTGCTTAGCAGGTAGCGGCACGACAAATACCATCCTGAGAGAAATGGAATTTTTTTCAATCGATCAGCAAGAATGTTAGTAGTCTTACGACAATCACAAACAACAATACTTGTATAATAGGCTCAGGAAGGGCCATAATTATACTCCCAATGGGCACAACTTTAGTCATTGAAGAAGACTTGTTGTACCCAGAATCGACTAGAACTCTTAAGGATATTCGCGCTAATGGTTTTCACGTAGAGACTGAAGAAGAATATGGTAAGCAATACCTGCTCATTGCAAAGCGTGAAGAAAATAGAACAATGTTATTAGAATGTCTTCCTTCATATGAAACTGGGCTATACTACACTAATATTAAGACACCTGTAGCCTATACTACCCTGGAAATCGAATTTAGAAGCTTTGAACTTTTCTATCTCTAGCATGATAGATTATGCCGCCTAAATCTTAGGATGATGAGAAATATAATTAACAATTCACAGGGACATAACATCAATGTAAAAACTTTTTCGAATCAGAAAGATTTTGTGTGCCCTGCATGTATCACAGGGAAATTAATTACTGGACCTTCTGCTCTGAAAGCGTAGGATGAAGTCCCTACATTCCTGGACCGTATCCAGGGAGACATTTGTGGTCCTATATAGCCCATGTCAGGGCCATTTAGGAATTTTATAATGCTCATCGATGCTTCCTCGGAATGGTCGCACGTATGTTTATTGTCTACGAGAAAACACGCTATTGCAAAGCTAATCTTGCAGATAATTGAAATTGAAAAATAATTTCCCTGATCATCATGTGAAGTCCACCAGATTGGACAACGCTGGAGAATTTACTCCAAAGACATTTGATGATTATTGTATGGTAATAGAAATTAAAGTTGAATATTTTGTACCGCATGTTCATACCCAGAATGGACTAGCAGATCTTTGAAGAATTGTAATTTACAAACTACATGTTGGGGACACGCAGTCCTGCTCGTAGCAGCTCTCATCAATTTTAGACCATTGGCATATAACATCCATTCACCTATACAACTAGCGCAAGGGTCAACACCGAAAATTTCTCATCTTCGCAGGTTTGGTTGCAAGGTTTTTGTACCTATACCACCACAGCAGCGAACTGCAATGTGCCTTCTCGGAAGTCTGTGATATACGTTGGTTATGAGACAACATCCATAATCAAGTATTTGGACCCTATGACTGGAGTTTTCATAATGCCTGATTCGCTGATAGTACATTAGATGATGTTAGTTTCCGTCATTAGGGGGAGGAAATCAACCCTTAATGAAAATGTTGAGAAATAACGTGGCAAGCCACGAGAAGTCCAGAAGACAATTGAAGTCTAGAAGACAATTGAAATCTAGAAGGTAATTGAAATCTATGTATATGAGCCGCGCACTAGTAAAGCAAATAAAAAGTCTAAAAGACAAGAGAAGTTCAAAAGATAATTGAAGTTCAGAAGACAATTGAAGTCCAGAAGATAATTGATTTGCAAACATTAGCGAATCAACTACCAGACCACTTTAGTGTTTTGAAGAGTGTGACCAAGTCGCATTTGCCTGCAAGCAATGCACCGGAGAGGGCTGAAATACCAATGAAGATATCCCTAATCCCGTCCTAAGGCCTCTGAAAGAACGAGAACTCCTGTCCCTCGAATCCAAAGTAACCGGGGACGTCTGGTGAAAAAAGGATAAGAAGGACTTGACACAGTCGATCACCGAAGTTTCCTAGAACTAGAAGGGGGGCCAGTTGAGACTTAGCACCGGTATGGAACATTCAAAAAGACATACTAGAATTGAACATCTCCATGAAGAGAGACATCAGCATGGATATGTGCGCACACATCGGAGCTGAAAAACTAAAGAGACTTACCCCGCAATTGGAAGCAGTGGTGAGCAAGTAGAAGCATTGAGAAGAACTCTCTCTTGAAGAAATAGCTATAAATTTTGTGATCTCGGGAGAATCTAAGAATAAGACAACATCCAATGTCGACAGTTATTTTGTAAAGAAAATTGCCACAATCATTGATCTTGATCCGGAGCCTGCATCGCTCGCCGAAAGAAAGAAAAGTTCAAATTGGAAAGATTGGAAGAAGGCAATAGAAACTGAATTATTCTCTTTGAATAAAAGAGAGGTGTTTGGGCCTGTAAGCCGCACGTCTCCCCATGTGCACCCTGTAGGACATAAGTGAGTATTTGTTCGAAAAAGAAATGAAAAGAAGCAAGGCTCGTTGCACAAGGTTTCACTCAACATCCAGGAGATGATTATGAAGAAACCTATTCCCGGTCATGGGTGGAACTCCCTTTAGATATTTATCTCAATGGCAGTGAATTTGAAGTTATAAGTGAAATTGATGGATGGAGTACCAGCATACCTTTATGAAATATTGGATTCGGACATTTATATGAAGATACCTGAATGTATCCTTGTCCCGGACTAAGACATAGCATATAGAAATCTGTACAGTGTGAAACTCAGAAAGTCACTGTACGAAATTAAGCAGTCAGACAAAATATGGTATACTCATTTAAAGCGACTTTCTATACAAGAAAGGCTTCACGAACAATGAGAATAAACCATGTGTATTTATACAACGATCCCAGGATGGATTTTGTATAATCTCAGTGTATGAAGATGATCTGAATATCATCGGAACCCTGAAGGATATTAAGAAAGCAAGCTCTTACCTGGAGTCGGAGTTCGAAATAAAAGGTTTAGGTAAAACCAAATAATTCCTAGGCTTGCAGCTTGAGCATACCCCTGAAGGGATATTAATGCATCAGTCAACCTACACTCAGAAGATGTTAAGAAAGGTTTGACTTTGAAAAGGCATACCCTCTGAAAGTGTCAATGGTCGGGAGATCTTTGCAGCAAGACAAAAACATGTCTAGACCTAGAGAAGAGGGGGAGGAAGTCCTGGGACCGGAATTCTCATACTTAAGTGCAATAGGAGCACTCATGTATTTAGCAAATTGTACTAGAACGGACATTGTATTTGCCATAAACCTACTAGCAAGGTATAGTATAAAATCTACCAAATGCATTGGTAGGGAATGAAGAATATCTTACGACACCTCCAAAAAAACCAAGAACTTGGTCTGTTCTACGAAAAAAATCAAGATCTTAATATGACTGTCTATGCGGATGACAGGTGCCTGTAGGACCCGCATACAGTCAAATAGCAAACATGCTATGTATTCCAATATGGTGGAACTGCAATTCTATGGAAATCGTCTAAGCAGAGTCTTGTATCGACTTCGATGAACCACTCGAAAATAATATCATTGTACGAGGTTGGCAGTAATTCTACAAGGAAGGTTGGCAGTAATGTTTAATCAATGTCATCCCTTAATTATTTTCTGCAGTTCATCTGTCCATTTCCGATATTTAATTATTTACTCGAGACTCAAAAGGTAAATGTATGCATCATATGTTAACTGCCCCTGTCATACAAGGCTAAAGGCTCGCAGAGCCCCCAATTTATGAAACTGAATATCAATGAGTGATATTTTGAGTGATACAATTAAAGTTTATCATGATCAAATAGGCTAAGTTGTATTAAGACAAATCCAACTATAGAATTCCATTGTGGTATATTCGTTTCAATTTTTTGAACTCATGATGTGCACCATTCAGATAATATGATATTAGCAACATCCACAGTATCAGCTTCCATGAAATATCTATTCTATGTCAGTGGCATGCTCATGGAAGGTCGATGCGAGTGACAGGAAGTGAATACGTATTACTTCATAAGCGACCTTCTTCATTTCCTTATATCCATGCTCTTCTTCATACCTTTTCTTCCAGTGATGGCCATTTTTCCTATTAGCGCAGTGTGGAATTTGGTGATTGATCTTTTTTTGCTGATATCAGGAGTTGGGTGTCCTACTGTACTTGGTATGTGAGCTCTATGAAACCTTCTGCAATTTCGTAGTGCAGATTATACTTGCTGCAGAAAGATAAGATTAGTTTCATTGCCCTGATTTTTTTCCATGTTCGAACTTGGGCCATCTGAAGCAGTTGAGTAATATGTTAAGCAAATGCATATCATTTTCATTTGTTTGATTGTATTAACAACTGACTTTGTCATTGTCTACTCTATTTTTTCACTAGGTTTTCTTGCCAATTTTCTGCCCCCTCTTGTTACAATATAATCTATCGAGTCATTCTGTAAATAATTCTCTGGTTATATTTCAGTTCCTTTTTTACCAGTAATTAAATCAACCTATTTAATATGTTCATTGCTGCGTTGTGATTCTGCATCTCGTTCCTAATCCGATAACAATAAAACAGGCAGCTGCAAGCATGGGCGCGCAAGATTTTGAGGGTGCAATATATGATAGCGTGGGTGACCGTCCTTCAAGCCGCAGCTTCCTTACATGGGATATATTTTGTTTATCATCTAGTAAACACCTTTAACAGTTATGAATTTTCATGACTAATGCTATTTTCTTTGTAGAAAAGAGCATTCTATATCTCAAGGCAGCTTTGCGATAAAAATTTAATGATTCTCCAAACTTGATTGGATTGAGGTTTGGACAGAAACGATAATGTAACTATTCTTGTAGTTGATTAGATTTCTAACTTTTTTCGAGAACCTGCATTAAACTTGTAACTTGGCAAGACAAGACAAGACTTGTATTTTTAGGAAGTCAAGACAACTCAGTTGCAAACCCCCTGGTCCTTGTCATGGTTCGATTGGGGGCTTGTTGAGGTCCTTATTATGTTGATTGGGGTTGATTATACTGAACAAACATGGGATGCAACAGAAGTTGGATGAGATTAATCACGAACTGAGCCATCTTGTTTTTGCCCCTCTAAGAAACACACCATCTCTTGTGAATTATAAATGGAATTCATGATGAGGTTAACACATTCATTTCCAGCTAGGTTCAAATGTTGTCCGGTTGGCATTTTCTAGGACCATGTCATCTACCATGTGTTTACCAAATGAAGATTTGATTTAAAAATTTCCTGAAACATGGCCAGCTACCAAGTTATGGTTATTTGATTATTTTATAGGTATAGATACTTTCTTGACAAATTCTTCAGCAGTCATAGATAGACTTCTTATCAAATTATCAGGTCCTCTGCAAGCTACAGAAAATAACTCACTAGCAGGCGAAACATGTTGTTTCACTATACGCTTATCGCATAAAAACACAGCACTGTAACTTTTAGGCACTGGCTATGCATTTGCTGTGCCATGCTTTGCACCTGATGTGATTGATGATTCTGGAACATCAAGCTGTGGACCTTGAAAGTTCACTGCAAAAGGCATATGGAAGAGGTTATAAGGGAGCCAGATAGAGGTAAGTAATCATCTTAATATTTAAAAACTCCTGCTTATGTCATATTACATTTCTTGATGCGGCGCCAACTGTATTGCACGAACCTTTTATAGCTTTTATGCTTGCGCTTTGCCATGTGTATGTACCTACCTGTATTTGCACATAAGGATTTGTTTATTCATCACAAAGTTGAACTGCGATCCTCAATTCTTGCAAAACATTATGCTTCTTCTGGGTAGCAGTGCACAGCCTTGTTCAACTTGGAATTACATGGTACAAAAATGATTTATCAGTTTTCAGTTTCTAGTCTGTGGAATAGTTGTTACGTTATGGATTTCTTCGTGACTGTCTCTTTCCTGGTAAATGTTTATCAAGCAACTATGCTGGGTTGCTGACCTATGCTGACAAGTGACAAGTGACGTGTGGCTACTGTTAAATCTGTCATGATTTTTGCTTACAAGTGACAATTGTTCTAGTTAACCTTATTTTACAACATTATACTCTGGGAAATGGGAATACTCTTTAAGAATATTATTTATAAATTTTATGATCTTCTTTTCCCATGTGCTGTGGAGATGTATATGATAAAACATAATCTGCTCAAGTTGAATTTTAGTTTATAAACCTGCCTTTTATCAATTCAATGTTCTGTTAAAGAACGATGTGAAACTTGGCTGTAAACTTGCATCACCAGGAAAGAATTGCAGAGAGCTCACCTGCCATCTTCACCTTACTGATGCATGCAACTTCCATTCGTTTGGTTTCTGACTTTTGATTTTGCAGATAACAGGATATGCTATTCAATTCTTTCTCCAGATGTTACAAGACCAATTCCGAATGCTTAAGGCTTTCAGCGACAGAAATGCAGTGCTACTGCACCAATGGCCGCCGATGGTGAGATGGGACACCCAAAAATTAACTGAAGCTGTACATAGGGGGAGGATGAACTAGATTTAGAAAGCCACAAACCATAGGCACGGTGAGTCTAGGCAAATACATCAGGGGAAAATATCTCACTTATACGTTGCTGTTGATTTTGCTCTTTTCAGTATGCTCGTTGATTTATACATTCTTTCTAAGTAAATCATATTCGTTCAATGTGGTAAATTGTCAGGTTGGGTCAAGTATTATTGGAGGCTTCTGAGTAACAGTAATTAAGTTTTACAGTGGAGAAATTTACAGTATCATCCGCTGAAAAAGTACACTTACTGCATATATGATATTCTTAATTTGACCTCATTGTTTGCACAGTTTTTTTTCTTCAAGAGCACCCAACCTATATTATATTGCTCCAGCATCTGCATCGTATCAACGCTTTGCCCAGGTTTCTTAAAAAATCGCTAAGCTCAGTACAGGTAGGCAAGTGACAGCCTACAGTGGGCGGGGGCCCCTTGTCTGAAATCTATAATAACTACCAACCAGAATTAGTAGCATTGGATACCTGCACTGCATTCCAGTGCTGCAACTACCATTTTGTTTTGAGTTGGCACTTTTCTGGACGCCTGTAGGAATGATTATGTTTGTTTTTCTCCTGTGAGAATGCCTCCCCTTGGACCAAAGGATCGGGATCTCATTTGTTCATTTCTGATTCAATATATGCGTGAGACTGAAGTTTACCATGTTGATGTCTTTTTGTTCAGAAGCTACTACTGAGCTCTAACTAAGCGTTACATCCCAAATCCCACCTCCTGTGATGTATCAAATGTGAACCTGCTCTGAAGTGAAGGTGCAAGATCATAATCTGAGCAGTCTAATCATGCGTGGGACGATTTCGGATTTTTCATCTGTTGTGTCTGTTATGAATATTGTGTGTATATTGAAGAGGCCCAATGGGCAATATATATAAGTACAAGAGTGCAGATAAGGAAATATAAAGACTCTATTCTATCTCTAACACCCCCATGAAATGCAAGGCGTATGCAATAGCATTGCATTTGGAAAGATGACACTAAAATATGAAAAATCCAAAGTCCGAGTCTTGATAATGTCGTCGTAGCATGCAGCTCTTGGAAAATATGTCGATAAAGATCTCCTCCCATCAAGGTTCGCAACAAAGTCAACCGCGGCAACATGGCGAAGAAGATGATGACACCACAAAAGATAAAGCTGTCCGTCGAATAGGAATAGATATAAGCATGGCAGCGTGATCGAAGCCCAAGGCAGCGCGCGGTGCACGAAGCGCAGCGAAACGCGATGCACAAGAAGCGCAACAAAGGCGCGAGAGCACAAGCGCAACGGATGCACAGATGCAAAAAAGCGCGACGCAATGCACAAGAAGCGCAACAGAGACGCAGTGCAGAAGAAGCGTGGCGCAATGCACAAAAAATACACCGGAGACGCAATGCGGAAGAAGCGCGTGCCTTAAAAGCGGGTGGCGGATCTGCAGCGGTTCGAGGAAATTTGACAGACTTGGATGAACGCAGCGGAAGAAAAACGACACAAAAAAAAAGAAAGAAAGGAGCAGCAGCAGTCATCCAAGAAAGGATCCGGGCACTACCGAGCCATCCAATAGCAGCATCACAACCGAGCCTCCCACTAGCCAACCCAACCGGGCCAATAGATGCTCCTCGGTAGAACAAAGCGGCAGCCACACATAGCGGCGGCAGCCAAGAGGAGGCGGCGCGCGAGAGAGGCCGGCGGCGGCGATGGAGAGGAAGGCCAAGAAAGAAGGCAACGGATCCATTGTTGCGAGAGGAGAGGCGGAGCGGCCGGGCACTGCGTCGGGCGGCCCGATCTAGGCGTCGTCGTCTGAGGCGACAAAGAGGCCACATCAGCGCTCGGAGGTGGCATCGGCGGGCGCGTCGGCGCCGCGAGGCACCTCGACCTTGATCGTAGCGAGCCACCGAAGGAAGAGCTCGATCTGTGGCGGCGGCAACGAAGAGGAGAGTCCGGCGATAGCGATTTGGATCGGGAGGACTCCTCGGCCTTTCCTCGAACATCTCGTCTGTCGTCATCGTCCGTGCGTGCAACCATGGCCACCGAGAGAGAGTCGACGCGTGCGCCCGACGAGGCGGCGGTGTCGAATCCGGCGGCGGCAGCGGATCCGGTCGATCCGGGCCCTCGAGGCGTGGCGCGGCGGATCCGGCCTATTCGGGCGGCGACTACCGAGCACGCACATCCACTTGGACTCGTCGGCGATGATGACGAAGAAGCGGAGCAAGGTCGGCGAAGTCAAGCAAGCGGCGCGGATCCGGGCGAGCGCCGACGAGAGCGCCCGGGCGAAGATCGGTCCTCCCGGGCAGCGCTTCGCGGAGGGCGAGCGGAGGCTAAAGCCGGCCGGCGGCGTGCTCTGGTAATCTTAAACCCTAATCGGGCTCGATACCATGTTATGAATATTGTGTGTATATTGAAGAGCGATGGGCGATATATATAGAGTCTGAGCAGTGCAGATAAGGAAATATAAAAGACTCCTATTCTATCTCTAACAGTGTCATGGGGCTCTGGCAGCAAGGAGATCAGACATATGTGGATCATTTCCATACCTATCAGACTGGTAAAATTTTGACTTCACATTCTCCTAATTTAAGGTTGGTTTCCGCTTTGCGCCATGACATATTTAACCTTGTAGCCTGAGGGGATCGATTTCATTTCAGATCCTGGAGACCTGGACCGAATGGGCACTAGTACCGGTGTTTCCATCAGGAGCTGTTGGCAGATAGATTCTCTGCCCGCTTTTCTCGCGGCGCAATCAAAACAGCTTTCGTTTTCTTTTCCTTTTCCTTTTCCTTTTCCTTTCTCAAGGACAACCTGGCTGATTGGGACACACCGGTGGGTTATCGCCATTCATCTTGCCTTGAGTAATCCCATTGAACCCGTTTGCCTGTAATGGTTTATCTGCTAGTCTCCCTCGGCTCGATCCATGTCAGTCGAATCCGGAACCGGCGGTGTGTTGTGTGGTTTCTCGGCAAATGGCAGGCGCAGATGATTTTGCTCTTTTTAATACTACTGTTTTTATCATCATCTCACAATTGCTTAATGTTCTGGAAATCACGAACAGTTCAATGAGGCAAGAAAGTCGTCGTCCCTGTACTCTAGAGGTGCTACTCCGTTGCATTGTTGACGTCTGGAATGTATATGCACGAAATGGATTTTTTTTAGCCACGACTAGGAATCGAACTCAGAACCTTCTACTTGAACAGCGCTCTAATCGTCCGGAGATGCTGTGAAAGTAAAATACTTTTGTCGCGTGTGATTAGGGAAAACACCTAATGTCGGACCCGGATTTCGTAATCCAGAATCCTCTGTGATAAAGCTGCGCTATTCCCTGGATCGATGAATAGCGCTCACGATACACATTCTTGAATCATTTCATACATCGCGTGAGACCAAATCATTCATTAATACAAGCATTAGAGTTCAAATAGACCACGTCGGTCGAGTTTACAATAGGGCGATCGGGCCAAATGAGTTCATTACAAAACCTCGATGCGATGGCGAGCGAAGGGTAGAGTAGAGCAAGTCTCTCCACAAGCAAGCGATCGGGTACCGTATGTACGACCGATATTAGCCAAGGCTTGGATAATATAGGATGTACACGAGTACCAACAGAGCAACCAGGTGAGCGAGACCTAGACTAAGGAGCTACACTACTCTTCTTCATTTCCTTGCTCCTCGGTGTCGTGTCCTCGTAGTAGACGTAAACTCCATGATCTGCGGGTTCTGAGGGTTGGGGAGAGCGAGGATGAGCACAACTTCCGTGCTCGCGAGCCAACACACAGAATGCAAAATTATACATGCAAGGCTTAACAAGGATGGCTCGGGTTCTTTTATTTGCGCAAAGCAATATTTTAAATACCAATATTAGAAAGGCCTATCACTTAGCATTTTTAACCAAATTGCACTTTGTTAAAGAGATTATTTATGCAATATTTATAACAGCGGAGGTTACCTCCACCTCATGCTTATTTTTGATAGTGGTTACATCCACCACTTAACATCACTGGGGTACATCCACTCAGGGAAAAACCAAAACCGGGGTTACAACGACCCAACACATTTTATCCCACCCACAAAGTTTTATAAATAGAACTAACTCATGTAAGTTCCCATGTCCGCCCTTGACCGTGGGCACGACTATTCGAACAGTTTATTACACTCTGTAGAGGTTGTACACTTTACCCACAAGAGACAATCATCTTGACATATACACATGTTTCCGTAGACATGTGAGTCAAGGGAAGATCGTCACAAGGCCTTTACAATGCATCCCCCAGTATTTGTTACACCCGCTAAGGTTTCACCTGAGAAGGGTTACGCTCACATAGACCCGTCAACCCCTTTCCCAGACCCCCTCTTGCGCCACACGACTTACACTCACACAGATCCGTAAGTCGTACACCCCAACCCATAACCACAAAGGCTTATGGCGTAGCGGGTTATCTGCCTGGTGCAACTCATACTAACGGATACAAATTATTTAGCCAGGTCGACACCATTATAGACATGTGGTTGTACTGTTGTACATTAGGAGGTCATCACAGGATTAAGTCCTTATGGACCATCTGGGCGGTTCATACCACATACCATCCACAAACCAACATTCCTTGGGCTGCATTAGCACCCACCAACATACCATCCATCATACCATCCGCCCAGATGTGATAAGCAATTCTTAGGGTTTTGAGAGGTAGGAAAATACATCAACACAACCATCTCAGTCATTTACATCCAATGACTGCCCAAAAACCATGTTTATTTTTAAAAGATGATGAATGGGGTAGATAATACCCCGATACTTAAGCAAGGCTAGCATGGCGCTTAAGTATAGCCTATAACTAGTATAGTTACCATATATTTACTAGGGTGACAATGGCTTAGGGTAACTCAATTATCAAGGGATGGTGTATTAATATTTCAACATCAAATGAGCATTTAACTACCTTAGGGTATTTAACATACATTTGCATAAGGAAATTAAAGCATGCAATTTGATAATTTAAAAGAACATAATTTGCATAAAATGTAGGTTCAATATGATCAAAGTGTTGACTCGCCTGGGTCTAGGTCTAGGTGATCCGGATACTCTTGAGCTTGATCAAAGTGGGGGTCTCCGGCTTCTCCGAACTCTACGCGATCGATCGTACCGGAAAAGAGACAAGCGATCAAATAAAATAATTAAATAACAATACTCAACAAATGAACTCCAAAATAAACCAAACTAGCACCAAAAGAAAGAGCTTGATTTTAGAAAATTTTAGAAACAAACTTCACAATTTTTGGAGTTAAAATGGGGAAGAAATAAATATTTGAAGTCTCTCTTTTAAAATAAAAAAGAAAAGGGAAAGAAAATCCACAAGAAAAAGAAAAAGAAAAAGCGGTCCACGGCAGATTCGGCCCGCGTGAGCGGGCAGAGAGTGCAGCGCAGCCCACACTGGCGCTCAGCGCGCGCGCGGCCACACAAACGCAGGCGAGGCCCACGGCGCGACGCCTGAGCGGAAGAAAGGAGGGGCTCGGCCGAGGTCGAGGAGGGCAATGGGCGCGCGCACGCGAGAGAAGGGGCTTGGAGGCGCAGCAGCGGTGGTCGGAGGAGGTGACGGCGCTCGGGGAGAAGAAGGCGGCGACGACGACCGGAGAAGAGCGGGCGCGAAGAGGACAACGACGGAGAAGAGGGCTCGGGGCGGCGACGGCGACCGGAGGAGGTAGGCTCAGCTCCCTATTCTTCTTTCTTCCTCTGCTCTCTTGATCTTCTACCCCTTGCTTCTTCTTTGCTCGGGAACGGTAGAGGGTGAGGGAGATGGGGTTCAGCCGGAAGGGGGGAGGCTTTATAGTCGAAGGGGGCTTTGGATCCGGGGAGGGAGAGGGTAGCCGTTGACGCGGGCGACGCAAGAACCGAGGGTGGTATGTCGCGGCCAGCGAGTTTGGCCGAATGCGGCAGCGCGGCCGAGGCGGGCACGGGAGCAGGTCCGTGAGGAGGGAGAAGGGGCGACGGGGAGAGGGCGCGGTGGCCGAGGCGCTGCCACGGCCAGGGGCGACGGCAGGCTAGGGAGGTAGGGCTAGGGTTAGAGTTAGAGCGATTTGGGGGAGGAAGCTCGGTGCTTTCGGGGGGGGAACCGAGCCTTAGCAAAAAGGGGAAAACTTTGGGGGGGGGAAGAACCCTAGATCACATGAAGAGCTCGCAACGGGCAAGCTTCAAAGTTGGGCAAAAGATCTTTGAAGATCTTGCTCGAAATTGGGGGGATTTGGGGTGTTACACCTAAGCAAAAGCAAGGAGACAAGCTTCAGCAACAAGACATGAAGCCCAAACCTGTAGTGGCGTCGCCGTGGACGAATTTTTTTAGATAATGGAAGTACAGCTGCTGGTATCTGTATTAACTAAGGATGTATACAATTATTACACCACTATCAGCTAAAATGTTAAAATAAAAAGATCAAAAGTCAACAATGACAAACAAATTGTTATGCAAAGGTTAGCCTAAAAAACCACCTAGCCCCGCCTCTGAGACCAACCAGGAGATCGTCAACATACGAACAGTAATTACGCAGCAAAGAGGTGATGATGGGTCAGTCTCCGTAGCGACACCTCCAAGAAGGGATACGATTCACGTCGTCGTCGCCAGATCCAACCAACGAAGGTCATATCAGGAGTTTTCACTTCGGAGCTCAGGTACCGGTGCTCCAAAGCAACGCCGCTCAGATCGACGTCGTTGCCGGATCTAACCAGCGAAGGCCAGATCAAGAGTTTTCACCCCGGATCGAAGGTACCAGCGCTCCAAGACCACACCGCATCATGACCTCGTCGCTGGATCTAACCAATAAAGGCTAGATCACCAAGACGATGACCGCAACATCCCAAACGGTCAATCGCTACCAGGAAGGCAACGTCCACCATAGCCCATGCGTCAACCGGTTAACAATCGTCCACCGGGGAGGAGTCGAGCGCCGCACAAGCCACTGCCATCGAGCCGTCGCGATCTCTACCAACTGCGCCAAATCTAGATCTGCACCGTGCCACCTCTGTCGTCATGCCATTGACGAAGCCGCGCTGCCGGAAGAAGCCGACGGAGAAGGGCCCCAGATCGCCACGCCCAAAGATAAGCCGACGGAGAAGGGCCCTAGATCCAACCCCGACGAAAGTCCATACCGTTAGAAATCGACGAACAGACATTGGGCGCTGGGAGCGCGATGCAGATCAGATACTACCACCGAGAAGAAGAAACCCCGTCGCCACTGCTGGCCGGCCGACGGCCGCCTATGGCAGCGACGAGGAGGAAGGGAGAAGGAGAGGGGGCTTTTTGGTGGCGGCTAGGGTTTTTTGGTGGAGGAAGGGAGGAGTCATCATGGACGAATAACATCGCGATTTCATCTCTTGTTGTAGCCGAAGCACACTCCAAAGCACACACTGGACTGTGTTTTTGACACTCCTCCGCTAGTGATGACAAATTGAAGGTAGTTAGTGCTCACTGCAGAGGCTCGAATGCCTACCGCGCATTGACCGTTGTCCACTGTAGCAGCAAGGAGATGGACGCCACCGGGCTCCGCCATGCCCAAACCACGGCCTGCCACCTGAGCCTATGCCTGCCTGAGCCGCGGCTGACCACAATGTACCCGCGCATTGCCTTGCCAATCCACCGACCACGTGCGCTTGTCTCACCAACACATTGTCTCCTCTCGCACCACCAACCTTGATCCACCATGGCGACATGGAAAGGAAGCGATGCTGGACTTCAAAAGTTTGCATACGAAGAAATCTAAAGTAAAAAAAGAAACATCAAATTGATAGGATTCAGTAGCGATGCTTATCGCCGGCATCGACAACAGACCTGGTGCAGCAGCGTGATTTGGGATAATTGGAGCTTCGGGTGAAGCCAAGGAGGTAGAGTCATGGTGGCTGACTAGACTTGAGGACTAGTTGCCAAGGGGGGAGAGGGAGAGAGGTCACATGAGCAGGAGAGATCCCGGTGAACACAGAGGTCGCGTGAGGCCTACTTTCGTAGATTTTTTTAAATAATATTATTTTAAAAGATAATTATAAAATTAAATAGTCAAAAAAATAATTACCAAGCTAGGTCCCATCGCCAAAGGAAATAGTGGGGAGGTTTCTGTCGCCACTTCAATTGACGACAAGACCGATTTGAATTGGTGATAGGACATGTACCCTCAAAATATACCACTATTTCTAGGAATTTTTAAATATAGCAAATGAGCTCAAAAAATTACTAAATTTTTTGTGGGCCTCCAGACACAGTGTACTAATGTAGTTTTTTCATAATTTTATATGTTCTAAATTTTTCTCCAAAATTCATTTAAGTATACTGTTTGTAGGAATTTCTAAATATATAAAATGAGCTCCAAAAATTATGATTTTTTTTTGTAAGACTCTTTACATAGTGGATTTGATTGTGTAATCTTCCATAATTTTATATGTTCTGAAATTGCCTCGAGACATAAACCCTTAATTTTTTAGACCTAAGCCCTTAATTTTATAGACAATTTCAGAACATATAAAATTATGCAAAAATTACACAATCAAGTCCACTATGTAAGGAACCTTTAAAAATTATAATTTTTTGAGCTCATTTTATACATTTAGAAATTACTATACACAGTATACTTCAATGAATTTTAGAGAAAAATTCCGAATGGATAAAATTATGAAAAAAAATTACACAAGTAAGTGCATTATGTCGGGAGGCTCCACAAAAAAATTGTAATTTTTTTAGCTCATTTAGTATATTTAAAAAATTCTAGAAACAATACTATATTTAATTGGCGACACGGTCTTATCGTCAATTAAACTACCGACAGGAACCTTCCCACTGTTCCATTTGGTGATAGGGTCCCTGTCGCCAATTGAAATAGCAACATGAGTCTATCGCCATTTCAAATGGAGACAGAGATCTAGTTTTGTAATTATTTTTTCGACTATGTAATTTTGCAATTATCTTTTAAAATAACATTATTTTAAAAAAAAAACTCAGAGGTTTCATAGAAAAAAAAATCTTGTGCGCGGTGTTTTCCTAATGTGTACGTCCGAAGTCATATCTGTACCGGCTTGTCCTTTCCTATCACCACATGGATTTTACACGTTTCGGTGGTACTTGTTAAGAAATCGGGCCCAAGCCGGTAGTCCTGGTTCAAAATGGGCTCCTCATCTATCGAGTAGCCTATATAAAGAAGGAGACCCAACCATTGTACTACAGTTTTATAGAAGAGCAATAAAGACAAGCCAGAAGCCCTCATATCTCTCTATTTAATCTACTATTATGTTCTTGCATTGTTCTTATGATTCTGAGTTTGTCTACGAGATAATCGCTCGGACTAGACTCGCCAGCGATGGTTCCTCAACACGTTCTCAGCATGATCGACTCTAGCCTACATCAAGGCCTACTCTACTCAGATCGAAAGGTAACCATCGAAGAATGACACTCGTAGATCGAATCGTTTTCTAGATTGCTTTCAATTCTGCAAATTTGACTTTCTATATTTTTCCTACGGCGCAAATCTGCTCTAATCTACTGCGAGCAGACTTGAAGTCACCGACACAATACCGATCGGTATATTGCATGAAAGAGTAGATGTCGATTACATCATAGATTGTAGATGACAAATCTGTTCTAACCTACCGTGAGCCGACTTGAAGTCGTCGACCAAGCCGATCGGTGGTTGCATGAAAAGAGCAGATGAATATTGCACTATAAATTGTAGATTACATAAACAGTAAAAGAAAAACGGCGTGCGGGCGCCATGCCGCCGTGCCACCACACCGTCTACATGCTTCTTTGCCAGCCGGCACGAAGCTCGCCCGACTGAACGATGCTTGCGCGGCGGCGCGCGCGTGGCGCGCCATCGTTGGCCTGCGGCCATGCTGCGCGCCGCCTCGACAGCACGCCGCCAACGGCCATCTGCACAAAGCGCCGTCGCCCTGGAGCCCACGCGCCGCCGCGAACGCACCTACACGTGCACCACCGCGGGCAGCCGTCTCGCACCTCCGCGTGCCACGCCGAACGCGGCCGCTACTCCGTGACTACCCATCGCAGCACTGCCGGTCGATGTCGCCCCGGCACCGACCTCTCGCTCGGCTCCTCCTGCAGAGGCGTCGCCGCTCGGCCCTTGTCCCGCATGGCCGCACCTCCAAGATCCGGCTTGCTGACCCGCACGGCGCCGGACGAGCGCAACACGCTGCCACCCGACCTAGCATGGCCGCCGGCTCCACCCGCCTCCAACGATGGCCTCGCATAGCCACATCGGCCGCTTGCCGGCCTCCCGCTCGGTTTTCCTCGCCGACTCCGGGTCGCCCATCGCGTCGTGCCTCCCGGTCGCCAACAGCGTCGCAACTCTTGCATGGAGCGCCTCGCCTGAAGCCGCATGAGCGCCGCCTTCGCACAGGTGGTGTCGCCGCCGCGCCTCCCCGGTAGTCTACGCCCGTAGCGCGTCGCCACTCGAAGCCGCATCCATGGTCGCACCGATCGGCGTCGCGTGCGCTCCCCGGCCCGCACGCCTCGTGCCACGCTCCTGCGACGCCCGTAGCGCCGTTGGCCGCGCGTGAGGCCTCTGCACCATGCTATGAGCAGCAACAGCCACCGCCATTAGTGCACAGGGCAAGGGAACCCTAAAGCACCTCCCCTCCTCAGCCCCTTTTGACCCGACCTGCATGGGCCTAATGGACAATAACGGCATGACCCAAAATCGGGCCAGGGGAAGAGAAAAAGGCCGATCGGATAAGAATTCCAAAAAAAGGGGGAAAAAAAAGAGGTAAAAGAAAAAAATCCCAAAAAATTGCATGAAGACCCTCAGAGTTCTGAAAATTACGAGAAAATCTTGCGGATAAGAAATTTTTGCAAAACCCCGAATTGAAAAATTGCGTAGATAATTTTCTTAGAACAAAAAATTGGCGGTTTAACCTCTAAAAATTGCAGGAATAACACGTAAGCAAAATGGAAGAAAGGAAGCACACGAGAGGGCTACGCTATGGTGACGTCGATATTTCTTATCTCTCTAGTCTCCTTAATGACCAGTAGAGATTTATCTTGATTGAAGAAATTTAGGCCTCATGATTAAGCTGGGATGAAGACAAGATCCGTGTGTTAACGTCTTTGAATTTTTGACAACCATGCGTAAATGTAGATGTGGAGATTGAGAAAGGTATGTATGCGTGAGTAGATAATAACGCTTCGTACTAGTCAGAGATTTATGTAATGTCGCACAGTATACGGTTTTTCTCGGTACGATAGTAGATTTTTTCTCTCAAGAACTATGACGTAGAATTCACTAAGGTAACGACAAGCAAGTCGTTCGGTGGAGGGGACGAGGTGTTCGTTCTCACCTATATGGTTTCGATATCTAGGATCGATACAATGTGTCTTATTTAACTAGAGTACACGTGTACGTGTGTTTAATCGGAAAGTGTATGTCCGTGTTTTGTGAGGCTACGATGGCTCCGTAAAATTTCTAGCATGGGTAACGTTATGAAGTACTTGTGAAATGAACTTGTATTATCGTAAAATGAGAAAATTATGACATGCTTTCATTAAAATTTATTCATTCCTCGCAAACTTAAGGATGGAAAAATACAAAATAAAAATCACAGACATGTGCTTAAAAACCAGCAATTACATACTACATAGACGTGTAATACTGTATCTCAGGCATAATCTACCCCATAACTTCGTAAAGTTCATCGGTAAAGTTTGTCGGAGTAGTTTCACACTCCTAAAACTTGATAAGTCTTTCAAGGTGTAATGGTGACAATGCAAGGTTGTAAACTAACCCGCTCAAGTTTGAGATTTGAAATGTGGAGGAAATAAGTCCCATTCTCTCGCATGTCCTAAAACTTAAGTGTAAGTGAGGAGCAAGCTTTGCTCGCTTGGTCGACTTGCATTGACGCAAGCGGTTGGTCGGGGGTTTGATCCTAATCCTCACGAGGATTGTACCGGCTCAGTGGTATAGGAGAGTTTTAGTCTCCCAGTCTGTTATGGTTCAAACGCTACTTTCGTAGGTGTCTCGTGGAGTATGATACTTCTTCTTCTTTAATACGATTTGGATGATGAAAATCCTAGACATAAAAAAAAAAAACTTAAATGGAAGTCCATGACTGTGCACACTGCACAGGCTTCTCAAAGCAGCTAAAGTTAGCTGCCTCTCAAAGCGCGCACACTCTCTCTCCGAAAATTTCTCAACTTCCCAACAGTCTCCCGGAAATTTTTACCTACCGCCTAACAAACAGGAGACCGAGCGCCGCCGCGCGCCCTTCTTCCGTTCTTCGTCACCAATCTCCTCCCATCCACTATTCATTCACGCCGCTTACTTGTTACCGAAAACCTAGTAGCAGTGGTAGAACCACGCGCGGGAGGGCACCTCCCCTTATAAGCCCTCGCCCCCCTCCTCCACCTCTCCCTCCCCTCCCCTCCCCTCTCCCGCCGCCGCCGCCGCCACCTACCAGAGCCTAGGCGCCGGGACCCGCGCACCCTAACTTAACGCCGCCAACCTCCCTCCGGCGCCGCCGTCGCCGCCGAGATCCCGCTGTGGACGGAGAGGAGCAGCAGCTATGTCGTCGGGACGGTACATGGCCTACTCGCCCTCGCCCTCCACCACCCCGCACTCCCCGCGCATCTCCGGTCTCCGCGCCTCCTCCTCTGCCGTCGCCGACCAGGAGAAGTAAGCACGCAAGCAAACACCCTAACCCTCCGCCTCTCACCCCCTGCTTCGTCTCTTGTCGTGTGTGGACGGTGTGTGTTGCGGGGATTAGGGGAAGGAGTAGCGGCCGCCGTCGCCTTTGGGCGGGGTTCGGCTCCGATCGTGCCGGGGAGGCCAGATTCGGGACTTTCCAGTGCGGATTCGATGTGTTTTGGGGATGCCTCCAAGCTTCTGTGACTTGAATCTGATGTAGCCGACGAGGTTTAGTAGGGCTTTTTGGCATCGGATCTGATTCCCTTCGATGAGATCTACGGTATGTGATAAAGGTTGCGTCTTGTCGTAGTTTCACCGGATTTTCGCTGAATTGAACAAGCAGTCGCTCAGTTCAGTGTTTACTTTGCTAGTTTGCTGACGTGGGTGGTCGCGTTATAATTTTAGATACTGTGTCGTTGGATTTTGGGGGATTTTTCTGGCTTTTAACCAAAATTTACGGAGGGGATGAAAGCTGAGTTGGTAAGGCCCGGTGTGTTGTATCACAAGGGTGTCTAATGATTAGTACGTACCTATTTTTTTGTAGGTACCTTGCAGAACTGCTCGCGGAGCGGCACAAACTGAACCCGTTCATCCCAGTGATCCCTCATAGCGTACGGTTGCTGAATCAAGGTGAGCTCTCATGTACTCATGCCATTTCTATTGTGATACATGTGATTACATGAGTGACCAAATACTGGTCGAATTGCTATATCTTACATACATTCAGAATATTCTGTTGCGATGTGGGCATCTTTGACTCTTGCTGCTTGTGTGGCTTGTGTTCCTCCGAATTTGCTTCATGCCTCCATTCATCTTCATAATAATGGACTGCTTATGAGTGGTTGCTCTTTTACCTGCACAAAGAAAGCTGTCTTTGTCTGCAACTGAGCTAGATTTAACACAAAATCAATTATTCATGTTGTGTGCAATTACTTTGTGGAAAGCTGGACATTGTTGAGACAGTAATTATGGTTTTATTCTACCTGGTCACTGTTTAGATTTTGTTTTGTAAAACGAGTACTTATCATTTTCATGACTGCCATTTAGCTAACCCCTACAGTGCTACTTACCGCTTAGTGGTTAATGTTTGTTCTTTTTTCCATTCTAGTTTGAAAACTCTCTCTCTCTCTCTCTCTCTCTCTCTGGGCAGTTATTTATCACATGATCTTTCCATTTCATTTTGCAAGTGTAGTGTATAACTATTCCTGTCTTAGCAAATGACAAAAACTTAACAGTAAGTGAATAATTTTTGTGTCTCTTCACCATCCTCCCTACCTCACTCCCCCACCTTGCCCCCTCATCACCTGCTTTGGTCTCAACTCTCAATCTTCCTCTTCATCAACTCATTCATTGGTCTACGTGCCCAATCTTCTTTGTGAGCTTGCCGTGTACACAACCCTCTTGTTGTAGCTTGGCTCTTGATAAATATGCCTTAACTAACTTGGCCCCAGGTTTGCTGGGTTATGCTTGCCTTGGACTTCATTAAACAAAGTTAATAGGGGTGTGCTGTTTCAAAGAACTGATTTCATAGTACCTCATTTGATGATGATGCCCAATGTGTCAGGATTGGTGATGAGCTTGCAGTCCAGTTCTTTGTTGTTGGCACATGAGTCCTTTTAGGAGGATTCTGATGAGTCAACATGGGAGATGTTGAGTGGGTATCATTTCTTTGGTAGTTTTTTTATGTCTATCTGCTCAGTCTAGCCCACATTAATAAGATAATACTGTAGTGCCATTGGTTCATTTTGTGAACTTAGTACTTCTTGGCTCTTTGAGTTTCTCAGTGGGCACGGTATTTGTTGAGATTTCATGCACTTGAGTTGTTTAGCAACATATGCAGCAAAGGTTGCTAACAGTTTGAGGAACAGAGAATGTTGGTCACAGTGTAATACACCCTTGCTGGATTGTTCAATGAGAGGCAACAATACTCTGGTAGAATGGAGGTTTATTTAGTGATTTATGATTTATGAATGCTTGGTTAACATTTTGGCCTGCTCTGGGTGATTGAGGATGTTAAGATGGCATTTTAGGTTCCTCAAAAAAAAAAAAAGTGGTGTGTTAGGTGGCCATTATGCTTAGTGCCACAGCTTGCATGCTTCTTATAAGGGTGTTTAAGATTCAAATTACATAGGAATGGTGTACCACATCCCACGAATCGTACCCAAGTCGTTGAATCCGGTATGCTGTAGGGGCGTTGTGGTGAATCTGGTGACTATGGGCTGGAGTTGGTGAGAGGATAAAAAAAAATCGATGTGGTGATATGTCTCTCTTCATGAACATGGATGGCATGTCTATGGGGATCAATATACATCCTTCCTTGCTGGGGATCGTTTGTGGTTGAGGAGATTATAAATTTAATGTGTCCACTAGGCAAGCTTTAACTTAGTGGGATGAAAGCCAGTGTGCTTACTTATACTTGCAAACAGACAATAAGTGTACAAAACAGATCCAAACTTTTAATAATGTATTGTACACCTTTTTTTGGCATTGTTTCCGTTTTGCTGTTTTATTGTATATCTATTTGTTTTGTTTTCAATGAGTTTTATCCGTACTAAGTATTTCTTCTGCTACTCAAAAATGTTTTACAGTGTGCATATTAATTACTTATTTTTATTTGCATATCTTCTCAGCATAAATATTTTAGGGCTATACAACTAACTATATATGGATTTGCAGTTGACACTGTTATGACTTTGTTAACTTTATTGTAACGGGACGAAAAGTTCTTTCAGATTAGCGATTTTACACTAACCCGTCAGGTATATGTATACATTTGCTAATCACTAATTCTAACTGCTAACTTTCTATATCTTGTTCTTGAAATTGCAATGTTGAAGCAGAAATTTTACGTGTTTCCACACTATTGGAGAACGCGTCCCTTTTAAATCAAAGTGGCCTTGAACATGGTAGTCCACTAACAACGGGAGGATTATATTCAAATGGAGCAGCAACTGACATGAATGGGTGGACATCAGCATTTCAATCAGAAGTATGGATACTGACCATTTAACATAACTTACTCTTCATGCCTAATTTACCATTTTTGAAAGCTTAGATCAGGTTTTTTCTAACTGATTTTGACACTACTGAAGCTGATTACATTCTTGGTATTGCCTGGTCCTTATTCTAACTTGCTAACTTTATTATCCATTCCAGGCAGTGGGTCCAAAAGATGCCATTATACTCTTCTCTGTATTGCAATTGTTGGAGTTTGGATAACATGCTAACACTGATTCACTAATTTGTCACCATATGCCGAAAGTCTAACCGATATGTTAGTTAGTTGCCATGCTAACATCAGAGTCTGCTAATTGATCTAACCATGTTACTAGCTATTTTATATTTCCTTGCTGTGCTTGAAATCAGTTTGAGATAATTATTACATGATATGAGTATCTGATTTGGTAAAATAGCGATGCCCTTATGAATCTACATAATATCGATACCGAAATGAATTGTGGTAAACCTATCCTTATTGGTCGTAAATATCATGTTGTCAGCTTTTGGAAACTTTAACTTGTCAATAAAACAACTAACATAGAAGTATAGAACCCACATGCCCAACAGTAGTTGGGCACATCATCACTCTTTAAGCATAATCCTATTACTATTCGGATTGCTCATAAACCATCTGCGGTTGACTATAGTTTTTTACATTTGTCTTGACTTTTGCGCCTTTTCAATTGCTTACTACAAAAGCTACTCCCATTGCTCCGTAGCCAATGCTCTTATTGAAAAAAATAGGTTATAAATGCTCAAGCTGTGACCATTGCAGAGTTCATCAGCTTATAGCTGGCTCGGAGGTTCTCAAGGCAGCTCTACTGGACTAATTGTCAAGAAAACAATGAAGGTTGATATTCCAGTAGACAAATATCCAGCAGTAAGTGTGCTGTTTCCTAAGTTGTTATACTCTTGAATTGCTATGTCCTCATGCTGCTTTTATGTTTATTTTTCTAGTACAATTTTGTTGGTCGCATCCTTGGTCCTAGAGGAAATTCCTTGAAGCGAGTGGAGGCAACTACCGACTGCCGTGTGTTAATAAGAGGTCGGGGCAGCATTAAAGATCCAGCTCGGGTAAAACTCCTGATACTGTGCTTCTTAATCTCATTAGCCTTTACTCATTACTAGATAGACTGGCAAATCTGGAGTGTACATATTGGTTATGCATTTCAAGCAAGTTTGTCATAAGTATGACTAGAGAAGAACTATATCATTGCCACCTTTCCTATGGTTATGTCACTCTGATCTTTAACCCCATGTGATAGATGGAACCAGGGTTCCAGTTTTTGGTGCCAAACTGACTCCTCTCTGGTTAGCTAAAACCGGCTGTTTTCCAGTTTTCTGCCCAGCAGCTATTTTGTTTTGTTTTTTGTTTATGTATTTTGAAGTTTATATATTTCTCTGAGATTGGATCATAACCAATACACATCCCGTTGAAACTGCATAAAAAAATCACTTGATTTTGGTGCAAAAAGGCCATACCTGTTTCCCCAAAACCGGCCTGTTTCCAGCGGGAACCATCTATCCTTCCAAGTGTTCTTATTTGCCTTTCTGCATGTGTTTATCTTCTGCAAATTTCTGTTTGTGTTGTATTTCAGTGGAATTTACCTTGTCACTTATGCTAATGTTTTGTAGGAGGAAATGATGCGAGGGAAGCCTGGATATGAACATCTGAATGAACCCCTACATATATTGGTTGAGGCGGAGCTGCCTGTTGAAATTATTGATGCTCGTCTGCTGCAAGCCCGTGAGATCCTCGAAGATCTGCTAAAGCCTGTGGTATGTATGTTGTTGATATGTCTATCTTTTGAACTCTTAAACTGGTTTGCTTTTATTTGATCTTAGACCTCGTGAATTATTCTGCAGAACCAATGGCTTAAAAGTTCTTTTTTTCTACTATGCAGGATGAGTCTCAGGACTTCTTCAAGAAGCAGCAGCTCCGGGAGCTTGCAATGCTCAATGGCACCCTCCGTGAAGAAGGAATGCAAAGATCTGGTTCAGCATCCCCTTTCCACAACAGCCTTGGAATGAAGCGAGCCAAGACAAGGGGGTAACAAAGGCAAGTGTTATCAAGGGAGAACCAATCATCTACTCTGAGACCGATACTGAGTATGCCTATGGGTTTGCCTTGCTGGCTAACAGCGGCCCAAGAACGGTCTCGCACCGCCAGCATCGGAGCGGCCCGCACTTGATAATATATATATCTGGAGTTGTGTTTCCTGCTACTGGGGAGGTTTGGTTATGACAACATAGGGTGTTGAGCTATATATTGGGTTGTGCAGAGTTTGGTAGAAACGTGGTTTATGTATTGCTATGAACTGATGACTGGGGTTTTGATACAAGGCTCTGAGCTTGTATTTGAACTTTTGAAGACTATGATCTAAGGATGCTATTTGGGATTGAAGCGATGTTGTAACTAGTTTATGGTCGTACTTATCAGATACTGTCTGTAATAGACAAGCATGCGTGCTTGCGGTATTCTATTCCAACATCTCATTTGAAATTGTCAATGTGTAGCTGTAATGTTGCATTGACCGGTGTATCAATTCTTTCTTAAGCAATTCCGCTATTTCCTAATTTGATCAGGATTCAGGACTGGGATGTTGATTGTAGTATGATTACACGTCCAACTGGGCATCTAACACGCCCAACCCAAGGAATACCACAAGCTCAATTCTCAGTTGACATTGTCAATGTTTAGCTGTAATGTTGTATTGACCGGTATCTCAATTCTGTCTTCAGCAATTTCCATTTTTTCCCTTTAAGAATTTGAAATAATCAGGAATAAGATATTGATTGTAGTTATGCCGTATGTGAGATCTGAAGTACGGCGACACGTCCGACCAAGGATATAAAAAAATCGGACCGAAAAGTTTGCTAGTGAAAAAGGTTACTATGCTTGTTTGCAAGCTAATGGAAGTATTAGAGCTAAGGTAATTAAGTTGAATTGCTTTAAATGAAGCAACAGCATGAAACCTTGCGTTTCTTATCATGATTTTTTTTTTGTCAAACCTGTTTACCGGTAACCGGTCAATTCCACCTGGTAACCAGTCTTAACCCGCTGGTTACCAGTCAAACATTAAAAAAAAATTGGCCGGTTTAAAACCAATAACCGGCACCGGGATGGTCCGATATTTTTTAATATCCGGCATTTGAATGCTTACATCCAACGGAGCATCTACTAACCCAACCAACGGAAGTGAGGAAACTTAAAAATTGAAGAGAAATATTGATCCACGTCTCGAATCAGTATTTTATTGTAAAATTAGCAGTTTTAGCAAATATTTAGAATTAATTTTAGCAGTATTAATCATAATTAAAATATATTTTCAGCAGCATTTAAATGATAAAATTAACATATAAACATGTAAATCTTGCATGTCATTTAAACAGAATAATATGCTCAAAATATAGAACATGACAACAATAGAAATCAGCATAATGCTCATATTTTAATTATTTATTTATTGCTCTCAGATGTCGTGCTGCTCAAGATAAAGTCTTAGCCTCCTTGCCACTAAAGTCTATACTATTCACAAATTGAATATGACAACCAAAATTAGACTTTGAGCTAAAAAATAATGCTTTTCTAATATGCCAACAACTTCTCAAAACCAGCAATATTATACTTTCACCAACAAAGGATTGATTTTGTCACAGTGAAGGAAAAAGTCCACTTTACACACCTTAACTTTTGTGAAAATCAAAAATCACCCTTGAACTACAAAACTGGACACCCAAGCCCCCTCAACTATCAATACCGTTCACTTTACCCCCCTTAACCTAAATTGAGATGGTTTTGTCTGACGTGGCGCTGACATGGCACTGGAATTGACTATTTTGGGCTGACTTGACGCCATGTTAGCAAGAGATTATCGATGTATCGCCCACGTAGATCCCTTCCCCCTACCTTGTCTTCTTCCTCCCCCGGCTGGATCATGCCCACGCCACCTGAGCCGCCCCCGTGCGCCTCTACTACGCCCACTCCACTCCCTGCCACCCGCGTGCCCCGCCTGCGCCCATGCGTGCCTTCCCTGCCGCACCCGTCGCCCAGGACCGCCAAAGTCGCCGCGCGCGTCAGCCCCGCCCCATCGCATCCATGTGCAGAGCCGCCCATGCCGCTCCTCGGGACCGCGCGAGCTCCCCACGCCTCCAATGGCTCCCCTTCCTCTCCTTTTGCTACAAAGAGATCCTGAGCCCCTCACATGCCTCCCCACTTCTCCCCTCATCTCTCTCGGTAAGTCTCCCGGTGAATCACCCGACCGGTTTTCTTCTCCTCTCGGCGAATCCCTTTGTCAGTGGCATCCGAGCTCTTCGTCGCATCAGTCCAATCACCGGCGCCAAGAGCACCGCACCGATGCCTTGAGGACGCCCCAAGCACCGCCAAGCTCCATCTCCCTCTCCGGTGAGCCCTCCGCGCAAGCCACCTACCACCACACGGGGTCGTCGTCGACAAGCCGCCCTGAGCCTCCCTGTCCCTCACCGTCGCTTCCAGTGTGTAACAGCCCAAATTTCAAATTTCAGTAAAAATTAAAAATTATTTACTTTTGTGGTTTTTCTGGAATTTTTAAAAGCTTTTATAATTATTTTAAAGTCCAAAACAAATTTATTTGCAAAATTAAAAGCCAACATAAAGTTGGAAATAACTTTATTAAGTCCAGAATAAGCATGGGAATTTCTGTGAATTTTTCCATAATTTTTGGAGTTATTTTGCTATTTTCTAAAGCTTTATTGAATTACCAGAATTAAATCAAATCAAAAATCAAAATAAAATCAAAACTCAGTTTGGGCCGAAACCCAAATCTCCACACCCTCGCACCCACGCACCCCCTCTCCATCCACCGTTGGATCAAAATCCAACGCACGCGCCACATCCTATCTCCACCGCTGGATCTTGAACCAACGGTCAAGATCTTTTGTAACCTCCGCATAGTCCGAATATCATAATCAATGTGAGTCGTGCGATCTTAATCTAACGGCCAGAATCGCCCATCTCCTTCCACGTCGCCTCTAATGATCGTGACCGTTTGATCAAAATCCAACAGCCCATACTCTTTCTTCCTTCTCGCCTTCTTCTCCGCGTCGCCTCGCGAAACCACCGCCACGACCGAGTCGAGGAGCTCAGATTTCCCCGCGTCCTGCTCACCCTCTCGTCACATAGTCGCGCGCAACGGTTCCGCCACTCCTCGCCGCCCCCACTCCTCCCTCAACCCCTCTTCTCGCGCACGTTCTCGCCGAAATCGCCGCCGCGCCCGAAACCGCCGCCGCACGTCCCCCACGTCGCCGTCGCTCCAGGTCTCCCCTCACCCTATAAAAGGAAGCCCCGCGAGCCTCTTCTCCTCCTCCACCTTTCCCCCTCACTCATTCCTCCTCATACGCCCCAGCGTCGCCAGAATCGCCCGTGGAAGCTTCTCCGCCGCGATCGTTTTCTTCTCGATTCCGCGCCCCGACGACGCTCCGTCCTCGCCGCCATCACGGCGGCTTCGCCACACCATCGCCGACTTCGGTCGCGGCCTCGCCGCCGGCGCCACCGGAGCATCTACTTCGTCGATGCCCGTGCCGCGCCACCGCCTTCTTCTCACCGCCGACCACCTCCGACGACCCCTCACGTCCAATCTGGTATCAACGAGTTCGCAATAGCCTCCCCTAGCTTTTGGTACCATCCACCGCCGCTGAGCCGCCGCCGAACGTCGTTGTCGTACGAGTCCAAAGGTCGCCGCCGTCAAGCTGACATGGCATGGCCACCTCACGGCCACGCGTACGACATCTGTGCGCCACCTCAGCAAAACAGCCCGCGTGGCGCCGTGTCAGCGCCACGCTTATGCGAGCATGCCACCTCAGATCCCACTCGCTCGGTAGACCTAGTCTACCGTGAGCCGAGCCACCGACACGTAAGGCCCACTTGCCAGAATTTGTTTTAATTCCTTTAAATTCCGAAATTCTGTTGCTGGCGTCAACATTGAGGAATAAATAGATTTTTCAGTAGAAAAATAATTCGGGAAATTCAATTAAATTTCAGATTTAGGTTTAAAACTTCAAAAATTCATAACTTTTGCATCTGAACTCCAAATTGGGTGGTTCAAGTTGCAAAATTTGTATAAAATTATAATCTAGCTAACTAAATCAAAATATTTCAATTTAGAGTTAATTTGAACTATGATTTTAAATTTATTTGAATTTGAATTTGTCGTATTTTCGCGTTTAGACTTCGACGACTCCGGAGAGTTCGACCAATCTAAAAACCTAGAATTCCAAGACATCAACGAAGGCAAGTTACAACATTGACCATATTGCCCCTAGTATTTTAAGTTATTTTCAGCTTTTAAATTATTTAATGCATGCATATGTTTGTATAAATATTTTAATGTCCTGTTTTATATATAGTTACTCCCATGTTTAATTGTATGGTCAATTTGGATATTGTACTTGACTACCTTGACACCATAGACAAAATATTCTCAAAACTAGACATATGCTTAGCCAGGCTTAGTTCACACTTAAAGAATTTGGGAGGGTTTAACCAAATTTCTTACAAATTAGTTTCAAACTTGACATTGTGGTATTGCTTTACCACATGGATTTATAAAAAGAGTTTTATTCTAAATAAAATTAAAAATGGGTTTGGACTATGGTGAAATGGTCGGAATGGTGGGTGCAGGTTTATACACAGGATTGATCTGGTTAAGATTAAGGCCCACGGATAGTAGAAATGACACCCAAGCCAATTGAGGACTGGTCTTTGAGCCGCTTATTGCTATGCCTTACCGTACCACCACACGTCCTGTATGGGCAGGATTTGGCTAATTAATTTGGAATGCTTTAGTGTATTTATGTCATGTTGATATGTGGGTGTCGGTTAGATTTTTATTCCCACTTGGCGCAAAAGGGGGCTTCCGGAGGACGGTTAGTCCAAAGGGGCGAAACCTTAGCGGGCATGAGTACACTAGGACAGAACATTGTAAAGGTCTCATGGTAATTGCTCAGTCACACGCCTACGGAAGCGTGTATTGACCGACATAACGAGCATGTCACCTCGTGTGGGTAAAGTTGTACCAACTCTGCAGAGTAGAAACTATTCGAATAGCGCGTCATGATCATGGACATGCTAGCGGGCCACTTAAAGTTAGAATTATTTTTTGTTTTTAAATGCTTTATTAAATGTTGAGGATGGTTAATCCTTATGAAAAATTGGGCGGGGAGCCAAGTGTTAGGAGGGGATCCTTCACTTAATCATTGGAGGTTATCCATATTACAATGTTGTCATTTTAAAATATGATTTTAGTCATAGTATAAAACTGCCTTAGAAATTACTATGATTATTTAAACTGAAAATGATGTTTATGCAAAACAACCTCTGCCATACTCACTTGCTACCTTATGCATACATTTTAATTCAATATTGGGTGTAGCTTGCGAGCACGGAAGTTGTGCTCATCCTTGCTGAATAAATCTTATTCAGGAGAAGACTTCTTCCCCGACGGTGAGGATCCGGACGAGTAGGCCTTTTGACCCAGACGATTGCTTGTGGCGCATCGTGTGGCTCACCTCTATTATTATGTTTCCGCTGTGTTTATCATTTGATATTGTTGTTCAGACTCATTTATATTAAATAATTATTTACTTAATGTCATTTACGATTTCGTGATATGAATGTGATATCCATTTTGTGAGACTGTGTACACTGGAAATCCTGGACCGGTGTATGAACACAGATAATTCGGGATCCTTCGCTCCCGAGTTCGACACAGTGAGCTCCACGGACCTCCAGGATGCTCATGCCCTTCTTCCCTGGCTCAAAGCGTCACCGGGTTGCCCTCACTGCCATGGCCGTGCCCTTGCCGCCGCTCCTTACGCTTCAGTACGAGCTAGTTCTTTAGTCTTCACGCTGCAGATAGCTATCAAACAGACTTGTAGTGCGTACTCCATGAAAGTTGCATGTACATTTGCAGGTTTTAGCAGCGACATCATGGCGTGCTGCGGCACCGGCGGCGGGGAGTACAACTACCAGTTTGACGCAACCACGAGTCCTGGGACGGCGTCCAGCCGACGGAGGGCTTGCCCGAACCCGTCGAACCACGAGTCCTGGGACGGCGTCCACCCGATGGAGGCCGTGAACAAGCTGGTCGCCGGCGGCTGGCTCAGGGGCTCCTACTGCCACCCTGCCATTCTGAAGATGGGGATAGAGAGAGAAGAAGAGGAGAGGGAGGTAGAAGAAGAAGCATCGAAGAAGTCTGCCACGTCAACGAATTTTTTATTTGTATACGCCACATCAGCCAAAAACCATTGTGGTTTCGTGACAAGGGGGTGTTTTGCATGGTTTGGATAGTTAAAGGGTGAATAATGTCTGGTTTTAAAGTTCAGGGGTGATTTTCAGACTTTTGCAAAAGTTAAGGGGTGTAAAGTGGACTTTTTCCCACAGTGAAATATGGAATCACATTAACAGCACAGCAACCTTTCGGCCAAACAAAAGAAAACTATATCACAGTGCAAAATGATAACCTTTACTGCTTTTTGTCAATAAACAAATAGATGCACCACATAACACAAATCAATCTAATTCAGTAGGCACAAATACAATCGAACCACTAAAAGTATTTGAACTAAAATGCTAGAAATGTACTAACAACAGAAAGCAACACTTTTAGCCAACAGACCTGGGCGACAACCAACAGAACCCTAGACCTCAACCTACCCAGTTGAGCCCGTGCATAAACCTGCACCCACCAGACAACCAATCCGCCCAAGTCCAAACCATCATTTATTTAATTTTTCAAAGTTATTTATAAACTTCCATAACACACCAATGCTATGGATACAATTTAAACCACAATTGATTTTTGGCTGAAATTCCCCAAATTAAACATGTTTGGTCTATAAGCATGGCTAAGCATAATTCTTTCCAAAAGATACTAGTTCATACTATCATATCAACTAGGTTTTTATCTAGGGTGACAATATGTTTGATTCGATATCAAATTTGGCCATACAAAGGATTTAGGCATATCTATGAATTTAAAAACATGAATTTAAATTATTGAATATAAATAAGCATGCAGTAATAATTTAAAACAGGATTTAAATAATTTAAAATAATGGGTGCAAATATGATCAATAATGTAACTTACCTTGGTTGATAAGGTGATGTTGTTTTCCTTAACAGGTAACCTGATACTGAGGTGATGGTGTTTTCCTTAACAGGTCACCTAGTACTCACAAGTACTTTCTCCAGGAAGCCCAAGGGTACAATCACGATGATCATACAGTCAAAATCAATCCTCTTATGTGCTCTTCAAACGGCGTCGAAATCTAATCGCGAAATAAGCCAATTTCAAATGAAATTTCAAATAGCAATTCAAATGAACTCCAAATTAAATAATTTTGGTTTAGTTGGCTATATCTCAATTTTATATGAATTTACAAATTTGAATGGGCTCAATCGGAGTTCGGATGCAAAAGATATGGGCTTTGGAAGTTTCAAATTACATAAAATGATAGAATTAGGGTTTTTCTGAATTATTTTTGTAAAGGAAATAGGCTTTATTGTGCAAGATGACGTCAGCGAGGGGATTTCTTTTTCCCAGCCGAATTCTTTTTCTAAAGAAAATTATTATGTGACACTAACAAGTGGGCCCGAGGGTCAATGGACTAAGTCCACGCCCGGTCAAGGGTTCATGGTGAACCCGGTGCACCGCAACAGTGCGCGCAGGGTGGGGTGGCTGTGTGCGCGATGATGTGGCGCCATGTGGGCTCCACGTCGGCTTTTGTGCTGAGGTGGCCGTGATGTGGTGCACGGGTGGCGACCACGGTGGCAGCCACGTCGGTGCCGGACTGGGGCGGCGCTCGGGTTCCATGGAACCGACGAACGGCGGCGTTTCAACGGCGGCGAGGGGTACCATCGGGTAGAGGAAGGTTCGGGGATCTTAGGGCTCACCGTGGTGGAGTACGGGCACGAAGGATGCGCCGGCGGCGAGAACTTTGGCGCGGCGCTGTGTCGGGTCGCGCGGCGAGGCGCTCGGGTGCTCGGCGGGGCTAGTGCGTGAGGTAGCCCTGTGGACGGCGATGCCGATGGTGGCGGCGACGAAGCGAGAGCGTCGACGGTGGTGGCGCTAGAGGCGGTGGAGGAGAGCTCGGTCGGCGATAAAGAAATGCCGATTCCGGTGAGGTGGGAGCGAGGAGGAGGAGTGAGTGAGGGGGAGAGATTGAGTGAGAGGAGAGCTCCCCCGTGCTCCCTTTTATAGGGCGCGAGGGTGGCCGTGAGAGGAGATCGTGCGCGGCAATGGCGGCGGCGGCGGTTGGGCGCGTGGGCAAGCCGGGTGCGGAGAGAGGGGGAGAACGTGGGGGTGGAGGCGGTCGGGGGCGCCGGGTCGTGCGCACGTCGCGCGGGAGGCGGAAGCGGTTAGCGCGGGTGGTTGACGGAGTTTCGGCGCGGCCGAAAATGGCGGCATCGGGCGGTTGTGTGAGGAAGAAGATGCGGGGAGGAAGAAGGAGCGTGGCGGTTGGATGTGGATCCAATGGCGCAGATGAGAAGAGGAGAGAGGGAGGCGCGTGGGTGTTTGGTGGCCGTCCGATTTGAATCGAGACGGTGGGAGGGAGAAGAGGAGAGAAGAGGAGAGAGGAACTGGGGAAACTAAGATTTGGTATTTTTCAACAAGTTGACACTATTGAGTTGGATAACCCATGTGTGAACTAATCCCGCTTAAACAATGACTGATAGCATCTGCTTAACCGGGGCACACATGTGTGAGGACCCCAATTTATTTGGCTTGTAATGCTTAACCAACCACCTGGTCCTAGCATCACAAATCGAATAAACTGATCCTCGAGATATGTATACTTCCCAGAAAGCAGTATACACACCTCGTTACAAAATTAGACATCAACTCCATTCCAAACATAGAGTCCAAACACCACACTACCAAACGAAAGATAAACAAATAGTAGAGTTATTACAGACAAGGCCGACAGGCCACAAGATACATAAATAACAGAGAGAAGTCGTGAAGCAAAAGTGCCATAAGATGGCTATAAACAAAGCCAATCGTGTGCCTCCAACCCACAAGGCATCCGACCGAACCGCCAAGTCTAGTCGTCCACGAAAGCGGCAACACAGACTCACGTAGTGAGGCCCTTGGGGCTCACCTTCTTCCTCTGCAACAAAAACATTAAGCAAAGCACACGAGTACAAAGATTGTCTTTGTACCTGCAAGACCACGTGTGAACTAGCGGACTGTTCATATGCTACATGCGAGCTTATTTGGTGGAGGCCATATGTTTCATTTGCATAAAGCCAATTTTCATTTGCAATAATGTAATACTGATTTGAAGGCAAGTTTGCAATTTATTTTTAATCTGAAATAACAGTAAGGTAATAATTACAAAAGAGTAGAGAAAAACAACCTAGAAGTGACTATCCCAATAGTCACCACAACAATAGCACGAATCCCATTCGTACCACCCAAACAAGTTTTAATTTAAAATGTTGTAGTCTAGTTCTTACAGGCGTATCCGAGCGTGTCCATAACCTAGGGCGAGGCTATTCGAATAGTTTTAAACCCTACGGGTGTACCAATGTACCCACACTTGCATCGCCTTTAAGCCAAAGCACACTTCGAAGGTATCTTTGTACAGCTAAGTCCTACGAGACTTTTCCAATATTGTGTATTAACTACGAGCGCTCGTATGGATAGAAATCCATACGCTTACATGGTAAAGCCGAAAGACAACTACCCACTCGGGATAAAGCTTTTGGACAACTACCATGCTCCCACCTCCATCCCTCCTGCGACCTCCTGCGACCGGAGCCAATACACGCCAAAGTACTAGGTCAAGAGAGGTCCCATATACTCTAGTGTGGTTAGCACGCAAAAATACTCGATCACGGTGGCGCAAGTAACTCGGTCCTTAAGCGACTCGGGCACCTTTCGGTACACCCAACATATCACACCGGTCTTACCATTGTGCCCAAGTCTAAATCATTTTTGTTTTCATTTTTAATTTTGCAATTAAACATAGCAAAAATGTTGAAACATAAAGTTGTAGTAAATTTTGTGTGATCAAGGTTACCGACTAAGTCGATAACCGCCCATTTCTACCGATACTAAGCATGTCTAAGCGAATGAAATCGAATCTACTAAGTGACAAGAAATCATCCAATGATCTCTAATCACGACAAATAACCTAGGCTCGGTAGTAGAGGATGATCATTTGCCTCAGATTATGCATCTAAAGGATTAACTAACCAATTTAACACAAATTAAGCGATGCATACATACAGTTGAAACAAAATATTAGACTTTAAAATCTGGGATAAACATGATCAAACCGCTTGCACGGCTGCTGTTGCTCGAATGCTCAACTCATTGCGGAGGATCGCTCTCGTGGTTACCGCAAATGTCGAAGCCTAACGATCGATCAAATAACGACAAATAAGAAACGAATAACACCGACAAAACTCAAACATACAATATCACCAAAACATGCCAAAACTCACACAACCTAAGCATGACATGACAAAATTTTAGAAAGCAGAGAACAATTCATTTTAAGTTATTAAGAACTTTCTATGAATTTTCTAAGCTAAAAACACAACAAGACACTAGTTAATTACTTAACCAACTTTCATGAACAGAAATGAGTATCTAAAACCTATCCCGATAATTAGTATACTGAAAATGAAATTTTCTGAATTGGGTTCATTGAGTTTGGACAATTATTGAAAGAGATATACATTTTCTAATTTGGAATTACATTCTACAACATTAAATTAATTAACAGATTTTTGATACAGGGACAAGGTTGACACTAATTTTAGTAAATAGTACATTTAAAATGAAAATTAACAGACTGGTTTCATGCAATTTGGATAAAAATTGAATTAGTTATGCATTTTCTAAGTTTAATTGAATTAACGATTACAAAGAAAAGCATTTCAGAAATACCAAAGCATTTAAATCTTTTTCTATCGGCAACCAGCTAGCCCCGGACAACGACAGGCGGGCCGCGAAAGGTGCTGACGAGCAATCGCGCCGAAGGTGGCGTGGCGTGCGAGAATACGCCTTCGGCTTACCAAAGAGCAAACCTAACATACTCTCATAGAGAAATACGCTTACCGACAAAGAAAACGCATTACCAGAGCTACACAACCCTAATTGACAGCATGGACCCACATGGCAGTGACTAAGAGAAAACATAACGGTTGGATTAAAGGATTTCTAAACGCGATTTAACAGAGAGGGCCCACAAGTCAGAGGCTCAAACTAGACGCGATTAGAGCTAAACTTAAACATCACCGGCGGTTCACCGGCGCGCACAGAGACGGCGGCGCGGCCGCGCAGTGGATCTCGCAAACCAGTGAGTTTCAAAACGAGTGAATGATACCTTCGGGTTCACAGAGACTTCGCGAACCCAGAGGTGGCGACGCAGGGTCCGATGGTCACCGGAGTTGAGCTTGCGGCGGCCGGAGGCGGAGAAGAAGATGCGCCTCGCGGAGAAAACGCTAAGAGCTTCGAAGCTACGGGAAGGTGCGCACCAGCTTTGCCTTGACTGGAGGAAGGTTTCGCCCACGATCAAGACGACGATGGAGCACGGAAGTGGCCGGAAACACCGCGGCGGCGAATCACCGAACTTGGAGAAGAAGGGGGTCGCACCGCCGGTGATGCATCAAAGCATGAAACAAAGTCACGATTAGACTGGTACCGTGATGCGATCCTAAGGGACTAGGTGACGGCTAGAAACTCACCGAACGCAATTTGAGTTCCACAGAGTGAGGCGCGGGAGGCGAGACGATGAACTAGCTCTGGCGATACACCGGGCGCCAAGGATCCGGAATGGGCAAAATGGAGCGGCGAGACAAGAGGAACACGACGGCGGGGTCGCCGTTGCTCGAACGACGGTGAGTGGTGGTGCCGCCTCGGTTTCTTCTCGTGAGAAGCTAAGAAATGGGCGGAGAGGGCGTAAGAATGGCTGCGAGAAGGAATGGACGACCCTAGGAGGTAGATGGACTTCAGGCGATCCCCTGGAGGCAGACACGCGTCCCCGGCGTGGCAGCGACGAGCTGCGTGGCACGCATGCGCGAGCGCCAGCGAGCTCCGGTAGGCAGCGGAGTCGGCGAGGAAGAACCTGACAAGGATGGCCCACATGTCAGCGACAGCAGCGAAGCGGTGCGAGTCGGACCAAGTGTGGTTCAACGATTTGGTCTGGCTCGATCAAGAAAATGTCGACCGTTGGATCTAGGATGGACGGCCGAGATCAATGTATGCATTCGGACAGGTCGACGAGACAAACAATGAGGACCGTGCGATCTTCATCGGACGGTTGATAGCCTTCGGGCTCGCGCGGTGCAACTAGGCGGTGCGACCGAGTCCATTAGGTGCGGTCGGATTCGAGCCCAAGTGGGGTTCGGGCCCGACAAACAATGTTTCAGATTTGAATTAGAAAGACAGAGAGGGTTTGGGGAATTTTTAGAGGTAGCTCCTGAGCTCCAAAAATTCCGAAATTTTTATGGGAGCTTACTGGAACAGAGGAAAACCTTGTGAAATTTTTCCAGGAATTTTTATGCACTAGATTTCTCCCAATAAAATTCACAAGATGCTAAATAGAAGTTTGACCAGTTTTCAAACTAGGTTGACTTGGCCATTTGAAATAGCAAATAAAATCTAAAAATTGTGAAATAATTCAGGAGGTAGATAGGATGATCAAGATGACAGGAAAAATAGTTTCAGAGGATGATCACAAGTTTGAAAGCTAAAATTTGCTGACAACAATTTCCAATCACAAGAATTACATGTTAAAAATTGGAAATTGCTAGGGAAAATTGTAGAAACTCTCAAATGATTTCATGAGGCACCAAAAGTTTTTATTTCTCCTCATAATTTACATTTGAAATACAAACCCTAAGTTAGGGCTGTTACAACATGTTGCGCCAGGAACGCCGACCCAATCAAAAGAAATGCAGGTTGTGTTCGCTACACATACTAGATCGCAATCGGGACCCTTAAGGTACGTACATGTGATAGAACACATATACACCCTCACCCTCCTAAGAACATCTGGTACTGATATAAAAGCTCACATGGCATAAGACACGGCCCGAAGACTTAAGCATCTATGCCATACAAGATCAATACACATGTCCTTACTCCCCTGTTTCCAACTCAATAGCATTAACCATTTACTTAACCAAACAGCGCCCATACACCACGTGTGGAAGTACGTGGGGACTTGAATTGAATAGTCAGAGTTCAGTCCTTAATTGGTCCAGACAAGTCCACCACATTTCCCAATCTCGTGCATGAAGGCACCACCACTAGCATCCTCTTGTCCAGATCAATTTGAAATTTAAATTCAATTCTGGTTTAAAGAAACTGGACAAAGAGTTAAAATGACTGAATTTCATTTGTTGCTCCCATGTTTGACAAGATAGTCTTGTCAAACACTAACGTTCTATGGACTGCATGGCTAAGCAAATTTCTGAAATTAAATGTCGTAGTATACAACCCTACTCTAAGTTTTGAGTGTATGATCAGATTTAAGGTAAGCCACAATGTTAGGCCATAACTACCTACTAACAGATCACAATTGCTTTTCAGGAAATTAGCATGCAACAGTTATCACTGTATTTTGAAAATCTATAGTATAAAACTTTGGGATCAACATGATGCAGAGAGGATGCTTGCCTTGGTAGTAATACACTTCTTGTGCAGGTTCTTGTTGCTCAGAAATGGATTCAAATACTTCAGAAGAACCAGAATCTAAAAAAAACAATAAAATCCAATGAATACAAGAACTGACAACAAGTAAAAGATGAAGAGAAAATGTATTATCAAGATGGTAATGCATGATTAACAATATGCTTAAGTTATATCTACCCCAATAAAGATAATAACCCATATTATCACCTCCTGCCTTTAATTGACATAAATTAGAGTTTAGGTTAAAGTTGCAGTTTTCAGATTTTGAAAAGGATTGAAAACAGGACAGAGTGTAACATAATGATTTGGTGATTTAATCATGGATCAAGTATTTTGTTTGGACTAAGAGTATTCATAATCAATGCAGTGACCTAACTTATCAATTACTCACTAATTGACAAAATAGAGATTTAAAGGTCCTGCTGTACACTGAACAGATTCAGCTAACAACAAACAACAAAACAGGGGTTTGAGGTTTTTTTGCTTAAACACTAATACACTTAAACCTAAGGTTCTTACTGGAGCTAAACCTAATCAATAAGGAAGTTAACATCCTAAATCAACACCTTGCTAACCCTAATTAGCAAGATTAACAGATAAAGGCATGATATCATTTTTGTCGGTCCACCCGACAAAACAGAAGAAAAAGGGGTTTAGGGTCTTTTTCGATTTAGAAGCAAAATAATCAAAGATAACTTTAGCTTATGCTACTGGCGATAGGTTAAGACCTAGTTAAGCTGAAAAGATGACAATAGAAACTCTAGAGCTTGAAAATGACATGAAAGACCGAAAAGCTACAAAAGTAACATTTCGGTTAAAACAAGGATTGAGCATCATATGCACAAATGATTGGTTCAGGTGATCTACTGAGGTCCTTAAAGTGCTTAGGATGACAAGGATTAAGGTATAAACTTATCAGAACAGGGAAAGCACCCAACAGCTCCTTAACCGGCTCTGATCAACAGAGAAATAAACTCCGGTATTAACCTACAAAAGGTGCTATACTCATGTTACAAGGTGAATTAAGCATCTAGGATGGATAAGCTAGGTGTGAGAGCAAGAAACTCCACTGGAACGACAAAAAGGGAGATGAAGAGTTTCTCTGGTCAACAATGGCAGTGAGCTCAAAAAGCTAGGGTTTATATAAATATCAATCCTCCAGAGCAAACGGGAAGGGTCTAGAGTTGATGCGGTGGCAATTTAGTGCCAGATGTCAAGGATAGATTTGTCAAAATCGCGGCGCGACACTCCTCTCCGGCAACAAAGATCGGCGGCGATGTACAGGCGTGAGGAAGAAGAGAGGGGTCTCACTGACATGTGGGTCCCGCTATCAGTAGCAGACTCCCACTCCCTCACAATATAAAAAGAACACCAACCGTCCGATTAGAAATGGGCGGTTGCGATGGAGATAGGTGTCAGGATAATCTAACCGATATCTTTTCATATGGACCGTGCGATCGTAAACGAAGGGTTGAGATTTAATGGAGCCTTAGGGAAGCCCGAAGGTTACATTCAAAGAGGAGCGTTGGATTTGAATCCAACGATCGATCCCAAAAAGATACACGCCACTTCAAATGGGATGACGTGGCACCGTTAGATTTGTTTTCAACGGTCGAGATGGATGGGAGGTTTGGCGGCCCGAAGGTCCCATCTTTATAGACCCTACGATCAAAATCCAACGGTCCTATGAAAATTGGACCCTAAACACACGCGGTCAAAAGGGTACCGTAGGATTTAAATCCGACGGCCAAAAACGAATGCGCGCCTTTAAGTTCAAAAATGAAAAGAGCGGCGTGGTTGGATTTAAGATCGACGGCGGAGATTGGACTGAGGCTCGGTGGCCCGAACGGCCCATCAATCTGGTTCGTTCGCTCGGGATCCAACGGTGGAAATTGAGTGGTTCCTTCGAGTGACCCGAACGGCCTAGTAGATCTGGCCCATTCATTGAGAATCCAACGGCTCGCATTTATTTTGACCTTTACCATAAGAAAATGGTCTAACCCAAAAAGTGAGTGCCGCACGATCAAGATCCTACGGCCAGGATTGAATGAGCTCTACGGGATGGCCCGAACGGCCCAATGAATCCGGCCCGTTTGATTGAAGATCAACGGTCATGAGTTGGAGGTGCGTTAGGACTTTGGAACTAAAGTTGGATGGTGTTAGATGAAGATCCAACGGTGGAAATCGCACGGAACACGTGGATAGCCCGCGCGGCCTTGCGAATCTCGGTCGTTCATCAAAGAATCGACGGCTCACAAGCACCACGGACGGGGTGCACGTAGAGACGTGACGGATAAGGTCCGACGCACCGGTTTGGACTTGAACCAGGTTAGTTCGGACGCTACAGTGCCATGGACCGAGGTTAGGCTGACAAGGTTGACTAAATCATTTTGAAGATCCAAAAGTTTAACTGGGATATTAAAAATAGCAAATAAATTTGTAAAAATGTGAAACTTTGCAAAGATGCTACTGGGATGATATATTCCCCAAATAAATTTTGAAAAGCACTGTTTCATATTTTAAAATACATACTTAATTCAATTAAACCGAGTAGGTTTATTTAAAGTCAAATATTTTTTTATCAAGATCAAAATAATTTCTAAAAATTCAACAAAAATTATTTTTGGTCAAGATAATTGATCTAGGCTTTAATAAAAATACTTCCCAGTCATAATACAAGCACTGACTTGTATTTCCTTTGAAACTTCAAATAGGTTTTGGATTTTGGCTAGAAAAGGAAGGTTTTAATTTGTAACATAATGCCCAATTTGTAAAAATGAACAGTGATGCTATGAACAACACCTCATTACTGTTATGAATAGTACCTCATTACTGTTCATAAAGCATTTTATTATTGTTCATAAAACTAGGGTTGTTACAGGGCCGAAGGCGCTGTGGTGGAAAAGTGGGCCGGAGGGGTTTCAGTCCAATAGGTTTTCTGGATTTTTAAATGATTTAGCATTTTAAATAACTCGGTTAAATCATTTTGGCTTTAGAAAGTAGCATAATAAATCCAAAAATTATGAAAAATTCACATAAATTTCCTTATTTATTTTGAACTTAATAAAATTATTTTCAACTTAAAGTTGGCTTTTAATTTTGCAAATAAATTACTTTGGCTTTAAAATACTTGTGAAAAATTAATTATTTTTTTCCTTTTAAACTTTTAATCCAATAAAACTTCAGAAAACTCAAATAAATTTTACTTTTGACTTTTAGAACTTTAGAAATTCAAATAAAGCAATAGAACTCTTTCAAATTTCAGAAAATCCAATAAAATAATAACTTTATTTATTTTTATTTCTGGTAACATAACCTTGGAATGTTACACTATCTACGTTTTTAATAAATTATCATACAAGAGTTATAGAAGTTAGCATCAATAGTTTACAAAATTACAACCATAAGTTTAAAATTACCATTAGTTTGCAAATTTGAGAAAGTTCAAAAATTACCATGAGTCGAACACTTAGACAACATTGTAGTTTTAAAAAATTATCACCCTAGTTTCAGATTACCCACACATGCGCTTCTCGCTGACGCACAAGTCTTGAGCATAAAACAAACCCTAACCAATGTCATCTATGCATAGAGTGCAAGAAAATGAAAGGAGAGGAACTGTTGTGGGTGGAGGGAGAAGAGAGTAGGGGCGCGACATACAAGGAACTGGTAGATGCTCATGCTGGCGTCGACGGCAATGCGGCGGCCGAAGTAGCTCTCAAACTTCTGCTCCTTCATCGCCTTGGGCGCGTTGTCCGCCAGTAGCTTCGTCAAACCCTACAAACCGAATAGCTGTTCCAAGGTGAGGGGAATCCATCGCCAAATCCACAATTGAACTACTACAGAAAATTGAAATCCAAGAGAGGAGGAAGAAGGAGGAGCGGGCGATCATCCCCCTGCACCCACCTTGATGCCCATCTCGCTTGCGACGACGGTTGCGGCGGGCGGTGGTGGAGGAGACGGAGAGGACAGAAGAGAGAGGGGGAGAGAGCAGAGATCGCAGTCTATTTTGAGTTTTTTTTTGTTTTTTAAAATAATAGTATTTAAAAAAAACAATTACAAAATTAAATAGTCGAATTTTTTTAATAAAACTAGGTCCCTATCGCCATTTCAGTTGGCGACAGAAACTCTGTCACCAAAGGAAACAGTGGGGAGGTTTCTGTCTCCAGTTCAATTGGCGATAGGACCCTGTCGCTATTTGAATTGGACTTGTCCCCCCCTTTCCCGAATATAGTACTATTTTTAGAAAATTTTAAATATAGCAAATGAGCTCAAAACATTACGAAATGTTTTTGGAGCCTTCCGACACAGTGTACTTGCTTGTGTGATTGTTTCATAATTTTATCCATTCTGAATGTTTCTCCAAAATTCATTTAAGTATATTATTTGTAGGAATTTCTAAATATATAAAATGAGCTCCAAAAATTATGATTTTTTTAAGGCTCCTTACATAGTATAATTGATTTTGTAATTTTTGTAGAATTTTATATATTCTTAAATTGTCACAAAAAAAATAAGGGTTTAGGTCTCAAAAATTAGGATTTTATGTTTCAGAAATTAGGGTTTCATGATTCCGGCAAATATCGCAGTGGGGTCGGAAACTAAAATCCTATTTTCAGGTTGTACGGTCGAAACCCCACCGCGATCTTTGCCGAAACCATGAAACCATAAAATCCTAATTTCTGAAACCTAAATCCTAATTTTGAGACCTAAACCTTTAATTTTAGAGTCGATTTTGGAATATATAAAATTCTAAAAAAAAATTACACAATCAAGTGCACTATGTAAGGAGCCTTAAAAAATGTCATAATTTTTTGAGCTCATTTTACATATTTAGAAATTCCTACAAACAGTATACTTAAATGAATTTTTAGAGAAAAATTTAGAACGGATAAAATTATGAAAATATTACACAAGTAAGTACACTATGTCGAGAGGCTTGACAAAATAATTCATAATTTTTTTAGCTTATTTGCTATATTTAAAAATTTCTAAAAATAGTACTATATTATGAGAGGGGACAAGAACCTCTTTACTGCTCCTTTTGATAATAGGATCCCTGTCGCAAATTAAAATGGCGACAAGAGCCTGTCGCCATTTTCAATGGTGATAGAGACCTAATTTTGTAAAAAACATTACTATTTAATTTTGTTATTGTCTTTTAAAATAATATTATTTAAAAAAACTAGTTTTTTTTCCGCCCCCGCTTTTGTGTTTCCGGGGCGCGGAGATACACATGGGCCAGGCCGAGTGGGGCCAGACTGGGGCCAGCTCAACTCGCCAGTAAAACAAGTATATACGTGCCGGCCCATTCCTAAGCCGGGCTATACGTGCCGGGGGTGGGGGTGGGGTGGGGTGGCCTGGTGGGTCGCGCCGCGCCGTGCTGTCCGCCGCGTTGCAGCGAGCGCGTGTGGTGTGGCCGTGTGTGAGGGGAGGAAGCGCGCGGCGAGGGGGGAGAATGGCGAGCCGGTTCTGGAGGTGGTACGCGGACCGGCAGTTCCACAGGTGGGAGAAGACGGTGCTGTGGGACATGGTGGAGCCCTACCGCCCGCCGCGATCCTTCGCGCCGCTCGTCGGCACCTACGTCGCCGCCTTTTACACCGGCGTCGTCGGCGCCGCCGTCACCGAGCAGCTCTACAAGGTCAGGCACTCGGGCTCAAAACTACTCCTCCTCCCCCCACGGAGCTGCTGGCGCTGTCGGTGTCCCGGTACCGACCTTCGCGCGGAAGGTGCTCGATGGAACGCCTACTCGAGACAGTACCATCCGTTGCGATGTCTTGCGCTATGCAACTGCATTTTAGCAGGAAATTATGTAAACCCTGAGATTATTTGCATTCTTCAGCGACCAAATTCCTCTGTTCACCACATCTGCCTGATAACCTCGACACATTGCTAGGAAATTGGTGAAAGCTCGATCGAAAAACATTGGCACATTGCTTGCTTCCCAACCCCGCAATGATACGAAGTTTCGAGTTGTGGCTAAAAAACATAAATTTGTTTCAAACTATCAACTATGCGATCTATTATGATGCTCTATTGAATTGGCTAGATTTGTTAATTTAACCTCCCTCTTTAATTTTGCTTGGTTGTGAATTGTGATTACATTTTGGAGCAGGAGAAGTTCTGGGAGGATCACCCTGGCGAAGCCGTGCCCCTCATGCCGCCCAAGTTCTACTGGGGGCCATGGAGGGTGATGAACGGAGAGGTTCCCCGCTTTATTCAACCACCCGATGAAGCCAAGGCAGCATAGAAGCTTCGACGCCCGTAGAGATCCTTCGAGATGATGCTGGAGCCTTCGAGTTTGATAGAAATCCTATGAGATGATGCTGAAGTTTGGCCCCCTTTTTTCTTGATCGAAGGGCTCTCAAGATTTACTGCCGTAGTGTAGTTGCAACTTACACTACTGCATCTCTTGTAATTTCTAGTGTGGTGATTGGGCCATGTCATGATGCGTCTTGGAGTGCTAGTTTGCATATGTATGCTTCTTAGCTTGAATAAATTGATTGTTCCTTCGATCTTAAAGCAGATTACTTGAATTACGTTGACTAAATATTCCAACCAGAATAAAGCCTCACGCCCATCAACCACATCGCGGTAAAAAAAGTGTTGCAGTCGTTGCTCATCCTTCAAACTTCCCTGCCATACTTCTTCCCGACATAACTAACAAGAGTTGCCATCATGCCATGTGTTGGAAACAGTTCCATATTCTCGGATACACATACATGGAGATCAGAGAAGGATTCACAAGGTCGAGACGGCGGCGTTGCAGGAAATGGCCGGCGAAACGACTGCCGCTTGGAGCCAACTATAAGCACAACCATACTATTTTCGCTGTTTGCAGCACCGCAGCCGCCACCACGAAAACAAGGACAAAAAATGCAACAATCGAGAGAAGCATTGCTCAAATGCGATCGTTAAAATGCATGCTAAAATTCTGCAGCTTTGACAGCATCAAGTTAATATCATAGAACCTACAAAATGGAGGGCTCTAAATTAGTTCAGGTTACATCAGCATCGAACCCTAAGTTCAAAAATCAAAATTATATCGGTGCCAGCTTTGCACCTCTCATTTGATAGGGAGGGGAATTTCTATTGATGTACCCGCCAGGGAAACAAAGTTTAGTTTGTAATCAAGTATTGTCTTTAACCAAGAACAGGCAAATCATACATCATGCCGTACTGTCCTCAAAATTCCATCCCGCTCATCTGCGGCATACGACTGGCAATTCTGGCTTTTGTCGCTGGGAGCTCAGCAACTGCAGCCTCTGTGGTTGTCATCAGCAAAGACACACTGTATAGAAGCACAAATTGTCAAACAAGTTTGATTATTTTAGTGATACTCATACTAAAGGAACATGGTCAATGAACTTCTGCCATACCTTGCTGCATCTTGAAGTGCAGTTCGGATCACTTTCACAGGGTCGATGATACCATTCTTAATCATGTCAACATACTCCCCTATGGTTGGCAAAATGCAGGAATCAGCTACTAAATCACTAACGATTATAACGCTTTAGAACAAATTTGGATAGCCTTTATTAGGATTGCCGTTTTAACTTAGTTGGCAAAATGCAGGAATCAGCTACTAAATCACTAAAGATTATAACACTTCAGAACAAATTTGGATAGCCTTTCTTAGGATTGTCTTTTAAACTGCAATTTGGAGACAACATGGTATTTCATTACAGTCTAAAATCTAGAATGAACTGCTAAAACATAGTTAATCATCACAAACCTCTTGCTGCATCGTAGCCCAAACTAAAATTCTCTTGTCCAATTAGCTTCCCAATGACTATAGCACCATCAACGCCAGCATTTGCTGCTATGGTCATCAAGGGGGCCTACAGAAATCCAGGAATTATTAATATAGGTTCAAGAAACAAATATGAAGCACCAGAATCAGTACAAGAAATAACCTTCAAAGCATTCTTGATAATTTGAACTCCAATCTTTTCATCCTCATTTGCTGTGCTAATCTTGTCAAGCTCCTTGGTGGCATATAAAAGGGCAACTCCGCCACCTATTTGCCATGCCATGAATTGGAGAACACATACAGCATATAATCAGATTGCAAAAACCAAAGTAACAAAAAACAAATTAAGAAAGAAGCCAAAGCACGTGGAGGAAAAACGTATAAGTTGCTCAAGAAAACTGTGACTACCTGGTACAATACCCTCCTCCACAGCAGCTCTTGCAGCATTTAGAGCATCTGTTACCCTATCTTTTTTCTCACCAACTTCAGCTTCACTAGCTCCACCGATCTGCAATTTAAGTGCATACACTAAGCACAGCACCAGAAAAAAGGAACTTTACCTGGTACTTCAAAATTAACAAACCTTGAGGACAGCAACACCTCCAGATAACTTCGATAAACGCTCTTGAGACTTTTCTTTGTCGAACATAGCAGTGCTGTTCTCAAATGATTCTCTAAGCTGTCAAGGACATCCACATGACAAAAGATGTAATTTTTATTGAAAGAGCTTCCTGCAAGTATTATCCAGGTTGTCTTGAGATGAGAGTAATATATTCAGATTCTTACAGTACCTGTTGGCACCTCTCTTCTATCTGTTGTTTGTCACCTCCGCCATCTAGAATGATAGTATCATCAAGAGATACAGTAACCTGTGAAGGAAAATGTCACTGTGTGGTTCTTTTTCTTGAAACAATGTCACTATATGGTTCTCAGGTGCAACAATTTATGAAAGCTGACAAACCTTTTTAGCTGTGCCAAGCATTTGTAGTTGGACTTTACCAAGATCAAGACCTCGATCCTCACTAACAACCTTGAAAATAAAATGAAATAATAAGTCAATTTCAGTCATAGTAATGGCATTCATGTTAAGAAACTTTATTATTATTGTCATAATGGCTAACCTCTCCTCCTGTCAACACAGCCATATCATCCAGATTGGCTCTTCTGTTTTCACCAAATCCAGGAGCTTTGACAGCACATACCTACAATCGGGGCCTGATAATTAGTTGAAGAATTTGCATAAATAACTAAATAAGCTTCACCAGGATAATTATTCGGATTAGCTCAATGACTTGTGAAGGAAAGAAGCACCACAGACAAGGAGGAAAAGGAAAAAAAACACGTGCTTCCATGCAAAGAGTACATATTGCTAAGCAGCTTATATGAGCACTGGAGTATGGTATAACAGAAACCAAAAAAATAATTAATATCACCTTGAGTCCGGCGCGATGCTTGTTCAGTACAAGCATTGATAGAGCTTCTCCCTCTACATCCTCAGCAACAATGACAAGAGGTTTACGATTCTACATATACCAATCATCACTTATCAGTTGTCACCAAATTTCCATCGCATAATCAGCAAAAGCTGACATGTAATGGAACATAGTTACCTTGATGGAAATTTCCAATACTGGAAGAAGTGAATTCATGTTTGATATTTTCTTGTCATAAATAAGAATGAGAGGATTTTCCATCTCCTGCACAGGTATACAAAGGATAAATGAAAAACATGTCTCAGCTAAGGCCATTCATTTGAAATATTCCCTGTCTGTTGATATGCATCTCATCTTTATTTTCTATCTGCTCTTATCAAACCTTTCACAGGCCTAAAACTATCTCAGACGCCCCACTTTGGTAAAAGAGTAGACAGATACTGCACATTTGCAATGTGAGTTTACAAGGGCACACACAAGCACCTTGCATCATCCTCAAAAGTAGGAGACATACTACCCTACTAGTGATTATATTGAAACTCCTCGAAACTAAAAGCAAACAGACTACGGCCTTTGAATTCCCAGCTACTACTGATAGTTGAATAGTTGAAGTTTCCACCTCCATGCATGCCATCACAAAATCAAAGCAAAAAAGAGGAACTGAAAAGGCTTTTTAAGACATAACCCATGCTAAATTCACTGGTTTAACAGAGAAAAACAGACTTACACACTTCTGAGTCTTCTGATCAGTCACAAAATAAGGAGATATGTAGCCTCTAGACAGCTTCATTCCCTGAACTGCTTCAAGCTCATTATCCAATGTTTTGCCATCCTGCCAGTTACTAAAAATAAGTTGCGGCATAGCAAGTAAGCCTATAACAGCAAAGCAGCACTTAGCACTCACAACAATAGTAATGACTCCGTCCTTTCCAACTTTTTCCATAGCTTTTGATATCAAATCTCCAATTTCCTTTTCACCATTTGCAGAAATGGTTGCTACCTGGTTTACAGGAGGAAAATGAATGAGATATGCTTAAGCTAGAATTCCAATTAAAGTACAAACAATGAGGGTTAGTTACTACGGAGTGTGCTACGTATAGAATCACAATGATGATTGTCGATTATCTAAAGCAGATGCAAATAATAACTACATCAAAGATGCATAAATAACTCCGATGAATGATTGATGGCTTGATGCAATGGGGTTGAAGGGGGCAAACAAATCAAGCCACCACTGCGAACCACAATATCTCACCTGGTTTATCTCTTCTGGGGAATTAATCATCCATGCTTTACTTTTGAGGTGAGCAGTGATAGCATTTATGGCCTTGTTTATACCATTACGCAAGTCCATAACATTGACCCCTGCTGCCACGGCCTTGCAGCCTTCTGTAAGAATTGCCTGTGTAAGTACAGTTGCACAAGTGGTACCTGTTGCCCCATCCAATCAGAAATAAAGTGAGTGACTGAGTGGCACACAATGACACAAATGCTCCATTCAGATAAGTAGTTCCTATTCTTTCAAGGATTAATATAGCATGTTGATTAGGTTCAGATTGCGTACCAGCTACACATCATATAAAGTATTGCAAGACATCAATAAGAATATTTGGTACTTGTTAGGGAACCTCCCAGTTAGTGTTTTCCTTAAAAAAACAGTACTGTGTGATCCTATGTCAGAAACTAAAGTGATCTCTTCACGAATATCTCGGTTAACAATTTGCTCCAGCAGCCGAACATCTATTTTCAACTTAAGATATATCTGCATAAAACATAAATAATGGAAAGCCTCAATCACAGTTTACTTTGGGCCAAGACTGGCAGTGTGTCCAATGATATTTAGCATAAAGACTTTAGTGCGATCAGATAGTGCACTGGATCTGAAAACAGTATGAAAGCAGAGGCACATCTGAGGCCCAAAAAATAACTGCAACATCCAAAACCACACAAACCACAAACTATTGATATTCATGTGCAGTGTGAGCACTTCAGGCACGGACCATATCATTCTAACAAGCACATAACAATTATGGGATTGATTCATACCATCAAAATTTCCCTGTCCTGGTAGCACAACTATGTGTTACTGGTTGACAAAAGGATTAACCGCACATGATGGAGAAGACAAAACATCACCATTAACACTATGCTTGTTGGCATCAAATTAGCTTAGGAATCAGATGGACTGCTATGCTTAACAGAACAGATAATCCGAATAGTGATAACCAACAAGTACAGGAATTCCTCATAGCACTTAGCACTTACCATCTCCTGCAGCCTTATTAGTAGCCTCAGCAACTTGCTTCACCAGGTTTGCCCCGACATTCTTAGCGCTGTTCTCGAACTCTATGCTTTTTGCAACAGTGACCCCATCCTTTGTGACTTTTGGAGCTTTATGGGATCTCTCGATAATCACATTGCGCCCCTACAACACAAACAAGCAGCCGACTCAATCGAGAAACCAAGTGCGACTGCTCAGAGCTTCCACTATATCCGTTGCTCCGTGCCAATAATCAAATCACGCCCCCGAACAACCCTAAGTTCCAAACAACTCGGAGTAAGTCGTTCAAAAAACTGCTCGGAGTAAGAGGGGACGAACCTTGGGGCCCATGGTGACCTTGACGGCGTCCGCGAGGTCGTTGACGCCCTGCAGCATGGCAGCGCGGGCGCCGACGCCGAAGGCCACCTCCTTCGCCGCATACCCCCGCGCCCACAGCCGCTGCTCCCCGCCGCCGCGCGCGAGCTGCTTCCGCACGGGGGAAATCGTCAGCGCTTCAGGAGAGAGGCGCCAACCGCCAATGCGTCAAACGGAGAGGTGGGGGTGGGTGGGTTACCTGCTTGCGCAGCGCCGAGGAGGACCTCGAAATCGCCGCCGCCGCCGTCCGGTACATGGCCGTCTGCATGTGTGCTTTGCGGCTGCTTGGGTTGCGGTCTCGAGTTTCGTTTGGCGTCTCAAGGAGTGAGGGTTTTAGTGGGAGGTGGTTTGGGGTTCCGGAAGCTTCGGTTCCCAGTTCGTCTGCGAGATCCACCGCGTGCTCCCCTGCGTGATCTCAGCCGTCTGATCCATATCGTGCAGCCTCTGTTGATCTATTGTAAACTCTCATCAGGGGTAGCTGGCAGTTCAGAAAACAAGCAAGTACTAATCTGGAGCCATGTTTCAGACTTTGAGAATGATGAAGTCATGACTAATGAACATGATGTAGAAATACTCAAATACAGTATGTATGATCAGATGTCCAACGCATAAGAACGAATGAGTTTACTTGTACATTTTCATATTTCAATCAAACAAAATGAGGTTACACGGACCACCAAGTAACCAACACCCGAGACAAGAAACGATTTTAAAAAACAATAATAATTTAAAAGATAATTAAAAAATAGCCAATTTTCTTTTACAAAAATAGGTGTCTTTCGGACTTTCCTATCATCAATTGGAACAGTATGCAGAGGTTTCTGTCGCCAATTGAAACAGTGTGGACAGATTCCTGTCGCCAATTGAACTGACGACGGGACAATTTCGCCAGTTCAATTGCCGGCAGGACCATATCGCTAGTTCAATTGGCGACAGAGCCCTATATTTATTTATTTATTTATTTATTTATTTTATGTTTGGAGAATTCAGTCTAAATATTTAGTGTATTTTATGAAGTTTTTTGTAATACCTTGAAGTATCTACGTAGTTTGGAATTCAAAATTGAAGAAGATAATGAAATGTGAGATCAGCGGCGCAATTTGGAAGACGAGTTCAGCATTGCAATAACACAAATAGCCCCATTTGGAGCAAAATGAAAAAAATATATATTTGAGTTTGGGATTGCCATGCGCATTGTTGTCCCGATTGTATTGTTCATAGAACCGATTCCTTCGAAAAAAAGATTACGTAATATTTAATAGTTAAAATATTTAGGAAAAGAGATTTAAGTTTAAAAGCATGGCGAAGTGTGGTATTTTCGGTCTGCAAAGGTAGCATTGTAGTATGTTGTCATTTCGGTCTGCAAAAATAGCAGCTTGTGGCATGCCGTGGTGCGTTCTTTCCGGCCTAGAAAGGTGGCGTGGCAGAGTATGGCCTTTTCGGTCTGAAAAGGTAGCATCGCAATGTGTTGTCAATTAGATCTGCAAAAGTGACAGCGTATGGCGTGACTGAGTGCGGTCTTTTCGGTCTGAAAAGGGGAGGTGGCGGAGTGTGATCTTTTCAGTGTAGAAATGTAGCATCGAAGTGTGTTGTTATCTCAGTCTACAAAAGTGGTAGTGTATGGTATGACCCGGTGCGGTCCTTAAGGTCTAAAAAGGTGGGGTGTCGCGATGCTGACTCCCTCGTGTGGTTACTCATAAACACAATAATAAATAGTATCGAAACACGAGACTAGCATAATGTAAGTTGTATAGAAATTTATATTTACATGACATGACTGATATTTACAAGAACAAATATCTACTCGTGGGCCCTCTTGGGGCGCACCCTACGTGTGGCTCCTAGCCTTGTCTGGGGCAGCTGTAGGCGCTGGTACAAGTAAGTCAAAGGCTTAGGCATCCGATGCACCCTACCGGCGTAAGTAGCCTGAGGCGTCACCTTGGTCCGTCATACCTAAAAATTCATTGTATACATTGTAAATACTACGAAACATATACAAAAGGTAATAAGAAGCGACATATTTAATTAATTCAATTATTGCACAATTAGCGACACAACCGATTCGCACACAATCAGTATCAACATATAAATTTTTAGAGTTATCTTGTCGTGTATAGATGAAAAGTAAAATTAAGTTCACAATGTTTTAATTAACGTCTACATTTCCTATTTAGCTACTCTGGAATTTTCATAGATTTTTTATAGGCACCTTGCTATTTTTCTTGTTTGCAAATTATTTAGCATGCATGAATGAAAACCAAAATTAAGTTGGGGTACATACCCTATTTAACTACTCTGCTCTGCAATTTTTACAAATTTTTAATAGGTATCTTGCTACTTTCCTTATTTAAAAAGTGTCTTCAATATTTATGAAATATTTACCGTGTACAAATAGAAATATAAATTAAGTTCGCGATATTTTAATTCAGCTCTACATACCCTATGTACCTACTCTAGATTTCTTAGAGAAATTTTAGATCTGTCTTGCTATTTTCCTAATTTTAAAAGTATTTTTGGTATTAACAGAATATTTACCGTACACAAATGGAAACCAAAATTAAGTTAGGATTATTTTTTATTAAGCTCTACATACCCTATTTAGTTACTTTGCAATTTTTACATATTTTTAATAGGTATCTTGTTATTTAGAGGTATCTTTCTATTTTTCTAGTTTAAAAAGTATTTTTGGCATTAACAAAATATTTACCGTATAAAAATAAAAACCTACAAAGATAAGGAGATATGTAGCCTCTAGACAGCTTCATTCCTGAACTGCTTCAAGCTCATTATCCAATGTTTTGCCATCCTGCCAGTTACTAAAAATAAGTTGCGGCATAGCAAGTAAGCCTATAACAGCAAAGCAGCACTTAGCACTCACAACAATAGTAATGACTCCGTCCTTTCCAACTTTTTCCATAGCTTTTGATATCAAATCTCCAATTTCCTTTTCACCATTTGCAGAAATGGTTGCTACCTGGTTTACAGGAGGAAAATGAATGAGATATGCTTAAGCTAGAATTCCAATTAAAGTACAAACAATGAGGGTTAGTTACTACGGTGTGCTACGTATAGAATCACAATGATGATTGTCGATTATCTAAAGCAGATGCAAATAATAACTACATCAAAGATGCATAAATAACTCCGATGAATGATTGATGGCTTGATGCAATGGGGTTGAAGGGGGCAAACAAATCAAGCCACCACTGCGAACCACAATATCTCACCTGGTTTATCTCTTCTGGGGAATTAATCATCCATGCTTTACTTTTGAGGTGAGCAGTGATAGCATTTATGGCCTTGTTTATACCATTACGCAAGTCCATAACATTGACCCCTGCTGCCACGGCCTTGCAGCCTTCTGTAAGAATTGCCTGTGTAAGTACAGTTGCACAAGTGGTACCTGTTGCCCCATCCAATCAGAAATAAAGTGAGTGACTGAGTGGCACACAATGACACAAATGCTCCATTCAGATAAGTAGTTCCTATTCTTTCAAGGATTAATATAGCATGTTGATTAGGTTCAGATTGCGTACCAGCTACGCATCATATAAAGTATTGCAAGACATCAATAAGAATATTTGGTACTTGTTAGGGAACCTCCCAGTTAGTGTTTTCCTTAAAAAAAACAGTACTGTGTGATCCTATGTCAGAAACTAAAGTGATCTCTTCACGAATATCTCGGTTAACAATTTGCTCCAGCAGCCGAACATCTATTTTCAACTTAAGATATATCTGCATAAAACATAAATAATGGAAAGCCTCAATCACAGTTTACTTTGGGCCTAGACTGGCAGTGTGTCCAATGATATTTAGCATAAAGACTTTAGTGCGATCAGATAGTGCACTGGATCTGAAAACAGTATGAAAGCAGAGGCACATCTGAGGCCCAAAAAATAACTGCAACATCCAAAACCACACAAACCACAAACTATTGATATTCATGTGCAGTGTGAGCACTTCAGGCACGGAACATATCATTCTAACAAGCACATAACAATTATGGGATTGATCCATACCATCAAAATTTCCCTGTCCTGGTAGCACAACTATGTGTTACTGGTTGACAAAAGGATTAACCGCACATGATGGAGAAGACAAAACATCACCATTAACACTATGCTTGTTGGCATCAAATTAGCTTAGGAATCAGATGGACTGCTATGCTTAATAGAACAGATAATCCGAATAGTGATAACCAACAAGTACAGGAATTCCTCATAGCACTTAGCACTTACCATCTCCTGCAGCCTTATTAGTAGCCTCAGCAACTTGCTTCACCAGGTTTGCCCCACATTCTTAGCGCTGTTCTCGAACTCTATGCTTTTGCAACAGTGACCCCATCCTTTGTGACTTTTGGAGCTTTATGGGATCTCTCGATAATCACATTGCGCCCCTACAACACAAACAAGCAGCCGACTCAATCGAGAAACCAAGTGCGACTGCTCAGAGCTTCCACTATATCCGTTGCTCCGTGCCAATAATCAAATCACGCCCCGAACAACCTAAGTTCCAAACAACTCGGAGTAAGTCGTTCAAAAACTGCTCGGAGTAAGAGGACGAACCTTGGGGCCCATGGTGACCTTGACGGCGTCCGCGAGGTCGTTGACGCCCTGCAGCATGGCAGCGCGGGCGCCGACGCCGAAGGCCACCTCCTTCGCCGCATACCCCGCGCCCACAGCCGCTGCTCCCCGCCGCCGCGCGCGAGCTGCTTCCGCAAGGGGGAAATCGTCAGCGCTTCAGGAGAGAGGCGCCAACCGCCAATGCGTCAAACGGAGAGGTGGGGGTGGGTGGGTTACCTGCTTGCGCAGCGCCGAGGAGGACCTCGAAATCGCCGCCGCCGCCGCCGCCGCCGCCGCCCGGTACATGGCCGTCTGCGTGTGTGCTTTGCGGCTGCTTGGGTTGCGGTCTCGAGTTTCGTTTGGCGTCTCAAGGAGTGAGGGTTTTAGTGGGAGGTGGTTTGGGGTTCCGGAAGCTTCGGTTCCCAGTTCGTCAGCGAGATCCACCGCGTGCTCCCCTGCGTGATCTCAGCCGTCTGATCCATATCGTGCAGTCTCTGTTGATCTATTGTAAACTCTCGTGAGGGGTAGCTGGCAGTTCAGAAAACAAGCAAGTACTAATCTGGAGCCATGTTTCAGACTTTGAGAATGATGAAGTCATGACTAATGAACATGATGTAGAAATACTCAAATACAGTATGTATGATCAGATGTCCAACGCATAAGAACGAATGAGTTTACTTGTACATTTTCATATTTCAATCAAACAAAATGAGGTTACACGGACCACCAAGTAACCAACACCCGAGACAAGAAACGATTTTAAAAAACAATAATAATTTAAAAGATAATTTAAAAATAGCCAATTTTCTTTTACAAAAATAGGTGTCTTTCGGACTTTCCTATCATCAATTGGAACAGTATGCAGAGGTTTCTGTCGCCAATTGAAACAGTGTGGGCAGATTCACGCGCCAATTGAGCTCGCGACGGACAATTTCGCCAGTTCAATTGCCGGCAGGACCATGTCGCTAGTTCAATTGGCGACAGAGCCCTATATTTATTTATTTATTTATTTTATATTTGGAGAATTCAGTCTAAATATTTAGTGTATTTTATGAAGTTTTTTGTAATACCTTGAAGTATCTACGTAGTTTGGAATTCAAAATTGAAGAAGATAATGAAATGTGAGATCAGCGGCGCAATTTGGAAGACGAGTTCAGCATTGCAATAACACAAATAGCCCCATTTGGAGCAAAATGAAAAAATATATATTTGAGTTTGGGATTGCCATGCGCATTGTTGTCCCGATTGTATTGTTCATAGAACCGATTCCTTCGGAAAAAAGATTACGTAATATTTAATAGTTAAAATATTTAGGAAAAGAGATTTAAGTTTAAAAGCATGGCGAAGTGTGGTATTTTCGGTCTGCAAAGGTAGCATTGTAGTATGTTGTCATTTCGGTCTGCAAAAATAGCAGCTTGTGGCATGTCGTGGTGCGTTCTTTCCGGCCTAGAAAGGTGGCGTGGCAGAGTATGACCTTTTCGGTCTGAAAAGGTAGCATCGCAATGTGTTGTCAATTAGATCTGCAAAAGTGACAGCGTATGGTGTGACTGGATGCGGTCTTTTCGGTCTGAAAAGGGGAGGTGGCGGAGTGTGATCTTTTCAGTGTAGAAATGTAGCATCGAAGTGTGTTGTTATCTCAGTCTACAAAAGTGGTAGTGTATGGTATGACCCGGTGCGGTCCTTAAGGTCGAAAAAGGTGGGGTGTCGCGATGCTGACTCCCTCGTGTGGTTACTCATAAACACAATAATAAATAGTATCGAAACACGAGACTAGCATAATGTAAGTTGTATAGAAATTTATATTTACATGACATGACTGATATTTACAAGAACAAATATCTACTCGTGGGCCCTCTTGGGGCGCACCCTATGTGTGGCTCCTAGCCTTGTGCAGGGCATTGTAGAGGCGCTGGTACAAGTAAGTCAAAGGCTTAGGCATCCGATGCACCCTACCGGCGTAAGTAGCCTGAGGCGTCACCTTGGTCCGTCATACCTAAAAATTCATTGTATACATTGTAAATACTACGAAACATATACAAAAGGTAATAAGAAGCGACATATTTAATTAATTCAATTATTGCACAATTAGCGACACAACTGATCTGCACACAACTGTATCAACATATAAATTTTTAGAGTTATCTTGTCGTGTATAGATGAAAAGTAAAATTAAGTTCACAATGTTTTAATTAACGTCTACATTTCCTATTTAGCTACTCTGGAATTTTCATAGATTTTTTATAGGCACCTTGCTATTTTTCTTGTTTGCAAATTATTTAGCATGCATGAATGAAAACCAAAATTAAGTTGGGGTACATACCCTATTTAACTACTCTGCTCTGCAATTTTTACAAATTTTTAATAGGTATCTTGCTACTTTCCTTATTTAAAAAGTGTCTTCAATATTTATGAAATATTTACCGTGTACAAATAGAAATATAAATTAAGTTCGCGATATTTTAATTCAGCTCTACATACCCTATGTACCTACTCTAGATTTCTTAGAGAAATTTTAGATCTGTCTTGCTATTTTCCTAATTTTAAAAGTATTTTGGTATTATGAATATTTACCGTACACAAATGGAAACCAAAATTAAGTTAGGATTATTTTTTATTAAGCTCTACATACCCTATTTAGTTACTTTGCAATTTTTACATATTTTTAATAGGTATCTTGTTATTTAGAGGTATCTTTCTATTTTTCTAGTTTAAAAAGTATTTTTGGCATTAACAAAATATTTACCGTATAAAAATAAAAACCTACAAAGTTTTCTTCGTATTTTTGCAGATTTATTCTAAATTGTTCGAGCACCGCAACATAAATAATATCTATACAATAAACTAAACTATACAGAGCCAAAATGATGTACTACATCAAACAACAATGCAACTAAAATTATCTAATTCATTGAATTATATGTCGTTATTTTTATTTGCTAACATACAAGATTTTGAATTTATGTACAAAGTTACAAGAATATTTACATGTGTGGATATCATGGGGATATGCTCATGATCTTAGGATGATGTGACAATTGGCAATGACGTTGAAGGTTTGCGGAAACACGAGTTTTCGGCAAAGTTCAGGTTCTGTCAGGTCTCAGGCGGTTTGACCGGCCATGGTGGCGGTCAGACCAGTCCTGTCTCGGGTTGCTCTGGTAGTAATAGGCTGGCGGTCTGACCGGCGGGGTGGCGATCGAGCCGGCGGTGTGGCGATCGGCCATCTCTGCTGAGCGGTCAAACCGGCCATTAAGTGGAGTTTAGATTTTTGAGCTGGGTCAAAAATAAAGGGTGTAGGTAAGAGAGTAGGTTCTACTTCTCTTGGTCCCATAATTTTTGGAGTCTTCAGGCAAAAGTTCTATTCGTTTGAAATTTCCAGAGAGGTTGCGGATTTCAGAGTTGAAATTTTGGCTAAGTCCCTGGGGAGCGAGCGGTCAGACCGGCCGTTGGTTGGCGGTCGATCGGAGGCGTCCGACCGCCATGGTGGCGATCGACCGGTTTTCACTTCGCCCGCCTTCTTGGCGGCGTTGTGTTGGTTGTTAGGTCAATTTCATGGGTTTCGATGCATATGTGTTGCATGATGCATGTTTCGACTAACGTGAGTCAAGTTGTGAAGAACTTGTTCCCGGATTCGATTTGCTTGTCTATTGTTGTGCGGGTTGCTTGGTGGTCAATGACGGTCAACGGCGAGGATGATCGGGACTAGGCTTGGAGAGCTGAGGTTCAGAACGATCGACGATGTCGAGTGAGGTCAATGGACTCAAGCATGGTGCAAGATGGACAAATGTGACCGAACGGGCAGTTCGGTGCAACGGGTTGGATCAAGTGGCGCGAGGGTCGGTGCAAGTGCCATGGTGGTTTCGGTGGGAGCCGGATGGGAGAGACTTGCCGACATGATGAGAGCCGTTGGATCAACCTACACGTGGCGGAGCAAGCGAATGCTTCGCACAATCTGGACTCGGTCTTCGGAGAAGGACCGAGAAGGGGTATTTTGGTAATTTTATCAAATACCGCATTGGTTACCTTTTGCTAACCCGCGGCGCAAGACGGTGCGTTGGAGAAGCGGATTAGGTCAAGAGGAGATGAAGACGACGCTTTAAAATGTGTGCGTGTGTCACCCGTTTGTTTTGGGCCTTAACGGGAGCTCATTATGGAAACTCTTCTAGAAGGTCTAGGCCTCCACTATAAATAGAGGAGGGAGGTGGCTGCACCCCCTAAACCCTTTCATTACTTGTAAACCCTAGTTTTTGCTTGTGTGCTTAGGGAGTTGATAGTTGGAGGTTAGGGTTCTAGAGAGTTGGATTTGATTTCGTGTTCATGTATTGAGTCTTTGTCCTCCATTGATGGAGTGGCTGTAAACTAATACCTTATCAAATCAATCCAAAGAAAGTTCTCTCAAAGATGAGTTCATTTGCTTTCTTTATCTCTATTTGGTGATTTTGAGTCTCTCTTTGATCCGTGAGTTTTTGGTTGGTTTCTTGCTGTGATTTAACTTGCTGCAACATGTGGGAACCCATCTAGGATCATCTTGATCATCAATCACCTACGAGCAAGTCTTTAGATCAGTTTTCGTTTTTGACTCGGTTTTTGAACCACCTTCACTCAAATGGAAAAAGGTCTGAACTTTGGCAAGGATCTTCACGATCGTTGCTTGGAATAGGTTCCTGACATCCTTGAGAAGATGTGTGTCAAGTTTTATGAAGTTTGGCCGCACGAATCAAAAGTTAGATCAATTTACGTTTTGGTTTTTCGGGCTGAGTTCACTGTTCTTGAACTAGAGGTCTGACCGCCCGAAGGAGAGGTCTGACCGCTGGGATCGGTCCGACCGCTAGACCGACCGGTCTGACCGCCCTCGTGAGAGGTCAGACCGCCCGGGTCTTGGTTTTTTGAGTTTATGAAGATTTTGCTTCGGGGTTTTGGTTGGATTCAATACAAGTCTTCCGCTGTGCTTAATTGATTGATCTTCATAGCTTACATAGCTATTGGAGTGAGATTCGTATTGAATTCAATTTGGGAGAAAAATAGATCGTGCTCCTATTCACCCCCCCTCTAGTCGCCTTTTCGGTCCAACAACATGCAAAATGGGCGATTAGATCTGCTGCTCCGTCTCTTTCTCCTACGCTAGGAACCGACAGTGCTTTGCTACGTCTCTCATCCTCTCTCTCTCTCTCTCTCTCTCTCTTTTTTTGAAATTAAAATGATTTTTTCACCTAATTTTAAGGGTATATATAGCCAATTTCTGTCGCCAGTTGAAATGGCGACAGAACCAACTGGCGATTTGCACACTCTTCAATGCAAATCGCCAATTGAAATAGCGACATCTGATTGGAATGACGATCGATAAATAGGTGTGTCATCGTCAAAATAGGTTGTTGCCATTTCAAATGGCGACATGCATCTATTTTTGTAAAAAAAAATTAACTATTGTTTTGTAATTATCTTTTAAATTAATATTATTAAAAAAATCGACAAGAAACATGTGTGGTAACTCACGCGGAAGCTCAATGCTTTCCTAAACTATCCATATAAAAATATTTGTGAACTATATTGTTTGAGGTGCCACAAAATCATTCTACACTTAGTATTGAGTTGCATGCACCAACCAGTTCACCCAAAAGCTTGAGCTGATAAGGAAAACCGAACAATTCACTTATACTTTAACACTCACCCTCACGTGTAGGCTCACTCAAGCTTAAGATATGGAATAGAAGTGGGTTGTAATTATTATTTTTAATCGCACTAACCGAGTCTTGAACTCAAGATCTCTTGACTCTGATACCATATTGAGTTACATGCACCGACTAGTTCACCCAAAAACTTAAGTTGATGAGAAAAGACGAACAATTCACTTATACTTCAATAATTAGATAATCATGTAAACGCATGCTGAAATAATGCTCCTTCAGTCTTTGTGCGTTCCGTTCATGGTTGGATCATATCTGAATCTGAGAGCGAAACCAACTAAGTTTGGGCAATTTTGAAAGCGGCCCAACAGCAGCAATGGCATATCCTGCAAAGTTTTGAGATAATCATGTAAGCGTATGGAATTTCAAGACCTCAGTTATTCTGTATTGCACTTCTTTTGGAACAAGGCACCATCTCTTGGACTTTTTTTTAACCTTATCAATGATGAGCTCATTTGTTGTTTCCATTATTGTATCATAGTCAACAGCATCAATCCTAGCGAACATCTCTGGAAGCGGCACTATTCATCCATACCTCAGCATCTGCACCCAAGTGGTCGAGGGTAAACGCTGTCAGGAAGAGCAATTACGTTTGCTAGAGATGTGTTCAAGTTAGGATTATATATACATTCATGGTAATAGCATATTAGCATACCTGCAACCATTGTTTTCAGCTACTTCACGGGATCCGTCCATGTCAGGCAAAAGGGCGGATTTCAACTGGAATGAGATAGGGATAATTGTTACAGACTTGTATTCCTGATGAAAAAATGGGCAGTCTTATAAATGCAAATTAGCAAAACCTGTCTTTTTAACATACAAGAGGGAGCGACCTATCCAGGCTTGTAGGTTGATTCCAGTTACTGGAGTTAGCACCACATTTGCACTATAGAGTAATTTAGCATATACTACAGTTAGCATGCATTGTTGCTAACAGAGTAATAGTTTAACAACATTGCATTATATCCCTATGTATCACCAAGGATGAATTACCACTTGGAGCTTGTTTGGCGCTTCAGCTTATGAGCTTATAAGCTGAAAGCATGGCCAAACAGAGGGCATATTTTGGGGGCGTATTAAACAAGCTTATAACCCTGTTCCACTATAAACGTCCAACATCCAGTAAGCTTAAGCTGGCAAAACAGGACTTATAAGCTGAACCATCGGTAGGACGAACTAGAGAAATATAAGCTAGGGCAAACATGCCTTAACAAAAATGCAAGAAGAGATGAGCTATTGGTATGGTTAGACCATTACTTAAAATAAATTAGACACGTCAGCAAGATGGAAAATCGAAATACAGTTTATTATTTTGCAGTTGTAAACTTGGTGAATATCATTTATAATGTGAGCACATTGATAAAAACTTGAAACAAGACTTTATTCTGTAAATTCCCTGACTTGGACCCCTTGTCACTAATTTGTCTATTCAGGCCTATGGCATTAAGTACTTTACAAGAAGAATTACAGGCACACGGGTTCACAAAATCAACAAATTAATAGAGTAAGGACCTTTTCAACATTGAATGGTACAGGGCCACAGGGGCCATTTATGCAATTTTTCCTTTTAGAAATAATATCTTCATACAGAACTACTATATATTAACAATGCAAGTGTATAGTATTTTACTGAACTGACAACTTGAGGGAATACCACATTACGAGCACGAGCCACCTCAGCTTCAGACAAACTGTAGGCAAGTCTTCGAAGCTATCCCATAATTACCAGTGATAGGTCACGCGAGTTATCAGGCTGCAGCCATATTTCAGAATAGTCAGAAAATATTGACAAGAATTTTCTCATCCATCGCCTACATTTACTTAAATCAGGCATCACGTCAGAGACAAAAACATCAAAAAAATAACAGATGCACCACAATTAGATAAAGCTTGATTAATAAAATATGTTTTCAGGCATTAGAATCATTTCTTCTGAGTAAACAATTATTCAGGATGACACTGATAAATAAAGCACAAATTAACATTAAATACAACCTACTTGCTCATGTTGACAGGAAGTTCACCTAGATTTGCTCCCAAGCAGGGGCGAGAACTAGAACGAAAATGATTGGGGTTCACTACTTCATCATACATATAATAATATATATAATTTTCAAGCAACAATATTTTAAATAGTAATTTATGTGACAAACATTGGCAAAATGCATCTTCCAGCCAGAAGTTAGGCTGAACCAGGGTGCACAACTTTTAAGCCAGGGGGTGCACGTAGTAAAATTGGACTAATCTTTACTAAATTTTTTTTTGACCCGGTGTCCTGTGACACCGGGTCCTTCCATTTGCCTCCGCCCCTGCTCGCAAGGTACAAGTAGGTCAAAGGCTGGTACGAGTAGGTCAAAGGCTTAGGTTTAGATTTTTTGTGTTTTGTCTTTGTATTTGTAAGGTTCGCCTAGATTTATTTTTGTCTAGTTTAGATTTATTTTTGTATTTGTAGGGTTCACCTATATTTACTTTTGTCTAGTTTAGAATTTTTCAACATAAAAAAAACATAAACAATTGGATGGTGATCCAATATACCGAAGAAAGTGACTGAGTTTTAAGAAAATTTTGGACAACTATAGCTTAGTCGGCCAAAAAAAAGGTCTATTGCGTACGATATGCCAGCCAATGTGCCTATTGCCATCCCCACCACTCCATGACCAACGCCGCTCACAACATCCCCTTCATGTAAACGTACGTGGTACGACATTGTTTGTTGTAATGCTACTTGCACATATGATTGGGAGTGTCTCCGCCTGCTGAGGCTCCCATGGCCGTGGGCAAGTTCGCAAGCAGCACGTGTGGTGAGGGAGATGATGGGTTGGGGTGCTTGCTCCTCCAGTTGTGGCGCCCGCCACGTCTACTACCAGGTTATGAGGACCGAGCGTTTAGAAGCTTGAAAACTGAAGAAAGTTGAAGTCTGAAGGAAGGAGCAGCTCAGCGCCAAATTCACAACGAAGCATTATGTTCAAAAGGTGCGGCTAAGATGGAGTAAAGTGAAGTGATTACGAAGATCCAACGCTTCAAAATACAAGAAGTAAACATTGTGGACAATCCTACGCGTAATCACTGTTACTCGTAATGAATTGTAGCTAATGAACACTTATGCTTAATGCACTTCCAGCTGAGCATTATATAAGCTAGCTGATGTCTTTTGTAAGGATTATTCAAGATTTTATATCAAGTAAAACCCTAGCCGTCTCATCCTCTTGTTCATCCTGTTCCCCATCTCATTTCTTTTGCATCACCTCACCTCTAATCTTCTCTTAACCAACCGAGAACTGTCATCTGCTAAGAAATCCTGACAAAATGATATCAAAGCTTCGCTCTTGGCTTCAGATTTGACTGTGAGCAGTAAAAGTGAGGGTTTGGGAACTTGTTTCCCTATGAAATTTTGGAGCTTAAACTGTTTTCGAGTAGATCTGAGGGTACTGTGGGAATGAGACTATAGATCAACATCAGATTGAGGAAAATTTTCTGTTTCCTTGGTAAAATCCTTGGTTCGATCTATTTGTGGGAATGGATCAACAAGGGAAAGACGACGAGGTAGAAGAAGAGAGTCAACCATACGCCACCAGAGTTGAGTTCGATGAGGTAAAGAGAAGTGTAGATCTGATGAGAAAGGGTCAAGTGGAGCACAACTGTCGACGATCAAGTCGTCAATCTTACAAAATAAAATAAGAAAATTGGCTAAGAGTTCCTAAAAAGGAATGGGGTTACTCTTTATTGCAATGAATTAGCTATTACAAAGATGCCTTAGGCAAAACAATAGACCAACCTTAATTACACTGAGTATATTGCTTGCTATGCTTTGGTTTGCTTCAATTGTCTTTAGATAGAATCCAATTGCCTTCTGATCCTCTTCTACTGTTCATCATTCACCTTTAAATAATTAGCGAAATGGTGGCAGTTATTCTTGGAGGAGACACCTTTTGAAAGTGACGCGTCTGGTCAGGGAAACAGTTACAATTAGTGAAATGCTAACTAATCGTCAATTGATGTTAGCAAGAGGTGAAATAATTGTGATACAGTTATTATCAGTGACTTAGGGTTATAAACGTCGTGTGGTTTGGGGCTAATAAGACGCATGTCCCATTCTTCATATGGAGGGAATGTATTTGGAATCGGGTGCAAGTACCAGTTCAAAAACTCTTCGAGTAGTCGTCTGATTGAGCAATGGGTACAGGCCCCCCTCTGACTAGGTTACTCACAGAGCAATCTCTGGAATTCTAACGACCACAGGGGTTGTTAGCCACGAGGTTTACGACCACATAGGCTGTGTGGCTTTTAATTAAATGTAAAACCAATATTTAGGAATTTAATCCTCGTCAACAACCAACAAATGGAGAAGTACAACAAGCAAATGGGTCAATTAACGATGGCGGTAAATGCCTTGGTGATTCAACCTACCCAGAGGGGCCAGGAGAATGTGGAACCGTCTAACAGATTCTCGAGTTACAGAGATAATTTTGTACATCACAATTCCCCATCAATAGCAAATCTATCTCCAGCGAGTGTAGTTCGATCTTGTGGGGTAGTTTTACCTATTAATGGTGTTAGCGCAAGCCAAGCTCACTATGCTAGCACAACACAGGTTTCAGAAATGTTGAACCCTCATTACATACCAGTAGCAGATGGTAGTATCAACCCACCATTATCTCATGTGCTTATGAGTACCCAGTGCCTCCCTTGTTGTCTCATCTAGCAGGCACTACTCCTCAAGATCTTAACCTCCAGTTTGGTACATTACCATGCCATTTGCCAGTGGGCAGCGGACCCAACATTACAACAACATTGGGCCACTGGGGTGACAAGTTCCCCTACTTTTAATGGGTATTCTAATTTAGAATGGGAAGAGAGGATAGGACATAATGGTACTAGAGTCCATCAACAAGACAGCTACAATCACAGAACTTTTGCTAGGGCCCAAAACTTGACTTTCCAGAGTTCAGTGGGGAAAAGGTGGATACATGGATTAAAAAGACCAACAAATACTTTGAAAATTTGAAAGTACCAATGAATCAAATGGTATAAATTGCAGTACTTTACTTGGCAGACAAAGCTGAGACTTGGTGGACAGGATCGGGCATCAACATGGAGAATTTGTCTTGGCATAAGTTTTGCATGATGATAGAAAAAATATTTGCTCATCAATCAGCATATGATGTGATTGCAGCATTCCATTCAATGAAGCAACAGATCACAGTATCACTCTACATTGATATGTTTGAGGAAGCAATGGCATTGGTCAGAAGGGACAATCCTGATTTTGAAGAGTATTACATCAGGAGTTTTATAGCCACTCAATCAAAGCCACTCTCAACTCCAGAATGCAGCAATATTAGTCGATGCTTATTGGGTGGCTAAAAGGCTAGAGTAGTCCAACCCATTCAAAAGATCTAAGCCTAGTGCTTTTCGAGGAAATCTCAAGAATAGTTCACAATGGAGCAATAGCAAGGGAACTAATTATAGAACTACCAAGCTTGAACCAAATAGAGCCATTAACACCAGTGGGAGCCAAAACATTGCCACAAAGAATGAAAGAAGATGTTTCAGATGCAATGAGAAATGATACCCAGGTCACAAACAAGATTGCAAAATGAGTAAGTAAGTGAGGGCCATGATTACTCAGGAGGAAGAAGTAGAGGATGAAGGAGGGGGACAAGAGGAAGACTCCTAGGAACATGAGCCATTGGAAGAGGAGGTTCAAGGAGAAGGGGAATCTCCATTTCAGTTATCTGTACATGCTATCCAAGGAACTAGCTCCTCCCAGCAGACCTTTACCCTCATGATTCACTTGGGTAAGATAAGAGAAACTACTCTAGTAGACAGTGGAAGCAATGCTACCTTCATCGATACTGAGATGGCACTCAAGGTTGATTGTCCAATACAAAACAATTCAGCTGTGAGAATTATAGTAGCCAATGGGGAAACATTGTGGAGCAAAGCCAAATGTGAAAACTGCCAATACACTATACAAGGAGTGGAGTTTAGTGATACCTTTAGAGTACAGGACCTAAAGGGTTATAATTTTATATTGGGAGTGGATTGGATATACACACACAGTCCTATAGGCCTTAACCTCAAGACTAGAGAATTTTGTGTGAATCACTATAGCAAGAGTAAGGTCATATTCAAAGATGAGACATTACCTGTGGCTAATTGCATAGTGATCATAGAAAAGCTACAAAAGCTGATGTAGAAGGGAGTGATGGGGGTTATGGTATATGCTTGTGACAGCCAGGATGAATCACACAAATTGATAGCCACTCCTGATGATATTGTACCTATTCAGCATTTGATGAACCCAGTGAATTACCTCTCAATAGAAAGTGTGATCATTCCATTCCTTTAAAGTGTGAGGAACAACATGTTAATCAAAGGCCTTATAGACTACCCTATCACCAGAAGAATTCTAAGGAGGGAATTATTGAGCAGTTGTTGAACTCTAGCACTATTAGTCCTAGTGTCAATCCTTATTCCTCTCCTGCCATATTGGTTAAGATAAAGGATGGAACATGGAGAATGTGCATCGATTATAGAAAACTCAATGCAAACACTATTAAGAACAAATACCCAATTCCTGTAATAAAAGATTTGATGGATGAGTTGCATGGGGCTCAAGTTTTCTCAAAAATAGATCTCAGGTCTAGGTATTACCAGATCAGGATGAGGGAGGAGGATGTTAAGAAGACAACATTCAGCACACATTTGGGGCATTATGAATTCATTATTATACCCTTTGGGCTAACCAATGCCCCTGCAACCTTTCAGGCTTTAATGGATGAGGTTTTATCTCAGTTTTTGAGGAAGTTTGCATTGGTATTCTTTGATGATATTTTGGTATACAGTATATCAATGGAGGAGCATGGACATCATTTGACTAGTATGTTAGAGGTCCTTAAGAGCAATAATCTCTATGCAAAGATGAGCAAGTATGCCTTTGGGCAAAAGCAAGTTGAATACTTAGGCCATGTCATACATGGGGAAAGAGTAGCCACACATCCTACCAAAATAGTGGCATTAGAAAGATGGCCTACATCTCAGAATGTTACTCAACTGAAAAGCTTCTTGGGCCTCACAGGATACTACAAAAGATTCAAACAAAACTATGGAATCATATGCAAGCCATTGTTTGAGGCTCTCAAGAAAAATGCATTTGTGTGGCAGGAAGTTCAGAATTTAGCTTTCTTGAGATTAAAAGAGGTGATGACCAGGGCACTGGTTCTAGCACTACCTGATCACAACCAACCATTTATTTTGGAGGCAGATGCAAGTGGGTATGGCATTGGAGCAGTTCTGATGCAAAATCACAAACCTATTGCATTTATGAGTAAAGTATTAGGTCCTAAGGCTGCAACATTCTCTACTTATGATAAGGAGACATTGGCCATCATTGAGTCCCTCAAAAAGTGGAGGCATTACTTTGATGGATCTACTCTGATTATTAGAACCGATCAGCAGAGCGCCAGAGCCTACGGTATATTCATGAGCAGAAGTTAACAAAGGGTATACAACACAAGTTATTGATTAAATTGTTGGGATACAATTACAAGGTAAAACATAAAAATGGTAGGGAGAATAGGGTAGCACATGCTTTGTCCAGAGTTGTCAATGGAGAGCAACTCAACGCAATTTCAACTGATGTATCAATTTGGATTACTGAAATTCTTAGCAGCTATGATCAGGATGACTATTACAAGGAATTGATCAGGAAGTTAGCTGTGGATCCTCATGTTGAACCTAATTATATGTTGAATGGAGGAATATTGAGGTACAAGAACAGAGTTGCAGTGGGTGTAAATTCTGAGTTAAGACAATAACCAATCATGTCTTGTCACACCTCAGCACTACGGGGTCATTCTGGGGAAAGAACAACATATCAGAGGTTAAAGCTTCTTTTTCATTGGGTGGGTTTGAAACAAGCAATCATCACATATGTCAAGGAGTGTCTTATTTGTCAAAAGAAAAAGAATGAACACACTCCTTATCCGTGGTTGTTGCAGCCTCTGCCAGTACCTGAATAAGCTTGGACTCACATATCAATGGATTTTATTGAAGGGTTACCCAAATCTGAAGGAAAAGATGTGATATTAGTAATAGTGGACAGGTTCACCAAGTATTCACATTTTCTTGCAATGAGCCACCCATTTATAGTACAACAAGTTGCACAAGAGTTCCTTGATGGGGTGTATAAACTACATGGTCTGCCTGCTGTTATTGTTTCTGACAGAGACAGAATCTTTACAAGTCATCTTTCGCAGGAAGTTCAAATCCTTAGGAGTGAAATTGAGGTTCAGCACAGCATACCACCCCCAAACCGATGGACAAACCGAGAGGGTCAACCAATGCCTAGAAGGTTATCTCAAATGCATGTCCTTTGCTAGCCCTAAGAAATGGAAGAACTGGTTGTCCTTGGCCGAATTCTGGTACAACACTAGCTATCACACTAGTTTGGAGATGACTCCTTTTCAAGCTATTTATGGTTTCTCTCCCCCAATGTTCACTGAGGTCATATTACCTGACTCTCCTAATGAGGATGTAAGAGGCTTATTGCAGAGAAGACAACTAGCGAATCAAGTCATCAAAGAAAATTTGATTAAGGCTTAGGAGAGAATCAACAAGTATGCTAACAAGAGGAGGAAGGAAAGAGAGTTTGCAGTGGGAGATATGGTGTATCTTAAGATCCAGCCGTACAGACACACTTCCCTCTGTCTGCACAGATCCCTGAAGCTGCATCCGAAGTTCTATGGGCCCTTCAGGGTGATCGAGAAGATTGGACAGGTGGCCTACAAGTTATTGTTACCAGAAGACTGTCGATTACATCCTGTGTTTCATGTGGATCAACTCAAGAAGCATCTTGGTTCCAAGGTAATTCCCAGCCCATAACTCCCTCTTATCGATGATGATGGAAATGTGAAGGTTTACCATGCGGCAATCCTGGAAAGAAGAATGGTGCCGAGGAACAACGAGCATGTAATTCAATGGTTGATTCAATAGATAAATCTACCACTTGAAGCAACGACTTGGAAGGATGCAGACTTCATCTCACGAGTTTTCCATATTTTCATTCTTGAGGACAAGAATACTCAAAGAGGGGAGAGGTTGTTAGGACCGAGCGTTTGGAAGCCTGAAAACTGAAGAAAGTTAAGTCTTAAGGAAGGAGCAGCTTAGCGCCGAATTCACAACGAAGCGTTATGTTCAGAAGGTGCGACTGAGACGGAGTAACGTGAAATGATTCGGAAGATCCAACACTTCATAATACAAGAAGTAAATACTGTAGACAATCCGACATGCAATCACCGTTACTCGTAATGAATTGTAGCAAATGAACACTTATACTTAATGCACTTCCAGTTGAGCACTATATAAGCTAGCTGATGTCTTTTGTAAGGATTATTCCAGATTTTATATCAAGTAAAACCCTAGCTGCCTCATCCTCCTGTTCCCCATCTCATTTCTTCAGCGTCACCTCACCTCTAATCTTCTCTGAACCAACAGAGGACTGCTGTCTGCTAAGAAGTCCTGACACAGGCCCTTCGTCCTTCGACCACAAGCCCGCGCGCCTCCGCCCGCGGCTCGATCGGCGGCCGCTGGCGCTGGGGAAAGACATCTTCTGTGGGGCGGCCTACGACCGCATGCACCTCACGAGTCATGAAGCTACAGCAGCATCGCCGTTTACACGGCCTTTTTGCTTCCTCAGACGTCTGATCCAGAGAGTTTGTAGTTTGGATATCACATACATAACTGCAGACAAGAGTCTGTGGATAGTAACAGTAAGGGCAACAAAAAGACGAAAGCAGAATAGCCTCTTACCACCAGAAACAGCATTAATCTTTTGGATTCCAAAATTTGAGTGGGAACACCCACTCACTGCAAAGTGGCTGGCTACTACTAGCTATGACTGTATGCTATAGAACAATAAGACTTGTAGACACCAGACTGGACATGGAAATACTCCAATTAAAGTCTGTTACAAGCCTAATTTACACCATGGGGGCACCTCCACCCTCCTGATAGTGTTCTTGGTTACAGTGCCATCACCCTTCTAGGTTTCCCTTGCTTTTCAAAAAAATATCTATACAAAGATAGAATAGACCATACTTTCCACAGTTTCACAGCCACCAATGAATGCCTTTAGAATCACTTGTAGCTAAGTAGAACTGAGTTAATTACATGCATAATCAAGCGGATACTGGTGACATCTGATGGGCTGGTGGTGGTGAGCGACCGTTGGTGGGCCAATTTGCTGTAGACTTGCTCGAAGATGGGCCTCACGTGCATGGCAATCACCGGGTCAGTCGGATTGATTGCCATAGCAACATCCGTCATCCATTGAACCTTCGGGGACGTCTCAGTGCCAATGTCAACTGCTAGCTGCTGAAGTAGAGCTAGAAGGACTCCCTGGTTTAGAGGGACTGGGGACATGGCAAATAATGCACGCAAATCAACCTGTACATGAGGGTACAGCTATCACAAATCCAACACATGCCCGTTCTAGTAATTAAAAAAATAATGAACTAGGGTAATAGTTCTGCGTTAGATGACCAATTCAGGAGGAAGATACCTGAGAGCACAACCAAGACACGATGGACACATCACTTCTTTGGAGCGCCATTGTAAATGCCTCATCAAATTTGCGTTCAGATATCAGTCTGCTCAGCTCCTTCATTGGGTCTAATGGAGCCTCAACCTGACAAAATGCAAGGCACGTGAAAGATTATATATAGGCTCTTTATATCATTCATAATATTATACCTGAGACAGGAAAATAAGACTAGCGTTCTCATACCCAATAGACATGTTAACAAAGATGAAAATACTACATGAAAAGGATTAGACAAGTCACCAGAAATTTTTAAAAATAAATCATGATCAGGAACATTATGGAATATGGAAACCGGAAATGTTTCAGCATTCAGCACCTCTGGGGGACCAGTGATAGGACCATTGCTGGGCTGCAAAACATCTGTGTTATGTGCCGTAGCGTTCCCAGATGCAACTAGCGCCAATAGTTTGCGATGGCCATCAAGTAACTCTGATGTAAGACTCTGGGTGATCGATGATGCAGAAGTGATGGTTTCCTGAAAAAATTATTCAAGTATAAAAAATATTAGTCATTTGTTATTATATAATTGGAAAGAAAATGAGCATCCTTCAACTTACTGTTTCCTGCCATTTCATATAGAAGTATGAAGCAGATAGTTGGCAAACTTACCTTTAAAGTTAGCACCAATGGAGTATGTGCTGCCTCAACTTGCTGCTGAATAGAAACAGTGTGCTCAGACATTCCTTTCTGGAATGCACTATCTACTTGCTCAAACATCGTCTTACAAGATTGTTCAAACGCTGGAACAAGCAGCGATTCAACGCCAGTGCGTAAAGCATCCTGCATGCATCCATTTAAAACAAATCGGTATATGTAGCAAAGCTAAAATCAAAATGACTTAACAGCAAACTTTATATCTGAATGAACAACTGAAGTTATCTACCAACACATAAACATCCGGCAAACATATCAAGAGTAACATGTTCCATGCCAAATCAATGCTGTTAGACGATCATCTATAAGAACAAACTACAAGAGGATACATACCTGAAGAGCCTGTTTAACAGATGTATGAAACTGCACTTGGATTTGCCTAGCAAGTGTAGACTCAAGTTTTGCACTAATGGACTTGTCCAGCTGATTCACCACCTTGTCACCCACCGATTTCTAAAAGCAAACAATCAATGAGAGGAAGGATGAGAAAACACAGAACAATTACAGCAAGAAATTACCACAACCTGAACTGAATCGGCAACTGCGGACGCCAAGGACTTCTCAATAATAGGTGTTATTGCCCGAGCAACAACAGGTCCAAGTGAAGAAATTTCTTTCTTTAGTGACTTCTCCAACATAGCAGCAAGGTCCTTGCTTGTTGAGCTTGTGATAAGAGTAGTCATTTGCTGCATTCGCTCTCTTTCGGCCTTTTCACGTTTCGTGTTCTCCTCCTGGAAACGAGCCCACAAGGCATCAATGCTAGCTTTGATGGTTTTTTCCATGGCACGCCCTAATGATGCCTCAATCTTTTTGCCTTCCTTTGCAATAGACGCATTAACCATAATACCCAGCTGCTTTTGCATGTCCTTCTGCATGGCTATGAGCTGCAAGGCACACCCACAAGCACAGTGAATAAACTGAAAGCTCATAGTTATATAATGTCACGTTCCAACACTGAGCTGAAACCCATGTAGTTAATCTACAATTCTCTTGTCCTCGAATAGTGTTAACCAAGTGACAAAACAAGTCAAAATTAACCAAGTGAAATGACAAGTAAAATTTTGTTTCTTCTCAAAAGAAAAAACAGGTGTATTTTTGCTGATAGCACAAGCAGGAAAAAAATAATTTTAAGTTGACCATAGACAGCTGCATCAGGTCCAACTCAGAGTTCAAGATCCAGGTACTGGCCAGGAAGGATGGGCCAATACTACATGGGATATCATGGTTGGTGTTCCATGGATTTGAATTCAACTAGTACAGGAACTTCTAGTATTTTTCAGTGAAACCCAGAAAATTTGAGCAATTTAACAGTTTTTCCATTCTTCTGAAATAGTTATTTTAATAATAGCGTGTTTACATGCTGGACAGCAGGAACAATGAGAAAACCACCTGATGTCAGCATAGTGTGTGGATCCCTGAGGCCCAATTTGGATAGACCGGGAATTGGGTGGTATCCCGGCCCATCCACGTGGAAGTTGAGACCTAAGTTTAAGCCTAACCACCACTTCTCAGTTCTAACAACAAACTCAAGCTGGTGAAGGGTGGTTTATATGGTCTATGAGCATAGACAGGTAAATAAGCTGGAACTAACACACATATTTTAGGGTCCCTTTATACGCTAGCTTATTTGGGTTGTTTGCTATATAAGACCAATAAGATGTCACATAAGATATAGCTCAAGCGAGGCCAAACAGGCCTAAACCATGTATCATATGGTCATATCCTTACCAGAAGTCCAGAACAATTCCACAAGCAATAAGCATCCAAGTATAATGTATGCTACCCATTACAAATTTACAATAACGGGTAACTTTGGTCCTTCTAAGAAAGTTAGTCGATGCCTTTTTACAAATTTTTCTAGCAAAACAAGGTTCACAAAAATCTTTTGGATTCATACAATTGCAAAATACTTATATAGCACTCATATATATCAGGATTCCAGTAATGTTTTCAAGTGCTACCAATGCTAAGATGACATGCCACACCATTTATAAATGTCATCATCTGATTCATCTGACAAGAAAATAGATAATCAAGATCTAAATAACATTTAAATATGGCAGTGCAGTACACAATCTTCACAGCTCAAAGATGCCATTAGAGAATTACTTGGTAGGGTAGATGTTAGTATGTTACACTAAATTGCTAAAAATATCTCCAACGTAAAATGAGTAGAACTGTAGAATAGTACAAGCTTCTCTGTTTCACTAAAGATACTGCACAGTGCACACAGTATAAAATAGTTTAATGTGATCACCTGTTGCAGCATCCCTTGCATAGCAGCAACTTCTGGAGAGGAATCAATAGGAGGGTGTGCGCTGCTCAAAGGTTCATATGAAAACTCAGTTGAGTTGAATGCGCTTGTTGAAGGAGATGACTGACCAGATGCTTGAGGATGAAGAACTTTGTCCTTCTCCTTGATATACGAAGATGATTGCTCCCTAGAAGCAGAGGAATAATCACTTTTCTCAGACATTTCCACAGTTTTTTTCAGAACATTTTCGTCAGCAGCACCAGCATGCTCAGGCACCACTCTATCAGATTGTGACAGTGATTCTTCCACGCTGTACTTATCAGTTGTTACTGAGCACTCACTGATCATTTCAACAGTTTGCTCCAACGAATTCTGAGCTTTCTCCGTATTATCACAAACAACTTGAGCTTCCTTAACAGCTTCAAGTTCCAAAACTTGATCGGATTTATTCTCAGCGATATGTTTTGGTTCTACTTCAGCAATCCGAGGGCTACTACTGGAACCATCCTGGATTTTCGCTCCATCAGATTTAGAGACATGATTGTTTTCAACAGAAGATAGAGCACCCGATAAAAATTCAGACGGAGTTATCAGGTGTGTAGTGTTCCCTCCTACCTTAAACATCACACGGGGATTCGGAAGCATTGTAACATCACTATGGCTCTCTCTTGGCTCAGACTTTCCTAAACTGTCCTTTCTGATGGGTGTATCTTGCCTACTCAAAGCATCAGGCTCCATACTTCTGTTAGTCGCATAATCAAAAGCTAATTGGTCTGAGTCACGATTGCCTAGTGATGGTCCTGATCCAGCAAGATCCATGTTTGATGCGAGAGGGGAAGACGGAAGATGCGTCGAACTATCACCTTCTATGTATGTAAGTGGTGGAGCTGATGGTTTAGGATCAAACTCTGCAGACAAATCACGAGAAATAACCATTTCTGAATTAACTGAACCAACCAGATGATTAGTTACAACTGCATTACCTGCAGACTGCTCAACAGTTGATGGTTTACTCGAAGCACCGACAGGATACGAATCAGTGAAACCAGTTCCCATGGATGACTCGGTTCCTAACACTTCCAGAGGTGTCTCATAAACATGCGAAATAGCTGGGTCTCTTCCAAGTCCAGTAGTATCAGTTGTAGGAGGCGAACAGAGTGATAACTCCAGCCCGTACTGCTGGATGGCCATTGTTTGGACACAATAGACTTGAACTACTTGTTCACCATCAGGTTGGCTTTCATGTGTGCCAGTGAGACTTAAAATAGGCATTGCAACTGTAAAATCTGCTATATAGTCCAAGCGAGTAGAAGCAGGATCCGGACCATAATCAACATGCAGAGCGTAAATAGCATTTTTTTTAGCATTTGCAAGTAAAATAATACTTGCTTGAGGCAGCACTGTGACTTGATTGAAAAATGCCTCCTCAACCCTAGGTTCCAGAGAACTAACAAGTTTCAAGGTCTGGGTGCAATTCCAAGTCTCAGAGTCACTTGACAACGACCAACCTTCTCCATTAGTAGAAGCCCAAATTTTAATTTCTCGGTTTAGAGGACCCTGCAGCATTAACAACAGAATAGCATGTAAGATATCTGGTAAGATATGTGCTAAAAATGCACAATGAATTGTTCCGTTTCCCAGAAGATTTGAAGAGCAGAATCGCATAAATTGTTTGTTTCTAACAAATATGAAATAACTAGAAACTAAAAAATTCTCTCCTTTAAACAACATATATATATATGAAAATAGTGCGGTACTCCTGGGAATATACCACTTAAATCGTATGATGATACCTCTTTATCAATTTAAGCATACTCCAGTAATGATTATAAGATACCCCAAAGTGAGTTCCATGAAAAAATTCATTAAAGTCTACCTTTTATAGCTAAATTTGTGTATACACTTTTTTATATATGAAAAAGGTTATAAAGCAAAAATAAAGGGCTCCAATGAAAAATTTTCAATCAAGTCGCATTGGAATATCTTATAATTAGTATTTAAGTATACTAAAAATGATAAAGAATTATAATATATTCATTTAAGTGGTATATTCGAAGTGGGAGTATGAACTCCCGGAAGTACGAAACGGATCCAACCCTAAGGAGTCTTTGGCTTTAGCAATAGTATGCAGCTACAAATTCAAGTAGCGCAGGCACCGCTATGAGGCTTTTTTTATTGAGACAAAAAAATGGATATGGTAATGTCTTGGAGATTGAAATCTTATGGACCGGATGCAACAAAGATGTTCCCATTCATCATTTGGTAATTGGTATAATGGCAAATTCAAGCCACTGGACAAATCATTTGGCTCAGCATAGCTCATCGACGAAAAGTTTACAGAACCAGATGCCCCAAGAAAAGCATGCGTGTGCTTCAAAAAGACATGTGAAATGGAGAAAATATTGGCATAAAGAAAGTGATCTGTATAATAATGCATACCGCTGTGATGAGATTTATATGATCTGGACGCTCAGGTGCCGTAAGAAAAGCAACTGAGTAAACAGCTTGACCATCATGTGGCTTTAGAATCGACAGAGGCACTGGCTTGCGATCATCCCAGATCTTTACCTGCAAAATAAGACAATATACATTGTAAATGGGCTTAGAAAGGATGAATAACAAGGAAAAGAGAGACCAACTAAGGTCTAAAATTGCTGACACCTAGTGCTTATGCTGGCAGCTAGTTCTACATAGTAAATATTGCAGTCATATACAAGAAACGCCAGAAACTCAATCAAAACCATCAAATCAAGGGGGCGCAGCCGAAATCACAGATCATCACTGGATTGACTATGTCCAGTACTGCAGCATACCTCATGCTAGGCCCATCCAGTCAACCCTTGACAACCCACCCAGAGGCAAATACTTTGCTTTTCTTTTTCAAGAGGAAGTAATGTTGATATATATATGCAATCCTATTATTCCCAAAATCATGTTATGCTTTACAATGCATCTTAGAAATCAATGGTTGATCGTATTGTTTATTCGGTGAGAGAGGAAACAAGCTTCCATTTTGCACTTCAGAAATCAGAACAACTAGAATTTAATGACAAGTTCAAACAGATCATTCAACACGTGTAGTTCTGCATAATATTTTCCTCCCAATTCTCCCAGCTATAGAAATTTTTCCAAATAAACAGGAGGATATTTGATACAAACCGTGCCATCTTTTGATCCTGAAGCCAGTCGGGTAGTCATCCATTGAGATATGGACAAATCTGTCACATCACCATCATACTTACCAACTAAGCGCACACCATCAATCAGCTTGTCAAGATGGCATTTAATAGGTTCTTCTGCACTAAAGTCTCTTCCCCTTCCCACTTTAGTTGTCTCTATTCTTAAGACACAGTTACCGATTCCAACAAACAGATGTTCCTGCAGGATAAACGTGCAAGTCCATTAGTAAGTTAGGATGCTAAAAGAGCTTGGTGGTTGTAAATGTGATGTAAATAAGGCCTTACTTGCTTATGAGAGTGCCAACAGATCCTTGGATGGTAAGCTTCAGCACCACCTACAATCTGGATGGCGATTTCAATCTTTCCTGTAATTTGTGGTTTATTTTCCTCATCATGTCCCTCATCAATCCTCCACACGTATATCCGTCCATCTACACTTGCGCTGCAGAAGAAGAGATCATGTTAGCACATACGACCCACAGAAGATTAAAAAATACATAACATGATTTGATGTTTTTATAGCATAAGAGGTGTGAGCTCCCCAAACAGTCTTGAGTACACAATCTTCAAGGTTAGAGTGAAGAGAACTTTTTGTTGCACTACTAACTGGAGGTCCTTATGAACAGATTCAAGAATATCTTGTCATTCCATGCTCAGTACCTTGCTAAACGATGGACGTCCTCAGCAAAGAAAGCCATATCTGTCACCCTCTGCAGCAAAACAGAAAATTGTAACACAAAACATCAAAAACATATGAACTCTCACAGATTCACATGAAAATGAGGGGTGCATAACCATCTAACAAGACTAGCAAATATTGACATCGGATATCCCCAATCACTTCCTTGAGAACTTAAATTGCAAGACACATTTACATCAGCTACAAACATTTAAAATTTCTAACTATGGGTGCACAAGGAATTCACCACACAAAAATGACTAGTGATACGACAAATTTTCTCTGAGAACCACCCCATAAAATGTGAACTTCACATTGGATGAATGCATTCTCACTAAACTAAGCTGTCACACCCCTTCTTAACAATCTAGCCAACAAACATTCAGAATTAGCCTCTCTGTTGGTCCATAGTTAATTCATCAACCTCATCATGGCATCTAACGCACATAATAGTGCATCACAAAAAAGTCAAAATGAAGTTCTTTTTGAAGTAACTTTTATACAACAGAACCAGCTGAGATCTATACATTTGTAAATGACTGCATTAAAAAGGCTGAAGTATAAAATATGTTATTCTGGATTTTTCCACACCACGAAAGTATGTCATTTTCATCTTAGCTGGACCATATACATCATTAGTATCCACTATCCAGTGATTTAATGTCTCAAACTCTCAATGAACATTTCTACACAAAATTAACCGATAATTTATCTCGCTGAACATACAATATATACCTGCGTATGGCCACGGAGGAGCGAGCGGAGGGCCGTGTTGATGTTTAGCACACGAATGTTCCCCAGCTTGAGCCCATACACGATATACGTCCGATTCACAGCAATCTGCCTGCCCAGGACGAGCCCGGGGTCCGACGTATACTTGGTGATCGGCGTCACCTCCAGCTGCGGTGGCTGCGCCTCCCCGGGCAGCCTCGAGTCAACATCGTGCACCGCTCTGTCCCCGCCGCCCAGCAGGCGCCCCCTCGGCACCTTGCTGCTGGTGCTGCTCAGCATCCTCGCTGGCGGCGCGGACGGCATCGCCGGGAGCGGCGGCGGCTGCGCAGCGGCGAACTCCGACGTCGGCGGGGGCATGGAGACGACGGACTCGAGGTGAGCCGGCCCGGAGTTACCGAGCAGCTGCATGAGGCGGGCGCCGGGGTTGGTGTTGGGGCCGGGGCGGCGCTGGGGTTAGCGCTTGGGTTCGGGTTTGGGTATTGCATGGGGAAGGAGATGACGGGGCGGGGCATGGGGAGGTGGGGGTCCTGTGGGTAGTGGAGGTAGGGGCCGCGGTGGAACGGAGGGGTGGCCGGGGGATAGGAGTAAGGGCCAGAAGGAGGCGGTGGACCGGCGGCGGCGGGGGCGCCGGGGAAGATGGCGGCGGCGGTGGGCGCGGGGTTGGGAGGCGGCTTGAAGAGCATACTAATCTCGAAGGGGGGGTTGGTGTTAGGGTTAGGGTTTCCGGTCGGAGACGCCATGGGAGGCTGCTTGGGAGGGTGGAGGCGGCAGTGGAGTAGATCTGGAGGAGTGGGGGAAGAGGAGGCGGAGTTGGAGTTGGAGGTGCGACGCAGCGGAAAGTGGAAGTCGAGGAGGAGGACTGGAGGTGGTGTTTTTTACTTTTTGGTTTTATTTTGATTAGCGACTTCTTTTTATTAGCGGCATGACTCGAGACTTGAGAGAGTTGGGTGCGGTTAATTTCCATGTTTCAAAAGACTACAATGAAATTTGGGAAATTTTTTATCATTTATCCTGCCTTTAAATCTCCTTCTATTATTTGCATTTATCTTATACTACATTGATTATTTGCTCCGATTTGAATTTCCCATTTGATATTTTGCTATTTCCTTAATTTTGATTTACATTTTGCATTTCAGTCCACACGAAATGATTGTTATGCCCATATGTCTTATGCCCTTCCTCTTCCTATGGGGTGCTACCACCTCTCGCTGCGCCACTCCCTCTCGTGGCCGCTTCCTCTCATTCGCCATGGTCGCCACCCACTCCCTCCTCCACCTCACGGCCCCCAAGCCCATCGCCGCCGCCACCTTCGCCTCTCACGGCTGTCACCCCACCTTCGCCTCTCGCACTGCCTCATGGCCTCCTACAGCTCCGCCCCCCCGGTTCCACCCATGGAGAAGCCGTTGGCGCCAAGGGAGGTGCGCATGAGCCCATGGAGCATAACAGTCATTTTCGCGTGGGCTGAAATGTGAAATGTAAATCAAGATTACGGAAATAGAAAAATATCAAATAGGAAATTCAAACCGGGGCACATAATCAATGTAGTCCAAGATAAATGCAAATAATAGAAGACGATTTAAAGACGAGACAAATGATCAAAAATCCCGATGAAATCTGTTTTAGTGAGACTGAAATGGGATCCTAATCCTCTACATTAAGAGAAGTCGAAAGGCAAAGAAAGTTCAAAAAGGCAGAGGTGTTAGTATTCTCTGCCGAGAAGAGAGAAAAAAAATGTGCTACAATGCGATACATTAGAAATGCATTAGAGATTCTAATCTTGCTTGTCCGATCAGAATCCAATGGGTTGGAGTGCTACAGCATGAGAAATTATCTTTGCATTTAGTTTTTGATTTGCGGATTTAAAATTGTAGCGCGAAGAATGTGTCCAGATAACTTGATTAAAAAAACTTCCTTTTTCTTCCAAAGGATTGGATGAATCTAACAAAAAGTATGAAAAAAAAATCTATCTCGACGAACAGAGGGAGAGGCACTGCGTGTGCAAACATTATGACGGGGGAATCACACATACAGCAAAACGGCAATAGAAAGATGAGTTTCTTTGCCAAAGTACATATGGTACCAAATTTGAGTGTCGTCGACTCTGATCGCTCCATCTCGAGCTATATAATCCTCCTAATTACAGGCTTCTTCGAGGTGTGGAATGCAAACCCTTCAGATTTTAGTAGTCCTTTCCTGGAAGTACTAGATATTGCTTTATTTCGAGAAAAATCGGTCTATGTCACTCATGTTTTGTGACTTTTTGTATTTGATATTGTTTTTTTGTTTTATAAACTTCTTTGAAAATACCACTTTGGTAAGGTCAAAGCCCTTTAACCAAGCGAAAACGACCCTTGCGCCCTTTCCAATTCACAAAATTGTATTGCATTAGTTGTTGTTGTCACATGAGAGAAAATATTGGGTTGAACATGAAAATGGTAAGGGCAGTTTTGGCATTACGAGAAAGTTGAGTCACAAGTGTCATTTTCAAAAAGTTTATAATTCTGATGGCATAAAACCATTAAGGCAAAAAAAACAATAGTAAAATCCAAAAGCCCAAAAACATCAGTAGCATTGACCGAATTTTCTTTTTTCTTTCCTAATCTCCACGGAGAAAAAGAAACATTTGTTGCGTAGATTTGCTTCGAGATGTCCAGTGTTGCTTGTTTAATTATTTCGAGATCGGATCTGACGGTGGAGATCTAGACCTGCCGCTGAAGGACACAGCGCGCGTCGAGGAGGGACGGTACGGCCGCACATGCGTTGCATATACTTGCATGCTTCCAAAGCGCAAGTCGCTGCATGATGTGGCCTCGCTGTTCGAGCAGCCATCTTCAGGTGAGCCACGAGTCCATGACTCCACGGAAAAGGATAGCGACGCTACTCAAGCGGGCCTGCAATTTCGTGATACACACACCGGCAATCGGCCAATCACTCGAAATCGCTGGGAGCGAAGGGATAAGACTTATTCTTAGTCGGCCAATCACTCGAAATCGGTGAGAGCAGAGATAAGACTTATTCTTTTCGCACAATGTATTTAATAATAGATGATTCGAACTTAGGTTGACTAGTCCACTATCTGTGGTACTAACAAATTGATCCCGAAAGACGACTCCTAATCACTCGAAATACAAGCATAAATCATGTAGATTAAGCTGTTAAGATTTTTGAGAAAAGATTAAGCTGTTAAGATGGTTCGTGGTGATTAGAAAAAATAGTATATCAGAAGTTCAATTGAAGTAGGTGGTTTTCGATCGAGAAAGATAACTTTGATTATCTAACTTCAAATCTCGGAGGGAGCGAAAAGTAATCTTTAAGCAAGGGGGAGATGCTCTTGATCATTCAGGCTCCTCGGATCCATTGATATTGCATCCTGAAAAGAGTTATGACCCACACCAAAACGACATAAGGAACTTGTAGCTATAAAATAGACCTCCAACCTAAAGTCAAATGTCCCATCCAAATTCAGTAAGGTCTAATTCCTGATCTTTTTTTTCCTCAGGCATATAGATTGGCTTTTCTTCCTGACACTCCACCCACCCACGAACTATTCGAAACATCAACTCCTCCTTTTGCAATGACAAATATGATAACATAAAGTAAGTGATGCTGATGAAGATGCCGATGTTAACAATGACACCTCAAACTGAATTTTCATTCCATCAGTATTGATCAAATCAAAATAACTTCTCATCAGTTAAAATCTTGCCTTTCTAAAAAAAACACCATAGGTTATAAGAAATGGCATTCGGTTTGGTTCTACGATCATGCTTAGGTGTGACATGTACCAGCAATTATTTCAAGCGCGTTAGGCAACTAGTGCTAGCACCGAAATAATACTCCATCGATGAAAAAGAAAGGGATGCAGAATAATGTTTAAAAATGACTCATGAATAGTCATAAGTCTTTGTCCAGTATTTACAAGTTAGCAACACTTTCAGCAACCTGAAGGTATCCAGGCTGATGTGACCTATTCTGACCAATCCATTATGGACAGAAAGGTGAGTTTGCATCATCACTAAAGCAAGATCAATGTACTGAAGAAACATCATATATAGGTGCAATTGGATATTAGTACACACAAGATGATGTCTCGTAGTCATAAAAAACACTGCTAAGATGACGCAATAGTTATAGGCAACACCAGACTATCATTTGAATGGAAAGAAAAGGCATTTGCCTTTGAAAGGCAGAGCTCCTGCCCTTTTCTTCAAAAAAGAAAAGGCAATTGCTTGCTATTGCTAGGAGTTGTCCCTTCAGGATAGGAATGGGAAGGATTACACCCGTGGAAGAGCAGGGATACTCCGTTGTCAATAATACAACCTTCTAGAACAAAGATAGTAAACTTTATCAACCTTTCTACGCCATTGTGAACAATGCAGCTTCAATTCTTATGCCCTGAGAAAGTATAAAGTAGCTAATGGCAAGACCGTTAAAAATCTAAAGACTGAAAAAGCAAAAGTAGCAACCAATAATTAAGAAGAGATACGAGATCACAAAAGCTGGCTAACCTTATTCTCAGAGGACAAGGATTGGACAAGAGTTATATCCTGCATTCAGCTTATTAATCATCTGATGACTGCTGCTTGAAATAAGAATTGGAAGAGATAAGGTAGAAGGCCACTTCACTACTGTGATGCAACAAAAAAGAAGTTCACTGCAAACCGAAATAGAAGCACAAATTAAAGTATGCATGTGGACTAATCCTGAATTTATCCGATCATTGGTAACCGAAAGTTGATCGTGAGGAGTACTTGCAGTGGACTTGACAGCCAATCCACCTAATGATAAACCAAGAATGCATATATATAAGGTAACTTACCATGTCCATTTTGAATCAATAACACCCTCCATGGAGAATTGAAACGGTGTTTCAATCATCGGTCACTGTCAGGATCATCCTCATGTTTCAGTTACAAATTACAATCCAATCGATATGCAAACCACTACATACACTAAAGATCACGCAGCACGACAAATAATCATCTGCATCATATTTGAGCGAGTAAATTCAAGAACAAGGGAAAGAGGAGAGAACTAACCCGATGGATTGCTATGGAAATAAACGACCAAGCGCGCGTGTACTGCAGTACGAGTGCTCACATAGGTATTGAAACCGGCAGAGAGCCTTGCCGGTCCGGCGGGTTGGAGGCAGCGGAAGAGAAGCCAGCCAGCAGCGAGGCAGCCGACGCCGCCGAGGGAATGGCCACTTGTGGTTGTCGAGGCCGTGGGCTTGTGGCGAGGCACTGAGGCTTGAGAGAGGCTAAGCAAATTGTGAGCTTGTCGTGTGGCGGCTGCAGTTGTCAGTTGGTGATGCATCGTGCAAGCTCTGGCTCTACGCTACGCTGTGGAGTGTTTCTTTCTGTTTTGGGGGGGTTTCTCGTCACAATCACGTCACAACGAGAACATCGAGCTCCCACCTTCCACGCCCACCCCGCCGTGGCACGAGGAAGCTCCACAGCGATCTCCAGCACGCCTCCACAAGACATGCTCCTCCTCCCCCGCCGGCGCGGCGCAGCGCACAATCGCAGTGGTGCCGGCGGCGGTTCCGCCATGGCGCGGGAGGTGTTCGACGGGAACGGGGAAGAGTGGCCTTGGGTCTGCCGACCGTCCGATATGATTGAGCGGTCCAGATTAAGACGTTGGAAAGGCCACCGGGAAGGCTTTTTGCGCTTGAGACCCTCCATGGCTGCAATTCTATGAACGTGCCTCTCAAATCGCATCGCGCTGAAAACTCGCGATCCGAAATGGGTCTACCTGCACCGCTAGATCGGGCTACACGGTCTAGATTGACGGTAACGACAGGGACATATTTGCAAAACGACCCTCCTGTTACCGTATATTACATGCACCCATGTGTTGTTCTGTGCCATCCCACAGGTCTCGCTTGCCCGCCATGCATTCGAGGATATGCCCACTCCGCCGTCACTTCTCCGCCGCGCCCGCTGCCGAGCTCGCCGAACCGCCCATGTGTAATGTCCCGAACTTGTGAGAGATGAAATCGCACAATTTAGTGGCAGTTTCTTGGGGTAATTTGGGGTAATTGGAGAGTTGGGGCGAGACTAGAGAAGGGGACAGGGAGACAGAACATAAAGGGGAATTTGACCTCAGTTGAATTACACCGACACATGGGCCCTATAGTCCATGAACCAGAACTATGGAACAAACACACTCATAGACTCGTCCTGGCCCCGTTAATCATGGACCTTTGTATATGACATTTCCCTCCCCTCGAAATTCTTCTTGTCCTCGAGCTGAAACCTACTGCTACTCCATTGCAGTTGGCACTGGCAGTGATTTTCCTTCGCAGTAAACTCCCGTTTTGAATTAAGTGAAGAGTGCATCCGGGATATGAAACTTAGCAATGAGAAACTCTCCAATAGCTCATGCCGCTCGTGACATTTCAAAGAGGTGGATGAATGTTTTTTTACATGGAGAATGTGATAATGATAGGATGAATGTCTAGACACTCGGCAGCCCTCCAAATTCATCACAAGTACGAGTATTGTGGTTAAGTTAAAAATAAAATTGGCTGGAATTTAGTTTTGGGAATACTTTGGCTCTCATTTATACATATTGTAGGGTATTATAGCATGTAACGTAATTTTTTTATCCGTCGCAAATTACCTCCAGGACAGCAGAGGCATGACGCAAGTGGCAATGGGGCTCGGCCGAGCGTTTGAAGGAGCCAAAGACACGGTGCAAGCTGAGTACGACGGAGAAGACGCGATGTGGGGCTACAACGGAGCTAGGCCAGGCGTGATGGTGGTGGAGCCAAGGCACGACAGCGCAAGCCAAGTCCGATGACGGAGGCTTGACATGCTTAGATAATACACTCTTTTTTTCGTAGCAAAGCACTTGCATTCAAGTAGTACTACGATTTACCTAATGATAGTATTAGCGCAGTTGGTTTCTCTACTCTTGACCCTACTCTTTCCGCACCGAAGCAGAGAATCACGTGCCACTGTGCCCAAATTTTCAAGCAGCAATTTTGTGGCAAAGGGATTTATAATGCAACTTTAGACCAACTCATCGAGTTACACTTTTTATATAAAAAAACATTTTGTAGTTAACAGTGCAGAATTTCAAATGCTAGCTTACCACAGTTTTGTACATAGATTTTTCTTTTTGAATTGATCTGTATAAAAGTTTCACTAAAAATGTTTTTTAATGCATCTACCTCCAGGGGTACACCTGCTTTAGGAATGAACTACTGAAAACTGGAACTAGAAATTGCACCCCCAGAGATCGAGAGCAGAAAGCAGGAGTAAGCAGACAAGTAACACGGCAGAAACCAACAGGCAGCAACAGCTATATTGTTTTAGCTAGCTACCCCAAGGGTAACACTTAGCAATTCAGAGTATATTACTTCGACCATTCTAGCTAAATCTGCAGTTTGATAAGCTAGCTTTCGCGACTTGAGTTCTACCAGGGGGGCCTAGAGAGTGAACACGGCACATACTAAAGGTTTTTATATATTCGCCATTCGGTACAACCTGATTTCAGTGAACATCCAAACATCAAAGAAACCATATTGTGGATTCTGCATTTCTTGATCAGCAGCATATCTGTTTAAGATTCAGGAGGCAATTGAGATCAATAAGAATGGTGAATAATCAAGATAGAGACGTGATTCAAGGGTCTGCATAGGGATTACCTGAGTAGCTCCATTGGAGATTTACTTGGGAACTTTAATGTTAGCAAGAGCAGTAAGAGCCTCCATGATCAGGCCTTCATTGAGTGACCTAGTGGCCTGTGTAAATAAATTTGAATTTTGCAAGACTGAGCTGTTGTAAACTCAAGATACAACGGATTTGAAAAAACAATGGAAGAGGCTGACCCTGAGGGATGGTACTAGTGCATAAACCTCTTCAATGGTCTCAGGCCCAATGTTCGCTATCAAGCATATCTGTTACACGTACAGCACACCGTTTTATGTTGAGATGAGGGAAATCAGACACAATGAAGGTAAGAAAAGCCAGAGCAAAAAGATTACAAACCTCGCCGTCATTAACACCACATTTTTTAAGAGGGCTACAGCTGCTAGTCAAGGAACTGAGCTACTAAAGTGCTTGCTTGATGACAAAAATGTAACTGTATAATAACATGCAAGCTCTAATGGTTTTCACTCAAAACTAAGGATACTCCAGGACTTGTTTCACAGACTTTGCAGTTGTGAAATGATTTCCATCTTTTGCATACTGGAAAGCTTTGTCGAATGACCTGCAGATGCAACAAGAGTAAAAGTAGCACACAGCTAACAGACCGGAACACAAGACAGGAACAAGATTAGCACGATATAACAAATTCAAAACAACAAACATTCTTACTCAGGAATTTTGATCTTTGGATCCTCTGATAAGATAGCCATATGCTCGTGAATTTCTTGCAATAGTTCAGCTGCTTCACAGTTCATTAACATTCTAGAATTTGGAGGTATATCTGCAACCAATTACAATAGAAAAAAGATTATTTAGACGCCTGTAATTACTACATGGAGCAGGTAGCAGGGATTAGATTGCACATTTTTGTTTATACAGAAGGGCTCTAAGAAATCAGATGTGCGCCCATTCAAAATGATGTAAAACATAACAACCCCCAATGCATAAAATTTTCCAAATATATAGACTACTGAAATTTCACAAATTGTAGTTTTTTTAGTATTAGAAGTTTTACTATAACAAAAATAAGCTGCAAGAGAAAAAGAGGATATTTCACTGAAGGGAGTTGACCAAGCTCAAGCTTTAGGTCTGCATCGGACTTTGTAGGCATTGCATTTGATGCAGAGCCCTTCCCGCCTTTGCCAGCACTATATGTCGTCCCTCCTTTGCCAGCTTCTCCTAAAACGTAAATAGCACCAGAAGATAATACATGAAGGAAAGAAATGCAAGACAATAGAAAGGTAAAGATCCTGATCTATTGTGTGACTGCTTCATTACAAATTTCCAAGATTTTCAGCAACTTTTGAATGGAAGAATGTTTCGCACAACTGTGAGTCCATACCTTTAGAAAAGGATGAAGGCTTTCCGCCAGTTTTTAGGCTCTCAGATGCAGCCTTCCCATTTGACTTGGAGTATACGGGAGTCACTTCTTCTACAAAACCTAAAAACAGGCAGTGGTATTTAAGGTTCTTGTTAGTTTCAACTATGCCATCATATTATTCATATTCACTTTATTCAGTAACATTCAACTGTCCTGTAAATTTTAGAATTTATTTATGTACTGTGGTCACATATTTCGTTTTTATCAAAATACTGCATAGTGATTACGACATAGCAGATCAATATTACCACCTGTTATGCACACCCATGAATTGTGATTCAAGAGTGACTTGCAGTACACTTGCATTATAAATGAAATGATGTGCACATCACACTAGCGTAATGGTAATCAGCATCTATATGAATAGATAGTCAATGGAACTTCTGCAAATAAAACCAAAGGGGAAGTAAAACATGGTATGTATTTCTTTGCCAACATTTTTCTGTAGCAATTGATCAGTCCTATGAAAGCTCATAAGAATAGTAGGCAGCAACTACCGGAGGGTTGTGGAACTCTTCTAGTCAAATAATTCAATCCAAACACAAACGGCCATTTCAACCATAACTTTTTTTCTCTTACAAAATAATGCCCTTGAGTACAACATTAAGTGTTCTTAATGGTGACCAAAAAAATTGCCAGGGATGTAAGACAGAAACCTCATTACACGTGGAGGAGATGAGTGATATTTTTCTTACAAAGCAAATACTAAAGGGTGTGCTCATGGGGCAAACTCCTGATAGTTTTTCAGTGTAATAAACTATCTTCAGAGAGAACAGCAGTCAACACAACTGAGTTGGCATACCGAGAACCAGAACGTGAAGTGCTCAATCATAAAATACAAGCATTAAAAGAATTAAGGTTTTTAAAGATTTGATGTAATGAAGAATTGTTGCCTGGAAACTGTTAGGACGTGAAATTGGATAGTATTGTAACCTTCAGAGTCCGAATCTGAACCAATAGTGACAAGTGGAATATTTGCAGAACTGTTCTGCCTTCCATTCGGTGCTCCTGTAAGAAGAAAGATCCATAAACAGATCTGTCAGGCTCTCAAAACATGCCTGATAAAGCTCAACTTCTCAAAACCTACAGCATTCATTTTGATGAAGCTGTAAATTCAATAATTCATCATATGACAAGAACACAAAATTACATGACAAACAATGTACCATAAGATCCTTAGTTGCAATAATCTTTCCCAATAGACATAAGTAGTTAAGTACCTTCCTTCAATCACCATGAGCATACACACATCTGGCATATACATCACTTTCTAATTTAGTTCACATGTCGGATCAGAGGATCTTCCTTTACCCAAACAAAGAAGCTCGGGTTAGTGGGATGGCAATGTGCCCCCGCTCCCCGGGAACGGAACTTCCCTGAGGGGATGGGTATGGGGAGATTTTGTCCCCGCTACCTTATATGGTGATAGGGACAGGAATGCCTCCCCCATCCTCGTTATACCCCAATATACACTCATATACACGTAGATTGATACATCTACATGTCTAAAATATAGGCATTTTGTCTCCGGACTAATATATTTTGGTATAAACTATAAAATATACAGTATATAACCCATCTAGTCATTTAATCAATTTACGTATTTCTACATAATCATATGATAAATTTATTATATTATCTCAATATCGTTCAAATTTAGGTTTTTATTGGGGCCTATTCCCCTCCAATTCCCCGGTGGGGATGGGTACGGGAGGGAGATCGCCCCTGGTAGCTAAATAGGGAGTGGACATGGGAGAGCATCCCGCAGGAAATAGCCCCATTCCCATCCCTTACCCACATTAACACGGCACTCCTCTTAGATTTCCAAAAAAACACGGCACTCCTCTTAAACGATCTTCCTCTGGTGTATTAGCCATACTTAAAACAACCCAAATCATAAGCCCTCACATGATGATCACATTGGATCCAAACCTTCTCGTAACACCAAAAGTATCCCCTTTTGATCGCAGCTCCGTAGGGCCCCACGACAGCAAAACCCTCCGCATCATATAAACCCTAATCCCAAGTCATTCATCTCGGACACTACGTGATTACCACCGGAAGCCCAACACCCACCGGCTTGTTCGGTGGGCTCGCGTCGCTTGAGGGTTGATACGACGACCGAAACAGACGAGAAAAAGGGACGGGGGACGGGGGACGGGACAGCACCTGGCCTGGAGGCGAGGGACTTCCCCTTGAAAGCGGAGAAACCTTTCCCTCCCCTGTCCGACATCGGAGCCGCCGGCGGAGGAGGAGGCGGTGGTGTTGAGGAGGGGGCAAGCCGGGTGCGGTGCGACGACTGTGCGAGCGCCGAGTGGGAGAGAAGGCGTCGCCGTGTGCCTAGCTCATCGTTTTCAGGTGTCGTTCGGTCGTTCCGTGTAGCTGAACTTGGACGCGAGTTTCGAGACTCCCAGCCCAACATCCGATGGTTGGGATGGCCCGGTGGGTCAAGAACTCGAGATGTTAGGCTAGGCCTGCCTACACCTCGCCTTTTTCTTTCTTTCTTTTTTATTATACAATTGGATCTGGGCTGCATATTGGCCTATTTTCTGTTGGGCCCACTTGTAAGTAGCCAATCGTGGGTAATCGGACGAGACATGCATGGATGGTACTAGAATATATCCATGCCCGTGTACCCATCGAGCAATACTTTTGCACCCATGAACAAGCTTGTGGGCACAAAATTAGGAATATACACATCTCTATTAGGGTAATTACCCACGAATAATCGTGCGATTGGCTTAAATTTCCATCTTGGCAAATAGCCCATCAGCTCCAACAAACCATGTCAAGTGAGCTCCTAGTTTACTAATGGCTAATAAGGGCATCCACAATGCAGTGGGTCAACTGTAGGGCCCGTCGATCTGGACAAGGGAGGAGCGCCTAGGGAGCCACGCTGCTGTGCCAAAACAATGGTGGCGTCGTGCAAGGGAATTCGCGTCAGGGCACCGAGATAGCCACGTTGGGGGCAACATCTAGGCACAACGTCGCCAGCCATCAGCATGGGCTGCCACCATTGAGATGTCTCACCATCTACACACAGCCCCTGATTCAGGCAGTCGTGGCTTAGATCAAGCAAGATATGAGTGTTGCGGGCTCAGATTGAACTGGATTTGGGCGAGGTTGGCTCGAAGGCGACACAGGGATGGCGGGCGGCAATGATAAGAGGATGGGGAGAGAGGGTGGCGTTGGGTGGCAATGAGAGGAGGGTGGCGACCAACAGTGAGATGAGAACGATGACGATATATAGGCTTCGTTTGGAACGGCTTCCGACTTTCGCCCGAAAAAGCTGGAAACTGTTCCAAGCGACCGGCATTTCGCAGCTATTTTCACCGAAGCCGCTTTTGCCTCAATGAAAGAAAGCCGAAAGGCGAAAGCTGCCCTTCGGCACCTTCCCGCGGCTTTCCACCACCTCTCTTCTCTATTTGCCCCCTCGAGTTCACAGGTATTTACTCGCCAAATGCCATCCAATAAACCCCCCCCCCGGCTATCCCCCCCACGCCCGCTCAAGTCCAGTCCGTGCATCTTCTCCTCTCATCCGTCTCCTCCTCCTCCCGTGTCGACGAGGTTGCGCTGCGCTCCTCCTCCTCCCCCTTGAGCCGCCTCCCCCCTATATCTCGATGCTTCTGTCTCGCTCCGGCCTCCTCCTCCGCCTCGCCTCCAACGCCCTCCTCCCTCCTCCCACCGCGCGACCTCTCTTTGTCGTCCTCATCCTCAAGCACTGCCCCATGGTCATCCTCATCCCCAAGCGGTGCCCTGTTGTCTTCCTCGTCCTTGTCGTTCGCCAAGGCCAACCTCGCCCACGCCACCTCGCTTCATCCTCTGACGCCATTTGCCTGGGCCGACGTCGCCTCCCTCCACCCCTCACCATACTGCCTCCTGCAACATCCCAAGTTTAGGCTTGTGTTTCAAATTTAAGAAAATGTATAGAAATAAAAAAATCTTGCATCTTGTGTTTCATGTATGTTCTAAAAATTCTTGTAAAGGAATTATGAAAATACAAAATCACAAGCCTTTAATTTGACCTAAATCTTGCCTTTCAAAAACTTTATTGTCTAACCTTATGATTATCCTCTAGAAATATTTTTCCTAAGCTCTAGGGTTAATGTGTGACTCCTCTGAAAAATTTCACAATTTTTAGAAATTGTTTGAATATTTTAAAAGCCCAGTCAGACCTGTTGACCCATTGGTCAAACCCTAAGACAATCCTTGTAAATTTTTAGAGAAAATTGTTGTGCATAAAAATCTCTGAAAATTTTATACAAGGTCAATCTTAAAGTTAGAAAGCTACTGTAAAAGTTTAAAATTTTTGAGTTAGTTTGCTATCCCTAAAAATCTCTCTAAGTCTCAGTCTTAAAATCCAAACCCTAAGTCAAAGTCATGTTTGGGTTTGAGTCGGACTCGAGCCCAAACCCTCTTCCTGGTTGAGCCTAACCACTTTCCGCGACTAGGCCTGACCGCTTAAGCGCACGTTCAATCTCAGTCGTTGGATTTCAATCGTACCGCCCTCGTTCGCTTGAACTTTCGGACCTCCAAGTCCCGCGTTTCATTTCAACCATTAGATCTTGATCTAACCGCTGTGGGTTGTTTTGAGCAAAGCGACTGAGCCAGGTTTGAGTCGTGGTTAAGCCTGATCAACTAACTGCACCTCCGGCTCGCTCAAAGAGGTGCGTTCCTTTTTCAATCGTTGGATTCCATCAGGCGGTCTCTGTTCATTTGGTTGTTCGGACCAGTGATTTCTAACCGTTGGATCTCAATCCAACCATCATTGTTGCACCGGCTCGTTATAAATAACGCGTGTGTTCTAGACATTTGGATCTGGCCTCAACGACTCAGATTGATTGGGCCGTTCGGACCACCCAAACGTCCCAATCAATCTCAGCCGTCCATTTCCAATCTAGCGGTCAAGAATTTGAGGCGAGTCAATTGGTTCGGCTCAACCCATTCATTCCTGTGTGACCCGAGCCACTTTGCTTTCACTTACATGTGGGGCCACCGCCTCCTGGTCATCTTCTTCGTCACGCCGCGCGTGCGCCAGTACGCCATGGCAGAGCCTGATCACCTCCTTGAGCCCTTTAAACGGCTATTCGCTACTAGCATTAAATGCGCACTAGGCTTTCGGCCCCTAAGTCGTGTTCTTCAACTGCTCCCGTCATTCCTTCTCGTCCATGGCAGCACTGTGAGCCAAGTTCACCCTGTGGATTGGTTTTTGCCAAACCCTAGCTCCCCAGCTATATAAAGCCTCCAAAGCTCATCCTTGTGTTCATTTACGACACCTCTAGCTCTTTCCTTGTTTTTGGAGCTCAAAACCACAAAATCTCCAAATCGTCATTAGAGGCCGTGAAGCTCTGTTGATGGCTTTGGTGCTCCAGTGGTTCTTTCGCCCTCCTTTTGTACCCTTTTGAGCTACTTAACCTCCTAATTATTTCCCCTAACTTAATTTTGAGTTTCATTCACAGGAATCACCTAATTTTGAGTTGGGATCTTTTCGGCCGAAATCACTCCTTTCTTCCTCGGCTCCGGTAAGTGGTTTCATTTGGCAACTACTTGCTCATGGACCTGCTGTGGGCTCTAATGAAGCTCTCTGGACCACCCAGGGGTATTCCTTTTTGCTCAGGCCGTGTTTCATCATCTTCTTCTTCGGCTCCGGCGAGCTCCTTCGCCGTTAAAGCTTCTCCGGCCATCTTTGGAGCTCTCCTTGGCTGAAGTAGCTTCTTATTAGTCCTTAGATGCTGTGGCACCCGCTTCTTTGGACAATGCGGAGCTTCTTAGCTGTTTTCGCTTTTGGACGTTTTGGTCACCGTCGGCTCGCCACCGTTCTAGTCCAGTATAGCTAGCGCGAGTGTTATCCTCGGGTGCGCAAGGTTATTGCGAACCCATTTTAGCCTTTAGTTGTCGTCGCGGTGGTCGGAGTCGCCGACGGTGAGCTCATCTTTGCCCTCGGGTTTTTGTCGGACGCACGCTGCCTTGTTGCATTGTCGTTAAGACAAAGATCCTCTCATTAATGAGCTAATCATCGTTTAATCATTGTTAATCATTGGTTAGAAATTAATGGCGGTCTTTATGTATGCGTGGCCGTCGCTTACAAGTGGGCCAACCACCTAAAACACTCCCTCTCGCGTTGTGCGTAGCGTTTCAGATATCATTAATACTAATCATTGTTAATCATTGCTTAGTAGTTAATGCTGTCTTAAATCGGGCCTTATGTGTCTCTGACAGGGGGGCCAACTTCTTAACTCTCCCGAGCGCGTGCGTTACGCTTTGATGATTGTGGACCGTCGGATTTATAATCAATGGTCCAGATCATTTGGGCTGTTCGGACCGTCTGAACCTCCCATCTCTTTGGACCGTCAGATCTAGATCTAGCGGTCTAAACCTCCATGGGGCTTTCCAATCCTTTGATACCGTCCGTTTTTAGTTCTGTGGCTCAGATCTGTTGGGCTGTTCGGACTGTCCGAACGTCCCTTGGATCTAGGCCATTTGATTCGAGATCCTTGGCTCAAGATCATCCACGTCGTTTTCTTTTGTTTAAGTTTGTTGTTTTCCGGTAAGCATTTATTTGTCAAGTGAAAAAGTTATTAAATTTCAAAAATTCATAACTAATTAATTTTAGCTCTATTTTAGATGGATCCAGTGGTGTTAAATTTCTGTTTAACTAAACTTTAATCTAAAAATATGTTTAGACCCATTTTTCTACCAGAAAAATTTGTATATTGAATTAACTTGCCTAGGTATCAAATATTATCTAGAAATTCAGTTAAAACTTGATAAATGCATAAGTAATTTTCTGTAGCTCCCAATTTAGCAAACTAAAATTTGTTAAATTCCTCTGATAATGTATTTTAATACAGGATAAGTTTTGTTCATGTATTTGCCTCTGAACAATGATATACCCTAATTTCACAACTTAGAAAAATTATAAGTAAGTCATTTTAAATCCAAATGAAGTAAATCTAGTTTTGTTGTTCTTAGAATGCCATGTTCTACCTACCATAAAAATTTCAGGTTCTAGAATTTCCTGGAAAATTGTGCCATGAACAGTACCTAAAATTAATTTAATTTCAATTTTTAGGCTAAAAGAAATTGTTTAGGCCATATCTTTTGCATGCTTAGTCCAAATGAAATGATTCTTGTTGCTAAATTCATTTAAAATTTTAACCTTGTTGTTGTGTTAATTTCATGGAATTTGGACAACTTTGGCTTTTGAGTTTCTTTCGGTGTTCTTCGCTCTTATTGGATTTTCGCGTTCTTGCGTTGGTTCTGAAGAATTTATTGAACCCGAGGGTGATCCTCAGCAACAAGATTGTGATCTTCATCAAGGCAAGCAGATGTAGCATCATTTGATCATATTGCTCATATTATTTTCAAAGTCTAATATATTGTTTGCAAATTCTACGTATGCATTGCTATCTTGTGTTAAACTATTGTCGATTAGTTGACCCATTAGATGTATAATTTGTAGGCAAATGTTTATCATCTACTACTGAGCCCAGGATTATCTTGCTGTGATTTTGGGTTCGTTGGATGAGCCCTTATCACTTAGTAGTTTTCGGGTAATGTGCTTAGTCATACTTAGCTACCGGTAGAAATAGGCGGTTGTCGACTTAGTCGATAACCTTGATCACACAAAAGCTTATTATGACTTTATTTTCAGCACCTTGTGCTATGCTTACTTGAGAAAACTAAAACTGAAAATAAAATGATTTAGACTTGGGAAAAATGGTAAGATGGTGTGCTTTTAGGTGTGAATGGTTGGTGCCCGAGTCAACAAGGATCCGAACATCTTGTGTCACACTATCCAAGCATTTTTACATGCTAACACACTATAGGGAAATAGAACCTCCCTTGACTTAGTACTTTGGGGGGTGTTAATTAATGAGTCGCGTGGTGGGTTGTATATTTCTATATGCAACAAGGGTCACGTGAAAGAGGGGAGCACCCGCAACGGCTTGAGCTAGGATGGTGCATCCTACTCTACGTATGGGTCCTTGTGATCTATTTCGTCGGCAGATCACTAAGGGTTAACCCCCATACGTGTGGCTACTAATTAGTTTTTTCCATTGAAAATGTCTTGTAGGACTTAGCCGTGCCGGCATACCAAATGAAGTGTGCTTAATAGCTTTGCAAAAAGGCGGTTTGAAGTGTGGGTACATTGGTATACCTCTGCAGGGTTTTGAACTATTCGAATAGCCTCGTCCTAGGTTATGGACACGCTTGGTTAGGTTTTGCAAGAGTTGGACTACAACATTTCAACTAAAACTTGATGGGTGGTACGAATCGGGGATTCGTGCTATGTTGTGGTGGCTATTGGGTTAGTCACCTCTAGGTGGTTACTTATTGTATCTCACTGTTATTTCAATGATTAAAAACAGATTTGACAAATTGCCTTCAACCTATTACATTATTGCAAATGAAAATTGCTTTATATGTCTAATTAACCATATAACCATCTCCTTTGTCACAACTTTCATGTAGCTATATATAGGCTTGTTACTCGTAAGTCTTGCGAGTACATTTTTGTATTCAACTACATTGTTTTGTTGTTGTAGAGGAGGAAGTGGATCCCCAAGGGATCTACTTCTGTGAGAATTGCTGCGGATCGTGCGACTAGCTTGGCGGCCCGGTCGGTTGCCTTGTGGGTTATGTGGCTAACCAGACGTCTTTTGTTTATAGCCATCTTATGACACTTTTGCTTCCGTTGTTAATTGTTACTTTGATGTCATTTGGTCGGTCTACTCTTTTGTAATAACTCTATATGTTGTATATTTTTTTGCTAGACTTGGTATTATGTGATGTATGAAAATGATGCATGATTTTGTAAAGATGCATGTGTGCTGCAATTCTGGAAAGCACATGTCCATCGAGACTTAGGATATTTGATTAGTAATACTAGAACCATTTGAAGGTTAAGTATTACGAGTTAATACCCCAGGTCCTCACACCTCCCTCCCCCCTAACCTCATCAATGCCACCCTCATATGAGGCATGAAGCAAATTTCTCCCTTCTCTGCCATAGATGTGAGATGTATGTGTTTTTTGCTACGTAGAATTGATGTTTACTACAACCTTTTGATCTATGGATGGATTACAATATATGTTAATAGACAATATCATTTCAATGTTCAGATTGAGACTTCAGTGTTCAGATTGTGATTCAACGAACCATTGTTAAGTTAGCTAATCAGATAGTTATGCACTTATGCTGATTATTTGAAATATATGTTGTATGGCAAAATCCTTATGAACAATTTATGTTGAAGGTGATATCTTAAGTTTGATTCAATACATACATTCTTGGATTTTGATTCAATACATACATTCTTGGATTAGTGTATTGTTTGCTTAGAATGAGAATGCTAGAAGTGAAGACAATACATGCGGAATTATTAGCTTGATGCTTACATGTGCTTTTGGAGTTCTTGAATGTACATGCCTTTGTATGAATCTGATAGCAAAGCATCAGATGTTAGCAGTTCTGATGGAGAAGACACCTCATGGATTTCATGGTATTGCAATTTAAGAGGGAATGAGTTCTTCTGTGAAGTCGATGATGATTACATACAAGTTGACTTCAACCTTCGTGGGCTTAGCAGTTAAGTCCATATTATGATTATGCTCTTGATCTCATTTTAGATTTTAAATAGGGTAAAACCGCATTGTTTGAAACTAGTATCTTGTATTGGGAGCTGGAAATTTCTATGAATAGATCATGTTGAAATCCTCCTGCTGTTGTTCCATGTACCATACATTATTGAACATATGGTTCAAGGCATGCTATGAAGCAAGATGATTGCAAGAATGCTTCTCAATGTCATTATTATAGGCATTGTTGCATCATTATAGGAATGTATGACAATGATTCATGGTAGTTTTTTCATGAACTGATTGATTATGTTATTGCTTGTTATTTTTATCCATGAATCCATGAAAATGATGAATTATTTTTTTATGAGAAACTAAGAATGGATTTCTGGTTTATGCTAATTTAGAAAAAGTAAGCATAATGCAACACTTACTACTGTTTGTTTCTTGTAGATGGTTCATGCTTTGACCAGTTGGAATGCAGTGCTTACTGCTAGTCATTTGGATTACTGCTGGTCATTTGGATTACAATTTTCATGCTGCTGAGTTAATTACAAATGATTCATTGATCACTAGGGAATATCATGCTGCAGAAATACAAGATAATAGCAGCACTGCAGTAGTAATTCAAGCCCTCGTTGTTGAATGTGTCATGCAAACCTGGCAAGTTATGAAAGACCGAATGATGTTATGTACACAATAGCTAGTGGGAAGGTGGTTATTGTCCCTGTCTACCTTGTCATCCTGATAGGATTGGGCGTCAAAAGAAATGATCTGCAACTGATATTTGTTCTTACTGATTTGTAACCCGTTCTGTTGAGGAGAGATTTATTTATTTCATTTTATTGTAGACTTGTCAGTCCATCTGTGATAATCTGAAGAAGTTTGCAATTTTTAGATGCTGAAATGAAATAATAGTGTTGCATGCTTGTACCATTGCGAAAAACGAGTACTCAAGTGACTGAATCCTGGTTCATTGTGAAATATTTGGTAGTTCTCGTAAATTACGTTAGTCGTCGTCAATTGGCGTTAAATATTGTCAAATGTTAAATGTCGTTAAATATCATTAAATATTGTTAATTGCATTAAACAACATCAAACATGCTATTACTGTCCCCAGGGGCATTTCAGATATTTCACATCTTAGAAGCTGCAGCCAGTCTACCTAAAAGCTAAACAACCAAACACCAAATCAGAAAACCCCAGTCGTTCAGCCCGCAGCCAGAAAGCCCTGCAACACAGCCGGAAGCCGCTTTTCAAAAAGCACACCCGAAACAAACATGCCCTATAGGTGAGAGAGAAAACAGGGGGGAGAGGATATTAGGAAGGAGTAAATGATATGAGGGGCTAGCTGAGGAAGTATAAATAGAAAGGGGAAATTGGATCTGTGCCACTAGTCAAACCTAGAATTCTAAACATACCATGTTGTGAATATGCCAGTGCCACTCCATTTACATTCCCTTGGTCAGCTTACTCAAGTATGTGCCAATCCAAACCGCGAGCCTAAAACACAGTTTTAGGATGAAAAGCGGGAGTGACACTTCGAGATGGAAACACACGAAGTAGTGGCATATTCATAATAAAACAATTTTCGATGGCATTTTTAATTCCATGTTTGCCCGGCAGCATGGAGCCAAGTTTCCCAAATAGAAAATAGTGGCATTGGAACAGTTGCTAGATACAATGCACTGGGACAGCTGTGTGAGTGTTTCCTCTAGATGATGTGGAATGCTTTAAAGTAGTTTTCTTCTTCTTTTTAGAGAGAGCATGTTTTTTTTTTCCGTAGAATACTTTTTATTTTGAAACACGGATTTGAATTAGTTTTTGGCAAATAGTATAATTCCCAGAGATTTGTCGTGAAACTCCTGCATCACAAACGGGACAAAAAACCTAACTCGACTATGGTGAAAGAAAATTGTGTTTCTAACGAAATCGATCAAACAAGAAACTTTTGTAGGAGAAACCTAATGAGGATCTAATAATTCTTATTTTATTATTTATTTATAATTCTTATTATGAATAAATATATCGTTATACGGTTCTTAGGTATACCCCTTATCATATTAAGGGAGAAACCAACCAGGTGGTCGTAAGTCCTTCCACGACCACCCCCATAGTCGTAAATACTTCTACGACTACCTCATGATCGTAAGTTCTTCTACGATCACCTCTGGTCATAAGTTCTTTTACTATCAATACCCAGTTATAAGGTTTTCTACAACTACCTCATGATCGTAAGATCTTCTACGATCACCTCTGGTTGTAAGTCCTTCTATGATCAGTACCTAGTCGTAAGTCCTTCTACGACTACCCCTGGTCGTAAGTTCTTCTACGACCACCCCTTAATTAATTGGGTCCACTTGTTTGTAGACTCTATTGATTAGGGAATCTAAGCAGTTAATATATGTTGTTATTATCTGGAGTAACTGCACATAACACGCCATTATCTCTGACAAGTAATCGCCATACGACGTGGAGGGGTTACTACTATAATGATTACTACCATTATTACGTCTGTTACATGGACTAATGGGGCACCTTCTGACTTGGAGGAACGACTACCTCTCCGCGCACTATTTAAAGGGCTCATTCGGAGATGATAGAGGAGGGGACAATCGGGAACACAAGTATTAGACTTTACCTTGATTGTAACCAGCATACACAATACAATACATACATGAGTAGAGTTGTTATTCTTTCTAGAGAAGGCCTGAATCTGTATAAAAATCTCTGTGTCGTTCTTTTTGCGTGTTCAATTGTAGAGACCCCCCTGAATCAAACAATCTTTACGTAAGATCGGTTCTAAAACACCGACAAAACCAAATAGAAACTTATCTCATCTCAAAAACCTTCTTAATTTGGGTTTATAGTGAACTAGACTACACAACTGCTCTTTTCTTCTATTTTACTAGAGTATGTTGCTTTTTTAGGAAAAAAATAATGGAGCGCATATGTGACAAATATTTTGGTTATAGCATATATATGCATAATTGTTTATTTTTAAAGAAATATATATGCACCATTGTGCCCATGGGCGGAACTAAGAGGGCCCACCCGGTGTCACAGGACACCGGGTCCCCCCCAAAAAATAGCAGATATTATCATATGTATACTATGCGTGCACCCCTTAACCCAAAAGCTGTGCACCTTGGTTCAGCCTAACCTCTGGTCTTTCGTAGTCTTTTGCCGTATAAATTATAATTTAGTACAGTGTTGCTTGAAAATTATATATGTTGTTATATGTATGGTAAAATGGTGAACCCTGTCATTTTGTTCTAGTTCACTGATTTTGTTTAATTACATATATATATATATATATATATATATATATATATATATATATATATATATATATATATATATTCTCACAGTGTGTGTACATATATATGGCCCCGGACCGACCCCATCCACTAGCTCACGAGGGGCCCACCCCCAGCCCGGAGCAGATAATATTACCAGCTCGGATAACCCCATCGAGGTAATGACGGCACCAATCACACCATGTCACCATCCTCCCAAGGCTAGCTGACGTGGCACAGCATGCCCAATGTACCCCCGCATGTTGTGTTGAAACGATTGACAAAAAGAAAAAGTCGAAAGAGCCCTGCCAACCTAGGAAAAACGGTACAACGATCTCTTTGCGGGAGATAATGGTTTAAAAGTGTCTCTCCGACGCACCTGATTAGCTAAGCTAATTACTTATAAGCGCACCACACTGACCAAAAGCATAACCTCCTACTCTCCCAGGCCTTCGATCGTTTGGTCTAGAGCTCGTTTGTAACGTAGAAATTCACACAGATTCATTCTGAATGCATGCCATCTTGCCATGACCAAGGGCGGAACTAATTAAATAGCGACGTTTTTGGCTTTGGACATCGATGATAATCCATCATTATTTTCAGTTTCGATATACGCCTAAAGCTGTACATAACAGCGATGGAGATGTGTTTTAAAGGCAAGCGATGGAGATGTTAAAGACCTGGCACGTCGAGCACATGGCACTGCCAGTGCCAGCCTCCTCAAGCTACTAGGAAATACGTCAGGCTGCGTGCTGCGGCTGATGATTTATCTCGTGCGATCGATCGTGCCCTTTTTTGGCTTTGGAAAGCAAACAGCTCCATGCTCCGGCACGTTGCACGGCTACTCCGTTTGTACCGGGCGAATGCGACGGGGAACAGTAGGTGATAAACGCGAGCAACGAAAGTACCAGCGGTAAAACAGGGTGCAAAGTTAGGCGGCTGTCCACCGAAAATCTGAAAATAGTCGCCGAACGTGCCACGGACTACGGATTACGGAGTCCGGACACAGGCGCACGCGAATCGCGCCTGGTTTTGCCGTCCTGCGGGCTGCGGCGAGGGAAAAAAATTGGAGGTGTCGCCACCAGTTCAGTACTCGACGGACGGTTACCAATAGGAAGGGAAGGCCGGCTTGTCAACGCGTAAGAAGGACAAGGAAGATAGAGATACTAGTACTTCACTTAGTACTTGCCCGAATCTCTTTTTCTTTTTTCCTGAGGGCATTGCGGTAGTACGTACGGTTGTTGTCTTTAGCAATTTTCGTACCATCTATAGATAAAAATAAAGACAATTCGTAAAATGGATCGTCTCTAAGTTGATTTCACAATTTCTACAGACGATATTGGTAATTTCTACATACGGCATTGATACAACAACAAAAAAGATGTTTATAAGGGTCTTATAGACTGTACGATGCATGCCGGTCGGCTTCTTCCTCTCTTTGTTCTCTTCCATTCACATCATAAAAAATCTTACATGACAACGATTATAGACGGATGATATCACTCCATTGTATATACTCTAACCTCACCGTAGGTAATGAAACAGAAGAAGGTTATATTTGTTGTCCTAGATACTTAGCACTGTTAACTCAAAAAGGTGAGTGCATGGGGTTGAAATTTTGCTCTACCTTGTATGACTTTCTGGCCCGACACTGCTCATATTAGTGCGTGTTTTCCTTCCAGGCCGTGGTCGATAAAATATGTCAAGAAATCAAATCCCGTTAGCATTAACGTTATAGTTCACCGTTTTCCTTCTTCTCAGATGATAGTTCACCGTGTTGGTTGGTACGCCTGCTTCCCCAGGCTTACAGAAGAGCAACGATCTTGCCGGTAGTCTTGAATTAGGCAGGATCGATGGACCATGAAGATGAGAGTCAATACAATGATCCACTTGGATGGGTGATCGGTCTCGGCGGGAGGCTCCAGTGGGTTGGGCCCCAAGAAAAGGCACTGCGCCCCCCCGTGTGTTGATTCCTCCTGGATAGTGGATATGTCTCAGGCCCTGCAGGGGTATATTTATAAACAAAACAACACTGTGGAATGACACTTTCAAGCTAATTAATTTTTTTCAACGACTATCCCGATTCCCGGCTGCATGTTAGCTTGTTCATAATCGTAGGCAGAATCTTCCGATGACGGCTGAAACGAGGCAGAATCTTCCGGTGACGGCTGAAACAATGCGGTGACGGGTTTGATTTTAACCTTTTGCGACGCCATTGAGTTGCATTATTTGAGACAAGCGAACTGTCAGACTTTAGAGTACAAGTTACTTCGTAGGAGTATTCACGTGCTACGATACGATCGACTCGCTCTATATGACGAAAGGCTAGTAGCAGTAGCTACGTAATCTTTTCGAATGATCTACACCTGGTACGTCTGCCCCTGACCCGTCGTCAGCCGGCGCGACGAGATTGTAGCGGTGGCACCGCCGCCGCCACACCGGGCCACGGCAACGCGACGCCTCGCCACATTTCAATGCCTTTGTGGGCCCGTGCCAGCAGCAAACCACCTGTCAGACAGTAGTAAAAAAACCGGGAGGTACGGGTGAGGGGCAGAACGGACAAGCGGCAAGCCACCCGGCTCGCCACTTGGCGAAAGGCTGCGCACGTGGCACCTGGCCAAGAGACCCCTTATCTTGGACGCGAATTACGATCCTGCCCCCGAAAAAGCGCAAAAGGGCATTCAGGTGGGGGCCACCACCTCATCCTTTCTCCTCCTATTGCTGCTCCTGCTACTCTCTCTCTCCCTCTCTCGCTCCACCTATTCCATCTCCAGATCTCCTCCCCTTCGCTTCGCTTCTCTTCTCCTCGCCATATTTCTCTCTCTCTCTCTCCCACCAGAAAAGTCGTTTTTTATTTCGAGTTCCCGTGGAAGCTTCCCGATTCCTCCTCCCGTCCCCGCCCGTCGGGTTTCGCGCCGCGCTGGTGGATCCGTGGAGGCGGCGGCGATTCGGTGAGCGCTCTCGCTAGCTCGAGCTGTTCTTTTCTTGATTGGGTTGGATTCCAATTCCATCCCTATACTACAGTAGCGCTTTCGTCCGAAGGATTTCGTGAGTTGCCTCTGGTTGTTGCTGCAGGGGAAGGGGGATTGGATTTGGTTTGGGAGTGGGTTGCTTCTGGATCGGGGGTTTGGATTTGAGTGATTGATTTCGAGTCCGCTTGCTTAGTTGTCTGGTGTTCCGGGGAGTTCGATATGTTGGACTGGGAGGTCTGAACTGAACTTTTTTTTTTTTGCGGATTCTTCACGCTTTCTCTCGTGTTGCGTAGAGCGTACGTGAGTGGTTTTGGTCTGGTTCTGGCTTTGAGCCGGATTTAGTTGCTTAAATTTTGAGTCTGGTTGCTCTAATCAATTTCCTTAAAAAAATTGCTCTAATAAATACAAGCACGATGGGTTTGTATGTTTCAGTGTCCAATTCGACCAGAAAAGAAGATTTTTTTTTTCTGTTTTACTTTGCTTCCTGATACAGTGATACGTAATCATCGTACTTTTGCGCTTTGCTCATACGACTTTATTTGTTCCTTTTCTTAGCAGCAACTATTCTTAGGTGCTGAAAGGAGGTCCTTTTGCAGCTTAAATCTGTTGAGTTTTTAAAAGACAAAGTAATATTTGCCTTGCTTATTTTGAGTGGCGCAGAAAGTTCCTTGGCTTCATCCACGCATGGTGTTCTTTAGCCTTTTGGCGATCAGAGAAGTGGTGTTAAATGTTAATGCTGCTTAAAGCTTGGGGTTTGTTCTAGTGATTCTTTTGCCAGGCAGTGCCGATTTATGATGTACTAGTACAGTAGTACGTTGCTTTCTCCACAGAAATGTACCTGTTTGATGTGAAAAAAATGGGAATTTTCCAATAACACGAGCAAACAAGCTCGCCATTTGCAGGCGCCTTTGGTAAAGTACCATTTGTATTGCATCCTTTTTGGTTCTCACCCATGCATGCCAAATTGCCAATATGCCGTCCTAAGCCAGTAGGTAAAGAGGCTTTTACTTCCTTAAAGCAATGTTACCTACTACAGTTAGCATGTTTTTTTTGCTTAGTACTAGCTCCAAGTTGATACTTTCTTCCTTTTTGGTGTTATCAAATGCACTGTACTGTTAGCTGTCAGATTTTTCTAGCGAATTTGGTGTCAGGGCTGACTTCAATTTAAGATATTTTAATTTTGGATTTTTTATTATGCTTTACAGAGAATATATGCTTACAACCAATAGCATAGAAGCTAAAATTATAATATGTACCAAGAGGTAGTTTCCAAGACCAGTTGTCTGTACTTTTGTTTTGAAACCTCGACTTCTTTATGGCCTGGCCGGCAAATCCAAGCCGGCTTTGTAAAAAACTCACAAAATTTCTTAAAATGGAAGCGATCTATGTTGCCAAATCAGGAAGTGGTTATATTTATCCTCGATTTCTATTGTTACTAGCTCGTGGCAAGATAAGAATAGATGGATCATTCTTGTTGTTACATGTTTGGAGCATTCCTATTGTGGTAGAACATAGCAGGTGACTCTTTGCATGGTCTGTGTCAAAGTACCGTGGACCGCCCTTTTTCTAGTAAATTATATATGTGATTGCAAGTACGGGGATAAGTTGCTAAGTTATTCCTTTTAGAATCAGATTTGCATCTCTGTCTGAAATGGTCAAATATAAGTTTGCTGTGTTGTTACTGATGTTTTATATTTGCATTCCAGTATCACATAGGATCCCACTGAATTCAACTGGTGAACAAAAACCAGGAAGGTGGCTGTTGTAGTGGCACTGAGCAGCTAGTGGAATAGCCCTAATATTGGCCAGGATCATGGGTGCTCTTTGTGATTTCTGTGGAGAGCAAAGGTCAATGGTCTATTGCCGATCAGATGCAGCATCCTTGTGCTTATCGTGTGATCGTAATGTGCATTCAGCTAATGCCCTTTCTCGACGCCATACGAGGACCCTTCTTTGTGATCGTTGTGTTTCACAGCCTGCAGCAGTCCGTTGTCTAGAAGAGAACACCTCACTTTGCCAAAATTGTGATTGGAACGGGCATGGTGCAGCATCCTTGGCTGCTGGGCATAAAAGGCAGACCATAAACTGCTACTCCGGGTGCCCATCATCGGCAGAGCTTTCAAGAATCTGGTCTTTTGTTATGGATATCCCTAATGTAGCTGCTGAGCCGAACTGTGAGGAAGGAATAAGCATGATGAGCATTAATGACAGTGCTGTCAGTAATCATTGTGGTGCTCCAGAGGATAGCAGCTTGTTGGACATAGCTAGCACAGCACTCATGAGTGATCCACCCACTGGTGGAAAGCTTAAACCTTTGATAGGTTCTTCTTCAGGAGATGGGATGGATCTTCTGCCACTTGCCACAGATCAGCCAGCTGGACCAGTTTCAATGACGCCTAAGGTGCTATGTGGCTTTCATATTTCCCTCCAAAACATATTTGACTATTCTGCTAAGTTTATTATGTCATCGCTTGTTGCATGCAACATTACTTAATGTATTAATACAGTAAAACATTAGTCATGTTATGTTGTATGGTTGCAGTTTCGGTCATGTAAATCATGTCTTGCTTTTCTTCTGGAAGCAAAAGTTACAAGGGGAATTTTTCTATAGTTTCATCTTATTCCATATAATTTCTTTTATATGGTTCTGGTTCATATTTATTACTGTTTGCTAATACTCCATATCGGCATTTTTCTTTTCTGCAGGGCAATTAGTGTTTTAATAATTTTCACCTTATAATGAAAAGTTTGTTTTTGAAATAAAGTACTAGATGCGTTTGCATTGATGGCAAAATATTTTTAAGATTTTTTTAGTGTGGATGGTTGAAAAATTGCAACAGTTGGGATTTTAAGATGCGTTTGTATCATCAATATCATGTTTCTTGAAAATGTCACCTCTGTCATTATTGTGTCATTGTGTGCTTATGAAATTTTGCTTGCATCATTCAGGTACCCTATGTCACAGACAAAGAGATGTTCAATCATGGTAGCATATATGAAGACTTATGTGTGGATGGTACTGACCTGACATTTGAGAATTATGAGGAACTATTTGGTACCTCTCACATTCCAACAGAGCAACTCTTTGATGATGCTGGAATTGACAGTTACTTTGAAATGAAGGAAATGCCAGCTGTTGATTCTAGCGAGGTTTGTACATTTCCGCGTATATATTTTTTATCTATTATGTTTGTTGTGGGCAAGGGACTCCGGTTCTGCAGTACTAGTTGGCCAGAATCAGTCCTATATACCTCCCTCGGTACTTATTTAGGAGTTGTTAAGTTCACTCGCCAGAATTCAGTTCAGGACCTTTTGGTATCATAGCAAAATAGTAAAGTTTCTTATCCATCCAAGGATTACATTACAGTACTTCTGTTATTAACCAATCAGAAGAGTCATGTTTGTTATGAATAACGCTTGTATTCAATATGAGGCTAATGGCCAGTATATATATACAAAGTAAAGGAGGTGAATATGCAAATAACCCCTCATAACAATGGAGAATAACACACTAGACATATAACTCTAACAATGTTTATTCACTTTTGTAATTGGAACGTAGTATCCTACATTCTTTACTGCAACCCATGTCTGATGTATCTGTTGCCGACCTATTACATTTTCAAGTATTATCTAGTCGACCATTCTATCTATTTTGTGGAAATTCATTGGATGATCGATTATTCATCTAGGAGAGTTGAATGGACTATTTGCATGTTGCATTTCATTTGATGGCTACTTCACTAAATTTTTGGGACCATTGTTATGCTTTCAGCAGCCCAAACCTATGCAGCCAGAATATAGCAATGCGGTATCTGCTGATCCTGGGATGTCAAGCTTGGGAGCAAAGGTTGATTCCAGCCTTTGTATTCCTGCTAGGCAGGCCATATCCAGTATATCCCTCTCCTTCTCTGGTTTGACTGGTGAGAGCAATGCTGGAGATTACCAAGATTGTGGGGTATCGTCAATGCTCCTTATGGGCGAGCCACCCTGGCATTCTCCTGGTCCTGAAGCCTCACTTACTGGAGGTAGCAGAGATAGCGCTCTCACACGTTACAAGGAGAAGAAGAAGAGACGGAAGTAAGCACATCTCATTGAGTGTTTTCCTGGAATTTTTCTGATCATTATTAACATACTTGAACTTCATAAATCATGAGTACATGTTTTAAGAACATGTCTGCATATAATTTCCACTTCAGAATTCTAAAAGCTTTACCAATGCCAAATCCATATTTCCATATGCGTGTGATCATTCTACTCATGTGAATCTTTCCTAACTGCATAATTATATCTTTCTTGCAAAATTTATTAAGTGGTCTTTCTTCGCATAATTTTTGTTGACAGATTTGACAAGAAGATCAGGTATGCTTCTCGCAAGGCTAGGGCAGATGTGAGAAAAAGGGTCAAGGGACGGTTCGTAAAGGCTGGTGAAGCGTATGACTATGATCCGCTTAGCCAAACAAGAAACTACTGAAGCCTGAATACAACTGGTTATCATCCAGTGTCAGACTGGCAACCTTCAGCAGCTGATTTGTTGTTGGCTGCACTACAGGCAAGATCACTGGAGCATACCAGCAATTGTGGCAGACCGTGCAATTGAGGAGGGGGCAGGCGGTGTGGTGGGGGAAAAAAGACAAGAAAAATGCAAACACGCGAGAAGTTCACGGATGCTACTGCTCCATTTTCTCCTGTACAGTGGATGGAACGTGCATCTTCGGTTGCTTCTGGATGAGAGGTTTGAATCACTCACCCCCATCTGTGCATTAATCCAATACAATTACAGGGGCTCGTCCTCCAGTTCTACCCACCGCATGGCAACCGTAACTGCTTCTGCCATGGTGTTTGGCGGTGCGCTGCCAGGTTGGACCTCTAGGTACCATGATTGATTATACTCCTGTAATATTATTTATGAAGCCCAATCTGCTGTTATAGGGAGATTGTTCTTCGGTCATGTATGTATATAGATGGATGCACCAGTAACCTTGTTAAAAATAAACTGTGATGCTTGTAAAGTTTGTTGTAAGATATTGGGGGTGAAGCAGAAGAATACATATCTGGACACTGAACCTCTGTACTTATTTTGTGCCAGAATAGTCATTCTTCAGTCCGGCCAATAGTGTCATTTGCCAGTTTATTGCTCGAGTATGTCCTTCGTAGTTATTTTATTAATTAATCTATTTTTTATTTTAGTTTAAAGTTAACTTCTCGCGAATTTTATTTCCAATTCTGATTTCTTTGGTCACGTCACCACTTATGGCGTGACAAAACAATATTGTCACGTCGTAGGATAAATCCAAAAAATAGCATTTTTACCACGTCACTGGTGATGGCGTGACTAAATAATACTGTCACGATATTAGTTGTGGCATGACAACAACTTGACCAGATTCAAGGTGGCTTGACAATGTTGTTTTGTCACACCATTGGTGATGACGTGACCAAAGGGGTCAGAATTAGAAATAAAGTTCGCGGGATTAACTTTAAAATAAAATTTAAAAAATGATTAAATAATAATAAAAATTCATGTCCTTATGATTTTTCTTTGTTTCCTTCTCTCTTTTTTTCATTCTTATTTTGCCGAGCAAATTGACTTCACGGCATTTGCTTGCAATGTTGTACCGATGTTGGTCGGCTGTGAGGAAGGAATTTTGGACTGTTTTGGCCCTGTAACGCACCGTAATTCCTAAAGTAGCCTCCTTAGCATTAGAATTCTATTTTTGACCCCCTCCTAACACCTATTGCCGTTAGGGACGACAGCAACTCACTTATGCGGCGGGTATCGCGGCGACTAGGTCTAGGTGTCGCGTCACAGACATCAAGATCTGCGATGCGAACGGCACAAAGAAGAACAAGGTGTCGCCTTGGGCACGTCGGCACCTTTGTTTGGCTCGCCACGCGCCGCACTGGCCGCTGCTCCGCGCGCACGCGCGCCGCCCCGCCACGCCGTGCGTTCTGCGCGCGTCCGCGCCACGCCGCCACGCGCCGCTCTAGGCCCCGGGTGGCCTTGCCTTTGGCTGCCCCTGCGCATTTCAGTGATGCATAAATCGAGCGGAAGGTAATCGCAGCAGCTCAGCGACGCCATTTGCAGTTGCAAGCTAGAGAGAGAGAGCTCGCGGAAGAGAAGGGAGAAGGCAACCAGAGAAGTTGAAGTTCGCTCAACTACGGAAGTTGTGCATCGTCTTGTGAGCACCAAGAAAAGGTAAGTGTCATTCGTATCCGGCTATAGTTTTAGCAATGTGATTAGGATATAATTAGATGATTTGTAGTCGGTGTATTTGGATTTAGCGTTTGGACAAAAAATTAGAAGACTTAGTGTGATTAGTACGTAATTAGAAGACTTAGTAGTTAGCAATATGAATAGCCCATAATTAGTTGACTTAGCAGACTTACTGTTGTTAGTGTTGTAAATTTTAACTCGATGATTTACATAGTGTCGAACTTGACCGTAAAATATCAAAATATTTAGAGGTCGTTAAACGAAATAGAAATAGAATTGAAATAGAGTCGCTGATGGTTAGGTCCCACCGAGCGTGTGGTCCATGGACTCTTGACCAGGCATGTTGACTTTCGGTCCATGCACTATGCCATGGACCAAGTCATTGACAAACAAGCCCCACTTGTCAGTAGGCTTTTAATTTTGAAATTAGATGACAAAGAATACTATGCGGTAGACCCCGCATGTTAGTGGTAGAGACTAGGTAGCTTGGGTATAAAAAGTTTGAAATGCATTAGGAAATTGTGAAGTGATTTATTTTTGCCCTGTAAATTTGAACAAGTGAAGAAATTCGTAACTATTTGAAATTAACTCCAAATTTAGTGAAATCAATTTTGCTAGTTTCCTTTTTTATTGTACTTTAACTTAGAATATGTTTGAAACTTGTTACTAGCACAGGAAATTTCAGAATTGTAATTAAATTTAGTTAGGAATTATTTTTACACTAGAAATTAAATTAACTTCAACATTTCATAGAAAATTCATATGAACTGCAATTGAGATGTTTAAATAGAAATAGAATTGAAAATTCATATGAACTGCAACCATGGAATTTTTATGTCCAGTAGTACATTAGATTATGAACAAATTATAGAAGTGTCAGGAACTTAAACCTAAAATTTCAAAATATTCCGAGGTGGTTTAACATGTAATTGAAATATGCATGAGACGCAATAGAAATAGAATTAAAAACATGCAGTATAAAAATTCGAGTATAAAAGGCTGGTGTAAAGTGGGCATGACTAAATTTTTAGAAGAATTCATTTGGAAACCCCATGGATGGTACAAGCATTGCATGTAAGTGGTTTCATATGCACCTGTGTTAGGTACTTCATGGCGGAGATTCAAGATCTGTTCGTGTTCCACGGGGACGCTCTCGTACGCGACGGGCCGTACGGGGCGGACCTGTCAAATTGTGGTCGGACCGTGATCCGGGCACCGGGTCTGAAGGACATGAGCCTCTACGAGCTAAGGTAGTGCGTGCGTTCTGCGTTCGATCGCGCCACTGCAAGGAAGAAGTTGCACATCCATGTGTTGTATGCCTCAGTGGTGGGTGGTGCAGGCCAGATCGTTTGACAACTTATGAAGGTGACATGTGACACTTCATGGGCCAATTACATGGGGGTTGTTTGCAACCCTGCTGCTGCGATATATGCACGGCCGATGATCTATGTCCAGTTCGTGGAGAGGACAGGGACATCCGGCGTGGGTGGTTCCGGTGAAGCTGCTGATGAGGAAGAACCTGCGTTGGTCTCCGGTGTTGGAGGAGACGCGGACGAGGAAGTGGGCGATGGAGACCTAAGGAGGCGTGCCGACAACTTCGAGCCCAACGAAGGAGTGGAGAGATGGTGGGCAGCTCGTATTGATTGCCACGAGTACCCGGCGGACTAGGTGGAAGAGGTGGAAAGCGAGGAGGAGGACGTGGAAACAACCAGTTCCGAAGATGAGGAAGACGGAGAAGCTGCTACGGGAGGTGTAGTTGGTGGTGTTGTGACCACCGACATTGCTTACGTCCCCTCAAGATTGGACGACGTCGCAACGACATCGCTGGTCTTGCCACAGCCGGAGGGGGCCGACTTGGGGTTCAATGAAGACACCCTGCTCCTAGGGCAGCGCTTCCCTAATAAGAGCGCTGCCCAGCATGCTATTGCCAGATACGCCATTAACATTGGTCGGACGTATCGGGTGCAAAGGTCCAACCCGGACACCTACATCGTTCGGTCTGTTGAAGAATGTTGTGTTGGCAAGGTCCGTGTGCAGTGGTTCACGGCCGCGGCTACGGGCTTCCGGATCATCGTGCTGAAGGACCACACGTGCGAGCTAACTGAGCCGCTTCATAGGCACCGCAACATAACGTCCTCGTATGTTGCCAGCCTGATAAGCCACCTCATGGCTGGAGATGTTTGCATTTCGCCAACGCTTCTAATGATGGAGGTTGGCAATATGGTGGGGTTCCAGGTGAGCTACAAGACGGCATGGCGGGCGAAACGAAAGGTCGTGGAGAGAATGTTCGGCACATTCGAAGAGGCTTACAACCTAGTCCCAAGAATTCTGCATCAAATCGCAGAATCACATCCCAGGACATACATAAACAAGGTTGACCGGGTGCATCCAATGGAGGGGCCCAATTGTTTTGTTCTTGACAAGGTCTTTTGGGCCTTCTATCAGGCAATCGAAGGGTTCAAGCATTGTCGTCCCGTGCTGACGATGGATGGCACCTTCCTATCCGGGAAGTACAAGGGTACTATCCTCACCGCGGTTGCAGCCGATGCGAATGACCAGTTACTCCCTTTGGCCTTCGCAATTGTTGAGGGCGGGAGCACTGAAAGCTGGCTATGGTTCCTATCCAACGTGAAGCAGGCGGTGGTCCAAGGCTGTCCAGATGTGTGTGTCATCTCGGACCGCAATGCTGGGTTGTTGTCCGCGTTGAGCACGATGCAAAATGGGACGCATCCGTTGTTCCAGTGGAATGATGTCAGGAGACGCTGGTGCATGAGGCATCTCGCGGTGAACTTCCACAGAAGGTTTCGGAGCAAGGACCTGATGAAGATGTTTAAGAAGCTCTGCATACAGAACCAAAGGTGGAAGTTTGATGCGGTGTGGAGACAGCTCGACGAGGAGACTGAGAAGCATCTAAGGAACTCGGCGGACACCAAGGCAGGTGCAGCGGCAGGAGGGTTTGTGAGAGTTGGGGAGTTCACACAGTTGGTTAACTCGCACGCACCTGACCTAGAGAAATGGTCCCTGCTGCACGACACCGATGGTGCAAGGTACGGGATCATGACGACCAACACGCCGGAGGTGTACAACGGTGTCCTCAAGGGTGTTCGATCCCTGCCGATCACTGCGATCGTGGAGGAAAGCTGGAACCGTACCGTCGGCTACTTCGTTAACAGAGCCATGATGGCCAAGAAGCATCTGGAGGATGGCAAGCAATTCTCGGAAGTAATGCACGCCTACATGGAGAAGAAGATCAGCAAGGCTCGTTCGCACGTTGCTCGTACCATGGATGACATCAGGCAGAAGTTCGAGATCCAGCTCAGGTAGTGATAAGACGAGACGGGGCAAGCTGCTTTGCGCATTAACCAAGAGAGAGGGTGGTCTTTGCAAAAGGGGAGGTCGTGACTAAGAGGGAGGTCCAAGAGGAGGTCCTGGAGGAGGTCCTAAAGGTCAAGGGAGGTCCTGGAGGGGGTCCTGAGGGGAGCTCCAGGAGGAGGTCCCGAGGGGAGGTCCTGGAGGAGGTCAGGGAGGAGGTCCTGAAGGTCAATGGAGGTCCCGAGGGGAGGTCCTGGAGGGGAGGACTTTGAGGAGGTCCTGAGGGGAGGTCCAGGAGGAGGTCCTCGGGGAGGTCCTAGAGGAGGTCCAAGAGGAGGTCTTTACAAAAAGGGCGGTGGTAGCCGAGAGGGTGGTCTTTGAAAAAGGGGAGATCGTATGAGAAGGTCTAAGGAGACAACCTTGTGCAGTGATTAGAGCAGACGAGGCAGCTTTGCACAGTGATAAGACTAGACGGGGCAGCTTTGCGTAGTGATAATACCACACAGGGCAGCTTTGTGCAGTGACAAGACCAGACGGGGCATCTTTGCGCAGTGACAAGACCAGACGGGGCAGCTTTGCGCAGTGACAAGACCACACAAGGCAGCTTTGCGCAGTGACAAGACCAGACGGGGCAGCTTTGCACAGTGACAAGACCACACGTGACAGCTTTGTGCAGTGACAAGACCAAAGAAGACAACCTTGCGTAGTGATAAGACCAGACGGGGCAGCTTTGCGCAGTGACAAGACCAAATGGGGTAGCTTTACGCAGTGACAAGACCAAATGAGGTAGCTTATTTCAGCGAGAAGACCAAAGGACAACACTCTACCATGCCAACCCTGTGGCTTATAAAAGGAGGTGGAAGATATCTACGAGAGCTTCCTTCACCACGCCGGGATGTATAAGAGGCAGAAGAAGCAATGGGACAAGATGACCAAGCAATGGGACGAGATCCGCAATGCTGCGAGGGCCGCTGGGGAGCAAGACAATCGAGCAATGGCTGTTGCGGCTCGGGTCCAGGAAGAGCAGCTTGCCAGGATGGCAGCTCTCCGCAATGAGGCCCCTCGTAGCAACAACCCCATCCTGAACGTTCCAACCGAGCCTTCGCCGCAACACCCGCCCGAGGGGGAGACACCGCCCCTCTGCTGGTGTAGGGACCCATGCAAGTTCTTCAAGTCCAAGCATCCGCTCAGCTTGGGCATGCGTTACTGGGGTTGTGCGAACTACTCCTGTGACTATCCCGACCGCCGTTGGGACACGAGAAGCTATCGGCAGCCGGTAAGTACCAGTTACAGTATGTTCCCCTACCTTTCCGCTTTCGAAGTACGCACTAACAACCTCTCTCGTCTGCCCGTAGCCCCCGGATCTGCTATATGGCTACCGCAAGTGGATCGACCGGGAGATCCACCTGCATGACCAGTGGACTCTCGACTTGAAGGAGTGGAATGACAAAAGAGCACACGAGATCCAGGAGGAGGAGCGCCGCAACGACGAGCAAAACGAGCGTATACGTCGAGAGACGAAAGCTCATCTCGAGGCGTGCAATCGTAGGGAGCGCGAGGCTCGCGAGAGGAAGCGCGAGAAAAAGAGGGAAATGGCGGCCGAGGCGAAGGCGGCCAGCAAGGAGTACAGCACCGAGCTCGGAAGGAAGGCCAAATGGCCCCGGTCTACGCAGTAGGTCGGCCTATTCCGTACTAGTACCCAGTCCTACCACCTATGTTTTTTACTATCCCCTAAAGGCATGTATACTTACATGGTCCACATGGTTATGTCGCAGTGTACCATAGTAGTAGCGACGAAGGCTAAAGCAAATAGCCGAACCATCATGCCATATGACCACGTGTAACGTGCTTCTGTCCGCGAACTTTAATGTAGTTCTGGTTCCATGCCAAATTGTATTGTTGTGTAGTGCATGTAGAGTATGGAACCACAACATTTCTGGCCCCCAACATTTGAATCTACTGTTTTAGGCCATCTTCATAATCACGAGCGTTCTGAGCCCCTTTAATTGCATTTTGTAGTGTCCAAAATTCCATTTCTATTTTATTGGATTACAAAATTCTATAAAATAGAAAAGATTATTAATGAATCTAATAAACTTCAATTAAATGGCACCGATCCACGCAGTAGATCAGGTCATTACGTAATAGTCCCCCGTTCTACCCCCATGTTTTTCACTATCCCCTAACGGCATGTATACTTATATGGTCCGGATGCTTCTGTCGCAGTGTACCGTAGTAGTAGCAAGGATGACTAAAGCAATTAGCCGAACCATCATGCCATGTCACTACGTGTAACGTGCTTTTGTCCACAGACTTTAATGTAGTTCTGGTTCCGTGTCTCCGCTAAGCCATCAAAGCAAGCCTATATTGCAAGTATGACTTTTTTAGTAGAATCCCAGAAAGAACCATTCACACCGACATCGAATCCTCCATGTTTTATGGCATCTTCACAATCACAACGAGCGTTCTCAGCCCTTCAATCATATTCTGTATAAGCTTCATAAAGTACTTAATCGACTGCCTAGCTATGTACGTGTATATGTTCAAACGACTTCACCGAGGAGAGACTCCAATAGTACTGGTGCCTTTTTATCCCACTTCTAAAAGACAACAAGTATTTCAGCACACAAAGTTTGTTTGGACGACATCCTCAAGGTTATACCTCGTCTGATATGCTTACCAATCATCCTTTCTCAGAACGAATAAAATAATAGAAAAATTACAGAAGCAACAACACTGTGACGGGAGACTCCACATAAAGTTTCGTAATTTTCTAAACTCATTTCCTATATTTTGAAATTACTACAAACAGCGCTGAAACCACGACGAAACCCTGATTTTGCAGAAAAAGAAACCCTAATTTACAAACCTCGATGCCCATATTTCTTAATGATTTTTTTTTTACAAATATCAGTGCCCGTTGAAACCCTAATTGAAATGACTGAACAAAATTTCGTATTCGTACAAGCGCTAACCCAAACTACAAACCCTAATTCCATCCCGCTGTTATATTTTTTTTTTCATTTCTGGAAACCCTAATCTTTTTTTCCTTTTCGTCGAAGCTACGTGGGGGGTGGCAAAGTGCTGCCATCAGTGTTGGCAGCACCTTGTTGCTGCTTTTGGGGACGGCAGCAGCTTGGTGCTACCAACGGCGACGACATTAGGTGAGTTGTTGCCGTCCCAGGCGCCAGCAGGTGCTCGGAGGGGGCCAAAAATAGAATTCTGATGCAAAGGGGGCTAGTTTAGGAATTACGGTACGCTACAGGGCCAAAACAGTCCACGCATCGTGCGGAAGTGAGTCCTGCTATTCGGGTTGCCATTTTCTTGAAAGAAAGAACATAAGAGTATATGGAAACGACGAACCCATAAATATTTGGGTCAATTAGGCAAGTAACTTTGCAAAAAAAAAGGAAATTAGAGAAATAACATCGCAATGGAATTTGACTCTTAAATAATATCCAAAAGGCTAAAAAAATATGAAAAACAACGTTCCAACGGAATATTCCATCACAAATTTTCCAAAAAGACACAATTGCCCCTTCTCCCCAACTCCAATGTTTCTTTTGTGATCTCTCTCCGGCAAGCCGCGCCACGCCTCCTCTGCCATGCCACTGCCTCAAGTGCCACGTAGTGGGGGCGTCCCCACGAGCCCCTCGACACGGTTCCTGTCTACACGACCCACGCGTCTGACCCAAAGTCCGCGAGCCGCGTGCGGTGGGCCACCCCACGGCGGTAGCAGAGCGCGAGCACCTCGGCGAGCTGCACAACGACGACAACCATCTTGTCATCGTACACCACGTGCAACTGCGCCACGCCCGGCTGCCCGCGTTAACGAGTTGGGCAAGCTTGGGCTCGAGCTCCCAATCGAGGTTGTCGACGAGCTGCAACTGGTCAATGGACCTGACAACAAAGGCCTCGCCGGTGGAGCACGACATGTAGCGATGCCGAAGCTACCTTCAATGTAGTACAAAGGCAACATCGTCAATTCACCCTATGTTATTTTCCACAATTTCATGTGTTCGTAATGTCATTTGGTAGTCAAGTGTGAATGGAGGGCTACTGACCAAATTTTCCCTAAATAAATTCCACGGGCGGATTATATCTACTCCCTCTGATTTCAAATATAAATCGTTTTGGACATTGACACTGTCTACAAGGTGACACTTTAACCATCATTTTCTATTAAAAACATGATGTTTTAAATAAAAGTAGTTATACATTATGAAAGTTTTTTTCATGGTGGATCTAGTAATACCAATTTAATATTGTCAATCTTAGTAGTTCTTTATATATTGATAGTTAAAACTAAAAATATTTTACCGACGTAGATTCTAAAACAACTTAGATTTAGAATATCGGAGGTAGTATTGTCTAAGGTTTGCTTTTCTGGAACTAAAGCAACCATAAGTAGATAAGGATAAAAATGCCCAAGATATTGCATCGCAAAACAGAGTGCCCAAGATACCTGAGTTATAATGACTTCTTTATTATTATTATTATTATTTTAAGAAAGATGATGTCTTTTTTTATTCTTTATGGCCTAAAGCTCTTGTCAATGAACTGTATTTATTCAGTGATCAGCACTGCTTTCTCTTTCGATTTCACTCTAGCAGAAAGAGAAGAAAACTATACTATCAAATCATCGAATCCACCGGGCTCGATTCAACTGTCAAAAAATCGTGAACAATGTTGTTCTGAAAATTGTCTGTGGACAAAGTTGCATTTTGCAACATCCAGTTGGTCTCTGCTGCATTTCGTTTTACTGGGCTGTGCTTAAATACTTGGGCCGATCCGAATACATCGGCATTCAACATTGCAACTGCGTTTTTGGGCTGATCCATTTCACTTTCGTACCGACTCTCAGCAGCCACATGCCCACACGCATCCTCATTAGACATTAGTCCCCACACCACACCACACCACCCCGCCCCCGCCGCCACATCCTCCTCCGGTCCTCCCTCCAGCGCCACTTCTTCCTTCACCGATCCCGTACAGCAAGATCGTCACAAGTCACTGAGCCGAGCCCATCGTCGGTCTCACTGCCGTCATCCCCTCTCCATCCATCGAGCCCGTCGTCGATCTCCATGACTACGACAAGCTCTCATAACTATATGTTCTACCCCGTTCCACCAATGTGTCAGATAAGTGCCACCCTATACTCTTCCCTTCTACTGCTATTGGATTCTATCCCATATAAAGCCCACAGAAATCAATCAATCACAGATCGCAATGTGTATTGTTCCATGGTGAAGCTAGTGTTAATATTTGATAGATGAGTTCATATGCGATGTTCTGTTGTAAATTTGGGATGTCCAAGTATTCTAGCATGATCAGGGTGACTTATCTTATCAATTCATTGATAGGGTAGTAATTTACTTGTAGATCTATTCATAGGTGAAGTTCTGAATTTATGTGTGTGCGCCGTGAACTCCTTTTTGCAGAATTCAGTATGTGTATGTTTCTGTGATCTAGCAGAGAATAACACACGTGTTCTGGGATTGTCAGTAATTTCGTGTTATGGTCTATTTAGTTGATAACTTGATATTACTCATATGGTGGTTTGGTCTAACATATGTTACTCTATGTATGTACGTACTACCTGTGTATTTTTATTCGTTCCGTAACTGTATCTCAAATTCGTATCCGCATCCGGCTTGCGCATATCCAAGAAAAAAATATGGATTTGTCCGTATCCGGCCCATTTTCATGGTGACTCGCGAGGGCTTATTTAGATTGCTAGAATTTTCTCTTTCCAAATTTCCGCGGAAGCTGAATTGTTTGATGTGAAAGTTCACAGACCATTAGGCGTGTCCTTACTGCTTTACTTTGTATTCACCTCGTTGGCTGCACGAGTTTTGACATTCATTTTTGGGCCAATGATAGCTCCACATGGAAAAGCCGCCGAGGAAGCAATCTGCTACTTTTTTTTAGATGAAATGAAGCAATCTCCTAGTAGTCGTAGAAACTACTCCACCAGGTCATGGTTTAGTTACGCGGTGACACCGACCCAAAAGAAATTACGCGGTGACGATCTCGATGCATTCATAGCGGAATATATAATAAATAAACTACTAGTAAATGTTACTGTACGACTCAAAAAGAGAGAGTAAATGCTACTATACCCGTCATGAACTCATGATAGAGTAGACACGCCCTAATAAGTAATCATGTGTTGAAAATTGAAATCGTTCGCTACGGTAGTAGAGCTGGGTGCTCGGGCTAGCCTGTTCCAATGGGCAGTATCTTAGTATAGTTTCTTAGTGCATAAGGAGTGTTAGATACTATCTTCCCAACGTATGGTTTTTTATGGTGTAGTATCTTAAGCCGTTTCATTTAATTACATGTATGAGGTTGTTTTGCGTTGGATTTTGAGCCGAACCGGTATCTAAATTAGATACTAGAGTACCCTCTCTCTTCATTAACTATGGTGCCACATCATTTTTTTTTTGCTTACATGGCAAGTTAAGATACTAGCCAAAGTGGAGCATTGGGAGCAGTACCCGCGAACGCCACATGAATGTGTTGCAGTACGTGCAAGCATCGGCTGCAATTACTCTCCAGCGATCGTGCGTGCATGCACTGATGCACCAAAAGACTTTCTTTCTTTTTTTCAGACTCCACAAGGTTTCTAGTATAAACTTAGGACATATACGATACGAGATGTTCAGAGCACATACAATATATGTGCTTAGAGAGATGCTTAGTAAAGAAAAACTGATTTTTCTTGTCACGTAGGAGAGATAAGATGCTTATTTTGCAGATCGATGATTGATTATGCATCGGTGTTTAAGATGTGCTTATGTAACTACATATAATTAATAGATAATACAATCATCTAAACACCTACAAAAGAGATGCTTGCATTGGAGAAAATAACTTTTGCATAGATAGTATATGCCCTTATATACAAGTGTTTAAAGAAAGAAAATATAACAATGTCATCAAGCATATATGTAAAAGTCATTTCCTTCCATACAAGCATATCTTTTGTAAGTATTTATATGATTGTATTATGTATTGATTATATATAGTTATAAATATAAGTATCTTTTAAGTATCGGTGTCTAATTAAGTATCAATGCTACAAAATAAACATATTTTTTTTCCTACGTAGTAAGAAAAAATAATTTTTCTTCGCTAAATATCTCTCTAAACACATGTACTGTACATCTTAAAGCTATCCTAACATAACAACTACCGCAATTCATTTCTCTTTGTTGAGTAATACTAATCTCATTCTGAAATTAATCACCAAAACAGCCCTTAAATCCCGTAGAAATTAGAAAAAAAACCGAAAGCTGAAGTCGAACCAAACATGGCCTTAGAAATCAACCACCTCATGAGCCACGAATTACACCGCCACTAACTCGCCCCGTTCCCTCTCGAGCGCCACCTCCATTGCCACTCACCAGCCGCCACCATCTGCACCCTTGCATCCGCATTTGCGTAGGCCGCTGCCTGCTGCTGCTTCCGCATTGATTTCCTTCCTCCCGTAGTCCCATCATGGCGTGCTAAAACAAGCTCGAGCTTAAAATAGCCCGGCGCAAGAAGCACCACCCACCGGCCTGCACGGGCACGCACGCATTCCTGACCTTCGATTCCCTTCCTGCTGTTCTTGGCTTTCTTCCTTCCCTTCCCTTCTTCCCGCGGGCGCGCGGAGTGGCCGCGGAGGGAGGGGGCGAGGCCAGATGATGAAGCTGCGGTGGTGGCGGGCCGACACGTCGGAGGTGGCGGCGGTGACGGCGATGGGCGTGTGGGAAGCAGTCCTCGCCGGCGGCGGGAGGCGCTTCATCAAGCGCAAGGACAGCGACGCCGGCGAGACTGGTAGGTATCGTCGTCCTCTGTCCGATCAATTCCGTTCTTTATTTTCAGTATTTTTCGCGTTTTTGGTGGGTTTGCTTGGGGTTGGTAGACACGAAAAATCCCTCCTTTTGCGCGGTTGGTGTTCGTGCCAATTTGGTTCCTCGGTCCTTTTCTCCACATTTTAAGATTTTTTTGGTCCGTTTGGTGCGGTTTGGTAGAACTCGGTGTAAAAACTGCTACTTTTTTTTTGCATTTGCAGTTGCTCTTTGGTTGGTTTGCTCCTAGTTGTTCCGCCTTTTTGGAAGATTTGGTGCTGGAAATGGCACGAAAGCTTCTCCCTTTCGTGGTTGGTTACCATTTCTATTGAACGGCAAAGTTGTTGCTCGGCATGTTCTGTTTGGATTCTTTTCTGTTCTAATGCGGATCCGACGGCATCATCGAAGTTGCCCCTTTGTTGCGGTGTCTTACGTATACGAGTGATGCTTTCTTGTTCGAGATTCCTTGTTTGTTTGGAAAATTATATCTTTTAGCAGAATAAGGGGTTTGATGTCATCAGTAGTTGAATATCCTATACTCCAACATTCATCTTCGTCAATGGCTCACCTTGTGTGGATTTGATCGGTAGGACAAGGAACTAGGACACGCTGAAGCCCATTTGCATTTTGCATCTCTTAATTTGTCTTGGTGTAACTTCCCTGTGATAAGTTCCAAAACTCATTGCTGCTAACCGAATCAGCAGTATCCTGCCGCTCTCACTCTCCACAACATGATGAATGGTTTCCTGCAAGGAAGGACAGACAGTGGCAGTGTTGGCATGTGAGCTTGTGAACTTTAGCACACGCCATGACACACGAATGGGAATTTTTTTGCAGGAAGAAAAAAGAATTTTTGAGGAAGACAACGACGCAACGATGGTTTTTATCTGTCATAACTTCTCTTGCAAGTTTGATTGTATTGTAACCCATAGGTGATAGGTTTAGGAACAGTTGAATATCAAAGAATTTTTATTCGTGTTGGAAACAGTACATACTTTACTGCGCCATTCGCAACTTGCCTGTTCAACTGGGCATGAGATTACTTCTTTTTACCTGAATATTTACCGTTGATTTCTGATTAGATAAACACACTTAGAAATTAGAATGGCAACATAGAGGATCACTTCCACAGGATCACCGCTTGCGCGTTCCACCAAATGAAAATTATATTAATCCTACAGCACCTGTAGCAACATCTTTATTTCTCTCTCTCTCTATTATTCAAGTCGCCATTAGGCCCATTACTCCAAGTAAATACGGTCTCAGTTTTAGTGATGCTTTCACATACACAAGGTGATGATTAATCAAGAAACCTTGAATTTCCTTAACATACACAAGCTGATGATTAATCAAGAAAACTGAATGCTTCCCTCCTGATTTACTGTTGGACCTACCAGGTCGGGCACTGGAGGAGTTGCGGAGCTCCTTGTACAATGAAATCCATAGTTCAGAAGGGGCCAAGCGCCAGCAGCAGCGGTTCTGTGGACCAAGTGTTGCACTGACATTCAATTTTGCTGTTGCTGTTGGGATCATCATGGCAAACAAAATGGTATGTTCTTTCTTTGCTCAAGATATTTTTACAATTCTCACTAATGCCACCTTTGTTTAGTCTACAAGGTGGCAAGTTTTTTACACACAGGACCTATTGTCTTGTAGGTGATGGGGAGTGTTGGATTTAAGTTCCCAATTGCACTATCATTAATTCATTATGCAGTTGCATTGGTTCTAATGGCCATCCTTAAGACGCTGTCCTTGTTGCCAGTCGCCCCTCCTTCAAAATCCACTCCTTTCTCCTCTTTGTTTGCTTTGGGTGCTGTAATGTCTCTCTCCACTGGGCTCGCTAATGTGAGCTTAAAACATAATAGGTAAACCGGATTCTATTTGACAGCTACAATTCAGTGTACTTACATTTGTGTTTCGTAGTCTTGTCTTAATGTATTCTCAGTATTTTTGCTATTCAGTGTAGGTTTCTATCAAATGGCTAAGATTGCTGTCACTCCAACAATTGTTGTAGCAGAATTCATGCTTTTCCAGAAGAAGGTTTCCTTTCAGAAGGTAGGTTTGCTTTCCTTATAAGGATGTGCTTCGCATATTGTTCTGTAATTTTTACCCAACTGTTATCACATTGCTTCAGAGTTAATTCAACTCTCCGATCATTAAGCACAGGTGAGGACAATCAAAAAAATTGTAGAATGCATACTTTGTTCTCCCTCTACCAGAATACCACTCATGCTATCTGTGTGCATGTGTTTGCTTTTGGGAGTGGAAACCTATTATACTGTCAAATTATTTAGTTTTTGAATTTTACTCTTAACTTTACAGGTTATCACGCTTGCAATTGTGTCACTTGGAGTGGCTGTAGCCACTGTTACCGATTTAGAGTTCAACTTTTTTGGTGCTTGTGTAGCATTGGCTTGGATTGTTCCTAGCGCCGTAAACAAAATCCTGTGGTCAAATTTGCAACAGAGTGGAAATTGGACTGCTCTTGCGTAAGTTCTAAGTTCTGCTTTTCCTTTCGCATAGGCCCGTGTTCCATTGTTCTTTGCCTAACACAGATTATTCAACCAGGCTCATGTGGAAGACAACGCCCATTACTATATTTTCCTTATTGGCATTGATGCCTTTGCTGGATCCCCCGGGCTTGCTGTTGTTCAATTGGAATTTCAGAAACAGCTGTGCTATTATCATTTCTGCTTTGTTTGGTTTCCTTCTCCAGTGGTCTGGCGCTTTGGCACTTGGGTGAGATATACTCTCTTTTTACATGATCGTACTTATGTAATTCAAAATGGCCATTTCTCTATCCAAGATTTGTGATAAGACATGTTCTTAATGTTTGTCTTGCAACGAGTTCATTACCCGATAAAAGAATTTGCTGATGCACAATATTCATAGTTGCATGCAGACTTCATAGACTAATTAATGTTGGCATGTCAGATATGGAGAGTATTACAATTGAAGTAATTTAGCTACTAGTTTTGCATCTTGTTGGAGAGTGGCTGATGAAAAAGACTTGAATAAGATCTGTAAACTGCCCATTTAATTTCTTCACTCACACTTCAACCAAAAAAGAAGCTACCTTGCCTTGATTGTAGCCGGTATGCTAATTTACATTGAAGTTTTCTTTCTGGTACTTATGGCGAAACATGCCATTCTTTGTATACAAAATATATTTCTTTTCCGAACAGAAACTATCAAACTACAGTAGCACCAACTATCAAGAAGTCTAGTCCAACTTATTTTGTTTTGAACTTATTTTGGCAGCTTCATGAAAACAGTATGGCAAAACAAATTCACAACCGAAGGGTAAAATTTGAAATCATCTGCGTTGGGAGATAAGAAACACACTAAAAAAAATAGTTGGCCATGCTTCTTTCCTGCCATGAATGCAAAAACGGTGCAATCTTGGTAATAGCAGTTGGGGCCTACTAATTCCGTTTTGCTTGTTGCAGTGCGACCTCCGCTCTGTCACACGTTGTGCTGGGACAATTCAAGACTATCGTTATAATGCTATCTGGCTATCTGATCTTCAGCTCGGATCCCGGAATCACCAGCATCTGTGGAGCTATTGTTGCTCTCGGTGGCATGTCTTTCTACACTTACCTGGGGCTGAAAGAATCCGCGACCAGCGGCAAAAACCGCCTTCAAGACAAAACTCCTTTTTGGGGAAGCCTAAAGCTATCGCAGACGTGGACAATCCAGATTCAGAGCATGAGGATTCTGTATAAGCTGAGTAGTCATCCCCTAGATTGCCTCGCGCGAAAGGTCCCAACGGAGAAGCCAGCGAATGCATGATTGGTAGCCTATGAACTAGTTTTGCTTGAGGTAATTTTGGTCGGTTGTAATTTGTCATCGACTGAACTCGTTGTACATAGGAACACTTTGTGATTTTATTACAGTTGTTATAGGTTTACGAATCGTCGTCTACCGTGTCGATTGTGAAGTGAGAATGGCACTTCGTCTAGCAGAGCTAGCCGGTCCTTGGTGAACGTGTCTGTTGTTACCTTGTTAAAAAGAAAAAAAACGTGTTTGTTGTGGTATGAGAATTGAGGGTAGGATACTCGTCATCGTCTAACCGTCAGCAGGGTTCTTTTCTGTCGAGGTAGCGAGACTCCGATGCTTAGTTGAACTCTTGATTTCTCGTTGCTTGCTTGATAATGGATACTTCATAGATAAAGAATCTCAAAATAACATATCTAACTAAATATTCTTTATCCTAGGAAACTCATCAACCATGTATGCAAAATAATGGTGCTATAGTACATACGAGTATTGTTCACACATCACCACCGTCCCACGGTACTATTTGCGAGCCTGCTATATTGCCTCGCGTCTTACTCCATAACATTACACCTCTCGCGGCGAGGCAGCTTGTCCTCGAGCTGCAGTAGTGGCCACGGTTGAAGTCCTTAGTGGCTCCATGTTGACAAGAGTATCCAGTATCGGTGTCGGCTCGCTTGAGAGTAGATCAGCGACATTCCGACATATGGCACCCAAGGAAGAAGTGCCTTAGCATGTCGTAGCACTGAATAGGGATGGAAACGGATCGAATACGAATCGAATAGTCCCGAATACGAATCCATATTTTTAAAACGAATACGAATACGAATCCCTATTTTTTAAACGAATACGAATTCGAATATTCTCGAATACGAATACGAATCGAATGTCGTAACGAATACGAATTCGAATCGAATATCTACTCAATTCGGTCGAATGCGAATATCCTACAACTTTTGCGACAAATCTCAATAGAACAAATAGTATTCGTATTCGTATCCGGGATAAAAACAGATAGTATTCGTATTCGTTTTTCCCGGATAGTATTTGTTTTTTCGGATACTATCTGGGTTTTTCCCCCAGATACGAATAACACCGAATAAGGATACAAATACTATCCATTTTCCCACGGATACGAATAGCACCGAATACAGATACGAATAACGCCGGATACGGATGTGAACAGTACTCGACTGCGAATTTTACTTACCGCATTTGCGCTTTCTCGGATATGAATATCGGATAAAACGAATTATCCTTTACCATTTTCCACCCCTAGCGCTGAAGAAGACGTCGGTGACATGGGCAACGGACATGAGGCAGCAGTTACGCCCTTACTGCCATGGAGTGTGACGATGGTGGGAAGGATACAACAGCAACGCTAGTCCCTCAGTTGTAACACTCTGCATTGCCCATGGCACAATATTGGCCAGTCGTGTGAAAAAGATCATCGTTGGACAACGACATCCTTCCTCTAGCAACACCACACCGGGGGTACAACCAAGGGCAGCGATGCCCACTGGGGTGGCATTGGTGATGCCGTTGAGGAAAGTGATGGTAGCGTCATCATTGCAATGGCACACGACGCCTCCTTCTGCTCCTTCAACTTGACTATCAATGTCCTCGTTTTTTAGAGGATGACCATCATGTTGTCAAATTGAGCCCGTCATTTTTTCGTTACCAGCCTTCAACATGGCGAAGGGAGATAGTTCGGCACCGGAAGCCATGATGAGTGACTCTACCAAATGTTGCGGTGTGGGTTTGTTGGGTACGAGTTCGAGGACTGATGGTAGGGCACTTGCCCTCATCTAATTTTCGGCAGAGCGCTTCCTTGTTGAGGTAGCGATGCTCTGAGGCTTAGTTGAACTCTTGATTTCTCACTGCATGCTTGATAATTGATACATATTATCCTTTTTATAGAGACAACCCGACTTAACGCCTAAGAAATAATCTATAAGCAAACATATTAATCCAATCTAATCTTTTTCAACTATTAAAAATAATCTTCCTAACAGATAACATCATATTCCTAATAATAACTCGATAGATAAAGAATTCCAAAATAACCTACCTAACTGAATATTCTTTATCCTAGGAAACTCATCAGCTGTATTAAAAATAATAGTGCTACAGTACCAACATGTATTGTTCACATGCGCTGCAATACCATATCGTTGTTTGCGCGCTCCTACGGTGCCGACGGTTACTGCTCACACAGCGCTACAGTACCACGGTGTTGTTCGGGTGTCCCGTACCCACAGTATTGTTCACGCGTCTGCTGCTTGCCTCACGTCTTGCTCCGTAACAACGTGATTCAAGTGGCCTCCAATGATGTTTGAAGAAGTTAAAGAGTATTTGCTAACGCCAGGTTCATGACAAGAACCATGCACACGAGACTCTAACAGTGACACCAAGGCAGAGTCACCGGAAAACAGTATAGCCATCCACGGGCCAAGCACCAAGAAAAGCGGGCGTCGTCTCGTCTCATAAGGACTTGAGGAGCTGGCGGCCACTGCCCATCAAGAAGGTTCATGGGTCTTGCTCATGTCAACTTTCGCGTGTCGGCCTCAAGTGTGTGGAACTGTAGAAAAAAGAGGAACAATCAACCGCACCACATTTCCATCAACTGGTCTACCCCGCACGATGGCACAGACGCCGTCCCGAACGGCCAAACCTCACATCGCGCGCGTGCGGTGCCCCACCCAGGCTCAGTGCTAGTATATGCGCACTTTTGTTATTACTTTAATTTCTAAAGCAATAATCGATGCAACAATAGCAATATATACTTGTCATATTTGAAACTATGATCTGTAGCATGATTAAAAAACTTAAATATATCTATATCATATATATGCACTAATAAGGTAAATGATGGGGGGTTTGGTCCCGAACTTCCAATGAGATGATAACTACGATTTTTGTACAGGTGACTTTGATAAAGCAGGCTACCAATCGAACACAACCAGCACGCTAAGCAATCGCTAAACCACACCCGAAGTCGTTATCAACTGTGCCAAGAATGTGGTTGACCTGATCACGAAGTTCAATTTCTACAAACAATCGAAGAATAAGCAAGAACAAGATCAAAAGCAATATGAAATTGTGGATAATAGATGAAAGCTTGAATTGAGGAAGTTCTGAAATTACAGTTGTTGGTCTAGCCGACACATGAACAATGACGAGGGTTGCTCACACAGGAGACAAAACCAATCTAAACAAAACCTAAACCTAAAAGTGGTGCACACATGGGTATACATGAGAGAGGGGTAGGGGTGGCGTCCAGGGGGGTGGGCGAGCGCCCTAGGAGGTACAAGGCCCGTGGGTCCAAGTGAAGGTGGCGCAACACCTTTGGACTCAGATTCAGAATCAGCCCTGAATTGTTTTGGTGATTACATCGCGCACAAAAGAAATTTGGAGGTGGGGTCCGATCCGTTGGAAACAAGACAAGATAAACTTTCCATCATGTACTCATACACCTCTAACAGAGTCCGTATGCGACTTCTATGCACGTTTGAAGTCGGTGCTATCTCCGGAGGCCGAATTGGATTCCAGAACGTGTCCCATTGGAACTCTTGCTTGGCTTGGAACCAAAGTCACGTGGGGACCTTCCTTGTACCATGCTTGCACATGCTTCTCTTCATGTTGTACTCCTCCTTGTGCTTGATCAGCTCCTAAGATCCTGAGTAAAAGAACAACACATGCACCAGGTAACGGTCTATTCTCCATTGCACAATTATGCATTCCTAGGAACGAGTTCACCTGATAATTTAGTTGTCGTGCACGTGCCCTTGTAATTGACCCTTGTATTGCATAAAGTTGAGGAGTAGCATTTGTAGTAGTAGCAAGAGGAGTGGTGTTTGTATCTGTAGAATTGATGTCCTCATCATCCTCCCCTTCTTGAATTGGAGTCGTCCTCAACTTAAGCTCATGTTCTTTTCTCAAGTATGGCTTCAAATATGTAATGTTGATTGTGGGACTCACCCCAAAATCTACATGCAGATCAAGCTTATATGCATTATCATTTATCTTTTCAAGAACTTTAAAAGGACCATCAGCTCTTGGCATTAATTTAGGCTTCCTCAAATCAGAGAACCGATCTTTTCTCAAATGTAACCAAACAAGATCATTAGGTTCAAATGTTAACCCTTTTCTACCCTGACTACTAGCAAGTCTATATTTCTCATTCATATGCTCCATGTTCTCTTTAGTTGTTTCATACAGCTTAAGAACAAATTTAGCACGTTTTTTAGCATCAAAATTAACTTTTTTAGAAGATAGTAAAGGCAACAAATTAATAGGAGAACGAGGGTTAAAGCCATATACCACCTGAAAAGGGCTCATCTTTGTAGTAGAATACAGCGAACGGTTACAAGCAAACTCAACCTGAGGTAGACATTCTTCCCATATCTTCAAGTTCTTCAAAACCGCCCTCAACATTGTTGACAATATGCGGTTCACAACTTCAGTTTGTCTATCAGTTTGGAGATGACATGTAGTAGCAACTTTGTCCCCAATTTCCTCCATAGTGTTCTCCAAAAGTGAATCAAGAATTTAGCATCACGATATGAAATAATAGTATTTGGTACACCATGTAGATGAACGACTTCCCTGAAAAATAAATCAGCAAATTTTGTAGCATCATCGCTCTTATGACAAGAAATAAAATATGTCATTTTAGAAAATCTATCCACAACAACAAAGATACTATCTCTTCCCCTATTCGTCCTAGGCAGTTCTAGAACAAAGTCCATAGAAATATCTTTCCAAGGAACACTAGAAACAAGAAGAAGCATATATAAACCTTGTGGATTCAGTCGTGACTTAGCTTTTTGGCATGTCGTACAACGAACCATGTAGCGCTCTACATCGCGCCTCATCTTTGGCCAAAAGAAGTGTTCTACCCATATATCCTCCGTATTTTTGACACCAAAGTATCCCATCAAACCTCCTCCATGCGCCTCCTGAAGCAATAAAAGATGAACAGAGTTAGCTGGAATGCATAGCCGATTAGCTCTAAACAAGAAACCATCACTCAATACAAATTTATTCCATCTTGTTCCCTCTTTGCAATTCAACATAACATCTTTAAAATCATCATCAGAAGCATATAAGTCTTTAATTGCCTCTAAACCAAAGATCCTACAATCTAGTTGAGACAATAAAGTATACCGTCTAGACAAATCATCAGCAATTATATTATCCTTCCCTTTCTTGTGTTTAATGACATAAGGAAAAGATTCAATGAATTCAACCCACTTTGCATGTCTACGGTTCAGTTTATTTTGACTTCTAATGTGCTTGAGGGATTCTTGATCAGAATGTATAATAATTTTTTTTGGGCCATAAATAATGTTGCAATGTCTCTAGAGTTCGAACTAAAGCATATAATTCTTTGTCATAAGTAGAATAGTTCGAACTAGACTCACTCAATTTCTCACTGAAATAAGTAACAGGATTACCTTCTTGTATTAACACACCACCAATTCCAACTCCGCTAGCATCACACTCAAGTTCAAAAGTCTAACCGAAATCAGGAAGTTAAAGCAATGGTGCATTTGTGAGTTTCTCTTTAAGAAGGTTGAAGGCGTTTTCTTGTGCTTGTCCCCAATGAAATGGAACGTCTTTCTTTGTCAACTCATTGAGCGATGCGGCAATGGTGCTGAAATCTTTCACAAAATGACGATAGAAACCAGCAAGTCCATGGAAGCTCCGCACTTGCGTGACCGTTTTAGGAGGCGGCCAACTCTTAATGGCATCAATCTTGGCTTCATCAACCTCATTTCTTTGTGGTGTCGCAACATAGCTAAGAAACGAAACTCGATCTGTGCAAAAGGTGCACTTCTCAATATTATCAAATAAACGTGCATCTCATAAAGCATTAAAAACAACATACAAATGTTCAAGGTGTTAAGTAAGTGATTTGCTATAGATCAGAATATCATCAAAATAAACAACCACAAATTTACCAATGAAATTGCGCAAAACTTCATTCATCAAACGCATAAAAGTGCTAGGTGCATTAGTTAAACCAAATAGCATCACTAACCACTCATATAATCCAAATTTAGTTTTGAACGTAGTTTTTCATTCATCTCCTAGTTTCATTCTTATTTGGTGGTAACCGCTACGCAAATCAACATTAGAAAACACAGTAGAACCACTCAACTCATCTAGCATATCATCTAATCTAGGAATAGGATAACGATATCTAACAATGATATTATTAATAGATCTACAATATACACACATGCACCATGATCCATCTTTTTTAGGAACAAAAATAACAGGAACAACACATGGACTATGGCTTTCACGTACGTACCCTTATCAATCAATTCTTGCACTTGACGCTGAATCTCCTTAGTCTCTTTTGGATTGGTCCTATAAGGTGTACGGTTTGGCAAAGAAGCTCCCGGGATTAAGTCAATTTGATGCTCAATTCCCCTAATTGGTGGCAGTCTCGGGGGTATTTCAGCGAGGAATACATCCTCATACTACTGCAAAAGGTTAGTGATAGCAGGAGGCAAAGACGTAGGCATATCCTCAAATGAAAACATTGCATCTTTGCATATCAAAGTATAGCATTCAGAATTATTCACTTCTATCTCATGCAAATCAGATTTAGTAGCTAATATGACATAACATTTCAATTTAATTTCAACTTTCTTGGCACTAGATTCTTTCTTCTTAGGTTGAGCAAGTTCTCTAGCTATAATCTGATTCTCACTTTTTTTCATACCTTGTTGATTGCGATGAAGTCGACGATGGTCATGATCATTGTGAACATTGAATCCATATGTTTCTATATCAGTAGTGTAGTTGTTTGTGTCTTCTTCTTCCACCTCATCTGCCCATGAGCGAGCAACAAGTAGAGGACAGTGGGCAGAGGCGCCGTCCCCTCTTGACCCATTCATGGCCGCAGCTGCATCATGTGGCAGCCGAAGCTCGAGGTGCTCAACGCGTGTGCGGAGCGCCGCGGGATTGTTGTTAATCTGGTCCAAAGCTTCATGGATGCCCTTGGTTTGTCGATTGAGCAAATGCTCAAAGTGCTACACGATTCCTCTCGTGCGCGGCATGAGAGGTGTATTCTCCTCAACGTTTGGCCTGCTATTCCCCTCTTGTGATCCTGAACCTGCCATTGTTGGTATCAACAAGGCAAATACACAAGTGTATAAAATTCCCTACCAACTACTAGGTTCTAGAGGTTACAAGGCACACACACTCAAGCTCTTACCAAGCTCTTGCAAATTCTTACCAATGCAAACAGGTGGTGCAACCAGTGGCTGATTCGTGATAAGCATGACACAAGTGATGAGTAAAGCGATTGCAAAGGAAACGTACCTGTTCGGCTAGTAGAAAGTGGAGCTTGCACAAGCTAAATATGTAGCAAGGAATAGCAATAATCAATTCCAGAAATTGCACTAGCTAAAAATCAGTCCAAAGTACTCGCTTAAATTGCTTGCCCAAACTAGAACTCGACCCTAGCTTAAGCAACAATAATGGACAGCACAAAAGGCTATAAACTAAAAAATGTAACTTCTGATTTTTTTATCAGTGCGACTCTTTTCTTTTGCACTCGCCCTTTTTTTAAATTAGTGTGACTCTTTTCTTTTGCACTTGCCTTTTTTAATATAGACCATGTACACACTAAATTAGGGACTAGAAACAAATATTACACAATTTAGAATCACAGAAAATGCAAACTGGATGGCGAAAGGACGACAAAAATGGGTGTCGAAACTTCGGAAGTCGTTTTGAAGCCCTAAACGACCTTTTTTTTGGGTTTTACACTTTTTCTGGAGCCTCGTTAGCTTTCCAACGAGAACTCAAATGCCCAAAATGGAGTCCGTTTGCAAAAGTTATGGTTGTTTTACTAACACTGCGCAAGAAATAGATCAAACCAGCAACTAGACTTGACGACATACTCAAATTCAACACAACAAACCAAAAATTGAAAATTGCAAAGGCTCAAAGTGTTTCGAGCAACGTGAAGATCGAAAGCCAAATATTTTTGTGGGCTGTTTTCTGGACACTAGGTATAAAAGCGAAATCAATCTACTAAATTCTCACCGGTAAACTGAGGCTCTCATACCAACTGATGGGGGGATTTGGTCATGAACTTCCGATGAGATGATAACTACGATTTTTGTGGAGGTGACTTTGACAAAGCAGGCTACCAATCAACACAACCAACATACCAAGCAATTGCTAAACCACACCCGAAGTTGTTATTAACTGTGTTAAGAACACGGTTGACTTGAACACGAAGTTCAATTCCTGTAAGCAACCAAAGAACAAGCAAGAACAAGATGAAAAGCAATCTGAAATTGCGAATAATAGATAAAAGCTTGAATTGAGGAGGTTCTGAAATCACAGTTGTTGGTCTAGCTGATAAAAGAACAATAACGAGGGTTGCTCACGCAGGAGACAAAACCAATCTAAACAAAACCTAAACTTGAAAGTGGTGCACACATGGGTATACATGAGAGAGAGGGGCAGGGGTGGCGGCCAGGGGGTGGATGCGCGCCCGTAGGAGGTACAAGGCCTGTGGGCCTAAGTGGAGGTGGCGCAACACCTTTGGGCTCAGATTCAGAATCAGCTATGAATTGTTTTGGCTCCCGTCCCCTCCCCTCTCGTTCGGCTCCCAAACCCGCCGCCTCCCCTCCCCTCCCCATCCCCAACGTCGCCGCCTCCCCTCTCCTCCCCCAACGCCGCTGCCTCCCCTCCCCTCGGCCGCCGCCTCCCCTCCCCTCAGACGACGACGTTGCCTCCCCTCCCCCAACGTTGCCGCCTCCCCTCCCCTCTTAGATCAAGGTGACTCCAATTGAGTTTTGTTGTTAATAGCATCTTCCATCGTACTTCAATTGGAACATCTTGATGTTTTGGCTCTTGTTTGAATTTTGGAGCAACTGGATGTTGATTTGCTTCAGATATGCTACTTCCTCCATTAGTTTTGTCACTATCAATGCTGGAGTTCTGATTGGTAATTTTTCCATTGTTGCTTGATATCCCAAGCATGTAACGGGAAGCAACAACGACCTTCTGCTCATTGATAACTACCTTCCTTTGAGACTTTACCTTTTCACTCTTAGACAATTCGGCTGTAGTTGTAGTTGGTTTGATAAAATGTGTTCATTGTTTGATAAAATGAGTTCATTGTCCTCCTTTGATAAATAAACATATGTCGAGTGTGATGAATATGAACTTTTATGAAGAAACCATGGTTTGGTGAAAGTTCTGAACCAGTAATTGCAAGAACTATACTAATAACTTGGAGAAGAATGGACAGGTATTCTCCACATACTTTCACATCAGAGTTTTATATTTTTGAGAACCTTTAACAGTATCCCTGGAGTAAGAGATGCCATATTGTTCAAGCTAGCTTATTCTCTATTTTTTTTTTTGAAAAAAAGGAAAAAGGTAGTGACAAGTTAGATGTCATACAACACAGTTGGATAATAACACCCATACAACAACAAAAGAACAAGCTAACAATACAAATGACCAAACAATTATTTTTCTGTATTTATTATTATCTGGTTGTATCGTGCCACTAACAGTGAGATGTTGTATAGAGAATCAGGATTGTCTGGTAAGCGTTCAGAATTGTCATTGCTAATTGTCATCCTAGGTGTTCTGTTTCACTCATGAGTTGTTAGTTTTATTGTTTCTTTGGAAGTTAAAAATGTTAGTTTTACATATCATTATATTATGCCCTAAAAAATTATAAATCATTCTGTAAATTGTATAGATAGAATTAGTCATTGGCAAAACGTCTATTTATTAATGTGTATGATCATATTTTAATTTATGCTAACTATCTTGAAAATGTTTAGGATATTGATGAAAAATTAACAGGAAGAAGTCCATTCTACCTCCTCAAGTATTGACATGCGGACAAGTGACCCCCTGTATTAAAAAATTGGCCCTTTGACACCCCTAAGTTGCAAAACCAAGCAAGCAACCCCCTCGGGTTGTTTCATGCGGCGGTTTTGCCCACGTGGCATGCGGGCGGCTCGGTTTTGCCACGTCAGCTAGGTGAGCTGGCTTCTTTAGCACTTGGGTCCACCTGTAAGTGAGCCCATAGCCATTTCTTCCCTGACCGAAGCTCCCTCATTGCGCCTCCTCCCTCCAGCCCGCTCTCGATCCTACCCGGGCGTCGCCTCCCCATCCCATCCCGCCCGACCACCTTCAACACCGCGCACAGCGCCTGCGCCGACACCGGGGACTACGCCACCACCTTCCATTCCCTCCTGGCCACCTAAGTCGACTTCGGCGACATCCCCAAAGGGCTACATGAACGCTGGTCGAGTCGACGACGTCGTCGCTATGGTGCGGGCGATGCAGCGAGAGGGGAGACGATGCCCGCAAGCCACTGGTGCAGGGTGGTGCTGGAGCAGAGACAGCCACCGTCGCGGGAGGAGGCGGTGGCGGCGGAGGGGATGCTTCTTGTGCGGCTGTTTCCTGGGGAGGCGATGGTGAAGAGGACGAGGGGGAGAAGGATGCGGCCTAGGACTTGGCGAGCGGGATCTCCTCCTCGGACTCAGCGAGGAGTGCGATGGCGGACCCGACGGGCGTGGAATCATCGGCGGGGACGAGGACGGGGTCGCCCTTCGCGAGGCGGTCACCCTCGACGGCGGTCCAGGAGACGATCTCGCCCTCCCTCGGTCATGGTGGAGCTGAGCGTCGGCACGAAGATCTCCTGGATCTTGGCCTCCACCCGACGCGCGACACTAGCGTGGGCGGCACTGGCAGCGGCGTGGAGGCCGAGGAGGGGAGGAAGGCTACTGCCGTCTCAGCCTGCCGGAGACGGCCAAGCAAGTGGTGGAGAAGAGGATTGAGGAGGAGGATTTGCCAAAGAACAAATAAAAAGAATGCCAGCTCACCTAGCCCGCACATCAGCCTACGTGGCGAAACCTGGCCGCCTGCACGCCATGTGGGCAAAACCGCCGCATGAAACAGCCCGAGGGGGTTGCTTGCCCGGTTTTGCAACTTAGAGGTGTCAAAGGGCCGATTTTTTAATACAGGGGGTCACTTGTCCGCATGCAATACTTGATGGGGTAGAATGGACTTCTTCCTTTTTAATTTTTCATCAATATCCTAAACATTTTCAAGATAGTGCTTTACCTGATGAACTTTTTGAGAGATGTGATCTTGACGAGGATTATGATGCAAACGATACACAAACTGGATCATTTGGAGAGCACAGTGTCAATGGATCAACAATCGATAATAGAGATATGAGTGTCTTTCGTGATAGTATTGCTACTTCTTTAATGGCTGTAAGAGGATAAATAGATTACATTAATATGATATGTACATGTTGTAGTGACAAGATAGTTGCATCATATATGATCGAATATTATTTTGTTACTGTGTAATTTTGTTTAGTTGGCTAATATTTGTCTTTTTATATTAATTTCCTTCGTTACGCAATGTCCAAAATAAATACTCACATGCACGTACAAGCGATATCTTGCTATGAATAGGTTGTCTGTTATACTCCGATCTTCTTAGATCTACATCTCCGATAGATGTCGAGATTTGTAATTTATTTGAATAGGCCATGGTACACACACGCATGCACGTACAAGCGAAATCTATTTTGTTTCATATGTACACTTGCACGTATCGTCATATTTTCAAATACCATACAAAAATAAGTTTAAATACATGCTTAACAAGGTCATTTAAACCCTTAAGCGCAATTCAAACTTTTTATCCTTTACACATAACTCAATAAGCCAACATCCTATAAAAAACCATATGACCAAACACTAAAGATTGGCTTAAAAGTTTAGGAGCTTATAAGCTAATTAGGCCAAAAAGCTAGCTTTAAACTATAAACCAAAAAACCTAAACCTAAACAAACAAGGCCATAGTAAGATGTAAGTTGACAATTCATGTATTAAACCAAACATGTAGTGCATCCGGATTCCAGAGGAATTGGAATATATTTAAACATATCCATTCAAAGAAGAAAAATAGTCTAGAATATCAACTGTTTGAATGATCTCGTTATTATGTGAGTCTATGATGTTCCTCTTTGACTGACTTAATTCGTTGTTCAGAATTCATATTCTTTAATTATTATTGTTTTCTGTGTATCATTATTTTTTCTCTCTATATTTTGTGGGTGTGTGTGTGTATATATATATATATATTTTAAAACATGTGGTTCGACCATTAACCCACCGGTTCGACCATCGGGTCAGTGACATGAGACCTCGACCAGGTTGATGACCAGTCTGAGTTTTATAAGTATGGTCTGGGCATGCCTTTGACCATGCCCCTACTAACCACACGTGTGGGCCGGCCGTCCAGTTTTTTTTAGAGTGGACGACGGACGTACTCACGCACACATACCATATGCACGCCCACACACACGTGGATGCGTCCTAAATATACGTCTAATCTAGAGCGAGGACTGAATCCTACAGAGTGCGGGCACATGCTTTGACCATCTATCCAATATATCCATATATATATATACTATTCTTAAAAAATAAATCCTAAATGAGACATGCGTACCGTGCCTTTAACTCGGACTCGGACCAGGTCAGCACTCTCGCACTAAGCCAACCGAGCTCTCGGCCGGCCGGCCGGCCGGCCGGTAAAGTCAGATCGGACGGGCGCGTGCGCGCTATCCTCTGTGGGAAAAAAACCCAGCCATTTTGTGAGAAATTATAGGCCTTCCCTGGCCCATCACGGCCCAATCGGCACGCCAGGTCGTTCTCCCCCAGGCCCAGTGTTAAAACGGACGGCTCCCCTCCCGCGGCTAGGGTTTTAGGGTTCTTTTCTCCGCTCTCTCCATTCGCCAGCTACCCTTCCCCACGCAGCGACGGTCTCCCATGGCGAAGAAGGCCACGCAGCGCAGGCCGCCGCAGCCCGCGCCGCAGAAGGGGAAGGCCTCCCCGAAGGCGGCAAAGAGGGCACCCAAGAAGCAGAAGCTCCTCGAGTCATCCTCCGATGACTCAGAGCCGGAGCAGCAGCAGCAGCCCCAGGAGGAGTCCAACCTCGACGCCCCTTCCGACTCCGCCGCCGAGGAGCTCTCAGACGCCTCCTTAGAAGGGAGCGACAGCAGTGGAGACGAGGAGGAAGAGGAGGAGGACGACGACGACGACGAGGAAGAGGACGGCGACGACGATCCCCTCGCTGACGACTTCCTCGCCAGTAGTGACGACGGAAGTGGTTAGTAACGCTCAGATTACTTGACGATTAGATGTCTACTATTGAATTTTATTAGCTTCAGCAATTTCAAATTTTTCCATGAAGTCATTCTATTGTAGAATTCATGTGAGCAAGTACAATGCACTGGGGTGTGAATGTAATGCTGGATTTTTGTATCTCGGGAATCGCAATTGATGCACTGTGTTGGGTTTCTTAGACGGTGACGACTCCGGAGTGGAGTCTGATGACCTTGAGGCGAAGTCACAAGCAATCGATCAGGAGAAGGAGAAGGCGGAAGAAGAGGCAGAGGAGGAACTTAAACTCAACATAAGATCAGAATCTGATGAATTCCGATTGCCCACGAAGGAGGTTGCCTTTCTGCCCTCCGTTCTCATTCTTTCTCCGTTCAGTGTTGTTTGCCTATTGCAGTTTTGTAGGTTGCATGGACTTATATCATGGTTTAAACTCTGCAGGAGCTGGAGGAAGAGGCACTTAGACCACCTAACCTGCCAAATCTTAAAAGGAGGATATCAGAAAGTGCGTTCACATAATATCTTTTGTATTTATCTAAGTTCATGGTTTCCTTTAAAAAGAGAGAGAAAACCGATAAGGGTTTTCGGACAAAGCCAATAGTTGCTTGTGTAAACGAGATGCGTTTCTTGTTACTTGTGTAATCTTTGATGGCAAAGTCAATTGTTGCAACTGTGGCAACCTGCATGTAATAAAAGCAGTGCATAGAGACCGTATGCAAAATTCTATTGTTTATACCTATTTTTTTCTTAGAGCAGATCGCTTTGATATTCTGGACTGTTGATGGACTGCAATCTGTAGACCTTTCTGACTGTTTCTATCTATTGGTTTTCCTGTCTAGTTGTCCGGGTACTCTCAAGCTTTAGCAAACTGAGGCAAACAGATGTCCCACGAAAAGATTATGTCAATCAGCTCAAGGCTGACGTGATGGCATACTTTGGATACAATGATTTTCTCATTGAAGCATTTATTGAGGTGAACTGCCTATCTTATGCAGCGATTATTTGATATCTTTGGTGCACTATTTCTTTCAGTTGAGCTGTATAGTGATCCAACTGCCCGAGATTAATAATTGCAAATTGTCTATCTGGCATGCTTATTCAAAAAGTTGCCATATTTAACTGATGTTCTAGTTAACATTATTTGTGTAATAATTGTGCAGATGTTCCCAGCTGTTGAGCTTGTTGAGCTACTGGAATCTTTTGAGAAAAGACCACCTGAGTGCCTGCGGACAAACACACTAAAGGTATACTATTTTGAGTTAATCTCTTGATATATATCAGAGTTCATGGTTCTTCATCTCTTGCTTCAAATGCATCTCTGCTTCATTAAGTTTGTCTGTCTTATCCGATTCATTGGTGATGTTTGCAGACGCGGAGGAGGGATCTTGCTGCTGCTCTTATACCAAGAGGGTTTAATCTGGATCCAATAGGGAAGTGGTCAAAGGTATGCTTTGATTCTATCTATTTCCTTTACACAAGTAATAAGTACAAAATATTAAAGCAACTCTCCTGGTGTCAAAAATGGCAGGTAGGATTAGTTGTATATGACTCCACTATTTCTTCTGGCGCCACGGTTGAATATATGGCTGGACATTACATGGTATCTTCTTTCTCTCCCCTATCATTTTGTTAAGAAGATAAGATTTTTTTTTTTCATTTACTCTCTTTCCATTAACATCAGCATTAATTTTAAAAATTGCGATTACAGAAACAAGGTGCAAGTTCTTTCTTACCAGTGATGGCTCTTGCTCCTCAGGAGAAGGAGCGAATTGTTGATATGGCGTAATATGTTTTCCCTTTTCTCTCATATTCTTTTTTTCAATAGTTCATTTATCTTATGACTTCAAAATTAAGATAATTGTGTTTTCTTGCATCTAAGCCTTCTCATGCTATCCTAATATATCACATGTTTGCTTCTAGATTTGAGGCTAATCTTTAATTCAATTGTTCATGTGGAACCTGTGGTAGATGTTATGTCCTCATTTCCAAAGTTGGAAAGTGAATTTTTATTTTTTTCATTCCAGGGCTGCCCCAGGTGGCAAGACTACATACATTGGAGCTCTTATGAAGAATACTGGTCAGTGCATTATGCCTGTTTTGACTACCATGTGCTCTTTCCTTTAGAGTAATTTGGCTATTCTGTTATTGCTATCCAGTTGCCTGTCAAATGAAATACAATTTCCCTATTTTCTTCATCTGTCGTACACAGGAATAATCTATGCAAATGAGTTCAATGAGAAAAGGTTGCATGGACTGTTGGGGAACATACATCGTATGGGTGTCACAAATACCATAGTTTGTAACTACGACGGTAAAGAGGTGAGCAGACAGTACACCTACTATTACGTGGTGCTTAAAGCCTTCTATAAAGCATCTGATATGCCAAAGGGTAGTCAACTAATTTTATGCAACAAGTTACTATCATAATTTGCTCGTCTTTGTCAAGAATAATGCAACCAAGATAATATAAAGGTTTGTAGAAAATGTTAACTGAGTGCAAAATCGTTTTAACGTAAAATTCTGTATATATAGGCACTGTAGCTAATACTTTTCGGTCCATTTCAATCATGGATCCAATTTATGATCCATAGCTAATACTCTGGTAATTATTTAGTCGCCTCAGTTAGGTGTATTGTGTGCTACTCGATAACAACACTGTTTCATGATGGCATCCAATTTATTTCAGCTCCCCAAAGTTCTTGGGATGAATTCGGTTGACAGAGTTCTGTTGGATGCGCCCTGCACAGGCACTGGGGTTAGTATAATCTTATTCATATAAGCTTCTAGATCCAATATATTTATGTTGGTTATTTTACTCTGACAATTGATTCCTTTTTCTGCAGACCATTTGGAAGGATCCACAAATAAAAACATCAAAGGACATTGAAGACATCAGGAACTGTGCTTTCGTGCAAAAGGTGCATTTCTTATACCCAGTAGGTTTGTTTAAATCGAACCTGCTTATGGTTTGACACGTTCCTACCCATCCATTCCAATTGCAACCTTTTTTCTTTAGAAAAAAACGACTGCAATACACTCACATTCATCAAGTTTGATCCTTAACCCAATAAGTTGTTCAATACAAAACTGGCTTACCTCCATGGTGTTGACTTCATTTTCAAAGGTGATTTTGAAGCAGTTAGTATTGTGCTGTCTCTTGTACATGGAAATAACATATGTGAACCCCAGAATTGTTATGTTCTATCTGCGAAATCTTTATTTCGTAAGTTATGCTTGATTATAGTTTGGGCATTGGGCCTTTCAACTTTATGGTTTTTTCATTGAAAGTTTCTAGAATCCTGGTATTAGTATACTCAGTAAGAGCATCAATCACCTTGCAAATTAGCATACACTTAGAAACTGATTGACTTGTTTTGCAGCAATTGCTGCTAGCTGCTATTGATTTGGTTGATGCCAACTCCAAAACTGGTGGTTACATTGTTTACTCAACTTGTTCAATGGTGATTCTAGAGGTAAGTAGATTGGTCTTGTTTGCCCAATGATGACTCAGCTTTCAGTTCCTGAACCCCTCTCCATTCTTGCAGAATGAGGCAGTTATCGACTACGCCCTTAAAAAGAGAAACGTAAAGCTTGTGCCTTGTGGATTAGATTTTGGGCGTCCAGGGTATGTTAATCTTCTCCCTGCATGAAGAATCTATTACCTTTTCTCTTATTTTTTTTTTTTCTGTTTATCATACAGATTCATCCGGTACCGGGAGCATCGATTTCATACTTCTTTAGACAAAACAAGGAGGTTTTATCCTCATGTCAACAACATGGATGGGTTTTTCGTTGCTAAGGTACACTTCTGACATTTTATTATTTTCCAGGACAAGTGATAATGATTTTGTGATGCATAAGCTCGTATGTTCTGAGTGAATCGTGACTTAGCATTGGATGGTAGGATATTTCACTTCTTGAATCCGCTTCTCTTCCATAGGATGGTAGGATTGTTAATCGTGACTTAGCATTGGAACCTTCTGGGTGAAATATCCAACTTTTGTTGGCAAATAGTTTGAACAGGACATATGCTTATTGGATTGGTTAGGACTTAGGATGCTTGAATTTGTCATGTGGGGTAATTGTGTGAAGTAAAACTCTTAACTCTGTTATGAACACAAAGCAAACACAGCATTGCTTGCCTCACAAATGCCTTTTAATTTGTCGTGCTTGATCAGGACATAATATCTGATTGGGGTATTTCATTTCATACAGCTGAAAAAGTTGAGCAATACAATTCCAGTGACATCTGAGTCATCTAAAGTGCCTGAAGAAGGAGCTGAGAAGGCTGATATTAGCAGTGGTGATGAAGATGAGCCACTTGAACAGCCCATTCAGTCGAAAAATCATAAAGATGGAAAGAAGACCAAAGAACAGGCAAGCATCCCTGAAGGGGCTGGAGACCAAAAACAGCCACCTAATAGACCAGCTAAGCAGCTCAAGAACCATAAGAAGGATGAGAAGAAAAGTAATGGCCCTAAAAGTGCTGACATAATTGGAGATAAGAAAGAAACGCACAATGAACAAACAGAGCAGACAAGAAGCAAAAAGAAGCCTGTGCCTCATAAAATTAAAAAATCTGGTCCCAGGAGCACCTCAGGGATCAAAGAAAAGAAACCAGTTACCGACCAAGGAGGGAAGAAGCGGAAAAGGAAATGGCAATTCAAGCTGAGGAGAGACTGGTAAGATACTTCTCTTTGGCTTCCTGTCCGTTTTTGCTTTCTTTGTTATTCTTATACGGTGTTGTTTTACTAACAGGGAAGCGAAAAACAAGTCCGTGAAGAGGAGGAAGGCATGAAAGACAAGGTTCAAGATCTGATAGCATTTAGACAGTTTCTGTGGAATTTGGCGTGCTCTATACGAGGAAGAAACAATACACCCAATTTTGGTACAAGTTGTGGTGCAGGAAAATTTTGTTGTACTCGAGAAGTGTTTGTGTAGTTTATTATTATTTTTGGTTTCTATCTTGGTTTAGTGTATGATTGTCATCTTAGTTTATATCAGCAATGTCTTCTAGCATGGACCCTGAAAAAACGCTACTGATGGATGTTATGGGAGCCGTGAGACTCCATATGCTGCTCGAATGGTCCCGTGTGGCTGAAGTTTTGTTGTGGCATGGTCAATGTTCCTATTGGGTTTGCTCAGATGGCCTTGCGCATGCTTACTACGTTGTTCGAGGATTTTACAATGTGTAATTGTGTTTAGTCTTTTTAGCACGTATAAAAAAAGGGTGCTTTGAGCCGTCATATGTATGACCACGACGCTCTCCTATTGACAATTTGACATTGCTTGATCGGTTCGCGCACTGCCCCTGGAGACTCCGAGCGTCCATTGCCCAAGCGCGCAAGCAGCAGACTACACCGCGTGCAAGCAATGGAGCCGGCTACTGTCACAGACGACGACCTCCCTCCCGGCGATCTCCGAGATCATTTTCTTTCGCCGCACACCCGTAGGCTCTCGCTGTGCCGGCGTCCGCGTAGATGTTGGATAGCACGGCGTAGCACCGTCGTTTCCCGGGCCGAACACGGCGAGGCGCCGGATCCCCTCCTCGCCCACCTCGACGTTCTTGTGCCGCCCTGCTCCTCCAGGAAGCACGGGACTGAAGACCGGAATTAGCAAGAGCCATCGTCGGATCGGCGAGCATTTCACCGAACAGCTTCAACGGCGCCCGCGGGATGCCATAGGATAGGACGCGGCGTCCTCGGCCGGCACGGCGTCGCACAGGAGGCGGGCGAGCGGCGGGGTGGTCGGCTGGCGAGGCGTAGAGGTAGAGGACCGCGTTGGACAGGAGGAGAGGCGGCCGTGCCGGGCAGCGAGAGGCATTTCGCGCTTCTTGCTTGCGCAGCGCAGCGCACCGTGCTTGGTGCTGCTGCTGCGCCAACTGCCCAACTCTCTTTGTTCTCTCTTGCAAAGCCAGTGCCTGGCAAATTTTGCAGCACATGTTACATGCAACTAGGCGTCGGACGTCCGTCCATCGGATGCTTGCTGTGTAGTTGTGTCAATTCGATTGAATTACTGTAGCATCTACTGGATTATGTTAAACCGTGTCAACAAAAGTTCCGTACTTTCCAATGTCATAGCATTTCTGCTAATGTCTAACGATATTGTCTCTCCAGAAGCTGCATGGCTATGGAAAGGAAGCTGGGCAAATCAGAAACATGGCTGGCAATAGCATGATGCGGCGCAGTCTGGAGCCTTGACATGTCGCGCTTCCAGATGGAGCAGGATCGGACAACCACAGGTTATTAAGTATTAACTAATAACGGTCTGAATGAAATCAGGTCGTCAGAATCTTGATTTCCTACGATTCAAATTGATTAGACCGATTTGATCATATAGTAGAGTCTTACTTTAGTCAAATTTTAATATTATTATGATTCTAACAAAAACTTTGTAGGACAGTGATTAAAATTTCCATATGTTCTTACCCGATTCTACCAATTCTAGTGATTTATTATAAATAATTATTTGTATATATCCCTTTCAGTGTAATTTTTTACTTTTTATTTCTTCATGTCCATTATAATTTGCATAAATAACTCATTGTACTTTTAAACATACTCAATAATAGGATTATAACATAACAGTTTGGTTGCACAACTAACTTACAACCGGTTTGATAAAAAAAACAGGAAGCAACGCAAACTCGATGCAGTGCAGAACGTAGATGAAGCAGCGCAACGAGCGGTCACGCGGATGCGTTGTCCAAAAACCTTATACCCTGGTCTACTGCTCCGGCTAGTGACCACACTGATCTTCCAAATGACCACACTGGCTTTTTGACTAGTGACCACACTAGTCTTTTAAATGATTACACTTGTCTTCCGAGTGACCACACTGGTCTTCTAAATGACCAGCACACTGGTCTTCTAAATGATCACACTGGTTTTTCGAGTAATCACACTGGTCTTCTAAATGATCACATTGGTCTTCCGAATAGTTTAGTCTGACTAGTATCAAAGGAGAGAGAGAAATACATAATTAAAAAGAAAAAAGTTGTTGGACCGGAAAGGCGACTAGAGGGGGGGTGAATAGGAGCACGCTCAACTTTTTCACAAACGATCGGATTCAACACGATGTTTACTCCAATAGCTATGAAAGCTATGAAGATCAATCAACAAGCACAGTGGAAGACTTGTATTGAATCCAATCAAAATCCCGAAGCAAAATCAACAAAACTCAAATCACGAGTCTCAAGGTCCGACCTCTCGTAAATTGGGTCGAGTATTTTGCCTAGCGGCCAGACCTCTCACACGGGCGGTCTGACCGATTTGCCTAGCGGTCTGACCTCTCAAATGGGCGGTCTAACCTCTAGCACGATGAACAGGAAAATCAGCCCGAAAATCGAAACTAAAATCAGCCTAACTTTTGATCTACACGGCCAAACTTGACCAAATTTGGAACACACCTTTCTAAGGATATTAGGAACATATTCCAAGCAACGATTGAGTAGATCCACATCAAAGTTTTGACATTTTTCCATTTTACCGAAGGAGGGTTCAAAACCGAGCAAAAACAAAAACTTGATCTAGAAACTTGCTCGTGGGTGATTGATGATCAAGATGATCCTAGATGAGTTCCCACATGTCACAGCAAGCTAGATCAAGAGAAGAAACCAAACAAAAACTCACGGATCAAAGAAACCCCCAAAATCTCAAATAGAGAGGACGAACACAAAGAGATACAACTTGTGAAATCTTTCCTTGGATTGATTGGATAGATGGATGATTGATGTTTACAGCCACTCCCACATGGAGGACAAAGCTCTATCCAAGAGCACACACTCAATCCATCCCTAGAACCCTAACTCTCCACCTTTCTCCCCGAAACCCTAAAACACAAAATAGGGCTATCAAATGAATGGGTTAAGGAGGTGTTGGCCAGCACCCTCCTCTATTTATAGTGGAGGCTAGATTCTAGTGAATATTCCATTAGAGCACCCATTAAACCCTAACACACAATGGGTTAACACACGTACGCATTTTAAAGCGCTGTCTTCATCATCGATTGACCTAAACCGCTTCACTATGTGCCGACCCGAGCCGTGATTTAGCCAAAAGGTCAACAAGGCGGTATTTGGTAAAATTACCAAAATACCTCTGTCTCGATCTTTCTCCAAAAGACCAAGTCCAAACCTGGTGAAGTAATCGCCTGCTTCGCCACGCTTAGGTTGATCAACGGCTCCATGTCGTCAAGTCTCTTCCGTCCGAATCCCACCGGCACCATTGAGCACTTGCAACGACTCCCACGCCGCTTGATCCAACCAGTCCCACCGAACTGCCCGTTCGGTCATCCATGTCCATTCTGCGCCCCGCTTGAGTCCTCTGACCTCACCCGGCATCCTTGATCGTTCTGGACTTCAGTTCTCCAAGCTTAGTTCCGATCCTCCTCGCCGTTGACCGTCATAGACCTGCAAGCCACCTGCACAGCAATAGACAAGCAAACACGAATCCGGGAACAAGTTCTTCACAACTTGACCCACGTTAGCCAAAACATGCATCATGCAACACATATGCACTAATGAATATGAACTTAACCTAACAAGCAAACATTGCCGCCACACGGGCCGACGAACAAGTCAAAACCGGTCAGACCGCCACCCTTGGCAGTCGGACCGCCCACTGACCGGTCTGACCGCCAACCAAAGGTCGATCTGACCGCCCCCCAGAGACTTAGCCAAAATCCCAACTCTGAAATCCGCAACCTCTCTGGAAAATTCAAACCAATAGAACTTTTGCCTGGAGGCTACAAAAATTATGGGACCAAGAGCAGTAGAACCTCCTATCTTGCCTACACCCTCTATTTTTGGCCCAACTCAAAAATCCAAAGCCACTTTCATGGCCGGTCCGACTGGCTCACGTAGCCTGGCCGATCACGCTCTGGCTGGCCGGACCGCCAGCCACTCACAAGCAAAACAACCAAAAGCATGGCCGCCTCAGACCTGACAGCATAGGAATTTCACCGAAAACGAGGGTTTCTCCCAACACCTCGACGCTATTGCCAATTGTTCAACACACTAAGATTAGGATCATATCCACATGATCTCCACAAAAGTGAACTAAACTATACATGCTTTGGAATTTAATGACTGCTTTAGCTCGATCGAGAAGGCCTTGTCTGTCCTCGAGCAGGGACGGCGACAGTGGACACGATGCCCCTCTCTATCCTCTCCTTCACTGCACGCCATTATATCCCACTAGCAATCATCGCGCGCCTTGGCGCGCGGAATTGTTGCACTTCATTTCGTTCAATTTATCCCCTTGCTTTTCTTAGGTGTTCCTTCTGTTCTCCCTCTGATGCATGTGCACTTTGCTTAGGTGTTTCTTCTTTGATGTTTTGTTGCATTGACTTGCAGACATCTTGTTGCTTTGTAGAGGTAGACTGCCAATTTTGCAGATGAGAAAGAAGTTAGACTATCAACTTATGAATACAACAAAATTCTCATGTAGCATTGAACTTATGGCACAATAGTTTTCAGAGCATATGCTTATTTTTTTGGTTTAATCATACAATTTTCGAGGCATTCTGAAAACATATACTATTCACACTTTTAGATACAAATATCTCCACCATATTGTACTGTTTGAGCAGCAAGTTTTATGCCTTCCATAGGCAGGCAGGAAAATCAAGAGTAATTTTATGCCCTCCTTAGAAAGGTTGGTAAATCAAGAGCAAGCAATGTAACATGGACAACCAAATGTAATAGAAAACATCGGGAGGAATAAATACAAGTCAAGGTTCCTCACAAAATTATCTTCATTTAACATGTTATCGGCATCCACCTCATTTTTGGGCTATATCACTGAAGCAAGCAGAAGACTCGGAATTGTTCCATCGCAGTATGGGCATGTGATGTAACACGCTTCCTCTTGTAGGTTATCATGAATTTGGTGCTCTCCTGAAAGAGCCAATGTGATCGAACGACAATCTTGCTAAGTGTATCGATCTGCTCCTCTATGCTTCTCGAAGAGACAAATGAGAAGTCGTAAGTTCCACACTGTGATACAAATGGGGTGTAGCAAAGGCAAGGGACACTAACATCTAGAATGCAACCACGACATTTGCATGCTTTAAATCCCCATTATTCTCCGCACAGGCAAGAAAATGATGATAATGACAATCTCCTTGACTTTCATGAAATATAAAACAATATTTTATCTCGCATACTGGCTATCTCCATCGGTGAATTGGACCTAACTCCTAAGTCATAGAATAAGAACCCGATCTTTCCATTCAACACGCATCAACGCCTTTGGAAGAAGACGATAATCCAATTCCACTGCTCGTAATGTGAGGCCTCCATTAGTAAAGCTAACTCAACACTCACCCATCCATCAATCAAGAGAATTTCCCAACTAAATTGATAGCTACCATATATTTTCAGCTCAAATGCACACAGAATATTTCCAAGCAATGCATAAACTTGAGTATCGCCAATTCCGAAAAGTGCTCTACCTCCTTGCAACCATTATCAATCATACATAACCCATAGACCGCCCGAACTCCAAATCGACGCCACCCACATCGTGCATAAGCAAATTATATGCAAAATCGAGCCTCACTGGACCGAATGATTACCCCGAATCGCGCTTTGACAAAGACGGCTCCCTTTTCCCTCTCCTCCATTCAAGAAACCAAATTACCAAACCCAACTACCTGCAAACAGACCAAGAACCGAGCTAGAACAAATTTCGTGGCGGAGAAACCACTACCTCAACTCGATCCCGCGAGATTCGATTTCTTCACAACAACCGGCGCCGCTCCCGACGCCCCGGATGGCTCGATGACGCGGGCCCGCAGGGCAGGGGCACGAAGTGGGAGAGATGAGGTGATGGGGGCCACTGGGGGAAGGGAGAGGAGGTCGTGTTGTAAGGAAGCACCATGGCCTCCCTCCGCCCCCGCTTCCACCACCGGAGAGCGCTTCCACCCGGATCCCGGCAAGATTCGGATTCCCTCTCGCCACCAGCCAGCGCCGCTCTTGTGGGCCTGGGAACCGCGTGCCGGCGACCCAGAACGGCTGGAACGACGCGAAAGGAAGAGGTAGAGAAAATAAGCAAGGAGAAACACCTCCAACAGTAACAGAAGAAAGAAGAGGCGACAAAAAGAAATCTGATCTAGGCCAAAAAGAGAGAACGGGTGAGGCATAGGGCATCACGACGGGAAGAAAGCAACGAAGAATGAAGAACGTGCGAACGAGCAGCGGCGGCGACGAAAACAAAAAACTCAAACGGGCGACAAGAGCGAGAAGGAAGCGAGAGAGACGAGACGGGCGAGGTAAAAGAAGAACGGACGCGCGATGGGAGGAAAAAGTAGGAAAGAGCGATGGGAAGCGAGGCAGCAGGCACACGCAGCGCGCGGAAGGCCAGACGTGTCAACACAACGCCGGGCCAGGCGCCACGCGTGCGAACGCAACGGGCGTGCAATCCAACGGTGGCAGCAACGCTAGGCAGCATCCAACGGGCATGAAAAAGCGGACGACGTGGCCGTCCTGGCTGGAGCTCAATCCGGCCCCCTTTTATATAGAAAGATTCGCTTCCATGCAAAATTCTTGCTCAGAGATTTCTCATTGCCCTGAAAAAAACGTCTTTTGAGACTGTTCTGCCATGTATCCTTTTTTTTTTCATCGATGAGCTACTTTCTGGACAGGGACATTGCGAAGATCTCTCTCATTAGCCGGACCATATATACCACTATACCAGCATCTTGAGCTAAGGTGTGTGGAAAAGGCATCACGATAGGAGCAAGCACAACTCCCTTAAGTGGCTTCTGTCACTGCGACACTAGTACATATGGGTTCCCCTAGTTGCTTCCGAGCCTTTCATTCCCTCGCATGGATGTATAGCAAATCTCTCTCTCTCTCTGCCAGTCTGCCTGCAGTAGCGTACTGGTGCTGCAATTTTCGAAGTCCAGCAGAAACTTTGGCTGACAGGAAAACAATGACAAGTCTTCGTTCCAAGGATGCTTCCTTAGCAGTGCACCATGTGACCTGCACATGCTTCCTCTCGACGGGGCAAGGCGAGTGGCTTATTCGATGGAGCCTTCTCGAGTAATTGCAGTGTTGAAATCTCGGATGCACTGTAACTATCTAAGCATCTGCATCCATGTGCCATACGCGTATATACTATGCTCTATGCATCTTAGGTGAATCAAAAATCTTTGGAGACAAGCACTATCAGAAGTTGCCGTGCCCTCATTGGCGCTTTGAAGTGAAGGCCCAATTAGCCACTCGGAGTAACAAATTCCAATTTTTGTGTGATCTCTTTATGGACTTTTAAGGCTATTGAAGTCATCTACTCATCTTAATACCTCAAACCATAGGTCACCAATTTAAATCCTGAAAAACACAATAAAAAATCCACGTAAATAACCACGGTATGGAAATCAAGCTAGACAACCCAATAACCAAGGTGTCACATCATTAGACTGCAACAATTGGTGGGGGCAGTCATGGCCAGATGGGCTGTGCCGCCGGGCAGACCCAAGGTATGACCCTGTTGGCCCGGCCCAGGTACGGCATGGCCACACTATTTATGTGCCATGCCGGCCCGGCACGAGGGCCCGTGCCATGTTTGGACCACAACCCTAGCACGGTGGGCCAGCCCGGCACGACACGATGCCGTCACGACCCATCTGGCTAGCGCGCGGGGCATCCAAGGCGGCGAGCCAGCGGGGCGCATGGGCGTAGCGACGAGGGAGGGGGGAGATAAGGAAGAGGGTGGGGTGGCACAGGCGGCCGACGTGGGGAAGGAGAAGGCGAGGTGGCGCGGCGGGCTCGGGGCGCACGGGCGCGGCGTTGAGGGAGGGAGGCGGGGAGAGTAGGAGGGCGAGGCGGCACAGGTGGCCGGTGCGGTGGGAGGAGAAGGCGGCGTCGGCGCTCAGGACGGGAGGGAGGAGAAGGCGAGGTGGTACTCGGGACGGGCGGAGGGAGCCAGGGAGTGAGGGAGAGAAGGTAGGGGGTAGGCCGGTAGGGAGAGGCGGGGTGCCGGCCAGGCGGGCCGTGCCTAGCACAGCACGACTGGAGGCAAAATAGTCGTTATAGGCTAAATTGGCCCGATGGGTCGTGCCTGGCATGACACGGCCCATTTAGCCCGTAACGTTTAGAATTTTTGAAATTTTGACCTTTGTTTTAATCATTTGGGGCTTTAGAAATAGCAAAAAAAAACAAATAATCCCGAATTTTTTCTATAAATAGGTACTATAACCCCCCCTCATTCATCACCCATCAATTCCTCAATCTCTCTTTCAAATCCTATTGTGCAAATTTAAATTCATTGTGAGATAATTTGGCAAAATTCAAAAAAAATATGCCAAATTTTGGAAAATTCAAATTCCGACAGCAAGTTATCAAAAGCAATACAATACTGTTTTTTGTATATTTTTTTGTTATTATTTTGTTACGTTAAGATGAAAATAATAATAGTGTTAGTTTCGATTTTACGGTTTTTGTTATGAAAATTACGATATCTTCGCTCTCACCGAATACAGAATTTCACCGGAGGAAGTTGTATCCATGGAGGAGGCTGCGATTGCCTCAAACCAACTGGAGGTTTTACCAAAAGGGCAAGGTGGAGTTCCATTATCACGATCTACAGCAACATCTTCATCGGCGACCACCGGAGCAAAGAGATCGAAGCTATCTACATCTGGAGTCTGGGAGAATTTTGACAAAATAACCAAGCCATATGCACAAGGAAATGAGGTACCATATGTTATTTGTAAAATTTATCGTCATGAATTGTCTGCAAAGTCTATAAGAGGGACGAAGCACTTGCAAAGATATGCTACAAGATGTAAGGGCAAGTAAGGATTGCTGATGAGGCAGATGCAGCTGCAATACAACTCTGACAGTATGGTACGTAGCTGGAACTACGATCCTGAGATAGCCCGTCAATCTCTCTATCGTTTAATTGCTTTCGATGATTTACCGTTAGGCTTTGGGGAGTCTAATACTTTACAATTACATTAGAACTGCACATAATCCTAGATTCTCTATCGTTTCTAGATAAACAACAACTAGAGATCTAGTAAAATACTACAATGAGCGTTGTGATAAATTAAAACATAAATTTGCTATGTGCATATTTTCGGTAGCCTTGACCTCTGACATATGGAGTGACTGTGCTAGAGAGGATTATCTTAGTATAGTTGTTCATTATGTAAATGATGACTGGGTAATGGAGAAAAGAATTATAGAGGTTTTAAATTAATTGATGTAGCTCACACGGCTAAGAATATTGCGGACTGTATTATCGAAGTCATGGAAGACTTTGGTCTTACAAACAAAATATTCTCAATTACTCTAGACAATGCCGTTGTGAACTCTAAGGCTATGGATATTCTTACTACAGTCTTCAGTACATACACCGATTCCTTCTTGCTACATCAGCGATGCGCTAGTCATATTATTAACCTTATAGTCAAATCTGGTTTGAAGAGGTTGAATGTGTATCTTAAATCTTTTCACGATACGACATCTTTCTTGAATAATTCTAATGTAAGAATAGCAGCATATAAGAACTTCTGCGGGGCAATGGGTGTACGTCCAAGAAAGTTTGGTTTGAACATGCCGATAAGATGAAACTCTACTTACTTGATGCTTAAGAGTCTTTGGCCATATAGGGGCACTTTTTTTTTTGTTTTTATTCAAATGCAATATCCGAGCACTGGCGGTATTGTACTATTGTCTGAGCAATATTGGTTTGTTTCTGAGAAGATACTACAGTTTTTTTAAAATTATGAAGCCATTGTTGTTTTGTCCGCTGTTTACTATCCAATATCTCCTATTATTGTGTATAGTATTTTACAGATTGCTACTCAATTGAAAATGTATAAAAATGACTTAGTTTTACGCAAGGCTATTGTTGCTATAAAAACAAAATATCTTAAATATTGGAGAGGAATCCCTTTCCTATATGTATTTGCATTTATTTTATATCCTAGAGGTAAAATTAAAGCATTTGCTAATGTTCTTGATATTTTTAGTGGTGCTACAGGACTAGACTATTCTAACTATTTTGCAAAAATTCATTCTCGATTACACGAGGTTTACCAAAGGTATGAAAAAAGTTCTAGAGAGTCTGCTTGCAACGACCTCTAGTAGCCCCTACCTCAAGTAGCAAGACAAATATATCAGGCAAGATCTTCGGTGGCTCTTCCTCCAGGTCCAGATCTTCTATAGCACCGCCTGCTCAACCAAGAACAAACCCAAGAAGTGGGAAACTATCCACCTATCTGGACAGCGATATGGTGGATTTCAACTCAAAAGGCTTCGATATTTTGCAATGGTGGTATGCCCATAAGTTAACATATCTTATGCTATCCATACTTGCGCGTGATGTGTTAACTGTTCCTGTCTCGACGGTTTCCTCCGAGTTTGTTTTTAGTCTTTTGGAAGAATATTAGATGAGAGAAAAAACACGTCTCATAAGTGAGATGGTGGAGATATTTCTAACCGTGAAGAATTGGGAACAAGCTGATTCGCGAACACAACACTCTGTGGAAAATACAGAGTTGTCGGACGCGTTAAAAAATCTATACCTTGACAATGACACTTAGAACAAAGATGTATGTATAGCTATAGGTTGTATTATTTTTTCTTTGTTAAGGTTTTTTGTGTTAAGTTTTTACTTGATGAAGGTTTTAACGAGACATTCATTTCAATATTTAATAAAACTCTTTATTACATTTTTCAATATGCTTGTCTTATTTTTTATAACTTTCATTTGTATTTATGAATTCTGCATATTTTTATAGATTTTTTTTGAATTTTTCAGATTTTTGTCGCAAGTCTTTCACAGGTCGGAATGACTCGAATCGACCGTGCCGCCCATTTCGCCATGTCTGGCAGAGGGGTAGTAATTAACTACTCCCTCCATTCCAGATTATAAGGCGTATTATGGTCATGCACAGAGATTAAGAAAGTTGTAAAACCAAGAGAATGGTAGAGGGAAATGACCATAATGTCCCTAGTGTTAATGTCTTGGGAATAAGAGAGAATAGTGTGGGAGAGTGTTTATTCATAAATGTTGAAGAGAGAGGGAAGATAAATGAGGGCAAAAGAGAGAAAATGTCATTAAAGTTGCATGCACACCTTATATTTTGAAACAAAACTGAAAAATTTATATACCCTCTAATCTGGAATGGAGGGAGTACGTTATGCATCATATCTAAAATTGTATCTAAAATTTTCCACATCAATGACAAACAAATACTAGTTAAAATCACCCCAACCTTTGCATCCAACCTTTGCATCTTGGCACAAATTCATAAAACTCATATCACTGTTAATTAATTTTTTGGGCATTCAAGAATTTGCCACTGTACTTGCATGCGTATTTTAGCTTTTGTCACTCATGTGAGTATGATATGTGGACTCAGGACCTATATATCATACTCATATACAGTGACAAAAAAATGAAGCTCACTCTGTTACCGTGGCAAAAAGTTAATTATCCCTGAATTTTTTTCTCTCACCGTTCTCGCCAATCAGCACTCATCTCCCGTGGTCTTCTCGCCAATCAGCACTCCTCTCCCTTGGTCTACGCAACCTCTCTCCAATGCACACAAAGCCTATATCTTGCGTCTTGGGCCATGGGAACAATACACACAAAGCCTATATCATGCGTCTTGGGTCGTGCGAACATGTTGTATCTCATGCAAGATACATCTATCACGTCACAAACATCCGAGGTGGAATCGATTTGTATAGGGAATTTTCGTTTTTGCCACTAGTTACGTCTCGCTTCTCACGCCACTAAATTAGGCAACCTCTCATTTTTTTTTTTCTCTTCCGTGCTGCAGCCATTAACAGGAGCAGCAACAAGC